>OU426983.1:130706922-132187560 GCA_911387785.2 Aelia acuminata
ATTTTTCACGATCGCAATACTTCCACTAACTATATATTTCATATATAGGTAAGTGAAAGTAAAAAATCCTAACTCTTCAGAGGCCTATAAACTTAACGTCACTTTATGCCACTAAGGCCTATCGTTCGATGCTGACAACGTAAAGCTTCGGGATCACCATTTTACGTACTATCCAAGGGACGGCATAGCCAAGGATTTTTTACTCCCTTTAAAATATCCTAGGGCCACCACAGGACGCGAACCTGCGACATTTAGTATTGGAGGATGTCATACTAACCACTATACCAGATCTCAGATTTTAAATTTGATTGGTCGTTTTAGAAACATATTCGATACGGTTTCATTGTTTTGAATGCTCTTTCTATGAATCGAACTAGAAAACCAAACAATCTAATTTATAAACAAGAAGGCGTGGGAAGGACCTGCGCAGTCTGTTTACAATGCTTGTTGGACCAAACCTATTAATTGTGATGTGATGTGATCAGTTTCTGAAAAATAACCTTAGCGACAACAAGTTACTGGTAGCGTAATTTCATGGTACTACCGACAAAGCAACGATAACCCGTTGAATAAATTAAAGAATTATATCATTGTTATCGTTTTTTAACTGGCTTATTTGTTAAATAAATAAACAAGATATTATTAAGTGTTTTGTTTGTACGGTAAAGTAGTTTTTGCCGACATTAGAAGGGGCAGCAGATCGTTTATCAGGAGCTGGCCTTGGTCGAGTCAGCGAGTAGGTGTCTTGTTTACTGGAGCAAATGTTGTCTTATATTCAGCCATTCGCTTAATAACTATTCAGGATTTCAAACCAAAGGAATTTCAAATAAGATTTCTTTAACATAGCAAATAATCTTAAATGGTTGATGTTGTCGTTTAACGTCACTTTACCCTGCTAAGGCTAATCGGACGATACTACAGTGGGTGTCCTAAATTTCACCTATCAGGTATAATTAGGATAGGGATCTTTAACGAGTACCTGACATCCATTTTACGTCCTATCCGAGGGACGGCACGGCTAAGGATTATTTACTCCTATTAAAAAATCCCAGGGCCAGCGCGGGTCGCAAACCCACAACCTTTATTATTGTAAGTTGCTATGCTAACCACTACACTACAGGTGAACCCGATTTTAGATGGTCAAAGTGCATTTAAACACCAAATCTAATATAACTATATTCGAATACCGATTGACTAACAATGTTCGAATAAGGTCATCGATATAAGAGGTCCAGACCTGGTTATTTCAACATTTTTATTTTTTTAAATATTTTTACCACAGGAAGTAAAATACATTAGGAGTACAAAAATACAATTAGTGTATTTTTTTAATGGCGGCTATTTCTTAAATTTCGGTCATTAAATTGCTACCTTCGTTTTTCCACCAAAACATGATTTATTTCAAGGTTTTTTTTTTTAATAATTTTTTATAAATAATGACAGAATATTTAAGATTTGATGATTGCAAAAATGTTGGTGTTTGCATCTTTATTTTTCTCCTTTCAATTTTCTATATATATTTTTTTTTTGTGTAATTCATGGATTATTTTATCTTCGTGGGTTAATATAACAAATTATATTATGATGAAATTATTAATAATCAGGATTATCAGTTAAACATTTTTATATTTTGAAAAGCCAATGTTTTGATCCTTTTATTTCTTCGAGATTCCATGTGGATGTTCATTAGGGCCTCTGAGTCTAGAGTAATATAGAGTGTTTTCTGTACTACGGTGGACTCGAAAAGCCCTAATGAAGATTCAAATGTAGGTATCGAAACGTTGGCTTTTCAAAATAAAAATGTTTAACTGAAAATCCTGAAGGGTTAATTATCCTATCGAAAAGAAAAACAGTTGACTATTACACACCTACAAATTATATTTAATATTGTAGAAGTTTTACTTCACCTTAAATTATTCCGACTTAACGTGGCTAATTTATTTGTGTCTTTCTCTAATCAAGTATATTATTTAAGTGGTTTTAAGTGGCTTGAACGAAGCTGATAAGCAAACTGCGCAGAATGCTGGAAAACATTCGACGGTTTTTCTGGCAGGAAGTAACAGATAATTAAAGATTTATTACCCCTGATTACACGATTATATACATTGTTACCCGAAGAAATGAACATTATTTTCTGGATTGAATCATATTTTACTAACCTTTCAGTTTTAAATAAAATTAAAAAAAAAAACTCATATTAATTGATTTGTTTTTTTACTGACCGTTGAAGCGAAGTGGGTTTAAATTTTTTTCTTTAAAAAATATATTTTTATGTTTTTCAACAAAGTTTTCATAGCTATCACAAAATAAAATCAAGAAATGCTCAAAATATTCAGCTACTGTGCTTTTTTTTATAAATCTACTAATGCTGTGATAATGTCATCCATACGTCACTTACTCATCCACTGCACAAAGTGCCACAGATCTTAACCTCAGGAAATAAATCAAATGGAATAAGAGATAAAAAATAAATAAAGTTTATCATTATTATAAATTAGTTTTATAAACCTACTAGCTGTATATACCGGTTTCACCTGGTGATTTTCATTTTTTAAATCTATAAAGTGAGACTTTTATCGACTGAAACGGTCGATTTCCTAAGAATCAATGTAAAGCGACCTCAAAAAGATTTTTATAACAATAAATAATATACCCAGAGATTGGCTGAAGTTATGCAATTTTAATGTGAACAGGTGTTCGCACCAAGTATCAAAGAACCACTGAGCGAAATTTGGAGAATTTAGGACTAACTGTATGGATTTCTATAAAGAACTAACAAACAGAATTTCATCTTTATTTGTATAGATCTCTTCCACAAATTGTTAATATGGTTTAAAATAGAAGTAAATAAAAATTTTAATGGATGTAGGAAAATTTAATTTATAGAATACCCTGAGGATTTATAGGTAGCTGTTTTTATAAATGGAAAAATCTCCATAAAAATTAAGCTGAAAAATTTTTAGTTTTGATTTTTATAAAAATTCGTACTTGTGGGCTTCCACATTATCTAGAAACTGAAATGATTAGCTTTTTCTTAGATAAAATGTTTTTGCCTACTTACATAACTTATTACTTACCTTATGGTTTTCGTTATTTCTTATACTTTGAATTAATGTATTACAATATTTTTTTTTTTTCTTTTTATAGATATAAAGTAAAACAAGTCGATCCATATATAATAAACAAATTCAAATCAGAGGTAGAATACTTTAAAAAAATAAATAAAAAATATTTTTAAGAATTTCTTTCGCAATATCATAAGAAAGAACCCTCGGATTCGGGGTAAAATATTTTTCGGCTAATAGTTTTCCTAAGATAATCCTGGGCAAAGCCAATAAGGCCCCGTTTGGTGTGGCCCCGAATCAATAAATCTAAAAAATATCTCCACTGAAAAGGATTCGTTTGTGGGTTGATTTACCTCTGAAGAGCGAGCGTGGCGAGCGGGAGTCGAAAGCTGGAATCTAATAAAGATAATCAAGGCACTTTTTAACTGAAAAGGACTCGGAAAGGATGGGATTCCGCTGAAAGGACGGTAACATAAACTCCCGAAATCGGCCACGCCCAGAAGTAACATTGGGGAAACTTTAACATTTTTCGACCTATTATCACAAAAAAATGTTTGTTAAAATTGGTTACTCATCAGCTGAGTGCTACACACGGTAAATTTTATTTGTCATTTTTATTAAATCACTGTATATTCAATGAAATGCGTTGCTATATTTGTGAATGCCTTTCGTTTTATAACGGGTTAGTGGTATTTTCCTTTAATCTGAGTACCCTTCCTAATAATTTATTCGCAAAAACCTTGAGCCATAGTCTTCTTCCTGAAGAATGAACGTGAATCCTGTCACATAATTGTTGGTAGGCCACAGAGGAAAATCGTCTAAGTGAGTTCACTGCCAAGGACGCTGGTAATTACGCGGAGAAGGCTGTCGTGTATTTATTTTTACGCCTCCCTGAGTCACTCACTACCTCTGCGTGCTCTTCTGTTCCTTTCGATCCGTCTGCAAGCTCCAACGGAAATTGTTTTCAGGGTTAAATGTCTGCTATTAATACCTCTATATCGTCTACTAGAATATTATTATTAGAATACTATGATTTTTTACTTTCACTTACTGATATATGAAATATATCTTTGATGCTTCATAAGGGCTTAAGTCACTATTAAGTCACTATGCACATTATATGAGCATTTAGAGATTATATCGTAATATTACCGCACGAAATCAGAGCTACTGGTTGGTATTGAGGTCTTAAGTCAAAAAATATTGTTTTATACCAATAACAATTGCAAATAATATCAATAATTAGATTTTACATAATGTTTTGAACTTTGCTGTTATTCTCTAGAAAAATTCAAAATTTGGACTTAAGCCCGTATGACCGCGGTTTAAAGATATAGTAAGGGAAGGTATTATCGATCGTGAAAAATTTAGATTTCCGGTTTTCAACGGAAATTAAGTTTTAGGGTCCCCTATCTCCACTATATCTAAACAACCAAGTCCCGCGAAATGGTCTGTTTTTGTGTGAACAGACTAGCTCAAAAACTATAAACCGTACGAACCTGAAATTGGGTATTTGATGTATGTATATACCCAGGATGTGACAGCTAAAATTTCATCAAAATTGATGTATTGAATGGGGCACTTTATATAATAAATTTTGTCTCATTTTTTTTGTTCTCAAAAACAGTTCATACGATTTTGATGAAACTGCAATATAAAGTGATTTTAAAGGAACAATAATCGTTCTCGATTTCCGGAAAGGTTTCAGAGACAAACCTTATAAAGAGACGTAAATACACCTTCTATTGATTCACCTTCACGATATATTTACAAAAGGCAACTAGGAGTAAAAAACAAGCAAGCAGTAAAAAAAAAAAAAAAAAAACTCGGCTATTGATTAAATTGGGTCTTTTAAAAAAGAAATAAGAAATAATGAATCGAAAAGTACTGAGGACTTTCAAGTTTTGCAATACAAATACTCTTTGATATAATTTATGGAGATATACAAATATAAGCATATAAATTTGGAAACATGTGTGAAGTTGAGGAATGGCGTTTACATATTATCGAAACACGTCGATTTCTAATCTAAGTAAGTTCGTAAGTGAAAGTTGTGTGTTGCGCGCATCGAACCAAATTTTTTTTTTATTAGTAGAAGCTAAAAAATAAATAATTATGATCCAGTACACTACTACAACTTTTTCTTTATATATTATATAAAAGTTTCTGTGTAATAATGTCTAAAATGAGGTCTCAGCATCATATGAAAGCTAGTGACTTTATTAAGTACTTTCACTTACCTAAATATGAAATATATTGTAAGGAAAGTATTGCGATCGTGAAAAATTTCGACTTCCGGTTTTCAACGGAAATACACGTTTTGGGGTCCTCTGAGTCCGATTAACCAAGTCCCACGAAATGGTCTGTGTGTGTGTGTGTGTGTGTGTGTGTGTGTGTGTGTGTGTGTGTGTGTGTGTGTGTGTGTGTGTGTGTGTGTGTGTGTGTGTGTGTGTGTGTGTGTGTGTGTGAACAGACTAGCTCAAAAACTATAAACCGCGCAGACTTGAAATTGGGAATATAGTTTGTGTATATGCCCGCGATGTTACAGCGAAAATTACATCAAAATTGGTCAAACGGAGGGGGTACTTTATTTAAAAAATTTTGTCTATTTTTTTTTTTTTCGATTTTCTCAAAAACGGTTCTTACGATATTGATTTAACTCGGTATTTAGTGTATCTATATGCCCGCGATGCGACAGTAAAAATTTCTTAAAAATTGTTTAATTGGAGGGGGCACTTTACTTAGTAAATATTGTCCATTTCGTGTTCTATACAGATACTCTATAACTTATGTTGATATACAAATGTAAGTATATACTTTAATGTGGAAAAATGTGTGAAGTTGAGGTATGGCCTTTACATATTATCGAATCACGTCGATTTCTAATCCAAGTAAGTTCGTAAGTGAAAGTTGTGTGTTGCGTGCATCGCACCAAAATTTTCATTATTAATATTATTTTAAAGAATTGCATTTGTTTATGTTTAAAATGATATTAAAGCATAATTCATCCAGAAAATATGAACAAAAACCAAAACGAAACGTATAAAAAATGACATTCATAGTCTTATTGAGAGAATACCCTTTAGTGGTGGCAGTGGGTTTTCAAAATTGAAATAACCAAGTCTGCCCGCCTGCCAAGTAGCGCCAGTAAAACCAGTAAAATTCGTTGACTAAAGATTGTAATAACTTAGAAAACAAATAACGCTTCAATAATAAGAAAAAATAAAAGTTACTAATATTATCGAGTAAACTAAGATTAATGAAATAATATTTTAAAAAAGCAAATATTTTAACTATATACAAAATAAAATTGAAATTAAACTTTTGAACAAATAATTTAAAACTCTTAACATTAATTAAAAAACAGTGAACTATTTAAATTGTAACAAAAAAAATATAACAAAAAAATTATTTTTGCGATTAATCGTTTGGCAAAACCAAATGGTTTAATATCCCAGACCTTTTGTTTGAATGAACTGCTGTATAAAATATAAAATGTTTGAAAAAATTTTTAATTCACGTTTACATCAATCTTGAATGGTTGTTTAATGCTCATCATGAACGGTTACATTAAATGATCATTCATTTAATATAATTAATTGTCCATTCTCGTCAGTTAATATTGTTTGCTGCGCCTACACTCCTTGCGCCAGAGGAATGCGCTAAATCAATAGTTGTGTTCCATTCCAGGAGATAACTGCGCAAAACCTGCGCATACGTAATAAGTATTTTTATTCCATTTATCTCATTGACACTGATGCAATGTTTTAGCTCTTTTCCCAGCTCAGTAACACTAGGTTTAATTATACGATTTACATTTGACATATTAGAATAAGGTCATACAATGACTATGGAATTTTATAAAGCTATAATTTTAATATCTGGAATATTTCACGAATGGGGGCTTCATGCGTTGGGGAAATTTTAATGAGGGAGATCTACAAATATAGTATTTTTTATAAAAATTAATAATCAATCTTCCTTTTATTGTTGAACTTGGAAATTTGTTTCTTTCTTCTAAAGGTAATTAAAAAATCTCGTGTGATGAGCGCAACACACAACTTTTATTTACCAACTTACTTTCATTAGAAATTGACGTGTTTTGTTAAATGCCATTCCATCACACAATTTCAATCACACAATTTCCATCACATAAACAAAAGTCACACATTTTTGACATTTATTTACCTTTTTCGTTTGTGTTCGCTCTTTAAAGTATACTATATATTTTTTATTATTAAATAAAAGTTTCTACTTGTGATAATTCGGCAATGCAAGCATAATACTCCAAGTTGCCTGATTTTATAATTCTCTATGTAGTTGTTGAAAACTTCATATCGTTACCATGAAGCAAAAATAATTTCCATTAAATGAACAGAAGATCTTTAATTATAAAGCATTGGTCGGTTGTTAAAAGCTTCCTACACATGCGTGAGCTTAACGTATTTTATGAGTTGACGGAATATTTTTCTTTTTTTATCTTTTTTATCTTTTACTTGGTTTTTTTCATATTTCACATTTAGCCATTTCTTATTTTTAGGTGAAACGAGAGACAGATAATTTCTTCACATAAACTAAAACAAAAGTACTTAATAGGAAAACAAAAAAGACCCTTTCCCCATTTATGCCCCCTCAGAACATTTTAATAATGATAAAGCTTACCTGATAATAAAAGGTTATTAAACATGACGAGTTTAAACAAAATCTTTAAAGCTATTTTGAGAAAATAGAAAAAACCCCGTAAAAATGGGAAACAAAGTTATGAAATAAAGTGCCCCCTCCGTTTGATCAATTTTGATGAAATGTTTGCTGTCATATTGCGGGCATATAAATACCCCAAATACCCAATTTCAGGTTTGTGCGGTTTATAGTTTTTGAGCTAGTCTGTTCACACACACAAACACAGATCATTTTGCGGGACTTATAATAACGTATATTTCCGTTGAAAACCGAAAGTCGAAATTTTTCACGATCGCAATACTTACCCTTACTATATACGATACTCGTATTTTATATATAGCTAAGTGAAAGTAAAATGATTAACTTTTTCGTGGATAAAAGAGTATATTTCAATATTTATATATTTATCAACTACCCCAGACCATATGTATGCATTAAGTAATACATAACTATGTTTAATTACTTGATTTATTTTTTATAAAAATTAAGGAAGTGAGGGAGGAAAAAAAATAATTTTTTTCCTCATGATTTTTTCAAACAAAATTATTTTCTGCATATATTTAGATCTATTAAGAAAATTCAATGGTCAATTTTCATCATTACTTATTAATTAAATAATTTTAATGCTAGTAATATGTTATATAATTGTTATATTTATAGCTTAGTTTCCTGTTTGTAATGACAATGGTATATTTATAAAATCGTAAAATCGTTGAGCGGTGTTGCGAGTGGGTTGGACTGCCCTGCGCACTGCATCCACTCACGTTACTGTGCTCAATTCTCGACAACCATCTTAAATTGTCACCATTCCATAGAGTTATAATATCAAAAATCTTAACAATTTTCGTATTTTATTTATTTAATATACATATAACAATTATTTATATCTGTATATCTGTATGCTCAGATTTTACCATTTACAGAAGAAAAAATAAAAACCATAGGTACACTTAATAAAGTTACCAAAAAAAAAAAAAAAAAAAATGGGTGTGAAGAAAAATAGTACGTTGAATAAATAAAAATAGTTCCAACAACCCAGACATTTACAAATCAATATTATGCCAACTAGCAATAACAAAAAATTCTAAAAAATCTAATTTTGATCCTAATGCCATAGAATGAATAGACAAAGAACAAAATAATAAAATAAAAAAAATCTAAGAAGGAATACACGTTTATACAAAAAAAAAAAAAAAAAAACCTATATATACTATATAGGTATGAATATATACTAACCTATATAAGCTAACCTAGGTATTAGTTTAAAAAAAACAAAAACGATAAATTATATGAAAGGATACCACGGCAATCGTTAGGAGGAAATAAAATATGAAAATTTGAACAAATATAATAAATAAGGGTTGAAGGTAGGGAGATCAATAAGGCTTGTGACTAGCAATAAGCAAGCAAGTGACTAATATCATTTTTTATTTTTTATTTTTACAAGCAATAAAAATTCAGTAAAATAATTAAAAGATGTATCATTCCATATAAAGAAATGTTAGGGTATTTGTTAATGATATATTTTTTATATGTACTTATATTGGATATTTTTCGAAATAATGTAATACCTTAGCATGAGGTAGAGAGAGAAACACTTTATTAATGGAAGCGATGCTGCCCAACTACATTGGGTTGCTAGTACACAGCATACTATATGTCTATCTCAGACTATTTGTAAAGTCTTATTGTAATAATATAAGTATAATAACATCCATGCATGTATAAACCTAAATGGTTATACATTTTTTTATATAATTTTGTTTTTTCTTCCATTCTCTCTTTAACTCAATCCCTTGAGTGCTCTGTTGAATGCCTAAAGATAGGCTTCTAATACATTCAGACGGCAATAAATTATACAAATTAACAGAATCATATACAAAATATCAACAATAGCAATGAATTCTTAATAAAATATACCAATTATGCAAAAAAAATAAGAAAAGAACCAAATCAATACTCAACCTAGGCATATAAAATCAGAACTAAAAATATATTAAATTTTAAAAACTATTACATAAATAATTAATACATAACATAAATGTACAAAGATGTCCTCTCTCCAGCCTCTAATTCAGCTACTCCGATATATGTGGTGATGTATTATTTCCCAGGGAGTCCAGCATTATACTCTTCGCCAAGCTTGAGTTCTAATAGATATGTCAAAAACCCAAAAGTCAGATACCAATAAAAAAAAAAATAAATGAATGCATAATAGGTTCCTTTAATTAAAGAATCTGATTATTATCAATATAAATGAAGATGAAATTCTGTTTGTTTGTTCTTTATAGAAATCCATACCGTTTGTCCTAAATTCTCTAAGTGCGAACACCTGACCATATATGATATATTCTTTATTGTTATAAAAATCGTTATGAATTCGCGGGTCTTCTTTACAAAACGACCTCATGTTACTTTTTAACTGTTACATTTATACTCACTTCTAACCGGAAAGGTAAACACATGATTTTATAAGCAAGGTTATAAACTGCATGATAAAAGTATTCTCGATTTCATTTGTGTAGAAATTAGATTTCCTCGAGACAAAATGAATCTTTTGGAATTAAGCAATTCATTATCATCTCAAGAAAAGCGTATTGAAATACTAAGAAGCTATGGCATTCTCCTTAAGAAGAGGAAGTGTTCCCTAGAACATGACATGAAGTTGGAGATTACAGGAGGTCACACACCAAGATGGAGATGCTACAGAAAAGGTTGCAGGTCAAGTTTTAGTATTTTTAAGAAGACTTGGTTTAATTTTAGCAAGCTACCTTTAAACAAAGCTTTGATGTTTATATATTCATGGACAAGAAATTATACTACCGAGAAGTTTTACATTTATTTACTAAAATATACATGGTTTAATAATTAAAAACATCTGTTCTTATTTGTAACAGTCAAAAAGTAACATGAGGTCGTTTTGTAAAGAAGACCCGATTTCGCTTTACATTGAAGACCAGTCGAAATTGGTGAAACCGGGATATACAGCTAGTATTTATCATTATTAATTCCATTTTATTTGCTACACAATATTACTCCAGTATCGACTGCTCCAGTCTCCGCAAGATATGTTATTGTTATGCTGTGGAGAAATACTTTGTTATAGATATGTTGTTACTAAACTCTCTCCTCTTACTAAAGATCCCTTAACGAAAGATTTCTATCTTAACGGCTCTGTTAACAGTTAGCCCCCTTCCTGATTATCTGGGCGGTTCCTACCATCAGGGGGTAGTCTCCGTTATCAGGGGGTTCAAGAGCTCCCTCTTCTTATCATGTTTATAGTGAGGGCATATTATAAAAAATATAACAATAATAATAATAATTATATTAAAAGGGGGCCTAGTGAACCACAGGAGGCTTCATGCTGATAACCGCTTTAAAGCTACCATTAACTTTATATAAATGCATTAATGCCAAATATTTATAGAAACATAGACATTAAATTTTTTAGTTTTAAATTTAGATATTTATCTTCCGCATTAGGGTCTGGCCACACATGTCCGCACCGGATCCGCACCGTATTAATATAGGTTATGTTCAGAATATTTTTAATTTAACTTACATATTACCTTTAGTTATGCCTAAAGTGGCCTTTGTCTGACATGTGTGGCCTGAACTTTTGGCATAACTAAAGGTAATATGTAAGTTAAATCAAAAATATTCTGAACATAACCTATATTAATGCTACGGTGCGGATCCGGTGCGGACATGTGTGGCCAGACCTTAAGGAGTTTTATTATGTTATCCGCAGCTTTAGTAGAATCATTTAATGCCTGTGAAGTGTTACGTGGAATATTAAGATTTGTAAATTGTTCTTCGTATCTGCTGCAGTCTTCTATAATATGTTTTATCGAAAGGGGTGTTTTGCAGGTTTCGCTTCTTTTGTTATGAGGTGAACATGGGTGAGGTTCGTATGTCCTATCCGAATCCTTGTCAGTGCTACCTCTTCTCTTCGGTTCCCTCGAAGGGAGCTAATCCAGTTTCTAGTTGTAGGCTTAATGGAGTCAAACTTATTAGGGAGAGGGACTTCAGACCACAAGGATTGCCAATTACTCTTTATTCTCTTTTTGAGCCATGTTCTCACATCATTTGCCTCATATATTTGCAGTGCTGGGCCAGTCGTAATTGATGCTTCCTTTGCTGCCCTGTCTGCTACTTCATTGCCTGAAATTCCTGTGTGCGATGGTACCCATAGAATGTTTACCGATTTGTTAAGATCCGATAGAATATCGAGATAATAAAGGATTTTTTTGATTATCTGACCTTCTCTTGTGCGTTTTTGAACAGCTTGTATGGCTGATAATGAATCTGAACATATTAATTTTTTTTTTGCATTGCTGTCAATGGTATTGATTCCTTTATCAAGGAAAAATACAACAATTATGAAATTATCTATACAGACGGTTCAAAAAATGATGACTATATTGGCTGCGCTGTAGTCCAAACAAATACAATTAAAAAAAAAAAAAACTACCTCCTTTTGTATCAATATTTTCCCCAGAACTACAGGCGATTGCATCTGCTCTCTATCTGGCCATTGGTCTAGGTTGTCCTAATTCAGACTAGATATAAGGAGCGATGGACTGGAGAGTAAGTCTTGCTCTGAAGATCGAGTATTTGTTACTATTGGACACAGTGCTGTTGTGCTTAGCATAGCAGCCTTCAGTGCTAAAGGTCGCGGGTTCGCGTCCCCTACGATTTTTTAAAGAGAATAAAACATCCTTATGGATAAGGTAATGCCGTCCCTCTGGTAGACGTAAATTGCTGGTTCTGAGCCTGTACGATGTCATAAAGGACGTCAAACAAAAAAACAACAACAATTTCTGGCAGAGTTGGGCAAAAAGAAGTTGAACTACAAATTACAAAACTACTGACACAGTAGTTGGGAAGTTGTTGAAACTACAACTACTTTTATAATTTGTAGTTGATGGACCACAACTACAACTACTGTAGTTTCAAAAAAGTAGTTGCATTTTTACAACTACAACTAGTAGTTGCAACTGTAATTATGGGCCTGAAACTACAACTACTTTTATTGATAACGAGTAATTATCGATATCTAGTATTATCGATAAGGAGTATATCAAATGCAATTCAGCTAATATATAAAACATGGGATTGATCGAGAATCTAAGGTTAAAAAAATAATTGACTGCCGGAAATCATGGAAAAAAATTCGTATTACGTATATGTATTGTACTATTTTTAAAACAGATTATCAACCATAATGGAGCCCATTTATCTATGGAGTATTTATCTAAACACAAAATAAAAATAGCAAAAACATGTGATTTAATTAGACGTTGCTTAGCAAATGTAGTTGCCTCTCTAAACTACATTTACAACTACTTGTTGTATTTGCCATTCCCAACTACTTTTTCCCAACTACTGTAGTTGTAGTTTTAAATTACAACTACTTAACTGGTAGTTGAAAAATAGTAGTTGCGCGCTTCCAACTACAAACTACATGTAGTTGTCTGTGTAGTTAATTACAAATGTAGTTAACTACTGCCCAACTCTGATTTCCGGTATTACATGCATTTGTGAAAACATAAAAAATAAAAAAAAATCTACTCAATTTTTTGTTACATGGTCATTGTCATAGCTCTTAAATCTATGATCGGAAACGTGGCCATACATCGGTTTCTTTTCCTATGAATCGATGGGAACAGTTGGGATGGGGTATATTCCTGGCCCTGCGTTATGAAAGAGTTCTCTCTGGGTCGGTTTCCTCTCCCCCCAAGGATGGTGAGGGCAGGTTAGGGATTGCAGGGGAGCGGTCGATGGTGGGGCAGCCCCCACTGAATGCATGCGTCGTTCTAATATCGATTCACATCGCCTTCTACAACCCTCCTTCCCACATCAAGGTCAGTTTTGTACAAGAAATATCCTTCCAGGACTCGGAAGTACAGTTGACTCCTTTTTATTGGGCCATATAGGGAAAATTTGTTTCGTCCCAGTTAGGCGGAGCACCAAATAAATCGGAGATCGTGTATCTATCAAATCACATTCAAATGGTAGGAAAGGAGGTAGATAGAGAAGCCTTCAAGTCCATTTTTTGAGAAAAACTTCCTTTTTTTTTCTAAGAACTTCCGAAGAAAAAAAAAACACATTTTTTAATAAATTTCCTATAAAAAATATATAAAACACTTCCATCCATACTAGTATAAAAGAGTGTATTATTCTGACGCTGAAATACCTGCCGAAGTTTTTTTTTTTTTTTTTAAGGAGCATTTCCATTTTTATCATAAATTTTTGATAGTTCCTTTTATTGGGTATGTTTGTCACTTCATGCCACTAAGGCTAATCGGACGATGCTACAATGACATCACACAGGGTCCTCCATTTTGCGTACTAACCGAAGGACAGCATACCTAAGGAGTTATAACTTCCTTTAAAAAATCCTAGGGCCACCTAGAGGGACCTTTAGTATTGTAGGTTGCTATGCTAACCACTACACCACAGATGATACCACGGACGATGTCCTAAATTTTTCCTTTCAAGGTATAATTAGAATAACGAGTTTACGAGTTCATACCATCGTACAGTCTCGAGACCTCCATTTTACAATACGAAGGAACCGCATAGCCCAGAATTTTTTACTCCCTTTAAACAATCTTAGGGCTACCGTGGGTTGAGAATCGGCGAACTTCCATATTGTAAGCTGCCAGGCTAACCACTACACCACTGGTTTGGAAGGAATCTTAAGGAAAATGTTTGGTTTTATGGTCATCAAGTTCGAACTGGTGAATGAAAAAAGGTGTAGATAGTGGTGAAATTAAATTATTTATAACCTCACAATAAGCATACATTACGCAAAAAACTTAAAAAACACATCATAAGATAAAATATTTCGAATCTGAAATTTCTAAGAACCATTTGCAATCTTCGTTACAGGTTATAAATTAATATGATGCAGTGGAATGTAATTTATGTGCAATGATGCTGTTCATTACCGTCTATAAATAATTCCTTTGCAACTTGAGGAACTCCCTGCAGGAATTCAGCTTCATCAAATGTTTTATTGCTTCATACGACCATAAATAAGTTGAGCAAGTCCATTTCTGAATAAGAAAATTAAAAATTCATTTATTTTTCCATTAAGTATAAAATATTTTTATATAACATAGTACAGTTCATTGGTGAAGAATATTCCATTAAAAAGGAATTGTTTCGTATATTACTGTAGCATTAGATTCATATTTTTATTAGATTACTAATGTAAAAAATACTTGAAATTCAGTCAGTAACAAAATTTTTTGTTGTTATAAAAAATACATTCTTGAAATAATAAACGACTTTTACTAACCAATTTCTTGTTTGTTTGTTTGAACCCCTCAACTTTTCTTATCCAGGTATAATTAGGATAGGGATCTTTGACGAGTACCTGACATCGTACAGGCTCGAGACCCCCATTTTACATCCTATCCGAGGGACGGCATTGCCGAGAAATGTTTACTCCCTTTAAAACGTCCAAGGGCCACCGCGGGACCTTTAATATTGTAGATTGCTATGCTAATCACTACACCACAGGTGAACCCTTTCGCCTCCAGTGCCGATCTATATGAGATACGACCTAACTAATTCGAAATAATAATTTTACGATTTATTACAAAAACTCGTCCGAAATTATACGATCGTAAATTTCGCAGTGGCAATTAATATTTTTAATAGCTTTCAAAAAGTCAAGGTTGTAAAAGGAACTATAACCGGTTTAGAATCGAAAATATACCACATTATTAAACTTACGTAATGTGCCAAAATAATGTTTACAATGCATGAATATTTTATTATAAAAAAAAAAAATGTATCAAAAAAAAAAAAAAAAAAATATATATATATACATAGAGACATATGTGTATATAATCATACAAGTAATTATATTTGTTTGATTTATTTTTGTAACCGGAACAAACAGTGGATTTAACAATGATTACGAGTACGTGCTTTATTCCCCGGTCATGTAATTAAAATTCTTTTCCGTTCTGTAACACGAATGGCATGAGGTGTTGCTATAAATCTAACACGTGACACGTACAGTTTTATTTTAGCCACGTGTGAGATCGTTGTATCAGATTTAATTTGTGATTATTCAAACTTTTTTATATCACAAGTAAAATAAACAATGTTAACTCCTTTAATTGCAGCTATTATACCAGAAAATAATTATATTTACTCTTGACAAGTAATCTCAAACTATGTATATCATTTTCAGTTCCTTACAAATGTACTCAAGTATATTTTTCACTTCGTTATTAAGGATTTTATGCCATTATACTTGTTACATTTAAAATTGATAAATTTATAACTATAGCTACCTAAGATCCTTTTTCTGGATGTGACTTTTTTTAAAAAAAATCTGGAATGTGAAAGGTTTCATAATTCATACGTTGGTAAATTCGAAGATGTGAAATGATACATTTTTTTACATTTTTGATTAGTTGTAAGGGAACCATTCAATTTTTGCATTTTTATGTCGCCCAAATCATTAACCAATTTTGAAAAAATAGGAAAAAAAAAGTTTTTTTTTATTGATCTATTACTTAAATATATATTGTGTAAATTTCTCCTATAATGCTGTCTTGATTGTTTAACTCAGATAGCTTATGTTACACGGGTATAATAAATCTGGCACGTGCGAATAATCGCATATCTTATTAATCTGTGAGCTAAACTCATATGAGAGGATGTAAGCACAACATTTTAAAGAGAAATATTTTTTTTCAGCATGTAAACTTAATAGTCTACAGAATTCAAACGGTTTTAATTTCTTAGCCAGTTTTCAGATTTCATGATTTTTTATTTATATTGTACGGTTACCTTACAGTTTAAATTATTATTTTTCGGTTTTGGAGGGTAAGGAAATCATCAAAATAATAACTCGATGTAGTGATAAAGTTATGGCGTACCCAAAAAAATAAAAATAAAAAGACACTTTTAGAATATATGATGTTTTCCCCTCATATCGGTAAAACTTTGAATTTAATAAATTAGCAAAAAAAATTAGATATCTAATAAGTTAGGTATTTAATCGAGTTATTAATCGATTAATGGTACTACATTGGCGGAGGGAAGTGGTGTAGCCCCGGAGCCCTGCACTATCGATTCTCTATTCCAAGGCCGTGCAGCCCAACCTCTTCATCACTCTCTCCTGTAGCACAGGCTTCAATCCAGTCCCAATAGATATTATTCATATAAGTTAAAGATAGCATTGAAAATTCTAAAACGAAAAATTATTATCTGGTTCTAACAATAAGAAAAATATTAGGGTGATGTCAAAATAAACAGCACTAATATTTAAGAATCTACATTATTTTTACCTACATTTCAACATTTTTTAGGTCATCTTCAGGGATAAATGATGAAAACCAGAAATTATAAAAACAAATATCTGAAATATTAAACAAAATTAGATATATTAAAATAAACATTAATTACATAATTTCGTTTAATGTTTCACATACAATTGATATTTATTTATATAATTTCTCTGATTATATTTTTATTCTTATCATTGTTATTCTTTTTTTGTATACTATATTTCATCTTATTAACTTAAGCTCCCTTGTTACAGACCATAGTTACCTTATTATAAAATGTTCACCAAGTTCAATATTACTTCATATTACCTCAGATAAGCTATTTAGAGTTTTATCTCATTTTCATTTAATACTCTTACTTCAACAACTGTAATCTAATAATTTTTTTTAAAACTATAAAAAAAATGTTATGTTTTTTTTATCTAATATATTTAATTTTGTTTAATAATTCTCATACAACTGATATTTGTTTATATAATTTTTCTTGATGGTTGTTTTGTGGTTCTTCTCATTTAGCCCTGATGAAGACCTATAATTCGGATCGAAACGTTGGCAAAAATAAAATATGTGATTCTAAAATATTATTGCTATTTATTTTGACCGCATTCCCAACCATTTCCTGTTCATTATTTCTACGGTCAACTACCTTGAACCATCATAATTTCAATATTAATTTTTGTCATCAGCAATCCATATCTTTGTTGGATAATTATCCATTAATTAGCTATTCAACTGGTTCCAACTTTAGAGAATCTTCTAGATTTTCATCTGGCTGGGCTGTCATCTTCCTTTGCATGAGTACTTCCCAGACAGAATCAAAAAACAGTAATTGAATTAAAATAACACTAAAATAATTGCCGGCTTGATACATACTCGTACAATTGCATAAATACAACATACGTGTTATTACTAGTCCGTTACATGTTGTATATAAATAACGGTATTACATAACTGAACAACTATTCTATAAACAAACACCCCCTTTGATAATGAAAGCTTAAAATAAATGTCAAGGCTGCTTGGGATAAAAACAAATGAAAGATGAAAAAAATCATTAATGGGTAAAGTGAAATAATTCAAAGCGTAGATGCTTCCGTGCGATACCTGGTAGTTGCCAAGGTTACTAACTATCTCAGAGTAGGAGGCATACTAAATGATTATAATAATAATAAAATTTTTATTTTACAAAATAAAGATACACACGTTATATATAAAGTTCTTTATGTACATTAACATATAGGAATGATCTATGTCCGTCTGCCGGGTTGACCTTATTTTTACAATATTGTTATAGGTTCTAAAATATATGACATACAAGTAAAATTCAGAATTATATAGAGAGAAAACAAATAGACAGAATTAACATTAACCAAACAAATGACATAAGAGAACAGTAAATAAATGAGAATTTATCCTTCAAGGAAATAATCCTAAATAATAAATTTTTTGTTTTCCTTTTTACTCATATTAAATTCGTTAATTAAAATTCGTCTGTATTTCAAAGCTTCAATAGTAAACCAATACAATTTTTTTCTATTAAGATACTCAATAACATAATTCTTATCAAGAATACATAAATCGAAGCTTTTAATCCTGAACTCCATCAAAATAGGACATATAGCTAAGAAATGATATAAGTCCTCATTTAGCCACAGGTTACATAACCTGCATTTATAGCTTTCTTCTGAACCTCCAATAGTATGGTTTTAAATATAGTTTTAATAAAATTTAAATTATTTTTAACTGAGTAGAGATTAACTCTTAACTTTTTATATAACTTTTGGTATTTGGATGTATGTGATGACAGAATTAAATCAGATTCTAGAATTATATTTTAATTTGTCAAAAAGACTAAAAAAATTGGCTAAATGTTTTTTTAATACATATCATAAAATAGGTATTGGTAATACATATCAGTAAAAAATTATGTATACATTAAGAATGTGATAAAACGCATTTATTTTGTCTATGAGTTTTCATTAATCGGCTGTAATAAAGATTTTTACAAAATATTAAACCATTTCTGCTTAGGGAATGGTATCAGAAAGAAACATGATCCATAAGGTTATATTTATATATATGGATACAAAAAATTAGGATGTGCTTGCATGAGCATATATTCAATGATGTTAGAATCGATAATTATTTTTCTGAGAGGTTTTAGGTTATCTCTGGTTTGAAACAAGGGGATTCGCTATCTCCTGTTTTATTTAATTTAGCTCAAGAATATGTCATTGGGAGGTGATAAGTACCGGAAAGGGTTTGAATCTGGCTGGAAATATATCCGTACTCGGTTATGCAGATGATTTGGCTTTATTTGTCGATAACATGGAAAAAATAGAATAAGTACAAAAAACTTTGATGTTAAGAAGTTGAATCAGAAATAAATACGAAAAAAACACGATATATCGTCGTTAATACGGCAAAATGTATGTCAGAAATTTTCGATTTTGCGATTTCATTGGATTTTTAATCAAAAAGATTAGTTCTAGGGTCCTAAAAGACAAAGTATATCACCACTAAATAGTAAGAAAAGAAGAATTTCAGGATTCGCTTGGTCATTAATCCTCTTTGACACCAGTCTATAAGGAAAATTTAAACTCTAAAAAAAAAAAAAGATGAGTATAATAACAATTTTAATATTTATTTTGATGATCAAACACAAAACCTAAAAAAATCTGGTGCGTGCGCGCAATACACAACTTTCACTTACCAACATACTTAGATAAGAAATTGTCGTGTTTTGTTAAATATCATTTCCCAAAGTCACACATTTTTCTACATTCATATCTTATTTTTGTTAATCGTTAAAGCCGTTTTTGAGTAAATAAAAAAACCCCGTGAAAATGATACAAAATTTATTAAGTAAAGTCCCCCCTTCGGTTGATCAATTTTGATGAAATGTTGGCTATCACATATTTGGCATATACATACATCAAATACCCAGTTTGGTCACAATCGTGAAAGCCGTTTTTGAGTAAATAAAAAAAGCACGTAAAAATGATATAAAATTTATTAAGTAAAGTGCCCCCTGCGGTTGATCAATTTTGATGAAATCTTTACAGACATATCTCGGGCATATAAATAGATCAAATACTAAGTTTAATCAAAATCGTTAAAACCGTTTTTGAGTAAATAAAAAAAACATGTGAAAATGATACAAAATTTATTAAGTAAAGTCCCCCCTCCGGTTGATCAATTTTGATTAAATTTTTACAGTCATATTTCAGGCATATAAATAGATCAAATACTCAGTTTAATCAAAATCGTTAGAGCTGTTTTTGAGAAAATCGAAAAAAACTTAAAAAGTTATTAAATAAAATACCCCCTCCCTTTGAGCAAATTTGATGAAATTTTCGCTGTCACATCGCGGGCATATACATACTCTAAATACCCTATTTCAGGTTCCCACGGTTTATAGTTTTTGAGCTGGTCTGTTCACACACACACATACAGACACACAGACACACACACACACAGACCATTTCGCGGGACTTGGTTATTTTGACTCAGGGGATCCCAAAACGTGTATTTTCGTTGAAAACCGGAAGTCGAAAATTTTCACGATCGCAATACTTCCACTTACTATATATTTCATAAATAGGTAAGTGGAAGTAAAAAAATGAATTACAAATAAAATTATGTTCTTGTTCTCCTGAAAATCAGCTGTTAATTTACATAGATCTTTTGCTGTATCAACGATGATATGGTTAGCTGTAGAAGCGGTTATCATTAGAAGATTAACACGTTAGGAGCGGTGGCGTATTTTGGGGAACGGTATCGGTTCCCGGGGTCCGATGGGAATTCTTTGACGAAAGCGTTATCTTTTGATTAAAAAGGAATTAAATGAGCGTCTCAAGGGCATTATCTCTTGGTAAGAATGGGAACTAGACATAATGGGCACAGGGCAGGCCGATACAGGATTTACGCTATTGTTTATCGAAAATCAGAACTCGGAGACCGATTCTAAAAAACAACAGAATTTCAGCTGATAGCAACATTTTCTGCACTAAAATGCAATAATCTCATTAAAAATCGAGTAAATTGAGTATTTGAAGTGTTCGGCCTTTCAGACATTTTCATGTGAAAAATGGCTGTTAAGAAGGGAAATTAATGCATCGGGACCGATTCCGCACCTAACGTGTTAAGTAGAAGAGCAATGTTTGAAGACGTTGAGTAATGTTCATATCTAGTATCTACAATAACTAGAAAAAACAAAATTGAAGAAGAAATTAAGGCTGGGATTGGATGGAGGTGTGTAGGGAGCAATGGCTAGTGCATCGGGCCTTTGGGTTCGTTAAGCCTTTATTCTTATTATTATGATTATTAAGATATAGGTCTCAATCCTCATATACTATGATATATATATATATATATATATATATATATATATATATATATATATATATATATATATAAATTCATCGAGAATCGTGGTGTGGTTTTCCAGGATGTCAGTAACCGCCCGGAGGTTTGGTTCAGGGACGGTATGCTTCAGGGAAAGAAATATAGGTCCTCGGGGCCTGCTGACTCTGAGCTGCCATAATCCTTGGACCTAGACCAGTTTGTCACTGTCCTTGAACCCGAGAGAGCTGACGCCATCGGTGGGAAGGACACTGCCAAATTGGCCCCAATGGGATTGGTTATGGAGCTATGGGCAGTCTGCCGCTGCACCATGGTGACCATGGCTTTCAGCAACGTGAGGTTTGGGCTACCCCCTCCAGGCTGTCTGTACTCCCGCAAGCAAAACAAATGTCTGTAAGAAGATCAAACTGCGCGGCCAAAGGTCTCATTAGGCCTAATGCGCCAACAGAAAAAAAAAAAAAAAAAAAAAAATATATATATATAAATATATAATTGTAAGAAGAATACATTACGATGCCCAAGATCTAACGCCTCAAAATAAAAAATAAAATTATATTAATATTAATCAATCGTCTCGAAGAAGAATTTACGAGATTACGCATGTGTCAAAGTCACTTTCGAATATCCAATATTTCAAAACTGTTCATTTCAAAAAGCTTCCTGAATGAATCTTCTTTGCATTTATTTTCAGTAGTTCATTGACCATTATAATCCACCGAAATAGAACATTAACCAAATTAAGATAGACGAAATTGATTTCCCAATATCTGTACTATCTAATAAGAATAGAATAAAGATATATAAGATAGAATAAGATCAGTCCTAACCGAATCCTCCCACCTTCGCCTTGACCAACCCCTCGGACGTTTTCCAGGCGACAAAGCGTTTATCAATCATCTATGTATTCGTTAGCGAATACTCACACTGTAACGGAGGCACAGCTATAACTTCGATTACATTTACCTGGTAAAGTTAACCCACTTCTGTATTTTATAGCCTTCTAAATTATCCTGTTAAATCATCCTTTTTTGGCCTAAATATTCTACGTAGTACTTTATTTTCAAATACCTTTATGCGTTTCTCATCTTTTACTGCAAGCTGCCATGTTTTACATCCGCTAAGAACAGTTGGAAGAATTATAATTTTGTAAATTCTAATTTTTAAATTGCGGGATTGAAGACGTGAATTCTCGGTCATTAGCATAGCCTTAATTTTCTCTTCAAATTTGTTTTTTCGATTTATTTTAGATCCTAAATATCTAAATTTTTCCAAGGCTTCAAACATTTTCTCTTGTAATTCAATATCGCCAAAGTTTCTACAGGCGACCGTATATTTTGCAATTTTGCAATATCTAGTTAACCTTATAATATTGTTTTCCATTATGTATAATTGAAGAATACAATAGAGACTATTTGCCAACCGAAATAATCTGGAGCCAGAGAAGGGGGACCGAAATACTTTCAGATTCGAGTGTTGTTGGTGAAGTTGTCCCCTGCATTTTGATAAGGCTTGCTAATTTCATCGCTGTTCTGAAGGTCCGGGCACGGGAGGGCAAAAGCATTTGATTTAGAATTATTTCTCTGTTTAGTAACTTTAAATAGAAACAATTATATGTAATGAGATATGAATAAGTATTCTGATATATTTGTTTTATTGAATAGCTGAGTAAATGTCCAAGTATTTTTGACTAATTAAGTAGGGTATTATTTACTATTTCATAATAGAATTACGATGAATTATTATAATATTTATATAAATATATATTAATACACACACAGATTATATACAATGAAATAGGAGAGAATTGTTTTAATGAAATTAATATATTTTTTTTTTATTTTTTAGGTAAGAATCTTTGTGATCCAATTCTTCTATAATATGGTTAGGTAAGACATTTTTCACTTAAGATTATTATGACTTCATTAGCGTACACTTACTTAATATGCTTTAGATTTTAATATATTATATGTATTCCTAATAATAAAATACTAGGAGTAAAATTTTAACTTTCAGTGTTTGTTTGTTTGTTTAACGTCACTTTATGCTACTCAGGCTAATCGGACGATGATATAGTGGGAGTATATTATAAATTTTGCCTATCCAGGTATAATCAGGATAGGTATCTTTAACGAATACCTGACATCGCACAGGTTCGGGACCTCTATTTATAATTATAGCCAAGTGACGGCATAGGCAAGGATGTTTTATTCCGTTCAATTTCCCACGACCTTTAGTATTGCAGGCTGCTAAGCTAACCACTACACCACAGGTGACCCTATACTTATACTCTAAATGAGAAATAAATTGGCAGGCTTTAAGGGATCAAAAACCTTTAAAATACATCGTTATTGGGGAAATCAAATGTCACATCCGTAGATTTTTTTTCTACAAGTATTTTAATATTCTTATACTAAAGTAACACGTAACCTTATAAAAAAAAAAAATTATTTTCATCGAGCATATCGCCGCTTCCTGAATTGAGCTATTGTCAATATAGAGATGAATTCAGGATAAAGAGACCAGTTGAATGGTAAGTTCTCATTGTTATTTTCTTGACTTTATTATAAAAATATTGTTATTCAAGGAAGTTCTCTATTTTCTCGAACACGCTAATCTCGGTTGGAATTCGAATCAGCTGGTCAGGTTTCCATCTCTGAAATTGTGTTGTGTTTTTTTGTAGTATTGGCGATACTATATTAGCACGTTGTTATTAAGAGGTTTTTAACTTCACTACGATTTATTTTAAGTAAAATGAGTTATTGATGGTAAATATTTGTTGACTAGTTTAAATGAATAAAATTAATAGGTCGATAGATAGTCAGAATTTTTAGTTTGATGTTTTTTTTTTTAAGCTATTCGATCCTTAAATAACTCTGGGTTACAAAAATAAAAAATGATCAAACTGAAAATCCTGACGATCAACCTATCGTAAAGAGAAACAGTTGATCATTACACACCTCTATACATAAAAATATTGTACTCACTTATTTCAAAATTAAAAATCATACAGAAACTTAATATTAACACCCATTTATGACCATAAAACATTTTCAATTAAATATAATAAATGCCCATATCATTATAAGATGGGACTGTTTTTGACTAATATATATTTTAATTGTGTTTGACAAGGGTTTTAGTTTATTTAATTGTAAAAAAAAATTCTCTTCACAGGTGGGTGTGCATGTTGTTAATTATTCGATTGTTTTTAATTTAAATGTATTTTGTGAAGATAAATGTAGGGGGGTCTCAGGAGGTCACTACCCCCCATAATATTTTGGCTTTACAATTGCTTTGTATTTAAAAAAAAAAAAATGCAATTAGGTAGTTGCCTGTTTTGTTTGTTTTAAAGTCACTTTATGTCACCAAGGATAATCGGACGATGCTACAGTGGGAATCCTAAATTTTTCCTTCTATCCAGGTATAATTAGGATAGGGGTCTTTAACGAGTACCTGCCATCATACTGGCTCGGGACCTCCATTTTATGTCCAATCCTAGGGATGGTACTTAGCAGGAAAAAAAATTGTCTTGTGTCTCTCAGATAGAATGGAATGATAATAACATTGTAATAATAAAAAATAATTATAAATAATAACAGTAACTACATTGTAATAATAATTTATGTGGAGGAATGGCGATCAAAAGAGCCTTGAGCCGTTGCAAGAGAATTCAAGTGGGTCCCTCTGACGAAATCTGGTTGCGACAGAATTCCTAATTTAAAGCTCCCCATATCGAAACCTTAAGTGCCTAAATCGATTGTGATCACCCTTACCGGTTATAATAATCGATTAATAAATTCAATAATTCATAATTTAATTTATTGAATAGTTCAGAAGTATAATTTAATGTTGATTGGCATTTACAGAGGGTGTTCCAGTAATCATAAAACCATTTAAGTTTTGGATCGATGTTTTATAACAAAACATTGCTTCCTTTTTGAACACCAGGGACGATTACAATGCGATATATAGGTCCGGTTTAGACGACAATGTTTTTTGATAAATTTTGGGATGAAAAAATTTGATCGGATAAAAAGGTCTAAAGAATTGAGATCTACTTTATAGTAAAACATATGAAACCGATCCAGATAGCATTCCTTTTATTTGGGACTTACCTCAGACCTACCCGAACCCACTTATCTTGTTTCCAGCCTCGCTTCCTCTTCTATTCCTGACAGTCCTCCTAAGCATATGAAAAGGAGGTGGCCTTGGGACCTTCTAATTACTACCTAAAGGTAGATTATTTACATGCCAGTTCGTGATTGTTTTTTAATCTCATCACATTTATGGAAAAAAACTTTACTACGAGACCTAAATAAACCTTCTATCAATTCAGATCAAATTAAAATTCCTTAAAAAAAAAAATAAGCAATAATGAATCGAAAAGTACTGAGAACTTTCAAGTTTCGCAGTAAAAATACTCTATAACTTATGGAGATAATCAAATATAAATGTGTCAAGTTAAGGAATACATGTTGTCAAAACACGTCGATTTATAATCTACATAAGGTCGTAAGTAAAAGTTGTGTGTTGCATGTATCGCATCAGATTTTCGAGTTTCAACGACACGCACAATGTACTTTGCTTATATAATACATATTGATTTTGAACATCCTGATATTTCGAATGGAGCCCATATTGTTTATCCGAATTCTCATATCCAGTTTTCGGGCCCCGTTCTAGAAGACATTAAATCCTATAGTTGTTTTCATTACTATTAGCAAAAGTGGTTGTTTTCGGTGCGCGGTCGTGTTTAAAAGCGCGAGGCTTAGCCGAGCGCTGAAACTTGACCAAGCACCGAGAAACCTCTTTTGTTACGTGTTATGAACAATCATCATACTCCGCATAATTGAAACATTAAAACACTTTTCATTAATAACTTTAAGATACAATATAATAAGAAATTAAATTAGCCATTTAAAAAGTGGAAAAAAAATCTGGTGCGTGCGCGCAACACACAACTTTCACTTACCAACTTACTTAGATTAGAAATTGACGTGTTTTGCTAATTATCATTTCCCAAAGTCACACATTTTTCTACATTCATATCTTATTTTTGTTAATCGTTAAAGCCGTTTTTGAGTAAATAAAAAAAAAAACCGTGAAAATGATACAAAATTTATTAAGTAAAGTCTCCCCTCCCGTAGATCAATTTTGATGAAATTTTTACAGTCATATCTCGGGCATATAAATACATCAAATACCAAGTTTGATAAAAATCGTTAAAACCGTTTTTGAGTAAATAAAAAAAACATGTGAAAATGATACAAAATTTATTAAGTAAAGTCCCCCCTCCGTAGATCAATTTTGATGAAATTTTTACAGTCATATCTCGGGCATATAAATACATCAAATACTAGGTTTGATCAAAATCGTTAAAACCGTTTTTGAGTAAATAAAAAAAAACACGTGAAAATGATACAAAATTTATTAAGTAAAGTCCCCCCTCCGGTTAATCAATTTTGATGAAATTTTTACAGTCATATCTCGGGCATATAAATACATCAAATACCAAGTTTGATAAAAATCGTTAAAACCGTTTTTGTGTAAATAAAAAAAACGTGAAAATGGTACAAAATTTATTAAGTAAAGTCCCCCCTCCCGTAGATCAATTTTGATGAAATTTTTACAGTCATATCTCGGGCATATAAATACATTAAATACTAAGTTTGATCAAAATCGTTAAAACCGTTTTTGAGTAAATAAAAAAAACACGTGAAAATGATACAAAATTTATTAAGTAAAGTCCCCCTCCGGTTAATCAATTTTGATGAAATTTTTACACTCATATTTCGGGCATATAAATAGATCAAATGCTGAGTTTAATCAAAATCGTTAGAGCCGTTTTTGAGAAAATCGAAAAAAACGTAAAAAGTTATTAAATAAAGTACCCCCTCCCTTTGAGCAATTTTGATGAAATTTGTGCTGTCACATCGCGGGCATATACCTACACTAAATACCCAATTTCAGGTTCCCACGGTTTATAGTTTTTGAGCTAGTCTGTTCACACACACACAGACCATTTCGCGGGACTTGGTCATTTGGACTCAGGGGACCCCAAAACGTGTATTTCCGTTGAAAACCGGAAGTCGAAATTTTTCACGATCGCAATACTTCCACTTACTATATATTTCATATATAGGTAAGTGAAAGTAAAAAATCTGCAATGATAGGAGGAAAATACTCATATATATATATTAAAATATTCATAATATTTATATTACAAATATTATTATTCATTATATAAAACCTCTTGTTTGGCATTGCCTTATGGAGTAGCGAACACTTTTGGTTTACGGAAATATTTTTAATTTCTGGGTCAACTCTAAATATGTCGTCAACTGTCCAGAAATCTTTATCCTATCAAACAACAGGCGTTGATTCATTTATTGATAAATCAGAAGACACTCCAGAATCGTGCTTGGTATTTTGCACTTCAAACATTCTACTTAGCAAGAAAGTCAGTATTATTACAAGTTACCTCTTTTAAACAGATGTTTATTAATATGAATTAGTAGTAGGTAAGGTTAGTGCACCGAAAAGATTTTTCAGGCCTAGGACCGAAAAGTAGTACTTTACGGACTCAAAGCATGTATTTAAAACACATTTTTTTAATGGAATGTAATGAAATAGTTATTTATATTATACTGAAAAATAAAATAAAATATATTTTAAAAGAATTATATTTTAAGTAACATTGAATAAAACGTGTAACGTTAACAAATAATGAATGAAAATCATATGGTAGGAGATATTGATGAATCGTAAAAAATCTACATATTTATATTAATATTAAATGTACAATTAGTGTTATTACTAATATTGAAACCTTCAAATGGTAATTGAATGTCACGTTTGGAGTTAGAATACTTTTTATTATTCATATTATATAATGGATCGTCTCTAAATAGATCTTCAACTTTTCTTTATGCCTGTAGTTTATAATATTCAAATTCGTACCTGTGTCGTGATTTTGAAGGAAGTTCTTCGGTACCTTCATTTCATTGATCTAATATAGTTTTGGGAATATACACAGCACTAATTTCAGATTTATTTAAATGTTAGTAAGCTTTTTAAGAGTTTTATTGTGTCTGTAGTGTTTTATAAGTGTATTATTTATGTGTTTTCTTTACTCTACATTAATTAAAGAAGTTACAGTACATTAAAGAAAACATATGTTTCCTTTAAACTATTAGTAGTGTAATGGATCACTTTCTAGGCTAGCTAACAGTCTAGAAAGAAATACTTTCATAAGCAATATAATGTAAAATAACATCCATCATCATTGAAAAAAAGTTTTGGTGATGTTATTTCGTCGTCTGAGAAAAATCTTAGGAGGCGTAAGAATGCTTCATACATAGATTTACCGCTGTTATGTTTAACAGTAGATCTCGGGGGACTTGCTGGGAATGACTATATTTCCTTCAATAACGTCATATTCAGGAACAATATAACTCATTTCTGCCCACCGCACCCTCAACGGCTGAGGGGCTAGACAATGGCTGCCCTTGACCGTGGGATTGCCGAAGACGGAGGTGGTTGGGGTAGAGCAGGGAAAAAATCAATAAGTCTGCTCACTCTTACGACCCGCTCTTTTTCCACGCCTAACTCCCGAGTCTAGTCCGCGTAATCCTTTTCCTTCCGCCTCACAATGCACCACCATTGCCATAGTTCTTCGAAGGACGATATTCCTCCACGGGATTCCTCCACATCTTGAAATGTCCGTCCTAGATGAATGAATGCGCGATGGGTAGTAGTAACAACGGCATCGGAAAGTACGCCCGGATCGATAGTACGAGCCCCCCCTAGCGAATAAAGCGAGCACTAAGCCTTATTGAGCTTCCTTCCTTTAATGGAATCTATCATGGCGGACTTTTTTAAAGGATGCGATCAATAATTTTAGCTACGATTAAAATATTCTATAAAATTATGAAAAATATTTTAATTCTAGCTGTATATCCCGGTTTCACCTGGGGTATTTCGTTTCGTCTCCAATGTAAAGCGATATCATAACAATTTTTATAACAATAAAGAATATACCCAGAGATTGGCTGAAGTTATGCAATTTTAATATGCAGAGTGCACACCTGGTATGAAAGAACCACTGAGCGAAATTTGGAGAATTTTGGACAAACGGTACGTATTTCTATAAAGAACAAACAGAACTTCATCTTTATTTATATAGATTGAATATTGAGATAGCTCGGTTTGGCGAGATTCTATCTAATATTTTTAGCGAAAATAAAAATTTCGCCATTTTTTTTCTCTACTTTTAAACATTTATTATTTACACCTCTTTCAATTTCATTACATTATACAAAGCGAATTTCTATGCATTTATAATCGTGGTCAAAGACCATCAGAGAAAGCCAAACAGCATTTTTTCATACACAACAACTTTTATGTATTAAACATAATATAGGAATATTATTTTAGCATAGCAGCCTCCAGTACTAAAGGCGTCCCGCGGTGGCCCTAGGATTTTTTAAAAGGAGTAATAGCTATGTCGTCCTTCGGATAGGACGTAAAATAGAGATCCCGAACCTGTGCCGATGTCATGTACTCGTTAAAAGATCACGATCCTGATTATACTTGGATAGGCAACATTTAGGATTCCCACTGTAGCATCGTCCGATTAGCCTTAGTAGCATAAAGTGACGTTATACGAACATATCTGAGAACAACAGTAATACTTACTACAAACACACTGCTTTGGTTACAGGTAGGTATTTTCTAATTTACTTGATTTGTCTAGTTTTTTGAGAAGCGATTATTTGAGTGGTCTATAAAAGCTGATAGATCACATGGGCTTGTCGGGTATATATACACTAATACTTGCAATTGGTCTACGAGCTAACTGCGTCTCACTGTTTCCCACTCTCCCCTATATAATAAATGTTCGCTATATGTGTAGTAATGGTTGTCTAGGTTTGTTCCGCCGTCATTCGTAGATGTGGTACCCCCCTAATCAACCTAAAAATAGCTACCTAACCAGTAGACATGAGTAGTGTTATTAGAACTAAACGGGGTCATCTGTTGCAAAATTAAACACTTCTACGAAACTTTGCCTACGTGAATCCAATCCCGTATCGTCGTTCTTTGAATCGTATAATTTGCGAATTGAATCTTCCGCTTTACTACGTGAATGTCTGCGCGTACTCTTTAAACGATAGACCATTAGTATAATAATTTTTGCATAGTTGAGATTGATACGTGCTTTTCATCTCATCGACAAGTCCAAAGAGTTTTATTTGAAAAACCTGTTACGACACAAAATTATGAGTTTAGTTAATTTTTTAGGAATAAATGATCCATGATCTGAGCTTTGTTGAAGGCAATGGCAATCACCTTTAATTGCGTTTTTGATTATCTTAACTAATTATTCGATTAGGAGTGGTTATATACGTTATAGAGGCTGAGTGAGCCCTAAGTTGGTTCTCATGTCGATCGATTCATGGCAAAGTACGAATCTGGGTCATATTTAAAATTTGGTAGTTCTTTTCACTCTTACATAGTCTCTTTATTACACCGGCCCGGAGAGCTTTATTTAAAAATAATACAAAACATATGAATTAGTCGTTTGAGAAACCCATGTCCAAAAAAAATAGATTTTAGTTTTATTTTATTTTAAAACTCCTGGCATGCCTAAACATCTAATTCAAGAGATACCTCATAAGCCCAGCTGATCTATTGGCTTTTATAGACCATTTAAATAATCGTTGTCAGCAGAAACTCGACAAATCCTGGATATTGAAAAATAATTTCTTGTAACTAAAGCAGTAAATACAATTTGGAGTAAAATCTTTGCTCGCCTGTCACTCTCAAAGAACCTATAGCAGATTTTTGAATCTTGCGCATTTCAATCTTATATATTTATACTTTCAGTTATTTTTCTTTTATTATACAACATAAGCAAGCTTGTGTTTTGTTAAGTAATTTTTAAAATATATTGTTTGTTACGAACATTTGTCTTCTATAATCAGGAGAAACCCTAAATGTCCAAAAACACATTTATTTTTAGGATCTATCAAATGAATATAAATTTATCAAACGTAAATAATGTGTTCTTAGTAGGAATATGGGTCGGAGAAAATAATTAAAGTTAAGGAGATCTTTTAATTCTAAAGTTGATACTTTTTTTTTTTTTCATTTTTCCAATAATTTGAATTTGCGGACATGGGTTTCTCAAAGGACCGATTCATTTCCTTTAACTAATTTATTTCGTTAGTTACTTTTAAGTCGTATTTGTTACATGATTAAGTAATCGATGTTTTCTTTCGCGAATGCCACACCAATCTATACGAATAAAGATGAAATTCTGTTTGTTTGTTCTTCATAGAAATCCATACCGGTTGTCCTAAATTCTCCCAATTTCGCTCAGTGGTTCTTTGATACCACTTTCGAACACCTGTCCATATTAAAATTGCATAACTTCAGCCAATCTCTGGGTATATTCTTTATTGTTATAAAAATCGTTTTGATCTCGCTTTACATTTGTTTTTACGAAATCGACCGCTGAGTCGATAAAAGTCTCACTTTATAGATTTTACAGATTAATTAAATGAAATTCTCCGGGTTATAAACCGGTATATAAAGCTTGTTATCTATAAGAATTGCACTGTTGCATTCTTTAAACGTTAGAAAACTTCCGAAAACTCCCATAATTCGGAAAAAAAAACTGTTTGTTCCTCGACATAAGTGAAGTGTAAACACGCCTAATTCGTATACATATCGTATAGATTAGATAGAATGTGGGGGAAGATGGGTTGGTTCACAGCAAACAACTCAATTCAAGGTTGCCTCGTCCAAATACGAAAAATCGTTTTTCTAACCCGGGACATTAGAATTGATCTTGGTGTAATACCTTGTCGAAATTATCTAGACGAACATTGGTAAACAGGAAGACTGAAATGTTAGAATAGACACACACCTTTTTTTATTTTATTAACTTCCTTCAGCTCATGGGATACAAATGGAATGTTCTAGCCAAGAATATTTAGCTCAACTATGAACAACACTTATAGAAACTAATATATTCTAGCATAAATAATTGATAATTCAGCGTCTGTTCCTTCAAAAAAGTTCATAACTCTTTTCCATGTAACAGACCAACCATATGGCTTTTGTTTGAGGTTCTAGGTAATACTTTTTTTACTTTCACTTACCTATATATGAAATATATAGTAAGGGAAAGTATTGCGATCGTGAAAAATTTCGACTTCCGATTTTCAACGGATATACACGTTTTGGGGTCCCCAAGTCCAAATAACCATGTCCCGCGAAATGGTCTGTGTGTGGTGTGAACAGACTAGCTCAAAAACTATGAACCGTACGAACCTGAAAAGGTATTTCGTATATGTACCTATATGCCCGCGATGTGACAGCAACATTTTCATCAAAATTGGTCAAACGGAGGGGGTACTTTATTTCTTAACTTTTTACATTTTTTTTCGAACTTCTCTAAATCGGCTCCAACGATTTTGATAAAACTGTGTATTCGAACTATGTATATGTCCGTGATATTGAAAAATATTGTATAAAATTGAAGAATATCAAACAGATATATATATATATATATATATATAGGAGAAGAAAAGAAAAATATTCTGTCAACTCATAAAACACCTTGAGTCCACGCATGCACAATAGGCCTCTGATGACCGACGATGTTTGTAATTTAAGATGTTCTGTTCAGTTAATGGAAATTATTTACTTCATAGTAGCTATATGAAAGTTTCAACAACTACACAGAGAATTATAACATCAGATGACTTGAAGTATTATGCTTGAATTGCTGATTTATCACGAGTAAAAATTTTTATTTAATAATATGAGAAATCAGTGTTTTTTATAGAGCAAATGAAAACAAAAATAAGTAAATGAATTTGTAAAAGTGACTTTGAGAAATGGCATTTAACAAAACACGTCAATTTGTAATAAAGTAAGTTGGTAAGTGAAAGTTGTGTGTTGCGCGCATCGCACCAGATTTTTTTTCTTTTGTTCAATAAACGTATTGGAGTAAACAATTTATTTTTTCTATTGCATATTATTTTTTAATATATTATTTGTATGATAGGCGTAAGGTTGCAGGGGAGGTCAGCAGCCCCACCTAGAAAAATGAGAAACGAAAGCTACAAATAAAATAAATTCTTAATAATTTGCTATAAGCATTAGGTAAGTATTGTAACTATAAACGCTTGCCTAGAACCTTCTAGACAGTTCTTCATCCTTAAATATAAGAAGTGATGGAGAGCAGTGTTAGTCATATGGTTACATTTGTGTTTCTATATCGTTCCCAATTGATACTTTTTGTAACTGTGTTAATTATTTGTGTGGCATTGTAAATTCTTTAACCCACATAAGATATAATGAAAACAAAAAACACGGCAAAACAGCAAATAATTTGAGTTTGTATATATTCGCCCTGAGGGTAGAATCAGATTATAATTTATAAATAAATCACCTAGGTGTAATCTTAAGAATTGTTAAAATAAAAATATTGAGTACTCCTGACACACCAGATATATTATAGTTAAATTGAATATTTGTTTCTAGACAATCTGGTTCGTTATGGTATTGCCCCCACGCAGTCCATATTCAGAACAATATTTATACATATATACAATATATATGCAATATGCTTCTCCAATGTCTGACATATATATATTGAGCTGTAAGCTGCCCTCACAATCCAACAGCTAGAGCAAATCAACAAAACTACGAGATAAGGAGTTAGCCTTGAACTTGTTGCCGCTTGCTCTATCTTCGCAGTTCTCACAGTTGGCTCTTCGATTCACGATTCACACCACTCTCTCTCTCTCTCTCTCTCTATATATATATATATACATATATATATATATATATATATATATATATACATATATATATATATATATACATATATATATATTACGTAGGACTATATATCTATGATGGAAATGCCACCTAAATATGACTATAGAGGCTCTATATAGTCATATTTAGGTTGCATGTCCATCATAGACATATAGTCCTACGTAATATACAGCAGACTCCAGCTACAGTTTAGTTAAGTTAAAAATGTTGCTTGGCACTATTTTGCCCCGGCCCCTTCATATCTGCTTATATTTAAGACCAAAACGGACTCAGTAGACAAAAATAGCTTCTGAGATACAGCTTTACGTATTCAATAGGCCGTCATTTTGTATTCCATCGGCTTTATTAGGGCATCCATTTTACATTCCATCTGAAGTAAGGCATAGCCAAAGAATATTGCTACCTTAAAAAAATGCTAGGGCCACCAAGCTGGATGCTAACCCGCTACATTCAGTATTGTAAGCTGCTATGCTAGCCACCACACCACAGGGCGTGAGTGTTTGTGTACAGTAGAATAGAAAGGAGGAGCGAACGTTGAGCCGCAGGGTGAAGTGGCGCAGTTTTCGAGCCGAGTGTCAGCTGCGGAGGTTTGTCTTCCTATAGCGGTTTGTCACGGCAGTGCCACGCAGGTGAAGTGAAAAATGGAAGAGAAATTAATTGAGGCCGTTAGGGACCGATAAATTTTATATTATACATCACATCCTGACTATTCAAAAGTCAAATTAAAATAAAAATAAGATAATTCCTTTTTAAGGATGAATTCTCAGTGTGTCTTATCTTTCTTTAAATAGCAACTTTAAGGAAGTTTTTCGTGCAAGAATGTTGTCATTAATTGATCTTCGAGATCATTGGAACACTATTATAAATATTGCACATTTACGAACTCTGCCTTACGGGTCCGCAGTTTTCAATAGAATCGCGTCCCAACTTTCGCACCACCTGCGCGCAGTTCCTGGGTCACCTCACCTTACCTCATATCACACCACGACCCTAACTTACGCCCGGCCTTAGAAGCTCGAGAAGAACATTTGCTATAACAGTCACCAGATATAAACAACAACTGATTCTAATGTAATTAAATGATGGTTACGAATGTGAGTTCATTGAAATGCATGAAGATTGATTACATCAACAGTTCCTACAACAACACGCCGCGATCTCAGCTGACTGCGGAACGAAATTAAAACGAATGACAGACAAAACAGGACGAGATGAGGGCAATCTCCCGAGGATGGCTCCTGACTCATCAGGACTCAACAGGGCTCGTAATGGGAGAAAGTGAGTCATTAGGCACGTCCCGAGCGTCTACAGGTGCACTTCAAGCTGCACAGGCTTTAACGCCGAGTCACTCTACTTAACTTATGAATATAAAAAAATTACTAAATTGTTCCCATATCAACATTTAACTTTTGCAATAATAATATTACATCACTCTGGTAATACCATAAGTAATAATACAGTACACAAATGTTGATAGCAATACTGAAAATATTAGAAAGAAAAAGATATGGAGTCACTAACAAACTCACGCTACAGTGAACACTTCAGTTTTCCATTCAAAAAACTAAATGAATAAATTAAGAAAAAAATTAATTTGACTATAAGAAATCTTTAGCTCAAATAAGAACTGGGGTCACTTGTAGTACAGTAGCAACCTACAATACTAAAGGTCGCGGGTTCGAAGATTTTACATTAATTTAGACAAAGGTTTCTATTTTATATATGTTTTTTTTTACAATTGATCGAACATTATCGTAACGAATGCATTCGAAATGTTATTGATTCTTAAAAAATTAACTTCTTATCATTAATTTATTTCATAGAAAAAAGAAATTAGCGAAAAATAGCTACATTGATACCAACGCTGGAGATGACTCATTTTATTAGTCGGCCTGCTAAAGAAAATTAATTTGACATACTAGGTTGTTACAAAAGTCCTTGTTCACAAAATTAATTTTATTCAAATGTGAGTACAAAATTTACAAATCAAATTTATTCTTCAACATACAGGCCATCATTTTTAACTACTTTAACCCATCTTTCAGCCAAAAGTTGTATTTGATGTTGATACCACTCTGCAGTTTTCGAGGCAAAGAACTCCTCGCATCCAGATTTGACATCATCGAAGTTTTCGAAGCGCCGACCTTTCAAAAATTGCGCCATTGACCTGAAAAGTCCAGTCAGACGGTGCGACGTCTGGGCTGTAAGGAGGGTGGGGCAAGACGCTAATCCCGTTCATTTCTGAAAATTTTTCTTTAACTAATCGTGAGCGATGAGCAGGGGCGTTGTCTTGCTGAAATAACGCTAGCTTCCTATTAACCAAAGCGGGGTATTTCACTTTTAAAACTTCATATACCCTATCGAGCTGTTCACAGTATAGCTCAGCGTTGATAGCCCTGCCCTCTGGAACCAGCTCGAAGTGATCTAGGACGAACTGATCTAGGTTCATCTTCAAGGCTTGTATTCCCAGAATTAAACCGCCTGAACCAAAATGCGGCCGTGTTTCGATGATTCACACTTTCCCCTTCCACTGCACAAATTTCCTCGGCTGAGGCATTTGCACTAAAACCTTTTTTCCAATAATGCCTAAGAAGGCCGCGGATGACAAATTTTTCTTCCGACATTTCTAGTGAAATTTAATAAACTGAATGAAAGGCAGGGACAGTTGGCGTACATAGATAATTAGAGGATTAGTTAATGTAAACATTGAGATAAGAATTGTATTCGTCAGAGATTAATTAAGGATTAAATTAGAGACCTCAATGTAAACAACTTGATATGCACAAGGACTTTTGTAACAACCTAGTATAAGAAATCTTTAGCTCAAATTAGAATGTCTGGAAAAGAACCTACCTACTTCTGGGCAAAGCAAACATGGTCCCGGTATACTTATCTGTAACTAAAGCAGTTACTACGTTTTGGAGTAAAACTTTTGCTTGCCTATCACCGTCAAAGAACCTACAGAAGATTCAAATGAAGAACCATAAATTAGAATCTTGCCCATTTCAACTTTATTCATTTATGCATTAATTTATTATCTCTCTCTTTATATAAGAGGCTTTGTCCTGACTGACAGAATCAACGCAGAGCAAAAACTACTAATGATAGAAACTTGAAGTTCGGAATTTAGATTTTAAACGCGATTTAGGTAACCTAAGAATAAAAAATATAACACTAAGAAATAAATAATAAAACACTAAGAAAGGAATTTCAAAAATGTAACCCGTAAGGGGTTTAAATGGCGAAATTGTCGTTTAACTCTAAGGGACAACTATTTTTGCACTTCGAGAAAAAATGTCTAATTTGGACTCATTATAAAGATCTTTATACGAGTTTAACTGGAAAGCCCCTAGGGGGCGTCGAAAACCGTGTTCTAAAGCCGAAAAATGAAGCGTTCACGACGAGTAAGCAATTTTTTGTTTCGGCGATTTTAGTGAGCTCTCTCCATTGCAATTCTACCGAGCTGGGAGCTTCCCCCTCCAACATTCCACCTACCGGAAGCTCCGATTCTACTAAATCGCGTTAAAATCAGTTAACATATTATAATAAATCAATACCAAGATAATGATCACTGAATTGTTTTTAAAGGCTCGCGGGCAAAGCCGCGACGGGGAATACTAGTACAATATATTTATTGTAATATTTAATAATTTTATTATATACTTACGTATTTACGAGGGTACAGGGAAATTAATTTGGTAAAAACCATGTTAGTCGATTCTTTTTTTTTTTTTTGTTGAAAAAATACGTTCTTTAAACTATTACATATATTTCATTTTTATTTTATTCTATTTGCTAGGAAGATTCTATATATTATCAGTAATGATTAACTAGAAATTTATCTTTCTTTTTTCCACAACAACTACTTATTTTCACATTACAACATGTTAACGTTTCGGGGCTTTCTCATTCGTATCATTGATAGTCTTTTAATAAATTTTCCGAAACTATATCACTGCCAAATGCTAAAATAAAATGTTCTACATATTTTATATGCCAGCCCATACTTGTCCACATCCAATTGACTATAATTGTTGTTGAGTAAAAAAGGAAGATAAATTGCTAGTTAATCATGATGTATATTTCCTTAACGGCTGGATGAAATTTTATGTGTTGTTATGTAATTTATAAATTTTAGAATATTGAGTTTAAAAAAACTTGTATTGGATGGACGCCATATCTCCTGTACTTAGTTTTCTGTTCACAAATCCACTACCAAATCTTCATTGGGATCATCCGTTTAATTGTAGAAGTTTTAATATTATTTAATAAATATCAAACTAAATATTCGCAAATGACACCTCACTTTGTATCGATGGACATGAAGGGTGGTTCTTACATTAGATCGTGCATCTTACAATAACATTTTAGATATCACAATTTATTTTTAGTGTATAAAGTTTATTATTGACAAAATGTATTGCATTAAAACAAACTTTCGTTCTAACATAATCACTTCTTATCAAATGATAAACAAATAAAAAAAAAAAAAAGTTCTAAAGAAAAACAAAAGGATGATATGTCGCTATCTCTGGCTTGTTATTTCTCTTGGGCAGTTGATATGAGCGCAGAATCATGTTTCTATAAATAGCATGTCTTGCTGCACATTCCGTCGATGCATTATTTTTTTTTTATATAAAAATTAAGTAATAGAATCTCTATTTAGAAGTTTTTTTTTATTTTAATTTTTTTTTTAATACATTTTTTTATATCCTGTCAACAACAGCGCGTGTCAACATTTTGACTAGAGGCGGATCGAGCATGAAATTTGGGGGTCATGACCCCCAAATGCCCCCCCCCCCCCGTCACATATTCACGTGGCTGACAGCAACGTTTTTGTATGATATTATTACCTTGTATTAAGAAGGTCTGGGATCTAAACAGCCTTAAGTGTTAAGTTTATGGCATAGTAACTACCTAATTGCATTACACGCTTGAAAATACAGGAAAGTTAGGAAACAAAATATTTGGGGGGTCATGATAAATATCAAGGGGTCACTATGTCCGCTGTTGATATTGACGATCAGCAGATTTGATGGCTATTATACAAGTCATCCAATGTCATCAATGGGAAAGGATGGCACTCAGCAGTACCTCTTGTCTGGCTTCTTTAAGTTAATTTGGCTTGTTAAAGAAGGAGATCTCTCATCCAACGCCTTTTTAATCTCCTCTCCACATTTATGGATTTTCATCTTCTTATAAACTTATATCACTTATAAAGAGGTTAATATGTCCGTTAGAAAACGTTTTTAAAGAGTCTTTCCATTTCATTTTAATGAAGTTTTTACATAGTAATTATATGTTTGTTTTAACGTCATTTTATACCACTAAGGCTAATCGGAAGATCCTATAGTGGGATTCCTAAATTTTGCCTATCCAGATATAATTAGGATAGGGATCTTTAACGAGTACCTGGCATCGTACAGGCTAAGGACCTTCATTTAACGTCTTATCCAAGGGATAGACATAGACAAGGATTTTTTACTCCCATTAAAAAAATGCTAGGTCCACCTCGGAACGCGAACCTGCGACCTTTGTTATTGTAAGTTTCTATGCCAACCACTATACCTCAGGTGACTCCAAGTAATTTATTAACTTTCTAACAAAAATGCTCTACTCTACAAAAAAATATATATATAAAGATGAGGTGCGTTGCGTACAATACATACAGCAAACCTTCTAAATGCAGATGCTTTTATGAGAATTCATTAAGAAAATAACAGTATACCTCTCATAATAAAAGAAAATGAAAATAAAATTTAAAAGATTAGCAGTACCAAAAATACCCGAACGCTGTTATATAAATAAGCTCTGAGATGAAAATACAGGCCGCGAGAGAACAATATTGAGAGCGGGCCCGCCAAAAAGGACCAATGGGATGGCGGAAGGAGAACTCCCGCCCCCGCCAAAAGAAGGTAAACAAAAGGCCAGGCCGCCAAACCGGTCCTGCTCAGAGCGGCCCTCCTCAACTTTCAGCTTATCCTCTTTCCACGTCCCGGCCCTATCCAGTTTCCTTATAAACAGATTTGTATCCCGTTCGGGGGAGAAAAAAATTGTTTTCCAGTTAGTAATTTTTTTTTTTCTTTTCAACGCATTCTGGATTTATCAGGATTTTACCGGACAATACAGCTCGTAAAGTTTTTCGGAAAAAAAAAAAAAAAAAATGAAATCTATATCAAGTGGGGGGTTCATTTTTCGGATTAAAAAAACTCTATCGTCCAGGGAACTTTTTTTCTCATGAAAAAAATAAAATAAAATCTATAACGGTTCTTCATAGTTCATTGACACATTTTATCGATTCAAATTCATGATACATATACAGTACCAGTCACAAGTTTAGACTCACCCTTAGATTTTGTAAAATAAATAAATAACAAAATTGTATTTATTGAACAACATAGCAGTTATAATTTTATTTTTAATTAATTTATAACCAGCTGTATATCCCGGTTTCACCCAGGAAACTTGGAAAACAATTAGAAAAGCTGTGGGTTAAGAAAATTTCGTCCGGACAGAAATGTGATTTTTTTCGACTCCAACCGTTGATTTCGTAAAAATCTAATGTAAAGCGAGATCATAACGATTTTTACAACAATAAAGAATATAGCCAGAGATTAGCTGAAGTGATGGAATTTTAATATGGACGGGTGTTCGCACCTGGTATGAAAGAACCACGTAGTGAAAATTAGAGAATTTAGGACAAACGGTATGGATTTCTATAAAGAACAAAAAAAAAAAAAAAAAAAAAAAAACCTTCAGAATATCATCTTTAGTTGTATATTTTGTATTCAAAACAATCATATAATTTTTGAAATGTTATCTCTTTGGTTACAATCATTCTTTTAAACTTGTAAATTAAATGCAAGTGAGTCTAAACTTTTGACTGGTACTGCATACGAACTGGTACATATACAAAAAAAAAAAAACTTTTAAAAACACGACTGCTGATGAAAATGGGATTTTTTTAGGCCACTTGAAAAAAGAAATATACAACAGATAAAGTACTGTATTTTGATTTCTAAAAATTACAGGGGTCTGGTCGTTTACAGAAATCAATAAAAAATAATGCATGCATAACAGATAGTTTACATTGTTTCTTCTTTTCTTGCTTTGCTCTTCAATAAATAAACAAATATAAACTTTTCTTAACTATAAACTTTAACAAAAATGTTTACCTAGTCTGTAAAAAACATTTAACAGGGTATTACTACAAGTTACCTCTTTTAATCAGATGTTTATTAATATTATTAGCAGCGACTCACTTTTGGTACGTGTTATGAACAATACTTTTCATCATACTGCTCATACTTGACTACATTAAAACACATTTTTTTGCATTTCATTAATATCTTATAGGTATAATATAATAAGAAATTAAATTGGCAGTTTATTAAAAACAAAAAACACCTGTTTATTAACCTACAAGAAAAACAATAATATATTAACATTACTATTTATCAGAAGTCGAAATTATAAGCAGAGTTGGGCAAAAAGAAGTTGAACTACAAATTACAAAAGTACTGACACAGTAGTTGGGAAGTTGTTGAAACTATAAGTACTTTTATAATTTGTAGTTGATGGACCACAACTACAACTACTGTAGTTTCAAATAAGTAGTTGCATTTTTAGAACTTCAACTAGTAGTTGCAACTGTAATTATGGGCCTGAAACTACAACTACTTTTATTGATAACGAGTAATTATCGATATGTAGTATTATCGATAAGGAGTATATCAAATGAAATTCAGCTAATATATAAAACATGGGATTGATCTAGAACCAAAGGTTTAAAAAAAATAATTGACTGCTGGAAATCATGGAAAAAATTTGTATTACGTATATGTATTGTTCTATTTTTAAAAAAGATAATCAACCATAATGGAGCCCATTTATCTATGGAGTATTTATCTAAACACAAAATAAAAATAGCAAAAACATGTGATTTAATTAGACGTTGCTTAGCAAATGTAGTTGCCGCTCTAAAACTACATTTACAACTACTTATTTTATTTGCCATATCCAACCACTTTCTCCCAACTACTATAGTTGTAGTTTTAAATTACAACTATTTAACTGGTAGTTGAAAAATAGTAGTTGCGCGCTTCCAACTACAAACTAGATGTAGTTGTCTGTGTAGTTAATTACAAATGTAGTTAACTACTGCCCAACTCTGATTATAAGTTAACTTTTATTTTAAAAAAAATTAAGTTAAACTTATATTTTTTCTTCCCTACTTGAAGTTTTTATTGAACATTAACTTATTCATTAGGAAAACTTTTTGAATAAGTTATCTAAAAACTTTTATCCAAATAAATTTTTCCGTAAAAGTTCATTTCAAAAAGTTATTCTGAAACTTATTCATAAAAAGATTTTAGTTAAAGAAAATAATTTATTCATAACCAAGTCCCGCGAAAAGGTCTGCGTGTGTTTTAACAGACTAGCTCAAAAGCTATAAACCGTAAGAACCTGAAATTGGGTATTTGTGCATGCCCGTGCCGTGACAGCAAAAATTTAGTCAAATTTGGGCAAACGGAGGGGGTACTTTATTTCATAACTTTTTACATCTTTTTCGATTTTCTAAAAAACGCCTCTAACGATTTTGATAAAACTTAGTACTTAATCTTATGCCCGAGATATGGCTAAAAAAATTTCATCAAAATTGTCAACCGGTGGGGGCACTTTATTTTATAACTTTTTCCCATTTTTAAGTTTTTTTTTTCGATTTTCTCAAAAACAGCTTTAACGATTTTGATCAAATTCGTCATATTTAATGAGTATTAGTAAAAATTATTAGTAAACAAACAGTATTAGTAAACAAACTCTTTTTCTATGATAAAAACTTTCATGACGAAAAACTTTTTAGGGCGAAAAAGTTGTTGTTTAACTCATACTTTAATTTTAATTGCTCCATATGTTTAGGTGAACCTTGAACTTTTTGAAGGAAAACCTTTTATCAAAAAGTTATTGGGAAACTCTTATTGATAAAACTTTTTAGTAATAAGTTTTTCAAATACATTTAAAATGAAACTTATTTAAAAAAGTTAATGACTCTTTCGAACCTTGCTATTTATAGTGCAATTATACGGAAATGTTTTCGATTTCTGACTCATCTATAAATAATTCCTCAACTTTCCACAAATCCTTTTTCTATCCAACAACAGAACCACTCTTGGTATTTGCATTGTATTTTTCATTCCAAGCATTCTAATCAGAAAGAAACACAGTATTACTACAAATTATATCTTTTAAAAATGTGTTTACTAATATGAATTAGTAGTAGGTGAGGTTAGTGCACCGAAAACATTTTTCAGGCCTTGGACCGAAGAGTACCACTTTATGGACTTAAAGCAAGGGTCAACTGTGGTGATGTGGTTAGCACAACAGCTTAGAATACTAATTAAAAGTCGCGGGTTCGCGTCCCGTGGTGACCCTAGGAATTTTTAAAGGAAGTGAATCCTTGGCTATGCCGTCCCTCGGATAGGACGTAAAATGGTCAAGTCAAGAAGCCAAGTACTCGTTAAAATTCCCTGTCCTAATTATAGCTGGATAGGCAAAATTTAGGATTCTCACTGTAGCATCGTCTGATTTGCCTTAGTGGCATAAAGTGAGTTTAAATAAACAAACAAACAATAATAATGGGTTATTCATGAGACTTAAATAAATCTCGTACTTAAAAAAAGTACCAAGTCGAAGGGGACCTTGACCTCTAGACACGGATAAGACGGCAGAGACTGGGAAAGACTACCAAACAGTTCGCTGTAGTCCCAAGTACACTGCACTTCTCAAGTCAGTTAACAAAAGTCGGCTAATTGCAGCAAGTACGTGCTCGGCGTGGGAAGTACTTGCTATACTACACATGTGGGGCTGCGGGGGGTAGGTCCGTACATAGCCCGCCACCCTCGCCACTCCTGGCCTGACACAGATTTGTCAAATTATATCTTAATCAAGCTAATGTCTTCTAATTGATTGCCCCTAATTAACGCTAGCCCTTCCGCATAATCAATGTACCATCTGTGCGTGGTAGCAGGCACCGCTAGTAGTAAGTACATCTTGCCGTACAGGTGTGTAAGTACGGTGCTAGGACAATTAGGTTAGCTTGTAATTATAATTATTTAAATTTACAACAGTAATACTAATTTTATAAATAATATTTATAAAGTGAATATTAACTTTATTATTACTCACAAATCTCTTACATTATATATATATGTATATACAGTACCAGTCAAAAGTTTAGACTCACCCTTAAGACTTTTTAGTTTTGTAAAAAAAAAAAAAAAAAAAAAATAGTATTTTATTTATTTAACAATATAAAAACTATAATTTTATTCTTAATTTATTTATAATTTGTTTGTTTGTTTCTTTAACATCCCTTAATGCTACTAAGGCTAATCGGACGATGCTACAGTAGGAGTCCTAAATTTTTCCTATCTAGCTATAATTAGGATAGGGATCTTTAACGAGTACCTGACATCGTACAGGCTCGGGACCTCCAATATACGTGCTATACGAGGGACGGTATAGCCAAGGATTTTTTACTCCCATTAAAGTCCACAACGGGAGGGTAACCCGCGACCTTTAGTGTTTCAGGTAACTATGCTAAAAACTACACGATATTTATTATTTTATACTAAACTTAATCATATGATGTTTGAAATGTTACCTCTTTAATTAACGATGTCGGAAGATATCCACCCTATTCTACCTCTTGTGTTAGAATTATTTTATTAAAGTTAAAGATTGTGAATTAAATACAAGTGAGTCAATAATAAAAAAAACATATTAAGGCGACGTTTCGAGAGTATATTGTTCTCATAATCATGTACCATACCATACAAGTAGCAACTGGTTGAAATAAAATTATATGCGTTACATAGGTAAAATAACACTAAAATTAACAGTAATATAAATATATCAAATATATATAGGTTGTATGACTATATATAATTCAAATGATAAAAGTGTATGAATATACTTACAACGTTGCTGATGGATATTGCTATGTAAACCACATGTTGCTTTAGTGAAAATTTTACCTGGGTAAACCTGACAGTTATAGACACTCAGTACAGTCATTGACATCCCAAACTTTAACTTAAACAAATAAATAAACAAGTCCTAATTTTATTTCAAGATATACATGAGTCTAATGTTTGAAGGGTCCCCTATGAAGTAAGTGTTTGTCAAACTAACCATAGGGAACATTTCACAATTAAATCCACAGGGTGCCAATAACTACATTTTGCACTTTTTACAATATTTATTGTAAATATGGCCAAAAAAAACCTCTTGAGTCTTTTTAAGGATAGATAAAGAGGAGCTAGGTATAGGAAGTTTCAAGTTTTAACGCCTTCATAAAAAGTTTTTATTTTTTTATTTTCACCACAGAAATTTAGTATTAACTGTCCGGTTTACCCCAGGGAACTCATCTCTATATATATAAGAGGCTTTGTCCTGACTGACAGAATCAACACGGAGCAAAAACTACTAATAATAGAAACTTAACGTTCGGAATTTAGATTTTAAACGCGATGTAGGAAACCACTAAGAAAGGAATTTCAAAAATGTAACCCCTAAGGGCGAAATTGTCGTTTAACTCTAACAGACACCTATTTTTGCACTTTGAAAAAAATATCTAATTTGGACTCATTTTAAAGATCTTGATACGACGAGTTTAACTCCAAAGCCCCTACTGGGCGTCGAAAACCATATTTTAAAGCCGAAAATGAAGAGTTCACGACGAGTGAGCAATTTTTAGTTTCGGCGGTTTTAGTGAACTCTCTCCGTTGCGCGCCTCCCTCTCTTCTACCGAGCCGGCAGTTTCCCCCTCCAACATTCCACCTACCGGAAGTCCGATTCTACTAAATCTCCTTAACATCAGTTAAAATATTATATTAAATCAATACCAAGATGATGATCACAAAATTGATTTTAAAGGCTCGCGGGCAAAGCCGTATAATTATATTCCAGCCTTTTCGTTCATTGTAGGGAATGAGAAAAATATAGGCTCGAAACAACAATATTTTATTTGTTTATTATTGACTGAACATCAAGAACCGTATTATAACATTTAATATATATGATCAGTAAAGCATACCCTATATAATATACAATAGACAGAACAGTTATAATGAGATTAATTTACTTTTTTTTTTTTTAGGTAAGAATCTTTGTGATAAAATACTTCTATGTTGAGGTAAGATATTTTTCACTTATAATTATTATGATTTCTTTAGCGTACAGTTATATAATGTGTACATGAATTACATTCCCGTGAACGTGTCAATTATTTGTTTTTCATATTTCATGTAGCATTGTGAAATCTTATTTTCATGCAGTAAAAATTGTTTAGCCCAAATACTTAACTGTTACAATATTAACTTCACCTCAAATTGCTTAGTTATATGGTGTTATTTAGCAATATGTGGCTGAACCCCTTGACCGATTGTAATTGAATGTTGGCAATCTTTTGGCAGTCCTTCAACGTGGTACGCGCGACCTATCGAGCCCAACGTAAAGCGAATCGCGAAAGAGGGCCGGAGGGAGCATTGTCCGTAACACATCGGGCCAATGGGACAACCACAATGGCGTCCCTATTAACTTTCACGCAGCGCAGCGACAACAGTGCGCATTGTTTTTCCCGTGCGCAGCAACTCCTTCCATTGGCCTCGCTCTAAAAATAGCCTGTGGATAACAAAACTCTTTTATAACGCCATGTCTACTTCTCTTCATTGTCTTGTGAGGTTCGATCCACGGCGCTAGTCATCGGTGGAAGCGAATAAATGCTACCGTCGATCCAGCATTCGGAGGACCAAATAATAATATTTCAATATTTTATATTGGATCTTTTTCGCTTAAAGCACCCCATCCCAAACGATAGAATCTCTAAGGGCTGCGGCTAAAAGGCAAAATAAAGTAGAAGCTGGTACTAGGAGAACTTTAATAGATTCGTATCTTGCTGAATTTCTGTGGAGACATAGGAATCAAAACAAAGATTTATTCGAGGTTATGTTGGAAGACATCTGTAATTTTTGGAAGCTAGAATAAAGTGATAAATAAAATAATACTTATTAAATATCGTTACTTTTAAAAACATGTGTTGTGTTATTTGTAACTGTAGATTAGGTTGGCGTGCTTTAAATTAACGACCCTTTATATTAATTATTAGATATTTTATATTAAATATTGTAATACGTTGGTTACACCTCTAGAGTACCCCCCCCCCCCCCCCACCGCATGCCACACTTGGTCAGGTAGTGGTATTTTATATTAATTTTAAATATTTTATCTTGGAAGAGGAAAGATAAGAATCGGCCGGTCGAGAGATTGGCTCCGCTTGGAAGTGAGCTCGGTGGCGCAGAGGTTAGCCTAACGCGCATGTCACGCGGGAGATCCTGATTCGACTCCCAGCCGAGCAAATCCTTTCTCTTCAAAAATAAAATATTTAAAATTAATATTTTAACAGTATTTACATCCTTATTACTGAAGAAAACTGGATACTTTGAGTAGATTCAGATTACAATAACCTTTACTTGTAAACTTGTAATGTAGTACAAAGAAATACACGTGTTTATATTGCCATACAGTCCTGACGTCGCCCATAAGATGGTACATCCCAAAAAAAATGTTTTTTTGGATAATCGCATGTGAAGTTTACACTGCATCCTCAATTTTACTCGGTACCTACAAACAGGGACTAGCCCTCTACCCCTATGCTTCTATCTTAAACGCTTCCATATATTATAAACCCGAAAAAGGCATATCGAAAGTCCTTTAGTTATGTATGCATATGGAATTTAAGAAACTAAAAACGAAAAAATATATTCGGTGTTGTAATAAGGTATAATAGCATTCCCTTTCGCGGCTTTGCCCGCGAGCCTTTAAAATCAATTCTGTGATTATTATGATTAATAATCATTATCTTGGTACTGATTAAATATAACATGTTAACTGATGTTAAGGGGATTTAGTAGAATCGGAACTTCCGGTAGGTGGAATATTGGAGGGGGAAACTGCTGTCTCGTTAGATGAGGGAGAAGCGCATTGGAGAGTTCACTAAAACCGCCGAAACAAAAAATTTTCTATTCTGATTCTGACTTTCTGACTTTCTAGTTAAACTCGCCGTATCAAGATCTTAAAAATGAGTCTAAATTAAATATTTTTTTTCGAAGTGCAAAAATAGGTGTCCGTTAGAGTTAAATGACAATTTCGCCATTTAAACACCTTAGGGGTTACATTCTTGAAATTCCTTTCTTAGCGGTTACCTAAAATCTAATTTCCGAACTTCAAGTTTCTATCATTAGTATTTTTTGCTCTGCATTGATTCTATCAGTCAGGACAAAGCCTCTTATATATATGGAGAAGAGATGGAAATAAACACGCACCATCCCCAATCATAGGAATCACATTGTGCATGATTTGATTACTACTAATATTTAAATAATCAGTAGCCATATTTTATGTGAATGTCTATTTTATTCATATTGTAACGTTAAATTGATATTCAAATAAAAAAATATGGTTTAAAGTTTCAAAAATAGATTTCCGTTAGAGTTAAACGACAATTTCGCCATTTAAGCCCCTTGGGGGTTACATTTTTGAAATTCCTTTCTTAGTGGTTACCTAAATCGCGTTTAAAATCTAAATTCCGAACTTCAAGTTTCTATCATTAGCAGTTTTTGCTCTGCGTTGATTCTGTCAGTCAGGACAAAGCCTCTTATATACTCGTATATAGAGATTATTTTAACAATAGTGTGCGTTTAAATTTTGTGGATTTTTGTTTCACGTTATGTCAACTTTATTCATAAAATTCATATTTCATGAGCCTTAGTAACTATGTCAGTCCCGCGAGGAGGTGATTTGACCGTGATGAACCACCAATTTTTAATTGTTAACAGTAGCTACATTATGGAGGCCAGTCTTTCTGCAGGATGATCTAACGTCTCTTGTGATGCAGAATACAAAAGTTTCCGAACATGTCCAGGTTCGTGAACTCGAAATCCTCGAAAATTAGTTGTTCAGTTGAAATTATAACAGAAATATGAGATGATATAACAATATAGGTAGTGTACTTACAAGTACACAGATACTTAAAAAGAGATGATTCAATTCTGATTCATATACAAATATTATTGGAGTATCAATCGTATTTTTAGTCTGTTTTTTAGTTAATTTTGAAACTGAATCGGCAACAAAGACCCTTTGAAAGTAGACAAAATAAATTATGTTGGGAACAGGCCTTGTTTACTAAATGAGAGCCAATCAGTATAAGATGACCAGCCAAGAATAAAATCCACTTTGGTAATTTTGTTTTTGTTGTCAGTTTTGGTTTGCCAACTAACAGAGAAAAGTATTATTAATAACATCAATTATTATGTTATATCATCATATGATGATTTTGTCTGTTACAATGATATTTAGTCGTGGACTTTTTGTTGGAAAAGTTACATCCAACTGTTTTAGTTATCTGTATATATTTTAGTTTAAGATATTATCATTTTAATAAGGAATAAAGAAAAAGAAAGATAAGCTGATAATAATGTTTTCTGTTGCATAACCACGGCTGGAACCGAATGCTGGGTAGTGATGTAAAACTGTCGATAGTTTTTAACAATCGAGTTTTCTTTTGAAATATCGAAAGTACAATCGAAAAAAAAATTAAAGATGAAAAGTGATAGCCACTGCTTATACTTCAATACACATATTAGTTACGCGGAAAGCGAGTGCGCTGATTCTATTGACTCAAATCGAAGGTTTTTGCTAGTAAAAAGACTCCTTCGAAAAAGCCCTGCGACCATTTTCGCTGAAATTGGCAGTTTTTCGCTTAAAACCCGCAAACGTAGAATGGTTAATCGAAAAACTGTATATGACCGAAAATGTTCCCCTTGAAAACCTGAAAAGATTGACGCCTCTACGACCATTCTCTCGCAAAAACCGCGGTTTTGCGCTTATAACTCGCAATCTAATGCGACTGATTTGTAAATTTTTCGGGTGCAGCGGTTAAGGAAAGCTTTAAAATGATGCTTCATTCATAAAATTTGATGAAGTATTAAGGAAATTATGGCGTACCGACAATTGGCCTTGAGAAATCTATATAAATAAAGTTGAAATTCTGTTTGTTTATTTGTTCTTTATAGAAATCCATACCGTTTGTCCTAAATTCTCCAAATTTCGCTCAGTGGTTCTTTGATACCATGTGCGAACACCTGTCCATATTAAAATTGCATAACTTCAGCCGATCTTCAGCTGATATTCTTTATTCTCCAAATTTCGCTCAGTGGTTCTTTCAGACCAGGTGCGAACACCTGTTCATATTAAAATTGCATATCTTCAACTGATATTTTTTATTGTTATAAAAATCATAATGATCTCACTTTACAATGTTTTTTTTTTTTACGAAATCGACCGTTTCTTTATATACAGCAATAATCTATGTATATAAAGATGAAATTCTTACCGTTTGTCCTTAATTCTCCAAATTTCGCTCAGTGGTTCTTTCAGACTTCATTACTTCAGGGTATATTCTTTATTGTTATAATAATCGTTTTGATCTCGCTTTACATTGGTTTTTACGAAATCGACAGTTTGAGTCGATAAAAGTCTCACTTAATAGATTTTAAAAATGAAATTCTCCGGGTGAAACCGGTATATACAGCTAGTAATATATATGATGATTATATAAATAACTTTTTTTTTTTTTTTTTACAATCGTAGCTTACATCTGATAAAGGAATTCTTTTCAGCTACTTAATTATTTTTTTTAAATATATATATTCTTCGTCTTAAACGTCTATCCAATACCATGAATGTCTTCCATTCTTTTGAAATGAATTTTAAAATTATGCTTAAGCGGTAGGATATCATGGCGAGCAGGTAGAGAGGATGAAAACAAAAATCGGCTCTTTAAACAAAGAGATAACAAAACCAAAAAAAAAATGTTGATCCTTTAGGAAGAGCAGGTAGAAACATTCTGTAATCACACACACATACATCGGCTATCAACCATAACCCGAAAATATAAGATAGTCCTTAAGTCCATTCAAATCTTTAAAATGTTGAGATGTGCCATCTCTTATTCTTTATTAATCAAATTCGGTAACAAAGGGGGGGGGATTTTGCACTGAATTTGGGGGGTCATGACCCCCTTGTCTCATAATCACGTGACTGAAAGCACCGTTTTTTAATGAGATTATTACCTTGTATTGAGAAGTACTGCGCTCTAAGCAATCTAAGGTGTTATGTTTAGTGCATAGTAACTGCCTAATTGCGTTACACGGGTCTTCTGTGGTCTTGGTGCCGAGAGTTTTATAAATGATTCTCAGTTTAATTGGTGATATAGCTGAATCCAAATTCGCCATTAGTTTTCCTCTATCAGCTCTAGTTGTTGAGATGTACCAGGTGTGTAAATATGAAACCGGAATTTTTCAAATAGAAAATAAGAGTTGATTATGTAAAAATGATACATACTTTTTTATTCGAAGTACTGTCCCTCGCTATCTATGCATTTTCCCCATCATTCAGGCAATTTGTGGATTCCCCGCCAAAATAATGCTTCCTCTTCTGAGTCAAACCAATCACTTAACCAATTTCGTACATTTTCATAAGAAGTGAAGCGCTGCTCAGCTAGTGCGTGTCCCATCGATGCAAATAGGTGGTAATCGGATGGGGCCAAATCTGGTGAATAAGCCGCATGCGGATGAATTTACCAACCAAACACTTGGATCGTTTCCTTGGTCCGTTGAGCCGAATGTGATGGGGCATTGTCGTGGAGCAAGATTACTTTGTGTGTCATTTCTTGATATTTGGGAGTTTTTGGCGCAAATCTTTATTCAAATTTATCATCTGTTGTAGGTAGCGTCCGTATTAACAGTTTCCCCAGGTTTCAGCAGCTCATAGTAGGTAACACCCATCTGATCACACCAGACACAGAGCATTTTCTTCCTCCCCAAGCGATGCCGATGGTTCACCAGGAGTTACTCAGGATTTTTTACGCTTAGGATTCTCGAAGTAAATTAACTTTTCATCACCAGTCACAATTTGATGATGAAATGACTTTTTTTCTGTACCTGGCGAGCAGCATTTGCCATGAGGTTTTTCGAGCTTCCTGCTGCCTGTCATTCAGTTGTTGAGGTACCCATTTTCCGACCTTCTGGATCTTTTCCATGCCTTTCAAACAAATAGAGACGGTTTCACATGTAATAATTGTCCAACAAACGCTTCCGAATCAGCGTTTTCAAAGTTTTTTTTGTGGTTTTCCACGGTCTTTGTTTCTTTTATCGAAATCCATCTTTAAATTTTTTGAACCAATCGAAACATTGAGATTTGCCTAGGGCATGCTCCCTGTAAGCTTCAACAAGCTATGTGATAATGCTCCAATTTTTTTCAGAAGGAAACGGAAAATAAATGCTGTCCGCAAATCTTGATTTGTTGGCACAAAAGTCGACATGTTCAACGCCACTAAAAACACGGTTATAGAATGAAACTGATGTTGGTATCAATTGGATCTCTTTATTACATGTAGGCAAAAGCAGATAACACCACTGACGGATTAGTTAGAAGATTTTATTGACTGCTAACTCCTATCATCGGCGAATTCCGGTTTCATATTTACACACCTGGTATTAATGGCTTGTTGTTGTTTTTTTAACGTCACTTTATGCCACTAAGGATAATCGGACGATGCTACAGTGGGAGTCCTAAATTTTGCCTATCCAGGTATAATTAGAATAGACCCTTATGCATTTCCACGCTTCAATTTAGACTGGCATTTTTTTCAATATTAAACATTGACCTCATCATAAAATTTATTTTCATTGACCAATGTTTACTTTACGTACCTTTATGATACTAAGGCTAATTGGAGGACTACATTGGGAGTCTTAAATTTTGCCTACCCAGATATAATTAGGATAGGGATCTTTAACGAGTAACTGATATCGTATAGGCTCGGGGCCTACATTTTACGTCCTATCCGAGGGACGGTACAGCCAAGGATTTTTTACTCTTATTAAAATTTCCTAGGACCACTGTGGGGCGCGAACCCGCGACCTTTAGTATTATAGGTTGCCATGCTAACCACTACACCAGAGGTGACCCCATATAAATGGCTTCACCTACCTCTTAAAACATATGCAGGTTGATAGCAGGTGGGAAAAAAACAAAGGTATTTAAATTCTTTATATAAAACAGTTTAAATCAATTAAAACCATATAAAGACGTATTTTTTACATAATCACTTTGTAACTAAACAAATTACATGTCAAGGAGACTCTATTTCATACTTCGGAAGCTTCTTATGCGTGACTTCCAGCATTAATCTGCCATCATGTGGGTATCCGATGATCCATTTAAACATTTCCAAAGTATACTATAACAAATATTAATTAAAATGCTTTGCCGGTTGCTAAAATCATACGAAAACGCATTGATACAAGTTATTACTAGATGTTACTAGTTCTTAATTCTTATAAAAAATTATATACAGCTAGTTTAGAATAGTTTAATATTCCAAAAATAAGGAGAAAAGCGTGCTAAAATTATTTATTTATGATGGTGTTAAGAACCTATATAATAGGTATTTAAATTTACATAAAACTTCTGTTAACGTATGCTGAAGCTACAAAAGTAGAGCTGGTAGAAAAAAATCGATTGCATTATTGGAAACAGCGCCCAAAAAATAGTTAAAATCTTATAACTGATTCTAGTAACCAAAAAAAATCATGTTTTCTGTAGAGCTGTGTTGTTCATTTAAAAATATCAAAAAATTGAAAAGCCAAAATAAACGTTAAAACCGTGTTTAGAAAATTAATTAAATTTGACTGGGATGACCGATATATAATGTAATGATTATGAATTTTTATTTTTTCATTCTGGACCAGAAAAAAATATAGAGGAAAATACGTGCACTGACCATACTTGCAGGCTTATTTATTTTTTTTATAAAGACTTTAAATGATAATGACAATATTTTTATATTACAATGTGAATGATAATATCGTTAAGACTTCATTGTTCCCCTATCCTTGTAGATTATAAAGTCTTAAACCCAGTTACATCCGAGAAATTCCGCAGCCCATTTATTCGACGATTACAATCGCATTGTAAATTTCCTTCCTTGAATCCATTTGCATTGGCAACCGACGCAGGTGCATCCTACCTCCTGAATAATATAATAACAATAGGAATGAATAATTTTATTCACGAGGGCATAAGGTCTTGATCCTAAATAATACCTGGCTGTTCTACTGTTATTTCGTATTTTGCGGGATTTTCCAATGTTCTGGATATTAAAGGGTATTTATTCACATTTTGCCTCTTAATTCTGTTACTGCAGGTTTTTTAAAACATAGTCTTCGTTTTCCAAATGTTTTTTATTTTATTTTTATTCATTTATTTTATTTAGTTTTAATTGTATCTTACTTAGGACTAGAGGTTTGGTATCATATTATTATGAATATACTTGGACTGTAGAATAGTACTTTGGCAAAATAGGACAAGTCTTGTAGCCAAAAAATAAAATAAGTTGAAAAAGAATACTTTTGTCATTCACAGTTTGACCAATTGACTATTCAAGATCATGCAAGTTGGGTATAAAAATATTTAAACTTTTTTGTTACAATATGATCTAAATATCAATACAATGTTCTAGATAAGGTCTGTCAGTTTCATCAATATTAGGCCCATCAGGGTGATTTTCAACTTGAAAAATAAATTGCACTAACATTTTGACTAGATTTCTTAAAAGCACAGGATTGGTTAGTCAAGTGAAATTCAATTTTTCATACTGCAATTTATTTTACAAAAAAAAAAAGAGCTTATATTTTATAGGACAGGAAAAGTTACCCTTTTGGGTCACCTGTGGTGCAGTAATTAGCACAGCAACCTACAATAATAAAGGTCGCGGGTTCGTGTACCGCAGTGGACCTAGAATTTTTTAAAGGAATTAAATAATCCTTGGTTACGCCTCTCCCTTGTATAGCACGTAAATTGGAGGTAATAAGCCTGTACGATGTCGAGTACTCTTTAAAGATCCGAATCCTCATTATACCTGGATAGGCAAAATTTAGGATTCCCACTGTAGCATCGTACGATTAGCCTTAGTAACAAAAAGGGACGTTAAACAAACATTATAGCTAGTGTAACATTAAATCGTTAAATAAAAAAAATAAAAAACATGATTTAAAATCCAAAACCGTTTGTTGGAACAAAATAAGCGTTTGAAACGAACTGTTTGGGTCTAGATCTTTCGTTCCTAGCCCACGCTGGCGTAGACTGTCCCCACATTGTTCTGGAACATTCCGGACTTGACCATTAACGATTATATATACGGAGCGAGTGACTAAACGAGTCGGAGTATAAGTCTGTGTCTTGTCTGTGAAGTTCAAGTCATATGATTGTGTGTTATAACGTTATCAATTTTTGTAACCTGCTCATATATTTAAGTTTTATTAATTCGTTGGCATTGATAACTGTATATTTTGGTTTAATAAATATTCTTTAACCCACATAATTGTTACACTATATTAATATTTAAAACTTAAAATTCTTTTCCTCATCCTCAAAAAGTATTAAGTACCAACATGTTTTTACGACCGAGTTCCACAGTAACCAGTTATGAGGTGTTGGGCCGTTGTTACCTAACGACTTGAGACATCAAGGAGTGAGAGAGACCACGCCCCCATAATATCCCCGAGTAACGGTTAATGGGTCGCATCAAGTTCCTGGAACATCTTTATAACTGTTATTTTACGACCTTTAATATGCTAATAGCACTCGGATTGCATCGATATATATATAAGTAAGATAGGCCCAGTAATCGATTGATAAACCATAATAGCCCTGGTGTCAGAGGGGTTAAGTACCACGACGGAAATGTCTTGAAAGAGTTAAGGTGCCTCAACACTCTACGAACCTCACCTTCGAACAAGGTCTCCTTCGAACCTTGCCGACGTGAAGCGAACAGCCATTTATGCTTCACGTGACGTTAAGCGAACAAATATGGCTGACGCACCCAACGCTAGCTTATGATAAAGAAAAAGTCTCCATTATCAATATATTTTATATTATATGAAAAATAAAAAAATAGGAACCGAATTACAATGTTTCACAAATTACACTAGTATCTCAAACAACTCCTGTCACTTAGGAAAAACCCAAATCAAAAGTGACACTAGTGCTACCCCGGAACCCAGGCGAACAGATGAAGTACCTAGAACACCCGAACAGTCGACGTGAAGGCTTCACGAAGGTTGTTCGAGGATGGTGTTCGAAGGTAAAGTTAGTTGAGTGTAAAGGCACCTTTATCAAGTTCAGGACTCGTCTTGGAGGGAACATCATCAATAAGAGCGTATTTATACAGCAATATTTATATTGGCGTATTTATATTAAATCAGTGAGCTGCACAACGAAGTAGGGTTTATAAACAAACTTATAAGGTGCTATTCGTTAAGTTCAAAGAGACAGAAGTATTTGCACAAAATTTGGCGTACCCCAGTAGTGATGTAAAACTATCGTGACTTTCGATAGTTTTTATAACTATCGATATTACTATCGAAAACTTTGTTTTAAAAGAATAAAGTGATAGTCTCTGCCTCTAACCACCTTCATGTTATATAATTCAAATAAATAAAATGTAACAGTTTAATTTTATATATGTTTCTAAAAAAAAATTTACTTTATAAAAAACAATATTAACTTCACACAAAAAATATGAGACTGAAAAATTGAACGGTTTTCCGTTGAGCAACTAATGGCCTGCCAATCCGTTGACTTGAAAATTACTTGATTAATGGCATAGAAACAAAATCACAGTTTTTGTAACAAAATATTTTCGACCTCTCTTAATCAACTACCTGAGAACATTTTTTTTATACATACACCTTCCAAAGTAAGTCATGTGAAGAAAAGTATCACAGAAACGTCCTTTTTTTTTCTTCTTTTTTTTTCAAAAACTCCGACACATTCGTTTAGAATGTCATGTGGTATCGACTACTTCCACGAATGGGAATCCTGGTTGCATGGTTCTTTAAAGATGGTTGTAATATCTTTCCTCTAAATCATCACCTTTTGATAAAGCTTTTATTCTTTGCAGTTACGAATAAGCTTGAAATTGATAAAAAATATTTCAATTGTATTCCATCTTTTAATTAATCTAATCTTAGTTCGTGGCTGACCACCATTTTAAATTATTTTCAAATAATTTATTTTTTTGAAGAGAAAAGATTTGGCTCCGCCGGTAGTCGAACCCGGGTCTCCTGCGGTACATGCGAGGATGCTAACCACTACACCACAGAGCTCGGCTCAAGGCAGAGCAATTCCTTCCTCTTCACTGATACCTACTCACCCTATCTCACAAGTTTTGTGAGTAGTAGCGGGAGGTGGACAAATTTTGTCCATTTTATGATATTTATTGAGTGGTTAGCATCCTCGCATGTAACGCAGGAGACCCGGGTTCGACTCCCGGCGGAGCCAAATCTTTTCTCTTCAAAAAAATAAATTATTTAAAAATAATTTAAAATGGTGGTCAGCCACGAATTAAGATTAGATTAATTAAAATAATTTAAAAAATTGACTTATGTCAATAAATATCATAAATTGGACAAAATTTGTCCACCTCCCGCTACTACTCACAAAACTTGTGAGATAGGGGGAGTAGGTATCAGTGAAGAGGAAGGATTTGCTCTGCCTTGAGCCGAGCCCTGTGGCGTAGTGGTTAGCATCCTCGCATGTAACGCAGGAGACCCGGGTTCGACTCCCGGCGGAGCCAAATCTTTTCTCTTCAAAAAAATAAGTTATTTAAAAATATTCCATCTTTTATTCAAAGAAATGTTCATCTTATTCTCTAATACTATTCTGCCCCCCCCACCCCGGCATCACCTCAGACTATCGGTAATTATATTTCCGAAACTATCGTTATTCTCCTCCTATCGATAATTTGAATTTTTTAGTTGTTTTTTTTATAAAGTGAGATAACTTATACTTTGCAACTGTAGATTAATCCCCTGCAACTGTAGATTAATTAATATATTTATAATGTATAGTTAAATTAGTTTATTAGATATTTAAAGTTAAAACCTTGTAAATTTTACATTTTCGCTCTCAGTAAAATAGCTACAGATTGTGGCGAAAATAATTATTGTGTACTCATTAGAAATACTTCACCTACACGTATAATAGCTATGGCCTTCGCATGGCACAATATGTGGGTAGATAACATTTTTTTGGCGAATAACATTACTATAGAATTTCCAGTATAAGATGATATTGAACCGAATTTTAAAAAAAAGTAAGCATCAACTAAAAAGATTGTATCTCGTTTTTAATTTTTCTTGAAATAAAAAAAATTTGAATCAATAACCAATTTGACTTTAATCTCATGAAAATTTTATTGCAATCGAATCGCTCGTTTGATAACATATCCGACATATCCACACGTTCAAGTTATTAGAAAAGTGAAAAAAAAAGGTTTGTACTATTGCATTAAGAAATTTCCTTAACTTAAATTAATTTCTCCTATACATATTCCTGCTTAGAATACATTTTTCATGCTTTGATAAATGTTATATACATTCATTATGTCTGAAAAATAAAAAAATTTTTGACATGTTGGTTTTTCCTGATTATGGAAGACAAAGGATTGTTAAAAACCATATATTATGGAAATTACTGTACAAAACACCTGCGAGGTTACATATCACTGGTGTTTGGTCAAAAGGGGTTAAGTCATCGAATGTGAAGCTTTAACAAAGATTTACCAAGCTCTTAAAAATCATTATAATTCTTTCTGATTGTATTTCTTTATTCAAGAATAATAAATGATACTATATTCTTTTACCACAGACTGTAATAAATTATGAATAACGAATAAATTGTAGTCAATTATGAATTTTAAGAAGACGAGACACAAAAAACTTTTTTGAGACTTGAGACCTTTTGCCCAAACATGAATGATATATTGTCTGAAGAATGAAAATATAAATATATAAGATTGAAACGGGCAAGTATTTAATGCAGTTGCAAGATCGATAATATGTTTTGGTTGCCAGGTCTGGGGATTCCAAGAATTTAAATTAGTAGAACAATTATTATTACTCTTTATCAAAAAATTATTTAATTTACCAAAAAATAGCCCTAATTACATCATATATTTAGAAACTGATACCTTTCCATTATTTCATAACACCCTCTGTTTACATTTAAAGTATCTAAGTAAAACTCTGGATCTTCCTGACTCAAGATGGCCCAAAATTATAGCCAAGACGATTATAATGAAAAAAATTTATTGGGTTAAAGAACACTCAAATATTATCAACTCCTTATCTGGTATTGAACAAATTAATTATAACAATAGCTCGAACATTAAGAACCAGATAGCAATAATTTTAGACAAATTAAAACATAATTTTATATCTTATTTAATTCAGTCATCACGTACATCCAAATTTCACGAGTTATATAAAGAATTAAGCATTAATCTGGGAGAAAACAGTTATTACTCAGATAAAAATAATTTTCATTTTATTAAAACTATTCTTAAAGTACGGGGTCAATTATTGAATTTGAACTATTCTGTTGGACGTTCAGAAGAAAGCCATAAATGCACATTATGTAACCTGGGGCTAAATGAGGACTTATACCATTTCCTAGCTATATGTCCTATTTTGATGGAGTTTAGGATTAAGTGGTTTGGACAAAGCATTCTTGATAAGGATAATGTTGTTGAATATCTAAATGGAAAGAACTGGAAACAATGATATTGATTTACCATAGAAGCTGTTAAATACAGACAAATTTTAATTAAGGAATTTAATACACAATAAAAATGTAAAACAAAATATATTATTTATATTAATTAGCTTTATACCTCAAAGGATAAATTATCATTTATTTAATGTTTGATTAATATGTACAATTGTGTATTTCTTTTGAATGCGGTTTTAAAAACAATAAGAATATTGAAAAAGTGTGGTCAACCCGGCAGACGGACATTGTCCATGCCTATATGTTTATGTATATTATGAACTTTTATTTTGTGTCTTTATTTTGTTAAATAAACAGTTTATTATTATTATTGAAACGGGCAAGATTCAAATGTATGATTATTCATTCAAAAATTTTATTGCTTCTTTGAAAGTGACACGTCTAGCAAAACTTTTTGCAAAAACGTACTTACTGCTTTAGTTACAGGAAATCATTTTTCAATATCCCGGATTAGTCGAGTTTTCCTGACAACGATTATTTGAATGGTCTATAAAAGCCAGTTGTGTACTTGTCGGGTATAACTTGAATTAGATGTCTAGGCATGCAACGAGTTCAGAAATAAATTAAAACGGAAATTGATTTTTTTTAAACATGTCGATGCACTCATACCTATATGTTTCTGTTTTTACTAAATATTTATTACTATACTAAATTAGTAGAGAAATTCTTTTGGAACTGACTGGTCCGAAATATCGTGCTGTTGGAACCGACTGGGCCGAAGAACACATCTGGTATCCTCTTTCTTCTTTTTGTTTTGTTAGCCCACCTTGACCTTGAGATGGTATGGCCTTGGTACACTGCCTCTCCTCAGGCGTAATGTCTAATCTAATCTCTCAAGTGTAGAAAATACAAGCACCATCCCGCTTATCCGTACTAGCAGAGACAAAAGGCAATTCGGATAATCCGAGAATGTGGGCAATCAAAACAAAACCTCTAAGAAGCTAATTTGAATGAATCATTCATTCAAAAATTACTATAAAAAATAACACGATTAAATTGTGGGGGCCCCCCCTCTCCACATACTCAATAAATCGCAAGGCGGGTAACACTGTATAAATATATAGAGTGAAGGATATGATACAGACATTGTTACCAAAATGATTTTTTGAGATTTGAATTTGAATGTTAGTATCATTACTTATGCAGTATGTTTAATCACTGAACATAAAACCCCATAAAATCAAAATGACATCGTTAGATATAATTCGGATCTTGTTAGTTTCACGACTACATGTAACTAACCAGTGATTTTTCCAGGAGCAGTTACCAGTAACCTATAAAAAATTCCGTTCTACGGGGTCACCTGCGCTGTAGTGGTTAGCATGGCAACCTACAATACTAAAGGTCGCGAGTTCGTCCCCCGTGGTGGCCCTAGGATTTTTTAATGGGAGTAAAAAATACTTAGCTACGCCTTCCCTCGGGTAGGATGTAAAATGGAGGTCCCGAGCCTGTGGGATGTCAGGTACTCGTTAAAGATGCCTATCCTAATTATAACTGGATAGGCAAAATTTAGGACTCCCGCTGTAGCATCGTCCGATTAGCCTTAGTGGCATAAAGTGATGTTAAGCAAACAAACAAACAATTCCGTTTTATTAAAACATGTAATCCACAATTGGATGCTGTAAAGCCAAAGTGAAGTAAGCACCAAAACTCTATATTTTGAGAAAAGCCCTGATGACGACCTAAAAATTCGGTTGGCCAAAATAAAATATGTACTTCTCACATATTATTGCTATTTATTCTGACCTCTCCGACCATTTCTTCTTCATTACTTCTACGGTCAACTATCTTCCGCTATTATTACATACATTTTATGGATTTCTTTTTAAACTTTTAAAATTAAAAGTTATTCCCGATATCCGCCGGATAAACGAGGTTTTATTGTATCATGCATTTGTACCACATATTTTATTATACGAAAGGTAGGAATGCCGTTTCGTAGGATGGTTATTTGGAGAAAAGGAACCGTTTTGTCAACCCACGGTGAAGGTATTGTATGTTAAGTCGTTTCGAAAGAGGTTTTCAGTTTGTGCCATGCTATTTGCTATAATAAAAAAGATAGTCAACATCGAAATTGCAACGTGAAAAATTTTGGTGGTGATTCCGAATCATTAAAAGAGGTTTTTTTTTCTTGCTTAACTCTTTTTTAATAGGCATAGCATACTTTCCCTTTCCTAAATATGAAATATATCTTTGATGCGCGTTCATAAGGGCTTAAGTCACTTTTTGAGCACTTGGAGATTATATGTCGTAATGTAGCACCGAATCAGAGCTACTGATATAGCCTAATATACCCTAGCTGTTGATATTACTGTCTTATGTCAAACTATATTATTTTATAGAAATAACAATTACAAATAATATCAATAATTAGATTTTACACAATGTTCTGATATTTTCTCTTGCTCTCCTGAAAAATTAAAAATTTTGACTTATTATTAAGCCCTTATGACCACGCTCCACAGATATAACAAGGGAAAGTATTGCGATCGTAAAAAAATTTCGACTTCCGGTTTTCAACGGAAATATACGTTTTGGGTTTATCTGTGTCCTGATATTCACCTGAAATTGGTTATTTAGTTTATGTGTATATGACAGCAAAAATTTCATCAAAATTGGCCAAACGGAGGGGGCACTTAATTCAAAACATTGTTTCGATTTTTTTGAAAACGGCTCTAACGATTTTGATCAAACTGGTTATTTGATGTAACTATATGCCGGCGATGCGACAGCGAAAATTTCATCAAACGGTTGATGAAATTCGAAAAATACTGAGAACTTTCACGTTTTGCAATACACATATAACTTAAGCAGATATACAAATATAAGGCTATAAATGTGGAAAAATGTGTGAAGTTGAGGAATGGCGTTTACATATTATGAAGCACGTCGATTTCTAATGTAAGCTCGAAAGTGAAAGTTGTGCTCATCACACTAGATTTTTAATATGACAGTTAATGTTAAAAATAGTTGCGCAGTGTGAAAAATGTTATCTATCTCAGAAAGTAATAATTCTTTTAGTTTTTATTTTTGTTGATAGAACAGGAATATGAAAACAATTTTTTTGTTCAACTTCTAGGTATGCTACCTCAACCTTTCATCTCATTCGCAGCTATGTACATGTTTCAGACGATTTGCTCTGATCAAATTTCTTTATGTTGAGGATATTGTAGGGAGTTATTTGTTCTCGTAGAGTTTCTTTTGAACACTTTCTGTAAATATTTCGAAAGCCTCTTCCAGTACATTTATTTATTTATAATTATAATTTATTTTAGAATTAAAAAAGAAAATGAGACAGAATAAAAATAAATTGAATATAAAAACATAATTTAAACCCGAAAATATTTTCTACTTAAGCGGTTTCAGGTTGATACTGACGAGATATGTTAATATAATAATTTTGACCAATTTTTTGTGGTCTACAACTTTGCTGATAAGATAAGACTTATCAATTGATAATGTTGCATCGTGACGTCATTCATATCATATTATGTTCCATATAATTCAGCTGATGGGGTCAATGAACTTGTAAAATCGTGTTACTTCCTATAGTAACTACATTTATTTTCGTCTTTTTTTTTTCCAATTTTATTAAATTTGCACGTAAATTTTGTCATCACTGCTACAAGTAAAACATTTGTTCTAAATTCAATCGACATTTATTTTTTCATAACTGAAATCATTCAAAAATAATATGATTCATTATTTGAATATTATTTTGCGAAGTCTCTCTCCCTCTCTCTCTCTCTTTCTCTCTCTCTCTCTCTCTCTCTCTCTCTCTCTCTCCCTCTATGTTGACACAAACATTGTACCTAAAGCTGAATTAATTAATCTGTACTCTTCACTGCAGAAGCTAGGCCGACCCAGCCTAGAACTAAATTACTTGTACTGTCAATTACTATGCCTGATTTACTGGATATGCCATTATTGGTAATTAACTAACTAAATTTTTACTAATTTTACCTGGAATCCAATATGTAGTTACAATATGCTTAAAATTAGCAAAGAGTATTCATTAGTATATGTAATACAAAAACCCTATTTAAAGGAATATTGAATAAGGCTAACTAAAATATGTTAGTTAAATTAGTTTTTCATGTCCACACAAACAAACATTAGGGATGGTTAGATCTAGCTTTATATAATTTAATGGTAAAACTAAAACATACCGCACCCTTAATGCAAGACTACAAAAAAATGATTTTTCATTTAATATGTTTTTTAAACCGTTGAGACTAATATCCAACTTGGGAAACCTAAATTTAAGATATTTATAAATTTTTTTGTTGCTTGATTCGTCATTTTGATTTAGTTGTGTAAAAGGCAACAGTTTTTTTTTGTTTAATTGTCAGGATTTTCAGTCAAAACGTTTTTCATTTTGGACAGCCTACGTGTCGACCCAAATATGTGGATCTTCGTCAGTGCTAAAAGAAGATATAACAATTTGTATACAGTACCATCTGTTTTGTTAGTTTCTAAAATTCCTTCTTACTTTTATTTCCACATAGTTGTTACGTAACCTTTCACTTCAAAAGTGTTGGGTTTCCTCGTTATTAACCTTTTAAGTCGGCAAACTAACCCCTATCACTAGCTCTTACCGTATTTTACCATCAGTCTCTGTATTATTCTGGTCTCAGAAGTTAAATATCAGATTTTATTTTATCTTGCATATGTATAATTTTACTATACATTATAAAATTATCAGTTTTGTAAAGTATCCATGTCAGGTTACATGACAGTTGGATTTGGTTTCCATTATTTTGTTATTCCTTATTGTTACTGTCTATAATTAATAATTTCATGATAAACAATTAATTGTAATATTCTAGCATAGATACTCAAATATTTGTTTTCTTTTAGCCCTGATGAAGACCTACATGATTGAAACGTTGGCTTTTCAATAAAAGAAGATAACTGAAAATTCTCACTACCAATCAACCTATCTTAATACTAATTTAGTTCAATTTTTTAGTTAATGTTTTTAACCCTTCTAAATTTAATAAATGTTATTTTTTCTGATATAGGTACATACATTTTATGGAAACTAGTATTGAAGGTGTGCTATACGAAATATCATTGGTTTATAGATCTTTTTCCATGACAAAATTACACTTTAAAGACTGACTTCATTTTCATTTTTGGATTACGCGCCATCAAACAATAGGAAATATTTATCTGATTGGATGAGGAAGCTCGGTGTTTAATCCGCGATGAGTGTAAAATTCCTAAAGTACTTAGCCCTGTCCTGAAATTAAATCGGATGAGCAAAGAAGGGGAAATTATTCAGCCCTTTTGAGAATTATCACCCTTTTATAAATCTGCTCTTTGTATTAAGAGGATTCCCTCCCCTCCAAGGCAACCTCTGCTCTCTCCAGGACCAGAAGGTGCTGAGCCATCCGGGAGTACTCGCCGATTATAGGATTATCCGGGAGTAGCGGGGGTCCCAAGAAGATGGGGAGTCGACTCTGTTTGCCTCAGCTCTTATCTTGGCTTCTTGATTTATATATTATTTTATTAATTAATAAATAAGGATAGGATCTTAAATAATCAGGATTTTCAGTTAAACTTTTTTTTATATAATATAAAAAAATACCAGAGTAATATAGAGACTCGACAGTCTCAATATTACTCTGGACTCAGTAGTAATGCAAAAATATCGATACTACTATTGAAACTATTGATAGTTTTAAAATATTGAAACTATCAAAAACTTTGTGTTTTTTAAAGCGAAGAGTGGTAATAGCATCTGCCTCATGTAGCACCTGTGTGCTATATAATTTATTTAAATGTAAAATAAAATGTTACAGAGTAATTTTATTTAGTCTTATAACAAAAAGTACGTATCTACATAGTTTAGATCTAGGGGATAGTCCACAAATTCTAGGATCGCGTTCTCAATGTTGTCGCGTCTCGTACCTTACAAATCAACTTCGTCGACAAATAAGGATTCCGGGCGCGTGTTTACTTAAAGAGGGTTAGTACTACCTTCTTCTAAATCCATTTCATTGATTTTTGATTGTTTTGGTTTTTCATCGAACTGTTTATTAACGAAAATTACCTCTTGCTATAATGTAACTCACCCTCCATTCATAAAATTCCCCACAGTTCGTTTATTCAATATTAGGATCATTGTTATTCTTATTAATCAACTAATAAGTGAATTAAAACATTTACATCCCAAGATTGACCGAAAGTCTTAACCTTGTAAACAGGAATGTTTGGTTCATTTTTATTGCCCCTGGCGGTCGATTGGTGGGCTGGGTTTTGCGAATCTTTAGATATTCCCTGCTAACTAAAACTGTCACTTTAAAATGCTGTTCGATATTTACAATATAAAAATGAAGTTTATAAATAAAGGGGCAGTGAACCGTTAGGACAGATCCCGAGAAGATGGTTTGAGTAGCCGAGCCGGACAATGGGCCATTACAGGGAGGAAGCGCCGCGGCCCGCAGTTAAAATCTACTTTGGAACTGTTTTATCTTCTCACATTCAACTAAAATTAATTGCACGCCGTTTCCTTGCTTTCAATGTCATAATTATTTTATATATCTCTTTGTTATTATATACGCTAGGGCTGTACATTAGTGCCCGAAACGTCGCCTAGCTCCACTTCTTCTTCTTATGCTACACTGGAGTAGACACGCCTTCTTATGGCTCCAAATGTTGTCGCGAGTCACCTGTCAGGTGTTTTTTTTTAAGCCAAAGTTTGTACTACATCTGAATCGGTCGTTTGATAAAACCCGAAATGTGCATTAATACAAATTATTGGAAAAGTGAAAAAACATTTTTGTTTATTTTCTAAATCTATGTTCATTCGATAGATCTGAAAATTAATGGTTTTTGGAAATATAGGGTTTCTCCTGATTATGGAGGACAAACGATTTTTACAAACCACAGTTTTAGTTTGGAAATTATTATAAAAAACACAAGCTTACTATTATACTGTTTAAAAATCTGGTGCGTGCTCGCAACATACAACTTTCACTTACCAACTTACTTAGATTAGAAATTAATGCGTTTTGTTAATTGCCACTTCTCAAATGAACAGAACGGCTTCAATTATGAACAATGGTCTGTCATTAAAGGAGTACTCCGCATGCATGGGCTCAACGATTTTTATAAGTTGACTGAATATTTTTCTTTTTTTCTCCTCTTTGTGTTTTCTTTATTTTTATCATATCTCATTTTTAGCCATTTCTTATTTTTAGGCGTAATGAGAGACTATTTGTATGACGTAATGGGAGTTAATTTTTCCATATAAACAAAGCCAAGTATACTTTACAGGGAAAAAAAAAGACCCCTTCCCCATTTAAGCCCCCTCAGAACATTTTAATTACGATAAAGCTTACCTGATACTAAAGAACATCTTATTTTCATTAAACATGGCGAATTTGATCAAAATCATTAAAGCTGTTTTTGAGATAGTCGAAAGAAAGGTATAAATTGGAAAACAAGTTATGAAATAAAGTGTCCCCTCCGGTTGATAAATTTTGATGAAATGATGGCTATCACATCTTTGGCATATACATACATCAAATACCCAGTTTGATCAAAATCGTTAAAACCGTTTTTGAGTAAATAAAAAAAACACGTGAAAATGATACAAAAATGATTAAGTAAAGTCCCCCCTCCGGTTGATCAATTTTGATGAAATTTTTACAGTCATATCTCGGGCATATTAATACATTAAATACATAGTTTAATCAAAATCGTTAGAGCCGTTTTTGAGAAAATCGAAAAAAACTTAAAAAGTTATTAAATAAAGTACCCCCTCCCTTTGAGCAATTTGGATGAAATTTTTGCTGTCACATCGCGGGCATATACGTACACTAAATACCCAATTTCAGGTTCGCACGGTTTATAGTTTTTGAGCTAGTCTGTTTACCACACACACACACACACACTGACCATTTCGCGGGCCTTGGTTATTTTGACTCAGGGGACCCCAAAACGTGTATTTCCGTTGAAAACCGGAAGTCGAAATTTTTCACGATCGCAATACTTCCACTTACTATATGTTCATATATAGGTAAGTGAGAGTAAAATTGAAAAATAACTGAAAGTATGAATATATTGTACAATATTAGGTTGAAATGGGCAAGATTCAATTTTAATGGTTCTTCATTTTAATCTTGTATAGGTTCTTTGATAGTGGCCAAGCAAAATTCTACGCCAGAAGGTATTTACTGCTTAGGTAACTGACTTTCTATAAAACTAACTGTAAAACATTGGAATCTTGGACATTTTAACCTTTTATATTTATATTTTCATTTATTAGACAATATATGTTAGCTTTTAGTGTATTTTATAGTCATTTCCAAAATACATGGTTTGAAATAATCTTTTGTCTTCCATAATCAGGAGAATGTCAAATATATATATATATATATATATATATATATATATATATATATATATATATATATATATATATATATACATATTTATTATTGAGATCTATCGAATGAACATAGATTTATCAAATCATGAAAAATGTATTCTAAGTGGGCATTTGTGTTGGAGAGAACTATTTAAGTTAAGAAAATCTAATTAAAAAATAGAAACTTACTTTTTCACTTTTCCAATAATTTGAATTTTTCCCGATTCAATTATTATAAAAATATAGTAAGTTTGTTAGAATTCTACTCATTCGTGCCATTCTAATGACAGAAACGGTTGCCATATTTTGCCATAAACTCCTTTAGAGCCGTTTGCAAATATATTTATTATTCAGATCCCACTCTGCCGCAATACCTATGCTGTGCATGATTTTTTGTTCGCAACTGATTTTTGAATAACTGCGTCCGCAAATGTTTGTAGATTCTTTTTATTTTTATGAATCAACCATAGAGCTCCTTTATTTTTTTCCCGCTTCATTTTAAATAACGCTAAAAGAACGATTTGCGTTTATATTGTTCCGCAAATTTTTCGAAAAGGCAAATCCGTTCCCCTCGCATCAACATATTCATGCGCAGGGTAGCACGCGCGCATGTTGAATTCTCGTTCATGAATATAAGAAATGTTTAAAAAAATGTGGCGTAAAGGAGTAGGATGGAGCCATCCCATTGAAGTGGGGTATAAAGCAACTCCTCGCCGCGACCGGACTCGAAATTGTCTGATTTAGTTCTGGAGGGGCAGTTCGTAAGGACCGGGAATAGGTTGTAAATTTATGTGAGGGGGGCTCTCCTGCAAAACTGAGGGAGCAAGATCCCTTGTCTTATTTACAAGTCCTGTCTTCCGGGACGAGAATTTTTCAATACTTTTCTTTTTTTTTTGTCGAGAAGGGGAGTACATACAGCCCTTGGTATCAGGAGAGTACTCTCATAGCTTTGCGTTTCTCTTGTCAGTCTTGTGAATTAAATAAATATTGCGGAAATAATTCGCTACGAATCATTTATTAAAAAAACAACAAGTCTTATCAAACATTGATGAAAACTGATAAAGAAGTAGGGCTATAAATAAATACAGAAAAAACAAAATATTGCTGTAGAAATGGTGACAACATTGGTGATATTGAAATAGAAGAGAAAATTGTAAGCTAGTTTTTTACTTTCAATTACCTATGTATAAAAATATATAATAGAAACATATACGTAAATACACGTTTTGATGTCCCCTGATTGCAAATAACCAAGTCCCGCGAAATGCCCTGTGTGTGTGTGAACAGACTAGCTCAAAAACTAAAAACAATACGAATCTTAAATTGGGTATTTAGTTAATGAATATGCCCGCGATGTGGCAGCACGAATTTCATCAAAATTGGTCATACGGAGGTAGTAATTTATTTATTGAATTTTGTCTAATTTTTAGGTTTTTTTCGATTTTCTCAAAAACGGATCTAATGATTTTGATTAAACTCGGTATTTGATGTATGTATATGCCCGTGATGTGACAGTCAAAATTCCATCAAAATTGAACTTTACTAAATAAATTTTGTCAAAACAAGCAACAAGTCAAAAAATTCGACTATTGATGAAATAAGGTTTTTTAAAAAAAGAAATAAGCAATAATAAATAGAAAAGTACTGAGAACTTCCAAGTTTTGCAATACAGATACTACATAACTTATGGAGATATACAAATATAAGCATTTAATATTAATTCAATCATTATTGTGGGTAACCACCTTGTTTTTAAGTTATTTTAAACAATTTAATTTTAAAGAGAAAAGATTTGGCTCCGCCGGGAATCGAACCCGGGTCTTCCGCGTGACATGCGCGGTATGCTAACCATTGCACCACGGAGCTTCCAACGGTGCCAAATCCTTCCTCTTCACTGACGCCTCTCCCACGATCTCGCAAGCTTTGCGAGTATTTACGGGAAGTGGACAGTTTTTGTTCAATTTTGGGCATCTCTTGACTTTCGTCAATTTTCAAATTAATTTATATTAATTTAAACATTATTGTAAGTAACCACCTTGTTTTTAAATTATTTTAAATAATTTATTTTTGAAGAGAAAAGATTTGGCTCCGCGCATGTCACGCGGAAGACCCGGGTTCGATTCCCGGCGGAGCCAAATCTTTTCTCTTCAAAAATAAATTATTTAATATAAGTATTTAAATGTGGAAAAATGTGTGAAGTTGAGGAATGGCTTTTAAATATTATCGAAACACGTCGATTTCTAATCTAAGTTTGTAAGTGAAAGATGTGTGTGGCGCTATTCGCACCAGATTTTTTAAGTCAAATTCATATTAAAGTTTAATAAAAATAAATATTTTTATGTTCTTTATAAATTAACTTTTTTTTATATAAACAGCGTATGCTAGTCTTAAATTTGTTCTTGTTTAATTTTCTTTTTCTATATTGATTATTTTTCTGATAGTCTTTTTATTCCTATTTCTAATCGGAAGATGCTACAGTGGGAATCCTAAATTTTGCTTATCCACGAATAATTAGGATAGGGATCTTTAACGAGGATCTGAAATTGCACAGGCTCATGGATTTCACGCCCGAAAGAGGTCATGGTCAGTTTTTTCGAATTATTTGTGATTTTTGTTAATAAGATGAGCGTTTGCACAGATTTCACAATTATTATTACCTATGCTTGACTGATTATATGACTTTTCAAATAACGATTTTTATCCTAAATGTAAAATAATAGTTTTGCTGTAGAATTTTATAGATACATTAAAGAATGAAAAATAAAAAAGTTTAAACGCTGTTTTGAAACAAGTCAGGGAATGGCTTAAGTGTCGAAGCTACGAAGAGAGTTTGCTGACTTTGGCGATGTTTGTTTGGTTACGTTAGCACGCTTGGCTCAGCACGACTGAGGACCGGCTATGGGAATGCTCTACGGGTAACTTAGTCTCTGTATTGAGATGATGTGGGATGGTTAGTACTGGGATCAATGACCTAAAATAAACTTTTGTATTTATCTATCATATATATGTTTCCTTAGCTGTTGATATTAAATGTTATAATTCAATAAGAAACAGCTACATTATGGTGACGTTTCTGTAGTATATTCCTCATAATCATGCCAATGTTGTTGATGGATAATGATACAAAAACCACAAGGACACAAAAAAGGGGTCTTTTTCATTTTAGGCAACCTGTTCCTAAGTTATGATAACGGTTATTTTATGATTATCAGATTTAAACCGTGATTTATCTATATCAAATAAAATCATATGATTTCAAATTACAAAATTCTCTAAAGGTTATTATCGCAGTGTGAGTTGGTGTATAAAGTTAATCTGTGCTCTATATTTTAAAAATCTGTTAGAATTATATGCAGTTTTGAAGACAAATAGAATAGTTATAAAAATTTTACAAATAATCGGTGTCCCACATGGAAAAATGAAATGCAGAGAAAGACACTACATGAAAATAATTTACCGTAAGAAACGCGTTCCGAATTGGAGATGCCGAAGATAGGGATATAACCAATCCAGAAGTGTATATAAAGGTACATGGTTCGAAAAATTCAGGTGTCGTAAGAAAGGCAAGGATTTATTCATAGAAATTTTCGAGGCAATGAAAGCCTATTCGCCTGCAGAACATTAACCTTTTTTTTTTGCAATATTTCTTGTTAATATGTTAAATATAAAATAAATCATGTGTTTTTCAATAAGAATGTAACCTTTGTTATTATTTAAATAACCGTTATCATAACTTAGTAACAGGTTGCCGAAAATGAAAAAGACCCCAAAAAAGTTCTAAGTTAGCTCGCCCCTTCTGCCCCGAAACCTCCTACGGCCCTTAACGGATGTGAAACGTGACCGCTAACATAGAGTGATGAGCAAAGGCTGATGGTTTTTGGAAATAAGGTATTTCATAGAATATTTGGACCGAAGAGAGACGAATCAACCGGAGAATTCAGAAGTTTAAACGCCGGAGGATTGTTTGCGGCATCGAACGTTAAGCCTTCATTATTATATATGTATTAATTTATATTCTATATATTATTGTGTATATTGTATATATTGTATAAATTATTGTATATATTATTATATATGTCAGACTAGTATTTTGGGGTTTGCTGATTAAATCTTCTAGATTTTTCGTTCACCATTCGGTATCAATGAGAAAAACCTATAAGGTTGATTATATTTTGTTTGGGAAAATTGAATAATACTTATTTTATGTGTATTTTCTAGTAAACGGTAATGCTTTGATATTTCTGTCATATTATTGAAAAATAAAGAAATACCAATTTTCCAAAGAGTGGGGAACAGGAAGTCAATCTGTCAACTAAAAGGCTCGCATAATCTTAGCCTCACGGAAGTGTGAACACATTGACAACAGCTTTTAATATCGATATATGCAAAGATTTTCCACTCGATTTCATCAAACCACTTCCGGGGGTCCACCAGTGACCGGATGCGCCTCCAGATCGGTTGCGAATGGGATGTCCTGACCCTTGGAAAATTGGTCAATTTCCGGAAGGATGAAAGGGACACTTCTTCCTCTGTTAGGGATATTGTCATTCTTCAGGTTTACCTTAAAGATTAGGTTGTGTTAACATTTACTTAAAGACTACGTGCGGTCGGCTTAGATTGTTTATGTTTTTCCATTTGGTATTTTTTTTTTAATCTTATAGTCATAAAGCTGACAAACAATATTACATGCAATATATGTTTACAGGGTTAGAAAAAAGTAAGTCTTATAAAAGTAAATTTAAAAAAAAATTAAAAGTCAACACCGCCGCCATAAACGTTCATGGGATCACTTATGTGTATGTATATATATATGCATATATATATATATATATATATATATATATATATATATATATATAAAACTATGTAACATATCTAAATAACAGGTACTCGTTAAAGATCCCTATCCTAATTATACTTGGATAGGCAAAATTTAGGACTCTCGCTGTAGCATCGTCCGATTAGTCATAGTAACAAAGAGGTTAAACAAACAAACGAAATAGATGTTTCTAAAACTTATGTTACAGAGAATTAATCTAAGCACCAAGGTTATGAGGATCGAATTTTGAATGAATAATAATATACCTAAATAGTTAAATAACAGCTAAGTTTGAAACAGCATTCTCTAGTACTAGGGGTGTTGTTTCGAATCCACCATATGCAGCTGCAACTTCATTGTAGACCAAAGGAAAAAATCTCGAAGTTCCACACCTCCAGAATAAAACTTCGTACGGGTGTTAGTGAGTAAAATTTATAACTATAATTAAAAATAAAGAAAAATTAAAAAAATAAATAACGTACATAATATTCATTTGAAATATTTTGGGTTTTTTTTTGGCAAATAAAAAGTTAATCAAAAGTTTCCAGATTCTTCAATCACCATTTCGCGAGACAAAACCTTTTAAAACAAATAATATTACATTTGTATTGGTATATTTCTCATCTATGGAAGTTGTCATAATGATATATTATCCTATATACACTATATTTGCAGGAAAAATTTTAAAACAGGACGTACCATACAGAAATAACAACAAGGAAAAAAAAATCAGATTCAAGACTAATTAACACTGCAAAATTTAATAATTATTAATGACCACTAAGTGCTGATAATACCCAGTTTTCCCAGTTTATTCATAATTTAGACTAAATAACAGTTGCTTGTGGTCAGAATATAGGTTAACGAGAAAACTGTTTATAAGAAAAAAGAAAAAAAAACCTATGAGTTGTATTATTGTCTCCATCCTCACCTCAAATTTGAAATCCATATTAGATATCCATGCTCCACTGAAAAACCGAACCTTACGTCGTCCTGCTGCACCTTGGTTGACTCCTGAAATAAAGGATATGATAAAAAGAAGGGAAGCTGCAAGACGCAAATTTCGGCGAACCCGTTTGGCAGCGGATTATGCGTCTTTTAAAAAACATAGAAATCTGACCCAATCCGAAATCCGACGATCTAAATCCCTTCACTTCCACAACGCTCTTACCAATGCCCACGATCCTAAAAGCAAATGGAAAATACTCCGACAATTATCCCTACCAGGTTCCAATAACCCTAGCTCCTTTCAGCTCTCTCCAGATGATCTCAATAACCATTTCTCATCCTTCTCTTCTAATTCATCCCAACCTGCTGATATTAATCAGCATCATTTTAATCCGGAAAATTTCTTTTTTGCTCACATAACCTACGAAGACCTACGTACTGCTATCCTAAAATCCCACACCAACGACTATGGTCCCGATGATATCCCAGTAAAGCTAATAAGATCCTGTCTCCCAGCACTTATTCCTGTTCTTTATCACATCTACAACTTCTCTTTACAAAACTCCATATTCCCTTCTTCCTGGAAAACCGCTCTAGTCCGACCGTTAAACAAAACGGCAAACCCTTCCTCAATGAATGATTTCCGTCCAATCTCTCTCCTTTCAAACCTCTCAAAACCGTTAGAACGCCTCGTTCAAAACCAACTATCAAATTTCCTAGAAGAACGTTCCCTCATTAACCCTTTCCAATCAGGCTTCCGATCTGGGTACTCTACTCAATCCGCCCTCCTAAAAATTACCCATGACCTCCAAACGTCCATCGAACACCGAAAATTAACCATCCTCATCCTTCTTGATTTCTCCAAAGCATTTGATACCGTTGACCACAATATCCTTCTCACCAAATTACAAAAGCTCCACTTATCAAGCAGCGCCTTAAATTGGTTCAAATCCTTTCTTTCAGACCGGTCACAGTTTGTAGTCGTTCCAGGCCAACCTCCATCCAAGACACTTCCCCTCTCCTGTGGTGTTCCGCAGGGTTCCTCTCTATCCCCCACTCTGTTCGCCATTTATATCAACGACCTTCCTCTTCTGATCCATCACTCCCAATATCATATCTATGCAGACGATTTCCAGATATACCTATCCTTCCCCCCTTCCGAGCTATCCTCTGCAACAAAAAAGCTTCAGGATGATTTAAATCGAATCAGTCTCTGGGCAGAGGCTAACAAGTTGAAGCTGAATGCAGAAAAAACGAAAGCAATTTTAATAGGCTCCAATTACCTCCTTAAAACCGTCCCTAACATCCCTACCCTCCTCCTAAATAATAATCCCATTAAATTTTATCCAACTGTCAAAAACCTCGGAATGACCTTTGACCAAACCCTTTCCTGGAAAAACCACATCTCCAATATTTCCCGCCGTACCTTTTCTACCTTAAAGCAATTAAATCACCTCCGAAGCCTTTTTCCATTTGAAACACGTAGGCTCCTGGTCACCTCCCTGGTATTTCCCCACTTTGACTATTGTTGTGCGGTGTATGGGGGTATCTCTGGGGACCTCGAAGCAAAACTAAAACGTTTATTTAATTGTTTCGTACGATTTATCTTTGGGGTCCCAAGAGACGTCTCCGTTTCACCTTTATACGAAAGATTAAAGTGGTTATACCCATCCCACCGCCGTAAATATTTCCTGGCCTCATTCATTTTCCAAGTAATCCGATCCCGCCGTCCGTCATACATCACCGAACTTCTCCATTTCAAATCCTCTGTCCATTCCCGCAATACCCGTTCCAGGTCTTCAGATCTATACACTCCGGCCCACCGAACGTCAGCTTTTGAAAGATCTATCATTATCCGGTCCTCATCCCTATGGAACTCTATCCCCCCTTTTATTCGTCATTCCAACACACTCCCTACCTTTAAATCCCGCCTGTTCGATCACCTCCTTTCCTCCCAGTTTCCCGAACAACTGTAACCAGTTCAACTGTAAATTAGTATAGGCCTTTATTATTTATTTATCCTTAAAATATATGTTCCATTTAGTGTATGTGTAAATAAGTTATTTTTCATTTTAAGTCAATAAGGATTTACTTAGTTTTATTTTATTTATTTTTTTTTTTTCTTATCACAAGAAGATTTCCTTATTATTTATAATTTTTTTCTCAGCTTTTTTTTTTGTTTATTTTTATCATTTTAATTTGCTCCATTTTTTTTGTTTTTATTGTTTTCTTATATAGTACTCTAAGGCACTGAAGCCTATTATATGTATCTGTATAGTTTGTTCCTAAGGGACTAGTTCCCGGGACAATCAATAAAGTCTTTATTATTATTATTATTATTATTATTTGGCCACAAACAGATCGGTGGTTTGGCTACAAACATTGCTTAGCGTTAACAGCTGGCTTCTGCTGGCTCAAATATATTTCTTTAATAAACACGAAGAAAGGGGATAGTCTTCTTTAAAATACGGGTTAGCCAATTTCGGCTGAGGTTTAAAAGTTTAGAAGGTTTTTTATGAGGGTATCGAACCTTTGGTTTTTACAAATCTGGCAATTCCTGTAAACGTTCATCTTAAAAAAAAAAAAAAAAAAAAATCGCGAGTGGATTTAACTCTGAATTGGGCTACGATTGTCAGATGTTAAATATAATTTGAATGAATGAATGAACATCTTTATTTGTTTTCGGGGTATACCCCATAGAAATAGAGTTGGCTAGATAAGGTAACACAAGTAAGTATTAAAGCTACTAACAATAACATTCAAGCGATACTAAGAACACAAGAGGATGTGGCAACATCTTCTCCACATAACCATCCAAAACATACATACATTTTATAATAAACACCATGCGAAATATGTAACTAATATAAACTGAGTTCAATTAATTGTTAATTACATAAATTTAAAAATTATATACGTTCACAAATATCCATTAACAAAACTTAATTAAACTCTATCTTTAATCTGAATAGATTATAGAATTTAGTGATAGTATAAATCTAAGCACAATATAGAATATAAATACAAATGCATAATTATTAAATATAACTTAATAATATTAACAATTAATAAATAACACAACAAAAACATATAAAATTCAAAAACGAATAATTATTACAGTCAATTACCGATTGTTACGACCTGATTATATTATATCATAATATACCTATATTATGTGATATATTTCAGTTTATTTGTTTTATTCGTTCACAATAAAATAATTTAGCCTACAGCATTGCCTAATATAAAGAAACTGATTTTTGAGGCCGTGAACGTTTTCAATTTTGATTAAGTCGACATAATTCGACCTGTTCATATTTACCGAGTGTGGCAGGTAGTGCTGACGGAAAGCGGAATAAATCAATGTTAAATATAATTTGGATCAAACCCTTAACAGTAAGGACCATCACACACTACGTATATAAAGTACATATAGATCCATATGTACGTACCAACATACTATATGTATATATTGTCTCTAATTGTAATTCTCTAGGAAATTATACAACTTTCACCCATCTTGCTGTGGGCTTCCTCAGGGCCAATACAAGAGTGACATTCAGACATGCATACATACATTAATACTTGCATTCTTGTATTGGTCCTGAAGAAGCCCACAGCAAGATGGGTGAAAGCTTGGCAGTTAAAACACCTGTTAGATGGTCAAACCCTGAAACAAAAATGCATACAATGGATTCAGACCATGGAAGCCTAAAACAACATTATACAACTAAATACAAAAACATCGACAAAACCTTCATATTAAATTCAGAGATTTATTTTTAAAAAATGTCTATTCATAATTTAATGAAAAATTGATATTTTCTTATCAAAGTCAGGTATATCCAACATATTTTCAAATGTTAAATGAGCTTTAAAAAAGAAAATGTGATAAAAAGTTGTCAAAAATTTTTGTTTGAAGGTAGTTTTTAACAAAACGACGAAAAAGAACAACAAAAATTTTGTTAAATTGGTTGATTTTTTAAATTGATCTTTTTTTGATCAGTCCTCAAAAATTGTTGAAAATGGATGTAGCCGGTTTTGAAACCAAACGCCACAAATATAATTGACTTTATAGCAGCGAGACGAATAATATGGGCTTGCGAAACTTAGTAGTGAAAGAATTGCGAAAAGATTAATAAGCGCGGTGTCTACAAATCCTGGGAAACGTCCGAAGGGTAGGTCGAGAGGATTGCTCGAAGGCAGATCAGTCGAAGTTGGGTTTGGATGGTGATTGGTGGATCGAGGTGCGCATGGGGCAAGTTATTGTGTCGGCATCGAACCTTCGGTTTCGTTAACCTTCATTATTATTATTATTATTAACTTTAATCCTCTCAGATATTGCTGGAATCATTTAATATACATAAAAACATTAACCTAGGAATAATAGCGACAATTATCCATACTTTTTGTCCTATAATATAGTGAATCGATTCGTTATGAAAAGTATCGGTACTTGCCTTGTATCGTGACGTCCCTACCTCTACCTACTAGTTTAGTACGAATTTGAGTTATATAGCGTTTCGTGTTGTGAAGTGTTCTCTAATGTTTGAATGCGAATTCGATGTTACACGAAGAACTGAGTTCATTGTACCTTGGTTCGGTATCTGTTCGGCATGTGAGCCTCGGGCGTCTTTTGATACACACGCGAGCCACAACGCATCCTGGAGAACAGACCACACCACCTGTGTTATAACATTCCGGTTCATCGGGCATCATGGAACTGAAGCAAAAAAAAAAAAAAAACGTAAGAAACCTGAGCTTTACCGGGTCTGATAGCGTAAAGTCAACGAATTAGGCTACGGTTCTACTGTTACAGTGGATGGGTTCTATGAAGAAATCGGAAAAATAAAAAACAAAATTTGTCAGATTGGTTGACCATTGAAGATGATACCAACAGACGATAGTTATTTTCTTAAGAATCCGCTGATGTTTCTAACCAGCTCACCCGACAGACGTTGTTCTAGCCATATATTATACATGTTTGTGATGGTTTGGAGAGATTCGATTCAAGATTTTAACATTGAGAAAAACTTAAATCTAAGTTATAATAACATATATTAATAATAAAATAGGATTTCCACTAACACATCCCGAAGCCAAAAACAAAAATCTTGTGCGGTGCGCGCAACACACTACTTTCACTTACAACTTACTTTGATTGGAAATAGAGGTGTTTTGTTAAATGCCGTTTCTTAAAGTGACACAATTCTCCACATTCATATACTTACTTTTGTTTGTATTTTGAGAAAATCGAAAAAAAAAAAACGTAAACATTGGAAAAAGAGTTATGAAATAAAGTGCCCCCTCCATTTGATCAATTGTAATGAATTTTTCGCTGTCATATTGCGGACATATATATACACCAAATACCCAATTTCAGGTTCGTACGGTTTATAGTTTTTGAGCTATTCTGTTCACATACTGTGTACATACAAACAGTCCATTTTGCGGTACTTGGTTATTAGGACTCAGGAGACCACAAAACGTGTATTTCCATTGAAAACCGGAATTCGAAATTTTTTGCCATCGCAATACTTTCCGTTACACTTCATTTCATATATAGGTAAGTGAAATTAAAAAAGTAAATGAAATAATTCTGTTACATTTTTCAAAAGATATCACTATTCTTAAAAGGTCTTCACGATTCTATCATATTTAAATATAACCCGGATAGGTAATTAGGTGTTAAGCCGAATTGAAGGAGTGTTGAATAAGACTTCTCTTAGAAGGAGGACTGACTTATCCAAGGGTCAAACTCGCCAATTATATGGGCCAGCGAAGCATCCCCGAAAACTTCACTTAAAGCTTTCATTACTAAGCGCCCCAGAATTTTTATTAAAAAAAGGGGGGCTTAAGTACCCGAGGGGTGGCTTTGACAAGCTCCGTGTTAGTTAATTCCCCTCAATACAGTTTTTGTCGCCTCCCAGCTCACAGTTTGTCCTTCCTTAGTCACTAACTCAGCGCTTACAGCTTAAAAAAGGAAGTCTTTAAATTTTAACGAAACTAATGCTTACTGAACACTAGCCTTCTGCACTTAATGAGACATCAAGTATTCATAGAGAATCAGTCTGCCATTAGTCTGGGTTTTTAAATAAGTACTTGATTTAAGCCCTTTGATGTGCGATCAAGGGTTTGAGATAAAAAAAAACTTCACTAGATCAAAAGAGATAGTGAAGATAGCCTTAAAGATTCTAGAGCTTGACAAAATAGATTTTAAATAAAACAAATTTTTAAGTAGGTGGTATGCAAGGGCGAAAATTAGAATTTTTGGTAATATGAAGAGTCATGTGTATGTATAATCGTATGTAATGTATCGTCGGAAAGCTGATAATTTGAGGAAGAATAATATTTAGTAATATTATTATATAGAATGTAATGTTTATTAAAACTTATTGATATTTTAAAAACAAAATATTTTTTGATACCTAAAACACGACGATTGTTGTTATAGTAAGGCTACTTCGTATTTCATTAAAAACAAATATTATGGAACTAAATAATTATAAAATTGTTTTTATTTTTATCTGTGTTAGTATAATGAAGTATAATAAAGAAAATATAATTATATATAAGTTACAGTATATTATATATAATGAAATAACTCTCTATTTATTTGCTACAAAACTCCATTTAGTTAACATGGAAAACAATAAACTCCGGGAAATTAACATAACATATGGATCACCTATGGTGTCGTGGGTTCACTTGTGGTGTAATGGTTAGCATGGCATCGTACAATACTAATGGTCGCGGGTTCGCTTCCCGTGGGGGCCCTAGGATTTTTTAAAGGGAGTAAAAAATCCTTAGCCATGCCGTCCCTCGGATAGGACGTAAAATGGAGGTCCAGAGCCTTTACGATGTCAGGTACTCGTTAAAGATACCTATCCTAATTATACCTGGATAGGCAAAATTTAGGACTCCCACTGTAGCATCGTCCGATTAGCCTTAGTAGCCTAAAATCAACATTAAATAAACAAATCTGTGGTGTAGTGGTTAGCATAGCAGCCTACGGTACTAAAGTTCGGTGGCCCAAGGTAGTATAAAATCCCTGAGGTAGGAATTTGAATAAAATTGCCGAGCCTGTACGATGTCTGGTACTCGTTAAAGATCCCTATCCTAATTATACTTTCTACCCACTGTTCCGGTTAGCCTCAGCAGCATAAATGACGTTAAACCAAACAATAACATATTTATTTGCTTCTTAAGGCCGGCCACGGTTACACGGTTCTGATTCTGGAACCATGTTGAAAAATTCCTTTTTTTATCACCAGATTAAAGTGGATGAAACTGACCTAAATAGATATATATATGTAAAGACAATAACATGTGTTTTTTACCTTCACTTACCTATATATGAAATATATAGTAAGTGGAAGTATTGCGATCGTAAAAATTTCATCAACATTGATCAAATGGAGGGGGTACTTTACTTAATAAATTTTGTATCATTTTCACGTGTGTTTTAAATTGCTTATAAAAGGAAAAAATAAGAAATGAATGTAGAAAGATTTGTGACTTTTTGAAGTGGCAATTAACAAAACACGTCAATTTCTAATCTAAATAAGTTGGTAAGTGAAAGTTGTGTGTTGCGCGCACGCACCAGATTTTTTAAATATTGTACTAGTTTTTAGGTTTCGAAGTTGTAGCTCAATAAGCTATGTAAATCTAATGGAACCATTTGGATCCCCAGCAGCCATCTCCATCAACATTACTCAACATTTCAGCGACTGATCCCGGTGCAGAGCATTTAATCCCCAAATCCGTGTCGGCTGTTGCAGCAGCTGTCGGCTAATGAAGGCTATAGCCAGGCTGTGGTCCCCGATGCCCGGGTCACACTCTCGCCCCAACCATTTGTTGATTCCACTCCATGATGATATTGACCGAGCCGCTCAGATAAATGGACACTCCATCGGTTAATTTGCAAGTTCATTCGCGGGATTGCCACTCCTGCGGGAGTAATGTGTCGGCGGTGGTGGGTTCGGGATTTGTGAGGGATATCTTTCTCTAGCCAAATACGATGAATCTTTCATAGCCTCAAAAAAAAAAAAAAAAATACCCCATGAATAAACATAATTGCGGGCATCTTTTCATTTACTTTTTCAAATGTATTTATTATAAACTAGCTAGTGTGCCCGACTTCGCTCCGGTAGTTGTATGGCAGTTTCAATAACAGAAAAACTTTAAAATTAAAGGAAATATAGAACAAAATTAGCACTTTCTTGAAAATTTTAACATATTATCAATATTAAAATTCGAGATCTGCAGAGTCCGCCCAAATAAGGAACCCTGTATACTTTATAGAGTGTTGAATGAACAATGGTGAATGAACAATTAATTTTGCTGCAAATTTGTCGAGTCATGCTTCGTTTTTGATGGTTACTGTGATTACGAATACTATAAGCCCATTCCAAGCAGTCAGCAGATAATAAGTTATTATATTATTAGTTAAAAACTATATTTGGAGTACAACTTAAGTGCCGACTACTGTGATGGTCCCATTAGATCCAGAAGTTTAGAAAATACCGAAGATTCATAGAAACATTTTTGTAAGACCTTTCTTCCAGTTCAACCTCCCTTAATATATACCCCCCCCCACCCTAATTATGCCGAACTCTGCACTTCTCCAATCTTACTACTGTTACTAAGCGAAAACCAAAATATCATGAAGGCACAATTTTTTCATCATATTTCTTTTTATCCTGAACTATGAGCGGTGATAAAATCTTATTGAAAAAATTGTATTATTGGAGTCAATTCATCATTTTGTCAACTGGAATGCTCATCATACATAGTAATAAAACCATTTTTCATAACTACATACAATAAGAACACTTCAAACTTGTTATTTTCGGTTTATAATCAGTCTATTCAGCTCTTCTTTTTTGTTTTATGTCTGTTTTTATTCGCTCACTCATATTGCATTAAATTTACTTAAGTATATGTTAGATATTGATTAAATGTAAAGTGTTAATCAATCAACCATCTTATGAGAAAATTAATTTTGTAAAGTATCCAGTCGGTTTTCTAATTGATTGCAGATATGTAAAATCATTAATTTATTTTAAAAGAAAAGGTGAACTAATTATTTTCGCTTGATTTTTTAGTAATTTAAAAAGAACAGCTGACAAAATATATAACCTTTACAAATATAACGGAATGAATGAACAATAAACATTGAGTGAAACACACCCTAGCGCTTCCTGGTGGTCTGCAGCTCGAACTAAATTTTTCATTCATAAACTCGTATGTCATTCTCAGGTAGACTAATTAAATGTTGCGAGAGGCTTAAAATTCCAGTCCTTTTCTCTTCAATTTCACACCCTTAAGAGAAAAACGAAAACTTTCTTCTCCGTTAGGGGACATACAGTTACACGCTGACATAAATCTCTTAGTCGTATGTACGCGACTATGTATGTATGTGGACAGAAACGACTAGACGTTTCTGAGCCTTTTCAGCACGCACATTGTACACTTTGTTTTATAATATATATTGATTAATAACAATGCTGGCTAGTGTTTATTTGTTTGTTTGTTTAGAATCACTTTATGCCACTAAGGCTAATCATACGATGTTACAGTGGGAGTCCTAAATTTTGCCTATCCAGGTATAATTAGGATAGGGATCTTTAACGAGTACCTGAAATCGTACAGGCTCGGGACCTCCATTTTACGTCCTATCCGAGCTATATCATAACCAAGGATTTTTCTTCCCCTTAAGAAATCCTAGGGGCACAGCGGTAGGCGAACCTGCGACCTTTATTGTTGTATGTTGCTATGCTAACCACTGCACAACAGGTGACCCCGTACATTATTGTTTTTCTTAAAAAAAAAATTATTTAAGCCCACATGGTTGTTACAATTACATTTTTAACGTATTATTTTTCCCTTAAAAATCTTTATGTAATTTTGAAAAGAAAAAAGTCTATTCATACACCATAACTTTTATTGCTACATGTTATAATACATGACGAAAACGATTGCTTGTTCTATTGATGTCCTAAAAGAATCGATAAAACCATGATTAGATATTTAAACAATAGCAAGACTAATTATTATTAGCGATAGAGGAGGTGAATAGAGTGAATTTGGGGTTTACCCAAACCCTGCTCATCAGAACTCGGTTTAATTGAACAAATTCCGGACTGGTCAATAGCCCTATCAGCGGAGAGGTAATGAGCACCTCCATCGCAGTCCTATTACACTGTCAATGCCTTCTACATCAAATCCACAAATTAATTCACTAAAAACAGGATTCAATAAAAGAATTCAAAAAAAAAAAAATAGTGTAACACTTATGTGCGTTAACTAGTTTTATTCAAAGACATAAACATTTTCAATGCTACACAAATACTTAACCAGGTTGGAATAATTATCACTTTGTAACACAGAAATGGCCATACATAATTATATTATATTTAAATAACCAGACTTGAGCTCTAGAACACGACGGCGGGCCTCGAAGGTTCTGGGCCAGCTTGGATGGTACCCCAAAATCTTAGTCGTTTGTCCCAACTGTCAGATCAGTCCAATAATACAATACCGGTCAAAAGTTTAGACTCACCCTTAGATTTTTTAAAATAAATAAGTAACAAAATTTTATTTATTGGAAAACGTAACAACGATAATTTTATTTTTAACTTATTTATAACTAGCTTTAATATCCCGGTTGCACCCACGGAATTTTGAAAACAATGAGAAAAGCCGTGGGTCCAGAAAAGTCCGTTAGGACAGAAATGAGATTTTTTTTTTACTCCAACAGTTGATCATCGACTCGCAAAAATCTAATGTAAAGCGTGATCATGACGATTTTTATAACAATAAAGAATATACCCAAGAAGAAAGAACGACTAAGCGAAATTCGGAGAATTTAGGACAAACGGTATGTATTTCTATAAAGTACAAACAAAAAAACAAACTAACAGAATTTCATCTTTATCTATATAGATTGTATTTCGAAACAATGATATAATTTTTGAAATGTTATCTCTTGAGTTATAATTATTTTTTTTAAACTTGAAGATTGTGAATTAAATACAAGTGAGTCTAAACTTTTGACCGGTACTCTTAAGTCTAGAACTGTTTGAAACATGGTTGGTCTGGCCTCGAAGTATTTTCTTGCATCCCGGTTCTCATTCATCCGACAGAGATGTCCGAACCATGAAACAAATAATTTTCATTAAATGAACAGAACATCTTTAATTATAACGCATTGGTTTGTCATTAAATGCGTACGACGCATGCGTGAGCTCAAGGTTTTTATGAGTTGACGGAATATTTTTCTTTTTTTCTCCTGTATATGTTCACTTGATTTTTTTCATATATCATATTTAGCCATTTCTTATTTTTAGGCGTGATGAGAGACAGTTAATTTCTTAATATAAACTAAAACAAAGGTACTTTATAGTTAAACAAAAAAGACCCCTCCCCCATTTAAGCCCCCTCAGAAAATTTTAATACTGATAAAACTTACCTGATATTATTGAATACCTAGTTTTCATTAAACATGACCAATTTGATCAAAATCATTAAAGCCGTTTTGGAGATAATCGAAAAAAGGTAAAAACTGGAAAAAAGTTATGAAATAAAACGCCCCTTCGTTTGACCAATTTTGATGAAATGTTGGCTGTCACATCTTTGGCATATACTTACACTAAATACCCAATTTCAGGTTCCCACGGTTAATAGTTTTTGAGCTAGTCTGTTCACAAACACACAGACATAAGACCCACACACACACACACACACACACACACACACACACACACACACACACACACACACACACACACACACACACACACACACACACACAGACCATTTCGCGGGACTTGGTGATTTCGACTCAGGGGACCCCAAAACGCGTATTTCCGTTGAAAACCGGAAGTCGAAATTTTTCACGATCGCAATACTTTCACTTACTATATATTTCATATATAGGTAAGTGAAAGTAAAAATTGGTATATTGCGGGTGCATAGCTTCGGTCAGATATTATTTTTCGCTCGACTTCACGTTTCATTGTAAATATCTCTTAAATACCACAGCCTCCGGAACACTGTTTGGCTAATTCTAATAAGACACGAAATTGAACAGGAAGTTGATCCCTTCGTAATAATTATGGTAATATCAAGGTAAAAGGTAATCCGTTAGTAAGGTAATATCACTAGTATTACTTTTGAGTTAGTTAAAATAAGCTTTTAGACCTTCTTTTAGCATTATCTGACGTTACTTTTATACACAATAAATCACAAGAAAATTCAGAACACCCGCTAGTTCCAAATCGGCTGTCGTTGTAATGAAAATAGTTGAATTAAGGTGCAGGTATCAGGTCTAAGGTTCGGTGGGTTATCTGTTCGAACAATGTAAAAGCACATTACAGGAAGCTTCGCCATATTATATTTACTTCTAATAATTTCCGCCCCTTTCCCTTCTTATAACTTCCTAGAAGCACCCTTAATTAAAGCCATCTTGCCACAGATCCGCTTCTCCATTCGAAGAAGACATTTTCCTTCAAGCAGAAAGCTACCCTGCAGTTTGCTTAAGCTCCGAGCATTTCCATTGCATCGCTTAAATACCCGCAAATTGTACACTATAACATAAGCCTTCTCTGCAGCGGGACCTCCATTTCTCCAGAAGACTCTAGAAGAGCCCTAATCCCCTGGATATTGCAGTAGTATTATAGTATTATAGCAGTAGCATTATAGTAGTAAGTGCTACTAGCTACTGGAGGGGCCTGGATTGACTACGATTTGTGAACTAATTAATGCTAACTGCAGGAATCGAGTTTAGTTTTTCTCCCTTCTGCTTCTACCCTTCTAAGCAATTATAGAGGCAATGGCTTTATATCGAAGAGGCTCTTCACTTTTTTTATATTGTTTCTTTTTTTCTTCTTTTTTTTTTCTTTTTTTTCTGTTCTAAATGGGCTATAGAGCAGTTAGTGCCTAGTTCTCCCAGCGTTTAATTGGTCCAAACCAACAGTTATTTGGGTGGATAAATCAAACGGTCCCTGGGAATGTTTGGACTTGCAAATTGGAGGCATCATTCTTTTTAACTGCTGCCAAATCATTATTTTTCTTTCTACTCCGTTAACTGTTTTTTTTTTTTTGTTTTTTTTTATATTTCGGTAAGGTTTTAGAATAACGGTTTGAATTTAATAGTTCATTAAATATAATATAAATAGCTATTCATCATGTTAACTTCATTCATTATGGTTTCGTTTTGCTTTGGTAATAAGTTCATTAATCAATCTTCCACCATTCATTTTTTTTTTTTTTCTAACTCTTACTTTCTACTATTTCAAAATACAGTATTTTAAATTTAAACTATTTTGTCTGTTTAAAATATAGGGCAGCATTTCATTCAATAAAAATAAGTTTTTAAAATAATAACAGAAATAAGTAAACAGAAGAAATACAAAATAATCCTTATGATCATTGATTTGTAAATGTATTTGAGTATTTAAGAAATGAAAGAAAATACATGTTTATGTTTTTTTTTTTTAAAGAAAATACATTTACATGGAATATATATTAATATATCTAATTATATTCAATTATTTGAATAATAAGAAAGTTTTATTTTGAATTCAGAAATATTTTATTTAAAATTTCGCCCTGATCTGGTACGTTGGACATATTTTTTTTAAAATAGAGTTTGTTTGATTCTTATGTTGCTTTAGCTAAATAGAGGCATGGACTAGAAAATAGAAGCAGACTAGAAAAGAGTGCTAGACTTTTCTTTGGAACAGTTATAAACTGTTCTACTTCCTGCTCGAGTGCCTTCTACGATTGCCTAGAACCTTCTAGACCGTTCTATTTCAGACTAAATAAGAGTTAGTTAGTTAGTCTCTTGCTCTGAAGATGGAATCATATTGTTACTTTTGTTTTACTGTGTTGTAACAAGTTGTAAAGTTGTAAGTAATTTGAGTTTGTTATTTTTTGTCTGAAATTGTAAATTATTATTGTTAGTTTAACTTATGCCACAAAGGCTAATTAGACGATGCTACAGTAGGAATCCTAAATGTTGCCTATAAATTGAGTTCCTGACATCGTACAGGCTCGAGACCTATGTTAAGGTATGTTTTAGTCCCTTTCAAAAAAACGGATGCGAAATCGCAAAATTTGATCTACAGTAAATAATATTATGAAATTAGTAATGAGTAATATGAAATTAGTAATAGAATTAGTATATAAAATGGTACAGGTCATGGTTAGAGGAAGTGGGTTGGCTAATTTGAAATTCTATCGTTCCCTACGGAGCGTGTCCACGCCGGAAACTGTCTCTCTTAGGATTTCCACTAACAAAAACATTATTCTTATTTAAACTTTTTATTATTATTAATGATAACATATCAATAACTGTAAGCTAAATTGTCGTAACTACTACCTCTACTAACTCCATTGTCGTCAAGGCGTATGTTATCTAATGTAACGTTGTCGTGTCAACACAGTGAATGAATGGTTTTTATAAATTTATTTCTTTTAAACATTTAAAAATATAAAAATTTTCTCCAGAAAATTTTTAAAAATGTCAGTTAAGACAGTTTACCTCTGAGATACAAATATTTTATCCAATCTATAAAAGAAACGAAAAGAAAACAAGAATTTTTCGACTGTGAATATTCTACAGTAAGTTGTTTGTTTAACGCCACTTAAGGCCACAAAAGCTAATCGGACGATGCTACAGTGGGAGTCCTAAACTTTGTCTATCCACGTATAATTAGAATAGGGATCTTTTGGAAAAGAATATTAAAATTGGTATTATATATTTATTTGTAGAACTTTTTGTGAGTTTAAATTTTCCTTATAGCCTGGTGTCACTCAGGATGAATGACCAAGCGAATCCTGAAATCGAATATTTTTTTTTTTTTGCATCTATTTACTGGTGACATATTTCGTCTTTTGGACCCAAGAGGGATTCGTTTTGAATAAAAATCCAATGGTAATCGCAAAATCGAAAATGTCTGCAATACGACCTTTTACAGTAGGTATCAACGAAGATATTTCATATATTGGTATGTGAAAGTAAAATGATATTATTTAAAATTCGTATATACACATAAACAATAAGTGAGTGGATTGAATAGTAAAAAGTTCGAAATATTGATAAAACTATACTAAATCATCTCGTATATACTTCTATATGCCAAGTTGGAGTGATTTTTCAAGCATATGCTCTCATGGAAACTCCATTAAAACATAAAATTGCAAAATCGAAAATTTTTGACATACGACCTTTTACAGTATCAATGACGATATGTGTTTTCATGAACGCCTCGATCCTTTTTGTGTTTTTGATTAATATTTTATCTTGAATTTTATTATATTCGTTACCATATAATGTATCTACAATACATAGAACTACAAAAGACTGATTTTGCATATTAGATAGATTGGTGAAAGTTATCTTCCCAATATCATTTATTTAAAGCATTACACGAAAAAAATTTATAAACATGGTGAAACGCCTACGTTTCAGATTATTAATCCATCTTCAGGGCAATCTTCCTTTGTCGTATATTTTCATTTCCTAATACAAAATGTGAATATATATAAGCCAGTCTCCTACATTAAATCAAATATTTGAACTAAGTGAATATTGATATAAATTGGTACATACATATCATATTTTCTGTATTTCTTACATTTTTCCATTGTAATGTAACAGATCACATTTTTTTTAAAGAATATTTTTCACTTTTTACACATTAATATTACTGACAAATACATAGACCTAATATGTCCTTGTCCCACCTATCTACTGCTTACTGAACTCTGTCCTTTTATACCAATATAGTTAACCAACTAAATGTTATTGTTTCTTTTTTGTTTTTATCTTATTCACTTTTTTATATTTAAATTTTTGATATCTGCGTAATGGCTATTTATTTTTATAGAATCTGTTTTGTAATTAACTGCATTTTCAATGTTTTTAGTGATGTGTATCGTTTATATGAGTTTTCTGTTTTTTTTATTTTTTTTCTATTGCTATAATTTTAACGCCAACGAAATTAAATTTATTTTTGTTTAAAATACTATGTTGTGCTAGGGCCGTGGTATTAATGGTTTTTATATTGTTACAGTTTGCTATGTGCTGTTTAACTCTTGTATTGTATTTTTTTTTTTTTACATTGATTCGCTGATTCTTTAGTGTTCCTTAGTTAAAAAGAGCATTTTAACAAATAAAGTACGTTAAGTAAGCTGTTACTATAACAGTAATCGTTAGAACTGCTTTGTAGAATACAAAACAGTCCCGGAATATCCACAAGCTGTTATCGGACCTCAGTAACGGGACTATTAGATGTTATTTCTTCCAATCCCTTCGGAAATCTCTTCAATTGTACCTCGATATCCTTGTTCCGACATTAAGGACTATTGCGCGTACACAAGAAAAGACGTTAAGGCGCACGAAGGGACAAACAGTAGAAGGTGGGACAGAATACAATCAGCGAAGGGCAAAGTGGTCGCCTGTAAAATGATAAGAGGGCCGGATTAGCGGGAGGAGGTCGGAGCTACGTGAGGAGGTTGGCAAACTCGATCGCGGGACCGTTTTCATTTCCTCGGAGGGCAATAGCCGGGTTTTCCACTTGTTCGTGGCAATGCCGCTCGTTAGGTCCGCATGTTTTCCTTCCAAGCCATCAAATCTTCCCCTCAATGTCCTCTGCTTTAAACTTACTACACAAACGTGACCTAGGGGTTTCCTTAGAATTAGGTGTCACGTGTTTTATTTCAAGTAATAATAGCTACCTACTGTAATTCTGCGAGAACTCATACACCTTAAATATTTCTGTTTATATCAAATGAAGAGTCAGGGGGAAAAACCACGGTAGTCCAATTTTTGTTGATTTGAAACAAGTGGTGCCATCTGAAAGTATAGGAAGTGTACTTTATTTTCATACTTGTTACAGTCGAGAAAAAAAAACGATAGTCTACATAAAACCAATAGTTTAAAATCGATACAAGGGGAAAAGACAGCTGAAGTCCTTATTGTCGAGAAAAGATTAACAGTAGTCCATTTCTGTAATATTTGTCTGTGGTTGAAAATTATCAATATTGGTTGTTTTGGGTCAGTTTACATTATATTCTAATCTATTACGGTTTTTAACATTGTAAAAGTGATTTTATTATGATTGTTATTACGTTTAAAAATGAACAGTGACTGTAGTCTTATATTGTACAACTTAGTCTTATCTGTACACATGGATGATAACAAGTGTACAAAATTAACAAAAAAAAAAAAAAAAAAAAGAAAAACCACCGACGAATGTCTGATATCATGAAAAACTCAGACTTTCATCTCACAAGTCAGGTGAAAACTGTTTTTGTAAACGAATCAAGTTAAGTAAACGATTAACTTGGTTGAATTAATTTTGATTCTCCATTTTTCGAAACTCTTTTCTAGTTCAAATACCCTCCCACTTGTGGAAAGCACGACCCTAGGCGATCCCGGTGCTTCTCTCTTAGCCATAAAACCATAAAACCAGTGGAGACTGGGTAACCAGCTATTATCTAGAACTAATCTTTAAACTAGCCTTGACCTGAAAGCACTCTAAATTTTAGATTTTTTCACTGCATCTACTTTATCATCATGGATTATTTCCATCGCTCCGTTGTCATATCTAAGAATAGATTCATCGAACGTTATGACTGCCATACAGAACCACTATTGACGGGGCAGCCACTCTGATAACCTTGTGTAAATCAAAACACTTCTATAAATGCCTGGCTTTGTACCACACGTACATATATTTAAATATACGACGCGGCTATCTCAACTATCTTTACGGCTGTGATATATATTTATTGGTATCAATGGCCTCCTTTCATGATTTCGTTTGAAATGTTTGAGCAACTTTTAGGTTATCGGAAAGTATACCAAATTTATCTCTAATCCTTTAAGTATTTTCTAGAGCATTGAATTAATGATATATGTTGAAAAATGTATATCGTATGATATTTCTGGAGGATTTTCATTTAGGTTCATGACTTTTAGAGTGGTTACTGGGTAATGAAAATTTTCAGTTATATTTTAACGATGATCGACTGTTTTCTTTAACATCACGATGGTTGATAATCAGGATTTTCAGTCAGATTTTCTCTATTTGTAGTGCCTATTTTTCGATCTAGACATTTTGATCTTTGTCAAGGCTTTTCCAGTCCAGAGTTACATAGAGAGTAATACTAAGTCTCTGTAAAATTACCCTGGAGAGTAATTACTCTGTAATCAACAAGCCCTGACGAAGGGTCACATGTTTGGATCGAAATGTATGCCCACCAAATAAAAAACTTTTGAATGAAAATCCTGATCATATTATATAAAAATATATATATTCAAAAAATCAATTATTGAACTTAGTAGAAGGTAAGATAACTTTATCGAAAAAAATACAGAACTTTTTTTCTTATTGCATATAAAAAAGTAGTAACCTAAGCTTTATCATTTAATAGGTATCCATAGCAACTTAAAGAAATAATAAATTCCTTAGCAACGTTAACGTTAATAATAAGTAATAATAAGTATCTATAGCAACGTTAAAAATCTGGTGCGTGCTCGCAACACACAACTTTCACTTACCAACTAACTTAGATTAGAAATTAATGCGTTTTGTTAATTACCACTTCTCAAATGATCAGAACGGCTTTAATTATGAACAATGGTCTTTCATTAAAGGCGTACTCCGCATGCGTGGGCTCAACGAGTTTTATGAGTTGACTGAATATTTTTGCCAGCAGTGCCAGCAGCGTTATGGTGGACACCTAGACAATATATTTTTTTTCTGAATAAATTTCCAGTTCATTGTGTTTAAATAAAACGTAAACATCCTACTTGATATTCTATATTTGAGATTTTATCCAGCTTTCAAACCCCGAATACTCTTTTTGGACACTCGTTATAACATCTGAGGATCAGTGGAGGAGTCTATCGGTAGCCATGTTATAATGTGGTGCGGATCTCTTTTATGATTTTTGTGGTTATCGGGCCTTTATTATTGACAAAGGCCATTCCACAAATCAGCACAAAATTATATCATTTTTAACCTCAACTTCTTAGATTTTCTTGAAATTTGGTACATGTGTGCTACTTACAGTACCAGTCAAAAGTTTAGACTCACTTTTATTTAATTCACAATCTTCAAGTTGCTGTACTATGGTATTCTGCATTAAATAATTAATAATTATGAAAGGAAACCCATATGTATGTTAAATACATATAAATTTGTCTAGGCTAAAAGCGAGAGGTATTTGATGAATAATCGAATGTTTTGCTCATACATACCTTCCAATTTGATGAAATAATATACAACGAAAACAACTGATTGCCTATCAGTTCCTTGATTTAAAAATCACTCGGTTTGTGACTAAAAAAAAATCGAAGTCCCCAATAAAAAGAGAAGAAAAAAGTGCAATAGAAAACGACCATTACAGCTCCTATCGTAGAGCTTGGAGTACAAATATACAATCCCCCCCCCCCCCCCCATCCCCCGGCCATGACCACATATTATCGATATTTTTATGTCCGATAGTATCGATAATGGAAAATATCGATATTTTTTCATCACTGCCCTAAATACCCTAAATCCTGCGGGGACTTTTTCTTTCGTTTCCGTTCCCCTGAAAAGAAGATTGCCACTGATACAACTTCTGATTCTGACCAAACTCTCTACATCTTGTCCTAGTCCACAATAATTTCCTCCTTGTCCACTCTTCGACGGGGGACGATTCGGCGGCCCCCCCCCCCCCAGACAACCCCCATGCCCCCAGCCGCAAGATAATTAAACCATTTAATCTTTTACGACGGCACTGTCTGATGACCCCGTCAACTATCAAAAATTAGCCTCAATTGCTCCATCCGTTCCGAGTCTCCTAAAATGGTCATCATTGTCTTGGGAAGATGGATTAGGGGGGAGAGAGCTGTTCCTATATTGTGGCCTTTTATTGTTACATTGATATAAATTGATGCCCGCTATTATATCTTATTAATAATTATAAATAATAATAATGGTGCCAGTTTACAAATGATATGTGACGAGTATTTAGTGGTCTAGTGGTTATCATGGCAACCTAGAATACGTAAGGTCGCAAGTCCGCGGTGGCCCTAGGATATCTTAAAGGAAGTAAAAAATCCTTGATTATGACGTTAAATGGAGATCTCGAGCCTGTACGATGTCAGGTACTCGTTAAAGATCCCTACCCTAATTATACCTGGATAGGCAAAATTTAGGACTCCCACTGTAGCATCGTCCGATTAGCCTTAGTAGCATAAAGAGACGTTAAACAAACAAACAAAGGATACGTTCGGTGGCTAAAGCAGCGTAACAATGGCTAACAGCATTAAACCTCCCTTACATTATCAGCATTGAGTCAATGTGAATTTCCAGTAAGTTATTGGACAATTTGGACAAGTAGAAGAAGAAGAATCGGTTAAAAAAATTAGCATATTTAGTTCGAAACAGAACATTATAGAAGAACGTAGAATATTTTCGAGCAATCTAGAACCAATACTGTCCACTTTCGAGATGTCGTGCGCTGTTGAAAAAACTTCAAATCAACCCGATTTTCACGTTAATATTCTGAACAACTTTTTAACTTTCATAATGTGCATAATTAGATTCTCTATGCGCCTATCCTGAAATAAAACACAAAATATAGATCAAAAATCGCAATAGATTATTTTTGGTTATTTTTTTACTTAAAAATTTTAATGGAAATTCTTATTTCTCTCCTGTCCCTGTGTCCTTATTGTTAGATATATTGCTTTCAATTTTTTCATAAAGACACCAGACGTAGCCTACACTCATAAAAAAGAAATAAAAATTGTTTTAATGTTGTTCCTTCCTTATATTATGGCGAAATGAAAATAAAAAATGACATATTCGATTTTTAAAAAGTAGCCTGCGAAAAATGTTCGTACTGTAGCAGTCTATGAAATTTCGACTTAACCCTTATAAAAAGGAAAATTTAAATTTAATTTTAAGCTAAGTCTGACTATTGTGGGACGCATACAGCTGGACTAGTTAATTTTTCAATGTGAGCCAGCGGTGCACCGGGAGACCCCGTGGAACTCTCCAGTCTCATAGGTCTACCACTGCAAGCGTCTAGATAAAGATATAGGGTAAACCATACAGCTATTGGCACCCCAACTTTAACTTAAATAAATAGGTAAACAAGTCCTAATTTTATTACAAGGTATAAATGAGTCTAATGTTTGAAGGGTCCTCTAAGTCATCTATGAAGTAAGACATTAACAAACTAATCATAGGGAAGATATCACAATTAAATCCAGAGGGTGCCAATAACTAGATTTGGCACTTTTAACAATAAATATTACCATATTGTAAAACTATTGAACTTTTGACTCAAAAAAACCTCTTGAGTCTTTATAAGGATAGATAAAGAGGAGTTATAGGAAGTTTCAATTAGATCCCTTTATAGGAAGTATTTTTTTTAATGTCACCACTGAAATTTAGCCTTAAGGGTGCCAATAACTATATGGTTTATCCTACCTAAGGTAAAATAAGATATATTCCTTCAAGTACTTTGACATAAGAAAGTTTGTTTAACGTCCATTTTTATGCTACTAAGTCTAATCGGACGATGCAACAGTGGGAGTCCTAAATTTTGCTATCCAAATATAATTAGGGTATGGATCTTTAACGAGTACCTGATCGTACAGGCTCGGGATCTCCATTTTACGTCCTATCCGAGGGACTGCATAGCTAAGGATTTTTTACTCCCTTTAAAAAATCCTAGGGCCACCAATGGGCGCGAACCTTCAGTAATGTAGGTTGCTATGCTAACCACTACACCACAGGTGATCCCATTTGACATTAGAGATGGGAGTTTTGTTATTGAATTATTAGTGTATTGGAATGAATTAACAGTCTTTTATGAACGAAGTACGTTATTTACGAATAGAATCGTTTTTATAATTCTCGTTTTAATAAATACCACATTCTCTTATTTACACCTACATTAGTTACTATACAAAATTAATATGATTCAATTTATTTAAATTCAAAATACCAAAAAGTGAAATGCTTTATACCTGTAGCCCCAGTTAGGGTTGAAGCGCTGTCCTGGCATGGGAAAAGCCTGTTTTAGGTGCAATGGATCAATCATCATTTTAAGAACCCAATGAGAATTTCATTGCAGGAGAATGAAATTAATTTATAAATAATGAAAGATGAAAAGATTTTGAAATATGGCAGGATTATAAAAAAAAAAAAAATTCATGTCCAGAATAGTTATTTATTATACAAGTGACGAAAGTAGATCATTTTACAACTCGAGTGAAACGTTTACCCACACGAGAGAAGCGAGTGTGGTAATTTCAGGAGAGTTGTAAATTCTACTTTTTTCACGAGTGTAATATTAATTTTTTTCTGTAATCGTGTTATACATGATCAGATCAAACCAGAATATGAACAAAATTAGGATGTTGTGAAGATTATGGTATGTTGTTGGTAGGTTATAAGCATGGTTGTGAAAGGTTATAAGCATAGTTATAAACAAGTGCAGGTTATAAACAAGGAAGGTAATTATTATTATATTTAAATTTTAAAATATATTGATTATTCCACCAATAATTCATTCACATTTCAATTTATTTTGTTAAAATAAATTCTTACAATGTTAAGAAACATTTAAAAGCATTTAATTTCCAACTTGAAATTATTTTTTAATTTATACTTATTACTAATTAAGAAGGCAATTCACTTCTTCACTTCTTCGCAATTCACTTGTGAAGAAAGTAATCACTTTCTTCACTCTATTGCAAAATGTTTCACTTTCTTCACTCATTTCAGTTTAGTAATGTTACCATTATTCAACGATTACAGAAAAAAGTATTTATTTTTACATACGATAATTTCATGTTAGGGAAAATATGTCTATAATAAATGTAAAAATTTCGACAAGAAAACGAACAGCTTTTTTAACATTAATTTGCCTAACAAGCTAACATCTTAAAGTATTTTCCAAAATATTAGAAATTAAGCTCTATCATATATTTTGCTTATATGTTGCTTTCAATTATTGCATAATAAAATGTTTTTGAATATATATTGTTTCCTAAAGTATTTAGGATCCTACAGTATTAGTTAAATTTTCTGCTAGGAATCTCGCAGCTTTTTGAAAAATAAATTAACTGTAAATCTTACATTTTTCAGTATTTTCGTCCAGAAGTTATCTCATCACATATTTTGCTTATATGTTGCCTTAATTTTTTGAATAATCGAAGTATTTGTAATCTTTTACATTTTTTTTTTGTTGTAATATGTTGATATTACGAATATTATTTGTCTTGGTTAACATTCGGAAGACGATGTAGGTTTCCCAAACTGGGAGAGACTTAAATGCGGCTTTCACGTTCCACTGTCTTGAGTGTTGTGTGTTCTATTGATCTCGGTCGACTTCAAGGCGCCGCTCTCTTCACCTTTGTCTTTTCGGATCTTGAGATTTCTCTAACTCTTTATTATATAATATACATATATTTATTTAATAAATTAATATTTATTTTATTAAAATTTATTGTAATAAGCATAAAGCTATATTCAATTAAGTTAATTATTAAATATTGTAGGTATAATTTTATATTGTTGTACTAACACTAAACTAATTTATACCTTTAAAACTACAATAAATAAATTACCTTTACTTTTGAATTGTCCTATCTTCCATCTACTACATAAAATACAAAAAAAAAAAAAAATCAACAATAAACCAATTATTATATGAAATTTAAATAAATTTATTTTTTGTTTTTATTAAATTTTTTTATTTTATTGCATTTTTTTTTTCATTTCATAAAGATTCTAAATAAATAGAAACTGTCAAATTACACAAAATAATGATTCATACAATTAATGAAAAAATAAAAATATATATAGAATGTTAGGCCCCAAAGTCTCGTATTATTTCAAAATCTCGCCTAATCAAGCAGATTACATGCCAAATTTTCGCATATTCAGGCATCTTCAGGGCTGGAAGGGTTCTATCAAGCCCTGAAGATGCCTGAATAGGCGAAAATTTGGCATCTAATCTGCTTGATTAGGCGAGATTTTGAAATAATACGAGACTTTGGGGCCCAACATCCTATATCTTTAATTAATAGTCTCTTCCTACACACTTGTTTACAACTTTAAAAAACGACTCAACCTACTTTACTCCTTTTTTTCTTAAACTTCAAAACTAGGACAACGACAAAAAATAAATACATATTTATAAATAATAAAGGCTTAACGGACCCGAAGGTTCGATGCCGACACCACCACTCGCTCCCTGCACACCTCCATCCCAAAATACATATTTATACTTACTCAAAATCAATATGGACTTACTCTTCACAGATATACGGTACAGCCAAAAAGACCCACTTACAAAGAATTCAGACCTTTCAATCAAAATATTGAGACTCATAGTAAAGCACCATGGTACGTGACCAACAATACTCTTCATACTGACTTACAAATGCAAACAGTAGACCAACATATAAAGATACTTTAGAAACGTTTCCATACACACGTACACGGTAATTTCAACCAACTGATTAAAGGCATGGTAACAGCTGATATGCCCATACCTAGGAGATTAAAAAGGCGTTTGACACATTTGCTGATTGTCGAATTTTATTGACAGGCGCAAATTATAAAATTATGAAGCCAAAAAAAAAAAAAAAAATTCAATTCTATTTTTATACAAGAAAAAATATTAAGCTTTCCTGTTACATTGTCATATCTTCCAACTAATAAATAAAATACAAAAAAAAAAAAAAAAAAAAAAAAAAATTCCTAACATGAAACCAATTATACGAAATTTAAATAAATTTGTTGGGGTTTTTAATATAAATTTGTATTTCATTTTATGACGCTCTAAAATAAATTGAGTTGGTCAAAATACACAAGATGATAATAATTTATAACATTATTAAAAATTTTAAAATTCAATTATGTCTTTAATTAATGAAAAAATAGCTAGGTGTATATTATGTAACAGTTGAAGGGCTCGGGGCAAAATAATGCCAAGCAACATTTTTATCAAAAATAAACTGTAGCTGTAGTCTGCTGCATATTACGTAGGACTATATGTCTATGATGGAAATGCCACCTAAATATGACTATATAGAGCCTCTATTGACATATTTAGGTGGCATTTCCATCATAGACGTATAGCCCTAAGTAATATACAGCAGACTGCAGCTACAGTTTATTTTTGATAAAAATATTGCTTGGCAAAATTTTGCCCCTACCCCTCCAATTATCAATTGTTATTTAGCTCGAAAAAAATTAAATACATATGCCTGTATTTTTAAGTCAACACAATTTAACACGTTCACACCGGCGTGTACCACCGGTGGCTCACACGAGAATGCCGCCTCTGCCAAATAATTGGACCTTAAACACTTTGACTGCCGAAAAAGAATACCTGAGAGTCACGTTCTCGTTTTGACACAATTTTAATATTTAATTCTCTGACAAGAGAACAGTTAATCGATTTCAGGTGACATGGCAGCCAAAGTGTTAAGAAAGTAGAAATAATTTCTATGTAGCTGAAAATTTAACGTAAATTCGTTTATTTTTATATTTATTTGTATTTACATTCATATACTTATATAAACGTATACATAAACATTTATTTTTTAATAACAATTATAATTAATATCGTATTATAAACATAACCAGTAGGATAGAATTTTTTTATTGTTTATTTAATTATTGTTGGATTGCCAGTACTGCATAATGCCCTGGAATAACTCCTGCCCGAAAGAGCGAAAAGCATTAAACAGTCCCGGCGTGAACGTGTTAAGCAAGAATAACAACAAAAATAATAAAATAAAAAAAATTGAAGGAAAAATAATCGTTGATTATTTATCATATATATAATGGTACATTTATTCATAATATTTAAAAATACACAAAATTTATAACAAGAATATTAAATTGATATCTAACATTAAAAAAATTGAACACAAGTGTGACGGTATCGAGATAAATTACATTTATAAATAACATGTTAGGTTTTTATAATATCGCAAATATGATAATCGCATATTTTTTAATTAAAAATAATCTTATGACATTTATATTTTGTTATCGGTATATAATGAATAGATTTAGATTTATTTCAGAAAAAAGAAGTAAGTTGTTTACTTGATATTTCACCGAGAATAAACGATTACTTATAAGGAAAATGTGAGAGATAATTACTAAATTGAGATAAGATTAAATATAAATATTGTGACACTTATTAAAGAAATAGCGCTTTGACTTTCTTTTATCTCAAAGTGTTATTTATAGCATTAATAAATCGCGATTTTAATATTGACGTGGTTAAGTTTTTAGAAAGTTAGTAACAAACGTTGCTTCATTTTTTTTTTTAACGTCCCCTTATGCCACTAAGTTAATCGGACGATTCTACATTGGGAGTCTTATCCGAGGGACGGCATTGCCAAGGATTTTTACTCCCTTTAAAATCCTAGGGCCGCCGCGGGACGCGAACCCGCGACCTTTAGTAAACTGCTGATCCGTTATTTACTTTGGAGTCTGTAATGTGTTGAAAAGTAGCAAGAAGAAAAAGACTAATTATTCAGTTATAAATTTTTATGAATAAATATAGTCAGCGTTGATCTATAACAATTAGACTTTATACTGCAGGCAAAAAAGCGTAGAGTGGCGCTTAAATGGGTCAGTTGTGAACTGACTCATCCCGGCGAGGACAAACTGCCCAGGAACGGACCTGCATTCTTTTCTTTTTCTTTCTTTCTTTTTCAATCAACACTAATTCAAACCAATTAGCGGCCAAGCAATGGCGCTTTCTTAATCATTCTCTTCTAATAAAGTGTTGTTTTTTATTAAGGCTGGAACTTGTAAACAAATGCGAAACGACCTTTATAATATGGACGAAATAGCAATGAAAATAGTTAATAACTATATCTATATATGTATACATTCAACGAAAGTCAAATTTTTTAAGTTAATCATTTTATTAAAAAAAAAAAAAAAAAAAATACATGTACAGCTAGAATCCATGATGTCATAAGCTCAGTGAAGTGTAAGGAAGAACTGTTTCTTGGTCATCGGTCCTGCAAGGAGGTGATTTGACCGTGATCACGCTCAAAGGGCAGTTTTCCCCTTTAATTTTTCTATGAAAGGTACCCATTGATTCCATGAAAGGTACATTGATTCCATTTTTTATGATCTGAAACATTTTGTTCGTGCGCGCCTTTCTTCCTTTTCTTAGAACTCTTCCAACATCATTACGAACAGCTGTCTGACGCATGTGCATCGCAATTTTTTCAAATAGGAGTAAAAGGAGATTAGTTCCTCGTTAATAATAATATGTATTGATATTTAATGAAGGAATGATATTTACTTTTTACAGTTTTATCTGATTTCAAATAAAAGTTAAAAATGTTGGCTTTATTTTAACAAGGAACTCATTGCCCCAATTGTCTTAAGATTTTATCACCCTTTAAAGTAAAAGTGTTATAAAAAAGAAAAAAAAGTGCACGTGTATACCTAAATAGTTCTGACCACACCGCACCGCATTACGGACGTCTATCGGATCTGATTAATTTAGGAAGGAACCGACACCGGGTCAACCGACCGGTTACTAAATATCCTTCGTATTTGAATCAGATGCAATACACTCCCGTGCTGCGGTGGGGTTATGTGTGAGAGGTGCTCGAAGTAAAATGTTTGTTTTGAGTTAAAGGATTCGCTCCACAACACAATATGGAAATAAAGTGCCATAATTATTAATATATATTATGATTACTTAGTTATACATTTTTCTTAAAACCTTGAACCGAATTTCTCAAAATATTCACATATAAAGTTTTTATGATATGGATAGAACAGCGTCTATCAGTTAAGCTAGTTTCTTATAAATTTTATGAAGGTTAAATAATGTGTGTAGGGTAAATTCTTAACTTTTAACTTAATATTCGATTCGATTAATTTCTAAACACTTTTCGTTCATAGGTCAATTTGTTTAATTATTAGTAAAATAATAAGAAAAGCACATCGATTGTAATATCAACAAAAAAAAAAAAAAAAAAAAAAAAAAAAAAAACTGCCGAGCGTCCTTATTAGCCTATTATTATATTTTTTTAACAAAAGTGATAATGAAAAAATAAAAGAATAACTATGATGAGTTCCTGAAAAGACGTACCTTCTAGATGTGTCAATGGCTTTTAATTAACTGATTTATTTAAATAGCACCACAAGGGGTCACCTGTGGTGTAGTGGCTAGCATAGCAACCTACAATTCTAAAGGCCGATGGGTTGCCCTAGGATACTGATTTTGTTCTGTAAATATTTTATTGTTTGAAATTAACAAAAAATAAATAAAATTAATAATTCTCAAAGAAAAAGTTTCGAGTTCGGACCAAGAAGGCTTTTTTAATGAAGCGATTCAATTAAAGTACACTTTTGAAGATTGGGCTTTGTAATCACCGCACAGGCATCAAAGGCCCCTTTGCAAGTTTGAGAGTTCCAGTGAAATGTTATTTACAGATGAAAATAATTATTTTGTCCGCATAATAAAAAGAAATGTACTTCAATATGAGGTTCATGAAACTTTAATGTTTTCTTTAATAAGGAAATATGTTTTGGAAACATTACTATTATAATAATAGTGCTACTAGTTTCATTCATATAAATACAGTACCGGTCAAACGTTTAGACTCACTTGCATTTAATTCACACTCTTCAAGTTTAAAAAAATAATTGTAGCTCAAGAGATAACATTTCAAAAATTATATGATTGTTTCGAATAAAATCTAAATAAATAAAAAATCCAAATCTGTTAGTTTGTTCTTTATAGAAATACATAACGTTTGTCCTAAATTCTCCAAATTTCGCTTAGTGGTTCTTTCATACCAGGTGCGAACACCATGTATGGTCCATATTAAATTGCATAAGAGCCAACCTCTGGGTACATTCTTTATTGTTATAGAAATCGTTATGATCTCGCTTTACATTAGATTTTTACGAAATCAACCGTTGGAGTAAAAACAAATCTCAATTCTGTCCTAACGAACTTTTCTGGACCCATGGCTTTTCTCATTGTTTTCAAAATTCCCTGGGTGAAACCGGGATATTAAAGCTAGTTATAAATAAATTAAAAATAAAATAATAGTTGTTACGTTGTCCAATAGATAAAATGTTGTTACTTATTTATTTTACAAAATCTAAGGGAGAGTCTAAACTTTTGACTGGTACTGTACATACATATATATCCTAGTTCCTACAAATGTAATAACTATGTGTGGACAGGAATGTAGAAAAAAGGATACAGAATAAATGTTCAATAAATAAAATGTTTAATAAATACATTAAAATTAATGAATACCTATGAATCACCTTAATTGTATTATTATATACAAGTACACTTTCTAGATTTTTTTTTTTAATTTTTTTTTATAAAGGAGATATTAAAATGTCATATAACGTCATTTTCGAACAAAACTCGATTAGAAAAAAAAATTAAAACCACATCAACGTACAAAATATATATCACCATATCCAGATATAATTAGCAACATATTGTCATTGTAATCTTGTATTTCAGTTTTTTATTGTAAAAATAATAACTGATGTTTGTCCATTTACGCTTTATTTTTTATACTCTTTTATAATTATTTTAATGTCTTACGTATTTTATTTCCCTTATAAAATATTTATATAATTATTGTTTATTTTTAGTACTTTTTATTTTATTATTTATTTTTAAAACTTTATTTTTAAATAATATTGAATCTAGTGCATCTTAGATAAGTAAGCGATAATCATATATCTCAATAAGTAAGTTTTGTTTTATGTAAGTTATGTTAATTTCTTACGTATTTTATTTCCCTTATAAATATTTATATCATTATTGTTTATTTTTATTACTTTTTATTTTATTATTTATTTTTAAAACATAATATTAAATCAAGTGCATTAATTATCTTAGATAAGTAAGCGATAATTATATATCTGAATAAGTATTTTTTTTTTTTTTAACTGAAAGAAATAATACAATATGCCACATTTAATACTGATATTAACATTAGAGATGACAGTACTAATTATTTTTTCAAATTTAAACTAAAGAGCATTGCATGATTTTAAATAAATAAATTTTTAGAAATAAATAAAAACAATAGCTTTGTTACTTATATTTTATTGTATATCTTTAAATATCAATACAAGGATTTTAAATACAGAAATTTCCCCCTTTTTTGAAGTATATATATATATATATATATATATATGTATATATATATATATATATATATACACCCCTTTAATAATATACACGAAGGGGTTATGTTAATGTGGGGCAGGGTGCGCATGCGCAGTAGTTCCGCCCACCAGTCCCCGGGTCCCGCCTACTCCCAAAAGATTTTTTCCTTTCTGTCGACAGGGCACTGACAAAGAGAAGGAAATATTAAAATAATCTCAGTAAAGGAATTATATTATACAATATTTATTATATAAAGAACTCTGAAAATAATTCTTATATAACATTATAGATTATATTAGCTAGCGTTTTGTAGTGCCATAAAATAAAAATAAAAAATATCGGTGCTACTTTTTTATTAGTTTGGAAATGAATCAAATATGACTTTATTTCTAAAAATGGAATTGTGCTTAATATGTTCAAATAGAATACTTTATATACTACAGGGGCGGATTCACCACGAAATAAAGAGGGGGGGGGTCATGACCCCCTTTCTCATAATAACATGGCTGACAGCACCTTTATTGTTAGTGAGATTATTACCTTGTATTAAGAAGCACTGCGATATTTACAACCAAAAGTGTTGTGGTTAGGGCATAGGTGTAACCGTACAGTTATTGGCACCCTTAAGAGTACATTTCTGTGATTAAATTTAAAAAAATACTTTTTATAAAGGGATCAAATAGAAATTTCCTATAGCTCATAAAGACGCAAGAGGTTTTTTAGGATCAAAAGTTTTACCATATGGCAATATTTATTGTTCTTGGCACCCTGTGGATTTAATTGTGAAATCTTCCCTATGGTTATTTTGTTAAAGTCTTACTTTATAGATGACTTAGAGGCCCCCTTAAACATTAGACTCATGTATATCTTGTAATAAAATTAGGACTTGTTTACCTATTTCTTTACGTTGAAGTTGGGGTGCCAATAACTTTACTGAGTGCCAATAACTGTTTGGTTTACCCTAAATAGTAACTATCTGATTGCATCATTTGCTTAAAAATACCAACAAATTGAAAAGCCTAATTATTTGGGTGGGGGGTCATGGGGTTTTGGTTGAATTTATTTTCAAACCGCTTAGTAAAAAAAGGAAAAAAATTATAACATAGCTTCTATAAGTTACGAATTTTTAGTATTGAGTTTCCTACATTGAATAGTTTTTAAATATATGATAATTTTCCTATTTGAGATTTTCCTATTCTCCTGTAAACGGTTTAATATTATAATTTTAAACAGACCTACTTTATTTATTTTTTATATATTTACTGTAATCAATTTCATAACTGTTCAAATTTAGAAAAACTAATATACTTTTTTATTTATTTCAGGTATGAATCAAACCATTACGATACTTGTAATTTCAGTCCTATCGCTGAACGTAAGTTGAGTTAAATATTTAAAATAATAGTGCTAATAATTACTAATGTTTTTATAACTTAAATTTAGTTTTTATATAATTGTTGTTATTTTATTAGTGATACTAGACACTTTTCAGAGGCATAGTCTCATATTAATTAATACGTATGTAAGTAAAAATAATCTAGCATACATAAATATACCGTAAAAATTAAATTAAATAACCTAATTTGAAGAATTAGGGAATAATAATTTGGAGAATTCGGGGAAAGAAGTAAAAACCTTTTCTAAAATTGATGTTAGTGCAATGGATTTTTTGTTGGTCTACTTTCTGCATAAATGTAAAGATGTGATACGACTATAGTATTTTATATTTCGCTAAATTCTAATCTTACGCTTTCTGATTCAGATTTCTTATTAAATTACCGCCAACACAGTATATAAATTTATTCTCCTTTTGTTTATTGCCAAACTAGATAATTTAAGCTAATATATCCTTATGCCTATTTTTCTAACACTCTAAGTCTTTGCTCATCCATCAATGTTTGTGGCCACGTTTCACATCCATAAAGAACCGTGGGAAGAATAATAGTTTTGTTAATCCTAGTTTTTACTTTCACTTACCTATATATGAAATATATAGTAAGTGGAAGTATTGCGATCGTGAAAAATTTCGACTTCCGGTTTTCAACGGAAATACACGTTTTGGGGTCCCCTGAGTCCAAATGACCAAGTCCCGCGAAATGGTCTGTGTGTGTGTGTGTGTGTGTATGTGTGAACAGACTAGCTCAAAAACTATAAACCGTGGGAACCTGAAATTGGGTATTTAGTGCAGGTATATGCCCGTGATGTGACAGCAAAAATTTCATCAAAATTGCTCAAAGGGAGGGGGTACTTTATTTAATAACTTTTTACGGTTTTTTCGATTTTCTCAAAAACGGCTCTAAAGATTTTGATTTAACTGAGTATTTGATCTATTTATATGCCCGAGATACGACTGTAAAAATTTCATCAAAATTGATTAACCAGAGGGGGGACTTTACTTAATAAATTTTGTATCATTTTCACGTGGTTTTTTAATTTACTCAAAAATGGCTTTAACGATTTTGATAAAACTGGGTATATGATGTATGTATATGCCCGAGATACGACTGTAAAAATTTCATTTAAATTGATCAACCGGAGGGGGGACTTCACTTAATAAATTTTGTTCCAATTTCACGTGCACATATTTTTTATTTACTCAAAAACGGCTTTAACGATTTTGAAAAAACTGGGTATTTGATGTATGTATATACCAAATATGTAAAAACCAACATTTCATCAAAATTGGTCCAACTGAGGGGGCACTTTATTTCATGACTTTTTTCCAATTTTTACCTTTTTTTCGATTATCTCAAAAACGGCTTTAACGATTTTTATCAAATTCGTCCTGTTTAATGAAAATTAGGTTTTCTTTAATATCAGATTCTATCATTATTAAAATGTTCTGAGGGGGCTTTTTTTTTTTTGTGGGGGGCCTTTTTTGTTTGTTTCTTTCTTTCTTATAAAGTACCTTTGTTTTTGTTTACATGGAGAAATTAACTGTCTCTCGTTACGCCTAAAAATAAGAAATGGCCAAATATGAGATATGATAAAAATAAAGAAAACATAAAGAGTAGAAAAATATTCAGTCAACTCATAAAACTCGTTGAGCCCACGCATGCGGAGTACGCCTTTAATGACAGACAATTGTTCATAATTAAAGCCGTTCTGTTCATTTGAGAAGTGGCAATTAACAAAACGCATTAATTTCTAATCTAAGTAAGTTGGTAAGTGAAAGTTGTGTGTTGCGAGCACGCACCAGATTTTTAACTTTCGGGACAGCAGGTGCAAGCTAATCAATTTCGCGACTGAAAAGTAGCAAGCAGGCTTTTATCTATGAGAAAATTAAGGCTAGATTAATTTTCTCATAGATTTTGTTTTTCTAGTTACCATCGCCCCTAAATATCTAAACTTCTCTACGTGTTTAAACGTACATTTCTACTTCTGCGGCTAACCATATTTTTTCCTATACACTTATACATATGAATTTCAGAAGAAAAAAAAGGAAATATTTACTTGTTTTTTTTATGAAAACTTTTTAAATAAAAAATAGGATTTATGAAAAATATAAATGGCTTATCAAGTATCTATATAAAGGTTTATTTGCATACAATTATGAAAGAGTTGTTTTAAAAATAAAGTGCTCACTCTATCTATCCTTGACTTAATAAATGATTGATGACAATAATAGCTTGAAGATAATATGACAGCTGTGAATTGATGATCAACACTATTTTAAAAATAGAAAGAAAACATTTCTAAACCCAGGGGCTTCTATTTCCTCGTAGATATGGCGCCTAAGTCTGCTTGCTATCCAACAAAGCTGTTCTCATATTTTTAGTAACTACTTAGCAGAAACAGTTGCAACTTATAAACGCCTGAAAGTTATTCGATCCACTAAAATAAACCTGGTACGGACTCTCTATCAGGACTTCTCAGACTGAGAAAAACTTTCTTTTCAGACTACATTATCCAAAAAATACTATTAACGTTAAAAACATTAAATAGAAACAATATCTCGGTTTTCTTTGTTTGGATTACGGAAGAGCCTGAAATGAGTTTTCTGATCAGGCAATAATCGAAAAAAACTATAATCGATGGGGAGTTTCCTGACGAAGACTGTATTTACTTCGTATAACAAAAAATATAGATGAAATGGGAACAAAAATGGTATCAGTGGTAATAGACATTTTTAAAATCATTATTTGGTCCATTTGGCTTAAATTGTAGACTTTAATATTAGGTATTCGCCTTGATTTAGGGTGACCATACTTCCGGCTTTTGGAAGGCATATCCTTGTTTCTAAACTTGTCCCCCTGTTCTAATATTACAAAATGTCCAGAATTTATCGCGATATAAATTTAAAAAATAAAATTTTAATGAACGTCTTATTTAAGTCTGGCATTAGATCCACCTAAAGAATTTTTTCTGATTACAGAAGGTATTACTCTTAATCAAACAGTTTTATTCTTCAAGTTCATCTTTCCTTCTAACCTCAGGAGTGTAAGATTCCTTTTTTAAAATATTTGATAGTTTATTCCTGTAAACTCAGGACTGTAAAAATTCTTTATTAAATTATTTTTTTGTTTGATATGTTTAGTTTATGTAGGCACATATATGAAGAGGTGAGCTGCAAAACTCGTTTTTTTTTTTTTTTTGTGAAAAATTGAGATATCAGTGGATTCTAAATGATATTTTAATTCTCCTTCAAAATAACTTATCAGATTGGAGCAAAAAGTGTTATTTCGTATGGATTTTTGCTATACAAAATAGCGGTTTGTTGCAAAACTTATTCGTTCAATAGCCCATTATGTTTCAAAACTGGCTCGTTACTCGTTTTGAAACAAAACTGTTTGGTTCCTATAATAACTTCTCACTTTGCACCTATCCCATTTCTTCACTTCCCTAGTAGTCTGAACAAAGTATCGAAAGCTCCTTAAAATCGCATGTTTTATGTCAGTTTATACTCGATTCTTCTTACTAATAATTCTACTAATTCTAGCTATGTTAATAATTGATTTTCTATTGGCTCCAAAAAGATGAAAAAGTTTGATAATCTGCTTAAAAAGCATTTTGGCGACGAGTGGAAGGCCAATGATTCATTAAAGTATTAAACACGAGTTCTCAATATACCTGCCACAGAAGAGGGAAACAACGAACAACAGGATGGTGAGGTCGCTAGTGTTGAAGAAGACGATAACCTTATGGTCTAGTCTTTTTGTAGTCAGATGTTTTACATCAGTAAGCTGATATTTTCGTACAATTCATCAACAGAAAAAAATGTTTAGTCAAATGTTTTAAGTCAGTGGGTGATATTATTTTGTAAAAAGATGCCGAATTTATTAATAAAACGGTTGTGAACCTAAATAAATATTACTTATTAAAAAAAAAAAAACTTCGAATTTGTTCTTTTCTTACTGGTAGATCAACTTACGTTGTGTAAATTAAAACTCGTTCGTTCCAATGTGGTGTGCAGCAAAAATCTTTCCTTTAAACATTATGTTGCAGAACTTTCTCATTTCAAACTTTGTTACTTTTTTTTGTTACCTTCGAATCAGTAAAATTTATTATTCCATGCTCACTTCCACAGCGCACTTTTCGAAGGCAAAAAATATTTTTATCTAGCCACTCTACAAGACGTGGTAAGTTTTTTGAGTATCCTGAATAACGTGTTCATGTGGAACCAACGAGTTTTGCTCATCATTTTTCATAAGAAGCGACCTCAACTTCATAAGTTTTATCTGGTAACCTTCCTTGATTCCATGCTGAATTCATTAGTTCCAATAAAGTAGCAGCAACGTCTCTCTACGGATGGAAGATGAAGAAGAAGAAGAAGAAGAAATTAGCCAAGTTTGGACTAGGCGCACTCAGAGGCAGCCGAGATGAGACCAATTTGGTTTTGTTGTTGTTGTCGAGAGGCTCGGGTCTAATTAAACAATGGCTGAATAAGTTTTTAATTAATTCAGAGGCCCGTTGTTTCGGTATCTCGCTTCTAATAAACAAGACCTTGCCCTAATAAAATTTAAATGAAGCAGGTCCCAGGGCGGGGAAGGTGCCTTTATAAAGTGTTCATTAAAAGGTTCGAGACAAGATGAGGGGGTCTGCTACCCCCCTGCTGCCCCCCTATTAAGTTATTAATAAAAGAAGACGAATTAATCGGATCTGAGCGAGGTTTAGGTAGCAATAAGGGCGGAATTATGACAGGGGCCCTTGAGGCAATTAGTGGCCGAAATCTTAACCTCAGGCCCTTGATTAAAACCCCGGAGTCTTCTCCTCCTCCAAAGTTATCTCCTCATTTGGGATCCTTAGCATTTCCAAGAGATTCCGCTAATTTTCAATCATCCCTCTGATTCATGATAAACAATATTCTAAATATGACTGAAAAGTTAGTAACGTATCTTTTCTTTATCTATTTTCTTACAATATTATTTTTTGACGTTTAGGGGTTGTGCCCTAATTTTCAAAACCTATACAATATCATAAATTTTTAAGGATTTTTTATGTGCCATATGTCCTTTACAATATTCAAGCGATATATATATAGGGGTATATTAATAAGAGGTATATTAATTATTTCTGTCAATTAAAAACTTGCAGTTACATAGACTCGATTATACATTAAAAATAATATCCTAAATTCGCTGTAATTATATCGTGTATGAGAACTAAACGATGTGGCAGAGGACTGGATGCGCCCGAGTCATTGGCGCCTTTTCGCCGCTAAGGTCCGTTTTCTATAAAACTAGTTGATATATTTTGAAATTTTACCACTGATTTTTAAAGAAGAATAATTGCTCCAGATGTTTTATTTCAGGGCGTTTTTCGTTAACGATGGCCGTTTAATCACAAATTAACTTTGAATTTTAACTTTTACGTGAGTGACTTGAAAAAATTGACTTTAAAGGTATTTTATGTTGTCAAGACTAATTATTTTAGAACGTTTGTTTATTTATTCTGAATCTAGAACTACCTAGCTTTAATAAAAGACCAGTTATGGCGAAATTAAGCATAATGGTGAATGTCAGTAATAAAAAAAACTAACTAAAATCAAATTCCTCATTATGATTAAGAATAAATCATGGAAGAACTAATAAATTCTTACAGTTAATGGATCTAGTTAAGAGCAGTAATTACCCTGAAGATCCAAGACACATTGTGTCCCAATGAAAAAGGTTTGTAAAACAGAGGAGAATTAGCCTGGGATCGCGGACCATAGATGATGGTGAGGAAATACTACGATCGATAAATAAAGACAAAGCCCATAAATTGTGTAACATTCTGAACGAAATAAACTTACCGATATAAAGATATGTTATCAATAAGCCATCACCTCTTTTTTTTTCATTTTTTATTATCTCAAAAAAAGCTTCAATGTTATAGGTTTACTTTAATTAAGTTTTTAAAGTCCAACGGAAGAGTTTGGTGAAATAGGATTTGAAAACATATCTTGGAGCCAAAAAAAAAAAAAAATTCAAGACGGGAGGTGAAGAGAGCTAAGCAATTTCGTAACTGTAAAGCAGCAAGCATTAACTGCTGTTAATCCAGCCTCCTCATGGAGTTATTTTTTTCTAATTACCACGCCCCTAAAAATCAAAATTTCTCTACGTGTTCAAACGTATTCCCTTCCACATTCTGTTGCTAACCATGTATTTTGTCTTATCCCTATTTGTTTCTAACCCAAGTTCTTGACCGACTTTTATTATAATTTTTGTATTTAGTTCGATAATTTCCGCTCCCTCCTCTAGCAAAACCAAATCATCGACATATCTGAGCTCAGTATATTTCTAACCAGATGTGAACCCTTTCCGGTACATGTCACCTCCAATTATTTACAATACATATTGTAATAGTTGAAAACTAAATAAGATAGATAAAACTAACTAACTGCTTAATTTATCACATTGGAAAAAGAACAATAGATTTTTTCTGTTCAGTGTGTATTTTAATTAGTGCATTTGCATTCTGCTGCACCGGAGAAAGGTGAGCTGCTTGAATATTTATGAGAGGTTACTATTTAGGGAATTCACCAGGATCAGAATATCATCACCATACATAAATAACTTGTCGTTTCATCTCTCGCTTGCTCCATTAGTCATCTTTAGAGTTAAAAGTATATATATATAAAAGTCATTTTATAAGTATAAGCAGTTTATTAAATTATTATTTCTCAAACCCTTTTTTCGTTGATAAAGCATAAGTTCCCTAATACTTCATCAAATTTCATGAATGAGGCATCATTTTAAAGCTTACCTTAACCGCTACACCGGAAAAATATACTCATATTTCAATCACTCATTCCGCCTTCGATAGCCAGATATAAACAAATAAAAGATGAAAGAATATCATTAATGGGTAAAGTAAACTAATTCAAAGAGTAGATGGTTCCGGGCGATAACTGTCGGATGTCAAGGATACCGTCTCAAATAGCAGGTAGCAATATATCGATATTTTACTTTCGATTCCATATCCACTTGGATAGTTTTCCACAAGAGTACAATTAAGATGCTAAATATCATATATATTATTTCTTTCTGTTAAAGATCCCTATCCTAATTATTCCTGGATAGGCAAAATTCAGGACTGCCACGGTAGCATCGTCTGATTAGCCTTAGTGGCTTGAAGGGACGTTTAACTAACAAACTGATGAATATAGCTTCTTTTGCACATAAATCGTGATTTTTCCCCCCGATTATTATTGTTTATGATTCAATAAAATGTATGTATATACTCAATTAAAAATTCGGTTTAAGCTATTTAGCATGCTAAAAATTTGGAGAAGCCGTTGGAGGAAGACAGAGCCGGGGCAGTGTAAATTAATCGAGTTCTCGGGAGAGGACAGTAATCGGATGAGAAGAGGTGGATGTTGAATCGGATCCCTGGAGAGCAGATCCGCTTCAAGACAATGCTGCCCATTGAAGGAGGATTTGGGGATTATTTGGGAGGGGGGCGTCCACTTCCGAAGGGGGTGCCCGCTGGAATTGCGATTATTGAGGGGTCTCGAGTATGTCGGCCGGGCTCTTATTAATTATAATGCTTTGTACGCTCCGAACAGGGGAAACAGTCTTCTTCCGTTATATTCAAAGTTCAAACACCAGGAACTTTATTTTAAAATATAAATATTTTAAGTATGAATAATAATTATAAAACCGAAAGTTGCAAATAACATGATTAGCGGTTCTATCTTATATTCTACACTAGCTAGGGTGCCCGGCTTCGCTCCGGTAGTTTTAATAACAGAAAAACTTTAAAATTAAAGGAAATATAGAACAAAATTAGCATCTTCTTGAAACTTCGGTTTTAACTTGGTATCAATATTAAGATTTGAGAACTGCAGAGTCCCCCCCCCCAATAAGGAACCCTATATACTTTATAGGGGGTTGAAAATGGTGAATGAACAATTAATTTTGATGCAACTTTGTCGAGTTATGCATCGTTTTTGATGGTTTCTGTGATTCTGAATCGTATAAGCCGATTCCAAGCAGTCAGCAGATAAAAAGTTATTAGATTATAGTTGAAAAATCTATCTCAGTTAAAAATATTATATTTCGAGCACAACATAAGCACCGACTACGGCAATGCTCCTATTAGATTCAGAAGGATAGAAACTAGCGAAGATTCATAGAAACTCTTTTTTAAGACCTTTCTTCCATTTCAACCTCCGTTAAGATATCCCCCTATAATTTGAGCGGACTCTGTAGATCTCGAATCTTACTACTATTACAAAATGAAAACTAACTTCTTTTTCATAACTACATACCATAAGAACGCTCCAAACTTTTTATTTTCGATTTATATTCAGTCAATTTATCTCTTTTTTTTTATGTCTGTTTTTATTCGCTCACTGTGCAATTCAGAAATGTTCACTCATAGTGCATTAAATTTACATAAGTAAATTAATTATTATTATTATTATTGTTTACATAAGTAAATATTGATTAAATGCAATGTGTTGATCAATTAGCCTTCTTATGAGATAATTAATTTTTTGATGAATCCAGTTGGTTTTCTAATAGACAGCAGAGATGTAGAAACGTTATTTTATTTTGAAAGCAAAGGATAAACTAAATATTATCGCTTGATTTTTTGTAATTTAAAAAGATCAGCTGAAAAAACACATAACCTTTACAAATCGAACGGAATGAATGAACAATAAACAGTGAGTGAAACGCACCCTAGGGCTTCCCGGTAGCCTGGAGCTCGAACTAAATTTTTCATTCATAAACTCTTATATCAATCTCAAATAGGGTAATTACATGGTGCGAGAGGCTTAAAATTCCAGCCCTTTTCTCTTCAATTTTACACCCTTAAGAGAAAAACGGAAACCTTCTTCTCCGTTACGGGTTTTATGGCTACATGACGACATAACTTACTTAATCGTACGTGGAATCGTTTTTGAGCCTTATCGGCACGCACATTGTACACTTTGCTTTATAATATATATTGATTACATAAAATAAAATAATAAATTGTCTAATAATGACTATTGTGGTCAGTATTGTTAGATATGGGACAACAGATTAAACAAACGCACTAAAACAAATTCAAAATTCCAATGGAAAAAAAATCTACTGTTCTTTTCCGAATGTGATAAGTTAGGCAGCTAGTTTTAGCGATATCATTTACTTTTTTTGGGGAACAGCTAAAAAATCACATATATACGACCCATACAGTCATTTCAATCAAAAGGTACTAAGAAAGATCGTAGATGCCCCATTTTATGTCTCTAAGCAGACCTTACACACTGACCTCGACTGGCTGTCCAAGCAACAGCCACAGATCGCAGCCGTAGCTTTCATGACAGACTTACTCTAAATCCCAACCCACTAAATCAAGCTCTCCACTCTCCCACAAACCCTTACAATCCGCCAAGAAGACAGCTGAGGCTAGCCAAGAGATTTACTGGATTAAAAAGTTGTACATATAAGTTTTCTTTTAATTTATCAATTCACTTGTTTTTCCTTTGTTTTCTTATATTTCTGTTTGTTAATACGTTTTGCCTGTTTGTTTTTTTTGTTTTGTGCATGAGTGTTTTTTTTTTTATATCATGTCATGTCAGCTTATTTGCTTATTATGCTAGTAGATAGCAAATTTAATAAAAATGTCTAATATCTAAATTTAAAAAAAATACTTTTTAGCTATTACAATATTCTGTGCTAACCAATACACCATAGGTGGCCCTATTTATTTTAAAGGGTAGTTAAATAAAGTTCATACCGAATATCCATCTTAAACATTGATTAACTTTTGTAAACTTAGTCACTTAGAGGACAAAAGGAAATCGTAAACGTTGTAATGAATCTATAAACTATTTGGCTATTCTTTGAAGACTACTCCTTTCACGGGATACAGATAGTCGATATTAAGTCGATTCTTTTACATATATATAAAAATAAACGTTTTTGTGATGGAAATAGTTTGGGGAGCGGTAAAAAAAAACAACACTATATATGCCAACGTTTCGACCATTCAGGTGTTCATCAGTGCTGTCGAGTCGACGCCTGCTGTCAATTTTTAATGAAGAATGGAGGTAGATGGACCTTTAGACTTTTTTCTATATTATGTTATTGGAGAACATTTTCTAATTTCTATACATTGGAGCCATTCGAAATTGAGAGCAATATCCTTGGGCGCGTTATTCGCCATTGCACACATTGGCAAACTGTCCTCTGGAAGGTTGTTCCCCAGTGGGACAGAACAGAGGATATTGTTTCCTTTCATAGCAATATCCACCTGTCACCTGGTTGTCCATTCATCCACATTCTGCTTTGGAGTGCATTGAATAGCCGCGATTGAGAAATAAGAACACGATAGTGTGTTCATTGTAGGTGACACCTTAGTGTTTTATCTCTTCGTGTATTGCCCGAAGGGGAAAATAGGCACAGAACTATGTAAACTAGAATGAATGCGAAAGTGTGAACATTAGTATTGTCCATAATGTTGTCAAGATCGATCTGCCAAGAATTCAGAAAGTAAGCATATAGAGACCAAACTATAAATTTTGATCTAATTAAAAGAAAATAAAGGACTAATGATTATTTACTTTGAAATTAGTACAATTTTGTTGAGCGGGAGCAAATTTAAATGATTTGGGCATTTTGAAATTTTCGAGAGTTAAATAACATTTTATTGTTTTTGTGGTAATGTTTATCTGAACTTAATAAGCCCTTAAATTATTATCGAGACCTTTATATTGTAATAAAAAAAAAAAATTGATGATTAATGCCACCACAACGATTATCAGAGCTGCCTAATATTTGGTTACAATGTTTGTTTTTTATACATGAGCAATAGGTCTCTAAGATTAAGATTAGATTAAGACTAATTTAATATAAGATATACGTTTGTGGCCAATATGTATATAAGGATTCAATATATTTGACATGACATCATATATGATAACTGACACATGCCAATTTATTTTGCTGGGCAGAAATTTTGAAAGGATAGTTTCCATTAAAAAGGGTCCCACATCTGCTCCGATGTGCTATTTTCCTGCATTTAGCTATAAATTTGACCTAGGGCCCTTTAAATTCGTGAAGGGGTATGTTGGATTCCTTGCCTTTCTATATCCTGTGGTTCAAGACGACTGCATAAGTGGAGGCCCCACTTATAAGGTTGTGATCTTGTATCCTAACCTTTCAAGATGGTTCGAGACGACTGCATAAGAGGAGGTCCCTCTTATCAGGTTGTAATCTCGCAGCCATAAATTCTGATGTAGGCGAAGGGATCAAATACCCCCCACAGGGAAACCCCCCTCAATTGGCACACACAGAAATACTGAGACTATTAATTAAACCTAATTTTGCAAAAGATGGTTCTATATACATATTGTTATATGTGTGTGTGTGTGTCTAACATACTTTAAGTTAGAATAAGTTAAAACCTTTTGCACATCGGAGGATATCTGCCCATATTGACGTCCTATTATAAAGTATTACAAATTTTTTCTTCATCGTCATGAAACTTAATTGAAATCATCAATTTTTTTAATCGAGGGGGGGTAATGTGGTGACCCACACATATAATTATTAGGTCATTTATTATATAAATATTATGTATATTAAATGTTATTATATTGTATTATATGAGGGCTATTATAGAAATATTGTATATGTAGATATTAGTGAGAATTATTATAGTTAGTTTAATTAGGTGCCCAAATAGATAATTGAATATATTTGAGTTTGTATAAATATCCTAAGTAATAACATAGGGCCAAACTTTGTACCTTAAAGCCTCCTTATCGCCCTAGCTCTGAGAAGGCCCCACTCACAGAGGAGAGTCTCTAGTTGAATTTCCACCCAGTTAGACGTATTGCTGTCGGCCCCCCACTCCTTTGCCCAGGCTCGTATTTTAATAGTAATTAGATATATTTGTCTTTATGTATATATGTATATATTATCACCAATTACAATATTCTTCCACTGCGTAATTCTGTCTATTTTTGCATGTCCCAATTATTAAAGATAATTAAGATCCACGGACCTAAACAGACCTAAACGGACCTCTTTACTAATCGATATTATAATTTAAATAAATCAGGGACACAGCAAACTCATATCGATTCTTAACTAATCTTAATCAACTTAAAGCATTTTGTTATATATTTTAAAAACTCAAATAACTCAAATTACCTTTAGGGGTAATTAATTAAAATGGGTTATATTAAAGAATCAGTCTACCATTTTTTTCATCAATATTAACTTTAGATCAATAGATAAGCTTGTTGATACTGTAACAATTACGTGGGTTAAACAATTTTTATTTAACCTAAATAATAATTTACAATGCCACACAAATTAAGAAAACAAATATGTTCATATAACATGTTCAAATATTTATTTGAACATGTTACAAAAATTTCGTAACCCAGAAATATGACTCGCGCTTCAGAACAAGACTAACTCTCCAGTCCATAACTCCTTATATTTAGTCGTAAGGAGTACGGACTAATAATTTTGACATTTATGGCCCTAAAACCGTTATCCTATTCTAATCCTCGTAAGGAAAACAGTCTAGAACCTTCTGGGCAAGCGTAGATGGGACTCGAACATCGTAGTCAGAAACATCTGCTATGACAGTTTGTTCGTTCTAACAAAAGGTCTAGAACTATTATAAACCACTAGCTGTCTATCCCGGTTTGACCCGGAGAATTTCATTTTTTAAATCTATAAGCTGAGACTTTTATCGACTCAAACGGTCAATTTTGTAAAAACCAATGTAAAGCGAGATCAAAACGATTATTATAACAATAAAGAATATACTCAGAGATCGGCAATTTTAATATAGACAGGTGTTCGCACCTGGTATGAAAGAACCACTGAGCGAAATTTGGAGAATTTAGGACAAACGGTAGGGATTTCTATAAAGATCAAACAGAATTTTATCTTTATATACATAGATTATAGCTGTATATCCCTGTTTCACACGGGGAATTTCATTTTTCTAAAGAAACGGTCGATTTCGTAAAAAAAAAAAAACATTGTAAGGTGAGATCATTATGATTTTTATAACAATAAAGAATATCAGCTGAAGATCGGGTGAACTAATGTAATTGTAATATGAACAGGTGTTCACACCAGGTCTGAAAGAACCACTGAGCGAAATTTGGAGAATAAAGAATATTAGCTGAAGATCGGCTGAAGTTATGTAATTTTAATATGGACAGGTGTTCGCACCTGGTATCAAAAAACCACTGAGCGAAATTTGGAGAATTTAGGACAAACGGTATGGATTTCTATAAAGAACAAATAAACAAACAAACAAGCAAACAGAATTTCAACTTTATTTATATAGATATGTTTTATCTTTAAAAAAGTTAAATATGATAAGTAAGTATACATTGAAAAAGAAAAACATTGAAAACAATTAACTATTGGGATTTGAAACAGTTCTTGAGCTCTCCTGTATCGTTATGAACAGTGGATATGTGGAAGTCTTTCAAAACTAAACGATTCAATTATGCAATATTTTGGCTTAAAATATTATTTTCGGAATAGGATATTATAAAAATGAAACAGCGGTTTCTCCCGAACAGAAAAGGACAAAAAGAGAATTGAGCTTCACAATTAGGTTAAGTGGACCACACTCATCAGAAGCCCTTATTAAAATGTCAACAGTACAAAGAGGAAGGTAGGGCCCCATGGAGGTAGCAACTGCTTTGGGATCCTCCACTTCCAAATCTAATTAGAAACATCCGATTCAGGAGTTCCTTGTTACTTCCTCTTTAATGGGAATCTTCCCGCCCTCAGTCGGGGGTGTGTGGGTCTCCTTCGAAAGAATAACCTGGAAGGATTGTGGATACATTTCTTTTGTTGTTAAAATAAATAATAATTAATGATAGACCCTTGAATACTATTTAAAAAAATGGAGTTTAATGCTGAATATATATGTAAAAAATCTGGTGCGTGTTCGCAACACACAACTTTCACTTACCAACTTACTTAGATTAGAAAATAATGCCACTTCTCAAATGAACAGAACGGCTTTAATTATGAATAATGGTCTGTAATTAAAGGCGTACTCCGCATGCGTGGGCTCAACGAGTTTTATGAGTTGACTGAATATTTTTCTTTTTTTCTCCTCTTTATGTTTTCTTTATTTTTATCATATCTCATTTTTAGCCATTTCTTATTTTTAGGCGTAATGAGAGACAGTTGATTTCTCCATGTAAACAAAAACAATAGTACTTTATAAGAAAGAAAGAAACAAACAAAAAAGGCCCCCCCCCCAAAAAAAAAGCCCCCTCAGAACATTTTAATAATGATAAAGTTTACCTCATATTAAAGAAAACCTAATTTTCATTAAACATGACGAATTTGATAAAAATCGTTAAAGCCGTTTTTGAAATAATCGAAAAAAAAGGTAAAAATTGGAAAAAAAAAAGTCATGAAATAAAGTCCCCCTCAGCTGGAAAAATTTTGATAAAATGTCGGCTTTTACATATTTGGTATATACATACATCAAATACCCAGTTTCTTCAAAATCGTTAAAGCCGTTTTTGAGTAAATAAAAAAAACACGTGAAAATGATACAAAATTTATTAAGAAAAGTCCCCCCTCCGGTTAATCAATTTTTATGAAATTTTTAGTCATATCTCGGGCATATAAATAGATCAAATACTCAGTTTAATGAAAATCGTTAGAGCCGTTTTTGAGAAAATCGAAAAAAAATGTAAAAAGTTATTAAATAAAGTACCCCCTCCCTTTGAGCAATTTTGATGAAATTTTTGATGTCACATCGCGGGCATATACGTACACTAAATACCCAATTTCAGGTTCCCACGGTTTATGTAGTTTTTGAGCTAGTCTGTTCACACACACACAGACCATTTCGCGAGACTTGGTTATTTGGACTCAGGGGTTCCCAAAACGTGTATTTCCGTTGAAAACCGGAAGTCGAAATTTTTCACGATCGTAATACTTCCACTTACTATTTATTTCATACATAGGTAAGTGAAAGTAAAAATCTGGTGCACAACATACAACTTTTACTTACCGACTTACTTAGATAAGAAATTGACGTGTTTCGATAAATATGTAAATTCCTCAAATTCACACATTTACTCATTTTTGATAGTATTTGTTCTGTAAAGTACACTTCGAATTTGTATCTTTATAAATAAAGATGAAATTCTGTTTGTTTGTTCTTTATAGAAATCCAAACCGTTTGTCCTAAAGCCTCCAAATTTCTCCATGTGGTTCTTTCATACCAGGTGCGAACGCCTGTCTCTATTAAAATTGCATAACTTCAGCCAATCTCTGGGTATATTCTTTATTTAAGCCCCAGAGGGTACAACTAAAAATATAGTATATCCTAAAGCTTTAGAATAATAATCTATTAGTGCTACTTTTGTTGTATTTTTTGTTTATAGTATTGTTCACGTTTATTAGAAAAATGAAATTCTCCGGGTGAAACCGGGATATACAGCAAGTTGTTAAATAAATGTTATGACTTGTGATAATTCGGCAATACAAGTAAAGTACTCCATCGCGTCTGATTTTATAATTTTGTTGAACGTCTTTAATTATAAACAATGGTCAAACATTAAAAGCGGATTGCCCATGCGGAGTGCCCGCGCGTTTTTTCTTCAGTATATTTTTACTCAATTTTGTTTTTTTTATATATTCAATATTTCGCCATATATTATTTTTAGGCATAATCAGAGACAGTTATTTTTTCCATATAAACAAAAACGAAGGCAGTTTAGATGGTAACAGAAAAACGTCCCCTTCCCCATTTAAACCCACTCAGAATACTTTAATAATGAAAAAATTTGCCTGATATTAAAGAATACTTGTTTCTCTTTAAATATGACGAGTTTATCATAATCGTTTGAGCCGTTTTTGTGAAAAACGAAACAAAAAAAAAAACGTAAAATTGATTAAAGTTCGTTAGGACAGAAATGAGATTTTTTTTTACTCCAACGGTTGATTTCGTAAAAATCTAATTTAAAGCGAGATCATAACGATTCTTATAACAATAAAGAATATACCCAGAGATTGGCTTTTATGCAATTTTAATATGGACAGGTGTTCGCACCTGGTATGAAAGATCCACTAAGCGAAATTCGGAGAATTTAGGACAAACGGTATTTATTTCTATAAAGAATAAACAAAAAAACAAACTAACAGAACTTCATCTTTATTTAAGTATATAGATCCTATTCGAAACAATGATGTAATTTTTGAAATATTATCTCTTGAGTTACAATTATTTTTTTAAACTTGAAGATTGTGAATTAAATACAAGTAAGTCTAAATTTTTGACCGGTACTGTATGTGAAATCAAAATGCGAACTTTTAGAGTGACAAAGAGATCTAAATGGTTTTAATGACCGTGATCATTTTAAAGAAAAAAGTTTATTATAATCAGTGTTTAAAAATTCATTCAAATCGGATGAACCATTAAAAAATCAATAATTCTCTTCCAGTCCTTATATTTCTTTTCCCGTTATATTGATATCATTTATGTAGCTTGAGCAATATCCAGAAATATTTCTAAAAATTATTATTAAAAGGGAAGTGTGAAATTTTAAAATGTTAATGACTTCAATAAATAGTTAAATAATGTTCATATTAACCCCACTTCCCTAAGCCTTGCAGTAATATATGATTTCATTGCCTTTTTGAGAATGATAAAGCTATTTAAAAAATAGAAGTTGTCTATATAAGCTATTAAGTTGGACTACTATATCCAATTCTGTAATTTTACGATTCAATTCTACAAGGGAGAGATTTCTCTTAGAATTAATGGACTCAGAAATTTGCTTCGAGTTATGGCTCCATCGAGACAGACACAGCTCGCTGATTATGGTCTCGACCAATATCTTGAGTGCTCAACCGGGTTTCGAATATCTTTGGAGCAGGTTCTTCTTATTGGTGAAAGTAGCAGTTTGCACATATTGTCTACCCGTTATCATCTTGTTTCCTATACCGTATACGTAAAACCCGTTAGAGTATGTATATAAACGCAGAGTATATATCATTTGGTTACTGGAGAAATTTACTCGGTCAGTTTACTTCAAGTTGGGAAAATTTATTTCAAGTCAACTACAATGTTTGATTTGTTTGTTTAACGCCCTTTTATGCTACTAACCATTAAGACGTATGTTACACCATAAAAACAAACTATCACTTATCAACAAAATTATAATATATAATATGTTACTTAGACCAATATGGACGTACCTTACTCATGCTTTAAGGCTAATCGGACGATTGTACATTGGGAGTCCTAAATTTTGCCTATCCAGGTATCCTTATGATATGGATCTTTAACGAGGAACTGAAATCGCACAGGCTCGGGACCTCAATTCTACATCCTTTCCGAGGGACGGCATAGCCAATTAACTCCCTTTAAAAAATCCTATGGCCACTGCGTGTCGCGAACCCGCGACCATTAAAAAATCCTTGGCTAAATCGTCCGTCGAATAGGGCGTAAAATAGAGGTCCCGAGCCTGTACTATGTCAGGTACTCGTTAAAGATCCCTATCCTAATTATACCTGGATAAGCAAAATTTAGCACTACCACTATAGCATCGTCGGATTAGCCTTAGTAGCATAAAAATGGACGTTAAAAAAAACAAACAAGAGCACTCAATAGCTATACGGAATGTTTCTACTAAAAATATATTGTAGACGGCTGAAATAAGTTGGGATGAAATGGCACAATTTGTAATTAATGTTATAGAACAGAAGATTGGCAAATGTCTGAAATTACAGATAGTAACAATAAGAAGTAACAAAGTCTAGTTGATGATAGGCTTACATGACATGAGTACTTATGAAATCTAATTTCTCTATATATAAGAGGCTTTGTCCTGACTGATAGAATCAATGCAGAGCAAAAACTACTAATGATAGAAACTTGAAGTTCGGAATTTAGGTTTCAAACGCGATGTAGGTAATCAGTAAGAAATGAATTTCAAAAATGTAACCTTTAAGTGGTTTAAATGGCGATATTGTCGTTTAACTCTAACGGACACCTATTTTTGCACTTCGAGAACAAATATCTAATTTGGATTCATTTTAAAAATCTTGATACGGCGAGTTTAACTTCAAAGCTCCTACGGGGCGTCGAAAACCATGTTTTAAGCGTTCATGACGAGTAATTTTTTGTTTCGGCGGTTTTAGTAACTCTCTCCATTTCGCGTCTCCCTCTCTTCTACCGAGCCGGCAGCTTCCCCCTCCAACATCCCACCTACCGGAAGCTCCGATTCTACTAAATCTCCTTAACATCAGTTAACATATCATATTAAATCAATACCAAGATAATGATCACAGAATTGATTTTAAAGGCTCGCGGGCAAAGCCGCGACGGGGAATGCTAGTAATTATATAAAAGGTAGTAAATATATATATGTATGTTCGGTTGCTATGCTAACCACTACAGCACAGGTGACCCCAAATGATTGATTTACGTTAAAATACACTCTAAAAAGAATATAATTATATGGAAAATAATCAATTTAAAAAAAAAGAAATAATATACATTGATATATACTATGTATGAAGCTTACAAAGAAACTTGTATTACGTCAGTTGTAACATAATATTGTTGTGCCATATCGATAACAAGGTCGAGTATTATGTTTTGTATGCTAATATCGAGATATGATCGATAAATAATAGAGGTCGTTTTGAACGCCTTCTAGTTAGTTAAACGTTCCTGTCGTTACCTCCACAATACAACATCTAGATTTTTATTTTATTTCATTCAGTATATATTTTATTTTATTTTCATTTATGCAATGCTAAAATATGAAATAGAACCATTAGAGGTTTATATGAATAAAAATTCAATCGATTTGAATGCAAAATGTATGCCATAAATTATAATTCCGATTCAAAATAACATATAAACTATCATTATCCACTCACTAACTTGGAATCGATTTATGAATAACTTACAATCATCAACTGTCGTTTAAAATAATTTTCAATTTTTTTATACATTAGCATATAAAGCAAATATGATATACTATGGTTTTAATGTTTGAATTCGCCTGAAATTTGAAGCATTGTATTGCTATCAAAAAGAATTGTAACCCGAAGGTTCAACGCCGACACCAGCACTCGCTCCCTGCACACATCTATCCATCCACTCCTATAAATCTGCCTTCATGCAATCTTCCCACCTCCGTCTCGGCCTGCACCTCGAAGTTTCCCATTCGGAACCGAACTTATTAATCTTTTGGAAATTCGTTCACTATTCAGTTTCGCAATTACACACGCCCATTTCACTAGTCTCGCTGATATCACGTCAGTTATATTTTTTTAACTGTGTAAGGGAACATTTCACTAAGTTCGGCGTTGTGTAAGCTTCTAAATTCTTCGGTTAGTCCATCTCTATTCAGAACAAATATTCTACGTAGTACTTTATTTTCAAAACCCTAAGCCGTTGATCATCCCTCAATGCCAGCGGCAACGTTTGGCAATAAAAGTATATTTACTGTTATCAATTTCATAACTGTTCAAATTTCGAAAAACAAAAAACTAATATTTTTTTTTTTTGTTTTAGGTATGAATCAAACCATTAAGATACTTGTGATTTCAGGTCCATCGCTTAACGTAAGTTGAGTTAAATATTTACAATAATAGTGCTAATAATAACTAATATTTTTATAACTTGAATTTAGTTTTTATATAATTGTTGTTTTATCTTTTTATTATTTTATTAGTGATACTAGACACTAAAACAAAGATACATGATGTAGCGTACATAAATGTACCGTGGTAATTAAATTTAATACCCTAATTTGTAGAATTAGGAAATAATCTGTAGAAATCGAGAAAGGTGTGAAAGTTATATTTCACAGAAATCTTTTCTAAAATTGAAGTTAGTGGAATAGATTTTTGTTGGTCTATTTTCTGCATACATCTAAAGATGTGTTACGACTATGTTTCAGCTTTCTATATTTTGTTAAGTTATAATCTTTGCTTTCTAATTTAGATTTCTTATTTAATTACAGCCAACACAGTATATAAATTTATTCTCCTCTTCTTTATTTACAAAATAGATAACACAATAATTTATACTAATATATCTCTATACCTAATATTAAAAATCTGGTGCGTGCGCGCAACACACAACTTTCACTTACCAACTTACTTAGATTAGAAATTGACGTGTTTTGCTAAATATCATTTCCCAAAGTCACACATTTTTCTACATTCATATCTTATTTTTGTTAATCGTTAAAGCCGTTTTTGAGTAAATAAAAAAAAAAACGTGAAAATGATACAAAATTTATTAAGTAAAGTCCCCCCTCCCGTAGATCAATTTTGATGAAATTTTTACAGTCGTATCTCGGGCATACCTTTGAAAAAAAAAATAAATTTACTTGCTTCCAAATAAATATACATTGTTTGAAAATATAAAGAACATTCAAAAGATTGGCAGCTCTGTGATCTATTAATATTTAATTTCTCTTGGCAGTAAAAGACGGAACAGTCTCTCTCTTATTTTTGAACATTGCGACCAAAAGCGAAACTTGGCTCTCCAACAACCGTTGTGTAATTATTCTCTGTAATAATTCTGTAATAGCTGCTTGTTTACTAAATAGGATTTCTGTTTCTAGTCTCTAAAAGGAGAATTTTATATTACTTTTACAGTTGCCAGTCAAAATGCCTCAGGTTTCAGTAACATGTAGTGCTTTGTGTACAACAGCTTAAATTAAACATATATTATAAAATTAAATAATTAAAAATATAAATGCTTGTTGGTTTGTTTTAACGTCACTTTATGCCACTAAGGCTAATCGGACGATGCTACAGTGGGAGTCCTAAATTTTGCCTATCCAGGTATAAATAGGATAGGGATTAACGAGTACCTGACATCGTACAGGCTTGGGTCCTCCGAGTCCCTATCCGAGGGACGTCATAGGCAAGGATTTTTTACTTCCATTAAAAAATCATAGGGTTATTTCGGGACGCGAACCCGCGTCCTTTAGTATTGTATATTTCTTTTATAACCACCGCACCACAGGTGACCCCAATATAAATACTTACATAATGATACACACCAACATATTCAAAAGATCGCAGCAATACACCGAGTGCGAAAAAAAAGAAGAGATATTTCATTTACTTTATAAGATAAGGGCTTTCACATAGCTTTATTTTTATTGTTATTACTTTCAAAATTTATTTTATTTACAAATTTAAGTAAATAATTTAACTGTAAAGAAAATTTTATGGAGACGTGGTGAATATTAAATTCTTTACTTGGGCTTAAATTTTATAAAAAGTTAAACTTAAACTTATATAATAAACTATTATAAATGTTGAAACCTTTGATTAGAGATGCTTAAGTTGCATAATAAGGTAGAGATCGAGTACCGAACTATCAATCATAACGAAATCGAGATTGAGGTGAGAGATCGATTATGACAAGAGATATCCCTGACCTAGGACAACTACTCGCTAAAAATACTCTCTCTTCTTTCTAATCTTTCAGTCTCGCTATTTTCGGCGTTAGTTAGACTATATTTATATCTGTCGCTTCTTTTTTTTACTACTTTCTAAAAATCTGGTGCGATGCGCGCAACACACAACTTACCAACTTACTTGGATTAGAAATTGACAAATGCCATTTCTCAAAGTCGCACATTTTTCCACATTCATTTACTTATTTCTTGCGATAATTCGGCAATGTAAGCATAATAATCCAAGTCGCCTGATTTTATTCTCCATGTAGTTGTTGAAAACTTTATTTAGTTACCATGAAACAAATAATTTCCATTAAATGAACAGGACGGCTTTAATTATAAACAAGTGTGGGCTTAACGTTGTGTGAATTATGAGTTGACGGAATATTTTTCTTTTTTTCTCCTCTATATGTTAACAAAATATTTTTTATATATATTTCATATTTAGCCATTTCTTCTTTTTAGGCATAACGAGAGACACTTAATTTCTCTACATAAACAAAAACAAAGGTACTTTATGGGAAAACAAAAAAGGGGCCTTCCCCATTTAAGCCCACTCAGAATATTTTGATAGTGATGAAGCTTACCTAATATTAAAGAAGACTTGATTTTGATTAAACATGAGGAGTTTAATCAAAATCGTTAAAGCTATTTTTGAGAAAATTGAAAAACAAAAACAACGTAAAAATGGGAAAAAAGTAATGAAATAAAGTTTAAATTATATACTACATTTTTTTACGAGTGGTTACCTACGATTTATGAATGTTGCATTCCTAGATAATAATACGATAAATCCGAAAGCGATGAGTAAAAATTCAATTTTTGTGTTAAATGAAGCCACAAAAACATCTCTTAAGGTGCTGACTACTGGGGATTTTATCCTAGTACAATAGTAAAATGAAAAGATTTATTTTTTGAAGAGAAAAGATTTGGCTCCGCCGGGAGTCGAACCCGGGTCTCCTGCGTTACATGCGAGGATGCTAACCGCTACACAAGTAGATTTATTTGCTAACCGCTACAAGTGTAGCGGTTAGCATCCTCGCATGTAACGCAGGAGACCCGGGTTCGACTCCCGGCGGAGCCAAATCTTTTCTCTTCAAAAAATAAATTATTTAAAAATAATTTAAAATTGGTGGTCAGCCACAATTTAAGATTGGATTAATTAAAATAATTTAAAAAAAAATAAAATGAAAAGAGTTAATAAATCAATTAAAATAAGGTCCGCAGTTTCGGTCTTCTAATGCTGAAGGAGCGGTACTGATATATCAGTCTACAGGCCACAGGGACTGCAGTGCTCGAACTGATATATCAGTCAACAGGCGTTAAAGGGTTAAAACTATCCTATCTTTTAAGTTGGACAAAACTACTCACAATGAGCCAAATTTTATAAACATCGAGATTTTTATGTACAGAAAGATAATATTTTATTTGTTCCCTTTTGACAAAAGAGGACAAGTTGATCAAAAATTCCATTTCGTCCCGGACAAGAGGCGAACCGAAACGAATGCTGATCCGGCGAAGAGGCGGTAGATTTATTCTCGAAGAACAAAGGACAAAGCTCATGAAGTGGGCACGCAGCTGTCCTTGCCCTCACCGTCCCTGCTTCGCCTTCCTCGACAATCCCTTTCGAAAAATATTTATCGACCCTCCAAGTTATATTTTTTCATCTCATTCTTCTTTTTTAGGTCACCGAGGGGCGTTAGGGTCGAATTATTTCAGGCTAAATCATAAATTATGAAGGCCACAATTGGCCTTTAATATTTTTTTTTTTTTACTAGGAAACTTCAAAGCTGGGTCAGGGCTTAATATTTGCAATGAACATAATTTTTAACTTTTTAAGTATGCTTGATTCTAATTTTCTCATTTTTATCACGATTTTCACTAATTAAATATAAAATGACATTTAGGCATGGTTTTTACAATTTACTTTTGATTTTTTTTTTTGGGTAATACTGAGTTATTTTTTCTTATTCCAACTCACATACATTAAATTTTGTAATGCAATTCTTGGCAAATAATCATCAACGTTAGACAAGAGAATGAGTAATATTTTGTTGGAGAGGGTTTACAAAGCAAAGGCCGTAGAGCAAAAACAGAGGCTGTGCCGAAAAGTGAAATATATCCGAGGGCCAATGGACTGGAAACAATGAATCGACTAATCGTTTTTCTTTGCTCTATCGATTCTGTTGTTATATCTTATCATATTGTTATTGTTTGAATCTATATTTAGCTGTTAATAAATAATTTATATTCTTAATAATTAATTTTTAAATAATTTATTTTTTGGAGAGAAAAGATTTGGCATCACCGGGAGTTAAATCTTTTCTCTTAAAAAAAAAACAATTATTTAAAAATAATTTAAAAAAAAAAGGTGGTCACCCACAAATTAAGATTCGATTAATGCTTAATAATTAAGAAATTTCTGAGAGGAATAAAATTAAAATATGCTAATTTAAAAAATACCTTAAAATGAGCAGGGTATTTTAATTAATTTTACAATTTTACATTTTCCAATCATATCTCAATATTTCTTTTAATGTTTTATTATTTACTTTTTTCTACTATTTGACTATTTATGTGCGTGGGAGTGCCAAGTTCAACTTTAACCGACCATATTATACAGCTATCAACTTTAGCTGTTGATAACAAGCAAAAATTCCCGTTAACCATTTAATGATTACTTATTCAACAGAAACAGTACGAAAGGAATTAAACAGTGAGGTAAATGTTCTGAGAATCTGATAAATCGAAAAAAAGATTCAAATTTAAATAAAATGGTCTCGGTGACCTTTGGAATCGTGAGGGAGTGACTAGGAGAAGTTGGGAGCTAGACAAAGAGGTCCTTTAGCAAGAGGTCCTTGGTCCTTTTGAATCCTGCAGCGGAAGCAGGCACGAGCCACAGGCACTCACACACTAGGTCACCAAAAACAAGTTCCAATCTCCCACCGTACAACGCCTGGCCCAAACCAGCAACTAATATTACTGTTATATTGCTGATTTAACTCTCTCTCTCTCTCTCTCTCTCTCTCTCTCTCTCTCTCTATATATATATATATATATATATATATATATATATATATATATATATATATATATATACATGTGTGTGTGTGTGTATTCTTGAGGTTCAGTCGATAATAAACAACTATATGATGGCGACGTTTGGAGACTATATTGTTTTCATAATGATGCCAATGTTGCTGAAGGATATTGCTATATGAACCACATAGAGAAATAGAAACTAACAACATCGCTCCAATGTGCGACGCGAAGTTCAGGACTCACACATCACACAGTCACAGTCTTATGAAAAAAAAATCTGGTGCGTGCGCGCAACAAACAACTTTCACTTACCAAATTTCTTAGATACGAAATCAATGCGTTTTGTTAATGCCAATGCTCAAATTTACTCATTTTTATGATGATATTAATATTAATGATAGCGCTTACCTGATATTAAATAACACCTAATTTTCATTAAACATGACGATTTTAAAATTTTTACAGTCATATCTCGGGCATACACATACATCAAATACGCAGTTTGATCAAAATCGTTCAAGCCGATTTTGAGTAAATAAAAATATCACGTGAAAATGATACAAAATTTATTAAGTAAAGTCCCCCCTCTGGTTAATCAATTTTGATGAAATTTTTATAGTCATATCTCAGGCATATTAGTACATCAAATACTCAGTTTAATCAAAATCGTTTGAGCCGTTTTTGAGAAAATCGAAAAAAACGTAAAACGTAATAAATAAAGTACCCCCTCCCTTTGAGCAATTTTGATAAATTTTTTACTGTCACATCGCGGGCATATCTACACTAAATACCCACTAAATACCCAATTTCAGGTTCGCACGATTTATAGTTTTTGAGCTAGTCTGTTCACACACATACAGACCATTTCGCGGGACTTGGTTAATTGGACTCAGGGGACCCCAAAACGTGTATTTCCGTTGAAAACCGGAAGTCGAAATTTTTCACGATCGCAATACTTCCACTTACTATATATTTCATATATAGGTAAGTGAAAGTAAAAAATATAATTTACACGTTCACGCCGGGGCTGTAATTCACGCTCCTCGCCCATTGGCGGCTTACCTTAATGACATTCGCTCTATCGGATGGGAGTTATTCAAGGACATTATGCAGCATTGACAATCCAACATTAATAAAATAAACAATACAATACTACCTCCTAATACATCGCCGCACAGTGGGCAAAATCACCAATTTAGGTGGACAAAAGTCAAGTCAACATTTTGGAATTTCTGAGTGCTTGATCTTTTTATCATTAGTTGGTAAGAAGCTCAATACTAATATTCCACGCCATAGCGTGTTAACAAACATATAATGAATGAGTGAATCATTCCTTTTTACACAAGTGCCAAAAACCGGCTGTGGGATTATCTTTATTCCACCGTAATTTACTATGTTCAAGGTGTGTGCAGTGCAAAGTCTTTTTGCTTTTATTTAACAATGGACATTGCTGAGACAGGTAAGACAGTATATTTCTACATTTGATATTGAATATACAATCCAATCTACCTGTAGAGTTAATTTTGCAATTTTTAAATTTATGCCATTATTGAACAACGAAAAACTATATAACCCCCAAGTTACCCCAAGGAATTTTTTGTAGGATTTGTTACATTAATCCTTCTGATTTTTAAATGTTGCAAAGAATTTTTGCGATTTTTTGCGTTTTGGGAGATACATAATTTTTTTTCAGATAAATCACTCCGAATCACGAGGGAGAAATTTTTTGAAGAGTGGGTTAAGTTTCCAAAACAAAAACGCCAAGACCACTTGATGAAATTTATTCTTAATTCAGCTCATATTAATAATCAATATAGAGATTATTAGCCTCTGAAAATTATAATTTTCCCGTCTTTCCGACAAAATTTGGGAAAGATCGGACAAATGAAAACTGGAATATTTTTTCAATAAATATTCCAGTTGGCTTGATTCACTTGACTTGGATTTTAGTATTTCAGTTATCCAACCTGCTTGTCAACGCTCAGGACGCCCTGAAAAATGTTTCGAATATTCTAGTGAGAAAAAAAAAAAAGAAAAGTCAGCGAGTTATTGAAGGTATACTGTGAAAAACTGACTTTCGTTGCACAGCACGCGCTTTATGTTTCTGATAAGCGTAGTACTTCCAAAGTCGTGAAAGGTGCATCTACCTCTCAACAGCCATCTTCTACAAGAAATTCGACCTCTACCAACATTCGACGTTTTTACCGTGAAGACGCTTTGGCTCACTTTGTCGAATGCAGAGCAGCCCCAAATTATTTCAAGATCCGAGTTGCTCCCTCCCACTACACTCAGAAGAAAATTATAGTTTTGGTTTGGCTACTTTACATGGGTGGGTTCGGACTTCTGAAATCTTCTTAAACATTGCATATAGACTAACTTTGAAAGAACGAAAAAAAACTTTGAAAACCGAGGAAGATCGACAAGCATTTACTTTGAATAAGGCAAAGATCCAAAAAGAATCAAAAGTCCAGTTATGTCTTAATGTAGACCAACCAAAACAAAGGATTCATCAACAACAATGATGGTAACATGGCTAGACGATTTTTCAAAAATTCGGAAATAACTGCTTCTATAGCTGATTTAGAGGGAGCCCTCATAAAGCGATCCATGGTTATCCTCCAATGTCTTTCATCAGGATACGAAATCGATTTAGTAAAGTTCACCGAATACACGTCTGAAACTAAACGGCTCTACTTAGATTTGTATTCCTGGTACGGGGTGACTCCCACGATTCATAAAATCTTCGACCATTCAGCATTCGAGCATTCAGATTATTAAAAATCAATGTGTTCCAATCGCGGACAATTGACTGAAGAGGCTTAGGAAGCCAGAAACAAAGATTTTCGAATTTTCATGAAACGGAATACGAGAAAAAAATCATGAATAGCGGCAAATTGTGATTTGTTGAAAATGCTATTAGGTTCATTGGACCATATTGTTGCTTCACTGGGAAAACCTGTAAAAAAAATACCGTTAGATTTAGATGTGCTATATTTACTGAAGTGCACTACTTCGAACGAACAAGTATCCTCATAAAAGTCAAATCTTGAGAAACCAAATTACGACATTTAAGAGCCATCATGGATCATTCATATCATATAGTGAAGAAGATAATTTGTTGTTTAATATTCATAATTTTGTTTTATATTTATCTGCCAGTTAAGTTTATTAATTAATTATAAATTAAGCCTAATTTTATTTCTGTAGTTTATTTAAATTCTATTCAATGTACATTGATTATTTAAAAAATAATAATAAAAAAAAGTTTTACGATCTATGATTTAAAGAGTTTCCTAAATGATTTAATATATGTCTAGTAGCAGGTTTACTCCACTCTGAGCGGATAATTGGATTAGTTGTATTATTTTTCCCGTATTCTGGGACTTCAAGCGTTAAATGTAGGAAAGTTTTAGATTTTAGCAAATAAATTTGATCTTTGACCACTGTTCGCTCGCCAAATGTGTCAAAAAATTAATTAAATTTTTTTTATTATTTTTTCCGTAATCTGGGACCCCAAATGCTAAATATGGACTAATTTCAGAATTTTGTCCACCTAAATCCGGCATATTTCCCACTGTGCGCCGTGGAAAGTTTTGTGATTGACTAAAGTGTCCGATTCGGCAGTCTAGTGTGAGCCACCGGTGGTACACGCCGGCGTGAGCGTGTTAAGCGCCGGAACCTCCTATTGTAGATATATGAATGTCTGGACAATATATGGTCTTTTTTAAGAGTGTATTACTTGAATTAAATAACTATGGCTTAATTGCAAGGATAAAAAATCTGGTGCGTGCTTGCAACACACAACTTTCAATTACCAACTTACTTAGATTAGAAATTAATGCGTTTTGTTAATTGCCACTTCTCAAATGAACAGAACGTCTTTAATTATGAACAATGGTCTGTCATTAAAGGCGTACTGCGCATGCGTGGGCTAAACAAGTTTTATGAGTTGACTGAATATTTTTCTTTTTTTCTCCTCTTTTTGTTTCATTTATTTTTATCATATCTCATATTAGCCATTTCTTATTTTTAGGCGTAACGAGAGACAGTCAATTCTCCATGTAAACAAAAACAAAGGTACTTTATTAGAAACAAACAAACAAAAAAGCCCCCCTCCCAAAAAAGCCCCCCCCCAAAAAAAAACCCCTCAGGACATTTAAATAATGATAAATCTTACCTGATATTAAAGAAAACCTAATTTTCATTAAACATGACGAATTAGATAAAAATCGTTAAAGCCGTTTTTGAGATAATGGAAAAAAAGTTAAAAATTGGTAAAAAGTCATGAAATAAAGTGCCCCCTCAGTTGGACCAATTTTGATGAACTGTTGGTCTTTACATATTTGGTGTATACATACATCAAATACCCATTTTCTTCAAAATCGTTAAAGCCGTTTTTGAGTAAATAAAAATATGTACACGTGAAATTGGTACAAAATTTAAAAAGTATAAAATCGAGAAAAACGTAAAAGATAGACAAAGTTCTTTAAATAAAGTACCCCCTACCTTTGAGCAATTTTGATGAAATTTTTGCTGTCACATCGCGGGCAAATACCTACACTAAATACCCAATTTCAGGTTCCCACGGTTTATAGTTTTTGAGCTAGTCTGTTCACACACACACACAGACCATTTCGCGGGACTTGGTTATTTCGACTCAGGGGGTCCCAAAACGTGTATTTCGGTTGAAAACCGGAAGTCGAAATTTTTCACGATCGCAATACTTCCACTTACTATATATTTCATATATAGGTTAAAAAAGTAAAAATATTGTACAAAAGTATTTAGGACTCCCACTGTAGCATCGTCCGATTAGCCTTAGTGGCATAAAGTGATGTCAAAACATACAATCAAAGAATCAAAATAATTATTATTTCCAAAGCGCTACGACATCTATATTTTCTTTCAGTTTGTTTTGCCTTATTATATTATATGCAGCTACACCGATAAGGACTCAAAATTCATATAGGACACTTTTCAATAACATACCACTGGTGTTTGGTCAAAAGGGGTTGTCACCAAATGTGAAGCTTAAACAATGATTTACCAAGCTATTGAAAATCATTATAAATTCTTTCTGATTGTAATTCTTTATTCCAGAATAATAAATGAAACTATATTCTTTCAACAGAGGCAGTAATAAATTATTAATAACGAATCAAATACAGTCAATTATGAATGTTAAGAAGACGAGACAAAAAATTTATTTTTCTGTAATCGTTGAATAATTGTAACATTACTAAACTGAAATGAGTGAAGAAAGTGAAACATTTTGCAATAGAGTGAAGAAAGTGATTACTTTCTTCACAAGTGAAGAAAGTGAATTGCCTTCTTAATTAGTAATAAGTATAAATTAAAAAATAATTTGAAGTTGGATACTTAATGCTTTTAAATGTTTCTTAACATTGTAAGAATTTATTTTAACAAAATAAATTGAAATGTGAATGAATTATTGGTGGAAATAATCAATATATTTTAAAATTTAAATATAATAATAATTACCTTCCTTGTTTATAACCTGCACTTGTTTATAACTGCACTACTTCACCACCATGCTTATAACCTACCAACAACATACCATAATCTTGACAACATCCTAATTTTGTTCATATTCTGGTTAGATCTGATCATGTATTACACGATTACAGAAAAAATTTAATATTACACTCGTGAAAAAAGTAGAATTTACAACTCTCGTGAAATTACCACACTCGCTTCTCTCGTGTGGGTAAACGTTTCACTCGAGTTGTAAAATGATTTACTTTCGTCACTTGTATAATAAATAACTATTTTATGACTTTAGCCCTTTTGCCCAAACCTGAATGATATATCCTTGTAATTAGTAAAGTTCATAAAATATATATATTATATGTAAGTTGCAAATAAAATTTTAAAGTAATTTATAGTTGAGTCCACAACATGAAGTTTTGACAGATCAATCTTCTAACCAATTCTAAATCTGAGCCGAATTTCATATCTTCATTTTCATATCCAGCAGGTATATTAATTTTTAAACATTTAACAAATTTTTGATTTCTTTAAATGTCCAAAACGTTAAAGTAATTGCATCTTTTCACTTCTTACGTATTTTGCTTTCTATGGTAAAAATATGTAAAAAAAAAATAAAAATGTTGAAGCAACCAATTAATTTATTTTTGGACCTTCTAATACACGACTTTAACTGTTCCAGGCCATTCTATAACTTTTACGGTGTAACAGAAATAAACATCTGTTTTCGTTTCAGGTAATATAAATAAATAAGAGTAATTAAGTAGATATTTATTTTTGAATCTTCAGCCTTCGAACTGCTAATGAAGTTGTTATATTCAAGAGCTTGTCAAACTCACCTTGATTCGGTTGACAATGACATAGGAAGTCTCCATTGGAATTCAATTAATTAAATGCCCCCATTGACGAATAAATAATGCATTTCGTCATTGCATAAATGCAAGCGTTGCATATCGTCCTGACATTCACAAATGGACTTGGCGTGAGTTGCAGTTACATCCTAGCGGAGACTGTCATTTAATGCTTATTTTATTATTATTATATACTCTAATTTATCTTTTTATCATTCATTAGGTTTTAATTACTGTGTTGTGTAAGTATCAAGAAATGATATGTATTTTATTGCATATTAAATCGTTATATGTATAAAAATATCGTGTCCTGATTTTTATCGGAGGTAAAATCTGAAACTATTCAACCGATTTTGATGAAATTTGGCTCATTGTGTGAAGTTTTGTCCAAATTTAAAAAATCTGTTGCGATGCGCCCAACACACAACATTCACTTACGAACTTACTTAGATTAGAAATGGAAGTGTTTTGATAATATGTATTCCTCAACTTTATATGCTTATATTTGTGTATCCCCATAAGTTATAGAGTATCTGTATTGAAAACATTAAAAGTCCTTAGGGCTTTTCAATTCATTATTGCTTATTTCTTCTAAAGTTTCTAAACTAAAATATAATCAATTAAAGATTATCTTATACCATATTTTTTCATGCCTTAGTCTAATTGTTCGGGTTAATTTCTATCTAAATTAGATATGATTGTATCTTGGATTTGTTATTCATCGTGAATATATTAATTGTTTTGTTTTTTTTCAGAATTTTCGACGAATTGAATCCAAAAAGTTTTTACATACGAATGTATAGGGGAGAGCGGGGTTGGTTGGCATAGGGGTTAGGTTGGCCTTTGACTTATAATTTCCGTCACATCTGTTTTGAAGTCACAATCGTACCATGTGACCCACTAGACCTCGGGAGTCTTGTCCTGAGGTTTCAGTCCGATGCTAATAGTGTAGAGAAGAGTGTGCTTCATAGTAAATTTTTATATTTTCAGTAAATTTGGTTTTAAGGCATGGCAAAACATTTGACTCCGATTCTGTTCACATAGCCCCAAACACGTTTGAAAAACTAACCTTTTGTTCTCCCCTGTCCTGGCAGCCATCTTTCATATGATTTCTACTGTGGGGTTAGTTGGCTATCTTCAAATTGGGTTTGTTGGCGCAGTCACAAAAGTAAAGTAAACATAAACAAAGGTGAAACTACCACTTGTCTTTAGTCACCACCGAGGAGGAGGAGAGCAATATTTACTATGTAGAAAGTAACGACAGTCTAAACTAAAACGGAATTTGACAATGAAAAAGATAATGACATTAAGATCACCTTCAGCTGCAATCGAAGCTTATTGATGAACCAGCCACACCTAGCTACCATGAAAATGATACTAGTGCCCCCTTCATAGACACGTTCCCACGATACGATTAAAGGACCAGAGAATATTTATCCTACCTAAAGTTTTAGAAGATGTGTTGAATCCGTTTTGTTTTATGAAAAATTTGTTTACATTGTTCTAACGCAATGATACTTATATGCCATTATATATAATTTATATATTGTTACATAATTTTTCTCAATTGAAATAAATATGGTGAAATACAGCCATTTGTCATTCTATTTTCCCTTAATAGCTGTTAAAAACCGATCAGAATTGTTATACCATCATAGTGCAGCTTTTAATAACAATATTATTTGTCAGGCAGTACTTGAATGAGATGGCCAAACAACACCCCCTTCTAGGCCAACCTGCCCCGCATGGGGGTTAATTGGCACACTCTGGCTTGATGAATTCTTAAATTAGGGATGGTTCTCGGTCATGAAAACATGAAATTTGTTATTATAAATTTTATAAGAAGAGAAAAAAATGTACTTGGCATGGATTCGAACCCGGATTTCCTAATTACTGGTGTGGCGCTCTTGCCACTTGAGTAACCAGGCACATATGTCAGCTATTTAAAAAAAAAAAACTATCTAAAAATTATTATTATAAATTTCATGTTTATCCATAAGAAATAATTGAATTTATGACTTTTGTTTAACACCCCTTTAAGCTAATAAGGCTATTCGAACGATACTACAGTGGTAGTCCTAAATCTTGCGTGTCCACGTAAAATTAGGATAGGGAGCTTTTACGACTAACTTACATTGCACAGGCTCCGGACTTTCATTTAACGGCCCATCCGAAGGACGGTTTAGTCAAGGATACTTTACACTTTTTTACGAGGGCGAACCCGCGATCTTGGGTATAGTAGTTCGCTATGCTAACCACTACATCACAGATCACCCAAAGTTAATAGTTTACCGAAAGCATTTTCATCAAGTATTATTCTACTCTGTTTATTCCTTTAAAAATAACAAATTGATAATAATAAAATGTGTTGTGAGTTTATATAAAACTAAATAATTCTGCTTACAGAAAGATCTGATTAATTTATTAAAGTGGTATTTCCCCTCAATATTGTTTATCTTCGAACTGTCTTCACAATTTTATATGTTATTACGTTGTTAACTGACCTCGAAAACATGATAAAGTTAACTAGGTCATTGAATAATTAACGAGCAATAATAAATCAGTCAATTAAAATTAAAATAGTCGTGTAATTAATTTTATTTTATCTTGTAGTCGTCGGAATCCTTCCTTATTATAATTTACGCAAGGTCTCAGCGATAGAATCTATATCTTTGTACAACGTAGTATATTAAAATTAGAAATGTAGTAATATTATGCAAAATTTTAACAAAAAATATTTGTAAATTTTAAAATATAAAAACATGAAAATAAATTTATACGTAGTTGTCCCATTTGAGGGAAATAAACTGTCATTTGTCATTTATTGTGTTAGACTTTTTACTTTCACTTATCTATATATGAAAATATATGAGAGTATTGCGATCAAGAAAAATTTCGACTTCCGTCTTGGGTTTTGGGTCCCCTGAATCCAAATGACCAAGAATCAACAATAATAGATTTTATTTTACTTTAGACTCGCTGACCATTCACACTCTAACCTACTTATATCCCACAGTACAAACTGTAGGGGAGAGCGGGGTTGGTTGGCAACAGTTTTCACTTTTTTGATTGTTGAGTCATTCCTGTTAATATAATCCCAATATGGATGATACCTCTGTAAACTCGAAGTATTAGAGTACTACAAGCATTTTTTTTCACCACATAATATTTAATACTAAGATCATAGAAAATTGAAGAATTCCTCAATCCAGAGTATGCCAATTAACCCCCAAGGTGGGGCAGGTTGGCCTAGAAGGTGGGTTTGTTTAGCCTTCTCATTCAAGTACTTTCTGACACATATTATTGTTATTAAAAGCTGCACAATAACGGTATAATAATTTTGAATCGGTTTTTTACAGCTTTTTAATGGAAAATAGAATGGCTGTAGAAGAAGATAGAAGTTTAGACTGTCGTCATTTTTTGCATAAGAAAAATTGCTCTCATTTTCCTCGCTGGAACTAAAGACAATTGGTAGTTTCATCTTTGTTTATGTTTACCTTGCTTTTGTGAATTGCTACTGCGCAAATGAACCCCAGTTGAAGAGAGCCAACTAACTCCACAGGAGAGATCATATGAAAGATGGCTGCCAGGACAGGGGAGAACAATCAAACAAGAAACTGGTTAATCGAAAGGTTAGGTTTTTCAAAGGAGTTTGGGGCTATGTGAACAGAATCGGAGTCAGATGTTTTACCATGCCTTTAAACCAAATTTACTGAAAATATAAAAATTTACTTAAATGTCGTAAAATCAATCAATGAAGCACACTCTTCTCTACACCGTTAGCATCGGATTGAAAACTGAGGACAAGACTCCCGAGGTCGAGCGGGTGACATGATACCATGGTGGGGTCTTCACAAGAGGTGTGACGGAAACTATAAGCCGATGGCCAACATACCCCCTATGCCAACCAACCCCGCTCTCTCCTATATTAAGTATCGTCTAGTTTAGTGCCTCATGGGCATAGGTGAGGGTTGAAGTAAAGAATAGATGCGGAATACTTAAATACACATATCGGTTCCGCGGAAAGCGAGTGCGCTGATTCTATTGACTGAAATCGCATGTTTTTGCCTGTAACTCGCAAACGACGGCGCCATTCGGAAAGTATATGCAACCAAAAATCTTCGTCTCGACAAACTGAAAAAAATGACCCCCTGAGCCCTGCGACCATTTTCTTTCGCTGAAAATTGCAGTTTTTCGCTTACAACATTTAGAAACCTCTACGACCATTTCGATTTTCTCGCAAAAATATTAAGTATTAAGGAAGTTATGGCGTATCGATAAAAATGATATCTTGAGAAATAATATATATGATAGTAAATACGTGATTCTCAAATTATTTAAAACGTTTAAGGTTTAAAAAAATATGGTATAAGATAATCTTTAATTAATTATATCTTAATTTAGAAACTTCAGTTCCATAATAGATTTCTGAAGGCAATATAAAGTAATTTTAGAGGAACAGTAATCGTTCTCGGTTTCCAGAAAGGACTAAGGGACAAACTTTACTGCGAGACGTAAATAAACCTTCTTTTGTATTCACCTTCGCGATATATTTACACAAAAACAACTCGCAGCAAAAAACAAGCAAGCAGTAAAAAAATTCGACTATTGATGAAATTAGGTCCCTTAATAAAAGAAATAAGCAATAATTAATCAACCAGGTGTGTAAATATGAAACCGGAATTCGCCAATGATAGGAGTTAGCAGTCAATATAATCTTCTAACTAATCCGTCAGTGGTGTTATCTGATTTTGCCTACATGTAATAAAGATATCCAATTGATACCAACATCAGTTTAATTCTATAACCGTGTTTTTAGTGGCGTTGAACATGTCGACTTTTGTGGCAACAAATCAAGATTTTCGGACAGCATTTATTTTTCGTTTCCTTCTGAAAAAAATAGGAGCATTATCACATAGGATGCTTGTTGAAGTTTACGGGAAGCATGCCCTAGGCAAATCTCAATGTTTCGATTGGTTCAAAAAATTTAAAGATGGATTTCGATAAAAGAAACAAAGACCATGGAAAACCACAAAAAAAAAAAAACTTTGAAAACGCTGATTCGGAAGCGTTTGTTGGACAATAATTACATGTGACACCATCTCCATTTGTTTGAAAGGCATGGAAAAGATCCAGAAGGTCGGAAAATGTGTACCTCACCAACTGAATGACAGGCAGCAGGAAGCTCGAAAAACCTCATGGCAAATGCTGCTCGCCAGGTACAGAATAAAGTCATTTCTTCATCAAATTGAGACTGGTGATGAAATGTGAATTTACTTCGAGAATCCTAAGCGTAAAAAATCCTGGGTAACTCCTGGTGAAACATCGGCATCCCTTGGGGAGGAAGAAAATGCTCTGTGTCTGGTGTGATCAGATGGGTGTTACCTACTATAAGCTTCTGAAACCTGGAGAAACTGTTTATACGGAACTCTACCTACAACAGATGATAAATTTGAATAAAGATTTGCGCCAAATATCAAGAAAGGACACAAAAAGTGATCTTGCTCCATGACAATGCCCCATCAAATTCGGCTAAACGGACCAAGGAAACGATCCATATAAATGAAAAAAAAAAAAAAATATGTGAGATTGAAGAATGGCGCTCAAATATTATCGAAACAAGTCAATTTCTAATCTAAGTAAGTTCATAAGTGAAAATTTTGTGTTGCGTGCATCGCACCAGATTTTTTTCTTTTTAGCTTAGTCTCATATCTCATTTAAAGGTACTAATATAAGGATATTTCAATTTTGATAAATATTAACAACAACGTGTTTCTTATCAATGACATGTTAGGACTAGTTTTCAGCCAGTTTGGCCAACCTTATTGTATCTGATTTGAAAAAAGTGAATGCTACCTATAATTTTTGCTTAAATTATTTTATATCCTCTATTTTTCTTTATTTCATTTGAAAATACATTATAACTTTGTTTATAATGTTTTAAATTTAAAAAATATTATCTTTTTGGTCCTTTTTTAATCCTTTTTTTCCGAAAGACTGGATCCTGTAAGGAAGAGATTAGATAGTGTCCGGCGCAGGCTTTCCAATCGTGACCATCTCCTCCCTCCACCCTCCCCCACCCACCGCTATCGGACATCGGAAAAGGATTTCTTTATTTTCGAAAACAAATTTATTTCGGACGATCGTGATTCTTATAATCCTCGGATCAGTGGAGTCGTTACTTTTGCCAGGATTCGAAATCTTTCAGTCACGACTTCTTGATAAAAAAAAAAAAAAACTCGTCGTTTTAAAATATTATTTCGGAATAAAATATCATCCGAGAGTGATACTAACAATTCGCCGAATTTTTTTTTTCTGATATGCCTTTCTCCTCAGTCATTGAATAAACTTTTTTTAATCACGTCTAGTTTTCAATAACCAGTCAAAATATTTCTTTTTGAGTGGTTATTTAACTGCGAAGTTTTCGTTATTTAAGAAAAAAAATCTGGTGTGATGGACGCAACACACAATTTTCACTTACGAACTGACTTAGATTAGAAATCGACGTGTTTCGATATTATATAAACGCCATTCCTCAACTTCACACATTTAAGTATATACTTATATTTGTATATCTCCATAAGTTATAGAGTATCTGTTCAGCAAAAGTTGGCAGTTCTCAGCACTTTTAGATTCATTATTGCTAATTTATTTATGAAGGGACTAATTTCACCAACAGTCGAGGTTTTTTTTACTGCTTGCTTGTTTTTTACTACCAGTTGCTTTTTGCAAATACATCGTGAAGGTGAATCGATAGGTGATTTACTTGTCTTATGCCTTTCTGGAAATCAAGAACAATTACTGTTCCTCTAAAATCGCTTTTTATTGTTTTCAAAAATTTATTATGGAACAAAAGTTTCTAGACTAAAATATACCTATATTAATTATAGACTATTATCTTATACCATATTTTTACACAACTGCAATGCTTCAAAAATTTGAGCATCATGTATTTACTCTCTGAAGTAAAATTAATCTTTTTATTTAAAAATAAAAATTTTTATTTTCATAATACGGTTAGTAAAATTTTGGCAGTCATCAAATACCAAGTTTGATCAAAATCGTTAAAGTCGTTTTTGAGTAAAATATAAAACACGTGATCATGAGACAACATTTATTAAGTAAAGTGCCCCCTCCGTTTAACCAATTTTGATAAAATTTCGGCTGTCGCATCGCGGTCATATACATACATCAAATACCAAGTTTGATCAAAATCGTTAAATCCGGTTATGAGTAAATAAAAATAACACACGTGAAAATAGGACATTCATTAAGTAAAGTCCCCCCTCCAATTAATAAATTTTGATGAAACTTTTCACGATCGCAATACTTTCCTTACTATTTCATTATACTTTCATACTTTCCTTACTATTACCTTACTATTTCATATATAGGTAGGTGAAAGCAAAAAAAAAAATGAAGCAAAGAATATAATTTTAAAAAAGGAAATGAAGCCTTAGTCTCCAACATCACATTTTTTTTATATATTTTTTTTTTTTTATCTCTACTAACTTTGACTGCAATAATGACACAACTACATAAAGTTGCATCAGTTACATTTAATAACAAATACACTACGTAATACAACGTTTTTTTTATTAAATTTCTAATAAATAAGAGTTCTTTAGTTCTCTCCTGTCAAGTTCATATACTGAAATATCTTGTGAGGAAATAAAAAAGGCATTTATTCTATTTATCGGATCTAGTTCGTTTGTTTTTCATTCGAATTTCCTTATTGGAACTTGCCCACGTTTACCTTGGGAAAACAAGTTTCCAAACGAATTGAAAATATTGTCTCATGCCAGTGATATCATCGGAATTGAAAATGCCCAAGGTTTATGAAGTCATCTGATTTAGCAAAATATGTTATATAACGTTATTGTCTAACGAAAATCTTTTTATATATATTAAAATCTCCTGTCCCGATGTTTGTCGGAGGTAACTCAGAAATAACTCAACCGATTTTGATGAAATTTGGCTTATTTTGTGTAGTTTTGTCCAACATAATAGATTAGTTTATATCTCGATTATTGCCTTCAATATTTCTTTTATTGAAAACTAGCTAGGGTGCCCGGCTTCGCTCCGGTAGTTGTGTGGTAGTTTTATTAACAGAAAAACTTTAAAATTAAAGGAAATATAGAACAAAATTAGCACTTTTAACATGGTATTAATATTAAGATTCGAGATCAGCAGATTCCGACAAAATAAGTAACTTTAAAGAGGGTTGAAAATGGAGAATGAACGAATACTTTTGCTGCAACTTTGTCGAGTCATGCTTCGTTTTTGATGGTTTCTGTGATTCTGAATCGTATAAGCCCATTCGAAGCAGTCAGCAGATAGTAAGTTATTAGATTATAGTTGAAAACTCTATTAGTTAAAAAAACTATATTTCAAGTACAACTTAAGCGCCGACTACTGTGATGGTACTATTAAATCCAGAAGTTTAGAAACTACCGAAGATTCATAGAAACTTTTTTTTTTAACATCTTTCTTCCAGTTCAACCTCCCTTAAGATACCCCCCCCCCCCCGTAATTTGGTCGGACTCTGCATCTAATATTACAAAGTAAAAACCAAAATATCATGAGGGAACAATTTTTTCATCATATTTCTTTTTATCCTGAACTATGAGGGGTGATAAAATCTTATTAAAAAAATGCTGTAATTGGAATTAGTCATTTTTTCAACTGGAATGCTCATCATACATAGTAATAAAACCATTTTTCATAATTACATACGAGAACACTTCAAACTTATTATTTTCGATTTATAATCAGTCAATGCAGCTCTTCTTTTTTGTTTTAGGTCTGTTTTTATTCGCTCACTGTACTACTAAAAAATGTTCACTCGTATTACATTAAATTTACTTAAGTATATGTCATATATTGACTAAATGTAATGTGTTAATCAATTAACCTTCTTGTGAGAAAATTAATTTTGTAAGGTATCCAGTCTTTTTTCTAATTGAGTGCAGATATGTAAAATCATTATTTTATTTTGAAAGAAAAGGTGAAGCTAATTATTTTCGCTTAGTTTTTTAATAATTTAAAATGAACAGACAAATATATGCAAACTGAACTGGATGAATGCACAATAAACATTGAGTGAAAAGCACCCTAGCGCTTCCTGGTAGCCTGGAGCTCGAACTAAATTTTTCATTCATAAACTCGTATCTCAATCTCAGGTAGGCTAATTACATGGTGCGAGAGGTTTAAAATTCCAGTCCTTTTCTCTTCAATTTTACACACTTAAGAGAAAAACGGAAACCTTCTTCTCCGTTAGTGATTATATGGCTAAACGACGACATTACTTCCTTAATCCTACGTGAGGTCGTTTTTGAGCCTTATCGGCACGCGCATTGTACACTTTGCTTTATAATATATATTGATTAAAAGCTTATTATACTACGATTGAGTGTGGTTATTTGTAAGTTCTATAAATTTCTAACAGATGGCTGTGTAAGTTGATTTATTGACACAACACTTCAATTTTTTTTCGATATTTAAGGTGGGAAGTATCAGCATCCAGTTCACAAATCTATTTTTTCCTTGGATTAATTGGAAAATCCGTGTTTTTCCCATAGGCAATTATGTGTTGCCTTTTCACGTATGGGGAAACATCGAATCTATATGTTTCAGCAAAAGACAGGTTAACCAAAATCATTTTGCACCTATTAGTGCAACAATAATAAAAATTGTGAATTCTAATAATAAAGAAAAATTTAAATATTTATTGTAAAAGTTATAAATTATCTCATTCATAAAATTATTTTTTTGGGTTTGATAAGTAGTACTGTAAGAACCTATGGTTTTTTCACATGGTTTGAGAACTTTTTATAACCTGTTTCAGGTATAGATTAATGCAGTACATTTTCGCTGTCTATTGTGATTGTGCTAAATCTTATTCCAATTATATTCTTTATTAGTTCCTTTTCCATTTTACAATAAAAACTTTAACCCTTCTAAATTCTTTACCAAACAATTTTAAATTTGACCTAATGTTCTGTTTTAAATACCGTTGGTTTTTAGATTAGCTGAAACGTTTCGTATCTTCATCAATGAATTTTGATTTGACTGCATCAAAAAGAATAGGATATAATTAATTCAACGCATTATAGCACACACAGCAACTCTACTCGTATGATATAAAAATATTAAAATAATATATGTGTGTACTGAGAAATATACACTTATACAGTTAAATTTTACCCAAACCATTTGAATGAATCTAACACAAATGAAACATTTTTTTTTATGAGGTGGCTAATGGTCGGGTTGTAGGACCGCAGCTAATGGAGTGCTTGCCCTCTCGGTGGTGGTTAGTACGTGCGGCTATCGAGGGCACGTAGAATCGATTTATTACCGAGCTCCTATCGAATTATTACAGGCCGGTGATAATGATAGATACGTATCCCTAAAGTATAAAATTATCCCATCATTGTAGAATTTACTGTTATGAGGTTTTAAAAATTATAAACTATTAATAGTATATTAATAATTCATTTTTACTTTGCTGTACATCTGTTGTTTGGCTTAACGTCATTTATGCTACTAAGGATAATCGGACGATGCAGGAGTGGGAGTCCTAAATTTTGCCTGTCCAGGTATAATTAGGGTAGGGATCTTTAACGAGTACCTGACATCGTACAGGCTCGGTACGTCCGTGTTACGTCCTACTTGTTGAGACACTTCATTCCTCCTCTAACGGAATACTTAAAGGAATTTATAAAACTTGCCAGTTCATGTCTCAATTAAAGTTTATGTAGTTCCCCCTTCTAAAATATTAGGGAGGAGTCCCCCCCCACAAGTCAGTCATAAATATGACTCTGTAATGGTGCTCACCAGGATTTTAAATCCTTGATATCAGGACCAGTTTGATCATTCAATTAATAAACATTGTCGAGATTAAGTTCTTTGTTCAATTTCTGATCGTTAGATAATATAAGATTAACAAAAATTCATCATAAATAACTGACCAATTTCTGTCAGTAGTTCAAGGATGGACTTTTACTCTATTCATTGGTACTCTGATCCCATATCGCTCCATATATTGTTGGAGGATTTATTTGTGCATTTAACGTCCCAACTACTAAGGCAAATCGGACGATGCTACAGTGGGAGTCCTAAATTTTTAATATCCAGGTATAAGTAGGATCCCTATCCTTAAAGTTCCCTATCTTTAACGAGTACCTGAAATCGCACAGGCTCGGGACCTCGATTTTACGTCATATCTGAAGAACGTTATAACTAAGGATTTTTACCCCATTTAATAAATCTTAGGGCCACGGCGGGACGCTAAAATTTAATGTTTTAGGTTGCTAACAAGCTTACTAATACACCAGAGCTGATCTCGTTTGAAGGATTTTAATCTTAATTAATAAACATTGTCGAGATTAAGTTCTTTCTTCAATTTCTGATCGTTAGATAAAATAAGACTAACAAATGATTTCCTAATTCACCATTAATATCTGACCAATTTCTGTCAGCAGTTCTGGGTTGGTCTTTTACTCTATTCACTGGTACACTCACCCCATATCGCTCCAGAAGTAGTTTAAGACATTTATTTGTTTGTTTGTTTTAACGCCCCTTTATGCCTCTAAGATTAATCTTAGGATGCTACAGTTGGAGTCTTAAATTGTGCCTATCCACTTATAATTAGGATAGGGGTCTTTAAAAAGTACCTGACATCGCACTGGTTCGAGACCTCCATTTTACGTCCTATCCGAGGGACGGCTTAGCTAAGAATTTTTACTCCCTTTAATAAATCCTAGGTCCACCGAGGGACGCTAATATTTAATATTGTAGGTAGCTAATCACTACACCAGCGGTGATCCCTTTTGAAGGATTTTAATCTAGAATCATTCAATGTTATTATTATATTATTATTATTGTTTTAGTTTATATCTGAGAGTTTATTTAATAAATATTTCGAATCATTGGCACTCTAACCATCCAGGCTTCTCTCAATAGAAGAGATATACGGCTTGCTCCCCTAATAGGAATTAATTTTCTAATTCGGTCGACAACTGTTGCCGTAAATATCCTCGTTAAAGAAGAAGAAGAAGAAAAAAGCCCTTTGAAGTGACTATGAATCTGTTTAATGTTTACCAAGGTGTGGTCCGACTCGGATCCCCAGTTATTTTCGGCTGTTTATTTACCATCCCGTGGTGGCTGACACTGCGCGCCTCGGTCAACTGATAGTCGACTCTACGTTTGTAAATATCATACCTAATCATAGCGGTCGGAAGTCATTCACAGGGGAATATTTTTATGCAGGGCATTGCGGTAAAGTCACGAGAACAACAAGTACATACGTTGAACTATTTTTATTCTAAGAGAAATAATAATTTACAATGCAACACATATTATTATAGAGGTTACAAAAATTAACCATCACATTGTAACGCAGATATAACCATATGACTTGAGCTTCACAACCTAGAAGAGTCTAGGACAGTCTAGAACCTCCTCGGCCGGCGTAGATGGTACTAATTATTAATTATAGGCTATGATAGTCGGTTCTAATTGTTAGTTCGTTACAACAAAAGGTCTAAACTACTCTAAACCATATTTTTTGTCTTATGTTTTTGTTTAGCGTTAAAACATTTATCTTTCGAGCGATTTAAAAAAATAAAAATCTCAGTATGAATTATTAGGACGCGGGATGGACCAATAGCAAACGCGTTCTCCATGGCAACATCTCATTAGAAACCCGAAGATCGAAAATTCAAAACCAGAAGCCAGGAATTTTTTTATAATAATCAGCATCAATCTCTCACCTTCCCCTTAGCCCAGAAAATCCCCGTAAAGCGCAAAAAGCGAGGAATGGGAAGGACAAAAAAAAAGTTCACTAAGTTCAGCGTTATGTAAACGTCAAAGTTCTCCGATTGATTCATTCTTCTTCGGAACAAAAAAAAAAAAACATGCTATAATTACTAATTGCTTGTTTGTTTGTTTAACATCCCTTTGTGCTACTAAGGCTACAGTGGGATTCCTAAATTTCATCTATCCAGGTATAATTAGGATAGGAATCTTTAACGAGTACCTGACCTCGTACAGGCTCGGGACCTCCATTTTACGCCCTATCCAAGGAACGGCATAGCCAAGGATTTTTTACTCCCGTTAAAATAGTCCTAGGGTCACCGCGGGAGGCAAACCCGTGACCTTTAGTATTGTAGGTTGCCATGCTAACCACTACACGACAGGTGACCCCTATTTGGTCTTTGCCCGAGAGAATAAGAAATCTGTGTCGCTATATAAAACAGGCAGTCAAGATAAGACCATTTATTAGACATGAATGTAAAAATAGCTAGTGGCACAGTTTATATACGATTTAGTCTTTCGTTTAAATCAGTTGTCGAGTGTTAGGATATAATGGAGTAATGCTAAGTTTTTATTATAAGATACTTTATGTTTGTGATAAGTCATCGATGGCCCTTTACGCATAAATTATGAATTCTTTACTGCTGATGCTTTACCGTAAGTAATGTAACTTACGATAAAAATTTGAAATTGAAGTTAGTAAACTTGTAAACCTAAGCATGGTGCAGGTAAGGGTAAAGGTAAGTATGCCAAGAAATATAATTAAGGATATGGTCTATTAAGAAAATAGTTTAAGCTCAGAGTATTTCTTATTAGACATTAGAAACTTTTTGGTTAATCTTCTCATAATATTATTACGCAAAACAAAAACCAAATTGAGTATAAATAACAATAAAAATGTAATTAAAATTTGAAATTTAATGTCCACATGGATTGATCCACTTTGTTTTTTGTATTCTAATTAAGTTGCAGCCTTGATAGACTTTTGAATTTTTTTAAGTTTTAAAAACATTTTTAAGTAGAGAAGTAAAATTATACAGACTTATTTAGTTGTGATCGGTAAAAATGAAAATAAAATATAAAAATTTATCAATATCTTCATTACTAACATTGCTTGGTGTTAGTGATATATAAAAGAAAAAGTTTTATAGAGGAAAAAAAAGGGAAATCTGGTAGGTGAGTATTAAATGTGACGAGGGGGTCGGGAAATGCCCGACACAATCCCTCCAAGATGAAAACGTCTTTTCCAAACCTATCGCCACTTTTCCACCCCTTATATCCTCCCCTTTACATACAATACATTACGGGCTTATAGCGTACCATGTATATACTTAAATGTATAGACTACCAGTCAAAAGTTTAGCCTCACTTGTAATAGTTATAATAATAATGATTTATTAGTTATAAAAAAATAAAATACGAAAATTCATCCAAAGCATTTACGGCTTGGGACGTACCCGTCAGCCGGAGTGGTGTTGACATAGCCAGAAAAAAATAAAATAAAATAAAAATAAAACCTTAATTGCAAAATTAATTTCCTGAGAAAACAAAAAGAAAAGAAAAAGTAGAAAACATAATTTCAAAATTACTTTCACTGCTTATAAAAAATAATAGTATATAGTATTTACAACAGAAAAAATGCCTATACAAAAAACAAATTAATATTTTCCTTTAAATATTACAAAAAAATTGTATAAAAGAAAAAATAAGTGTAATAGTAAAAGATGGTATGAAGTTGAAAAGAAATTAAAAAAAAAAAAAAAAAAAAAAACACAAGATAGAAAAGAAGGTAGACTAACCTGTAGACTAACAACTTTAGACTAACCTGTATTTAATTCAAAATCTTCAAATTTAAAAAAATTTAATTTTAACTCAAGATATAACATTTCAAACATTATATGATTGTTTCTAATACAATTCTTAATAAACTTAAAATAAAATTATTGTTTAATTTTTTTAGCTCAGGAAAAAAGTTGGGCTTTCTGATTTTCTAAAAGAAATTATGAAAGACAGTGAAGAGAGAGTCACCACTCTATTTAAGTTCATCAAATACTCGAGATTCTATAGATGGATATAAACCACCATTAGACGTCAATGACCCTTTAGGGTGGAGGCGAAAACACAAAATAAAAAAAAATTATTGTTGTTATGTTGTTCAATAAATAAAATTTTATTATTTATTTATCTTACAAAATCTAAGGGTCGAAAATTTTGACTGGTACTGTATATACCTATAAGTTAACCCTAAATAAAATTTTCTTTTCACCGTATACCGTAAGTATACTCTATGATTAATTTAAAAAAAAAAAAAAAAAAAAAATTAAAAACTATAGAAGTATGGTTTCTCCTCACTGAATTGACCAAGTTCTTATTATCATTCCAATGATAGAATTAAAAAAATCTTCGATTAGTTTGAAAGTAGACTGAAATGACCGAGCAGTTTAATCATGCCCCGATCTCAACTGAAATACCATATTTATTATGATAATTTTTTTTATTTGAGGCTAGGCAATTGACTTTGGTCAATTATTTTTGTAATCTTATAAGATATTTTTGTAATCTTATAAGACTCTCATTTTTAATTCTTTATTCTACGTTTCGGCATTTATGCCATGATCAAGATATGTATTACACTTTGTAAGTCAAAGAATTTAAATTGAAAATTGAAAATTGAAAAAGTGTGGTTTAAATAAAGTAAGTAGAGGATGATCATGGAATCTTAGCCCAAACTTTAAAGAGAAGGTATTGGGTTAGTACTGTTTGTGTGTCACGCCCTACCGGCAAGAAAAAACCCCGTAAAGTTATGAAGGCTCGGAAGGGGATAAAATGAACTAAAGGTTCAGTACAGTGTAAGGGAGTTTCTTTATCTGTGTTTTGATAGGGGTCCCAGTTAATATAGATTAACCACATTAAAGAGGTTGGGTACTCTTAAATATAATTGATTATTAAATAAATTTAAATCTTTTATGTAACTGAGCTCATATGCTCAAGGTCCCGAGTTCGAATCTGGCTTGCGATGGAAGGATATCTTTAATGTTCTGTCGCAGATCGTGTATGTGGCCGAGAGACCATTTTGACGAAAACCCAGCATCTATAGTATGGCTTTAAAGGGGAAAAACTAGACGGATGAGCGTCATCACGCTCAAATCACCTCCTTGTACGAATGCTCACCAACAAACTTCTTTACACAATATTGAACCCATGAAATGGGTTGTAGGAGTACATGTTTGCAATATCAAATATTATTTATACGAACTTCTGATCCCTACTTACCATTCATTTTCAAATTATAAATATTGAAATTTATAGACATACTCCCCAACCTAGTTTGATGTAATTTGAAACATAATTGCTGACAGAGCTGTAGCATAAGGGATCTGTTATAACATGTGTCATCTCCGTTATTGGATTTGCTCTGACCCTCGTCGACAAACTTCTTGCAATCTGAGGACTTTGTTTGTTTGAACGAAGAAGGATCGATAGTATTATTTGTGCCATTCAAATGAGGCATATGGCGTGGCTAATTGTGTTTAGACGAAAGGATGACGCGCCATGTGCCATGTGCTGTTCAGGTCGACATGTGTAGTAGCATGGCCATGGTAATGCGGTCTGATGGAGCAGGGCAGTGATGGGAGTGGGGTGCTGCACTTCGTGGGGGGGGGTGCTATATCGATTGGACCGGGGGGGGGGGGGTGTGCATCTGTCGTCGCCTCGGCGTCTCCTATCTCCTGCAATCGCCAAGGAATCGAAATTATGTAAATCGTAAATCGGCCTGCGCTTAAGATTGATGTGGTTAGTAAAGCTTTATTATTAGTTCGTAAATAATATAAAAATATAACATTTTATATCTAATAGATATTTATGATAGGTTGTTTGATATAAAAGATAATACTTTAAATAATTTTATTAGAAGAAAAAAGGAAAAGAAGAAAAGGTTAACGCGGTTTGAAATAACCCCACAATAGTTTATTGCTTGCTATATGAGCAACTTGGCTCATCGATTCATGTCAGGTGTTGTCAATGAAAAAAAAAAAAAAAAAAAAAAAAAAAAACGACGGCTTTGATAGGTAGTGAAAAAGAAATAGAGTGATAGCGTCTCATTTTCAATAAGTTTGCTATTTCTGGATCTGGAGTTCGAAAAGAGGAAAAGTTCGAAGATCCTAAAAAAATAAGAAGACTTATGAACCGAAGTGTACATATTGAAGTGGACATTAAAGGATGCTCTTGTTCTAAGTGAATGGTGAAATTAATTGTAAACATGAACAGCACAACTAACCTAAAATTTAATTTTTTCTTTTATATTAATTTTATATTCATACTCCTTAATTTCTTTAAGGTTCCCTTCAATAACACGGGTACCTTATGGAAAAGAAAGGGACAAATACCAAAAACAGGCACAAACAATTTAAGTTAAAATAGCCCTACATGGCTTTATATAGGTTAGCACAATTGTAAGAGCACTGCGCCGGAGATGCAGAGAAGTTGGTTTCGATTCCCGGTCCGTGGAAAATCCCAAATCTTATTTGACAATTCAATAGTTAATTAATATTAGTTAATTTTTATTTCTTATAGAGAACATGAAACAAAAATATAAATTGCGTCGTTAGCTATTTTTATCTAAGGTAATTATTTAATAATTATCCATTTATAATAAATGGACTTAGGTGTTCTACTTTATTATGTCTTCAGTTAATATTTTAAACAATTTACCTGCAAACCCATAACTATAAAATAATCTTTTAATTATTTGTATATACAATATATAATGTGCATATTTTGTTACCCTTTTAAATGGCAACACGTGCATTGCATCATTGTAACTAAAAGAAATTTATATTTAAACGAATTTGGATAATATTTTATTTTACATAAATGGTGGTAGTTATATAAAAAAAATTCAGTTTTTCAGTTTATTTTGTTAATTGATCTATAGTTAAATTTAGTTTAATCCTGGTTATGTTAGTCGGTAATTTTCTTTTATATTAGAGTATCTCCCTTATCTTCTTCTTATACAGCACTCATTGGTTTAATTTTTTTGTTTTGCTTTAATTTAATTCTAGCCTGTTAACTAGCAATTATTGGGACAGACTTCGTGGCTACGCTGTCTTATAAGCCATTAAAGAAATAAAAAATAATAAATGGACTTATTTTGACTGCCTGTTTTAGGTAGTGATACAGATTTCTTATTCTCTTGGGCAAAGACCCAAATATCTAAAATATTTTAATATCTAAAACTAACGCCAGCGATAAGTCATCAGTGCCCGCGTTGATATGTTTTTCGAGATTTTTTTTCATTTATTCCTCATTATAAAAATGCTTCCAAACTTTATATTTATTAATTATATATTTAGTTTTAAACGGTTTATAGCATATGAAGGTTTTTATCACCCAAAAAACCTAAGATGTAGTTTTCTTAAAATCAGAATATGTGTTGTTCCACTGTAGCCTTGATATATATTTAGCGACTCGGCCGAGATGCTATACAGAATGTTGGCTGGGGTAAGGGAGGGTTCCCTCATGACCTGCCCCCAGAGAGCTCAACAGATTGCAGCGGAGATCAATCACCGGGCACCGGGGCCGTTTATAATGTTCGGGACAGGGATGCCATTATAATGCACTCCTGGATGACAAATGGCCTGCACTTTATTGCATCCAATGCATCTCGCTGGCTGCGTTCTGCAGGGCAGTACTGGGGCGGTTCTTCATGCAGCTCTGCCCACCCACAGCCCCGTTAGTAAATATATTTTTTATTTAATTTATATTCAAAATATATACTTGACTATTCTAACTTTATTTGTTGAACTCAAAACTATTTTAATAAAATTTTCCTATACTTATTTGGGAGCGTGGTAACTCATTGGTAAGGCATTGAGTAGCTGTGTTCAAGTTTCTGAGTTATAATTATTATATATTCTGTCACTGATCGTCTCGGTGGCCGAGACCCTCCTGGGGCAACCCCAGGTTCTTTAAGGGAAGAAAGCCTGATGGTTGAGCGTGATCATATCACATCACCTCCTTGCAGGACCACTGACCAAGAAACGGAACTTTTGTAACCTATATAAGGTTAACTCTGTTACATGGCATTTTATGATTAATTGTTTTCACTCAATAAATAACAAAAACAATTTATTAACATAAAAATAAGAACACAAATAAAGGTTTACAGAAAATTAATGATAATTGATAGTAACGAAAACATAAGCAGCATAATTACAAACTAACAAAACAGAAATAAATTTCATCCATACATTTATGGGACAAGTGATAAAATATCAATTGTAAATTACTCACAAATCTTTCTATAGGGTGCACCCTGACTGTAATTATTACGTTAAATAGCCGGCAACATACTATTTTTCACTAATAATTAAGTCTTGCAACATATGCGTTCTGCACCTAACCCAGCTCGACTCTAAGGCTTAAATGAGTGTTGGTTACTGAACACAATTATTTCAAAACATATGTTGCTATGCTGCTACACTTTCTTACACCGAAGACCCTGTTTTTTTTCCTTTATTTAATCACCAACGTTTGGACTTTTCCTCCATCCTTATAACCATATTTTTACAACAATAAGATTTTTTATCATTGTAGGAATAATTTTTTGAATACTATTATTTTAGATTATCGAGAAAAAAAAACAGACTTTTTAACCGTCTGGGGTTAATCAAGCCTTCAAGGATGATTTTTATTTTATTTTTGGTTCTCTCCACAAGTTATTTCTCAATAATTTTTTGTTTTGTGATTACATATATATTTTTTTTTTAATATATTTTTTTTCTTTTACCACTAACTGTTTTCTTTTTTCTACTACCACAGTTTGTTTTAAAATATTTTCAAATCGATCATCAATTGAAGCCTCGCTAATGTTAGGTAGATAGGGTGTAGATTTAAGTTCACTATATGACGCTGTCCTTCCATTGTATAATTAAGATAGGGAACTCAATTGAGTACATGACGTAGAGGCCGGCAGGGATACCATTTTACGTCCTATACAAGGGACGGCATAGCCAGGGATTTTTTTTAATCCCTTTAAAAATCCTTACTCCCACCTTACTTATTTTATAACCTTACAAGAGCATTTAGCCTATATCTCACCTTGAAAATTGCTTGAATGCCGAAACGTCGAACATAAACAACGTAAGTGCAGCTATAATCCAGGATCAATTTGTAAATGTTTATTTTTTTCCACATTCTTGATTTGCCGTAATATGAATGTAATATCATATGCTATATGTGATAAATATGTATATAGATATGTATCAAGCTGATATTACTTATTAACATTATTATCATGAGAAATGGATATTTCGATCCCCCCACTCCCGTAAACTACTACGTCGGACTTGATGCGGAAGACAAGAGAACAGATACATTATACGCTGCAAGTCGAGGGCCGGAGGTGCGGTCTGGAATGGATCCTGCAGTGTTCGGCGAAATGTAAATCCATCTCGGCATTGAATTTGTATGAGCTCTCTCAGCTCGTGTATTTAGTTGCTCATGGCTGAACATCCGCCTCTGCTTCGGGGCTCGTCTAGTTCTTTGCCAGTTTCCGGTCCAGTTGATAGCCATCTTTGTCAAGTAAATGAGGCCACTTTGTTTGATATTATTTTTTTCTGCATTCATTATTATATTTACTAGTTGTAAAGTGGTTAAAAGTATCAAGAAAGAATAACAATCCTACCCCACTAAAACCTATAGACCTCTATGGAGGGCTAAATATATTTTTGATAATGGATTACCCACCATAGTAATCCTCCAGATTCATTTTATGAATGGCTGTATGGATTTTTCCAATGCGAAAAAAAATAAAATAAAAAACTTTTTGGGTATAGTTGTTTGTTTGTTTAACGTCCAGATTAGATTAGATTGTTATGATTGGCGATCAACAACGCGGTCATTACGCCCTTCCATTACTCTATAATATTATTGCAAATTGCACTCATACTTTTTAATATTACTATTAATTAATATATTAAAATATATGATCTCTTTCAGGAGTTTTATTATATTATCCCCAGCTTTGGTAGAATCCTTCAATGCCTCCGAGGTGTTACGTGGAATATTAAGTTTTGTAAATTGTTCTTCGTATCTGCTGCATTCTTCTATAATATGTTTTATTGAAAGGGGTGTTTTGCATGTTTCGCATGTTTGTTGAGATTCTTTTGTGTTTAACGTCCATTTATGCCACTGAGGCTAATCGGACGATGCTACAGTGGGAGTCCTAAATTTCACTATCCAGGTATAATTAGGATAGGGATCTTTAACGAGTACCTGACACCGTATAGGCTCGGGACCTCCAGTTTACGTCCTATCCGAGGAACGGCATGGACTAGGATTTTAACTCCATTAAAAAATCCTGCGGCCACCTCGGGTAGGTTAGTATCTTTAGTATTGTAGGTTTCTATGTTAACCACCAAACCACATGAGACCCCCTGATAGAGCTTACCCCCAGGTAGAGCATTACCGAGCCTTTTCCAATCGGCCATGGATCAAAGAAAGTTAGACCTATTATAATATTCATATTTTACAGGTTAAAATATTTTTGAGTGTAAACTTGATTCATAGTTTTCAGAGCAGGTATGCAGAAGCAGCATTTTATCAGTAATATCTTGAAAAAATGTTGAAGCACTGAATTAGGGTCACGTGTATTGTAGTAAGTACTTCATTCATAGCTTGTAACCAAGACTACTTCCGTATAGGATAGGGAGCTGACATCGCACAGGCTCGAGACCGCCATATTACGCCCCGTCCAAAGGAAGGCATTGCCAAATATTTTTTACTCCACTTGGCTATAACTTAATTTTGTCCTTCTCGAGCCTGTGCCATGTCAAGTCCCCATCCTAATTATTATTGGCTGGATAGGCCAAATTTATACAAATGTCAACCATTAGCGACAATAAGCGAATGTGAAGGTATAAATGAATTAATTAGATAGGCATTTTAGACATGAGGGGTTTGAACCTAATTTAAGAAAGGAGGTCTCTCATCCAGTTTCTTTTTAGCCGCCTTCTAACTGACATATCAGCTGTAAAGCCCTAGTCTTTAGTACTGATGAGGTTTCAAGTATAAGCTTTCACGAATTCATCTGAAACAAAACATGCAATTCTATTTTCAAAAATTTGCCGTTTATTTTTTCAATTTTCAAATTTGATTTGTTAGACACTTTTCAATTGTTTTCTTCTCGCTAAAAGGTCTAGAAAATTAATCTAGCTTGCCATATATACTTCCATATACGGGTAAGACATGACTTCTCGAAATGGCATTCTCTTCTCAACGTGTCAGAATAACGATTTGAAGAGAATAATGCGCCAATAAGCCCGTTATGGCCCCAGGATCTTCCAGCGCGGGACTCGAACCCATCCTTCACCCTCCGTGAACCTGCACGTGAAAGATAAATAATCCCAAGGCTGATAGGGAAAGTGTTGGAGGCGCGCCCAAGGAAATAACTATTGTCTACGATTCATTCAATGTTATTAGCCTTTCTTCGGTGAGGCATAGCAATGAGATATATGTTACAGTCCACCAGGAAGTGAGGTTAACCCTAGGATAACCAAAGCTCTTGGAGTCCACTAATACTTGTCCAGCCTGTTTCGCACCTAAATTGATATATAAAAATCTGAAAAAAAAATAAAGTTCTCAGAAAACATTTATGATATAATGTAAACATGAATTAAAATTTTTCTGTTACATTGTATATCCACTAGAAATATTTGAGTGAAAAAAAACGCTTGTGGATTCGTGGATATAATTTAATATTATTATACTATAATTTTATAAAGGCATTGATAATAAATTTCAAACAATTAATGTTTTTTTTTCTCTAATACTCCTGAAAACACGATTTTTTAAAGTGAAATATCTTATACCTCATGGATAATGGATTTTAGTAAACATGAAATGGCATGTCTAATTATCTATTAAAATGATTTTAATATCCCGCTACAATTTGTTTTTACATCCACAGTTTTTTAAATATTATATAGTACATATTGTGATATATTTAGTAAATATTGTAACTACATAAAATTAATTTTAAGGAAATTATTAAGAGTTAATTAAAATTTAAAGAAAGCTATGGATTCATAGAACTCTTACCGCTTAGTGTAAAACTAACAAATCAGATACCTTCTTAGTAATTTTAAGGTTAATTCTGTAAGCAATCTGTTTGGCTTCAATTAATGGTGAGGTATAAAATACTCGTTGCCAGTGACTACACCTAAAATTAGTGAGTTCATTCTAATCCCAAAGTCGGGAGCATTTAACATAATGTAATTAATACCGCCAGACTCATTCGTGTCCTGAAAAGAAAAATATTGAAATACTATCGCAGATAAAATCAGTAAAAATGAAATTTACAGAGACGTAAGATAAGTGAATGAAATATGACCTTGTAAGATTCATACCCAAATAAAATCCTATATTGAATCTGTCCAAAGAAAAAAACAAAACATGGATTGCTTCCTTTTCCCTATATTTATAACCTCCAATCATCGAAAGAATCCAATTTTTGTGACACACAAGAAAAAAAAAATCTATATTACTATGTGATCTACTTACTAAACTTTAGGATGATATATTAAGTTTATTTAATATAACAGGATAATATGTTATCTGATTAAAAGGATATGTAAATTTCCATACACATAATAACTCCATGAATATTTATATTAGCTGTTACATAATCAGTAATCAGATGTCCTTTGTATTTTTTTATATGAATAATATTTGGAATTTATGTGTTTGACTTCGGGATTATTTCCTACATTTTTAAATCGAAGAATGTGCTATTGTGTATTTAAGGAAAAAAAAAAATCTTTTTTTTCAACACACAACTTTAACTTACCAACATACATTACAAATTGACCTTTATCGTTTAATGCCATTTCTCAAAGTCACACATTTTGCCACATTTATTCACTTATTTTCATTTGAATTTGTCCTTTAAACTACACTCAATTTTTTTATTATTAAATGAAAGTTTTTACTTTTGATAATTCGACAATGCAAGCATAAATCTCCAAGTCGTCTGACTTCATAATATCTCTATGCATTTGTTGAAAACTTCATATAGTAACCATGAAACAAATAATTTTCATTAAAAGAACAGAACATCTTTAATTATAAACAATCGTCTGTCATTAAAGGCGTACTGCGCATGCGTGGCTCAATATGTTTCATGAGTTGAAGGAACTATTTTTTTTCTCCTATGTATGTTTACTTGATTTTTTTCATATTACATATTTAGCCATTTCTTATTATTTGGCGAAACGAGAGCCAGTTAATTTCTCCAGATAAAGAAAAACAAAGGTACTTTATAGGAAAACAAAAAAGGCCCCTTCCTCATTTATCCCTCCTCAGAACATTATAATGATGATAAAGCTTACCTGATCTTAAAGAATACTTGATTCTCATTAAACATGCCTAGTTTAATCAAAATTTCTAAAGCTATTTTTGAGAAGATCGAAAAAATGGGAAAAAAGGTATGAAATAAAGTTCCACCTCCGTTTGACCAATTATGATGAAATTTTTGCTGTCACTTAGCTGGCATATACATATAACAAATATGTAATTTCAGATTCGTAAGGTTTATAGTTTCTGAGCTAGTCTGTGACACACAAAACATTTCGCCGGACTTGGTTATTCGGACTCCGGGGACCCAAAACATGTAATTTTCAAGATCGCAATACTTTACCTTACTATATATTTCTTATATAGGTAAGTGAAAGTAAAAATCGTATCAATCATCATTTTTATTTATAGATTTTAGAAATATTCATAATCTTATGAACATGAGGCCAAAGGAGTTGAAGGTATTTTTGTAACAATAAAAAACCTGCACCACTACAACCCATAAAGGGTCTAGGGTTCAGTACTATGTAAGGAAGAGTACTGTTTCTTGGTCAGCGGACGTGCAAGGAGGTGATTTGACCGTGATCACGCTCAACCGCCAGGTTTTTTCCCCTTAATTTTTTAATTAAGGGTACCCACTTTATAGAGGCTGGGTTTGCCCCAGGAGGGTCTCTCGGCCCACGAGGCGAACTGTGGCGAATAATAAAGATATCATAAGCCATGTCAGTTTCGAACTCGGGACCTTAAGCACAGCAGTCCACTGCCTTACCAGTGGGCTACCCCGCTCCCTTTGTAACAATAAAAGAAGAAAAAAAAATAAAGATATGTTTTATAATAAAAAAATATACTTTTATCTACGATATGTCATATAAGATATTGATGATATAAATCAGTATATAAATCTGTTTTTATTATCATTACTGATTTCAATATAATATAAATGAAAATATCCTCACACGAATAGAATTTTCTCATTAGATTAAAAAAAAATATGTTATTATTCATTTAAGAAAAATGTTCTCTAATCGTGTGACCATATAACGTTGAATTTAGGTAAAGGAGATTGATGAATTTGAATAAAACTTATCTTGTATTAATGCTTTTAGGGAATGGATAATAAATTAAGGCTAAGAATCAAGGCAATATCTTATAATTGAACACAATCTGATCCATTCTACTAATAGTAATACAAAATTTAAACTGGTACTTCCGTAGCTAAAGAGAAAGAATAACATTACAAGACAACCTTGGCGTGAATTGGCATCCGACAGTAGTCGAGAGTTGAAAGGTCAAACTTATTCGCTGATACCATACAATGTTTTCAAACATTTCACGCAATTTAATTTTATAAATAAATTTATTTAAAGTGAAATATAAAAGTCAACATTTAGTTTGATTTATTTTTAATATTTATTATTAATTTAAAGTAAGTGCATATTTGCAGTTTACAGTTCATTTAACAGTCATTCAACATTCATTTTTATTTTTCATATCATTTCAACTCTTCTTAATATTTTAAGGCGAAACACAAAACATACGATCTATGATATTTAGGATTCTTTAAAGGGAGTAAATTATCCTTGACTAAACCGTCCATCGGATAGGACATAAAATATAGGTTCCGAGCCTGTACGATGTCAGGTACTCGTTGAAGATCCCTATCCTAATTATACCTGGATAGGCAAACTTTTGGACTCCCACAGTAAAATCGTCCGATTAGCTTCAGTGGATAAAGGGATGTTAAACAGACAACAAAATTTAAAATGCAGATGATACATTATGATGTTCGCACTTCGTATCACAGAAGGCAGTTGATGTAATAAAAGAGAGAACTTTCTACGCATTGTCGGGAGCTTTCTAGAGTATTCTAATGCAGACTAGATATAAGGAGCGATGGACTGGTCTGAAGCTTGAATGATATGGTTACTTTTCGTGTTACTGTATCTTTATCAATTGTGAAATTTTTGAACCTTTGTTGATTATTTGAGTTCTTATTGTTCGTCAGACATTGTGTGCGTTATTATTTTCGTTAGTAAACTTTTTTAAACACATATAAGTGTTATAATGTTTCGAAGGTAATATATGGACGAAAATCTTGCCTCTATAGTCTGTTCCACTTCGAGATGGCAGTAAATCGCGTGCGCTATTGCATATTATTCATCTACCCAATTTCCAAGTTAAAATTCTAAAAACCTTGTGGATTATTTGAGTTTTTATTGCTCATAAGACATTGTGGTATTTTCGTTTTAATAAACATTATTAAAACCCGTCTATGTATCACAATATCATTTTTTTTAAGGTGCCTTTACACTCTACGAACCTCACCTTCGAACCTTGCCCTACCAACGTGAAACGAACAGCCATTTATACTTAACGTGACGTTAAGCGAACCAATATGGCTGACTCACCCAACGCTAGCTTATGATAAAGAAAAAACCTGGTGCGTGCTCGCAACACACAACTTTCACTTACCAACTTACTTAGATTAGAAATTAATGCGTTATGTTAATCGCCACTTCTCAAATGAACAGCGTTGGAACACTTCTCAAAAATCGTTAAAGCCGTTTTTGAGTACATAAAAAAAAAACATGTGAAAATGATACAAAATTTATTAATTAAAGTCCCCCTCCGGTTAATCAATTTTGATGAAATTTTTACAGTCGTATCTCGGGCATATAAATAGATCAAATACTCAGTTTAATCAAAATCGTTTGAGCCGTTTTTGAAAAAATCGAAAAAAACGTAAAAAGTTATTAAATAAAGTACCCCCTCCCTTTGAGCAATTTTGATAAAATTCTTGCTGTCACATCGCGGGCATATACCTACACTAAATACCCCATTTCAGGTTCCCACGGCCTATAGTTTTTGAGCTAGTCTGTTCACACACACACACACACACACACACACAAACACACACACACAGACACACACACACACAGACCATTTCGCGGGACTTGGTTATTTTGACTCAGGGGACCCCAAAACGTGTATTTCCGTTGAAAATCGGAAGTCGAAATTTTTCATGATCGCAATACTTCCACTTACTATATATTTCATATATAGGTAAGTGAAAGTAAAAATCTACATTACCAATATATTTTATATTATCTGTAAAATAAAAAATAGGAGACGAATTACAATTAGACTAATTACACTAGTATCACAAACAACTCCTGTCGCTTAGGAAAAACCCAAATCAAAAGTGACATTAGCGTTACCCCCGAACCCAGGCGAACAAATGAAGTACCTAGAACACCCGAACAGTTGACGTGAAGGCTTCACGAAGGTTGTTCGAAGGTAAAGTTCGTAAAGGCATCTTTAAATAAAAGTTTGATTAAGTAACAATTTTTTTTTTTAATTTATTATTTTTGTTCACGATTAGCCTACATTCGATGCACTGTGTGTGGAGGCTTTATAAATTATGCTTTGTAAATTATGTAAGTAATTGATTTCATAATATTGGAATTCAAATTCTCCTATTTCTGTTTAAAAATCAGGTAACCCGTTGTTTGCCTTGCTCTATCTTTAATTGTTGGTCAGGTACGCATAGTTTGGATAGAAAATAAATATTTCAAGATCGTTTGCGTGTAAAACATCGTTGAACGTCTAATTTTATAGTTTGATGTTTAATTTGAGCCAGAGACGGGGCGGAAGTTGGGCTAGGTAATGGTTCACGAAGCTACAGGCCAAGCTGAAAACGTGGAGTTGCTATTTGGAAATATCCCAAGCTCAGTTTAAATATACTCCAATGTTTTCAGAATAGATATGGCATTTTCCCAGCGCACACAATTCATGCATGACCTATCCCAACTTCTCTGATAAAACTCCTTCTAGTTTTGGTTTTTTAATTTTTTATAGTTTACCTAATTCCTTTTGGGCCTTGATTGCCTTTATACCTAATTTAAAAGTAACCAATAGTTAACTTTTAAAAGTAGTAATGTGAAACTATCGATATTCTCCGCTATCGATAGTAGAGGACATAAAACTATCGATACTAGCTATAGTCTACTTTTCCATTTGCACTTTATTCTTTCTTTCTTTATTAGGAAATAAGATGAACCTCTGAATAGAGGATGTGTTCTATTATAACTTGAAATAATTGTTGGAGAGAAAAAGTACAGCCTCTAGTTCCAAGTCAGCCGTCTTTGTGATGAAAATTATTGTACATATTAAGATGCATAGGTGAGGCCAGACATCAAGTTTTTATAATAAAGAATAATTTAGTATTATTATTTTTATTATAATAATTTTATAACTAAGAATCGCTTCGTGAATCTAATTTACGGAATAATATCTTGGGTCTTTTTCGTTTAAAGCACGCCAACCGAATCTACAGTTACAAATAACACAACACATGTTTTTAAAAGTAACGATATTTAATAACTATTATATTATTTGTCACTTTATTCTAACTTCCAAAAATTACAGATGTCTTCCAGCATAACCTCGAATAAATCTTTGTTTTGATTCCTCTGTCTCCACAGAAATTCTGCAAGATATGAATCTATTAAAGTTCTCTTAGTACTAGCTTCTACTTTATTTCGCCTTTTAGCCGCAGCCCATATAGATTCTATCGTTTGTGTATGAGCTATTACATCTATTATTACTATTTAATGGAAATTTAGAAACAGTAAACCACGTACCTTCTCTTAAGCCATTTTCCATACGACAGGATCTATTATTAGATCTCCATCTGAATCTATTCTCTCTCTTGCTTAATTTCATGTTATGTCCATTGCGGCATATCCTATCTTTATGAAGAAGACCTTTTTCCTGTAGAAAATCTACAGTTTTATCTAAATCTTTGACTTGTTCGTGTAACCTAAACAAAGCCATGTTTACAATCGTAACTAAATATTTTAGTCATATGTTGTAATTGTAAAGAACCGAGTATTACGTAATGAAGTAACGATACCGCAAATAGTAACGTAGTAGTTACCATATGTTCATATTTGTACCTGTAAATTAGGTTGGCTTGCTTTAAACGAAAAAGACCCAATATCTTTTATATGCAAAAACAAAATGACCGAACAAAAAATAAAATATTACGGCAGAAATTGCCTAAACTTTTAATCTATTATTTTATTTTTTTTAGGAGCACAATTTTTTCAGTTGCGGCTGAAGATTTGACCAGCGTTTTAGGCCTATTTTTTTTTTTAATTCTTGAATGCTGTTTGATACAAGAGTGTCTTTGATAATTTCTTATTCATGTAGAACATTCAATATACATGCCTAATGGTCTTTACAAATTATTGACTTATTTTACTAAGTTAATATTTATTATTATTATTAAAAAAATATTGTTTATTATCATTATTAAAAAATAATAATTTAGTGGTCTTGGATTAATTATTGACTTATTTTACTAATTTAAAATTTTATTTCATTATTAATAGTGTTATTTAGAATAAAATAGTATAATGTTTAAAACACGTTTAACATTTATATTTTTATTACAGGTGAGTTATCCAGATATCATGTTATTTCTCACAAGCCCTCAATCTCAGTAAGTAAAACATATCTTATCGAATATATTTTACGTTTAATTAATATTAATTTAATATTTGCGTATCTTATCAATAATAATTCATTTTTATGTTGAATAAGTAATTCACAGGCATTCAGTGATTTATTCCGTAATATTATATTTTCTATCTTGGTTGGCAAAAATAAAATATGAGACTCTTACATATCAGTTCTATTCACATTGACCGCAATCCTATTCGTTTTTACATATAAGATTATTCAGTATATTTGACTAGTTTATTGTTTATATATACGTTCGGATGCTGTAAAGCCCTAAGATATACTCGTAGCCTAAGTATGGGAGATATACCGGCTACGTGGGAGGGGAGTGGGAGCTGACTAACCCTGACCGACTTTCTCGAAGATAATTTTCTAGGCCGGGCAATGACCCCGCGCTGTATTCCCCTCTCCCACTACGGTCTCTTCCAATCTTATATCTTAGCATATTATAATAATATTAGCGGTTCTTGGGGAAAACATAACATCCTTCGCTACGGTTTTAGGAAAAACAGGTCCACTGTATATTATAGAAAAAAAAATTGGTTCTGACTCGAGATATAGACAAAGCTTATGACAATGTTAAAAATAGCCACTCTTAAATCTATCCTAGTATATACACTGATAGACAACATTAACGCACCACCCTTATTTTTTGAAAATTTCCAACCTATGCAAATTTTGATCTTGAAAAGTATTTTTGGTTGATAAAGTAAGCGGTTTCAATAAAAAATTTTACTGTACATAGATAATAAAAGGTACAAAAATGATTAATGAAAAATCTGGTGCGTGCGCGCAACACACAACTTTCACTTACCAACTTATTTAGATTAGAAATTGACGTGTTTTGCTAAATATCATTTCCCAAAGTCGCACATTTTTCTACATTCATATCTTATTTTTGTTAATCATTAAAGCCGTTTTTGAGTAAATAAAAAAAACACGTGAAAATGATACAAAATTTATTAAGTGAAGTCCCCCCTCCGGTTGATCAATTTTGATGAAATGTTGGTTATCACATCTTTGGCATATAAATACATCAAATACCAAGTTTGATCAAAATCGTTAAAACCGTTTTTGAGTAAATAAAAAAAACATGTGAAAATGATACAAAATTTATTAATTAAAGTCCCCCCTCCGGTTGATCAATTTTGATGAAATTTTTACAGTCATATCTCGGGCATATAAATAGATCAAATACTTAGTTTAATCAAAATCGTTAGAGCCGTTTTTGAGAAAATCGTAAAAACTTAAAAAGTTTTTAAATAAAGTACCCCCTCCCTTTGAGTAATTTTGATGAAATTTTTGCTGTCACATCGCGGGCATGTACATACACTAAATACTCAATTTCAGGTTCGCACGGTTTATAGTTTTTGAGCTAGTCTGTTCACACACACACACAGACACAAACACGGACACATACACAGACACACACACAGACCGTTTCGCGGGACTTGGTTAATTGGACTCAGTGGACCCCAAAACGTGTATTTCCGTTGAAAACCGGAAGTCGAAATTTTTCACGATCGCAATACTTCCACTTACTATATATTTCAAATATAGGTAAGTGAAAGTAAAAATAGCCACTCTTAAATCTATCCTAGTATATACACTGATAGACAACATTAACGCACCACCCTTTTTTTTTGAAAATTTCCAACCTATGCAAATTTTGATCTTGAAAAGTATTTTTGGTTGATAAAGTAAGCGGTTTCAATACAAAATTTCACTGTACATAGATAATAAAAGGTACAAAAATGATTAAAGAAAAATATTGAAAATAAAACTTACCAACTTGTAAAAAAGAAAACAGTTATCTAGAAACATGTTTATCAATAACGGGAATTTCCACCTCCAATCACATATCTTAAACGCTTTCCATTGATTCAAAGAGTTTTTTAATTGAATCCTGAGCAAAATCGTCCCTCTCTTCAACAACTGCTCTTTCCAGTTCTTCAAGGTTGGTAGGGCATAAGTTCCGGGGCTCAATTGGATTCAAGTCAGGACTTTGGGGTGGTCACACCAAGTGCTGAATGCCAACCTCATTCAGGTAATCATCAACAATTCGTGTTCTATGGGGTCTGGCATTATCGTCCATCAGCAAGAATCCATCTCCGATGTAGGGTGCAAATGGCACTACATGTTCCTCGATTATGTCTTCTATGTACCTCTGTGTTGTTAAATACCTTCCTCGCACAACAACCAATTCAGTAGGAGATTCAAATGAAGTTCCACCCCAGAACATCCGTGAACCACCGTGAAATGCCACCTCGGGAACCATTCAGCATGACACGTACGTTTCTTCTTGGCACCTCCATGTGTAGTTACGGCCATCTGAAGACCTGAGGCCTACTCTCACCCCATCTGTGTAGAGAACTTTCTTCCTGTCATCTAAAGTCCACTTTACATGTTCACTTGCAAGCTGAAGCCAGGCCATTTTGTGAGCTGTCGTAAGGAGAGGTCTACGGGCAGGATGTTGATCCCTAAGGTTACTTTCATTAAGCCTTCCTCTTACAGCCCTGGTAGAAATGGACACATTCGGGACTTGCCTTATGAGACTTCTTATCCCATTTCTGGTAACGCTCGGTTTTGTAAAGCTAGGTGTTGGATTTACATATCTTCTCTTCTGCCGTACATCTAGGCCGGCCATTTCCTTTTCTTCTAGAGTGACACCCTGTCTCCCTAAAAAGCTTAAGAACCCTAGTCATTGAAGAGTGATGTACACCCAGTCTTCTAGAGACTTAACACTAGCTGTATCCCTCTTCTATCAATGTCACTGCCTCAACACAATAGTATTCACTTACATGCCTTACTGGGGCCATTGAAGAAAATCTAAAAACGTTTACAAGTTGAGCGGATGAATACAAGAGAAAGAATGGATGTAAAAACAATTTTTACCTTGTTCTAAATAATGCTACTGTAGGTGAAAAAGGGTTCATAAGAGTAAACAAAGCATTATTTATTGTTTATATTTACACTATTACCACCTTAATACCAATAGTTAGTCAAAATTAAAATGGAAGATCATATATTTAATTTTGACTAAAAAATATTGAGTGGTGCGTTAATTTTGTCTACCAGTGTATATGCTATGCTTTTCCTTATAACAAACAGGTAAATCTATCATTTACCATATAAAATAATTAAGTCCAAATGCTTCGTACATAAAAGGAACCGGTATCCTACAGTGACCTACAACAACTAGACAGCCTCAGTCCTACATTATTTAACATATAAACATCTGATATTATCAAAAACCCAACTCCGAATTGCAGAATGATACAGCACGAAGACGATATCATACTGTATAGTATAGTCAAATCCGCCAGCGTGGGAAAAACCATCGCAAAAAAAAAAAAAAATCGTGTTTTTGTGTTTGACGTCCCATTATGCTACTAAGGCTTATCGGACGATGCTACAGTTGGAGTCCTGAATTTTGCCTATCCAGGTATAATTAGGATAGGGATCTTTAACGAGTGCCTGACATCGTGCAGGCTCGGGACCTCCATTTTACGTCCCATCCAAGGGACGGCACAGCCAATGAGTTTTTACTACCATTAAAAAATCCTAGAGCAACCTTGGGACGCCACTTTACTACTATATATGTATTTTCGCATGTCTCATCTATATCATGTATATTATTTTGAGTATATAAATGTGTGTGTATTTACATACATGAAAATCATAAAATTTACAAACAATTATTATACAAATTTCTACTTGATTGTAGCTTTCACCTTAGTGAGGAAGACTTTTGTTTGGATAAGGTTTTTATTTAAATGAAAAATCCCTTCCAATGGGTTATCCTGTATTTAATTATCCCAAAGTTACGGGCTATATATAGACTACTATGTGTAAGGAATGTATATTGCATTTTTTCATTGTACATGATCCACTTTTATTAACAATTATGCACGACTCTGGACTATTTCATTGTCACTGATCTATAGGAAAACCCTTTGGATGAGATTCCTTCATTTAATGTAAAACCTTATAGTATAAAATATTTATATTATAATTATTAAATATTAAATAATATTTCGAATGATATGCCGGACATATCCGATCTGAAAATTTCTACCGGCTGAAGGTTCATTCCACATAAACAGATGTAATTGGGGTAAATTTGAAAGATGCCACAGCGCGGCAAGTTAACCAGGAGTTGTCGAGCCTGTGCGATATCATGTACTTATTTAAGCTACCAATGTAAGGTTCCACTATAGCATCATCCGATTAACCATGGTAGCATAAAGTTTTTTTTTCTTCTAAATAAAACAAATCTAGTGCATATACAAAATACGTGAGGAGGTTATTTGATAACAACAGATGTCTGACAATTAAGCACGTATAATAATATACATTATCACAGAAGTAACTCGAAACGGAAAAGACCCATTATAACTAATTATTTATTCATTTTCATGAGTTTCCTTGGATAGCAATCTTCAAGGATGGTTTGCTGTAATTTAAAACAAAAGAAATGATAAAAGATAGGTATTGAATAATTTAAAGCAGGCATATTTGAACCCTCTTTTCGGTAGGAACCACAAAAGGCAATCGATGCCCTAAAACAGCCCATCTGCCCCGGCCATTAATAAACCATGAAAAGAGAGGAAAAGAAGATAAGCCTTGAAGAATACATAAAGGAAAAGAAGCCAGAATGGGAGGGGGGAGGAAGTAATATGAATTTCCGGCTTAAAGCCCCCCCTCAAGGGACACGACTCCTGGATCGGCCAACATCGGGGGATGTCCCCGTCTTCACTATCTCGCGATTCAGTCGACCGTAAAACTCATTACCCTCGGAAGAATATCTTAGCTTTTCGTCCCCTTCGAATTTCTTATGTGCTTGTCGAAAAGCTAATATTTTACGAGCTAAAGATTTTTTTTTTTGGCGGGGGGGGTTTGAGGGTTATCATTTGCATCTCTTATTGGGCCTTCCTCGTACTCCACTCACTCGAAATCGCATCGTTTCCTATCAAAAGACGTCTTTTGATCTAGCTTCCTTAATACTAAGCCCTCAATGTTTAACACTAAACCTAACAGAGCGGTCAAATGACCGCTTTTGAGGCTTTAATCTAAATTATTAAATTCCAGGTTTTTATTTTTCTTGAACTTACTGCACTATTCTATATAAATAGCTGTTTAATTTTTCAATATATATATTTCTCTTCTTCTTTCGTTTTTCCTGATAATAATATGTACTCTACCGTTGTCTACCCTGAGCGGTCTTTTGACCGCTAGAATATATATGAAATTTTTAGGCAAAATGGCGATCATTCAAATTAGATTATTGGCTCTGTACGTGGCATTATAATTATTTGCGACTTGAATTGCGACTTCTATTTGTAACATTACTGAATGAAAATAATAAAAACTTTTGATAAAATAAAAAAAAACACTGTATTCGGATAAAAATAACAAATCGAATAATGAAAATAAAGAAACTTCTTTTGAAAAAAATAAATAAACCACTCGAAAATATAAGTCTTTATGCAGTTTTTTTAGCAAGTCACATACGTAATCAACACACACTCTGAAAGAGTTTATATGCCTGATTATATTTATACTTGGGTAGGCAGGTATAAATACATTTATATAATTTGTGGCAACACTGACAAAGGCGGGTTTCTATTAGAAGTATGTGCTACTACAATTACAATCAACTGGAAAAGACTATAATGTTTATTATAATATGTCGGAAGGTTTAGTGTTAAATTGAAAAGTTTTAAATCCTGAATATTTTATCCATGGACCTATCACATTGCAATCCGTGAAGATTGCTTATCCTTTCTAAATTTGTAAATGGTTTGAAAATAGGTTGACTAGCTTCTCAACTGTAATTTGTAAAAATATTTCGAAAGAATATAATTAAGAACTAACTACTCGTATAATTATTCAAACCTTGTGATTTATAATAGCATATAATTATATACAACTGTAGTATCCATTATTTTTTACCATTTCTTTTAGTTTGGATTTACAAAGGTAGAAACAATATGCATTTTTGATATTTCTTCTATATCTATAATTATATATGTCAAAATTATATAATTTTTTTAATATTTGAGTTATTGTCGAGTTATTATACCAAATAGGTTATAAAATATTATTTTAAGTATAAAATGGGCGTTTGCCTGTTGGTGGGCGATGTAAATAAATAAATAAATTAATAAAATATTGCAACTAAAAGGTGTCAAACGTAAAAACAATATATCGTCCCCATTTATTTTATTTATTAAATCCCTCTGATTAATATTAGATATGAAAGGAATTTTAAGATCAATTAAAAATATATTATTTTAAGTGACACCAATGTGGATTTAACACGTTAGGTTGGGCGGCGTATTTTAGGTGTATCCTGAACTGAACGGTATCGGTCCCCGGGGTCCGACTGCTGGGATGAGCCACAGACGATATCGGGCGTCGAGGTCCGGTGGGAATGCTTGGACGAAAGCGTTATCTTTTGATTAAAAGGGAATTAAATGAGCGTCTCAATGGTATTATCTCTTGGTAAGGATTGGAACTAGACATAATAGGCGCAGGACAGGCCGATACAGGATTTGCCATTCTTTATCGAAAATCGGACAAAAACAACATAATTTCAGCTGTTAGCAACATTTTCTGCCCTAAAATGCAATTATCTTATTAAAAGTCGACTAAATTGAGTGTTTGAAGTGTTCGGACTTTCGGAAATTTTCATGTGAAAATCGGCTGTTAACCCGCCGTTGGTCGCGTTGTGAGCATTTTGCTCACACTTGCCGAAAATCTTCTGTATTTCGCTTATTTCTTTTTATTTAATTCTGACATTTTTTCTATTTGTCATTTGTACATTAACTCACTATAGGAAGTTGTTTTTGAAAAAAACAATTGCCGCGCCAAGCTCCTATATAACGTTTTGTTCGAAAGAACGGGGGCGTGAGCAAATTGCTCACAGCGCGACCATCCGTGACACAGAACTGAGCCATCGTGCGGGCCGCTCCCTGACATGCACGGACTTGTCCATCTCCACAGTAATAAGCCCAAATCTTGTCAGTAGACGTTGATGAAATATTGTAGCTGTTCCGTTTGGTAGTTTAGTTCGGAAAATGAGTGGAACAAGACGTCTGTCGAAGATATTACGGCTTTTGGGGGATAATCCGGAAGAAAAAATGTCTGTAAGTATTTTCGTCTCTTCTCTTAGGTTTTTTAGTTAAAGGTTAGATTAGTTTTTATATTTTTGAGTAAAATGGGGTGTTTCGTTTTTAGATCGTTATTCCTGGCTTCTTGAAATTGAGCAAAGTGGTTATATTGGATAATACTCGAAAAATCCGTCGACTTGCCAGAACTTTTGCCGGAATTCGAGTATCAACGTACCAAATGTCTGCGATTTTTTATATTTTTATAATTTTTTTTCCTTTTCAACTAAAAATTTCTTATTTTTCTTTTTGTAATTTTGAGTAATGTATGCTACTGCAATTTTCTTACAATAACTACTTCTTTTTTAAAACTAAAAATAGTGTTGATAAAGACTTTTATTCTTGTTTATTCTCTTCTATTCATTCCACTCCTATAAATAAATTATAATAAATGCATTAAACTGATGAAAACACCTTAAACAGATTAATAATTTAATGATAAAGATATTCTAAATTAAAAGAAACAAAAATATGACGATGAATGCTGCTTAAAAATAATAGAATAGCCAAAAACTGAGGTGTGAGCAATTTGCTCACGCGCGACCAACGGTGTCCCACGGAGGGGCGCGACCAGCGCCGGGTTAAGGAGGGAATGTAAGACATCGGACTCCCGGGACCGATGCCGCACCTAACGTGTTAAATAATTTTTTTGACATAAAATTATAATATAAACAATCAAAGCTTTAATTATTAACAACGTTATAGACAGTTATTAGCAGTGCCTCAAACGAAACCTTATGCTTCGATGTTAAAAGCATTGATCATTCCAAAACATGTAATCTATTACCTAATCTATGTAATAATATGTATGGAACAAATCTAGTACCTACAAATGGGGAAAGGATTATGCTTGTATAAAGACAAAATATTTTGATTTATTGCTTATTACTTATATTTGTTATTGATGAACACTTGGATAAATTATTTGGATTACTAATGAGGTAGATTTTGGGGCTGCTTGTGGCAGCTATCTCCAGCTTTCTGAGGTTAATTAGCTATCGCCCTCTTTACCTCAACTCCAATACCTCTGATAATTAATTACCGATAACTATACCTCTTTACCGATTTCCGTTAATTAATTCAAAATAATTTGCCAATGTAATATGATTAACGTAAACTGCCTCATATGGCCTTACTATAAATTTTAAATGGCATTTTAAGAAGAAACTTGTAATATAGTCAAGATTTTTAGTGTAATTCAAAATTTTAAAAACGAATAAAATAAACAAAAACCGTGAGGAGCAAGAAAACTTATAAATGTGATAGAATTTCTCCTCATTTCATAATGAAAACAGCTCAAAAGCGGTTTCAATTTTTCACTAATACAATACTTGAATATGTTATGTACATTAAATTTATTTTGAAAGTTTAATGACAAGTATGCTTGGTTTATTTTTTCCGTTCGTTTGGTTGGAGGACAGGTATTCTTCGACTACATTGTTGGAAAAAACTTTATATATAAATAAAGGATAATGGACCCCGATGGTTCTATACCGCGAACAGATTGCTAACACACGTCCATTCACAACTTCAACACAATTTCAAAAAAACAACTTTAAAAATTCAGTTTTATTGTCCCATATTCGTCTCAGACTAACACCTCGAATATTTTTCAGACGTCATCCCGGATATTGCCGGTCTTACGAATTGTTTGCTTCTAAGCATCGCAATTCTTAGCACTTCTACCACCTGAAATAAATATTTGCCGGATAAAATTCACTCTATTCGAAGTTGTATAGAATTCTTAATTCTTTTTGAATAGGAAAACAAATCAGCTGAAATTGTGATTCGTATTTTCATGTTTGTTTTTCAAATGAGAATGATCTAAAAGAGTATATTGATAGATTATGTTTAAAATAAGTACTGGGGGTTAACCTGTGGTGCAGTGTATTGCATAGCACCCTACGATACTAAAGGACACAGGATCGCGTCCCGAGGTGGCCCAATGATTTTTTAAAGGGGGTACAAATTCCTTGGCTATGGCGTCCCTCGAATAGGAAGTAAACTGGAGATCCCGAGCCTGTACGATTCAGGTACTCGTTAAAGAACCCTAACTTAATTATACCTACACAGGCAAAATTTAGGCAGCAACTTTCGTTTAGCCTTATTAGTATAAAACAAACACTAAATACTCAAAATAAAATATTACTGACTTAAATTTTACTTTTTAACCGTCTAACTCTATTCTAAATGTCTGTGCTTGATTGCACGTCTTTATAAACTGCTAGATGTTAGTGCGGGTGAAAAACAAAACAAAAATAGATGATATATTAAAAAGTATAAATCTTTTTAAGAGCTTTAAGCTTAAAAGGTCTTATGAATCCAGTTTTCTCCCAATTTTAATCTATTATTTTACTTCGGTGGTATTTACTTTGTCGTTAAACAACCACAAACCTACCAAATTTATGGTTTTTTAAAATATTTTGTCGGTGTAATGCTAAAGTGAACTAAGAGCTATAATTTATATAAGAAGTAATAGTCGAATTTTGTGAAATATTGTTGTATTCACATTATATATTTCACTTTTTATTTTATTTTATTATTAAGAAAAATAATTAAAGGTAATTAAAAACAAAATTTAATCGGTGTCACCTGTGGTTTAGTGCTTAGCATGACAACCTACAATACTAAAAGTCGCGGGTTTGCGTCCTATGGTAGCCTTAGGATATTGTTTAAAGGGAGTAAAAAATTTTTGGCTATGCCATCCCTTGGATAGGACGCAAAATGGAGGTCCCGAGCCTGCACGATGTCAGGTACTCGTTAAAGATCCATATCCTAATTATACCTGGATAGGCAAAATTTTGAAATTGCTTGTAAAGTTCATTAAAACCGTTTAAGTAGATAAGTTATTCCGATAACAGGTTCCATAAGTTAGCAGTTATTTCCAGTGACTGTTAATAAATTCACCGAGACTAAGGACGCTGTTCGGATCACCGTTCCTTTCACTGACAGGCTAATCGCCGTTTTATATCTCTCCCTTATAAAGGGAACAGGTTACGAAATATTATCAAGTATCTAATATCATTCAACCGTTCTCTCATTTATCACTAGCTCTCTCACCTTAAATTCTTTTTCAACAGGTTACCTAATATCATACATTCATATTCAGGTGAGATAAATATATATTTACATGTGTCAACAAGGAAAAAAAAAAACGTTTTTTACCAAAGCACTCTTTAATATCTGATCCGTACTTGACCCTACTTTATGCTTTTAAAGAATTTTCCTTGAACTAAAAAAAAAATAAAAATGAAATATTAAGGTTGGTTATTCGGGGAGTCTTTTTATTGTTTTAACTTCCTCTTACGCTGGTAGTGGGTGTTTCCTCATCATGAATTAATTTTATTTTTAGACTTTTCCGAAATGTAAAACAAATTAATATCGTTTAGCGGCTATTTAAAGTTCATGAATCTATTGAAATTCCATTAATATCAATTATTTGAGACTTTCAATTGACAGAGGGACTTACTCCAATTTCAACATGTTTCAGGAAAGCACTCTAAAGCACTTTATGTAAAATTTCTCTTTGAAATTTAGTTTTTTGTTTATATTATACAATTTTTTTTTTTATATATTTTATTAGGTTATTGTGTGTGTGTGTTTTTGGGGGGTGAATAGGAATAATGAATAAGAAAAATAGAATAAAGGCTTAACGAACCCGAATGTCCGTCCGTCTACATTGAATTCTGCATTGTTTATCCGTCTAAATTTTCCAGTTGATCATCTCTCTTCGGCACAAATATTCTACGTAGTACAAAACTTCTTCTGTAACACCCGAAATCGAAATATAAACCAAATTTCCTGAAAGTTGTTTTAAATGGTAAAAAGTTAATAGTTACCCTCCCACGTTTTACTGAATTCAGCTATTCCTGGCGGAGAAAAATCCAACAAATTAAAGATCATAAAAATATGTCTGATTGTTTAACGTCACTTTATGCCACTAAGGCTAATGGGACGATGTTTCAGTGGAAGTCTTAAATTCTGCCCATCACTGGATTATAACTGTATAATTAGGATAGTATCTTTAACGAGTACTTGACATCCTACAGGCAAAGGACCTCCTATCCATTTTACGTCCTACCCGAGGGACGGCATATCCTTGGATTTTTCACTTTAAAAAATACTAGGGCCACCATGGGATGCAAATCCGCGACCTTTAGTATTGTAGGTTGCTATGCTAACCACTACAATATTAGTATTAATATTAATATTATATTAACTATAGTATTAATATAATATATATTAATAATATATATAGTATAGCCAATATTAATATCGATGTAGAAGAAATACCAAAAATACAAATTGTTAATACCTTTGTAAATCCAAGCTAAAATACGTGGCAAACAATACTTCAGTTCAATATAATTATATATTATTATAAATCTCAACGTTTAAATAATTATACAAGTATTTAGTTCGAAATTATATTATTTCCAAATATTTTTACAAATTATAGTACAGAATTTTCGGTAACGTGGTCATCAACCTATTTCCTAACGGTATACCAATTTAGAAAGCATAAGCAATCTTCAGGAAATAATCTGAGACCATCTGAATCTTTTTATGGGATTTATGCTTATGACTTTCTTGTCTGTTTCATTGAGATGTGTTTTAATTATTGACAAGGAATAACTATTAAAAATCTATCATTATACAGCTTTTTCGATTCTGAATTTGTAATTCAATGGGAAATAACTATTACACCACGAGTGAACCTCTGTCTGTTTTTATTTATCTATAATAGATTTAATGATTCCTAAACCCAAGTTGAAGACCAGAAAGAGATTTTAGAATAAAAAGATTAAGAAAGAAAATAATCTTTTGAACTTTAACACTGATTTACTCGAAATCAGAATAATGTCACCTAGACCGCTTGTCTTGCAAACATATGTAGCACTAAAAGCCTAAACTCTCTCTAGAAGATTTATGAACACTTTAGAGGCAAAAGATGGAGTTGAATAGACCCATCCTTTTCCCCGAGATACCGTAGACCACCGCTCACACACACCGAAGACATACGTCCCAGAGGAAGTTATGAGGGGAATTTATTAGAAGTGGAGAAGCCGGGGCTACCGAACGGGAGTGAACTCCCCCCGCAGCGGAGGCAGAACAATATAACTCAGTCGAGATAAGAATAAACCCGGCACAAATCTCTCCAATCAGTTCGCTTTTTATGGTCCCTGTCTTGTCATGGGTTCGTGTCCTGCCCCGTCACGACAAATATTATCGCCTCCATTAGCTACTTGTCCATTTGCATAAAGTACTCTTGCGAAACTTTCTTCTTGCCAGCGAAAATATGTAATTGCATGTCTACATCTACTACACCTGGCCAAAGATCAAGGCAAGATTTTATTGTTTCATTTGTTCCTATATATTGTAGCATTCAACTAGAGATTATTATATCAGCAAAAGCGTTTGGATCATATATTGGAAGTTATTCGTTTCCATAGTAACTAAATGAATTTTACCACAACTTCAAATACAGTAAATTAATCGTAAACCCCAATTTTTGCATAGATCGTCGTCAATAAGAAAAAACACTATAACCCTCAAAATATTCGAAGAATCGGGTATGTAAATCGCTGTGAGCCTCTTGATAAATAATAATTGTTAAGAATAGTTATTTTCATCTCTAGTACCAAAAGTTGTTGATTTCTTATTATCGTAAATAAGTGTTTTCCCAGCTGATGGCAGAAATTAGACCAAGCACCGAAAACCCACTTTTGGTACGTGTTATGAACAATAATTTTCATCATAATGTATGATTCTTGAGTACATTAAAACACTTTCTTACATTTCATTAATAACTTATATATATCGAGGGTCACCTGTGGTGTAGTGGTTAGCATGGCAACCTGCAATACTAAAGATCGCGGGTTCAATTCCAGCAGTGGCCTTAGGATTTCTTAAAGGGAGTAAAAAATCCTGGGCTATGTCGTCGGATAGTACGTAAAATGGAGGACCCGAGCCTGAAAAGGTACCTTTACACCTTACGAACATCACCTTCGAACAAGTTCTCCTTCGAACCTTGCCGTACCGACGTGAAGCGAACAGCCATTTATATTTCACGTTACGTTAAGCGAACCAATATGGCTGACACACCCAAAGCTAGCTTATGATAAAGAAAAAATCTCCATTATCAATATATTTTATATTATCTGAAAAAAAAAAAGAAATAGGAGACGATTTACAACGTTTTACAAATTACACTAGTATCACAAACAACTCCTTTCACTTGGGAAAAACCCAAATCAAAAGTGACACTAGCGCTATGCGAACAGATGAAGTACCTAGAACACCCGAACAGTCGACGTGAAGGCTTCACGAAGGTTGTTCGAGGGTGGTGTTCGAAGGTAAAGTTCGTAAGGTGTAAAGGCACCTTAAGATGTCAGGTACTTGTTAATGGTCCCTATCCTAATTATACCTGTATAGACACAATTTAGGACTCCCACTGTAGCACCGATCAGCCTTAGTGGCATAAAGTGACCTTAAACCAAAAAACAAACTTACAGATATAATATAGTAAGAAATTAAATTGCTAGTTTAAAAAAAAAAACACATCTGTTCATTAACCTAGAAGAAAAATACTAAATATTAACATTAATATTTATAGTACAGGATTTAGCTGGGTAGTTAAAAGTAGTTCGTTTAATGCTTCTTATGCGGCTTCTAAAACATCTTCTGGTAATTTGAACTTCATGCATTCAACTTGAAAAAAAACTCAGTATTACTACTACTACAGTATTACATATACCCTGCTAAAGTAACGAATGTGTGACTAAAAACCTATGCATATGTATTAGTAATAGGTGAGGTTAGCGCACCGAAAAGATTTTCAGGCCTAGGACGGAAAAGTAGCACCTTATGGGCTAAAGCATACATTGAAAACACATGTTTTTGATGCAGTATGATAAAATATTTTTTGAGTTTAATAAAAAAAAAAAAGAGAAAGTTTTGCTGTTTGTTCTTACTGTTAAAAATTTTCAAATTTGTTTGACCAGTATTATTTTGAGGCTTCATATTCGAGAGGACAGATATTTCCTCTGTTATGGTTTCCTTGTCCGCTCATTGCTTAGAATATTTACGTTCTAAAATAGTTGAGTGATTTTTTACTAAAGTGGAAGTAGAAAAGAGCTGAGATAAAAGAGACGCTGGCAAGATATCAAGAATCCAGTGAGCACTTCCGGTAGCCGTATCGCTCACTTCCTCTCTCACTCATTTCAACAATAATTTATCTAGTACCTATTTTATACAAATATAATTATTTTAAGTCAAGCTAATCGCTAAATATTATTTTTTTTTTTTACGAATTTTAAAAACTATAAATTGTATATATATATATATATATATATATATATATATATATATATATATATATACATATATATATCTATGTAATCGGGTTCCGATTAACCGAGGTCCTGTCAACCGATGTGCCAAGTCTGAGGGGTTGGGGGTATGTACCTATATGTATGAGTTAATTTAAACAAACTACAATAAAAGATTTCTTTTTAAAAATATATTTCAATAATTTCTGTTATTATTATTGTTATTATGCATTATTATTATTAAGTATTTATTTGGTTTTTAAGCATATATGTTGTTTTTATTAAAAAATAACCTACATTTTCAGTTGGTATTGCTATGGTTCCCATTAACCAATTATTTCGATTAACCGAGGTAAGCTTGGTCCCCATCGATTCAGTTAATCGGAACCCTACTGTATATAAATATATATATATATATATATATATATATATATATATATTATGATATAGCTACCACCTTTAAATTTATATACATCGCTAAAAGAATTATATTTTTGAATTACATATTAATTACAGGAAAATACTATTTAATGAGGGTTCATTTTTAATTTTATTACTATTATCTGTGCATACATATTTTTTTTTCTTTTGTTTATAATCTTTGTTTATTCTTTATTTGTTTATTATCTCTTTAAAACTTTATTTTAAATTTATGAATGGTGAAATCTCGTTTGTACAAATTTTTTATGTAAACTAAATTCATTAGATGTATGTCGTAGTTTGTAAAACTTACACATATGTATCATTATATTGCCCAGCCAGGCTCTATTAGTATGGGGACTTCCCCGAAAGACAAATAAATATATCTATCTATCTATTTATTTTTTTAAGCTTCATTTCTCATGAAGTAAGAGCATGACTTTTTTAAATACAAAATTATTTTCGTTGTAAGTGATAGTTTAAATATTGGTTTTTTCGCAAGCTATAAAGACTGAAAATGAATACGACGATTAGAAGTTATTAAATCAAATAATGATCCTAGGATTTTTTAAAGGGATTAAAAAATCCTTGGCTATAGCGCTCGTCGGATAGGACGTAAAATGGAGGCCCTGAGCCTGTACGATGTCAGGTACTCGTTAAAAACCCCTATACTAATTGTAACTGTACAGGCAAAATTTAGGACTCTCACTGTACCATCGTCCGATTACCCTAAGGTGCATAAAGGCTAGTTAAACAAACAAATAACAAATTATATTTTTTAGTACTCCATAAATACCTCTTATTTATACAAAAGGCTTCCAAATCTGATAAAATGATTCTATATAAACAATTAAACTATGATTATGGAACAAATTACCTACATGACCCTAAACTTAATTTCAGTGTCGTTAAATGGATATTCAAATCTAGATGTGAGTTATTATAACAGACTTTATCAAAACAGTAATATAATATGCTCATTATGTAATAAAAAAGAAACTGTAAACACCTTGCACTTCCTAGCCATATGTCCTATTTTAGCGGAAATCATGTTTTGGCAGGAATTATTTAAATAGCGAAGATGTTATATACTACCTGAATGGTAAAGATTGGCTGGCGCTATATAAATATTGTAAAAGGGCATGGCAATATAGATACAACCTTATCCAAGAATTTAATTATAATTAAAACAAAAAATTGTTTTATTATTGTTGTACTTTTTGTTTCTAAAAAATATTATTAGTAATAAATAAGAAGTGTCAGGGCGGTACATTAAGTTATATTGTTTATATATGTTTATTTTAATTAATTGTTTTTTGTTTTTTTGTGGGTTGTTTACTTTTGCTTGTAATATTAGTTATGTAGATATATTTTGGTTTTGTATTAAAATATACAAGGCCAGCTCCGGACTGACGGTCTAATAGACCACTGTTCTGTGAATGTTTTTATTTACTTAGTAGTTGGTATGTACCTGGGATGGGAATGAAAATAAATAAAAACAGTAAAAAAAAACACTTTTTTAGCCTAATTATAATTTTTACCTAATGTCAGTAGAATTTCTACTTTATCCTTTTTTAAAACCTATACTCAGGCCCCTATAATAAACACACTGAATTTATTATTTAACATACCTAATTAGCAAATACTCCTCCAATCAAACTATGAACTGTGGGGTTTCAGAACTGTGGAATTCCCATACCGAAGCTTTGGGAGGGTGATTTGGTGGTAGCTATTGGTGAGTGCGAATATGAGGAACCCGAGTGACAGGGGTGTTGATTGATGTGGACGTGACTGGCTATCAATAGCCACCACGGCTAACGCTAATGATGCTCAAACCTTCATCAACTACCTCTGCCAAATCATCAGCTAGTTTCTCGTGCGATTGTGACTGTGTTTCGGTTCTAGTGCTTGGTTCTTCTAACGGCATCTGAGTGATTTTTGAACCCTTCTCGGCTTCTTTTCTGCTATCCAATGCACTCTGTGCTTTGTATAAGTACCCCCTATAGCAAAATGGCGAGTATTTAAGGCAGTTCCTAGATCAACAATATGTATTGGTTGCAAGGTCTGGGGATTCCAAGATTTTAAATTAGTAGAAAAATTATTATTATTCTGTATCAAAAACTTATTTAATTTACCAAAAGATAGCCCTAATTACATAATATATTTAGAAACAGACACCCGTGCATTACACAGACAAATTGTAATTAACGAACAAACGTAGTAAAAAGGAAAAAAGAAATTGAAACAAAAAAAATATTATTTAGGATTATTTCCTTGAAAGATAAATGATAATTTGTCTACTGTTCCCTCTGTTAATTCTGTATATTGTTTGTTTAACGTCCCATTATGCTTCTTAGGCTAATCGGACGATGCTATAGTGGGAGTCCTAAATTTTGTCTATCCCGGGATAATTAGGATCGGGATCTTTAGCAAGTACCTGACATTGTACTGGCTCGGAACCTCCATTTTACCGGGACCGACCTATCCGAGGGACGGCATAGCAAAGGATTTTTTACTCCATTTAAAAATACTAGGGCCACCGCGGACGAGAATCTGCGACCTTTATAGATTGCTATGAAAACCACTACACCACAGGTGATCCACAATTCTGTGTGATTTCATGTGTTTTAGAACTAATAACACTATTGTAAAAAATACGGTCAACCTGGCAGACGGACATAGTCAATGCCTTTATGTTAATGTATAAAACGAACTTTTACTTATAAAAGTTTTATAAACTTATTTTGTAAAATAAAGAGTTTATTGTTATTATTACTGCTTTGGATAAAAAAATGTTAAACTTTCATTATGATTATTGTACCATATAAAGTTATTAACCATTATTTATAGGAACATGGTTGCAAACTGTCAGTTTGTATTACAGCTCACCTAGTTGTTATTAAGGATGCGACATCGAAATCAAAACATCGACATTTTGAACAATTGAATCGATTTTTACAATGTGGGTATTAAAAAAAAATTAAAATAAAAAAAACCATTACAACCCATGATGTTGATAAAACTTTTTAACTTATTTTTTAAACCTACATTAGGTTAAACTAAAGTATTTTGAGTATCATCTATTAACATAATGTCTTAGTGACATCAAATAGAAAAAATCCTAAATTGATCTGAGGGTTTTTTTTTTAGTTTCATTTCATAATCGCTTTATAATCTATGACATTAATGCTTAATTAATTATCATTTTTAGTCATTTATTTTTCTCGACCTCGGTTACATTAACTGAGGCAATTAACTTAATCGTAAATATTTTCCTGATGAAAGATGACGGTAATGAAAAATCGCATTGCGTGACTTAGCTCAATTGAAATGATATCATCTTAGCTAAAGGTGTGAGTGCCTGCGTTAATGGAAAGAATAAAGAAATTGTAAATAGGGTACATTACTTTACTCCGAAAACAGACCAACATATGTCCTAACATTACGATTTTTAGATTATTACATTACTGTAAGTAAAATTTGATTTTAAAAATAATTATAGTAACTGAATTCAGGCAGACCAAAGGTACTTCATTGTAACATCCTTCCACATGCCTGACATGCCACTGTATAACAGCCATCAAATCTGCTGATTGTCTATAGGTTGTTGAGGGGCGCAGATAAAAAAATTGAATAAAAAATAAAATAAAAATTAATTCCTAACAAGGATTTTCTTTACTAACGAATCTCACGAATTTTATATTTAATTGCTCCCAAGTTTCGGGCTATAGGCCCATCTTCTTGGTTAATCTGTTGAACATTGTACAGGAGGTGGCCCTAGAGTTTTTAAAGGAAGTAAAATATCCTTGGCTGTGCCGCTCCTCGGATAGGACGTAAAATGGAGGTCCTGAGCCTGTACGATGTCAGGCACTCGTTAAAGATCCCTATCCTAATTATGCTTGGATTGGCGAAATTTAGGACTCCCACTGTAGCATCGCCCGATTAGCTTTAGTAGCAAAAGGGACATTAAATAAAAACCGAATTACACATTGTATTAATTCTAATTTTTCGTAAATGTCAGTAGAATTTCTACCTTATCAGTTTGTGGAACCTATACGCACTCACTTTACTACTTAATATAATGATTATAGTTGTAAATACTTCTTCAGTCAAACTATGAACTGTGGGGTTTCAGAACTGAATTAGTTCTAATAGATTAGAAGCTATACCGTCCCTCGGATAGGATGTAAAATGGAGGTATCGAGCCTGTACGTTACCTGTGTCAGGTACTCGTAAAAGATCTATATGCTAATTATACCTTGGTAGGCAAAATTTTGGATTCCCTCCCACTGTAACATCGTCCGATTACCCTAAGGAGTATAAAGTGATGTTAAACAAACAAACAAATACTTGTTATATAATATGATACGAACCTATGACATATAACTCATAACATGATACCATATGTTGACACGAGGTCCTACAACCAATATTCCTCTTTACGACTGCCCCTTAACTCCGGACTGATCCAGACAACGGCAGCTTCCCCCAAGTTCCTAGCCACACCTCCTCAGGACCATCAAACCAGGACTAGCCGAAGAGACGAGACTCCAGGAGCCGATAAAACGGGAAGAAGAGGGTGCTAAATCCTGTTTACGCAGAACTGGAACTGCCTAATAAAAGCGGCATCCTCCAACTCCTTTTACTGATCGTAAACCGCGCCGTAGTCTTCATCGCCGCAGCCTCAGACGTCTCCACGACTACCGTTTTACATTGCTCCTGTTTAATGTCTCGTGTCGATGTTAAAGAGGCGAGCGGAGATTTAGGGAGCGATGGCTTTTGTTGTCGTTTAAGGAATTGTTTTCTATTGTCAACAATATAATTTTATCTCACCAATTTATTATTTTCTTTTTATAATGCTAGATTATAATAAAGAAACAATAACAAATATTTTATTATTCGGCGGCGCAAAGATCGTATTGCTCTATTAGAAGAAGAAAATTAAATTAATTGTTTCCTCAATGGATCTTCCTAAAAAACATATGAAGAGGAGAGGTTCAAAAATCCACATCTCCGGTCCACCTGAACACATTTTTCAGGAAACTCAAAAAATTTACCACGTCTTGTGGAGTGGTCAGATAAAGATGATTTTTTTCCTTCGAAAGGTGCTGCTATCTTGTGTAAGTGAGCTTTGAATAAAAAAAATAACTGATTTAGAGGCAACAAAAAAAAAAGTAACAAAATATGAAATGAGAAAGTCTTGCAACAAAATGTTTTAAGGAAAGACTTTTGCTGCATACCTCATTGGTACAAACGAGTTTTAATATACACAGTAAGTTGATCTTCTTAATAAGTAATATTTATTTAGGTTCACAACTATTTTATAAATGAATTCGGTACTATTTTACAAAATAATATCTCCCACTAACTTAAATCATTTACTAAAAATTATTTTTTTTTTTGACGATTTTTTCAAAAATATCAGTGTACGGATATAAAACATCCGACAGCAAAACGTTTACAAAACGACTAGATCCTAAGGCTATCCTATTACAATAACGACTTCATCATCCTGTAGTTTTTTTGTTTCCCCCGTCTGTGGCAGATATATTGAGAACTCGTGTGTAATACTTCAACGAATCATTGGCCTTCCACTCGTCACCAATATGCTTTTTCAGCAGATTATCAACGCCTTTCAGCTTGTTGGAGCCATTGAAAAATCAATTATTAATTATTATCTAGGTAAGAAGAATCGAGTATAAACTGATATAAAACACGCGAGTTTAAGGAGCTTTCGATATTTTGTTCAGAAAGAGTAACTGATGAAGTGAACGAATGGTATGGGTCAAAGTGAGAAGTGATCATTGGAACGAGTTTTGCATCAAAACGAGTAACGAACCAGTTTTGAAACACAATGGGCTATGGAACGAATCAGTTCTGCAACAAACCGCTGTTTTTTATAGCAAAAATCCATAATAAATAATAAGTTTTGCTCCAATCTGATTAGATATTTTGAAAGAGCATTAAAATATCTTTAAGAAGCCACTGCTATCTCAATTTTACAAAAAAATGGAACGAACGAGTTTTGCACCTATATATATATATATATATATATATATATATATATATATATATATATATATATATATATATATATATATATATATGCAATAGATATCAAAAAGTTTTAAAAATACAGTATCAAATTATTTATATCAAAAGTGACTGATTTATATCACAACTGAAAAAATCATAATCTGATCATTATTTTTGAGTAATAGGTTTACTATATAAAATTGTTAGGAATAAAGTTATCCATATCCTGAACAAATCAGTTGTTACGGTTAATAAATAGCTCGAAAATATTTTTAGAAACATGGTCATAAATCTGGTAGCCTTTGGAATGTACATCGCAGTTTGTCTCGTTGACAAACATTTATACGAGCCTACAACATGAGGAATTTACGGCCCTCTCATTCACTTGTAAACGTCTACTATTTCACTGCTGGTCCTGTTTAGGGGAAAAAAAAATTGTTTTTTGTATGCGTGGAGCTGTACCTACTGGCTTACGCTTTCACTAATCAAAGGCAACACATGGATTTAACTTGCATCCTACATAGAATATAATTTTTTTCATATTATAACAACAATGTGGGTTTAAATAATTTTATTAAAGTAAAATCACTACACAGAAAATGTCAAATAAATAATTGGAAATTAGATTTGTAACGAAGTTACATACGGTCACTACGAATGACTCAAAAGTAACATTTCCTTCGGTATTCAAGGCAAGACTAAACTGTTATATTTAGTCCGGGTTGGAACGAACCAGAAAGGTCTAGATCATTCCCGCATGCGATAATTGTGGAAGACACACCAATTTAGTTCTAAACTCACGATACAAGATACACGATTTTTTTTCTTCAGAATTTACGTAATATTTGGCTAAGGCCCTAGACCTAAATATTACATCTAGGGCTCAATAGGCCTTACACCTATTTAGGGAGGTTTTGGGGACCTGATTAAGCTTACTCCCATCGCGTCATTTTCACTTAAAAAGGAGTTTAATTAGGTTTATTAGATCTCAGTAGTCGATAGTTTCGATAGTGTCGGACATATAACTATCGATACTATTGATGGTCTGAGATGAGTACCGGGGGGGGGGGGGGGGGGGGGGGGTTAAGTAATAAAGTTGAATTTTTCATTTGGAACGATAGGAGCTATAATGCACGTTTCAATCGCACTTTTTTTTCCTTTCCTTTTTTATCAGGGAATAAGATGAACATTATTGTTAATACAGGGTGGGTTCCATTATACCTTGAAATAATTTTTACCAGTTTCAAGCATGATTGTAACTGCAAAGAATAAAAACTTTGTCAAAAGCTCAAACAAAGTGTATTTAGAGGTATGCTACACTAGCTATGCTAACCCTCTTCAAGTAACCTTGATTCAAGTAAACCAGGATTCTCAGTAGCTGATGCAGTTGATTTGACATGACAACATTCAGAACTCATCCTCAATTTCTTTTTTTTTTTTTTTTTTAGAAAAAATCATTTGTAACATTTTTCTAGACATACCATGGAACATACGTATTTAAAAAAAAATATTCTTAGGTAGTTGATTTATAGAGGTCGAAAATATTTTGTTACAAAAAGTTTTATTTTTTTCTATACTATTAACCAAAGTAGTTTTCAAGTCAAGAGACTGACAGGCAATTAGTTGTTTTGTTTGAATATTATCAAACAAGCTGGAAGGCATGTATGATAAAACCATTCAATTTTTCAGTCTTATATTTTTTGCGTGAAGTTAATATTTTTTTTTATAGAGCAGAAAAGCATTTTTGTTGGAAACATAAATAAAATTACACTGTTACATTTTTTAATTATTCATTTCCATGAATTATATTTCACATGGCTGCTTAGAGGCAGAGGCTATCACTGTATCCTTTAAAAACAATGTTTTCGATAGAATTATCGATAGTAAAAAAACTAGTTTTACATCACTAGATCTCAGCTTTCGACTCCGGTACGCTCTCTTTGGAGATAAATAAACCCTCAAAAGCGCCCTTTTCATTCAAGATTGTGGCCTCATAAAACGGCGCCATATTAATCTCGCCAAGAACCCGCATAGCGAAATAGTAGATTTTTCAAAAAATTGAGTGTCCTCGTAAATTAAATAGACAATAAGGAACAAACGAATCCCCTTGAAAATCGACACGAGTTTTAAAATGTCAAGTTGTGAGTTATTGACTGGCTGTCAGTGTAGTTACGACCTTTCGCACGGTAAATGGATTTCGGTGTTGCATGCGATATGGCAGTGTGGCACGGTACAACAAATTAAGGTCATCAGATGCGTGTCATCCCAGTCGTATTTCTTTAGTCATCCTTGCTAATCATGTCGAACATCGGCAAGAAGGTGGTTTCAACTCGAAATATATCAATTTTAAATTATGCCTTCCGTTGGATTCAGAATGACAAAACCTACAGTGCAAGAATGCAGTCAAAATATTATTAATAGTTTCATTAACGTAAGGCTCGATGTAATATATTCGTTTATAGCAGTGATAATCGCGTTAACGCAGGTGGAGGGCTACTTTTGAGTTACAGTTATTACCAGAGCTACTAACTGCCCCAATGGTAGGCTGTTTGTGATCAAAGACTATTTTCACTAGTCCCTGTTTGAAGGCAGATAGTAAAATTAATATTGCAGTAGAAACTTAGCAATTTTCATTTGAGTTTAACTTTTTGGACATTACACCAAGCACGTCTAACACACTTTTGGTACGTGTTATGAACAATACTCTTCATCATACTGCTCATACTTGTGTACATTAAAACACTTTTATGTTTCATTAATAACTTCTGTTAGTTTGTTTTTTTGTTTGTTCCTTATAGAAATACATACCGTTTGTCCTAAATTCTTCGAATTTCGATTAGTGGTTCTTTGATACCAGGTGCGAACACCTGTCCATATTAAAATTGCATAACAGCCAATCTCTGGATATATTCTATTATATCTTTATTGTTATAAAAATCGTTATGATCTCGCTTTACATTAGATTTTTACGAAATCAACCGTTGGAGTAAAAAAAAATCTCATTTCTGTCCTAACGAACTTTTCTGGACCCAAGGCTTTTCTCATTGTTTTCAAAATTTCGTGTGTGAAACCGGGATATTAAAGCTAGTTATAAATAAATTAAAAATAAAATTATAGTTGTTACGTTCTCCAATAAATAAAATGTTGTTACTTATTTATGTTACAAAATCTAAGGGTGAGTCTAAACTTTTGACCGCTACTGTATACATAGATAGAAGATTGTATGTATAAATATATTTGCTTGGAATACGTATGTTTAGGATACCTAGACTACTAGATATTATACCTAGGATACTAGATCTAGTTAGTTACATCTCACGCATTTGCGGAAGAAAACAGTTCTATCTTTATAAATTGCGAAATAGGCTGGGGTGACCTCGTGCTCTAATAATTGTTTTACGGCTTTTTAACAAGGCCCAAGAAGGCACGACAACGCTGTCCCAATTTCGCGGATCTAGAAAACTTGGAATAGGGTTATAAATTACAGTTACTTCAGAAAAGTACGAAAACTAAGAAATAGTAACAATACTAAAAATAATAAGATTAGAATAAATAGTAATAGTGATTAGAAACAATTAGTAATAACAGGAATAAATAGGGATATAATAAATAATTAGGCAATTATTCAAAATATCTTAAAATAACTTTACCTATTTATTCCTAAACTAGCTGTATGTCCCGGTTTCACCCGGGGAATTTCATTTTTCTAATGAAACGGTCGATTTCGAAAAAAAAAACCATTGTAAAGCGAGATAATTATGAGTTTTATTAGGATAAAGAATATCAGCTGAAGTTATGCAATTTTAATACGGACAGGTGTCCGCACCTGGTATAAAAGCACCACTGAGCGAAATTTGGAGAATTTAGGATAAACGGTATGGATTTCTATAAAGAATAAACAAACAAACAGAAATATTGTCTCCCAAATAGGCTTGCCTAAACTTCTGAGGCGCAAGGCGCGGGCCTCGTATTCCTAGGCAGACTCAGTTTCCCGCGATTCTGCCTGACTAAGCCTCTGTTCAATCCTATTTTGATGCTCGTCGAGAGTTTCAGCTTTTTACTCGTATTTGACGTTGTTTTTTAGCTTTTGAGCTCACTATTCCTATTGAAGCTCGCTCTTAGGAGGCATTTATAAAAAATAAATTCACCATACATGTAAATAAACGTATTGTAATGTTAAAAAAAAACAAAACACATATGGTTTAAAAATCCCAGAACTCGATGCCTACCAAGGGACGGTCTTGTTGGCCTCTTCAAAATCTGTAAAATGATTTTTTAGGCCTTTTTTTTTACTCAAACGGTCGATTTCGTAAAAAAAACCATTGTAAAGCGAGATTGTGACTAATCAAACAAACAGAATTTCAACTTTATTTATATAGATGTTAATAATTTAGTAATATACAAATTTATTATTAGTATTTTTCCGTTACATATTTGATGGTCACATGCTTCAATCGTTGATTCCACGAGACAGTTAAAGTAACTAAATGTAAAAGTCAAACTTAGGTATTTACGAAATTTGAATTCTTAATCTCTTTATTAATGAAATATTCCTCAGGAAGTTTTTATGAAAACGAATTTTGTAACTCTTATGTGTGTTTAACAATTTTTTAATGTCACACAAATTATGAAAACACAAATATTTGATCAGGTTACAAAAAATAATCACTTTGTAACACAGAAATAATCATATGACCTGAGCATCAGAACAACACTAAATCTCCAGTCTATCGTTACTTATATTTAGGCGTAAGATAACTAGTCTGGAACCTTCTGGGCTAGCTTACTCGAACTGTGTAACATATTCTCTTTAGGGGAGATATTACCTTATAACAATTAATTAGGCTGGGTATTATGGAGTGGACTGTAATTATTGAAAACTATTTGTGATAATAACTGAATATAATATATTTTATATTAATTTAGCCATTATTGTTGAGTAACAACCTATTTTTTAAATAATCTATTTTCGAAGAGAAAAGATTTGGCTCCGCCGGGAATCGAACACGGGTCTTCCGCGTAAAATGAATAAAATATACTATATTATCTACTATATGTTACATGTGAAGAAAATTAGGGGGGTTTGCCAAATGCAGGATACATTTGATGTTTGTATGTAAATTAAATGTAGAGATAGACTATTGCATTTTTTTAAATGTAACTTTAAAATTTAACTGCTGGATCTATTTTAAGTGAAGTTGAACTTGATTGTTGACCTTGATTGTTGTTGACATGTCAGGGACTCGAACCCGGGCCTCCTCATCTCCGCCTTAGTTTGCGAACCTGCTACCATACCCTGACCGTTGTCCCAGATGATGATTATAACGAATAATCGTTTTCTATTATTTCTATTGATAAATGCTTTCCCATGGTAAGTCATCTAGTCCAAGTTTCGAGTTAATAAATCCATCGAAAGCATACCTGCCGGCTGAACAGCTCCGTTAGACATTTCAGGTACAAAAAAAAAGTGAAATTAAAAAAAAAAAAAAAAAAACGAAAAAAAATTCTAAACTGTCAGCGATGAAGTTGAAAATTAAAAACGACTTCAGGGTTTAATAAAGTGAGCGAATTCCAGACCCGGGCAGTTGTGGATATTAACTCAGTCTGCCCTCTTCACATTTCTCAGCACCAATCTACCCTAGCAGTTTATCTACCGGCCCTCGGTTGCAACCAATCACTTCAACGTCAATATCACTCTGATAAAATAATTCACATTAATATCATACATAAAAAAATCTGGTGCGTGCTCGCAACACACAACCTTCACTTACCAACTTACTTAGATTAAAAATTAATGCGTTTTGTTAATTGCCACTTCTCAAATGAATAGAACGGCTTTAATTATGAACAATGGTCTGTCATTAAAGGCGTACTCCGCATGCGTGGGCTTAACGAGTTTTATGAGTTGACTGAATATTTTTCTTTTTTTCTCCCTTTATGTTTTCTTTATTTTTATGATATCTCATATTTAGCCATTTCTTACTTTTAGGCGTAACGAGAGACAGTTAATTTCTCCATGTAAACAAAAACAATGGTACTTTATAAGAAAGAAACAAACAAACAAAAAAGGCCCCCGAAAAAACCCCCTCAGAACATTTTAATAATGATAAAGCTTACCTGATATTAAAGAAAATCTAATTTTCATTAAACATGACGAATTTGATAAAAATCGTTAAAGCCGTTTTTGAGATAATCGAAAAAAAGGTAAAAATTGGAAAAAAAGTCATGAAATAAAGTGCCCCCTCAGTTGGACCAATTTTGATGAAATGTTGGCTTTTACATAGCTGGTATATACATACATCAAATACCCAGTTTCTTCAAAATCGTTAAAGCCGTTTTTGAGTAAATAACAAATATGTACACGTGAAATTGGTACAAAATTTTTTAAGTAAAGTCCCCCATCCGGTTGATCAATTTTGATGAAATTTTTACAGTCGCATCTCGGGCATATACATACATCATATACCCAGTTTAATCAAAATCGTTAAAGCCGTTTTTGAGTAAATAAAAAAAACACGTGAAAATGATACAGAATTTATTAATTAAAGTCCCCCCTCCGGTTAATCAATTTTGATGAAATTTTTACAGTCATATCACGGGGATATAAATAGATCAAATACTCAGTTTAATCAAAATCGTTAGAGCCGTTTTTGAGAAAATCGAAAAAAACGTAAAAAGTTATTAAATAAAGTACCCCCTCCCTTTGAGCAATTTTGATGAAATTTTTGCTGTCACATTGCGGGCATATACCTACACTAAATACCCAATTTCAGGTTCCCACGGTTTATAGTTTTTGAGCTAGTCTGTTCACACACACACACACACACACACACACACACACACACACACACACACACACAGACAATTTCGCGGGACTTGGTTATTTCAACTCAGGGGGTCCCAAAACCTGTATTTCCGTTGAAAACCGGAAGTCGAAAATTTTCACGATCGCAATACTTCCACTTACTATATATTTCATATATAGGTAAGTGAAAGTAAAAAAGAATTGGGAAAGATTTTAAAATTTGGTATATTACATTTTTTGTTTGGATTTAAAATTAATCTATATAAATAAAGATGAAATTCTGTTTGTTAGTTTGTTTGTTCTTTATACGAATCCATACCGTTTGTCCTGAAAACTCCAAATTTCGGTCAGTGGTTCTTTCATACCACGTGCGAACACCTATCCATATTTATTTATTTATTTATTTACAACAACAAACTGGGCTCTTCAACCACTTGGGTCATTTTAGCCCCCATAAAACAGTTGTAAAGGTAGGAAGAGAAATATCGGAGTAGAAAATAAAATAAACAATAGTAACGTAAAAATTATGGGTGACAGAAAACAATGAAGAAGGTAGTGTCGCTATTAAGAATTTAGATGTTGCTTAGAAATGGAGACTACTGTAAAGGATACTATTATAAATGAATTAAAGTGAAAAAAGAAAGAAAAATGAAAAATAATAAGTAAATAGATTAAAGTTTATCAAAAAGATTAATTTTCCGTAGAAAGACGAACAACTTTTCGACCATCTTCGAGGTGTTATTGAGTATCTCGCCTAAGTCCGTTCCAAGTCCCACTTCTCTCCGTTCTACTTCGTAGGCATAACACTCTGTGAGGATATGCGACACCGTCAGAGGCACACCGCAGGTGATGCATTGAGGCGGGGACTTTCTTGCCATGAGGTACTCGTGGGTGATCCTTGTGTGCCCTATCCGTAGGCGGCTGAGAAGTACTTCCTCTCTTCGGTTTAGCTGCAGTTCTCTTCGATCTGTGACTACGCTGGGTTCTACCACTCTTAATTTATTGTCCCTCAGTCTGAACCAATCGCCTTGCCATTTCTCTCGCGCCTTTTGCTTTACTAAGGCAATTACTTCTGTGGCGAGTGCATGTGTTACTGGCTCTCCTTCTTTAATCCCTTTTTTTGCCATAGTATCAGCAAGCTCATTTCCTCTGATACCACAGTGACCTGGTAACCACAAAAATTTTACCTTATACCCAACCATTTCCAATGATTTTAAGTGTATTAGGGTATCGGTTACGAGTGTGTTCTTCGAAAAAGGATTTTTAATTGTTTTAAGAGCAGATTCTGAATCGGAACATATGTATACTTTTTTGTTTGCCGTATTTAATTTGTTCATTGCACGATTGATTGCTAACAGTTCCGCGTGGTATGATGAGCAAATTGGTGGTAACGAATAAGTGAATATTTCCTTTGAGACAGTGGCCGCGCCTACTCCATCCTTTGTTTTGGAGCCATCGGTATAAACATAATCCCAGTCGGGTTGGTTTTGTTGAAATTCAGCGAACTCCAACATTCCCAGCTTTGATCCAAGGCCCTTATCATGTTTTATCTTATGGGTCTTTGGAATAGGTAACAACCAGGGAGCTATCTGCGATTTGCGACATTCCAAAATTGAGGGGAAGGGTTCGAGATCGAGATTTTGTATGTTTATTGAGCATCTTTCTGGTAGTGACAGTTTTACTTTTGTATTTATGCTTACGGGGTTTATTATGGATACACGGAAAATTTCTTTTAAAGGGTGATCCGGCCGCGATATTACCTTAATGTAGTACGACAAGTCTAAAATCTTCCTTCGTATCTCTAATGGCATTACACCAGCCTCTACTTGAAGACTCGCTATGGGGCTTGAGCGAAATGCTCCTACAGCAACCCGGAGAGCTGTATTTTGGACCGTATCTATCATCTCCAAAGTTTTGTTTTTCGCGGAACCGTATGCTACACATGCATAATCTAGTTTACTCAGAATAAGTGTTTTATACAGACGAATTATGCTGATTCTATCTGCACCCCAATTGTAATTGCTTACAGTTTTTAGAATATTTAAAGACCGTAAACAATTTGACTTTAGACCTTTGACATAATGTGTCCATGTTAAAGAGCGATCCAAGGTGACACCCAGATATTTGATATTTGTTGAGTACAGTATATCTTCCCCGTTAATTTTGATGTTTTTGATAGCGAAATTTCGGTTTTTCGTAAATACAATTTCTGCGTCTTGCTTACGGATATTTCGAAGCCCCTTGTATTGAGCCACGAAGTGATATTTAACAAGGTTTCTTGTAAGATATCATGAATAAGGACCTATCCATATTAAAATTGCATAACTTCAGCCAATATCTGGGTATATTCTTTATTATTATAAAAAAAGTTTTTGATCTCGCTTTACATTGGTTTTTTCGAAATCAACCGTTTGAGTCGATAAAAGTTTCACTTAATTGATTTAAAAAATGAAATTCTCCCTGTGAAACCGGCATATTTAGCTAGTTTTGAAATAATACTAAACTTTGAAAAATGATGCATGTGCAATGCAGAACAAGGTGTTCGCACATTAAGGCAATTTCGTGTTTTAAATTATTGTTTTTAATAACAAAAAAAAATTATCTAAAACAAACTTTAAAGAGATAAGTTTTAACGAGTGAATGTTTTGAGGAAATTTTTTTTAAATATTAAGTTGATTCCTATTATATTAGATATATATACATTTTAACACTTATGTGGGTTAAACAATTTTTATTAAACGAAAATATTTATTTGCATTGCCACAGAAACAATAAAAAACACTGTACTGAATTCTCCAAATTTCGCTCAGTGGTTCTTTGATACCAGGCGCGAACACCTTTCCATATTAAAATTGCATAATTTCAGCCAATCTCTGGGTATAATTTATTGTTATAAAATTCGTCATGATCTCGCTTTACAGTGTTTTTTTTTTTTACGAAATCGATCGTTTGAGTCGAAAAAACGGCCTTAAAATTCATTTTATAGATTTTGAAGAGGCCAACAAGGCCCGGTAAGACCGTCCCTTGGCAGGCGTCGAGTTCTCGGATTTTTAAACCATATTTTTTTTTTTAACATTACAATACGTTTATTTACATGTATGGTGAATTTATTTTTTTAAAATGTCTCCTAAGAAGCGAGCTTCATTAGGAGTAGTGAGCTCAAAAGCTAAAAAACAACGTCAAATACGAGCAGCTGAAACTCTTGACGAACATCAAAATAGGATTGAAAAACAGAGGCTTAGACAGGCAGAATCGCGGGAAACTGAGTCTGCCCAGGAATACGAGGCCCGCCTTGCGCCACAGAGGCTTAGGCAAGCCGATTTGCGAGAAGCTGAAACTGCAGGGCAATATTTCTGTTTGTTTGTTCAATTAATTATAATCAATCTTCAGCTAATCTCAGGGTATATTCTTTATTGTTATAAAAATCTTAATGATCTCGCATATAATAGTTATTTTACGAAATCGACCGTTTCATTAGAAAAATGAAATTCCCCGGGTGAAACCGGGACATACAGCTAGTAGCTAAATAAACAAACAAACAATATATGAAGCGAAACATACCTTTATAATAAAATACACCTGCATATCCGGATGGAGTGAGTGAACGGTTGAGATAATCGCATTATCATGGGACCATTCAGCGTAAAGCGTATTAGTCCTACAGGACACGGGGGACAATGTCGAACAACAAATCAGTCGAAGGGGGCATTATCCCCCGGCAATTGATGCCCCCAATCAGCCCCGCGCAAAATTCCAAAAAAATAAATAAATAAAAAAATGCCGCCCCCTGGCAGTCAATAAAGAGAGGATGAGCAAACATTGTGATGTGGGGGGGATGTTGGAATTGATACCCACCCCCGATCCCTGTCTGTTTTTGCAGATCCAGGCCGCCCTAAATATTAGCCAGTCGGGGGCAAATATACACCATACGTGTATATACATCTGTCCTCATAGGTCAATATATCTTCTCTTGCAGTCAATCTGCGACCGAGTATGATGAGCTTTAAAAAGTATTTATTGAATGAATGAATGAATGAATCTTTGTTGCTCTAAAGGATACATGTCCTTGTAGCAAGGAGTACAAAGCTGGATAACAATAATATATAAACATAAATAGTACTAATATCCTATACACAATAATAAAAACAGGAAACAAAAATTAAGACTTTTCTTGCTTTATACCATAAATACCATAAGACTACATTATCCATACTTTACAAATATTTAGTAATTAAAATAAATACCACCTCATTGCATATAATTGTCTTTCTTATTCATTGACTATAAAAGAGCGGATTTTTAGTGCCTCTTGCATATAACAATATATATTTTTTACATCTTTGCTATTTTGGGGGTTTAATATGTGAAAGTAGTTATCTTGGTCATATGTTAGGCATTGCGGAAGATAAAATACTTTTAACAGTAGAATTCATTTTGTAGAATTGAAAAAGGTAGATTTTACGAATTTCTACAAATATTTCAAAACAACGTTACTCGTGAGAAGCTTAATTTAGCACTGGATTATAAACGCCAAGAATAAACAACAGACCCTTTTTAAAAGTGCCGATATTCATTTCAAATATCTATGCAGTCTATCCAACCTTATAGTTTGAATTTCCTAAAAAGAAACTTTACTTTTTGACTTTTGACCAGCTTTTCAGGGTTTTGCATTACTGTGCGCCGGAAAAAAAAATTTGTAACTTCCAAAAAAAAAAAGTTTCTAGGCCAGCGCAGATGGTTCTCGAACATCGTAGTCACAAACATGTACTAGAACCTTATTTTCCAACAAGTCAAGATCTATTTAAAGTCATATGTTTTGTTTCACTATATAAATGTTTTGCCCTGAAGAACAGACAGATAGGAAGGCCGGGATTTCCGAAAGCACTGCCTTACCCTCCAGTGGAGCAGTTTCCTGCCCCCGACATATCCTCAGGGCAGTTCGTTCCCTTATCAGATCTCGCCGGACATGGTACTTGGCTCCCGTTCAGAAGCCGTGCACACCTTACACGAACCACTTCCACCAATTTGCTTGTCGCCTTTCACACAGAGGCCGAAATTAGCATCCTACAAGATCTTTCCACTAGCCCTCAGTGAGACCCTACGGTCATTCCATTGTGAGCCGTAGTCCCAGCGCTGTTCTCTGACCTCGTGACATTAATGGCTCGCTGGAAACATTACATCTTTATCTTTCGGGTGACTGTCTTCGCAGAGTGGCTTTTTGAAATGATGTTTTCATTTCTCTTTTTTAAAATATTTCAGAAGGCACTTTAAACTATAAGTTGTTATTAATGAGTTCTCTGGCGAAAAGCTATAATATACAGTACCTGTCAAAAGTTTAGACTCATTTGTATTTAATTCACAATCTTCAAGTTTAAAAAAAATAATATACATTTCAATAACATTTAAAAAATTATATGATTGTTTCGAAATAAAATCTATATAAATAAATATGAAATTCTGTTAGTTTGTTTTTTTGTTTGTTGTTTATATAAATACATACCGTTTTTCCTAAATTCTCCGAAAAGTGATTCTTTCATACCAGGTGGGAACACCTGTCCATATTAAAATTGCATAACAGCCAATCTCTGGGTATATTCTTTATTGTTATAAAAATCGTTATGATCTCGCTTTACATTAGATTTTTACGAAACCTACCGTTGGAGTAAAATAAAATCTCATTTCTGTCCTAACGAACTTTTCTAGACCCACGGATTTTCTCATTGTTTTCAAAAATCCGTGGGTGAAACCGGGATTTTAAAGCTAGTTATAAATAAATTAAAAATAAAATTGGAGTTGTTACGTTGTCTAATAAATAAAATGTTGTTACTTATTTATGTTACAAATCTAAGGGTGAGTCTAAACTTTTGACCGGTACTGTAATTTTATTTTAAAACTGTAATGTAGCTTGAGGATACTCTACATTCCTATCTTATAGTACATTGGAGAAAAGTTAGGGTACAGCAAAAATAAACAGTAAATAAAAAAATCTGATGCGATGCACGCAACACACAACTTTGAATTACCAACTTACTTTGATTAGAAATTGACGTGTTTTGTTAAATGCCATTTCTCAAAGTCACACATTTTTCCACATTCATTTACTTTTTTTTGTTTGTATTTGCTCTTTAAAGTAATAATTTTTTTTTATTATTAAATAAAATTTTTTACTTTTGATACTTCGGCAATGCAAGCTTAATTCCCCATGTTGTATGATTTTATAATTTTCTATGTAGTTGTTGAAAACTTCATATAGTTCCCATGAAACAAATAATTTCCATTAAATGAACAGACCATCTTTAATTATAAAGCATTGGTCTGTCATTTAAGGCGTACTGCACGAGCGTGGGCTTAACGTGATTTATGAGTTGGTGGAATATTTTTCTTTTTTTTTTTCCTGCATATGTTTACTTGATTTTTTTCGTATTTTATATTTAGCTATTTCTTATTTTTAGGCGAAACGAGAAACAGATAATTTCTCCATGTAAACAAAAACAAAGGTATATTCTATGAAAAAAAAACAACAAAAATCACGCCTCATTTATGCCCCCTCAGAACATTTTAGTAATGATAAAGCTTACCTGATATTAAAGAATACTTGATTATCATTAAACACGAGTTTAATCAAAATCGTTAAAGCTATGTTTGAGAAAATCGAAGAAAACGTAAAAATGAAAAGAATGTTATGAAATAAAGTGCCCCCTCCGGTTGATCAATTTTAATGAATTTTTTGTAGTTATATCTCGGGCATATAGATACATCAAATATCCAGTTTTACCAAAATCGTCACGGCCGTTTTAGAGAAAATCGAACAAAACCTAAAAAGTTACTAAATAATGTACCCCCTACGTTTGACCAAATTTCATGAAACTTTTGCTGTCACATGTATGTCATATACATACACCAAATACCCAATTTCATGTTCGTGCGGTTTATAGTTTTTGAGCTAGTCTGTTTACAGACATACAGAACATTTCGCGGGACTAGGTTATTCGGGGTCAATTTGTTTAGTAGGGACCCCAAAACGTGAAATTCCGTTGAAAAGCGGAAGTCGAAATTCTTGACTATCGCAATACTTTACCGTACTATATATTTCATATATAGGTAAGTGAAAGTAATAACTACGGTATTGGTGGTTAAGGTTAAACTTTGGCTATTTACGCTGAAACGTGAAGTCGAGTGAACATTGTCTTTCCGCACCTATCCTCCTCCTCCATTTTACGTCCTGCCCGAGGGACGGCAAAGCCAAGTATTTTTTACTCCCGTTTAAGAAGCCTAGGGCTACCGCGGGACACTAACCCGTGACCTTTAGTATTGTAGGTTGCTATGCTAACCACTACACTACAATTGACCCCTTTTTTTTAATTTTATTCATTTACGTTCATATTCAGTCAGTTAGGCATACAGAGGGAGTTGACCTAATCTATATGGAATACAATATAAGCCCTAAGATATACACTATTAATATATACATATTTTTTTCCCTTTTTCACTATTTTCTTATCTTTTTTTATCAACGAAGTTATTCTTATAACTTGGTTTGTTTATTTCGAGAATGGCGATGGACAAAAAGAACCGTCAGTTATTTTTTTGTAACGGTTTTCGCGAGATATTATTCGAAAACCTCATCACGTAGCTCTTTGACATCGGGCCTCTGAAATATAAAAAATGGGCAGAATCTGGCGACTGAGTGAAATATTTAATTCCGCTGCTGCCGGGGGTGGATTTAGGATTTACGGCCCCTAGAAGAGTTAATTATAATAAGAGATATTCGCGGCGATTTGTCATGGTTTCCTGTTGAAGGGGGAGGGGTATTGGGGGGGGGATTCGGACCAGGCATCTGCTGACTTGGCGCTAATGAAAACGTCTTCCGCTTTTGTCTTTTCCTTTTTTCCCTTTTACAGCCATGGCCTCCACGATCACAAGGAGTAATTAAATTAAATTAAAGAAATGCCTTTTGATTGTTTTCCCTTTTATTTTCTTCTTTTTCTTTTTTCTTTTTATCCTTAATTCCAATTTCCCGAGGGGTTGAAGCCGTTGTCACGGCCTTTGAAAGATGCTCCCTTCCGCTTCACTAACAGCTGATGACTAATTGGCCAAAGCCTCCTTAATTAATCCTTCACTACGTAGGATAACTACTAGATGCCTCCTGAATATTTAAGTTTTTTTTTTTTTTAATTTAAATGTTTAACACGTTGCCGCCGGGACTGTAATTCACATTCCTCGCTCATTGACGGCTGAACTTAATGATTTTCGCTCTATCAGACGGGAGTTATTCAAGGACCTTATGCAGCATTGACAATCCAACATTAATAGAATAAACAATACAATACTACCTCATAATACATGGCCGTGGAATGTTTTGTGATTAACTAAAACGTCCGATGTGGGCCACCGTTGGTACACGCCGGCGTGAACGTGTTAAATATAACAGAGGAAAATTTGTATCTGATTTCAATTCATAAACATTTTAAAAAATATATTGTAACACTTGTGTGGGTAACAGATATTAATTCCACAAAATATACAGTTATCAATGCCAACGAATTTATTAAACTTAAATACTTGGGCCGATTACAAAAATGATAACGTTATAACACACACAATCATATGACTTGAGCTACACAGTCAAGACACAGACTTATTTCAGACTAACTCGTTTAGTCACTCGCTCCTTATATAAATCGTAAACGGTCAGGTCTGGAATGTTCCAGAACAATGTGGACAGTTCTACGTCTTCGTGGACCAGGCTCGAATGATCTGGAACCAAACAGTTCGTCCTCACCGCTTATTTTGTTCCAGGAAACGGTCTGGGAGTTTATGCCATGAGTTTTTTTTTTATTTGCTTATCGATTTAACGTTACAATAAGGTACTATATCTTTCACTAAGAGTAGTTGAAAATAAAAGCATTCATCCACACATTCTTTTACTGTACTTTTAGAAGTTTCAACTGTTAAGATGTAACATCTGATTTCAATTTATAAACATTTTCGGAAGGGAAAAAAGTAATATATAAATTTGGTCTCACAAAATATGTACTACATTTTTTACTAGGACTAATTGTTGAAAATAAAAGCATTCAATCACTCATTCTTTTACTGTATCTACATACGAAGTCCCTAATCTCAAACCTTACTTAAGTTCTTAAGCTTTGGGAGTACTGAAGTTTTGATTAAAATTCAACTTGATCTGTTTCCAAAATGATTGAACCATTTCATGCCCTCGTCTTGTGGCTTCTTGTATGTACATTTGGTATGCTTGTTTTGTTTTTTTTCATGTACTTTTTTGCGTGGCGTGAGGGGGGGGGGCGATCAGTGCTTTCACTAAGAATCATAAAATATTTTTTTAAATTTATTATTCATAACATAATAAGATTTCAAGATAGTAATATACGCAAAACGAAGATAGTGTTATACATGTTGGAAGCCGAGACACGGAGAGATGTCAACTTGAACCCAGCAATCATTTCACTACAAGCTATAATTATTTCCAGGGAACACAAACATCCTGAGCTTGGATGATTGGCGCCAGAACTAGATCTCATCTTGATACTCACGCCTAGATATCTAGGCTTGATACTTTTCCCAAGATATCTAGAGCATCATCTAGATTCTAGATTTTGATCTATATCTTTGACAGTATATTATCACCTTATCCACCTGTCCATCTCTCATATTATCCGATCCTGTTTTTCTTCGAGCACGTATTACTAAATTTTTATCTATTTCATATATAGGTCTTTTTTTCACATAAAACGCTAAGATTATGAAAGATTATTATTTTGAAACTGGAGAACTCATACAAATTTATAGTTTTGTGCTCTGATTGATAAATCTTCCAATGTAATTAATGCTTAGTTAAAAAAACATGGTGCGAAGCGCGCAACACACAACTTTCACTAACTAACTTAGAAATTGACGTGTTTTGCTAATCGCCATTTCTCAAAGTCACATATTTTCCACATTCGTTTCTTATTTTTGTTTTTATTGGCTCTCTAAAATTCACTATTTTTTTTTTTTTTATTATTATTAAATAAAAGTTCTTACTTATTTTATTCGCGATAATTCGGCAGTGCAGGGATAAAACTCTAAAACGTCTAATTTTATAATTCTCAATGTAGTTATTGAAAGAACTTCATTTAGTTACCATGAAAAAAATAATTTCCATTAAAAGAACGGAATGGCTTTAATTATAAACAATGTTCTGTCTTAAAAGGCGTGCTTTGCACGACAAAACTATACCCAATGGGCCAAATTTTATAAAGGTTGGTTGAGTAGTTTCTGATTTTACCTCCGACAAAAATCAGTACACGAGATATACATACATAAAGATGAGGAATTAATATAAACAGTATAAAACCTCATATTTTATTTTATAAATTGATAATGCGTATTGGTAGATACTTGCACTACGCACTAGGAACGAGGAAATGTGATGGTGGTTGCTGTCAGCTAAAATGATTGACAACGATCCTGACAGTTGAAGGTTAAAAATAACTCCTCCTAAAAAGGAAAGTGTGCAATCGATTGTTTCATATTTAGATGGATCGATTGAATCAAAGAATTTGCTTTCGATTTGTGCTATAAATAACTTCCTATCTAACTGCCTTTGATTCTACTGATTACTATGCATTATCATTTTTTTTTGTATTCGCTATAAATGTGATATAGGTAATGAAAGATCATTAATTATCATTCATATAAATATAATCCTAAAATTAAATAATTGTTGAATGTATAAATAAATGAATAAGAAAACCCATTTATAATTATAATTATGCCTTCATCAATCGTTTACAAAAAACCAACAACAAAACCATAACATTCTCAGATAAGCAATGGATAACAAACTAATTTGGCCATTAATTTTAGAAAGTTTGAAATAAGACAGAAAGTTTGAAATAAGACAATATTGTTTACATTAATAAACAATATATCAATGAAATTTCTTTATTTGACTTTACATTATACTGCTATGGCTCATTGGATGCAACTTGCTTAACCAGATAGAGTGCAAAGTAGTTTAAATATTAAATTATTATATTATAACACTTAAATTAAATAAGAGTTAACTAGCTGAGCGAATCATCTGCCTTCTAACCTACTTAAATCTCGCTCAATTAAACTACACACCGTATATATTGCATCACATAGTGCGTCATGGGCATAGGAGAGGGTTGAAGTAGAGAATAGATGTGTTTAACTTGTAGATTATTTATTTTTTGGAACATTTCGGTTTCGCGGAAAGCGAGTGCGCAGATTCCATTGACTGAAATCGCATGATTTGCTTGGGATTTGCAAACAACGGCGACAAACGAAAAGTGTATATTTCAGTAATGCTCGTCTCGACAAAATGAAAAAGAAATGACACCTTCTAAAAAGCCCCGCGATCATTTTCGTTGAGAATTGCAGTTTTTCGCTAACAACCCGCAAGGGGTTAATCGAAAAAATGTATACGAACACAAATGTTCTCCTCGAAAACCTAAAGTGAATCACACCATTTAGAAACCTCTATGGCCATTTTAATTGTCTAGCAAAACCTTGTGGCTTATAACTCTCAATCGAAGGCGAAATGAATGATGTATATATTTTTTCGGTGTAACGGTTAAGGAAAGTTTTAAAATGTTGCCTCATTCATTAAATTTGATGAAGTGTTAAGAAGTTTAGGCGTACCGAATAAAAAAAAGGGTTTAAGAAATAATATACATGATGATAAAAACTTCTTTTCAGTCATCACCTGTATAAATAGATGTTTCACATCTATTCATTTCACAAATATGTTTGGCATCTAAGTAGTAGGTAGATCGTTAAATGTATTGTTCAAAGTATACCCACCAGGACGATCTCATAATATACTGGGTGTCACAGACCTAATGTAAAAAAAAAATGAGTTATACTGCATTTTAAACGGGGTAAAATGAAGCAGAAACGAGTTTCCTATCTCAATCTGTTGAGGATATCGATTTTTTTTTTTTTAAATCTTACTTTTTTATGAAAAATGGCAGTTTTCTCTACTTCGGTTTAACGTAGAAACAACAACAATGATATTTTCTTAATCAGCATTAAATTCTCTAAAAGATGAAATGGGTCTAGTTATTTTAAATCCAATTTCCGTGGGACTTTTAACGCGCTAAACACAAAACATTTATTAAAACTTAAATTTTTAATCTTCTTCTTCTTTCAGCGGCGCAAAAACTCACTGTTGAGTCAAGGCCTCCTGGATCAGCCTGCGCCATGTGTCACGATCCTTTGCCGTTTGCATCCAATTGCGCGCTCCCAGCAGCGCCCAGGCATCGTGGGTCACTCCATCTCGCCACCGCAGCTTAGGTCTTCCTCTACGCCTGGAGCCATGAATTTCTTCATAAAAAACCTTCTTTGGGATGGAATTTTCGTTCATCCTCGCCAAATGCCCAGCCCACCTTAGCCTTCCGAGACGGATGAATTTTGCAATGTCGGGTTCATTGAACAGTGTGTACAGTTCCATATTAGTTCTCCGACGCCATTCATTGCCCTCCATGATTCCTCCGTAGATGGTTCGAAGGATCTTCCTTTCATGAATCATTAAAGCAGATTCATCCGATTTGGTTATTGTCCATGTCTCAGAACCGTAGCTCAGGACTGGACGGATCAATGTCTTATATAACATTATTTTTGTAGCTCTCGGAAGTAGGCTACTGCGTAAATGGTTACGTAGGCCATAGAAGCATCTATTGGACTTGCCTATGCGAGACCTAATCTCCCTGGAGATATCGTTTACAGAATTAACTTCACAGCCGAGGTACACAAATTCGTTTATTAAATTTTTAATAGTTAATATTAAATTTTTAATAGTTATTGAATATACCTTGTAACTATACCAAATAAATATATCAATCATCTTGGTGGGTATACTTTGAACAATATGTTTGGTTTGTGACAAGAACTCTCGATGTATCGAACTTCGACAAGTCGAATTGTTAAATAATGCGGACATAATCTGAGGCCCTAAGTCATAAAACGTACATTTCGCCTTATTAAGTTGATTTCAGGCCAAAAACGTGGAAAGGTTTGAAAACAAGTCTAACTAAAAATGTGTTTCAAGGTATGGGGATTCTTATGTGGGAACTCATGGAATTCTTATGGAAGAAAGTTTACTGTAATATCATGCACAAATGGGTGTAAAAATCTTTCGGATTATTATAAAAATATATTTTCTTCGACACCCGAATATTTTTTTTTTCTAAAATTATTAGAACTGACATCTAGAATGATAAATGAAATCTTAACCGAAAAGCGTGTTAAGTAAGCCAGGGGTGCCTGAACAAATATTGTCCCAAAGCTTATTTTGCCACGCTCATCCCTTACCCCAGACCAACCTGGTAGGTAAACACCTAAGAACAAAGGAACGCGGGGCAAGGGGTAAACACGAGGAGGCACGGGGGAAATTTCCACAGCATCATCAAAGAGTTTTCCTGAAGGGGGTGGCTTTATTAAAAATCGACCATGGCCGAAGCTAATCCTAAATCTTCTTGATCATTTCTATATTGAAAAAAAAAATCTATATGTTATTAGAAATTTGTTCCAACAAACGGAAAAGAACGGTTATGAACCCAAGAGTCTTGCGCCGATCAAATTTTTATGGCACGACGCATTCGATACGACACTATATAAATTCATTGGACCTATTCATGTATTCCCAAATATGTGGACTGAAATAAGTAATACAAATATAGTGTGCTCATGCGTGGAAGTTCTATAACCGATCTCTTCCGCTTTATAGAAATAATATAAACATTATTGTTTGGCCGTTACAAACAATTTACATAATCAAGTCATTTCATGAAAAATAGAATAAGGAATGTAACTTTTTTTTGCCCCCAATTTATTTGTTTGTTTGTTTTAACGTTCCTTTATGCCACTAAGGCTAATCGGACGATGCTACAGTGGGAGCCCTAAATTTTGCCTATCCAGGTATAATTAGGATAGGGATCCTTAACGAGTAACTAATATCGTAAAGTCTCGGGACCTCCATTTTGCGTCCTATCTGAGGGACGGCATAGACAAGGATTTTTTACTGCCTTTAGAAAATCCTAGGGCCGCCTCGGGACGCGAACTAGTGACCTTTAGTATTGTACGTTTCTATGCTAACCACTGCACCACAGGTGACCCCCCAATTTATTTATTTTTTATATTATGATTACATGATATTATTTTATTATTATTGAAAACTCAAAATTAATATTTTTTTTTGTTTTTATTGTTCACAAGTATGTATTTTCCATCATCTCTCCTTACCAGATATGTAAGTTAACTTATGCTACCCCCCTAGAACGTTACTACCACTTTAGCCAAGTTTAGAAACTTTAATTTTATTATCTATTAAAAGCTTATATATATTTTATTAAAATGCGTCTATTTTAAAAATTTGTTGAAAATGTTTCGACATCTGATTTAATGGAGCCCCAAAGCTCAATTCTCCAAATCCACATTGGTCATATTACTGTTTTTTAAATGAGCCTTTTGTAACCTATTTTATGTTTTAGTTATATTTATGTTTTAGAAGCGTTGAGCGGTTTCTTGTCGTTTCAGTCTTATGTATGACGTTTGTTCGGGTGGAGTTTTTGGTAGCGGATCTGTTCGACAGTAGACAGTGGAGAATCAAAAAAGGATATTGTATGGAAGTAAGTCCTATGTTTTCGACGAACAGTTTGAAGAAGTGGTACTTCGAAAAAGAGGAAGATATGGTAATTTGATGAGATTTGTCAGGATTGATTGAGAATTGATAATTCTCCGGTTCCGACACCATTCTCCGAAGATTGTGAGGTGAGATTACAGTGGTTGGGATACAATGGTTAGGACATTATTAACAGATATCGCAAATGTGTTATAGCCGTACTTGGTTTTATACCGACAAAAGGGCAAATAAATAATGCATGCCGCTTAATGATGCAATTTATAAATATTTCAGTCACGTTAATGCTGAAATACTCAAAATCTAAACACTGAATAATAGTTTATCGCGGTGTAGAGCTAATTTAAAATTACAGAAACGATCAGAAAATAAACCGTAATTGTAGAAGTAAAGCTATTATTTGTTTGTTTAAAGTGACTTCATGCCACAAAGGCTAATCTGAAGATGCGACAGTGGGAGTCTTATATTTTGCCTCTCCAGGTATAATTAGGATAGGGATCTTTAACGAGTACCTGACATCTTACAGACTCAAGACCTCCATATTACGCTCTATTCGAGGGAAGGCACAGTTATGGATTTTTACTCCCTTCAAAAAATCCTAGGGCCACCTTGGGACGCGAACCCACCTTAGTATCGTAGGTTGCCATGCTAACCACTACACTACAAGTTACCCCAATGCTATTATTTAAATATCAAGATAATTTGTATAATACACCATCGTGGATACTGCATAAAGTCGTATATCACGAAAAACAGCTGATTTTCAGGAGAACGAAAAAATGATAGTAGTGGACCGTCTGTTTATTTGTTAATGTCAATTTATGATTCTATGACTAATGGGACGATGCTACTTCTTTAACGAGTACCTGGCATCGCACAGGCTCGAGACCTCCATTTTAAGTCCTATATGGGGGACGGCATTTAAAAAAAACTTAGAGCCACCGATGGATTCGAACTCAAGACCTTTAGTATTGAAGGCTGGTATGCTAACCAATTAACAGGTGACCCCTGTTAAACGTTGTTAGCAAAATTGGTACCTAGCGTAAATATGGAAAAATATACATAACTCGATGTAGTAATTATTGGTAGTATATATTTAAAATTATTTCTGAGATCTAAGCATTAATTTATTAATGTAATTAATTTTTAGTTTATCAATTAATTACAAAATATGTTCGATTTATTGACTGCTAGAATTTTTATTAGCTATTAATATCTCAAGATAACCCAATTTATTCCTTGCTAAAAGTATTTTACAACCACGCGAATAGAGCAATAAAATAGAATCCCAACCTTTCCCCCCGTTACGCTCAAGGTATTCAATCTCGATTTTATTTTTATTTCTCGATTTCGGATCTCGAATTCGATCTAATCGATTATTGCCCATAAATAAACCAATAAAGAGAAGGAAATGTCGAAAGAGCTATTTCGGTATTATTTATAGGCCCTTGCCTCTCTAGATACTATCGTAGCGACCTAAAACTGAATTTATTGGGTCCTTTGAGGGATAATAAATCGAACTGTATTACAGGTTGCACACCTGAACATGACGCTAATGAAGTCATTACCTGGACTGATGTTTGGTATGTTGAATCAAGGTCTCATTGTCACGATCCGGTAGAACTGTTTAGATAAAATATAACCTTGGATTCTGGATGGTGTCAATTCCTTGATAGATGTGAATGCTACATAATCTCATTATATCCTATAACTTACACCGATATATTGGTCACGTAAGTTGTTAGAATCGAATACAAATTCTCACGACTATAATAATGAGTATTAAAATTCCAGAGTTGGGCATTATTGGATTTTTTAAATTTTATTTCGAACAAACGAATAACCATTGAATGGATTATTCGTTATAAAGTACTTATAATTAGTAAATAGTTTAAAAACATTAAATAGGGAATAAATAATAAGTTACTTTGATTGTAAAACCATATAAGCCGTTCATGCTTTATAATGCCCATATTCTGAGACATCAAGCTATTTAAGATAATATGTTATTATCAGCATTAGTGATAAATAGGTAACTAGGAAAAACGAAATCAATGAGGAAATAAGGCCTCGATTAAAAGCCGGTAATGCTTGTTATTTTTCAGTAGCGAATTTGCTTAGCTCTTTCGTTCTGTCTGGAAACATAAAAATTAGGTTTTATGATAAACCATACAGTTATTGGCACACCAACGTTAACTTAAAGAAATACGTAAATAAGTCCTAATTTTATTACAAGGTATACATGAGTCTAATGTTTTAAGGGTCCTCTAATTAGTAAGGTCATCTAGTGAAGTTAGTCCTTCACACACTAACCATAGGGAAGATTTTACAATTGAATCCACAGGGTGCCAATAACTAGATTTGGCACTTTTAACAATAAATATTGCCATATCGTAAAACTATTGACCTTTTGACCCGAAAAAAACCTCTTGAGTCTTTATAAGAATAGATAAAGAGGAGCTATAGGAAGTTTCAATTTGTTAACTTCATAAGAAGTATTTTTTTTAATTTAACCACAGAAACGTAGTCTTAAGGGTAATAACTGTACGGTTTACCCTACTATTCTAATATTATTCCTACGATCCTTTATGGATGCGAAATGTGGCCCCTAGCATTGAGCTATGAGCAAACGCTGAAGGTTTTAAAAAAAATAAGGTATTTCGTAGGATATTTGGACCGAAGTACGAATCAACCGAATTTAGACTTATACACAACGCCGAACTGAGTGAACTTACCCGTTAAATGTAAAAGAGGTTTTTGCAGCGCGGTGAACAAAATTGGCATGCAAAAATGCGAAACTTAGTAGCGAAAAAATTTAGAAAAGTTGAATAAGCACTGGGCCGATTGGGAAGTGTCCCAGGGGCAGGCCGAGACGGAGGTGGGAGGATAGAGGTGTGCAGGGAGCGAGTTGTGATGTCGGCATCGAACCTACGTGCTTCATTGTTATTATTTGTATCATTACTTCAGTTGATAATTTAAATTTAAAAAAAAAAAACTTATATTTATTTACTTTTTTTTTTTTTTTTTTGAAAAGTGAATTTATTACCTTCACCCTCAACCATGGCTCATGCCCACAAGTATGCTTCAATGATACTGCGATCCCTGAATCCCAAGCTGTAAGATATTTGGGGCTCCACCTGGACAAGAGACTGACATCGAGAACCCACATCGGACTGAAAAGGAAACAACTTAACAGGGGATTTGAAATATTATCTAGGTTACTCGACAGATGTTCGAAATTATCAATAATAAACAAACTTACTATTTACAAAGAACTTATACGACCAGTATGGACATACGGGATAGAACTATGGGGTTCTGCAAAACCCTCAAACATCCAAAGAATTCAGTCATTCCAGTCCAAGGTATTGAGGAAAATAGAATGAACCCCTCAGCACAGACACTAACATCAAACATAAACCCTTACATTGCACTCCGACAATTTTTGAGGCGGTGGCCGAGAGATATGCTAACTCAGTATAAAGTTAGCAATTCATCCAATAGGATTTCAACCAATTTGCTTATTGCTAATTAGCAGATTGCAAATCAAACATTCTTGGATGTGTACATAATAATAATATATTTATTTAACATATTTATATCTTAGTTTGTGGCCCCATTTGCTTCCTAGATTACCCAACAGACAGGATATATTCGGACAATATTAAGGGACATTAAGAGGCGAGAATAGAACCCGAACAGAGGCAATAAACACTAGCGTTAGCGAGGGCAAGGGAGCGATTCCCCAGGTTTTAGTCAGTTGTTTTTTCCGGTCTCCAGTCCGGTTGTCCACTCCGCTAAATAGTAGTTTTCTTGCCAATATTGAGCAGTAAAAGGGCTTATACTGTCCCCGATAACTGCCCTAGGGGACTTTCCCTTAAGGATGGAACTAGGGAATTTCCCTAATGTTAAGCTGGACGTAAAGTTTTATCTTGGAGGAAATCTCTTTCGACATATGAGGAGTACAGTAACGAATTTATTTATTGACGATTTGACTGCAACAGGAAATTACTGAAGTCGTTGTCTTCCTATATCCTACAGTTAGTCTTAAGAGAAATCAGTTTTTTATTTGAATAAGGCAATGATAAAAAAACATGAAAAATAAGATAAAAGTACTGTATATCGAAGGTAGTCTATAGTAATATTGAGATATAGGTGAATAATTAAAATTGTGACTATTAAGAAATAAAATGTTCGGTAAGAATGGAGCCTATGTTATTAAGATAAACTGAATGTTTTCAGTCTTCCTATATCATACAGTTAACCTCAAAACAAATCAATTTTGTTTGTTTGTTTAATGTCCATTTATGCTAATTGACGATACTGGATAGGGATCTTTAACGAGTACCTGACATCGTACAGGCTTGGGACCTCCAATTTACGTCCTATACGAGGGACGGCATAGCCAAGGATTCTATACCCCTTTAAAAAAGCTAAGGCCACCGCAGGACGCGAACCCGCGACCTTAAGGGTTGTATCAATTTTTTTTATTACTTGTTTTTTTATTTATTTTTTTAAAAAGCTTCCGTGGAAAATGAAGAGAGAAAATATTTAGTCAAAAAATAGTGTATAGGGAGTCAAAAATCCTTGGCTTTGCAGCCCCTCGGATAGGATATAAAATGGAGGTTCCGAGCCTGTATCCCTAGGGAGTACTCGTAAAAGATTCCTATCCTAATTATACCTGTATAGGTAAAATTTAGGACTCCCACTGCAGCATCGTCCGATTAGCATTAGTGGCATTAAGTGACGTTAAACAAACAATAACAAGTTCTCAGTCTTAATTGTTCCGTTTAATGAAACAATGACGTTATGATGGTAATGAAACAATCCTTGAACCATATAGTTTTCAGCTGTATTGTTGAAAATATTTTCAAGTATAACTCATGCACGAGTTCCACTTGATTGGAGGAAGTGAATTAACGAAATCTCAAAACCATTGCAGAGGATCGATCATCGATTGGGTTCAGTGCAAAAGTTTTTTTATAAAATACTTAGGCGCCTACTTTTAGACCACTCTTCGTATACTAATTCATGGCCTTTTATCGTAGATTGATTTAGTAGCGACCTAATAATAGTGATTTTGCGATACACTATATATCAAAAGTGTTGTAATCTAAATGGAAAATAATATTTTGGAATCGGAAGAGATTGAAAACCTGCCAAAGAAAAAAAAACTATATTTAGGATCCATACTTCTTAGAAGTGTATATTATAACGAATCGTAGGATGCAAATCCACCACCTTTTTTTTTTCTTTTTTAAGATAATGTGGTATTGCTCCATAAAACCTATTATCATAAATATTATTACCCATTATTTTTCGACTAAGTTGTACTAATTATTAAGTAAGTTAACTCTTACTGTGCTCAGCAATGTATTGTTTGAAAGACTTACTGTGGTTAAATTTTTTAAAACGGAATTCACATAAAGTGATAATATGTACTGTCTTTTTATTTTCTCGTGTACATTAACGCCTTGACTTGCTATTTCTGTTTAATCAATAATTTATTGTATATTGTATTTATTGAGGGCTCAATGTAACTAAAATGCGATGAATGACTAAGTGTGTGTAAGTCTTTGTTGCATTATTAGTTTGTATTTATCGTTAGCAGCATTTTAAATACAAAAAGTTATTGTAATACACCCAGGTATTTGATACGGTAGTTCTCGCAAGTGTTACAATTTAAATAAGAGCTTTTCATTTGAATGATTGACTAATTCTATTTTCAACATTTTTCAGAGAAGCACTTTTAACAATATTTATCTTTGTAAAATAAATAACTTTTTAATTTTGTAGTAGTTTAGTAGTCATGTAGTATAGTAGTATAGCAGTTCTGTTAATAGTAATTAACAAAAATGTTAAAACTAAGCAGCAATTGACTTAAATATACAAATAAACTCAAAAGGTATGATGGTATTTTTCCTATATATGATTGGTATTTTTCCTAGATATGGTATGGTATGGTATTTTTCCTAGATATGAAGGTATTTTTCCTAAATAAATATTATTTAACCGCTAGAATGAAAAATGTTGAATTTGGATTGAGTCGTTATGTCAACTGAACAGTTGATATATTTTAAAAATGAATATGTATTTCTCCTTAATACTGTTTTATTGTTAAAACATCTATGAATTATTATAATTTTAATTAAATGTTTCTCTTGAAGTTCAAATTATACATTTAAATGATTTTCATTTAATGGAATAAATATATAATTTCAATTAAAAGATCTTTTAATGGACAATGAAATAGCAACCGATCCAGCCAGCACTTTTTTTCTTCTTTTCCTGTCAGATTGTTTGAATTTACTTTTCACTCTTATTACCATAAGAAGATAACTGAGGAACATTTAAAAAGGGGGGGGGAATTAATTTCTTAAAGGGAATTCTGGAAAAAAAAAGGAAAGAAATAAAATAAAAAAACCAATAGAGGGTCGGTTGCATTAAAAGGAAATTATGAATATTCTCTATCGTTTTGTGAAGACCAATTATAATAAAAGGTTGTCTGTTTGGGGCTCAGACCCCCCACTCCCCCCCCCCCCTACTTTGCCCATAACCCCCCTCGGACTCGCTCCCTAAAAACCTTCCTCAACCAAAGTAACGGAATAAAAATGAATATTAAAATGATTTCGAGGCAAGGAGGCGAATAATTGAATTAGCAGATGATATAATGGCCTTTCCCTTGTTATCCTGTTTTTATTTTATATTTTCATCAAATCTTTCCTTTTGAGACTTTTCTATCTTCGTGTTAATATTTTCAAAATATCTATTGTAGCGTTCAACAAAACTTACAGTTGAAACAAAGTGTCGTAGTACATGTTTGTGACTACGATGATCGATTACCATCTACATACGCCTAAAACCTTCCACACAGTTCTTTGTTCAGACTAAATATAAGGAGCGATGGACTGCAGAGCTAGTCTTGTTCTGAAGCTCATGTTATATGGTTATTTTTGTGTGTGTAGTTACAAAGTTATACTATTTGTAATCTGTTAAATTATTTATGTTTTCATATTTGGTGTGGTATTGTAAATCTAATTTTCGTTCAATAAAAATTATTTCACCTCACACATTGTTACAATATAAATGTTTATATACGGTTCTAACTCAAATATTAGTTTTATGGTCACTGGCAATAACTAAATAAGTTGGAAAATAATCCTCTGTATAGAGTTCTGTATATTGACGACATTTTTGAATGACTGACAAGACATTTCAGAATACCTTTGCACAATATGAAGAAGTTTATAATATTGAAGAACACTAAAACAATTACAGCTGTACGTTATCGACTTCTTCGTACTACGTTGAAGAGTTCTGGAATGTTCACGGTATACCTATACAAGTCATGTGGACTAATTTCGAACTCACCTGTTTTTAGCCAGTGGCCATAACTTTTACCATGTAGTTACTTTCAAATAATAAGTATTTCATGAATTACTCTGATGTAAGATGATATTTATTTTTTTCAATGCTAACTGTTAAGCGACTTCGCAATACTCGCACAAACGATTACCTTGCTTATTTTCATGGCTACTCACTCAAGTACTCTGTTTACATACTAAAGTTCTCTAACGTACCCTTGAGAAGTATATACGATGCTTGTGGTCTGCGCAGTTGTTCCTGTTTATTTATGTTTATACATATACACCTATATATAACTACCTGAAATGGAATAGTTGTGCACCCGACCTTGTCAAACATTGCTTGTATTGGGTAAGGTCTTTGTTGTCTCGCTGCAAGTATCTTTTGTTTTAATTTTCAAAATGGCCTGAACGTGTTTTAGTCAGCTTTTTACTTTTTTTTTTTTCATTATCTCGTTTTACGCTCATTGAGCACGTCCCGGAGATATAGACACCGCATTTGAGGACAAGACATGGCATTGAGCAATGCACAAACACATTTAACTACTATTGTGAAATTCTTGCAAAATGCGTTTTTATATGTTAATAAATTTTAATGGTGTTGTTGATATAATTGGAAATATCCTAACCGTGAAGCCTAGAGGATAATAAAATGTTCTCAAACTAATTTATTGATGTTTAAGAATCCAATAATTACAAAAAATAAATCTTAAATCAATAATGATCAATGCAGTACTAAATGACTTTCATTAGTAAGTTAGAGGCAATCTTAGAGATATTGCACAAGAACAGCTGATTAGGGATAACATAAAATTTATGATTAGAAAAAACAATGCAAGCTGTTTAATAGACATCAAAAATAGCATGAAAATAAATTAAAGAATGAATAGAAAAAAACAAATAGAAAAAAAAAAAGTGATACGTGTAAATGTCGTTGACAGTTTTGCAAGGCCCTGACTGACATTTTTGGCAAAAATGAGAATTTTGGGGCTACTTTACTACTCTCACCTTTGAGGCAATGTTTACATTTTATACAGGGTGTTTCGGAATTGCACGGCACTATTTTAGGTACGTGTTCTCTAACACAAAATAAACAAAAAAGTTCATATTAACATATATCTCAAACTCATTTATTAAACAGATATCAAAGGTTAAAGATTTATTATTTATTTACTGCATTAAGACTGACTGTACAACGTTTAACGTGTTTAATACTAAATAAAAGGTTTTAATCACCTGATAAACAAATGAACGATAAGCAATGACAGTAGTTGCTCTAGTTCTGTGTGTTTTAGTGTGAGTGAATCTTGTGACACAGTTCAATTTATGATTATCATGGGAGATACCACAAATTTATTCACTTTTGATGAACAAACAGACATGCTTTTAACTTATGGCGAGGTTCATACAAACGGTGCTGCTGCTGTTCGAAGATATCGTGAAAAATTTCCTAACCGAAGAATACCAAATCGTAAAACGTTTGAGGCCATTGAAAGACGTCTTAGGGATAATGGTACGCTAAAACCTATACGAGTGAACGCCGGTCGACAACGATTTCGACGAACTGCAAACGTAGAAGAAGAAATACTCGATGCTGTTCAGTTATCTCCTACTACTAGTACCAGAAGATTGTCACGTCGTTTCGATGTTTCCTCTACCAGCGTATGGCGAACTTTACGCGAACAACAATTATATCCATTTCACGTATCAAGTAGGCAAGATTTGTTACCACAAGATTATAACAAGCGCAGAAATTTCTCCCAGTGGTTAATTCGACAATGCACACGAGATCCTAACTTCCTGAACTGCATTTTGGTTACTGATGAATCTTGCTTTACAAGAAACGGGATTCTTAATTTTCGAAATACCCATACTTGGGCCGAAGAAAACCCTCATACCACTGCTGTTGGACATTACCAACATACATTCTCTTTAAATGTCTGGTGTGGTCTTCTAAGCGACAAAATCATCGGCCCCTTCTTTTTGCCACCTAGGCTGTCAGGTATATCTTACTTGCATTTTTTGCAAAATAATCTGCATGATATTCTAGAAGATATTCCGCTAGGCATTAGGCAAAGGCTGTGGTTTATGCATGACGGTGCTCCAGCTCACTTTTCTCATAGTGTCACTGATTATTTAAATGCAACTTATGGAGACCGATGGGTTGGTCGAAACGGACCTGTTAAATGGCCACCACGATCTCCGGATTTAACGCCATTAGATTATTTTGTGTGGGGCTGGATGAAGTCTATGGTTTATTCTGCGGCAGTTGACACGCAAGAAGAGCTAAGAAATCGGATCGTGGAAGCCGCAGTAACTATCAACCACCATCCTGATGCTATACGAAGAGCCAGGGAAGCATGGATTCGTCGTGCTGAATGTTGCATTCAACAAAACGGAGGTGCCTTTGAACATTTACTCTAAATGTTGTAATAATAATAAATAAATAGTAATAATAAATCTTTAACCTTTGATATCTGTTTAATAAATGAGTTTGAGATACATGTTAATATGAACTTTTTTGTTTATTTTGTGTTAGAGAACACGTACCTAAAATAGTGCCGTGCAATTCCGAAACACCCTGTATAACATGTTTAACATCCACTACATTTCTGTAAATTTCATTATCTTCAACTGTAAAAACTACTATTGTAAAATTTTAGCAAAATGCGTTTTTATATGTTAATAAATTTACAATGATTTTACAATAAACAATGATTTTGGGATATAATTGTAAATTTCCTAACTCGGAAGTGGAGAATCTAATAAAAAGAATACCTCTTTTACACTATATAACCAAAAACAGCTTTTATGCTGTTGAAAAAATATTATCTATAAATTATATATATGTATATGTACGATTGAATCTTTAACCAACATTTAGCAAAAATGAGATTTCTTGTGCTACTGTCTCTATTTTAAAACGTACACGTTATACAAGTTTAACTTGCTTTATATTCAGCCTATATACTTATTTGAACATATTCCATTTAAAATCAATTATAAATATTTATTCATAAACAATTATCATATATTAAACGAATGCCAAGAAGAGGAATAATCCCAGCATTATTAAATCTGATTATTGAGCAAACTCAAATCTTTACTAAAAGTAATGTGTAACACTTTTTTGGGTTGAACTATTTTTATTCAAAGAAAAATAATTATTTCCAGTGAAAAATCCTTAGCCAAATTAATGCCTAGATCCCAGAAATAATTATAAGTATATTCTACCAATAATCAATACTTCCAGTTATTTATATTTTTTCATTTTTACGCTTGGTTGTATGTATATATATATATTTTGCTAACAACATTGAACAGGGGTCACCTGTGATGTATTGGTTAGCATACCAGCCTTCAATACTATAAGTCGTGACTCTAAGTTTTTTTACATGCCGTCCCTCTGATAGGGCGCATAATGGAGGTCCCGAGCCTGTACAATGTCAGGTACTCGTTAAAGATCTCTATCCTGATTATACCTGGATAGGCAAAGTTTAGGACTCCCACTGTAGCATCGTCCGATTAGCCTTAGTGGCATAAAGTGACGTTAATTAAACAAAAAAATCTTAAACTATATAGTTTTCAGGGTTATTGTTTGTAAATATTTTCAAGTATAATTTGCGAGCGTGTTCCAATTGATCGGGGGAAGTGCATTAATGAATTCTTGATAAACATTTATTTAATAAAATATAAACTGAAATTTAAAAAATGAATCAAACCTGAATCAACATGTGTGACCATGAAAGTTCCCAGTGAGGTTACACCTTGCAATTGAGTGCTTTAATAGATTTAAGTTAGGAGTTATAAAGTTCGCAGTTGATACTACAGAAGGTAGTTGATCTGATAACTAACCAATGCACTTCACCTCAGTGCAAATATCCGAAATAAAAATCATTGTATGTGTAGGTACGAAAAGAAGCTGTCAAGATTTCAACCTTAAAAATTCTTAGTTCTGTTTACTGGAAATGATATAAAAATTCAGTTGAATTTAAGGTCATATTATTTTTTGTTGATTGAGTTTCGAATATTTTATAGATTATTTCACTTATATTTTCATCTGAAAACGACTTTATACTATAGTATAGGCAAAGTTTAGGACTCCCACTGTAGCATCGTCCGATTAGCCTTAGTGGCATTAAGTGACGTTAAAGAAACCAACAAACAAATTACAAATAAAGTAATGATAAAATTATAGTTTTTATGCTACATTTTACAAAACAAAGGGTGAGTCTAAACTTTTGACTGGTACTGTACATACATATGTATATATATATATATATATATATTTATATATATATATATATATATATATATATATATATATAAATTAATGAATTTTGAATAATGAAATAATAATAATTTAATGGTTAATGGAAACAGGTTATAGATAATAAATAACGAATAAGTACTCCTTGCATTGACTGTTGCGTTTGTTTGCAAAATAAAAGCATTTTTTTTTTTTTTTGTTCAGAATAGAACAGTACTCTCTTACTTGCTGTGCTTTTCTAGCTAATGCTTGTATTTTTATTTTTTTTTAGCATTATTGTACCCTCTGTATTACTTCAAAAGTATTTTTACTAGTAAAAGTTTAAGCTATCGTACTTAGAAAGCGAACAATAAGAAAAGAAGCTAATGACGCGACAAAATAAAAAAATAAAAATAAAATAAAGAGCGGAGACGGCTCGACCAAGTGCCCTAGATGCTCAGCCGGTCAGACCGGTCGGGGAACTCTTCTATTTTCACTCCTGCCCAGGACGGCTCCTGCATGCCGATGTACCAGGAAGGAGAGGGTAATGGTATCATCGTCTTCTGCCATCGTGTCCTCGGCTCTGTTTTCGTCCTCATCCAAGCTGTTTTTTTTTGTTTTTTTTAATTTACGACTGTTTACATTAACATAATGCTTACGGCTAATCGGGTGATGTAACAGTAGGAGTCCTAAATCTAAATAAAAAGCAAATCAAACTTGAAATTTTTTCAACAATAGCCCTGAAAACTATATAGTTTAAGGTTTTTTGTTAAATCAACGTCACTTTATGCCACTAAGGCTAATGCTAATGTACGATGCTATATTGGGAATCCTAAATTTTGCATATCCAGGTATAATTAGGGTAGGGACCTTTACACCTTACGAACTTTACCTTCGAACACCACCCTCGAACAACCTTCACGTCGACTGTTCGGGTGTTCTAGGTACTTCATCTGTTTGCCTTGGTTCGGGGGTAGCGCTAGTGTCACTTTTGATTTGGGTTTTTCCTAAATGACAGGAGTTGTTTGTGATACTAGTGTAATTTGTGAAACGTTTTAAATCGTCTCCTATATTTTTATTTTTCTGATAATATAAAATATATTGATAATGGAGATTTTTTCTTTATCATAAGCTAGCTTTGGGTGCGTCGGCCAAATTGGTTCGCTTAACCTCACGTGAAGTATAAATGGCTGTTCGCTTCACGTCGGTACGGCAAGGTTCGAAGGTGAGGTTCGTAAGGTTTAAAGGCATCTTTAGAGATTCAAGACCTTCATTTTACACCCTATTCGAGGGAAGGCACATTATGGATTTTTACTCCCTTTAAAAAACCCTGGGGCCACCTCGGGCCGCAAACCCACGAACTTTAGTATCGTAGGTTTCTATGTCTATTATCTCTTCCACTACATCTCAAGTTACCCCAATGCTATTATTAAAATATCAAGATAATTTGTATTTACATACCGTCGTGGATACTGAATAAAGTCGGATATCACGAAAAACAGCCGATTTTCAAGATAACAAAAAATGAAATCAGTGGACTAGTGTGGTGGGGGAAACTGTATGCCACCTGCCCCCCACCTTATTGATAACGATTGTCCTTAACTTATTGATAACGACTGCTAGCAACTGCTGCGAGCCACAGCCGGGGCTTCGTGTTTGCTCTCTAAACAGCCTCATCCCATCGCTAATTATAATCAGGTGAGCTAACAGCTGTCAGGTAATTGAGAAGCTTGGGAAGCAGGTGGGGTGATGCTGGTATGTCATCGAGTCGATAATATATAACGCTATCCTGGTTATAAATAAAAAACATCAACAAAAAAGATACACCCAACAAGATATAAAAAATATATGTATAAACACCGGGCCCGTGTCTATCATGTCATTTCGGTCACAAATATATCACTAAGTACATTTTTTTTTTTTTTTTTTTTTTTTTTTTTTTTTTTTTTTTTTTTTTTTTTTTTTTTTCGGTTGGCGCATTAGGCCTAATGAGACCTTTGGCCGCGCAGTGTGGTCTTCTTACAGACATTTGTTTTGCTTGCGGGAGTACAGACAGCCTGGAGGGGGTAGCCCAAACCTCACGTTGCTGCAAGCCATGGTCACCATGGTACAGCGGCAGACTGCCCATATCTCCATAACCAATCCCATTGGGGCCAATTTGGCAGTGTCCTTCCCACCGATGGCGTCAGCTCTCTCGGGTTCAAGGACAGTGACAAACTGGTCTAGGTCCAAGGATTGTGGTAACTCAGAGTCAGCAGGCCCCGAGGACCTATATTTCTTTCCCTAAAGCATACCGTCCCTGAACCAAACCTCCGGGCGGTTACTGACATCCTGGAAAACCACACCACGATTCTCGATGAGATACACGGGGAAGGTTCATCACTCCTACGCCCGGTCGGTGTGAGTCGCCTCCAGTTGGCTGACGGGTCTCACATACCCGGAGGTGGGGGGTAGACTTGGACTGTGTGGCTTTTATTGGTGGGCGGTCACCCGAATGGAGCGGTCACCGGTCACCCGAATGGAGCGGTCACCCATCCAAGTACTGACCACGATGGACGTTGCTTAACTTTGATTATCTATTGCAAGCGCCCTTGTCCACTCGGCCATCCCGGCCCCCATCACTAAGTACATTACACAGGACTATTATAGTACAGAGAGTTAATTCCTCATGTAAAAACAAAACGCAAAACCATAAACAAAACTAAAAATAAATAAAGGTGTGCCGTATGCAGTGAAAAGTTCAACTTCAACTGAGCATAAAAATCCCTCTATCCAATGCTAGATCAATGTTCCTAATGTTTTTTAAACCTTGAACTTGGGATCCTGTGTGGTATAGTGGTTAGCATAGCAACCTACAACCCTAAATATCGCTTCCCGAGGTGGCCATAGGATTTTTTATAGGGATTATAAAATCCTTGGCTATGCCGTCCCTCGGATAGGATGTAAAATGTAGGTTCCGAGCCTGTACGATGTAAGGTACTCGTTAAAGATCCCTATCCTAATTAAACCCTGCATAGGAAAACTTTAGAACTCCCACTGTAGCAACGTCCGATTAGCCTTATTGGCATAAAGTGACGTTAATTAAATAAAAAAATCTTAAACTATACAGTTTTCAGGGTTATTGTTTGAAAATATTTTCAAGTATGATTTGCGAACGTGTTTCTATTGATCGGGGGAAGTGCATTAATGAATTCTTGATAAACATTTATTTAATAAAATATAAACTGAAATTTAAAAAATCTGGTGCGTGCGCGCAACACACAACTTTCACTTACCAACTTACTTAGACTGGAAATTAATGCGTTTTGTTAATCGCCACTTCTCAAATAAACAGAACGGCTTTAATTATGAACAATGGTCTGTCATTAATGGCGTACTCCGCATGCGTGGGCTCAACGAGTTTTATGAGTTCAGTGAATATTTTTATTTTTTTTCTCCTCTTTATGTTTTCTTTATTTTTATCATATCTCATATTTAGCCATTTCTTATTTTTAGGCGTAACGAGAGACATTTAATTTCTCCATCTAAACAAAAACAAAGGTACTTTATAGGAAACAAACAAACAAAAAAGACCCCCCCCAAAAAAAAAGCCCCCTCAGAACATTTTAATAATGATAAAGCTTAACTGATATTAAAGAACACCTAATCCTCATTTAACATGACGAATTTGATAAAAATCGTTATAACCTTTTTTGAGTTAATAAAAAAAACACAGGAAAATGATACAAAATTTATTAAGTAAAGTCCCCCCTCCGATTGATCAATTTTGATGAAATGTTGGCTATCGCATCTTTGGCATATACATATATCAAATACCTAGTTTGATCAAAATCGTCAAAACCGTTTTTGAGTAAATAAAAAAAAAACACATGAAAATGAAACAAAATTTATTAAGTAAAGTCCCCCCTCCGGTTGATCAATATTGATGTAATGTTGGCTATCGCATCTTTGGCATATACATACATCAAATACCCAGTTTGATCAAAATCGTCAAAACCGTTTTTGAGTTAATAAAAAAAAACACGTGAAAATGATACACAATTTATTAAGTAAAGTCCCCCCTTCGGTTGATCAATTTTGATGAATTTTTCACAGTCATTTCTCGGGCATATAAATAGATCAAATACTCAGTTTAATCAAAATCGTTAGAGCTGTTTTTGAGAAAATCGAAAAAAACTTAAAAAGTTATTAAACAAAGTACCCCCTCTCTTTCAGCAATTATCATGAAATTTTTGCTGTCACATCGCGGGCATATACATACACTAAATACCTAATTTCAGTTTTGTACGGCCTATAGTTTTTGAGCTAGTCTGTTCAGACACACACACACACACACACACACACACACACACACACACACACACACACACACACACACACACACACACACACACACACACACACACACACACACACACACACACACACACACACACACACACACACACACACACACACACAGACACAGACACACACACAGACACACACACACACAGACCATTTCGTGGGACTTGGTTATTTGGACTCAGGGGACCCCAAACGTGTAATTCCGTTGAAAAACGGAAGTCGAAATTTTTCACGATCGCAATACTTTCCTTACTATATATTTTATATATAGGTCAGTGAAAGTAAAAATGAATCAAACCTAAATCAACATGTGTGACCATGAAAGTTCCCAGTGAGGTTACACCTTGCAATTGAGTGCTTTAATAGATTTAAGTTAGGAGTTATAAAGTTCGCAGTTGATACTACAGAAGGTAGTTGATGTGATAACTAACTAATGCACTTCACCTCAGTGCAAATATCCGAAATAAAAATCATTGTATGAGTAGGTACGAAAAGAAGCTGTCAAAATTACAACCTTAAAAATTCTTAGTCCTTGTTTACTGGAAATAATATAAAAATTCAGTTGAATTTAAGGTCATATTATTTTTCGTTGATTGAGTTTCGAATATTTTTAGATTATTTCACTTATATTTTCATCTGAAAACGACTTTATACTATAGTACTGTGGTAAAAAAGGACCTTGAAGTATTTGAAAAAAAAAACGAATATTTAATTAAGGTTATTTAATTATAAATGTATTGGTCGTGACTTAGCAATGTACCTTTAAAAAAAAATAAATTAATTTCTAAATGAATCGGTCGTTTGAGAGACCCGACATATCGACAAATTCAAATTATTAGAAAAGTTAAAAAAAGTTTTCATCATGCATCATCAAAAACATGTGTTTTCAATACTCGGTTTGAGTCCGTAAAGAAGTACTTTTCGGGCCCAGGACTAAAAATCTTTTTTTATATTAAAAAAATGTTTTTGAAGGAGGTTACTTGTAGCTATACTGTGATTTATTCCAATATAAGTAGTATGTTTGAAGTGCAAAATAAAATGGATATACCAGAAGAATCAGAATTGCAGAACTGAGGATATAATGAATAATCGGAATTGTTCCATAAATATTTCTTCTATTTTAGGTAAATGAACAGATGTTTAAAAAAAAATAAAAATAAAAAAAGAGTCAAGTTAATTTCTTATATTGTATCTGTAAGTTGTTAATGAAATATAAAAGTGTTTTAATGTACTCAAGTATGAGCAGAATGATGAAAAGTATTGTTGATAACACGTACCCAAAGTTTGTTTTCGGTGCTATGTCTAATTTCTGCAATCGGCTGGGATACTACCACTTTTATACGATAATACAAAATCAAACACTTTTCTACAAGAAGTTAACGGTACACCATAAAAAATGGTAACTATATGGTTGAATAAATTAACATTAATGATTTCACATTTTTACGAAACCTTTGAGAATAAACAAACTTAAAAGAAAAATATCAGGAGCTGTAAGCCGAAGCTTTTTCTTCGAAAGTTTCGTAACCTCTTCATTAATCAGACTTTTTTCTACCAAATCATGTTTTTAGATCCCGCGTGTGGCTTACGTACCGGCAATAAATAATTTTACGAATAAAAATCAGCTTCGCTCCTGTATATTTTATGTTTTTTTTTTTTTCGAAATCAATAAGCTACTTGTCATACTCCATAATTCCTGATTTTATTTCGGCCACTTGGTGTTACATCTGGTTTTCCTTGTAATATATATTTGTGTATTTATTTACGGCAAAGAAATGCAACTGTTGACAAAGAAAGGGTCGACAGATGTTGAAATATCTTATTTTATGTTAGCGGGTTTCTTTTCAGCTGGAATCGAACCATGGTCACACAAAACCTTTCCGAACTTTTTTCTTCGGCGACCCAATTCCGTCGAGACCAGATGCCTAATATAATGCTCTGGATTGGATATGGCTAATGCTCGCATCCGTCTTCTTTATCGCTCCAAAAAAAAAAAAAAAAAAATGGAAATAAAATAAGAATAATAAATCGATATACCGAAGGGATGGATTTCACAAGCCGCGATCGATAACTCTCCATTGTGGCTACAATGGAGTTGCAACACCAAAAAGGGGCCGATGAACTTCTCGTAAGTTAGAGCATCTTCAAAAGTTCATCGAAGTTCATTTATTTTTAAATGTAACGATAATATCTTAATCATTATTAACAGCGCCTGTCTGCCTTTTATAGTTATGTTTTGTTGGTTAAACTCGGATAAATTCGTAAAATAGCATTTTTATTTATTTTTTTACATTTACAGTCCCCTCCTGTCAAAATATTGAGGGAGGGGGGGTGCGACCCCCTGTCACCCCCGGTGGTGACGCCCATGCATGTTCCCCACTTACTAAATTCCCACTTACTTTTGTAAATACGCATATTGATTTCGCAGAAAACGAGTGCGCTGCTTCTATAGACTCAAATAGCATGTGTTTGCTTGTAACTCGCAAACGAAAGCGGCATTCGGAAAAGTGTATATAATCAAGAATGTTCGTCTCGACAACTGAAAAAAAAAGTATTAAGGAAATTATGGCGTTCCGACAAAAAAAAAAAGGCCTTGAGGAATAAACTATATGATGGTGTAACGTGAAACACAAAACATATGATCCAAATTAGTTTTAGAATTTTTGTTGTAAATTGTTCTAGTACATGTTGAATTTATGCTTGTCTGGAACGTTCTAGACTTTTCTAATTCAGACTAAATATAATGAGCGGTGGACTAGAGGACTAGCCTAGTTAGCTAGAACCTTGTTATTTTTGCGTTACTGTATCGTTACAAGGTAATACTTTTTGTAACCTTGATACTTTTTTTCAGTTTTATGCTTTCAGACATTGTAAATCATTATTTTCGTTAGTAAAAATTGTTTAAACCCACATAAGTGTTACAATACAATTTCGATAGTAACAACTGGACAACAATTTTGCCTCTAGCAAACTACGTAATGCAAGGTAGAAAAGGAGACCCCTTACTGTCTTGGAAGACATCAACTTCCTCTCCCTACTGTGTTTGTACAAACAACGTTTTCCTGTTTGTTGTTTGTTGAGGTGAGTTTATTACCCTTGTTTGTACGACAAACATTGCACTCCCGCGTCTTTCATCCCAAAAGATAATCTTCATAATTTATTAATTCCTTCTTTACATATTATAAATATGTCTATGTTTGCCGCATTACTTAACATTTTTGCTTCCTCAATGCGGAAGGAAGAGATGCTTTTTTTATATAAGTATAATAAGAAAATATTAATTTTTGTTCTCATGATCAAAAATTCCCACGAGCCTTTAACGTTCTTGGATTAATAGGACAAACGTAGTTCTTGCCTTTGTTAGGTGCAGTTAAATCTGTGTGAGATACATAAAACGTATTGTAACGTTGAACAAAAAAAACATATGTTTTAAAAGTCCCAGACCATTTCTTGGAATGAGCTAACTTTTGGAATAAACTGTCATATCACATTTTTGTGAGTAAGATGTTCGAGTAGCATCTACGCTGGCCTAGAACCTTCGAGGGTCTGCTCCTTACGATTAAATATAAGGAGCGATGGACTGGAGAATTAGTGTTATTCTGAAGGTTAAGTCACGTGGTTATTTTTTTGTTACAAAGTGATAATTTTTGTAACCTGTTCTAATATTTGTGTTCTCATAATTTGTGTGGCATTGAAAATCATATCACCTAGGAAGAGGGTCAGTCCCACACTAATTTTATCAAATTCCTATTTATTAATTTCGTTATAGACACGGCAAGATTGAATGTTGTTAAATGTATTTCATTAATTTCTCAATTTCACCAATTGCGTGTAATGATTTTACTTAAGAGCATGCAAATTTATTTTCCATTTTACTATATAAAAAGATTAAAATGGTGTAAATGATCTATTATCAATGTCAGCAAATACTATTAAAATTATCAAATAAAATTTTGGAATAGTTCATTGAACCTATAGAAGGAATACAGGTTTTTTTTTTTTTTTAAATTAATATTTGACTCAGTTCTCGAATGTTATATAATATATTTAAAAATTCAGCCTGATGATATCGTCGTCACCCATTATATATAATGTTCTCCATGCTCTATAGTTTTATATAAATATATATATATATATATATATATATATATATATATATATATTTATATAAAACTATAGAGCATGGAGAACATTATATTATATAGTAGGATGAAACAGATGCCGAACCGACGAGGAGACTTGCCTAACGAAGTGCTCAAAGCACCCTAGCGATCCCCTTCAACCCCAGTATTTGCCAGCCCTGTGATTAAATATTTTAATTATTGCTAACTTCCTCTATTTAACCAGCAATGCGCCAGACTTTAGATTTAGATCCTGCTACCAAAGCTATCAATGGGCTCCATTCAAAGCATTTTACCAGAAACTTTGTAGGGACTTAGAAGTGTATATTCCAGTACACTATTAGTTGTGTCTTTAAAGAAAGTACCAAAAATTAAAAAGACCGAAGAATTTCAGTTAAAATGAATGAAAAATATTAAAAAGAAATATTAAGAGATTTATCATTAAAAACTTGGAAATTAACTCGTACCAAATACTGTTAAAAATTTCTTATTAAGTAAGTATTTGATATTTACAAATTTTTTGTCAATAATCGCAAATTTTATTTTACAGTTATGCTAGTTAATTCATTACTTCTAATAAAGTCTTATTCGAAAAAAAGCTTTTACAAAATTAATTTTTTTTTAAACAGAAACAAAACAGAATGGTGACAAAAAGAATTAATTTAAAAATACAAAAAAGCAAAAACAAAATATGACAAACTTAAATCGTACATATCGTCGTCACCATGCTTATGTAACGAATATGCATAGGTATTGAGTTGCACATTCGTTACTTTAGCAGGGTGACGACGCTATCATCAGGCTGAATTTTTAAATATATTATATAACATTTGAGAACTGAGTCAAATATTTATTTAAAAAAAAAAAAAAAAAAAAAAAAAAAAAACCTGTATTCCTTCTATAGGTTCAATGAACTATTCCGAACTTTTATGTTTATGATAAGTTTAATAGTATTTTCTGACATTGATAATAGATCATTTACACCATTTTAATTTTTTATATAATAAAAATGAAAATAAACTTGCACGCCCTAAAGTAAAATCATTGCATTCGAATTGATGATGTACAGAAATTAATAAAATACTTAGCATTTAACAACCTTCCATCTTGCCTAGGGTGTAACGAAATTAATAAGTAGGAATTTGATAAAATCCGTGTAGAACTAAGCCTCTTCTTAACTGTGAAAAGTTTGTAATAAATTTCCTTAATACTGTAACACTTATGGGGGTTAACAATTTTATTATTTATTATGAAATAGCAGTCAACTGTTTTTCTTTAAGATGGGTTTATTGATAGTCAGGATTTTCAGTTCCATTTTTATTTTTATTTTGCTAAGCCAACGCTTCCTATTTAATATTTTAGTCATTAGTTTATTATATGCATATTTTTTTTTAATTTATACAACTTTCCTAATTTTAAAATCCCCATGAACTCATAATCACTTTTCATTTTTTTATTACTCTTAAAATTTTCTTCTTATCCACGATCTACTTCCCTCTTATCGGAACCAGACTGCTCAAGTTTGTGAAAATTCGCAGTAGACGATAAACATTAGAATAAATGTCTTTATCGTCCAAAATTGCTGAAACTTGGTATCTCGAGGGTGACAAAAAAAAAATTAATTCAATTTTATTGTGCCAATGTTCAGAGAGGAGGAATGTCGGGGAAAAATACTTTGACTATTAAAGAAAGACTATCGCAGTATAACGGTGCCTTTAAAACTTACCCCCCGCCGGCATTAACTGATCCTGAAGACTCCTTAACGGCAGGATAGGAGAGGGTTACTGCTCAGATATTGAAATCTAAAGGATAAGGAAGAGGTCCTTGGAGGGTTGGCGTACAATGGCTAACTCCGAGTTATATCAACGGTTATCTCCCTGCTAACACCACTCTGCAGTCGCACTAATTTTCATAAAAAGGGCATCATCCAGCCTCCCCTCGGGTTCACAATTACCAACGTCTGCTGCGGCTGCATCTTTACGGGGGACATCTCGGGGAAGATTAGAAGGGAATTTGTTCCTCCAATTCTTCGCCGTGGTCTTAATTCCGCCCCCTTTGGTCTCTCTTTGATGGCTCATCACCTTTTTTTTCTTTTTTTTTTATCCTTCTTTCAACTCCCTTCTCCAGGACTCCTCGGTTGTCCTTTGCCCCACGGTAAGGCTGCTAATGTGCTTAGGTTGCTCACCTTTCATCCTTGATGTTTATTCCAGATCAGCTCCTTTTAAAAAGGATCTTAGTAAGAAGGTAGTCTTTAAAAAAAAAATTACAAAAAAAAAGGGAGAAAAAAAGATCTGAAGCTGTAAATTCTACTAAGCTAAACCTTCAATACTTCTTCAATATCGCTTTACCTCTTCAGTTATTTTTTAGTTTTAATTTATGAACATTTTTTAGTTCTAGTATTTGAATAGAACAATCTCCTCGGATAGCTAACTGTTGGAAGGTTAATTAGTTTATTATTCAGTTAATAGCTAACTGACATTTTTGCTATGAAGTCAGTTAGTTTGTTTGACATGGGCTATCAACAGCGCTGTCATTACGCCCTTTTTCTACTCTATAATATTGTTTAAGATGTTACTCCAAAATGCTCTATTTTATTTTTGTAATGTAAAACATAAATTTGATTTTGACGAGGTCTCTATTTTGCATAAAGAAAGTAATAACGAAAAAAGAAAATTGATGGAGGCGATACATATTACCCAAAATATTAACAAAGCGGTAAATTTTAAAACAGATACCAAAAATCTAGGAAAATGTTATACAGAAATATTAAACAAAATACAAAAGTATATAACAACAAATGTAAAAAACAAGTTTTATTTGTATATTTTTTTTCAATAATTCTGTCAGAATATTTTGAAAAATAGAAACACCATTAAGGAAACTTTAAATTTATTGTTACATATTCCTGGTTTATTTACATTAAGGAAGATATTAAGAGATAAGGGTTAACAAGGGATTTGGGTGGCCAACATTCACACAATTTAAGTCTTTCAACTTTTTAAATGACGACACTAGTTAATGGTTTATATATATTTCATTTATAAAAAAAGAAGTTTTATTTTGAGTTGATGAAGGCATTGTTTAAAAAAGCTGGATTGATTACATCTATGTTCAGATTGAGGTATTTTAATTTTTAATTTATTGTATTTTAATGTAATTATTAATTATGTGGACCTAATAATTTTTTTAAAACTATGTTTTTGAATTATATTTAAAAAAAAAAAAAATTAATTGAAAATACATGCTTAAGCAATTTTCTAGTAAATGGTTAAATGATTGAATAGTGCTTCCTTCTTTAAGGAAAAAGATTTTTACAATTTTAATATTGTTATTCATTATATTTAAAGTTTTGGTATTTAATAATGTTTAATGGATTAAACTAATTTTAGACTTGAAAATGGCGACATAGCCGAAACGTTGTAGATGTAGCAATAAAGGTTATATGTGAGATTGTCCGTGTGATTGCTCCAATACTGTTAACAGCAACTATACCTATAATATAAATATTCCAGGAAATTAAGAAACCAATTATATATTGGATATAATTAAGCGCAATATATAACATTCATTAACATGTACTAATATATATTTGTATTTATTATTATATTTTTGCTAAGATGGAAATTTCCTTTAACAGTTTTACAATGCTATCTGCAGCTTTGTGTGAATCCTTCAGTGCCTCCAAGATGCTACGTGGTATACTCGTAGCATCTTGGAGGCATTGAATAACATTTATCTATGTTGTTTTATGTAATATTTTGTTATAAAGCTCGTTGTAAATTGAAGCTTAATTTTCGTATATTTGTTCCTAATACCTTTCCAGAAACCGACAAAGATTATTGTTCCAATAAATCCTTATATTTAATTAAACCATCAATTATGAAACTAAATTTTTTAAACAAAAATAAGTATAATTACTTATTAAAGATTATTTTGTAACATATTTTTTCTAGCCTAAAATACTGCTTTAAATAATTAAATAAACACTTATTTTCCAGGGGTCACTTGTGGTGTAGTGGTTAGAATAGTAACCTACAAAACTAAAGGTCACGGGTTCGCGTCCCGAGGTAGCCCTAGGACATTTTAATGGTAGTAAAAATTCCTTGTCTATGCCGTCCCTCGGATAGAACGTAAAATGGAGGTCCCGAGCCTGTAAGATGTCAGGTACTCCCACTAGCATCATCCGATTAGCCTTAGTGGCATAAAGTGACATTATAACAAACAAACACTTATTTTTCTTTTTATTTACTTAATGTATTAATTGTTTGTTTAACGTCCTTTTATTGCTACTAAGACCAATCGGACGACGGTACAGTGGGAGTCCTAAATTTTTTCTATCCAGGTATAATTAGGATAGCGATCTTTAACGAGTACCTCACATCGTATAGGCTCGGGACCTCCATTTTAAGTCCTATCCGAGGGACGGCATGGCTAAGGACTTTTAACTCCTAGTAAAAAATCCCAGGGCCATCGCGGGTCGCGAACCCACGACCTTTATTATTTTAGGTTGCCATGCTAACCACTACACCACAGGTGACCCTATTTATTAATTGTAAATACAATATAAAAATTAGGAAAGTTATATAGATCAACGCATGTAATATACTTATGAATAACAATATATAAAACTAAGTATTATGTCTTATTATTACTGTCTTTGTATGTTTCAATAACATTATATAATTTATTGCACATAAAGTGTTGTGCAACCGAACTCCAGAGACAGAACTCCAAACCATTATTCCATTACAGACAGAGGGTTATTACATTTTTTCCTGAGGTTAACCTAAAAAGCTGGGGTTCGATGTTTTAGAGATTCTCCCGATACGAGGTACTAATAAGTTGACGAGGTGCTAAACAGGTCATTGTACTCGTGGTGTAGCCCGATTCTATCCTTCAACGAAAACTTCCTCTTATATCGCCCGCTTTGATAATATCCTCGTGGCCCCTTCTCGAGGGGGGGGCGCACCCCCTTACACGTTGTCGGAAAATTGAACAATTTCCCCTCCAATCTGCTTAATTTGCTTAGGAGGTAAAGGGAAAAGGAGGAGGGGGCGGTTAGAAGATGTGGAGCAGGGCCTCGTGGATGCTGGATATCTCTGTCGGGTAGAACCGATTATAAAAGAGGAATGCAAATGGACGAGACAAAGCGCTATTGTACAGCTAGTATCTGCTCCGGGCTTATCTTGTTTCTGACAATTAACGCCTCCTCATGGCCCTTTCTAATGTTAATGCCCTGCCCCTTAAAGGGTTCCTTATGTCCCGCCCGGCGAGATTAGCCAAGTTTTTAGCAACGGAAATGGCAGCAGTCTTCTGGGTCCGAAGGATAAATTCCTGCGATTTCCTCGACAGAAATGTCCCTCGTACACCTTTCGTTTCTTCTTTATTTAATTCAATAAATGATTATATGTTTTTAATGCATTTCATGTTATAAAAATGATTAGGGAATAAGTAGTGTCGAATTATAGAGTAATTCGATAAATATTAAATGAACAGGAATTGGTTGGGGGTGCGGTCAAAATAATAAGCACAAATATGTGATATTTACATATTTTATTCTAGCTGACGTTTCGACCCAAATTTTAGGTCATCATCAGGGCTAAATGAGAAAAACCAAAAAAACAAAAAAAAAAAACAACCAATCAGATAATTTATGTAAAAGTATGTGAAATATTAAACAACTTATTTTGTATCATTACATTTTTATATTATCCATCTTTTTTATCGTTTTTAAATTTTCGATTTACACACCACTTTGTATTTTGTGTACTACATTTCATCTTATTCACTTACTCCCCGTTACTACAGACCATTGTAACCTCATTATATGTTCACCTATGTTTTACATATTTCTCTACATTACCTCAGATATACCATTTTAAGTTTTATCTCATTTTCATTTATTACTTTCATCGTGGCATGACTTTAAGAGCTATAATTTTTAAATTCTAAAAAAATATGTTTGTGTTTATTTTATCTACCTTATTTAATTTTGTTTAATGTTTTACATACTTTTACATCTCTTTACATAAATTATCTGATTGGTTTCTTTTTTATGGTTTTTCTCATTTAGCCCTGATGATGACCTAAACTTTGGGTCGAAACGTCCGCTAGAATAAAATATGTTAATATCACATATTCGTGCTTATTATTTTGACCGCACCCCCAACCAATTCCTGTTCGTTATATCTACGGTCAACTGTCTTCCACCATCATGATAAACATTAGATGTTGATACATGATAGACCACGCATTCTCAATAAAATATCATGAATTAAGACGAATTTATTTTTCATTATTTATTAATTCTTTAATGGTAGAGGAGAGTGGGGAACAAGTTAGACGCAGTTGACTGTGAGACAGTCAGCTCAATGACCAATTTCTAAGACCCAGTTAGTGAAGGATTTGTTCTAGTGTAGAATATTAGTCAAATAAGCTTTTACTGGAAAGAAACCAACATTATCATACGTTTGTGAATATTGTTGTCTCATTTTGTTTTCGAGGCAAAACCTTTTTTTTGTGCCTTGCTTTCTCGTTGACAGTGTGAGCACAATAGTTCATTTCACCGAATTTCTGTTAATGCATTTTACTAACCAACTAAAACTCTTTGCATTAACCTTTAACGGGCAATGATTGTTCACTTTTAAAACAGAAATTCATAAAGAAAGACAGCAAGGCACAATGGGGATGAGTGAGACGGGAACATTGAGACTTTCGTTACGAAGACAGTTGTGTACTGTTATGTAGGAAATTAAAATTATATTGTCTAATCCCAAGCTTTTAATGGAACAGGCCTTCATTAGTAGTTATTTCAATTTTAAATTATTTTTCATTATACATGTATTGTAGCACTCTTTTTGGGTTAAGAAATATTTATTCAACAAAAATATAGGTACAATTATCAGTGCCAACGTATTAAACAATTCAAATATTCGAGCGGGTTACAAAAATGATAACGTTATAGCACACTAATCATATGACTTGAGCTTCACGGCAAGACAAAAACAAAAACTTAGACTAACTGGCCCAGTCACTCGCTCCTTATATATAGTCGCAAAATGACCCTTCTGGAGGGTACGGGATTCTCCCGGGAGATTCTAGGTCTCCGTCGAAATTATCTACGCCCGTCCACGTGCTCTAACGGTTTGTTCGGACCAACAGTTCATTGCAACAAAAGGTTTGGGATTTTAAACCATGTGTTTTTATTTGATTATCAATTTAACCTTACAATATATAATTTTTTATACCATCACCTAATTTTATCAAAATTCTACTTTATTTATTGCGAATAGGTGATTTGGTAATGATAATCTCAAATTTTCATTGTACGTATTGGTCCATAAATTAAAAAACAAAAAGGAATTATATCTAGTGCGATACCGATATTGTCAACGACTCTTCATGATGACTACTTCAAAGAAGTCATATTTCTTTTGTTAATTATCATGATAATATTTTTTAATAAAAAGTTATCATCTTTTATTATAATTAATTTTATTAAAGTATTTAGTTTTAATATGGATGGTGTCTCAATGTCTGTGTTCCCTGCAGTGGGGTATACTGTGACAAAAATCTTCTTGTGGTTTTATGTAAATAAATATTTTCGTATTTAATTTTTTCCGGTTTGCACATCTACTGAACAAAGCCATCCATTGCAAAACTGCCACTGCTGCAATACTGCCACAACATCCATTGCAGTAAGATGTCCTATATAAATTTCAGAACTCCAGCTATAGTTTTTCTATTTACAATTTGAAAAAAAAAAACGGTTTCATTGTTTCCCAATCTCCCCTATATACATATATAAATCATTGACACAATAGTTCGCTTTGGATAATTTTGAATATGACCAAACTCTTCACCAATGCAATGACCTCTTGCAGATCGACACTCTTTTGTACATATCATATACATATGAACAATGAGATATGCATATATGAACATGATATAATATGGAGAACGGTGTAATGTAGGATTAACTCCTGTACCACGGCAAGGGGGCACCCTGCTGGGCAACTACCCTCCTCCAAATCTTTTAAGTCTCCCTCTTCACCCTCTCTCTCGCTCTGCTCTCCAGATATCCGACCAAAGAGGAGGGTGCCCTATTAAATCCTGGTTAATACGATTGTTGGAATTAATTCCTTTCCTTCGTCCTTAATTAATATCCTCCTCGGAAGGTACAATGGTCCGCTAATCCTGAAGGCTCCTGACAATGCCCCAGTAAAAAGCCGCCCCATTGCTATGCTAATATCTTCCACCCGGGTTCCGTCTTTATTTAAATCTACTTCCCCTTAAATCTCGTCTCTTGGTCTGTGTCTCGAGACAATTACCCACGCTAGTGATGTCTTGTAATTTGCCTCAAACCTCAAGATTTCTGTACTTCCCACATTTTGAAGGAATGTCTCTCACCCGGTTTTTACTTTCAGTTACCTATATATGAAATATATAGTAAGTGGAAGTATTGCGATCGTGAAAAATTTCGACTTCCGGTTTTCAACGGAAATACACGTTTTGGGGTCCCCTGAGTCGAAATGACCAAGTCCCGCGAAATGGTCTGTGTGTGTGTCTGTGTGTCTGTGTGTGTGTTTTTTTTTTTTTTTTTTTTTTTTTTTTTTTACGAGGGTAGGTGGAAATCTTCAAAAGACACGTATAGGCCCGTACCTGTTACGTGTGTGGGATTTTTACCCACTAAAACCACCTCCCTTTACACCTGGTAAATCCTCTCCACGGGACCGCCGTTAGGCATTACTTCGTGGAGGGATATGGCTGGTTGCCGCATTATTGATCTATTAGCATGGTTTTAACCATGCTAGTCGACTCTTCTAGCCTTCTCTTCCACTCTCAACTTCTTAAGGACTACTGCTGCGAATCTCTTCACTTCGTCCCAGTGTTGTTCGGAGCGCAGCATATGGCTTACTAGGTTTTCTGGCGTGATGCTCTCTCCACACAATCTCTCTAGCTCTCTTCTTTCTTCGGCAAAAAGGATGCAAATGAAGAACACATGCTCTGCTGTTTCCTCGATATTCTGGCATGTGGGGCATACAGCTGTGCTATCCAGTTTAAATCGCAACTGGTAAGCTCTAAAGCATCCATGCCCGGTTAGCAGTTGGGTTAGATAGTAATCTACTTCACCATGCCGACGATCATACCACAAGCCAACATGGGGTATTAACCTTCGGGTCCACCTCCCAGAAACACCTGACTCCCAACGCTGTTGCCACTGGTCTATGGTTAATTTCCTCTCTTCTTCTCTGGAAACATAGGAACGACGCCCATAATGCCTACTTCTTTCTTCTACAAGAAGTTCAATTGGCGGCATTCTGGCTACCACGCACACTGCCTCGTAGGAGACGGTTCTGAAGGCACTTACAAGTGTGTGTAATGTCTTACCTTACACTTCCACTTACCTATATATGAAATATATAGTAAGTGGAAGTATTGCGATCGTGAAAATTTTCGACTTCCGGTTTTCAACGGAAATACACGTTTTGGGGTCCCCTGAGTCGAAATGACCAAGTCCCGCGAAATGGTCTGTGTGTGTGTGTGTGTGTGTGTGTGTGTCTGTGTGTCTGTGTGTGAACAGACTAGCTCAAAAACTATAAACCGTGCGATCATGAAATTAGGTATTTAGTGTAGGTATATGCCCGCGATGTGACAGCATAAATTTCATCAAAATTACTTAAAGGGAGGGGGTACTTTACATAATAACTTTTTAGGTTTTTTTCGATTTTCTCAAAAACGGCTCTAACGATTTTGATTAAACTGAGTATTTTATGTACTTATGTGCCCGAGATATGACTGTAAAAATTTCATCAAAATTGATTAACCGGAGGGGGGACTTTACTTAATAAATTTTGTAACATTTTCACGTGTTTTTTTTAATTTACTCTAAATCGGCTTTAACGATTTTGATCAAACTGGGTATTTGATGTATGTACATGCCCGAGATATGACTGTTAAAATTTCATCAAAATTGATTAACCGGAGGGGGGACTTTAATTAATAAATTTTGTATCATTTTCACGTGTTTTTTTTATTTACTCAAAAACGGCTTTGAAGATTTTGATCAAACTGGGTATTTGATGTATTTATATGCCCGAGATATGATTGTTAAAATTTCATCAAAATTGATTAACCGTAGGGGGGACTTTACTTAATAAATTTTGTATCATTTTCACGTGTTTTTTTTATTTACTCAAAAACGGCTTTGAAGATTTTGATCAAACTGGGTATTTGATGTATTTATATGCCCGAGATATGATTGTTAAAATTTCATCAAAATTCATTAACCGGAGGGGGCACTTTACTTAATAAATTTTGTATCATTTTCACGTGTTTTTTTTATTTACTAAAAAAACGGCTTTAACGATTAACAAAAATAAGATATGAATGTAGAAAAATTTGTGAATTTGGGAAATGATATTTAGCAAAACACGTCAATTTCTAATCTAAGTAAGTTGGTAAGTGAAAGTTGTGTGTTGCGCGCACGCACCAGATTTTATGTTTCCTCGATATTCTGGCATGTGGGGCATACAGCTGTGCTATCCAGTTTAAATCGCAACTGGTAAGCTCTAAAGCATCCATGCCCGGTTAGCAGTTGGGTTAGATAGTAATCTACTTCACCATGCCGACGATCATACCACAAGCCAACATGGGGTATTAACCTTCGGGTCCACCTCCCAGAAACACCTGACTCCCAACGCTGTTGCCACTGGTCTATGGTTAATTTCCTCTCTTCTTCTCTGGAAACATAGGAACGACGCCCATAATGCCTACTTCTTTCTTCTACAAGAAGTTCAATTGGCGGCATTCTGGCTACCACGCACACTGCCTCGTAGGAGACGGTTCTGAAGGCACTTACAAGTGTGTGTGTGTGTGTGTGTGTGTGTGTGTGTGTGTGTGTGTGTGTGTGTGTGTGTGTGTGTGTGTGTGTGTGTGTGTGTGTGTGTGTGTGTGTGTGTGAACAGACTAGCTCAAAAACTATAAACCGTGCGATCCTGAAATTGGGTATTTAGTGTAAGTATATGCCCGCGATGTGACAGCATAAATTTCATCAAAATTACTTAAAGGGTACTTTACTTAATAACTTTTTAGGTTTTTTTCGATTTTCTCAAAAACGGCTCTAACGATTTTGATTAAACTGAGTATTTGATCTATTTATATGCCCGAGATATGACTGTAAAAATTTCATCAAAATTGATTAACCGGAGGGGGGACTTTACTTAATAAATTTTGTAACATTTTCAAGTGTTTTTTTTTTATTTACTTAAAGAAGGCTTTCACGATTTTGATCAAACTGGGTATTTGATGTATTTATATGCCAAAGATGTGATAGCCAACATTTCATCAAAATTGGTCTAACGAAGGGGACCACAACAACGCATTAATTTCTAATCTAAGTAAGTTGGTAAGTGAAAGTTGTGTGTTGCACGCACGCACCAGATTTTTTTATGTTAAGGCTATGTCATCAGGGGCATGATAATACTGTAACTTTAACGGTGAGGCCACACATGTCCGCACCGCATCCGCACCGAGCACGGATCTGATTCATTTACGATGGATAGATAGTAACCGTTCACACTCGCGGATGCGGATGTGGTGCGGAGATGTGTGGCCTGACCTTTAGGCATAACTAAAGGCAATATGTAAGTTAAATTAAAAATATTCCGAACATAATCTATCAAAACGCATCCGCGTGTGTGAACGGTTACTATATATCCTTCCTAAATGAATCAGATCCGTGCGGCGGTGCGGATCCGGTGCGGACATGTGTGGCCTGACCTTAAATCGTTAAATAAAACATATAGTTAAAACTCTTTTGTTGGAACGAACTATCAGTCGGAACAAACCGTCTTAGCACGTGTTTGGGACAAGGTTGTTCGAGCCCAATGCACGCCGTTCCACGAGGTTCTAGACCCTCCTTACGACTATATATAAGCAGCTATTGACTGGACAGTCAATCTTTGTCTTGATGGTGAAGCTCAAGCCATATGATTATTTTTGTGTTAAAAAGTGATAATTTTTGTTACCTTTCTAAAATTTGTGTTGTTATAATTCGAATGACTTTGAAAGTTTTCAATCTTCTTTGAATAAATATTGTCTTACCTAAAGAAATGTTAATTAACTAATATTAATGAACTATTAATGAATTAAAGTTAAAAACGAAAAAACAATGAAAGGTGATATAAAAATGCAATTAAATTTTGGCATAAAGGTTTTTTAGATTATTTCTAGAAATAAAAAAAAAAAATCGGCCATTTATCTAGTTTAGCTTAGTATTTCGTTAACATAGCTGTTTGTCCTAAGAATACAACAAACAAAAAAAAAAGCTTGGATTCTGAATACAATGGTATTATACAAAACAGTTCTTATGGATCATAGCGGCGCCATTCATATAAGTCGATATTGTTTGCTAAATTAACGTCACTTCGTACTACTAAGGCTAATCGGACGATACTATAGTGGGAGTCCTAATTTTTAAGGTATAATTAGGACAGGATATTTAACGAGTACCTAACATCGTACATGCTCGGGACCTCCATTTTGCGTCCTATCCCAGGGACGGCAAAGCCAAAGATGTTTTACGCCCTTAAAAAAATTCTAGAGTGGCCACGGAACACGAACCCGCTACATTCAGTGTTTAAGTTTGCTATGCTAACCACTACCTCGCAGGTGGCACTGAAACTGTTATTACGTTTTGCTATAAATCTGTACATATCCCGTCAGCGAATAATTATTCAACTCGAATATTTCATTACTGATGAAATCAATTAATTTTGAATTCATATGCGTTATAAGTAGCCTTTATTTTGATATTTCTAATAATTTCAACGTTTAATAATTAAAACCTAATTTTATAGCAATACTATCCTAACTTAAAAATTACAAAAAGGCATTACAATGTAAGGAAATTTTTCATGACCACTTATTTACTGTGAAATATTATAAAACTAATTGTGAGGTGGAGGGAGTCGGGGTAGCCCACTGGTAAGGCAGTGGACTGCTGTGCTTAAGGTCCCGAGTTCGAATCTGACATGGCTTATGATATCTTTATTATTCGCCACAGTTCGCCTCGTGGGCCGGGAGACCCTCCTGGGGCAAACCCAGCCCCTATAAATTGTGTACCCTTAATTGAAAAATTAAGGGGAAAGAACCTGGCAGTTGAGTGTGATCACGGTCAAATCACCTCCTTGCACGACCGCAGACCAAGAAACAGTACTCTTCCTTACATAGTACTGCACCCAAGACCCTTTATGGGTTGTAGTGGTACAGGTTTTTTTTTTTTTTTTTTTTTTTTTTTTTTTTTTTTTTTTTTTTTTTTTTTTTTTTTAATTGTGAGGTGGGCTTGCCGCTAAAACACAAAACCCAGTCCTGGTATAATCAATAAAGTTATATGGTATGTTATCTTCCATACCTTTATGGTAGGTACCATAGAAAGCTATGGTAGTCTTCCTTTCCTTATCCATGAAGAAGATTTATGTATTAACCTGAAGGGCTTGCTTTTTAATATAAAATGGCCGAATGTTCCTTATACTCGCAATGTCTAAAACATTCCAGCGAGCCGACAATTGAAAAATTTAATATGAGCACCAGGCACCTAGAAAGAGTGTTCAGTTTTGTCAAGGTTTTTGTTTCAGCTGTGTCATAGCTTCAATTTATATAATTACTTCTTCCTGTGCATTTTAAAATAAATTCATTATTTTACATCCTTGCATAGAATTGAAAATGAACCTTACTTTGTTTGAAATGTTTTATTTAACTTTAAGCCTTAGTAGCAGCTCACTATTTGAAAACGGAGATGGTGCACTTTTCCACCAGGCTTTCCGAATCGTTCAATTACACGGACGATTAATAATTAACTGTTACAATTAAATAGCTGCTTCGTTATAAAAACGGAACCGTTACCGCCTCCTTCGTTATCTACGAGTGTCACTTAAGGGTCCGATGGCCGATGGGAACTGGCTTCCCTTCCCTCCGCTTAATTTTAATTGCAACTGTTTTCCCTTAAGCTGCTTTGCCTCGTTTAATTTGTTTAATTTTCCTTTCGGTTCCTTTACATAAGTCCTTGGTAAAAAAAGAAAAAAAAAAAAAAAGAATGTATTGAAATCCATGTTTAATTATAAAAGCAAAAAGTAATTGTGATTTTCGCTACGAACTGGCATCCATACGAACAATAAGATCATGAATGAGCCTTAAAATCAAGAAAGTTTATGCAATATGAGTAAATTAAGAAAATTAGTTAGAAAATTAAATGCAAATATGATATGAGAAAAATTTAATAGAAAATGTTCATAGAAGAGAAATATATGTATTTTCTTCTTAATTATTATAGATAGCATTATATATAAATCTAAACGTCTACGAAATTCCAAAGACCTTGGAAAATGGTATTATAAATGATCTACTGTCCATTTTTTCTTTTGCATATTATGGTATCTATTATTTTCGCGTTTATTCATTTAGCAAAACACAAGTTGTTTTTGAGTTGTGCCCAGAAAAAGATTTAATTTTTTTATAAGGTTTTTTTTTATAGGGCGTTTGAATATTTTTCGGCTATAGGAGAAGAAGTAAATCTTCTAGTTGAAAAAATGTATAATATAAATTCAATTATTTCCATGTGCTACAGATAGATTGTTAGTTACTTTTTAATAATTATTGATAGGTAATTGTTAAATAGCATAGCCTAAATGGCGATGTAGGGGAAGACAAAAAAGGAGGAAAAAAATAATATTTTTATCGTTTATGGGATTACAAAAAAAAAAAAAAAAAAAAAAAAAAAGCAGGATTTCATTTCTGGAACTTTTTGAGTTTGAGAAAGTATATGAGAACAACTTTTTACTTATGAATAGAACTATATGTGGAAAATTAAATATTTGAAATTTAGATTAACTAAAACAGACTTAAATATATGTTATATCACCAGCTTTAAATTCCATGTTGGTACGATTAAAATTCACATCATCAAATTCAAAAACATATCAAAATAACAACGCAAATGATTTCAGCCTGTTTTTTAAAAAATGTTTAGACTTCGAGGTTCACGGTTGTTATGAAAATCCCTTTGAATTTTGAAGGGAAATCTGCGGAACCAATATATGATGCCAAAACATACGATTATGCATGTCTACTTATCAGAATTATTTTCTCAAACTTTTAATGTAAATAAAGTTTGAACAAATGTTTTTACATATGAATAGACCTTCATCTGGAAAAAAAAAAATCTGGTGCGTGCGCGCAACACACAACTTTCACTTACCAACTTACTTAGATTAGAAATTGACGTGTTTTGCTAAATATCATTTCCCAAATTCACAAATTTTTCTACATTCATATCTTATTTTTGTTAATCGTTAAAGCCGTTTTTTTAGTAAATAAAAAAAACACGTGAAAATGATACAAAATTTATTAAGTAAAGTGCCCCCTCCGGTTAATGAATTTTGATGAAATTTTAACAATCATATCTCGGGCATATAAATACATCAAATACCCAGTTTGATCAAAATCTTCAAAGCCGTTTTTGAGTAAATAAAAAAAACACGTGAAAATGATACAAAATTTATTAAGTAAAGTCCCCCCTACGGTTAATCAATTTTGATGAAATTTTAACAATCATATCTCGGGCATATAAATACATCAAATACCCAGTTTGATCAAAATCTTCAAAGCCGTTTTTGAGTAAATAAAAAAAACACGTGAAAATGATACAAAATTTATTAATTAAAGTCCCCCCTCCGGTTAATCAATTTTGATGAAATTTTAACAGTCATATCTCGGGCATGTACATACATCAAATACCCAGTTTAATCAAAATCGTTAAAGCCGATTTAGAGTAAATTAAAAAAAACACGTGAAAATGTTACAAAATTTATTAAGTAAAGTCCCCCCTCCGGTTAATCAATTTTGATGAAATTTTTACAGTCATATCTCGGGCACATAAGTACATAAAATACTCAGTTTAATCAAAATCGTTAGAGCCGTTTTTGAGAAAATCGAAAAAAACCTAAAAAGTTATTATGTAAAGTACCCCCTCCCTTTAAGTAATTTTGATGAAATTTATGCTGTCACATCGCGGGCATATACCTACACTAAATACCTAATTTCATGATCGCACGGTTTATAGTTTTTGAGCTAGTCTGTTCACACACAGACACACAGACACACACACACACACACAGACCATTTCGCGGGACTTGGTCATTTCGACTCAGGGGACCCCAAAACGTGTATTTCCGTTGAAAACCGGAAGTCGAAAATTTTCACGATCGCAATACTTCCACTTACTATATATTTCATATATAGGTAAGTGAAAGTAAAAATATTTCAAATTAACACTGACTTAAAGATGCTTTATTTAAGAATCACTAGTAAAAATCCATGTTAGCATAATTCAAATTCGACAATTAAAAAAATTCAAGGTAGGCTGACCCATTTTAGATTTTTGGTGATCAATTTATGAATTATTTGTTATTATACTGAATAAGGGCCATATATGTTTTAATATTTGATATATTAATAATGGTGTAGTATGATGTATTAGCTGCGTATTATGATTATGTTTAGTTATTGCAATTGTGTATGTACGTAATGGGCCCTAGCTTATAAATCATTAAACATGTTCGTATATATAAATAACATGTTAAATAATAATAAAGGCCCAACTTTGTACTTTAAAGCTCTCCCTGATATTGCTAACTGACCTAAGACACAGTTTGCTATTTTCTACTGAGTGACGTGGCAGATAAATGGCAGTAAATAATATTGCTAATGACAAAATAGCAATAAAATAGCGGCCCCCTCCCATTATCCATTATCATGTTTTATGCTTCATGAATAAGGCAATAAAACTCAAAAATAATTTAGTGCCATTGCGACATCTTTGCAAGTGAAATTTATTTTTCGTTGTAAACCTTGTTTACTAGAGTTTTTAATTTAGAATTGTTATTAAGCAATCTCGCAATTAAGGAAATGCGCTTTAGCTTTATGTTTTTTATATAGTTTCAAACATAAAAATTCATCATTGTACACATATCCATAACTTTGCAAATGAGCATATAGCTCGTCAATTGCATGATTGTGTAACACTTGTGTGGTTTAAAAAAAAATTTCAATGGCACAAAAATTATGAGAACGAAAATATTTAAATAGGTTACAATAATTATCACAATGTAACTCTAAAATAACATTATCGCTTCAGCTTCAGAACAAGACTAACTCTCCAGTCCATCGCTCCTTATATTTAGTCGTAAGAAGAACAGCCTAGAAGTTTCTAGGCCAGTGTAGATGGTACTCGAACATCGATAAGGTCGTTGCAACAAGTCTAGAACTATTCTAAACCATAAAGTGTTGTGTTTTGTTTCACGTTACAATTGTTTTAACTACAAAAAAATTATTTTATCCGATTGTTAAAATGTTTCGCAAATCATCTCTATCGTCGTCTATAAGCTGGCTGTCTTGCATAGAAATAGTAAAAGTAAATTCGTTGGGAAAAAAATTTTAAGCAATGCGAAATGAGTCAGACCAGTCTCGAAATATACTTTCGAACTGTAATGTTCAAATAAATACAATTTCATTGTTCGTTTATTCCAAACACTCAATGGGTTTTGTTATATACTTATAAAGAATAATTTTAAAAAAATATTTAAACAAAAAAAAAATTGTTGAAAATTGCTAATTGTTAGTAGGATAAACCGTAGAGTTGTTGACACCCTTAAAACAACATTTCTGTTGTGAAATAAAAAAAAAATACTTTTTATGAAGGGAAAAAATTTAAACTTCCTATAGCTCCTCTTTATCTTTCCTTATCAAGACTCAAGAGGTTTTTTGGGGTAAAAAGTTCAATAGTTTTACAATAAGGCAATATTTATTGTTAAAAGTGCAATAACTAGTTATTGACACCCTGATGATTAAATTGTGAAATCTTCCCTATGGTTAGTTTCTTAAAGACTTACTTCATAGATGACTTAGAGGACCCTTCAAACATGTCTTGTATATCTTATATCTTGAAATAAAATTAGGACTTGTTCACTTATTTCTTTAAGTTAAAGTTAAAAGTTCAATTTTTGGGAATACAACAACCATTTTAATTTGGGAGTGCTTCATAATTTTTTTATTTTCCAATAGTTAAACATGTTAACAGTTTTTCTCCTTATTTTTTAAAAAAGGTGGTTTAGCGTGATCAAGGTCATCACAACATCCAGTAGACTTGGCTAAGTTCTTAGTGTAATTTTTTTTTTTTATATCTAAAAAGTTGTAGAAAATGCTTTAATATAAGTGAAACATCAAACAATGTGAAGAATTATATTACTTACTCTAAGCTATATGCTTAATTTTTAGACTATAAGTAGGTGCTTTTCTGAAAAATTGGAGTTAAATCACTGTATCGACAAAAAATTCATCATACAGCATAATGAGTAGCGTATTTTTTATATGGTACTAATGTATATTTTTTTTATTTTATCGATCAAAAAATATGAATGGATTAAATTGGTTTAATTTAAGGTATAAAATTTAAAATTCCAACTATTTTACCTTAAGATTTTCATCGAAAGGTCGAATAAATAAGAATAAAAAAAAAAGGTAGGAGGGGATTGGGAGGAAATGATTTCTACGGGATATTACCCGCTCAATGTTCAACTCTCGAAAGATATGTCGTGCGGAAAATGCAATAAGCCCAGCATCGGAAGGGGATAAAATTGCGCGAGAAGGACTCCGAGGAGAATTTTTTCTCCAAATAGAGTATTCTCCCTAAATCCTTGCCAATAATGACGTCAAGTGGCGTAGCAAGAGTTATTGGAATATTGGAAGGGAAGTAGGTGGGGCTATCCTTCTAATAAAATGCAAACTTCGGACCCTGCGAGGGAAAGCTCCCGATCCTCCGAACAATAGCAATCATTTCGTTATTGGACACAATGGACGATGAGGAGGGTTAGGGGGGGAGTCCAATATCGTTAAGAGGTCCTGCCATCCTACTAATGGCGCCTCAAAGGACACATCTTCCTCAGGATTATATCCAGGATCTCAGGAAACAGAGCCTAACACTGCGGTTAGTATTCCCAGGAGAAGATTGTCTTTAATCTGTATTATTACCGATCTACATACCCAATTTAAAATATATTTATAGTAGAATTTGATATAATAATAATTTATTAATTATTTAATATAGTATTCATTAAAATATTTTATACATACAAAAAAGAAAAAATTTCACACATATAGACATAAGCTTGGACTAGGTCCATCAGCTGAGCTCAGCCTAAGAGAACGAAAAATAAACTGAAAACGTTGACTAAAAAAATTACATTAGTATACGTTAAATATAATCTCCATTAACTACTAAAATTATTATCTGTAGACATAATTTTAACCATAAATATACCCAAAAACAAAACTAACTAAAAAATTTATTCATGTTTATCCGTTTAGCTTCAATTATTAAATAAACATGAATAATATTTTCAGTTAGTTTTGTTTTTGGGTACATTTATGGTTAAAATTATGTCTACAGATAATAATTTTAATAGTTAATGGAGATTATAACGTATAGTTATGCAATATTTTATTTTTTATTTTAGTCAAAGTTTTCGGTTTAGTCTAGTTTTTTTTAATTTAGATCCTTTATTAACCTCACACTTTTGCAATAGTCGGTTCTACGTGTAGGCACTTTTCAAGAAGAACACCTGTGAACACAATTTTTCAAATAAAATAGGCTGAGTACCCTTGTCAAAATTTTGACTGTGATGCTTACATAAAGAGACTATAGTTTTTAACTTGTAAAAAGATTTTTTTAATTTTTGGCAAGGGTGCACTGCCTATTGAAAATGGCTTAGTGCCGAAACGTTGAACCGAATATTGTAAAAGTATGAGGTTAATAAAGGATCTAAATTTAAAGAAAAAACCTGTCTACTATCTGCTTAGCCTCAAGACCTGTTCAGGGAACCTATTTGTCATTTTATGTAATTCTTTAGTTTAATTTTAGTTCAGCATTTTTAAATTAATTCTAAATTCAATAATCGATAAGTTGTAAATTCAGTAACTAATTTATTGTCGTTAAATTATTTATCAAATTTAACATTGAATATCATACCAATCTATATTAAATATTTAATTAGCATTAGTTTAGTGTTATGTGCGTGGGCGTCTGTGATTGGCCGAAGACGCTCTGAGACAAACAAAAGACGCTTGAAGTCTGTCAGCTGTTGATTCTCGCCAGCCGAGTACGCGTTACTCCTCACGCTTAAAACATTCTTTAAAAACATTTATTACATTCTCGTTCACCCAGGGTATTCAGTTGTGTATTGTGCACATTTGCAGACATTATTTTAGAAGACGAGCGAAGAGGAAGATTTAGTTCCCAGCTGGATGGACCTTTAAAGTAAAATACTTCCATCATTATTTTTTTTAATAATGTATGAACATTACATTTTGTTTAATCTTCAAATTTAAATAACATTTTCTGAACATTGAACTTTACCTTTTAACATTCAGTTATTATATATATATCTTTGTCTTATAGTTATTAATCATTTGTTTATTACTCTACTCTATAGATCATCAATGGCCATTCGATTAAAGCATATTTTTGTCTATAATAGTTTATAAGTTGTGTTTCATTTTCGCTCAATTATTAGTTTCATTCTTATTTAATAAATTATCGTTTAAGCTTTAAATATCAGAGAATTTTCTTTATTTCCTTTCATATTATTTTGTTCCTTTTTCATATTACTTTGTTCATCTTATTAATTATGTTAATATTTTCTAAATTTCAAATGTAAACTTTATGTTAAATATCATTCATGTTATTCTTTTATTATTTAAAACTTTTAATACATTAACCAACAAAACTAAGAGTATTGAGCACCCGGCCATACTTTCATCATCATTCACTTTTATTATTAAAACCTAACTTGCCTCAACAAGACCAATAAAGAATTATTATAAGTTTTTAGTTTATTTTTTGTTCTCTTAGGCTGACCTTAGCTGATATACCTAGTCCAAGTTTGTGTATATATGTGTGATTTTTTTTTTTTTGTATGAATAAAATATTTTAACAAATACTATATTCTATACAATAATAAATTATTATTATATTAAATAGCTGTATATCCCGGTTTCACCCGGGGAATTTCATTTTTCTAATAAACGTGAACAAATTTAAAGTGAAATCATAATGATTTTTATAACAATAAAGAATATACCCAGAGACTGGCTGAAGTTATGAAATTTTAATATGGACAGGTGTTCGCACCTAGTAAGAAAGATCCACTGAGCGAAATTTGGGGAATTTAGGACAAACGGTATGGAGTTTTATTAAGAAAAAACAAACTAACAGAAATTCATCTTTGAGCTGTATAACCCGGTTTGATCGGGGAATTTCATTTTTCTAATGAAACGGTTGATTTCGTAAAAAACCATTGTAAAGTGAGTTCATTACGATTTCTATAACAATAAAGACTATCAGCTGAAGATCGGCTGAAGTTATGCAATTTTAATATGGACAGGTGTTCGCACCTGGTATAAAGGAACTACTGGCGAAATTTGGAGAATTTAGGATAAACAGTATGGATTTCTATAAAAGAACAAACAAACAAACAGAAATATTGGCCTGCAGTTTCAGCTTCTCGCAAATCGGCTTGCCTAAGCCTTTGTGGCGCAAAGCGGGCCTCGTATTCCTGGGCAGACTCAGTTTCCCGCGATTCTGCCTGTCTAAGCCTCTGTTGTTCAATCCTAATTTGATGTTCGTCGAGAGTTTCAGCTGCTCGTATTTGACGTTGTTTTTAGCTTTTGAGCTCACTACTCCTATTGAAGCTCGCTTCTTAGGAGGCATTTATAAAAAATAAATTCACCATACATGTAAATAAACGTATTGTAATTAAAAAAAAACAAAAAAAACATATGGTTTAAAAATCCCAGAACTCGACGCCTACCAAGGGACGGTCTTACCGGGCCTTGTTGGCCTCTTCAAAATGTATAAAATGATATTTTAGGCTGTTTTTCGACTCAAACGGTCGATTTCGTAAAAAAAACCCATTGTAAAACGAGATCATGACGATTTTTTTAACAATAAAGAATATACCATGAGATTGGCTGAAGTTATGCAATTTTAATATGGACAGGTGTTCGCACCTGGTATCAAAGAACCACTAAGCGAAATTTGGAGAATTTAGGACAAACGGTATGGATTTCTATAAAGAACAAACAAACAGAATTTCAACTTTATTTATAAGAAGATTTTAATATTAATTTAATTTGAAATTAGGTATGTAGATTGGTAATAATACAGATTAAAGAAAATCTTCTCCTGAGAATGTTAGGCTCAGTTTGCTGAGATCCTGGATATGATCCTGAGGAAGATGTGTCCTTTGATGTCTTCTGATATCATGTCCTCGAGCCTTTTTTATTCCTTATCCAAAGGTTTTTTTTTTTTTCAATTTACAAATGTTTACATTAAAATACGTCCAGTAAATGCGTTGGCTATGAAATAAAGGAACACAATGCCTTGGAAAGGCATCTCAGAGAGTGGTATTCATTGGTGGCACTCAACTCATAATTGTAACTTGGATGATCAAGATGCCATCTTCTTTTCAGAAGTCAAAGAGTACTGTAAGGAATATAGGAGGAAACAAGATTGGATACAGGTGGGCTCTGATGGTTCTGGAGCTTATTATGAAAGATCTGGTACTTGGATTTGGCGAAATCGGGGGTATATTGGATACTAAGGTCATTTTCGATGATTTGATTGGTAATCAAAGTAAATTTTTGATTGTAAGAACTGGATTAGAGAGGTATTGGTGGAGCTCTAAAGGTGCCTTTACACCTTACGAACCTCACCTTCGAACAAGTTCTCCTTTGAACCTTGCCGTACCGACGTGAAGCGAACAGCCATTTATACTTCACGTGAGGTTAAGCGAACCAATATGGTTGACGCACCCAAAGCTAGCTTATGATAAAGAAAAAATCTCCATTATCAATATATTTTATATTATCTGAAAAATAGGAGACGATTTACAACGTTTCACAAATTACACTAGTATCACAATGAACTCCTGTCACTTAGGAAAACCCCAAATCAAAAGTGACACTAGTGCTACCCCCGAACCCAGGCGAACAGGTCGACGTGAAGGCTTCACGAAGGTTGTTAGAGAGTGGTGTTCGAAGGTAAAGTTCGTAAGGTGTAAAGGCACCTTTAAGCTCCGTAAGTCCAAATAGATTTTACAGCTACCATATAAATGGTACTTTTATGATAGGTTGGTAATTTTGAGCGGTTTCATGTCGTTTTTATTTTGTATGAGGATTCTAAGTGAGACGTTCGACGAGGTGGAGTCCTAAGTGATCTGCATTATAAAATTTAAATCAAAACCATCATAGGCTTGTTATGCTACAGAGACAAGGTGATATAACTTTGTCTTCCTCTCAATCTGTATTTTAAAGCAAATATGACCCTTGAGAGTTTGCAAATAAATATTAATGTGAAATAATATTTTATGAGCCTTTCATATTTGTTCTTTAAACTGCGACTATCTCGCAAAAAAAAAAAAAAATACGACCATTAAAGTGCTATGATAAGACGTTAGGAAGGAAAAACTGCTACAGCTTCGGCTTAAGTCGTTCGTATGATATTTGTGAAGATTTAAAGAGGCCCGCCGTTTATACGACGGACTTATTCAATCTGTAAAAATAATACAACCTCTGGAAATAAATCAGAATGAAATGGCCCAAAGTTTGGTTGGAGACTCTTAACCGAGTTCATAAGGCTGTTATGGGCGGATCGGCCTAAGCGGGACATAAAAACGGGACGATATGGAGATAAAATTCATGAGACAATAGGGACCCGAATCCTGGACCCGCTCCAAGTCCTGGATCATCCTCCGGGTCATAACTGTCATCGCGGAGCAGCTCGAACATCCCTCTTCCAGGATATTCCCCATGTCCTCTCTATTCGGGATTACTCCCTTTATTGGGCGTATAATTTTCAAATGATTATATCTATAGAGCAATATGTCCCTAAATTTATCTTTTCTCATACATATGTATAGCTGAATAGTTCGTTTTATTGATGTGACATCTAGACAAAGAAGGACAATCCAGATTTTAAAAATTATTTCCTCGTTTGATAAACAGTTTATTCAGAAAGAATTTCTGCTGGAAAAATAACTCAATCGATCAATATCATATCTTGAATTTGTTATAAAAATATGTATTCATCAAACTTATAATTAAACGATAATTTTACGGGATAAAAAAATTATTTCGCTCTGGTGAGCTCGGAAAAGCAATTAAAACAATTAAGTGAACTCTAAAATAAAAATAACTGAAAGTAAAAATGAAATAAGTCTTTAATGCAACTTACCAAGAATTTCGGGCAAGGGTGAAATGAGGATAATTGGGTAAAGGAAATTAAAGAAATGTTTTAGGATGAAGGAAATTTTCCCTTGCTGCTTGTCCTTCTTGAAATTTGCGGCCAGCAGCAAACAATGATGGATGAAGAGAAAATTTCAAAATAATTATAAATTTCATACCCAAGAAGTAGAAAATTGAAAGAATTTGACACCCAAGAGGTACAAACCAAACCTAATTGGAGATCGCAAACACGATGATGCTTACTGTTCAACATAATGAAAGCAAGTGCGCAAAAAAATGGCTGACCCCGGAATTCTAAACCCTTCCAAATGCCATCTTGATGACACGGATAACCCAGCGACAATTGTTGGCCCAGTTGATAGCTATCTATCTCCGGTGAAAGTTAAGGTGGCAAATTCAAATTGAAATATAAATTTAGAAACCAAAAATAAAAAATGGAATTATCTGTGATTGTGATAAAATAAAATCAAAATACTGAAAAATAAGTTAATATAATCATTATAAAAATTGTTAGTTCTTTTTCAGTTCAAAGATGAGACAAATTTGTTGCTAACATTTTATGTAACCCTTTCAAGTTAGATATCTCTGAAGATTTTGATTTTTTATATTATCATTATACTTTTTATTATACTGGACTGGTAATCAATTTAGTTTTATAAGAGACTGGAGGCTCCAACTTGCACCCGGTATGAATACAGCGAGATCTGTCTAGGCAAAGCCCCAAGATAAATAATATTGTACTGTAGAAAAGATCCTCAAGGGCGATGAAAATAAAATTGTACTTCTCTTTGACATCCTCAAAATTAGGAATCATAATATAATTTAAAGATTAATGCAGGATGCATTACCATCAGGGGGTAGAGGCGAAATAAATAAATAATTTTAAAAACTAAAAATTTATCTTAAAAAAATTCTTTTTTTTTTTTTTTATTTATTCCTGAAAAATTATACTAACTTTTTTTTTTTTTTATACAGGTGAGTGATGCATTAAAATCAGCAGATCACGCATAAAAACACTTCAGGTAAACTTATTTATATGCATGTAAATTTAATTTTTGTCATGCAATTGATTTCATGGTTTGCAAAATATTTAGTTCATTTTTATCCTATTATTTTCTAAGCCATAAAATAAAATCATCTCATGATTTTCTTTGGCAAAATAAAACACAATAGTATTTAAGAGTTAATTGTAGGATAAAACGTACTTATATTAAAGCGTTTTTTTATTGTGAATATGAAGATATAAGTATACTCTAAGTTATCAAAAGACTATTATTTGTATAAAAAATAAAAATAAAAACGGTAAATATAAATCATATAATAATTTTAAATTGATCATGCATAAATAAATGTGATTCTGAATACAATTTTACAATACATAACCAATCTTCAATTATTAAACGGACGGCATAGCCAAGGATTTTTTACTCCCATTGAAAAAACCGAGGGCCACCGAGAATCCGCGAACTTTTTACTTTACTTAGTATTGTAGGTTGCTATGCTAACCACTTCACCACAGGTAAGACTGGGAACTAGTACTATTTCAGTAGGGGAGTTGAAACAATTTTCACATTTTGTTTCATACCCCAAATCCTATTGATAGAAATCGTATGATATTAGTACCAGGGCATTCTTTACACTTGCGAATGGCAAACATAAAGAAATTGTAAGTATTAAATATTGTGGTCAAAAACCCACTTAACCGTAACAAGTCAACTTGTTTCAACTCCCCTCATACCGAGGTGAGATGAAACAGGGGTCGAGGAGAGTTGAAACATGTGATTTTCGAGAAGTATTAAGGTCTGTAAAATAAAAGTGATGATATAATTTAAAGGTATTTGTTAAAATTAAACTTTTGAAGAACAAAACAAACTTTTTTATTAATATTTTGTGCAGATATATCAGTTAAGTATGTAACTATAGGTCTAATACAAATAATCAACTCCTGACGTAGTTAAAAGTATCATAACGTCCTTTTCGTAAAATTAATTAAAATAACAGTGAGATAAATGGTTTCAAAATGTAAATCTTTGAAATAAAATAATTATTAACTATCAGCCGTTTCTTAAGTATTAAAATCAGTTTTGATCAACATTTCTTCAAATATTTATGTTACAATAATCTCACAAATGTCAAAAATAAAAATATTATGATAGTAAAAAGGGTCAATCTGACCAGCAGTAGTGGCAAACATAAAATTCCCCATTAGTGCAAGTTTCATGAGCCCCGTTGTTGTATTCCAGACATTGCACCCATTTTCATTTGGCTCTGCTATTTGAAAATGGCTCTAAAAACAAAGGCAAAAGGATTCTTCTTCTTCTGCAAAATAAGTGCTACAGTAACCGATGTTCCACTTTCTGCGGAAGTCATGCCACTCACTTGTTTTATTCCTCGTCGGGCAAAACGAGGTGAGTTGAAACAGCCTGTTTCAAATCTCCTCATTACGAAAAAACCTCCCAATTTTTAATGAATCCGCAATCAAGAAGCAGCTACACAGAAATCAATTGTACCAAACATACATAATAAATCTTTAATTAATGAGCTTTCGAAACATATGTAACTCAAGCCAAAATACAAAACCCTTATCAAAATATAGGCATCATAAAAAAACGTTAAAAACCTACTTTTCACTATTCTTGTCACATGGCACGCAGAACTCCAAAGCCGCGCGACTTACGCCACCGACTTGAACTGACATGTCAGCAGGCAATTGATAAGCGAAATTGCCAAATCGCTAGCGATTTTAAGTTCCGAGAAATCGCCACTGTTTCAACTCACCTCTGTTTCAAATCCCCTCGGTCTCCCCTACCTTATTTTTTTTATATAGCAATAAATAAGACCAAAGATTACATATAAGAGCTAAACTAAAGTCATAAAAATAAATAAATAGCATTCCTAACTTTCAAGCCCAACACATAAAAAATGTTTGTAATGCCATTAAAATAATAATTATTTTACTTATCTTTATGAAAGAGACTTTTCAAGAACTAAACAAGTTATTAAAATTCTTGTGCTTAATATAAAGATCCATAAAATGTATTTTATTGCAGTTGACATGTCCTTTACCGATATCCATGTATGGGTTCAAGTAACTCGTTTAATTTGTAATATATAGAAATAATAAATTTTAATTCATAGATAGCTTCTGTATAAAGAACGAGGAAGAAATTCTTTTTAAACTTTCTTATAATCCTGATGTCTTCTGCACTTAATATCATTCCTGGTAAAAAAAAAAAAATCAGAAAATGAAGCGCAAATACCTGTTGTTCCTATCTAGAGTTTTCATTTTTCATCATTTTTATTTTTAATATTTGCCATCCTTTGGCTGAATGATGTCTTTACAAGTAGTTTCCTTTTCAGTAGGTTATTTTTTTTATATTCATGCATGCTTTTTGATTGAAGAGCTTTACCAAATGCAAACGAGTAAAGTTTTAAAATTCACCCCATTCTTATGTTCTGATTTCCTGAATCATCTCGAAATAAACGTTTGTAGAAGTATTTGATATCGATGTTCATTTTACTCTATCTAAAACGATACGACAATACTTGTTCTCTTGTTAAGTTGAACATTATATCGAAGAGCACTGACTGAGACGAGGGTCTAGGAGAGGTACTGGACGGGCATTAGCATACAATAACTGCGGAACTCGAGACACACCCACTCCTCCTTCCAGGGGGCAATTACTTATGTCTCAGCGGATCTCGACAGTGAGGATAACTAGGGGGCACTGGTCTGTGTAAAGGGGGCCATCAGCTAACTAGTTTGGGGGGGGGGGGTCCGCTGATATCACGGGGGATGGCGGATCAAGGAATTATCTTCTTATATCTTGGGGGCCGAACTAAAAAGTGTGAGTGCGAGATGGAGGGAGGACACTTGTTTATATTTATATTATAAGGGGTAGGTATAATAATAGTATTATTAAATAATAAATAAAGAATACGGGTCCTTTTCATTTTGGGCAACCTGTTACTAACTTATGATAACGGTTATTTTATGAATTTAAACAGTGATTTATCTATATCATCATTTAAAAACCATATGATTTCATATTTTAAATTCTCTAAAGGTTAATACCGCTGTGTGAGTTAACGTATAAAGTTAATCTGTGCTCTGTATTTTAAAATGAATCTGTTTCATCCAGTCAAATAAAACAGCTTTAAAATGTTTACAAAGAATCGTTGTCCTACATGGAAAAATGAAATGCAATTGCAACATGAACTGCAAATGGAACATGAAAATAATTTACCGTAAGAAACGCGTTCCGATTTGGAAATGCCGAAGACAGGGATATAACCAATCCAGAAGTGTATATAAAGGTACATGGTTCGAAAATTGCAGGGTATGGCCGAAAGCTATACAATTTATATTTGTATGGCTTTACTTTGTTATGTGGAAAAAACATTATGACATTACAGGGCCCAATCCCTTTGATTACTTTTGCAAACTAAAATTAAATTTTAGAACAAATTTTTACGGCACTTCAATGAAACCTGGCAGTAGTTCCAGTATAAGGGATATGTTCCTTCACGATTTGCTGACTGTAAAATTAGGTATTTCTCTTAGATACAAAATTCTGAACATTTTGGTTTTATTTACTTTTCTAAAATTTTTCAGTTTTTTTTTTTACTTTTACTAACCTATATATGAAATATATAGTAAGGGAAAGTATTGCGATCGTGAAAAATTTCGACTTCCTGTTTTCAACGGAAATACACGTTTTGGGGTCCCCTGAGTCCAAATAACCAAGTCCCGAGAAATGGTCTCTGTGTGTCTGTGCCTGTATGTGTGTGTATGTGAACAGACTAGCTCAAAAACTATAAACCGTACGAACATGAAATTGGGTATTTGGTGTATGTACATGCCCGTGATGTTACAGCCAAAATTTCATCAAAATTGGTCAAACAGAGGGGGCGTTTTACCTAATAAATTTTGGCTTATTTTCACGTTTTATTTTGTTTTCTCAAAAACGGCTGTAACTATTTTGATCAAACAGGATATTTGATGTATGTATATCCCAGCGATCTGATAGCCATAATTTTATATCTCGTATTATCACTGACGAATCGGGTCTCTTTAAAAAATAAATAAGCAATAACGAATTAAAAAGTACTGAGAAATTTCAAGTTTTGCAATACAAATAATCCCTAATTTATGGAGCTATGCATATATAAGCTTATACTTAAATTGGAAAAATGTTTGAAGTTGAGGAATACCTTTTGCATATTATCGGAATACGTCAATATCTAATCTAAGTAAGTTCGTAAGTGAAAGTTGTGTGTTGCGCGCATTGCACCAATTTTTTTCTTTTTTTTTAGTTCTACTATATTTTTTAAAATATTAATTATTAATAAAATGTCTTTGTAGAATGTTCTACTGTTATTGCCGCTCTGAAATTCTCCTAAAGGCACTGTCACAGACCGTAAACCTGCTTGTATAATGCACAACAAGGCCCCATACACCGGCGCTAGGACTGATATCCTCTGGAAAGGCAGAGAGATATGAATAGTTAAGAAGTGGCGGGTCGTTTCCTGAGGACTCACTCATTCGGGGCACGTCCGAGATCTCCTCGATGAGCGGCTCCCAGATAGCGCTATCGGCGGTAATGGTTCACGGTTCAGCGAGTGCCCATCGCTAGATCCTTGAGGTACTCGGTCCTTTGTATTCCTAATGCAAACATCCGGATAGGCCATCGTATCCTTACAACGAGTTGCAATTAGGTATTTGCTTAAGTTACTTGTTTAGGCAAAACAATTACTCATTCGTCTAATGTATTTATGTATAAAATTGGGGTAAGGTTAGTCATGTCTCAACATGATATTATATTCTTAGTTTGGGCACGCTTAGTTAGAGTTAGGTACCCGTCCTTTGGAAACCAGCATTTATAATACAGGTTGTCCAAAAAGAGTATTCGGGGTTTGAAAGTTGAATAAAATCTCAAATTAACTGGCAGAAAAATATAGCATTCAAATAAGAATTCAAGCTAATAATCAAAATAACTGGGCCTTAATACTTCAGGAATTTAGAGAATTCTTAACAGAAAATTATAAATTAAAATTTATACAAAAGACTTTCAAGTCTGATAAAATGATTCTATATAAACAATTAAACCATGATTACGGAACAAATTACCTACACGACCCTAAAATCAATTTCAGTGTCGCTAAATGGATTTTCAAAGTTAGATGTGAGTTATTATATTTAAATTATAACAGATTTTGTCAAAACAGTAATATAATATGCTCATTATGTAATAAAAAAGAAACTGAAAACACCTTGCACTTCCTAGCAATATGTCCTATTTTAGCGGAAATCAGAAGAGGTTGTTTTGGTAGGAGTTACTTAAATAGCCAAGATGTTATATACCTACTACCTAAACGGTAAAGATTGGCTGGCGCTATATAAATATTGTAAAAGGGCATAGCAATATAGATACAACCTTATCCAAGAATTTAATTATAATTAAATCAAAAACAAAAAATTGTTTTATTGTTATTGTTGTACTATTTGTTTTTAAAAAAAATATTAGTAGTAATAAATAAGAAGTGTCAGGGCGGTACATTAAGTTATATTGTTTATATGTGTTTATTTTAATTAATTGTTTTTTGTTTTTTTGTGGGTTGTTTACTTTTGCTTGTAATATTAGTTTAGTAGGTATATCATACTTATTTATTAAAATGTATAAGGCCAGCTCCGGACTGACGGTCTAATGGACCACAGTTCTGTGAATGTTTTTATTTATTTAGTAGTTGGTATGTGAATGAAACTAAATAAAAACAGTGTAAAAAAAAAATATATAGAATATCAAGTAGGATGTTTACGTTTTATTTAAACACAATGAATTGGAAATTTATTTAGAAAAAACAATATTGTCTAGTTGTGATCGTTAAATTAGAAATCTTCTTATGGACGCTTTCTATTAATGTCATTTAAGGTCCAAAATTATTTTAATAAAGTAAATTATTCAAATAATTTGAATAATGAAAAATATTTAAAAACCATTTTGATTATTGGTGCAGTCTAAATATCAGATTAGAAAAATATCAGTAGCAACTGAAGGGTAAACCAATTAGATCGGTCATGTTTCGATTTGTATTAAAAAAAAAAAAAAAAAATAAAAAAAATAGTCCGACATGAAATCCTTTAGGAGGAGCTATCCAAGACAGTCTGCGTAGAACCAATCCCGAAGAACTTGAAGAACCAATCCTGCGGAACATGGCTTTCTCTTGTTAGAGACCAGCTCCTGAAGAATTAAATACGGCAGTGATTGAAATGCATCAGATAGCGACGGCGTGCTCGGGCAGAGAGGATCGTGAGCCTGGTCTGCGTGCTCCGTCATCGAGTTACCATTCTTCGGGACAGGCCGCGGTCCCGTTCTTGTAACTCGGAGGAACACGTTCTAGTTTATGTCATCTGCATATATTTGATGTAGGGGGAGTCTTCGAGAAAGATATGCAGTCATCAGGCCTACAGGATCCCAACTACGTTAGAGAAGGAAACGTTCAAGAAAATTAGTTCTACAACCAGTTTACCCTAGGGACGATTTCGTTTTGATATTAGGTAGGTATAAGATAAATATATTGTAACTAGCATTCCCGGTCGCGGCTTTGCCCGCTAGCCTTTTAAATCAATTCTGTGATCATTATCTTGGTATTCATTTAATATAATATGTTAACTGATGTTAAGGAGATTTATTAGAATCGGAGATTCCAGCAGGTGGAATATTCGAGGGGGAAGCTGTCGGCTCGGTAGAAAAGAGGGAGACGCGCAATGGAGAGAGTTCACTAAAACCGCCGAAACAAAAAATTGCTTACTCGTCGTGAACGCTTCATTTTCGGCTTTAAAACATGGTTTTCGACGTCACGTAGGGGCTTTCGAGTTGAACTCGTCGTATCAAGATCCTCAGAATGAGTCCAAATTAGATATTTTTTCTCGAAGTACAAAAATAGGTGTCCGTTAGAATTAAACGACAATTTCGCCATTTAAGCACCTTAGGGGTTACATTTTTGAAATTCCTTTCTTGGTGGTTAACTACATCGCGTTTAAAATCTAAATCCCGAACTTCAAGTTTCTATCATTAGTAGTTTTTGTTCTGCGTTGGTTCTGTCAGTCAGGACAAAGCCTCTTATATACGTAGAGATAATTCATATTTTGATTGAAAAACTCCAATCATATGAGTCCTAAAATATCAAATTGATATGTTACCGTTAGGATAGTTTTATGATATCGCGAATGAATAGGAACACTAATCAAAAACATAAAAAATAATGTATCATAGTCTTGAAAGGTCTCATTTTTTGATGAATAGAATTATGGAAGAAGGGAGCGTTGTCATAACTTACAAATTATTTATGGATAGAAAATATTTGATAACCAACAAAGTGACTGGGTCACCTTAGGTGTAGTGATTAGCATAGCTACCTACACTACTAAAGATCGCGGGTCCGCGTCCCCAGGTCGCCATAGGATCTAACGGGAATACAAAAATCCTTGACTATACCGTCCATCAGATAAGACGTACGATTATTATCTTCTATCTAACAGCCTACAATGCTAAAAGTCGCGGGTTCGCATCCCGCGGTGGCCCTAAGATTTTTTTAAGAGAGTAAAAATCCTTTGACTATGCCCTCCCTTGATTAGGGCGTTAAATGAATGTTCCGATCCTGTACGATGTCAGATATTCGTAAGATCCCTATCCTAATTATACCAGGATAGGCAAATTTTAGAACTCCTACTGTAGCAACGTCCGATTAGCCTTAGTGGCATAAAGTGGCACCGCTGAGATCCACAAGTACCATTTTATTCAGAATTCAACCTAGACTAATTTTATTGTACGTTTCAACAAATAGTTAACGGAATACGAAGTAACACTATGATGACGGCCGAATAATTGGTCTTGCTCCTTAAAATATTTAACCTTTAAGCCAAAATTTAATGATATCTTTATATTACCTTTAATTGTTTTTTCACATTAATTCATCATTATAAATACCATAAATTAAAGTACGTTATTTCATTACTTTAATTATTACATATGTAACACATAAACTGTTACCTATTGTACTACCTTTTTTATTGCTCTTTATCATTCATAATTTGTTCATGTATTGCTGATATCATGGTACTATTGAATGAATTTGTTTATCTCTTTGTACATTTCTCTTCAACATAGACAATCTACTTATATTCTATAGAAGCTAAAATGACAATATATTTATCTTATACCTACCTAATATCAAAACAATTTCAAGAGCAACGTTTTAGAGCATATAACACGACAAGACGAACCCCTCACGAGGAAGTACTATACAGAAGGCCGTTGCAACCCCCCCCCCCTTACACTGTCCTCGTGTACTCTTTTCATTACACCCCCTTTTGCCCCCCCCCCCCCGGGCCCCCTTCAGGAAGGATCGTATTCATCCCCGGTCCAGTGCCTCTTCTTCCTCTCCCATTATGTTCTCCAGGTCCTTTATAATATCTGCATTATATTACTACCTGTGGAAGGAGTATTGCCGCATTTGAACCCTCTTTTATCGTGTTCTTTTTTTAGCCTATCTTAAAATAAAAAAAATACACAAGGTTTCCTATCGATGTGAAATTTTAATCGCTATCCTAAGGAGAGGCTGATGATAACTGAAGTGATTGGAAAAACAATGGTTTTCTGCTGATTGTGATTTCGAGAAAAATTAACTTAATAACTTGACTTATTAAACGCATTTTAAGGATAATAAGTCATGTGAGTGAGATTTGAAATCTGCAAATAAGCAATTAGCAAATGTTTATCGAACTGGATAAATTGCTAACTTAACTAACTTAGCAAAACTCTAGCCGGGGTGGAATATGTCAGTGTCTACGCTAAAGGGCTCGTGTGGAAAGTTAGTCTTTGGTGGAATTTTTTGTAGTATTGCGAAGCTGTATGTATGACTGTTGGGATATACTATGTGCAGTAAGTCTGTCACAGAGTATGGTGCGTCTACTATTTTCCTCAATACTTTGTACTTGAATGACTGAATTTTATGGATGTTTGAGGGCTTTGTAGAATCCCATAGTTCTATCCCTTAACCATAATAATCGAATTAGTACTTTGTAGATAGTAAGTTTGTTGGTTAATTATAATTTCGAGCATCTGTCGTGTAATTTCTTAATAATATTCCAAATCGTTTGTTGATTTGTTCATTTAGTCCAATGTGGGCACGGCATGTTTTTCTATGTCAGTCTCTTCCAGTCCAGGTGAAGCCACAGTAATCTTACCTCTTGGCATTTAGGAATCGGAATATCATTGAAATATACTTGAGGTCATGTACCACGATTGAAGGTGAAGATAAAAATACACTTCTCATGCCGTTCATTTTACTTCCCTCCTGTTAACGCAACTTAATGTTATCATCTATGCTGCTTTGGAGGATAGAATAATGTAGCCAGTAGAGTATGTCCGTGTTCGGGTTAGTCTTCCATGAAAATATTGAAGATTAGTGGTCTAAGTACACTACCCTGTGGAACTCCTATTACAAAATTTTTAATATTGAATAATAAGTTTGTAAATATATTTTTGAATTTAAGTGATTGTAAACAAAAGTTTGAGTTATCTAGGTCTTTAACTCAAAATCACCCTACGGACAAGATGAGAGAACTACTCCTTTACGAAACTCCTCGTCATTTGTCCTAAACGCTTCCTACTCCTCCACTACACCGCCCCCTCAGACAATCGGAATGACTGGCCCGAATTAAAATCAGGAGACGGAAAACGTTTAGAATTTCCTGATGAGGCCGAGGATGAAGGAACTTGTGACAAAGAGGGAATAATGAGTAAAGAGCGAAGGGGAGTCAATGTGTCTCGTTAGTGAAGTCCCCGAGCAATTATGGTAAAGAGTACGCCGCCTCCGAGGTACTAATGTGCCTCCAGGTACTAAAGTACTCTACTAACAAACCCCATTCACGCTTCTTTAACACTTTTATCCCATCTTTTAGTGTTTAGCTTCGATATCCTAAGGGCGCTATAGGCGTAAATAACAGCTAGGGGGCCGAGATAAAGGCTTGAAGCCTCAATAATTAAAAAAAAAATCTGGTGCGTGCGCGCAACACACAACTTTCACTTACCAACTTACTTAGATTAGAAATTAATGTATTTTGTTAATTGCCACTTCACAAAGTTATACATTTTTCCACATTCATTTCTTATTTTTGTTTTCATTTCCTCAAAAAAAAAAAAAAAAACAACACTTATTTATTTTATTATTAAATAAAAGTTTTTACTTGTGATAATTCGGCAATGCAAGCATAATACTCTAAGCCGTCTGATTTTACAATTCTCTATGTACTTGCTGAATATTTCATTTAGTTCCCGTGAAACAAATAATTTTCATTAAATGAACAGAACATCTTTAATTATAACGCATTGGTTTGTCATTAAAGGCGTACGAATGCGTGAGCTCAAAATGTTTTATGAGTTGACGGAATATTTTTCTTTTTTTCTCCTGTATATGTTTACTCGATTTTTTTCATATATCATATTTAGCCATTTCTTATTTTTAGGCGTGATGAGAGACATTTAATTTCTCAATATAAACTAAAGCAAAGGTACTTTTTAGGAAAAGAAAAAAGGCGCCTTCCCCATTTAAGCCCCCTCAGAAAATTTTAATACTGATAAAACTTACCTGAACACCTAATTTTCATTAAACATGACGAATTTGATCAAAATCATTAAAGCCGTTTTTGAGATAATAGAAACAAAGGTAAAAATTGGAAAAAAGTTATGAAATAAAGTGCCCCCTCCGTTTGACCAATTTTGATGAAATGTTGGCTGTCCCACCTTTGGCATATACATACGCCAAATACCCTGTTTGATCAAAATCTTTAAAGCTGTTTTTGAGTAAATAAAAAAAAAACACGTGAAAATGATACAAAATTTATTAAGTAACGTCCCCCCTCCGGTTGATCAATTTTGATGAAATTTTTACAGTCATATCTCAGGCATATTAATACATCAAATACTTAGTTAAATCAAAATCGTTAGAGCCGTTTTTGAGAAAATCGAAAAAAAAACGCAAAAAGTTATTAAATAAAGTACCCCCACCCTTTGACCAATTTTGATGAAATTTTTGCTGTCACATCGCGGGCATATACATACACTAAATACCCTATTTCAGGTTCGCACGGTTAATAGTTTTTGAGCTAGTCTGTTCACACACACACACACACACACACACACACACACACACACACACACACACACACACACACACAGACCATTTCGCGGGACTTGGTTATTTCGACTCAGGGGACCCCAAAACGTGTATTTCCGTTGAAAACCGGAAGTCGAAATTTTTCACGATCGCAATACTTCCACTTACTATATATTTCATATAGAGGTAAGGTGAAAGTAAAAATACAGATTTTCGTTTTATAAAAACTCAATATTGTGTAAGGAAGTACTGTTTCTTGACCAGTGGTCGTGCAAGAAGGTAGTTTGATCACAATTAACCGCGAGTTTTTTTTTCTTTAATTTTTTAAATAATAATCCCCTCTCATAGTGGCTTGGATTCGCCTCAAGAATGTCTCTCAGCCACGAACTGATAGGATATTAAATAAGGAAATTACTTTATTCGGGGTATCTCTTAAAACATGACATTTCAGGAGAGTTAATGTAAAGTTTGAAAGCAGAATCCAACGTGTTAAGAAAATATTGATAATAATTACTTTGATTGAATTTTTTACTAAGAGGGAGGACGCCTTAGACAACAACTGCCTTTTTTATCTTTTCGAGAAAAAAAAGATATATAAAATGTTGAAATACTGGTGCTTAACACAGACAACTAACATAACCCTGTAGTAGTAGAAAATTTATTTAGTAGCATTTAATATTAGTAGATAATTTAAAAAGCCTAGGGTATTCCGTCCTTCAGTTGGGCTGTAATTTCGAGGTTCCGGGCCTCTGCGATATCAAGTACTCGTTAAAGACCTGATTAGGTAAAGTTTATGACTCCCACTGTAGGATCGTCCGATTGGCCATAAAAGGAAAAAAGTGACATTAAATAAACAAACAGTTATATGAGTTACATCGGTAAAAATACACTAAAGTTAAACAGTAATATATACTTATAATTTCCAATCTATATAAATAAAGTTGAAATTCTGTTTGTTTGTTTGTTTATTTGTTCTTTATAGAAATCCATCCCGTTTGTCATAAATCCTCCAAATTTTGTTCAGTGGTTCTTTGATACCAGGTGCGAACACCTGTCCATATTAAAATTGCATAACTTCAGCCGATCTCCGGATATATTCTTTATTGTTATAATAATCGTTTTGATCTCGCTTTGCATTGGTTTTTACAAAATCGACCGTTTGAGTCGATAAAAGAATCAGTTTATAGATTTAAAAAATGAAATTCTCCGGGTGAAACCGGTATATACAGCTAGTTTTATATAAAATTCAAACCTGTTTTTTCATTATAGTGCATGATTATGAGAACGATATAGTCTCGAACCGTCGCCATAATATAGTTGTTTATTTAATATTATATATATATATATATATATATATTAACAAGTTAACAAGCGGAAACAAATCTTGTAAAAATCCGGAAGCAAGAGCCCTCGAAAACAGATTTCATACTCGACTTGATAAACTCCCGGAAAAGTTGGGAGAGTCCATTTGAAGTTTGGCAGCGGCCCCCTACCCTTGGAATACTTGGCAACTTCCTCCCGCCCCCTCCTTCTTGGAGGGAACTTCTTCGAACCCGCGTACTCCAACCAACTCTTCTCGAATATTTTTCTGGTCGGTCAGGAAGGTAGGGTACTGCAGATGAGAGCGGAAGCCATGGTTTCTTCTTGCAGACACCCGAGAACTCGGGATCGTGTTGGCCCATCAGGATGCCAGTGGGATCGATATTGGGGGGGGGACTTCGCAATAGCAGGTGGGGAGTGGTTTTGTAGTTATTGAGGGGGGAGTTAGCTAATATCATCTCATGGTGGAGGGGATTATCCGATAGCTTTTCAATATTTTCATAATAATGCAACTAACAAGCCCCACAATAATAATCGTTTTATTGCCAAAGTGAAAACTCCATATTTTTACAATTTCATAACAGATCCGTTATTTAGATTTGAAATGAATATAGGGACAGCTTTCCGCTTGGAAAGTTGATATCTCGAAATTTAACATTAGCCGTCCGAGTTTTAGCAATTTGTGTTTATGCGTAATTATTGTTGAATTAGTCATTTATTTATTTTTTGGCAAAAAGGAAATTACTAGTTCGTTCGTGTGAGTCCTAGGATAGGATGAAAGTCAGTTACTTAAAGGTCAAATAATATGAGAATAATTCAAGATGATACAGTTGATGCCAAAAAAATATATTATTTCCTGTTTCTAATAAAGTTTCCCATTATTTCATGTATAAAAAATATTAGATTTTCGGCATACAACTATAATTTTTTATTTCTATTTTTTTTTGCTTTTTTAAGAATTTGCTTAGCACTTAATATTATGTATTGTGTTGCTATCGGTCCATAGAGCTAGACGCGAAAAAAAAAATCTGGTGCGTGCGCGCAACACATAACTTTCACTTGCCAACTTATTTAGATTAGAAATTAATGCGTTTGTTAATTGCCACTTCTGAATTGAACAGAATGGCTTAAATTATGAACAATGGTCTGTCATTAAAGGCGTCCTCCGCATGATTGGGCTCAACGAATTTTATGAGTTGACTGAATATTTTTCTTTTTTTCTCCTCTTTATGTTTTCTTTATTTTTATCATATCTCATATTTAGCCATTTGTTATTTTTAGGCGTAACGAGAGACAGTTAAATTCTCCATGTAAACAAAAACAATGGTACTTTATAAGAAAGAAACAAACAAAAAAGGCACCCCTAAAAGCTTACCTAATAATGACCTAGTAATGATAAAGCTTACCTGATATTAAAGAAAACCTAATTTTCATTAAACATGACGAATTTGATAAAAATCGTTAAAGCCGTTTTTGAGATAATTGTAAAAAAGGTAAAAATTGGAAAACAATTATGAAATAAAGTGCCCCCTCCGTTTGACCAATTTTGATGAAATGTTGGCTATCACATCTTTGGCATATACATACATCAAATACCAAGTTTGATCAAAATCGTTAAAGCCGTTTTTGAGTAAATAACAAAAACACGTGAAAATGATACAAAATTTATTAAGTAAAGTCCCCCCTCCTGTAGATCAAGTTTGATGAAATTTTTACAGTCATATCTCGAGCATATAAGTACATCAAATACCAAGTTTGATCAAAATCGTTAAAACCGTTTTTGAGTAAATAAAAAAAAAAATACGTGAAAATGATACAAAATTTATTAAGTAAAGTCCCCCCTCCAGTTGATCAATTTTGATGAAATTTTTACCGTCATATCTGGGGCATATAAATAGATCAAATACTCAGTTTAATCAAAATCGTTAGAGCCGTTTTTGAGAAAATCGAAAAAAACTTAAAAAGTATATGAAATAAATCTAATGAGTAATTAGGTTCTTGCAACATCATATAAAACAAAAAAAAAAAAAAAAATTAAAAATCGTCTATGTTCTGTAGGATGTTTGCCCGTTCATTCATGTCCCTCTGAACATTGTTGGATGTTCCTTACCACTTCGTAATATTATGTACTGAGATATATTATATTATTTTCTACCCGACTTGAAAATTATTAACAATATTGTGGTGAGAGAGAGAGAGAGAAAACTATTTATTTATTATAAAGTTTTAGAATATACGTATGTACGAGTTTATACATGATTTCAGATATATCATCCTTAAAATCTACAATTTATATTTATTTCATGATTATTTATAATGCAAAAAATTATTAAATTTTTTAATTTATTTTATTAATTTAATTTAAAACTTATAATTTAAAACTTATTAATTTAATTAATTTAGTAAAATTATTAAAGGTTAATTTGATTTAAGAAGTGTAATTATAAGTAATATTTATGCAATGTTCTTCCCATGACTTTTATTATACACTGACATTATTTCTAACTAATATTTAATTTTAATCATTCAACTGCTTATTAATCTTGGTGATTATCTTCTTAATTTTTATAGTTTAGCAAAGCTCTTATATGTAAGCAGATGCTAGATCAATAGATAAAGTTTCTTCTCTTCTTAATCCTTTTCAAATTCAATTTGCCGAGTAATGAGACCATAGATAGGGGATATAGTACAGAGTACGCGAACTCCGTACATTTTTTTATTGCAAGTTCTTCATGTCCTGCCGTAAAAGAAAGAATAGGTCGGTAGCGCAGAAGAGAGAACTTTTAGGATAAGTTACTGAAAATTACAAAAAAAAATATGCTGAATTATAATTAGGACACTTCAACACTTCAAACTTAGGACCGGTTTCCACTCCTTCCGATCAACAGAATAAAAAGGAGATATAACTATCCATTTATTTATATACATAATTATTTCCTTATTTATTAGAAATGAGGTTTCTATTGTTATATCTCTTCTTTGTGGGTTTTTTCTCGAGCAGCTTTTTTTTTTTTACTCGTAAGTATGTGTGCCTTTTTGTGGTGTGAGCGTTAAGAGGGGGAAGAATTTTTATTTATTATTATTGTCAAGGTAGAATCGGGAAGAATCGGACTCCGAGGTCCGATTTTCGATAAAGAATGGCGTCAATCCTGTATCGGCCTGTCCTGCGCCTGAGCCCATTAAAAGGCCTAGATAACATGTATCCAGACCATCCTAAAATCTCCCAAATTCACTCTTATTTAACCGACCTAAAAGACCTGGGTAAGACAGTAACGTTTCTATGGGCCCCGAGTCACGTGGGCATCGCTGGGAACGAGCTAGCCGACCAAGCTGCAAGAGAGGCACTTACCCTATCCGGTCCTGGCAAAACCTTCCTAACTCCATCAGACCTTACCAAGCCCCTCGAAATGGAAATAAAAGATGCCTGGCAGTCGATGTGGGACGAGAGTCCTCCAAGCAAACTAAAAGATATAAAGAAAGATGTAAAACCGTGGGGTACATCCGTTCGAAAATGCCGTAGAGAGGAGGTCGTGTTGTCTCGGTTGAGGATCGGTGATACGAGACTTAGCCACTCCTACCTCATCTCAAGGGAAGCACCACGATATGTAAGTATTGCGGCGGCACTGTCTCCATAAAACATATCTTCCAAGATTGTCCATATTACACAACCAAACTTAATAGCTAACTTAAACCAGGATGAGCAGTTCTTAGAAATGATAGTAAGGAAATAGAGTCAGTTTTCAAATTTTTAAAAGCAACCAACCTACTGTCAGAAATTTAACATATCCGATCACTACGGGAAAATTGTTTATGATAAAATAATAATATTTTAAGGAAATAATATTAATATAATAAAGCTTAAAAAAAAAAAAAAAAAAAAAAAAAAAAAAAAAAAAAAAAAAAAAAAAAAAAAAAAAAAAAAAAAAAACTATTTTGGGTTGATGACCATTTTTGGTTTTACGCCAATAAGCACAAAAAAACAAACAAATAAACTTCCCTACGCCTGTTATGTCTAGTTCCAATCCTTACCAAGAGATAATGCCCTCGAGACGCTCATTTAATTCCCTTTCTATCAAAAGATAACGCTTTCGTCAAAGTATTCCCATCGGACCCCGACGTCCGATATCGTCTATGGCTCATGCTAGTAGTCGGACCCCGGGGACCGATACCGTTCAATTCAGGATACCCCTAACATATGCCGCTGCACCTAAGTGTGGCAGATTGTATTATTTCTTTATCAATGAAAAAAAAATTGTGCCTATCAGGTATAAATAGGATAGGGTTCTTTAACCAGTACCTGACATCTCACAGGCTCAGGACTTTAGCTTTATAAAGACGCTTTAAGAATAGAATGTACACCAAATCGATGTGTACATATAAGATAACGATATATCTTTTATCGAAGTTGATTCCTCGCGAACTTTCGATCCTGGCTAGGCCATGCTCTGCTTCCTAATGAAGCCATTTCGACTCGCACGGTGATTAGCGTTTGTCGTAAGTTAACAAAGCTTGTGTTTGTCCTGTCACGGTAATTGGAACGGGAGCTTAACGAGCGATATCTCCCTCCTAGGGCTTAATCACTTCCAAGGGTCTCTATCATCAACAGGACAAAAAAAAAAATGACAATAATAATAAATAAAAATTAAAAAAATCCCACTCCTGCAACGGGAGAGATAAGGTAAGAACCGGCAGTAAAAGTGTGATTGGAACAAGAAGCCTTCTTAATCTGATCAATATAGTATCATTATGGCCGTGGGCCGCTGCCTTCTGGAGTCATTCAGCTTCGGGGTGGGGCGCACATGTGGGGGGGGGGCATGGGAAAGGGATCTCGGCGTATTTTAAGATTTGCGAAACATCACAAAAAAAAAAATTCTCACAGCTATGTCACCATCTTGATCTATATTCTCAGTAGAGCTAGTTTTTTTTTTTTTAGTTTTTTAGTTTTTTATATTCCCTAACAAGATGTTTAATTCTTTTTAGACAATTGCATAAATACCCATTTTTTTTTTTTTTTTGACAGTCGAACCTGGATAATTGGAATCTCTTGGTTACAGGTTTTTAATTCCACTAGGTAGTTAATTCCAATCAAAACCAAGCTTTGACCTGTGACGTCACAGTAGACCTGTAAAATACGTTAGTCTTAACTTCTTCACGTAGAACCATAAATTAACAGACTGTATTACAAAAAGCTGAACTTTGTTTATTCTTAATGAAACATAACAACTTAGTAATCAAAAGACAATATATTTTGCAACTAATGAATGTACGGGTTCGGTAGTAGAGGTCTGCAATGACATCACGGACCTGAAACCACCCCCACTCTAAATATAGTGCTTCGACCGTATCTCTATTAACCGTGCATGCACCCTGGATAAGCGAAACCTTGTTTAAGTATAATACCTCTGTAAGTGGAATTAAAAACCTGTCACCAAGAGATTCCAATTATCCAGGTTCGACTGTCGATATTTTTTTTTTGTCTATATATATATATAGAAGTATATAGATATACTTATTTTTTGTCTTTGTATATATATCGACAGTCGAACCTGGATAATTGGAATCTCTTAGTGACAGGTTTTTAATTCCACTTACAGAGGTATTCTACTTAAACAAGGTTTCACTTATATATATATATATATATATATATATATATATATATATATATATACAAATATATATATACATATATATATATATATATATATATATATATATATATATATATATATATATATATATATATATATATATATATATATATATATACAAATATATATATACATATATATATATATATATATATATATATATATATATATATAGAGAGAGAGAGAGAGAGAGAGAGAGAGAGAGAGAGAGAGAGAGAGAGAGAATGATTGAGAGAGAGCTATTGTAATTCCCTACTAACGCTTGATGCCAAAAGAGTTAGTGACACAGGAGTTTTAATTGGGACAGTGGCTCAACCTATTGAGCGATAACTAACAAATGTAAACTGACTGTTGATGAGTTATTTGCTCTTTGGCTCAGTTATTAATGAACGAATCGTTCCCCGTTGTCGTTCGTTAAGTCTCCTCGTGCAGTGCCAAGTTGTTCGGGAGAGCGGTCCTCGCCTATTTAAGTTTCCGATCGCAATTACCGGATCCACTTTACGCTTGTCGTCTTCTTGTTCCTCGCTTGTTTTCCATCGTTAGGAGTGGCTTTTCAACTAGTATTAACTTCCATCATTTGCAGGGGAAGTAGATGAGGTAGTGGTTTGTAGTTTAGCGGTAGGAGTTCTCAATTGGGAACGCGGCTCATGTGTAGTCGCTAGAAGACGTCAGTAGTTGAAGAGTTTTCAATGTCCCATGAAAGGTGATAGCATACCATACATTATTAATTAAAACATACCATTACTACCGACACATTTCAAAACAAGTTTTGCAATTATTTTTTCCACGAATGGTAGTTTCTACACTTTTTTCATTCGACATTCAGCGAACTACAGGGTGTCCAATAAGAGTTTTCGGGGTTTGAAAGTTGAATAAAATCTCAAATATAGAATATCAAATAGGATGTTTACGTTTTATTTAAACACAATGAACTGGAAATTTATTTAGAAAAAACAATATTGACTAGGTGTCCACTATAACGCTGCTGGCACTCCTCGAAAATCAAGCGCAGATTCCTAAAAACGAGTTGACACATTGTTCCTGAGATTGCCGTAATTTCTGTTCTGATATTTTGCTTCAATTACGTTAGATTCGTCGACCCTACTTTTCAGGTATCCCCACAGAAAGAAGTCAAGAGGGCTGAGATCGGGACTCCTGGGAGGCCAGCTAATGGTGCCTCTACGAGAAATCACTTTGTTTTAGAATAATTCGTTTACCGTAGCAATTGATAAGTCTGAAGTATGGCAAGTGGCCCCGTCTTGCTGAAACCACGTTCTAGAGTTATATCCTTTAAACTCTTGAAGCTCTTGGGCCAAAAAACCTCTTATCATTTCATTGTTTTTCCTTCTTCTTGTGGCCTTCTTACAGATATCAGTTTGCTTGCGGGAGCACAGACAGCCTGGAGGAGGTAGCCCAAACTTCACGTTGCTGCAAGCCATTTTCACCATGGTGCATCGGCAGACTGCCCATAGCTCCATACCAATCCCACTGGGGCCAATTTGGCAGTGTCCTTCCCACCGATGGCGTCAGCTCTCTCGGGTTCAAGGACAGTGACAAACCGGTCTAGGTCCAAGGATTATGGTAGCCCAGAGTCAGCAGGCCCCGAGGACCTTTATTTCTTTCCCTGAAGCATACCGTCCTTGTACCAAACCTCCGGGCGGTTACTGATATCCTGGAAAACCACACCATGATTCTCGATGGAATACACGGGGAAGGTACATCACTCCTACGCCCGGTCGATGTGAGTCGCCTCCAGTAGGCTGACGGGACTCACGATCCCGGGGGTGGGGGTAGGCTTGGTCTGCGTTGTTGTTCATTGGCGGGTGGTCACGCGAATGGAGCGGTCACCCATCCAAGTACTAACCACGCTCGACGTTGCTTAACTTTGATTACCTATTGCAAGCGCCTTTAATATGGCCTAGAAATTACCTTTATTATAGTATATTTTATTTTAACATAACTCCTTTATTTATATGAAGATTTTTCAATAGAAGGAAGGAGACTAATCAATTATATAGAAACAAAGGGGCCTCAAATAGTCTCAAATCATCAGGACTGTAAAATTATTTACCAAGGTATAATTATAAATATTCTAAAATTATTTCACCAAATATTCATAAAATTAATATTGGGGGACTCACCATCAGATTAAATATATCTATAAAAGGAGCGTATTAGAGTGTTTATGACTCTGTAGGTAATTATATATAGAAAAAAAGGGCCTCAAATAGTCTCAAATTTAAATATATTTATATATATATATATATATATATATATATATATATATATATATCAGCCAAATTATTATGGTAGCTTTTATTTTAACATAACTCCTTTATTCCATATTTTTTCCTACCTATACTTTCGGTTAGAAATACATTCGAATATAATTGTAACTATATGAAATTCGACTCAATAAAAAATATCCAATTTTAATTCAGTTGCATTCGATCCAAATATTATCTTTTTAAATATTTATATTCCTGAATCATCAATTTTCTTAGTTACGTTTCAATCTAGAATTGAACCCGGAGTTAGCTCTCACCACCGCATTGGATCCAGAGCCATAAAACACACTAACAACTCAGCGCCCCCTATTTCGGAGGTCCATATCCTAAATTCTCCTCCACAGCCTATTCGATTGTTTTCTCCCTGACGTCTATGGGAAGATAAAACAGCTGACGGTGTGGAAGATATAAGTCAGTAGTAGAGCCACCTGACGCCAATGCTCGCACTGCGATAAGAAACAGATCCAATATATTTCTCCAACTGCCATTGCGATTGGTTTTGTGTGTATATTTATTAAAGAAATAGTTTTTTATTATTTTAATAATTTTTATATAATTTTGAAATAATTTTATCAGAATAATCTCAATGGCAAGGGCGCTGCGGCGAAGATGGAGATGACCCAGGCTCGATCCCCGGTCCGGGACAATCTTTTCCCTTCTGATAAAATTATTTAAAGGTGCCTTTACACTCTACGAACCTCACCTTCAAACAGGTTCTCCTTCGAACCTTGCCGTACCGACGTGAAGCGAGCAGCCATTTATACTTCACGTGACGTTAAGCGAACCAATATGGCTGACGCATCCAACGCTAGCTTATGAAAAAGAAAAATCTCCATTATCAATATATTTTATATTATCTGAAAAATAAAAAACTAAGAGACGAATTACAACGTTTCACAAATTACATTAGTATCACAAACAACTCCTGTCACTTAAGGAAAACCCAAATCAAAAGTGACACTAGCGCTACCCCCGGACCCAGGCGAACAGATGAAGTACCTAGAACACCCGAACAGTCGACGTGAAGTTGGTTCGAGGGTGGTATTCGAAGGTAAAGTTCGTAGAGTGTAAAGACACCTTTATATTTTAGTTTGAAAATAAATATACATATACCTTAACATATATATTGAAAAGTTTTATTCCATCATGACATGTAGGTTTCAAGCACTCAAATTCAAAGGTAAACAGGAGACTCTTTGGAGTAAAAAAAAAAAAACTTCTTTAACTTTTTTTTAAACCTTTATCTATGGCTGCTTTAATTCGATGGTGGTACACAAGAAAAAAAAATTGAATTTTATATTTGAAATGCTCCTTAGATAGTAATTTTTTACATTTATGTAACTAAAACAAGATTTTCCAGTTAGTCAGATAAATACAAATCGGATCTAAAACACCTTTAAATAAAAAAGGAAAAACAAATCTATATAGCTTTTAATAAATTTTAATTCAAGCTATTTTATAGAAGGCTGAACGAAGTTTATGTAATGAAATAATTTACTGTATTTTTATCTGCTTATTTGATTGAGTTCTGACACGTTATAAAAACTATATTTATAGTTTACTTAAAAAATAATTTATTGGAAGTTGTGACGGTGAAACTTGTCAAGGACGGTTTAGGAGTGGATAAAATAATTTTATCTATTTTTAATAGCACTATAAAAACTCTATGAAGCTATACTATTTTAAGAGCAGGAATTCTTAATGCCGCGCGGACCATAAAAACAGACTCTGTTTGGGAACATTAGTCAATCGTACGGAAGTAATCTGTAATAATCCCGTGAGGAATAACATTCAAGTATATAAAAAAATAAAAGTAAACATACAGCTAAATACTTATATATAAATCCGTAGCATAAGAAAAATCGCCTTAAGTCTCGGAACAAATGATCCTTCACATAGCTAAGGCACTGTTTACTGAGCGGAGATTTAAGTTGAATAATGACTGTTTATCTCCCCGTCGACGTCTTGGGGGAAATATCAATCTGTTGCCATCCCATCGGCCACAAGTGGCTCTCTCTCTCTACGTGATGAAGATATATCTACAACATTGGGGATGAAATACGCTGTTGACAGGGAGTCTCTTTTCGTCCCGTTTCTTTTCCCAAACAACCAGATGTAGTAGGACGCTCTATTTTCTTTTTCTTAATCTCAAAGGAATAGACAATATTTCAAGTTAATGTCTTCAAGTGTGGTTGTTTACACTTGAGGATGGTTTGGTTATTTAAAAGCAGTTTATTAGTCATTGTCTGTTATTCTTTAATACCAAGTATCCAGTGTAATTTTAAATAAAATTGAATATAATAATAAATGTTTTTTTTTCTCAATTATATTTATAATAGAATTAAAAACACTACCAATTAACTTGAAGAAAAAAAAACGAAAAAAAGGAATGATTTATGCAAAAAGATTTAAGGCAATCGTTTCAGGTGGTTTGGGTTAGAATGAAGTTCGGTATACAGGCCTTTTATTTTTTTTTTTTAATATCTTTATTTATATATCCATGCCTGTGACGAAAAAAAAAAAAAAAAACACAATAAGCGGATGTGATCGACATATAATACATCAAGAAACAGGTTTGTTTCTTGTCACCTCACGTGAAATGTAATGAGATTTTATACAAGGAGATCGCTTAGCCAGCTCCTTTTCAGCCTTTTTCTGGTGTTCTCAGGCATGTCCGATGCCCACATTTTCTGTTTAAGTTTGTAGTAATGTCGCTGGAGTTCGTCGTGAAATCTTTTGTACGATGTATGAATATATTCTTTGAAAGTAGGTATCTGTAAATCAGTGTGAATTGTTTTGTTGCTGACGTTTCAGGCCTTTTAAATTTAGCAAAATAACAGGAATAATTTGAAGTTCTGTTTACAATGTTAAGTTTTATCATCAATCATGGGGTGAAAATGCTATAATTCACTTATTGGAAGCTTAAAAAGGATAATTATTCAAGTATCGAACCGAAACTGAACGAGATTGTAATGTTGAGATGGATAGAAGATCTCGATAAACAAATCTCTGCAAAAGCTCTGACTTTTTTTTATTGCTGAGTAGTTTGTACCTATAACCTATACAGTACAATTACATGTTTTTTTGTTGTTTTTTTTTCTAAAAGTGTGGATACAATATTTGTAAACTCCATTGAAAATGTGAAGCTTGATTGCTTATCTAATTATAATTTTCCATTATCCAATTCTACCATTACAGACCTGGTTTTCCTGGTTAATTCACTTTACTGTACTAGAAGTATTAATAAAAGTTTCTAAGAAGGAATGGTGGTCGAAAATTTTAAAAATTCTCTGTCGCAAAACTTAACCGTGTTTTCATGTTGATGTCAGCTCTAATAATAAGAAGATTGCTTTTGGAAATATTTAAAGTTATTCTTCATATATTTTACTTCATTTATTTATTTTCATTTTTTTTTATTAACTAAGTAAGTGTTTTTTTAAATCGTTTTTTCCTCTAATTCTCTGGATAATCCAAGTTTTTGTTAACAGGGCCGATCCCCTATTGATTCCGTATAATAAGGTTCTACTGTATTTATATGTATAGCTATTAAAAATAAGGATTTTTCTCGTTTTCACTGAAAAGCGGTGAAAATTTTGAATTATAATACTAATAGGTTTTACTATCGAATATAGGTTTAGTTATTTGTTATTTCTCTATCTATCTATTTGGTATTTTTGTTAATTGTCTATACACTCTTTGCTAAACCTTCAAGACAAAAACTAAATACGTACAAATAATACTGAAGCCCATATGGACATGCTCCTCACATACGAGTATATTCGGCACAGCTAAAAAAGACTCGCTTACAAAAACTTTAGACGTTTTAATCAAAATTGTTACGACTTATTAGAAAGGCACCCTGGTACGTGACTAACAAAACTGTACTTTCAGAATTCCATCTACCAAGAGTCGACGATAACGACGCGTATTAGTACACACACGAATTTTTATTAGTTTTAATCGACTTCCTACGTTAATCAGCAATATGGCTGATCAACACATGGATACGAGAAGACTAAAAAGGCGCTGGATGAGAGATCTCCTATCTTAGGCAAACATAGTTATTGACTGAAGCCAGGAAGGGGGTGCTGCTGGGTGTTTCCTCTCTCACATTTCAATCTTTCGTTTTACTGCCGTCTCATTCGCTGATTGTCAGCACTTTGCTGACAGGTGCGGATTAATAATTTCAGTCTAAAAAAAATTCTTTTGTTATTGATAATAAGCTCAAGGCGTTTGTATATTAATTTTTTGAGTAGGCGGTAACATGGAATAGATTCTCATTATTTCGGTCTCAGTATTATGGATTTACTATATTGCAGTTCGACTCTCGATATTTTAGTTTACATTTGTTGACATTACTGTTGAATGAACTATGAGGTAGTAACCGCACTGAGAATAGCCAGGCCCGTCACAAGCTTATGTATCGCCAACATCTCGACAACTGATTAGCTGGCGGTTACAGCGCAATACGATCCGAGTTGGGCTAGGTCCGGGCACAGCCTTGGGGGCCCGCTCATTAACTTCAGTTATTTCATGTTTTTTATTATCTCCGAGTTATTTCTTCATACTTTTACGATCTCTCCGTTGGCACAATAACCGTCGCCTTGTTTTGTCTCCAAGTATTTCCTGTCGTATTTACGGCACGGAGGCGAAGGAAATATATATGTAGGCGTAGGTTTAAAACAGTAGAACTAGTACTTCCTGTGTATATGTTTCCTATTGAGACGTCGAATGCTGATTCTAGGCCAGAAATAAAACTCATTGACACAAATAAATACGATTTACGTCGAACACACTGGTATTTCACTGAAAAAAAATTGAAGTGTGATGTTGCTACTAACGGTACAATCATCGTTAGCGAATCTATGTGAGCCCTCTCCCGATTTGCAATTTTAATTTTTGGCTAGCTAATCGGTGCAAAAAGCAATAAGTGCGTAGTTCCAGACTTTTCTTTTTTGTGTCCGCAATGATGATTTAATAATAAATAATAATCGAAAACATTTATATGATATTTTTATATGTTATGTGTAAACTTCGAAAATAGTTCCAGGATTAATTAAAATCTTAAACGTTAGTCTCATTCATGGTGAATCACGGATAGCTGTCTGTAAGAAAGGCACGATTTTGTTTTTCTGAATATGGTTATATTACTATTTCTAACAAAAATTTCATAATATTTTAACACTTATGGGTTTTAAACAATTTTTATTGAACGAAAATAATTTTCAATGCTGCTCAAATTATGAAAACACAAATATTTGAAGAGATTACAAAAATCATCACTTTGCAACACAGAAAGAACCATATCAGCTTCAGAACAAGAATAACTCTTCAGCCCTTCGCTCCTTATATTTAGTCGTAAGGACAAAAGCCAGGAACGTTCTAGGTCAGCGTAGATGGTACACGAATATCCTAGTCACAAACTTGTACTATGAAAGTTTTGTGTTTTGTTTTACATCAAATTATTATTTATATTACTATAAAATGGATAGTTATCAAGATTTTTAAAAGTTTATTATAGAAAAGATTTGCCTTGGCCAAGATTTGAATTTTCGTATTATTAAAACGGCGCTGTTGCCAATTGAACCAACTGACAAATATTGGACAAGTAGTCCTCTCCACCGTAAAATTTGAGAAATCGGTGGAAAAGTGGGTAAGTGAAAAGAAGAGGATTGATTAATATTACGGGATATGTTCCTGGTGGCATGAGCACCGTATTGGTGATACGGAAATCCTTATTCAAATCCTTTCAGGCAATCTTTTCTCTTCTTAAAATATATATATTTAAAAATTATATATATTGCTTTCTCCAACAAATATATTTTACTTAACTTTTTCTTTTCTGTGGTCAAGATAATCTTAAAAAATAATACAGTTCATACTGAAGAATATTTGCACATGTGATAAACCAAAACACCGTAAATCTAAAATGCTTGGCGACCAGGTGTTGGACAACAAAGTCCAGTGTACACAACCTCAGCACACATCGTCTCCCCTTGTCGTTTATCTTGGGATCAGCCTGGACAGGATTTCCCTCCTTCAGGACATTGTACTAAGGATAATATATCTATTTGCAAAAGGTCCTTCGATTTTTTGTAAATATCCTGGGGTTGCAAATGTGGAGATTAAGATTCGTATTGATCTTCCGGGAGTCAGGAGAATAAATATTAGAGTAAAATATTGAATTTAAGAGTGTAATTCAAAAAGGTATATAAATTATATACTAACAAGTGGAGGGCACAATCAGTCACTCCCAGTTTTTTTTTTTAGGTTCCTTGTCGGCCCAGTGCTTATTAATCTTTTAGGAATTCGCTTACAACCGAGTTTCCCAATTTTACCAAAATATTTCACAGAAGAAAAATAATTTTTCCTCCATTATACAATAATCGTAGGGGAGAGCGGGGTTGGTTGGCATAGGGGTAGGTTGGCCATTGGCTTATAGATCCGTCACACCTGTTGTGAAGGCCCCAACATTGTACCATGTGACCCGCTCGACCTCGGGAGTCTTGTCCTGAGGTTTCAATATGATACTAACAGTGTAGAGAAGAGTGTGCTTCATTGATCCTACAAGAGAGAGATAATAGTGTGATATTGATTTTACAAAATGTAAGTAACTTTTTATATTTTCAGTAAATTTGGTTGAAAGGCATGTCAAAACATTTGACTCCGATTCTGTTCACATAGCCCCAAACTCCTTTGAAAAACCTAATCTTTCGACTAACCAGTTTCTTGTTTGATTGTTCTCCCATGTCCTGGCAGCCATCTTTCATATGATCTCTCCTGTGGGGTTAGTTGGCTCTCCTCAACTGGGGTTGGCGCAGTAGCAATTCACAAAAGCAAAGTAAACATAAACATAGGTGAAACAACCAAATGTCATTAGTTCCAGCGAGGAGGATGATAGCAATATTTCCTATGCAGAAAGTGACGACAGTCTAAACTTCTATCTTCTTCTATTTTCATAGTGCAGCTTTTAATAACAATAATATGTGTCAGGTAGTACTTGAATGAGATGGCTAAACAATTCCCACCTTCTAGGCCAACCTGCCCCACAAAGGGGGTTAATTGGCATACTCTGGATTGACGAATTCTTTAATTTTCTATGATCTTAGTATTAAATATTATGTGTTGAAAAAAATACTTGAAGTACTCTGATACTTGGAGTTTACAGTGGTATCAGCCCTATTGGGATTATATTAACAGGAACGACTCAACAATCAAAATAGTGAAAACTGTTGCCAACCAACCCCGCTCTCCCCTACGCTATATACTTGAACCAATAAATGTCCGAAATCAGAAAGGCCATGAATCTTCTTTTTTATGGAAACGAGAAACCTCTTATTTTTTCACTTATAACAAATAATTGAATTGTGCGCAAAAACAGCTTTTTTTCTTTGAAACTTTTTTGCATCTATTTTTGGAGATCTGTTTTTTATAAATAGAGGATAAAGTAATCTTTAAAATGAAGCCTCAATCATTCGATTAGACATTGTATTAAGAAAGTTACGCTCAAAATTTCTAGGCCGGGCTGCTTCGAGGCTGTTGTTGTTTTGAGTTGTGAGATAGGATCGCCCGGGGACCCTCTACAATGCACTAACTTGATTTCATTATGACCTTTCTTAAACGACCTCAATTCCATAATAACTCCCCCGGTTCACAGCCATAATAAATCACTTCTAAGTAGATTATAATTGAACTAATCCTCCGTGGAATATGGCCCAAGGACCAAGGACGAAGGACTGCTAGAAGAGATCCCCTCAAGGACTCGATGGTAATCAATATATATTATAAAGAAAAGTGTACAATGTGCGTGCCGAAAAGGCTCAAAAACGACTCAACGCACGTTTAAGAGAGTTATGTCAGCGTGTTGCTATAAAACCCATAACGGAGAAGAAGGTTTCTGTTTTTCTCTTAAGGGTGTAAAATTGAAGAGAAAAGGACTGGAATTTTAAGACTCTCGCACCATTTAATTAGCCTCTCTGAGATTGAGATACGAGGTTATGAATGAAAAATGTAGTTCGAGCTCCAGGCTACCAGGAAGCGCTAGGGTGCGTTTCACTCAATGTTTATTGTTCCGTTCAGTTTGTAAAGGTTAAATATTTTTTCAGCTGTTCTTTTTAAATTACTTTTAAAATTGTTTCACCATTTCTTTCTAAATAAAATAATGATTTTACATATCTGCAATCAATTAGAAAACCGACTGGATACCTTACAAAATTAATTTTCTCATAAGAAGGTTAATTGATTTACATATTATATTTAATCAATATATAACATCTACTTAAGTAAATTTAATGCAATATGACTGAACATTTTTTAGTAGTACAGTGAGCGAAATAAACAGACATAAAGCCAAAAAGAAGAGCTGAATTGACTGATTATAAATGGAAAATAAAAAGTTTGAAGTGTTCTTATTGTATGCAATTATGAAAAATGGTTTTATTACTATGTATGATGAGCATTACAGTTGACAAAGTGACTAACTCCAATTACAGCATTTTTTCAATAAGATTTTATCACCCGTCATAGTTCAGGATAAAAAGAAATATAGGAAATATAGAAATATAGGATTCAGAATCACAGAAACCATCAAAAACGATGCATGACTCGACAAAGTTGCAGCAAAATTAATTGTTTATTCGCCATTTTCAACCCCCTTTAAAGTATATAGGGTTCCTTATTTGCGCGGACTCTGCAGATCTCGAATTTTAATATTGATAATATGTTAAAAGTTTCAAGAAACTGCTAATTTTGTTCTATATTTCCTTTAATTGTAAAGTCTTTCTGTTATTGAAACTACCACACAACTACCGGAGCGAAGCCGGGCACCCTAGCTAGTTACCTTCATAAAGAATAAAAGCAACAGTGCTCTCGAGTGGCCCCCCCACGGGACTCCTGCAGGAAGTAACGTACGGAGGGGAGGCTAGCTATAACATAATAAGTAATTGTATGAATGCTACTTAGTAATTACAGTATTTATTATTATAATAATTATTATGATATCCGATTTGTATTATAATAATTGCTAAGGTTTTTTTTTGTTTTGTTTTTTCAAAAATTCTTTAGGTTTTCTTTCTAGATCTTTCTAGAAGTATTTAGTAACAAGGCATTGAATTTTTTTATGAACCATAACTATTTATTTATGAATGGTAGTCTGATACGTTGTTTTCTTTCATAAATGAGAAAATTATAAATCAATATAAGAATGTAAATTAATATTTACAAAAGAATGTAACGGTTGCTATTTCCCTTGTTTAAATTAAATTAATAGAGTTAATAAAAAGGTCCATGGATCTAAATCATATTAAATTTTTGGGGCACAAGCAAAAACACAGAATTTACGCAGTGGAAGTAGTTTATTATTGGAAATAATATATATTTTAATTGATCCAATCTTAAATTGTGGCTGACCACCAATTTTAAATTATTTTTAAATAATTTATTTTTTGAAGAGAAAAGATCTGGCTCCGCCGGGAGTCGAACCCGGGTTTTTAAATAATTTATAATATATATTATGATTATAATATATAATCAAAAAGTTCAGTCAGTAATAGATAGTGTGATAAGAATATTGTAGTAAAAAGTGGTAGTCATGTGAATATATATATATATATATTTTTTTATATAAAATGACCAATTTACTTAGGTAATGGAATATAACTGTAATATAGAAATAGATGGACCTAGCCACCAAAAATTGTCAGGTGTAAGGATTACTAGTCTTTGCAGAAGAAATTTGCCCTGAAGAGGGACGAATAGTCCGAAACGTCGGCAAATTAATGTATATGTTTTAAATCTTTAATAAAAGAAATTTGGAAGAAGTATTTCACCATTCTTCATTTACAATATTTAGATCTTCCAGCACATATAGTATATTTAAGATTACATAGTATAAATAATTTATTTTTTGAAGAGAAAGGATTTGCTCTGCCTTGAGCCGAGCTCTGTGGTGTAGCGGTTAGCATCCTCGCATGTAACGCAGGAGACCCGGGTTCGACTCCCGGCGGAGCCAAATCTTTTCTCTTCAAAAAATAAATTATTTAGAAATAATATATACATATGTTCAGACAATGAATATAACTAATATTACCTTATTACTATAGAGGCCTGAATAAAGAAAGTGGGGTTTGGCAGAGGCAGCAAATATATGTCTATCTACATCAAGATCCTAACTAAGACTGGTAGCTAGAATAGGCCCTTTTCAGAACTAGGGCGATAAGGAGGGCTTAGAGTACAAAGTTTGGCCCTATGTTATTATTTAGCATATTTATATAACTAACATATTTAATTATTCATTTGGGCACCTAATTAGAATAATTATAATCATTATCATTAATATCTACATACAAATATTTATATAATAGTCCTCATACAATATATCATATTATAATTTAAAATAATTATGTGTGGTTCATCAAACGGTTTAGACGATATTGAAGTAGGAGAGAATATTTTTGAAGCCGTAGAAAAATTTAGATATTTAGGATCTACAATAACAAAACAAAAAAAAAAAAAAATCAAGAGGAAATTAAAGCTAGGCTAAAAGCGGGAAATTCTTTTGATTTTTCGGTTGAAACTTAAAAATTATAACTTACAAAACTATAATTCTTCGACGATTCTTTACGGATGTGAAACATGGCCGCTTACAGAAAGGGTGAGAAACGCATTAAGGTCTTTGAAAATAAAGTAGTTCAACAGGAAGGTTTAGACAGCTACACAATGCAGAATTGCGTGAACTGTTACCAGTAATCGAAGTTGCAGCCGCTCGTCGGTTTTTGTTCCACACCATAATATTTTTATTTTAATAATTTATCGCTATTTCAGAAATATCATATATTCATATAGACTTTGAAAAGATAAACTTTAATAATTATAAAGTTGTTAGTATTCCGTGGAGGATTTCGATGCGATTTTAATAATTTATTTGTGAATAATTATTCATAGACCATGAAGACGCGACAAGCTTTGAATAAAGTATAACATCTTAATAAATATTTTTATTTTAATTTATTATTCATCTTAAATCAATTTAAAGACAATGCCCTCGCATTCAAGGAATATCAATTGTAAATCTTCCTTATTAATTGTGCTGAATATTAGTACACTAAAATCAATAAATAAACCTATTTGAGAAAGTTGTTGAGTTATTTTCAAATAAGCTTTGCTAATAAGCTAACATTATCAAATTTAAACTTTAAATCGGTATTACCAGGTAAAAGGAATATTTAAAAAATCTGGTGCGATTCGCGCAACACACAACTTTCACTAACCAACCTACTTAAATAAGAAATCGACGTCTTTTTATAAATATGTAAACGCCATTCAACAACTTCAAAGATTTTTGGTCATTTATTTTGTTTTCCAATATAAGTTATAGAGTATTATAATTTGTACGGCAGAAATTGAAAGTTCTCAGTACCTTTCGACTCATTATTCTTTATTTATTTTATTTTAAGGCCCAACTAAAATCCTAATTTTATCAACAGTCGATTATTTTTACTACTTGCTTGTATTTTAATAGGAGTTGCTTTTTCGTAAATAAATATAATATGAATAGGGATCAATAGAAGATCTATTTACGGCTTATAGTAACTTTAAATTTGGGCCCGGTTTGGCTGTGCGGTAAAGTACTCCCATGCCGGAGCTGCGGGTTCGAGTCCCGCCCTGGGTGGTGCTTTTCTTTCGTAGGAGAAGTATCACCCAGTGCCATGGGTGTTAGTATGGGCAGTATAGGGCTTCAGTAGAAGCCTTGAAGTCCCAAAAAAAAAAAAAAAAAAAAAAAAAAACTAAAATTTAATTTTTAAATGTTTGTCTTGTATGCCTTGCCGGAAACCGAGAACGATTACTATTCCTCTAAATTCACTTTATATTGCATTCAGAAATATATTATTTTACTAAAGTTTCTAAACTAAAATATAAATAAATAAAGATCATCTTGTATCCTATGATTTTCACCCCGTCAACTGCTTTAAATAACTTGAGCATCACGATGTTGTTATTCTTTGTTTAAAGTCACTTTATGCCATTTAGGCTAATCGGACGAAGCTGCAGTTGGAGTACTAAATTTCGCCTATCGAGGTATAATTAGGATAGGGATCATTAACGAGTACCTGACATCGTACAGGCTTGGGACCTCCTCTATGCCTTTCCGGAAACCGAGAATGATTACTGTTCCTCTAGACAGTACCTGACATCGAACAGGCTCGCGACCTCCATTTTACGTCCTATCCGAGGGACGGCATAGCCAAGGATATGTTACTCCCATTAAAAAATCCTAGGGAACCCACGACCTTTAGTATTGTAAGTTGCCATGCTAACCACTATACCGCAGGTTACCCCCTTGAACATCACGTGTTTACTCTATAAAGTACAATAAAATTTTATGCATCTAATATTATTATTATTTACTACTAGAACCGAACGCAATACTTTCCCTTACTATATATTTCACATATATATATTTGATATAGTTAAGTGACAGTAAAAAGGCAGAAAGAGTAATGTTACAGGCTAATAAATTATTTTATAATATATTACAAAAATAATATTTAGATGATTCATAGCCTTTGAAAGACTTCCAGCTGGGATTGTTAACAGGGGAAAAAGTAAGCGAGCGTGTAAAGCAAAAAAAAAAAAGGAGGACTTATAAAAAAAGAGTTGTATTAATTGGGACACGGTAGGCGGGCATTGTTTTGAGGAGGGTGCGAGGGGGTTAATTTACCCCCCGAAGTGTAAAAGGTATTAAAGCCAGCTTAGGCAACCACTTTTTTCTCCTCTTCCTTCTCTAATAATGGAAGAGGTCTTGCAATATTTAAGGGTTATCTCTTTAATTATCGTGGGAAGGGGTTGAAAGGGCTATTGTCTTTGGGGATTTCGGTATTCATTAGGTTTCTTAACTTATCAAAACTTTTAAAGCAGAATAGGCTTTAGAAAACAAGAAAGGATACCTTTGTCATTTTTGTTATTCGTTATATTATGGGCCTAATTAGGTGATAATGTGAGTTAGAAATAACACAGTGTTACATAGAAATGTAACATGTACGGAGTAGAAAAAGTAAATTACTTGAATGAAGCGCCTAATACTACATATTTTTATAGTTAAGAGCAGACTCGGTCACTGCTGTAGCACAGTCGCTGTAATACCTTGAATTAATTATATTCTAGTCTTTTTAATACAGTCAAATCAGAATTCACTGATAAAGATAAAAAAGTTTCAGCTAGTCTAAAAACCAACGGGATTTTAAATAGAACCTGACTTTTATTGTTTGGTAAAGAATTCAGAAGGGTTAAAGTTTTTAATGGAAAAGGAACTAATAAAGAATGTTAATATATTAATTTAATCTATTTTTGTGGGTAAACATTGTGTTTTAAATTATTTTAAATATTTTTTTTTTAAGAAAAAAGATTGGGTATCGTCGGAAGTCGAACCAGGGTCTTCCGCGTGACATGCGCGGTATGCTAACCACTGCATCACAGAAGCGGAGTCTATCCTACCTCTTCACTGATAACTCTCCCTCGATCTCCCAAGTTTTGCGCGTTTTTAAGGGAGGTGGGCACTTTTTGTCTAATTTTGGGCATCTCTTTAAGATCGTCAATTTTTAAATTATTTTATATTAATTTAATCTGTTTTTATGGGTAACCACCATGTTTTAAATTATTTTAAATGTTTTTTTTTAATATAAAAGATCGAGGGAGAGGTATCAGTGAAGAGGAAGGATTGGCTCCGGTTGGAAGCGAGCTCTGTGGTGCAGTGGTTAGCATACCGCACATGTCACGCGGAAGACCCGGGTTCGACTCCCGGTGGAGAAAGAATATTAATATAACGCGAAAATTTAAAAATGTTGTCGATTTCTTTATACTGCGCAAAAAGGTGCGTCAATTTCTCTGTTTTATCCTATTCTTGAATTATAAAGCCTAAATACTTTGAACGGCACAAAGTCTCGGCGTTGAATTTTATTGAATACTTTTGAACGAAATAATCTTGCATTGTGCTTAAAGCTTAGACGCAGTTGAGACATTATCCTGATTTTATTTACATGCGTTTTAAAATAAAAATATTCTTCAGCACCATGGAGGGAGCTTATATGACGGTACCTAGGGTTAGGTGTTAGGGCATTATCAATATCTCCCGAATGTGAGAGATTTTGAGTTTTTGCAAGAGATCGGAGAAATCTGTTTTAGTCAGTGCCTGTTTACCCCATATGTCCTTTGCTCCTAATGATGTCTAGTATTCTTTAAATATTGATGTCCACTTGTACGAATCAGAAAATTTCTGTATTTGAACGAGTCAAAGGTAACACAATTTGGCTAAATCTGTGGGCGGCCTTTTCAATAAACACTGCCACCATTTCAGCATTCGCTTATATATTTTTTAAGCGTTTCCAACCTTTTCCCTGTTCCCAACCTGACTTGACTGCTAGGTGTATTTATTGGTAAATGAAGCAATAATTTAAGGAAAGACAAATGGCCTCTCCATGTGTTCTGCGTATTTCAGTCCCCATAATTCAGACAAGTATAAGAGAGTATTTTCTGAAATTGATTGGAATAGTTTATATATAAGATATGTATTGTTATTAATAATGTATCATTTTAAATCACCTTTAGTGATTTACGATTCTTTTTTTAACAAATATTTGGCAAATAATGATATAAAGTTTTTATTTTATTCTTTTTTATATTAAGAAATGCTACATGGAAAGGTGAAGGACACGAAGAAAGGTGAGTTAACAATAGGCGGTAATAAGACGTTAAAGTCTCCCCCAGACCTCTCCACCCCCGAAAATCTTCCGCCGTGTCATCTTATAAATGGCACCATTGTCACCTGTGGTGTAGTGGTTTGCATAGAATACCTACAATACTAAAGGTCGCGAGTTCGCGTCCCGAGGCAGCCCTATGATATTTTAATGGGAGTTAAAATTCCTTGTCTATGCCGTTCCTCGGATAGAACGTAAAATGGAGGTCCCGAGCCTGTACGATGTCAGGTACTCGGTAAAGATCCCTATCCTAATCATACCCTGGATAGGAAAAAATTAGGACTCCCACTGTAGCATCGTCCGATTAGCCTTAGTGGCATAAAGTGACGTTAAAACAAACAAACAACAAAAAAAACATATGATTTGATATCCCGAACCATTTGTTGGAACAAACTAAGCGGTTGGAGCGAACTGTTTGGTCTAGATTTTTCTTTAAAAACGTTATTTTAAAAAAAACGAACCAAACCACTGTTTTTTCTTCGTTTTATCCGTCTTATTGTGAAACTTTCAAAAACTAGAAACTAAGTTTGTGTTACTTTATTGCTTACTAATACCTTTATTACAGGGTTTGTGAATTATCATGGCGACAATATTTTAATTAATTTGTTCCATATTAAGAATATTTAATAAAAAATATTATACATTATTTAATATAAAAAAACCTTGAGTTACATTCATGATTTGTCTGCAACTATCAACATAGTCAATTCTCATCTATGCTATAAACACTTGTCATTTTTAATTCGGATGTATTTCATTGTCACATCTACTTTTAAGAAGAAGTTCATTTAGTGTAAAAAGAAACATGGTTTCAAATTATTTTATATTGTTATTACTTCCTCAATACCACTTTGAAGCTGCCTCTGGGGTCAACTGTGGTACAGTGCTTAGCATGGCAACCTACAATACTAAAGGTCGTCTAGGATTTTTAATGAGAGGAAAAAATCCTTAGCCATGCCGTCCCTCGGATAGGATGTAAAATGGAGATCCCGAGCCTGTACGATGTCAGGTACTCGTTAAAGATCCCTATCCTAATTATACCTGGATAGGCAAAATTTAGTACTCCAACTGCAGCTTCGTCCGATTAGCCTAAATGGCATAAAGTGGCGTTAAACAAACAATAACAACATCGTGATGCTCAAGTTATTTAAAGCAGTTGACGGGGTGAAAATCATAGGATACAAGATAATCTTTATTTATTTATATTTTAGTTTAGAAACTTTAGTAAAATAATATATTTCTGAATGCAATATAAAGTGAATTTAGAGGAATAGTAATCGTTCTCGGTTTCCGGCAAGGCATATAAGACCAACATTTAAAAATTAAATTTTAAGTTACTATAAAGGTCTGGCCAAACATGTCCGCACCGCAGCACTAATATAAGTTATGTTCAGAATGCGGTGTGGATCCGGTGCGGACATGTGTGGCCAGACCCTAAGCCGTAAATAAATCTTCTATTGATCCCTATTCATATTATATTTATTTACGAAAAAGCAACTCCTATTAAAGTACAAGCAAGTAGTAAAAATAATCGACTGTTGATAAAATTAGGATTTTAGTTGGGCCTTTAAAAAAAAATAAATAAAGAATAATGAGTCGAAAGGTACTGAGAACTTTCAATTTCTGCCGTACAAATTACAATACTCTATAACTTATATTGGAAAACAAAAATAAATGACGAAAAATCTTTGAAGTTGTTGAATGGCGTTTACATATTTATAAAAAGACGTCGATTTCTTATTTGAGTAGGTTGGTTAGTGAAAGTTGTGTATTGCGCGAATCTCACCAGATTTTTTAAATATTCCTTTTACCTAGAAGTACCAATTTAAAGTTTAAATTTGATAATGTTAGCTTATTAGCAAAGCTTATTTAAAAATAACTCATAACTTTCTCAAATAGGTTTATTTATTGATTTTAGTGTACTAATATTCAGAACAATTAATAAGGAAGATTTACCGCTGGATTAGCTGGATAGGCAAAATTTAGACTCCCACTGTAGCATCGTCCGATTAGCCTTAATGGCAAAAAGTGACGTTAAACAAACAAAGATGCCTCTAACCATTTTTAGTTTAGCTCCAAAACCTGTTTTTCTCCTTCTACTACTTCTTGCGCTTTTCTTATATCCTTATGTTATCCTTTTCCTTGCTGTTGCAGATGGAGGACGAGGGGCACCACGGAAACGACGAGACGAGGTGCTTCATCCTGTCGACCCTGGCGGGGCTGGGGATGTGCAGGGTGGTCTGCATCCTCTGCAGGGCCCCGATGGCCGTCTTCGACAGGTACCCCCTGGTCGATGGCACCTTCTTCCTCAGCCCGAGGCAGCACACCAAGACCTGCATTGAGGTAAGTCTTCTCCATCTACTTACGTATAATAAAATCAGGATGATTGATTATAAGGGTTTTTAGTCAAAATTTCTTTGTTTGGACGGAGTACGTTTTGATCCAAACATGTGGATCTTTTTTAGGGCTTGTTGAGTCCAGAGTAAAGGTCTGGGCACACATGTCCGCACCGGATCCGCACCGCAGCACTAATACAGGTTATGTTCAGAATATATTTAATTTAACTTACATATTACCTTTAGCTATGCGTAAAGGTCAGGCCACACATGTCACTTTAGGCATAACTTAAGGTGATATGTAAGTTAAATTAAAATTTTCTGAACATAACCTATATTAGTGCTGCGGTGCGGATCCGGTGCGGACATGTGTGGCCAGACCTTAATACAGAGCCATGTATAACTTTGCATTCAACAAGCCCTGACGGAAATCTACATGTTTGAATCGAATCTAATGGCTCTCTAAAAAAATTGACTGACAATCCTCATTATCAATCATCTTAAAGAAAATATTTGACCATTAGGCACCTTTAAGTTTGAATATATTTGATAAAATAATAGAAAATATTCACAAATACAAGGGTGTATCCAGGATCAAAATTAGGGGGGACAAGCTATGGTCGTTCAGGTTGTAACATCTTACCACGGAAAAGGTGAATGAAACCAAAATTATGTATAATTATAGCTGTGCTTTATCAAGTTATTACAATTATTTGCTTGAAAAAAATTATTCTGTTACTGCTTCCCGCCTTAAAAGCTTAAAAAATTATTGTATTCAGCCTTCCAGAGGGGGGGGGGGCAGCTGCCACTGGGTACGCCCATGCACAATTATCTAATGTTTTGGTAGAAAAAACAAAATTTGTGAAATATGCTGATGTATAAAAGAATATGTATCACTGATATGGGTTTAAATGATTTTACTGAAGTAAAATTATTTTACAAAAATCTCATTATGCCATTTTCGCATTGGCCATTGCAAACTATCGCATGAATTCTTCTTGAAAAAATTAGAACCACCCACCTGCAGGGAATGCTCTTAAACAATTACCGCCGACATATTTTAATGGAATGTCCATTAATGTCAGGAATGTCAGGAATGTTAATGGAATCTATCAAGTAACTAGATCTGGCAAAGAAGTTTATGAACCGCGTAAATCAAAAATGTCTTTAAATTTTTAAGAAAAACAAGATGACACATAGGAATAGAATATTGATAAAACGAAACGCCGATTAAGGGTAGAGGCAAAAGGCAACAAATTAATAAAAAAAAAAAAAAAAGGTTTAGAACACAACAAGCTTTCATCAATACAGTAAACCCTCATTATTACGAACTCGGATGTAACGAACACCTCGATATAGCGAACGAAAATACTATCCCCCCAAAATTACCATTATATTTCTGCTGAACCCCTCGGTATAGCGAAATCCCTTGGTTAGTGCGAACTACGAACTAAATTTGATACCTGAGAATTATTATATTCTGTTATAACGAACTGCTAGAAATTTTCGTTCTAGAATTGAGGTGTTTTTTTACTCTTAACTAATCCGATTTGCTTTTGCTCTCTCTCTATTTCCTTTGACTTTTTTCTCAAAACTAGCTCAGTTCTGTTTCGAACGTAAATCCTTATCAATCGAGGAAAAATTAAAAATTCTCCATTCCAGTGAATTCTAAGTAAGAAAACCATCGCAGAAAAATATGGAATTCCAAAATGAACATTGTCAACCATTATAAAAAAAAAAAAGATAAAATAGATTCAACCGCAGCCCAAGGATTAACTTCAGCATCAAATAAACGACTGCGCTCTGCCGCTCATGAATATTTGGAAAAAATTGATAAATTGCTTCAAACAAATGAGATCTCAAATACAAATCTCAGACCGTCTTATTAAAGCTAAGGCTAAAGAACTCTCAAGTGAACTTGGCAGGTAAATAATTGGATCTCATTGTTTAATATGTAGTTTATCTAAAAATTAATTACATACATGCGATTTAATTTAACTAATTCTAATGAATGAATTTTATTCGAAATATGATCAAATTATTGCGTCCATTGGCTAAAAAAAATATTATTAAAAAGAATCCACGGTTATAACGAATCTCGTTATAGCGAACTATGAAAATCAAACCCCCTACCAGTTCGCTATATCGAGGATTTACTGTATCCACTTCTTAGGACCGAAAAGTAGGCTCTGAAAAAAAAAATTTGACCGAAAATCCTGATTACTATCCTCATCTTGAGGAAAACATTTGACCATTAAGCACCTCTAAGTAAAATGAAATCCTTTACACGAATCCTTTTCACTGTGCAAACCTCACTCTCGAACAAATAACCCCCCGAAACTTGCCGTACTCCAAACAGCTATTTACACTGAAACGTAAATTCGAACGAACAATGATGTATGAAATATCCACGTTAATACAATAATGTTCATTACAAACACGGCTGACTTGGAACTATTTTACTGAACTAAGCAACGCAAATCCATAAGGAATTAGCAATTTTCAGAATCCGAGTCCATTCCCTTCCAATCAGTTCGTCTTCGAGGTAGGATAACTGAAGTTCCTCTACTAGGTTTTAGGCAAGTACCCTTCAATTTTTGGAGAATCACAATTATTATCACTCATAGTGCACTTTTTCATTATATTGTAACGCTTCTTTGGGTTAAAGAATATTTATTAAACAAAAGTATGCAATTATCAATGCCACAAGAATAATCACTACATAAATATTTGAGCAGGTTAAAAATATTATAACTTTATAGCACCCAAATCATATGGCTTGAGCTTCACAGTCGATACAAACACTCAGACTTAGACTAAGTGGTTCAGTCGCTCGCTCCTTATATATAGCCGTACAAGGACCGGCGTAGAAGGTCCAGATCCTCGTGGAAGGTCCCACGTCTGCGTGGACTGGGTTCGAAAAATCTAGACCAAACAGCTTAGTTCCAACCGCTTAGTTTGTTCCAACAAATGGTCTGAGATTTCAAATCATATTGATTTTTTGTTTGTTTATCGTCTATTTTTATGGTGCTAAGGCTAATCGAACGATGCTGCAGCGGGAGTCCTAAATATTGCCTATCCAGGTATAAGTAGGATAGGGATCTTAAAAGTGTACCTGACATCGCTCATACTCGGAATTCTAGCATTTTAAAGATAATGTTCACCAAATCGATGTGTATACATATAATAACACGAAATGTCTTTTATTGAAGAGTACCTCAGATCGTTCAGGCTCGGGTTTCTTTTTTTTTTTTGTGAAAAGAATAATTTAATATTTCAACAATTCGACGATTTTATTAATTCATAATTTGGAGGAATCGTATAAATAAATGCTGTAGTTATTTTATTCGTCGCATTCTACGAGCCACAGCGATCCGTCGTCTCTGTTGGGTAGAGGACAACTCTCTTAAACACCTTGCATCAAGTCCCAAGGTGACGTAATATGCAGGCAAAAATGATCAACTTGTAAAATGCCGCATGCTACTTTTGCTTCAGTGGAATTCCGCCTTAAGGGTCTAAACAGTCTAACGTTAAGAAAGACAGATAAATCGAAAAATCGGCATTCAACATTGATATTGGCGGAAAATTATTTGTGAAAACTTCATTACATGCTACCAAAACTTTACTGAAATGCCACCATAGCCCATGAAGAAGGGTTCTGGATCCATAAAATATTGTGCATCCTGAAGAAGTGTCGTTTCTTGGTCAACCGCCGCACACTGTGAAGAAAATTAATGTCCGAGAGCTTGTCTTTACTAAGTCCTTTGAACTTAGACCAAAGACCGTTAGACTACTCCCTTTACTAGAAAGAAGAAACTGTTCTCTGATTTTTTATTTAGATATTTTTACTTTCACTTACCTCCATATGAAATATATAGTAAGTGGAAGTATTGCAATCGTGAAAAATTTCGACTTCCGGCTTTCAACAGAAATACACGTTTTGGGGTCCCCTGAGTCCAAATGACCAAGTCCCGCGAAATGGTCTGTGTGTGTGTGTGTGTGTGTGTGTGTGTGTGTGTGTGTGTGTGTGTATGTGTGTGTGTGTGTGTGTGTGTGTGTGTGTGTGTGTGTGTGTGTGTGTGTGTGTGTGTGTGTGAACAGACTAGCTCAAAAACTATAAACCGTGCGAACCTGAAATTTGGTATTTAGTTTAGGTATATGCCCGCGATGTGACAGCAAAAATTTCATCAAAATTGCTCAAAGGGAGGGGGTACTTTATTTATTAACTTTTTACGTTTTTTTCGATTTTCTCAAAAACGGCTCTAAAGATTATGATTAAACTGAGTATTTGATGTATTAATATGCCTGAGATATGACTGTAAAAATTTCATCAAAATTGATTAACCGGAGGGAGGACTTTACTTAATAAAATTTTGTATCACTTGCACGTGTTTTTTTAATTACTCAAAAACGGCTTTAACGATTTTAATCAAACTGGATATTTGACGTATGTATATGTTAAAGATGTGATAGCCCGCATTTCATCAAAATTGCTCAAACGGAGGGGCACTTTATTTCTTAACTATTTTTGCAATTTTTACCTTTTTTTTTCGATTTTCTCAGAAACGGCTTTAACGATTTTCATCAAATTCGTCATGTTTAATGAAAATTAGGTGTTATTTAATAACAGGTAAGCTTTATCATTATTAAAATGTTCTTGGGGGGCTTAAATGGGGTAGGGGCCTTTTTTGTTTGTTTGTTTTTGATTCCTATGAAGTATCTTTGTTTTTTTTTTATATGGAGAAATAAACTGTCTCTCATTACGCCTAAAAATAAAAAATGGCTAAATATGAGATATGATAAAAACCAAGTAAACATATAGAGGAGAAAAAAAGAAAAATATTCAGCCAACACATAAAACACGTTGAGCCCACGCATGACGCTTTTAATCTCAGACCATTGTTCATAATTAATGCCCTTCGGTTCATTTAATGGAAATGATTTGTTTCATGGGAAATAAATGAAATATTCAACAAGTACATAGAGAATTATAAAATCAGTCAACTTATGCAGCTATTATGCTTGCATTGCCGAATTATCTCAAGTAAAAACTTTTATTTAGTAATAAAAGAAATGTGTTTTTTATAGAGCAAATGAAAAGAAAAATATGAAATGAATGTGGAAAAATGTGTAACTGAGTGAGAAGTGGCATTAACACTACGCATTAATTTCTAATCTAAGTTGGTAAGTGAAAGTTGTGTGTTGCGCGCACGCACCAGATTTTTTTTATTTAGATAGGAAGTTTTGGAAAAGAGTGAAAAATGTGACAAAAATTGAAAGTAATAAATGACTTTTTGCATTAATGGAAAAAAATATGTATAAGAAATAGATTTTTTTTTTAAAGTGAAACCCTTGCCAAGATTTGGGAGGAATGGAGGGAAGGTGGCGCTTCAACAAACAGTCGCCCCCGACTGATGACTGATGACAGTAGACTAAAGTACTCTAAGGACTGAGGACTGAGGACTGAGCTAAATTGTGACAGCGCAGAGTTAATTGTAGGGGGGGGGGGGGGTTCCCTGATTCTTAATCTCGGCCCTCCCTAACTGTTTGCTCCAGCCTACCTCTCTTTATTAGTCTGGGCCCTGCTTCAGTCATTTACTCCTCCAAATTCCGTTTGTCCCTCCTGAAACAGCTTTAAAATGTTTTTATTACTGTTTGTGATGTGTTTTATATTTAACGAGCAGACCCTACCACGCATTGCTGTGGCTGAGTAGCTATAATTCGTTGAATAACTTATATCCTATTCTTTTTAATACAGTCAAATACAAGTTCATTGATAAAGATAAAAACGCTTTAGCCAATGGGATTAAAAATAGAACTTAACGCCAAATTTATTCGCGGGCGCAAGTGACGGTGCTGTTTCGTGACTGGAACTAGAGAAACGGGGATAGAAGCCGGGCCAGTACCCGGGATTCATAGGGTTTTTTGGCATTTTTAATTTATTTTTCAAGTTTTTAGGAAGAGACTATTTAATTATAGATATAGAATGCAAGGCCTCAAAGTTTCGTATTATTTCAATAATGCACTTAATCATGCAGATTACATGCCAAATTTTAGCCTATTCAGGCATCTTCAGGGCTACTACAGTTTCGCAAGCAAGCTAGAAACAGACTCTGTCTGACATGATACTGGTACTCAGTACTGACTGGTACTGGCCCGGCTTCTATCCCCGTTTCTCTAGTTCCAGTCACGAAACAGCACCGTCACTTGCGCCCGCGAATAAATTTGGCGTTAAGTTCTATTTTTAATCCCATTGGCTAAAGCGTTTTTATCTTTATCAATGAGACTCTGTCTGTTTCTATCTTGCTTGCGAAACTGTAGTAGCCCTGAAGATGCCTGAATAGGCGAAAATTTGGCATTTAATCTGCATGATTAAGAGCATTATTGAAATAATACGAGACTTTGAGGCCTTGCATTCTATATCAATAATTTATTTTTCCATAATTAAAACCCGATTGAGCAAAACATTATTTGAAAAATGTCTAATAGGTATTGCTCGGTACCTCAATGTTCTTCGCAAAAATCTAAAGAAGTGTCATTCCATTTGTTTCCAAAAAATAAAAAGCTTCTTAAAGAGTGGATTCTAAAATCAAGAATAGATAAGCCTGTTTCCAAACATATGACGATAAGTAGTCTTTATTTTAAAGAAAGTGGCTATAGTGATCCAAGTAAATGTTAGTGTTTGACATTTTATCGATTTGATGATTGGGATCCTAGATTTATTTTCACCATTTTTGTATTACATCCGTTGTGCTTAATTGTTTTAAGTTTTCAATATGAGGCCTGACAGCTGCTATAACAATGATTGTATGAATAGATAATTAATGTTATTAATAACCGAAAAACTTAGAGTAAAGTTGCAATGGTGTGTTTGCATTTACCAGAACTACCAGCTTTACAAATACAATTACAAGAAAATTGCTTATTATTATTAATAAATTTGATTTCCACTTTTATTTGATGGGGCAGTCCTTTAAGATCGCTTGTTTGAAGGCACAATGCTTGTAAAATATCTGTTTTTTTACTTCTAGATACTATTCCACATGTAATTATGTGGTTTGCATCAAGGATAGCGTGCCCTTCAATTAATGGTCTTTTAAAATTACCAACTATCTCTATTACATCAACTATGTCTATCCCCGTTCCTTCCGACATTTTGCAAAACTACTAGCGCACCCTATAGTCGATTGCGCCCGGGAATTAGTAAAGTAAATAAGGGTTAAAGTTTACATCTTATATAGTTGTCTTATATTTTTTGTTAAAATTGCAAAAAGTAGTTATTGACACCCTGTGGATTTCATTGTTAAATCTTCCCTGTGGTTAGTTGGTACTATTAACGTCTTACTTCATAGATGACTTATAGGACCCTTCAAACATTAGATTCATGTATATCTTGAAATAAAATTAGGACTTGTATACTTATTTCTTTGAGTTAAAGGTGGGGTGTCAATAACTGTATGGTTTGCCCTATGGATCATAGATTTATATCTAGAAGGATTTCAATTCATATTTATTTAATTATCACGATGATACGAATTTTGTTTAATATCTAATCTATTTTTCCTCTTTATCTATTGTTACCAGAGATAGATTTTGCGTATACAAAATCATGATTTCCTTCTTTAAATATGAAATAATGTTATCAAGTTTTTTTAAATTTTGATCCTTTATTAACCTCACAATTTTACAATATTCGATTCTACTTTTCGGCACTAAGCCATTTTCAAGAAGAACACCTGTGACCACAATTTTTCAAATAAAATAGGCTGAGTACCCTTGTCAAAAATTAAAATCTTTTTACTATTTAAAAACTATAACTAGTAAAAGATTTTTTTTACTTAAGTAGTAAAAAGATTTTTAATTTTTGACAAGGGTATTCAGCCTATTTTATTTGAAAAATTGTGGTCACAGATGTTCTTCTTGAAAATGGCTTAGTGCCGAAACGTAGAACCAAATATTGTAAAATTTTGAAGTTAATAAAGGATCAAAATTTAAAAAAACTTGACTACAATCTGCTTAGCCTCAAGACAAATATAGAATTATAATAATTTTATCTTTATTGAAAGAGGTTTTCAAAACGACAAATGATCGGATATCCAAGATGTATATATGGTCCTCCACTTCATTCATTCTTGGTCCCCTCCTCGACATGGGGGTTCCCTAGCCTTTCTTCTCGCGGTTCTTGAGAACTACCTTCTCCCCTCTTACCCCAATACCCCGCAGATAAGACGAGCACATACTGACCCGCTATCTCCTCCGCAAGATCCTATCGACTCCGGGCCGTATCCAAATTGGACGTATTCAAAGCGGAGGGCCTGTTGAACTTTTTTAAAGGGGGCGCCCCTCAATGAGGCCTGTGTCCCAAGCCCCCCCCCCCGCTTTGTGGCGGGATAACGAGCGAGAGGCGGAGCGGCCTTGTTAGGAGAGAGAGGGAAAGAGCGAGAGAGAGAGAGAGAGAGAGTGAGAGAGAGGGAGTGAGAGGGAGCGAGCTTCCATGAATAACATGTTCCGTCTTTATTCCGTCCCCCAATAAGGACCCCTGAGCTCTGATGAACCGGCAAAAGGTACCCAGTGCCTTATTTATATCAGAATATGGTTTGTGGCGGGAGGTTCTTCTCCTTCATCCGGTATCATGTCGAATATTGTTAGCGCTTCCCATCCCGGTTTAGGGGGGGGGGGCTTTTTAAATTTATTGGAGCGGTAATGGCTGCCTCCCTCAACCAGCAATCTTCTTTCCAACACATCTTCGTTTAGCTCTTGGAGCCGTTCACCGTTTTAAATAATCCAATATTTTAAGAATTTCAGTTCATCCATAATTTTCTTACTCAGTTACAAATTTTCAAAACTGCCATAATAAAAAGAGGAGAAACAGTGATGCCTTTATCAAAATTATAATCAAAATGTTAGACAGTACCTATATATGTGCATTTATTTTCCTGGTGTACAAATACGATCAGAGAGAGCCTAGTGACATTTGAGCCTATTCTCCAATTAAACAATTAATTACTTTAAAAAATATTGCGTCCTTCGAAGGAAGCGCAAAATGGCGGTCCAGAGCCTGTACGATGCCAGGTACTGGTAGGTATACCCCGTATGCCACACATGGTCAGGTAGAAGTACCGAACAAAAACAAAATCATTTTTTTATTTAAATTGAGGATCAGGGCGACCATTTAGTCTCAACACTTTTTTTCTTAAAAATTTTTATTTCGGCATACGTTTCGGCCGTTTGGCCATCACCAGTGCTGAAATGTGATGGGTAGTCAAAAAAATTTTGTCTATAAAAATCCACAATCTGTGGTTTGTCCTTAAATAGTTAAAAATGTTGGTATCTACTACCCTAGTCCTACTACTGCAATTCAAAAAATCTGGTGCGTGCGCGCAACACACAACTTTCACTTACCAACTTACTTAGATAAGACATTGACGTGTTTTGTTAAATATAATTTCCCAAAGTCACACATTTTTCTACATCCATATCTTATTTTTGTTAATCGTTAAAGCCGTTTTTGAGTAAATAAAAAAACCCGTGAAAATGATACAAAATTTATTAAGTAAAGTCCTCCCTCCGGTTAATCAATTTTAATGAAATTTTAACAGTCATATCTCGGGCATATACATACATCAAATACCCAGTTTGATCAAAATTGTTAAAGCCGATTTAGAGTAAATAAAAAAAACACGTGAAAAAGTTACAAACTTTATTAAGTAAAGTCCCCCCTCCGGTTGATCAATTTTGATGAATTTTTTACAGTTATATCTCGGGCATATTATTACATCAAATACTTAGTTTAATCGAAATCGTTAGAGCCGTTTTTGAGAAAATCGAAAAAACCTAAAAATTTATTAAATAAAGTACCCCCACCCTTTGACCAATTTTGATGAAATTTTTGCCGTCACATCGCTGGCATATACATACATACCGAACTAAATACCCAATTTCAGGTTCGCACGGTTAATAGTTTTTGAGCTATTCTGTTCACACACACACACACACACACAGACACACACAGACCATTTCGCGGGACTTGGTTATTTCGACTCAGGGGACCCCAAAACGTGTATTTCCGTTGAAAACCGGAAGTCGAAAATTTTCACGATCGCAATACTTCCACTTACTATATATTTCATATATAGGTAAGTGAAAGTAAAATTAAGTCTCTTAATTAAAAGAGACAATCACATTTCAGCACTGATGATGGCCAAACGGCCGAAACGTATGCCGAAATAAAAATGTTTAAGAAAAAAAGTATTGAGACTTAATGGTCGCCCTGACCCTCAATCGGATAGTCTCAAGAAGAGGAGAGTAAAATTAATAAATAGTCGGTAAAATCATTTTTATTAACGGATGAATAAGTTAACTAGTGCATTTGAAACTAGATTGATGAAAAACTAACCATGCAAACAAGTCTATTTCCTGAACCGCAATAAAAAGGTTTAAACGTATGGATGTATAGAGGTCGCATTATTGTGTGGATCAATTGGTTACCTCAACATTTTAGTAAAGTTTTTTTGCATAAGCAAACATTTGTTTATATATAGCTAAATATATCAATATATTAAGGAAAACTGTATAAAGGAGGTGCATTTTATTGTAAATAAAAAATCTGGTGCAGTGTGCGCATCACACTTTGTTTTACTACCTTTCCCATAACGAAAGGTTCCTCCTTTCTATAAATATACTTTTTTTTTTTTTAAATGGCACACTTCACTGCTACCGGAAAGGGAACACATAATTTTTTCTCAATGACAATTGTTTTGGTTTATTCTGTTGAAAAGTGGGTACTATCGTAATCACTTTAACAGTAATAAGAATTTCTTTTATGCATTACACATTATTAATAAAATAGATATAAACAAATAAAGGCATTTGTTAATTTTTTAATATTCCATTGCAAATACAATTTATACAGATGAATAATATTGCGTAGTGTTTCAGCATTAATAATTGAACTGAATTGGGCTGATATTGTGTGACGTAAATTTCTAATAATTATTTGATTTGATTCGTCCGCTATTGGCAGTTGGTTGGAATCCCTCCACAGCATAATAATTTCCTCTTTTGCCTCAACTCAAAACGTACATAGCGTGCATGATAATCATATTAAATTCAGCTTATATGAATTTATAATGCAAAGTATCCTAAAGTTTTCCAGAGCACCAGATATGGATATTTTCTGATAAAAAAGCAAATTTCTGTAAAAGTTTCATTTTTAATTCATCCAACTAGTGGATGAATCAGAATTCGATTTTTAAGGATTTTATATTCTTACGAGCAGAAGCTATAATGATTTTGAAGTTGAATTAATTATATCATAATATTTTTTTTCAGTTAAATCAATATTCACTGATAAAGATAAAAACGTTTCGTCTAATCTAAAAGCCAACGGGATTTAAAATAGAACTGTATGTCCAAATTTAAAATAGTTTGGTAAAGAATTTAGAAGGGTTAAATTTTTTTGTTTTACATCTCATATTTGATTAATGATCTATTCATTTTAGACTTACTGGATTATTTCACGAGAGGCTATATTAAATATAAATAATATACATGCAAAAGGAACTAATACGGAATATAATTAGAATAGGGTTCGGTACAATCACAATAGTTAAAAATCTGGTGCATGCTCGCAACACACAACTTTCACTTACCAACTTACTTAGATTAAAAATTAATGCGTTTTGTTAATTGCCACTTCTCAAATGAACAGAACGGCTTTAATTATGAACAATGGTCTATAATTAATAGGTAATCTGTCTATTATAGGTGTATCTATCTATTATTATTATATCTATAGGTGGTAAAAGTTGACTGAATATTTTTCTTTTTTTCTCCTCTTTATGTTTTTTTTATTTTTATCATATCTCATTTTTAGCCATTTCTTATTTTTAGGCGTAGTGAGAGACAGTTAATTTATCCATGTAAACAAAAACAATAGTACTTTATAAGAAAGAAAGAAACAAACAAAAAAGCCCCCCCCCCCCAAAAAAAAAAGCCCCCCCCCCCCAAAAAAAAAAGCCCCCTCAGAATATTTTAATAATGATAAAGCTTACCTGATATTAAAGAAAACCTAATTTTCATTAAACATGACGAATTTGATAAAAATCGTTAAAGCCGTTTTTGAGATAATCGAAAAAAAGGTAAAAATTGGAAAAAAAGTCATGAAATAAAGTCTCCCCTATGGTTGATCAATTTTGATGAAATGTTGGCAATCACATCTTTGGCATATACATACATGAAATACCCAGTTTGATCAAAATCGTTAAAACCGTTTTTGAGTAAATATAAAAAACACGTGAAAATGATACAAAATTTATTAAGTAAAGTCACCCCTCCGGTTGATCAATTTTGATGAAATTTTTACAGTCGTATCTCGGGCCTATACATACATCATATACCCAGTTTGATGAAAATCGTTTAAGCCGTTTTTGAGTAAATAAAAAAAAACACGTGAAAATGATACAAAATTTATTAAGTAAAGTCCCCCCTCCGGTTAATCAATTTTGATGAAATTTTTACAGCCATATCTCGGGCATATAAATAGATCAAATACTCAGTTTAATCAAAATCGTTAGAGCCGTTTTCGAGAAAATCGAAAAAAACGTAAAAAGTTATTAAATAAAGTACCCCCTCCCTTTGAGCAATTTTGATGAAATTTTTGCTGTCACATCGCGGGCATATACCTACACTAAATACCCAATTTCAGGTTCCCACGGTTTATAGTTTTTGAGCTAGTCTGTTCACACACACACACACACACACACACACACACACACACACACACACACACACACACACACACACACACACACACACACACACACACACAGACACACACACACACACACACACACAGACCATTTCGCGGGACTTGGTTATTTCGACTCAGGGGGTCCAAAAACGTGTATTTCCGTTGAAAACCGGAAGTCGAAATTTTTCACGATTGCAATACTTCCACTTACTATATATTTCATATATAGGTAAGTGAAAGTAAAAATATACCAAATTAATCTTTTGCCATAACACATATTAATCAAATTGAGAATCTAGTAAATACTGATATTATGAGATTATGGGATTAGTAAGAGATCAGTAAATTAACCTGTTTTTTGTTAATACAAGTAGATTCGATGTTTTCCCTATATGTGAAAAGGCGACACATATTACCCTAGGGAAAAACACGGATTTATGCTTAGCCACCCGAATATGGAAAGAAAATGAAGTGTTGAATCAATAAATCGACTTACATCGCAATCTGTTGGAAAATTAAACAACTTAAAAATCATCACACTCAATTGTAGTATAACAAGCATAAAGGAAATATTGAGGCCAGTAATCGAGATAAAAACTATCCTATCTTTTAAGTTGGACAAAAATACACACAATGAGCTACATTTTATAATGATCGGTTGAATAGTTTCTGGTTTTACCTTGGACATTCATGAGGACACGAGTTTTTTGTATACAGTACCGGTCAAAAGTTTAGACTCACCCTTAGATTTCGTAAAATAAACAAGTAACAACATTTTATTTATTGGGCAACGTAACCACTATAATTTTATTTTTAATTTATTTATAACTAGCTTTAATATCCCGGTTTCACCCACGGAATTTTGAAAACAATGAGAAAAGCCTTGGGTCCGGAAAAGTTCGTTAGGACAAAAATGAGATTTTTTTTTACTCCAACGGTTGATTTCGTAAAAATCTAATGTAAAGCGAGATCATAACGGTTTTTATAAAAATACAGAATATACCCACAGATTGGCTGTTATGAAATTTTAATATGGACAGGTGTTCGCACCTGGTATGAAAGAACCACTAAGCGAAATTTGGAGAATTCGGTTGGAGAGGACTAACGGTATGTATTTCTGTAAAGAACAAAAAAAAAAAAAACCAACAGAATTTCATCTTTATTTATCCAGATTGTATTCGAAACAATCATATAATTTTTTAAATTTTATCTCTTGAGTTAGAATTATTTTTTTAAACTTGAAGATTGTGAATTAAATACAAGAGAGTCTAAACTTTTGACCGGTACTCTATAAAAACATATTTAAGATAAACACGTGATAAAATCACATTGGAACCAACTTGGATCTTCGGCATATCGCTTTAATTTCTTAGCTCTGTGCTGCCTAACTTATCCTCGTTGATTCTGTTGACATGCATCACATCTCTACGATTTACCTCACAAGTGGACAGCTGCCTACTTTTTCAGGCTTAATGTTTATTATATAATGATTTAATATTAATATTATTTTACTATTTCAGGTGAAGGTTGAAGGAAGAACGCAGTACCTCTCCTGCGTGTGCATGGGCTGCCTGGAGGCCTGGGCGCCGGGTCGGAGGCTCCGTTGCCGGTTCTGCTCCTCGGCCTGGGACGGTTCCTCCCTGGTCCTGGGTACCATGTACTCCTACGACATCTTCGCGGCCATGCCCTGCTGCACAGAGAGGCTAAAGGTAATAAACAAATACTATGCCATATAATAATTTATAGTTTCTTTTTTATTAAAAAGTCTGTATCATGGTGCTCGGATGGCCGAATGGACAAAAGCGCTTGCAATAGGTAATCACAGTTAGGCAAGGTCGAGCTTGTTTAGTACTTGGATGGGCGACCGCTCCATTCGGGTGACCACCCGCCAATGAACGCCACACCAACCTTGCGTAGGAATGATGAACCTTGGATCTCATCGAGAATCGTGGTGTGCTTTTCCAGTGCTTCCAGTAACCGCCCAGAGATTTGGTACTAGGACGGTATGCTTCGGGGAAAGAAATATAGGTCCTCGGGGCCTGCTGACTCTGAGCTACCATAATCGTTGGACCTAGATCAGTCCAGGACACTGCCAAATTGGCCCCAATGGGATTGGTTATGTAACTATGAGCAGTCTTCCGCTGCACCATGGTGACCATGGCTTGCAGCAACTTGGGTTACCTCCTACAGGCTGTCTGTGCTCCCGCAAGTAACACAAATGTCTGTAAGAAGACCAAATTGCGCGACCAAAGGTCTCATCAGGCCAAATGCGCCAGAAAAACGAAAAAAAAAAAGTTTTATTGGTATTCGAGTTTAAAATACAGTTTCGAGTATAATTTTCGTGGCAACCTAAGCCTAAATCACTGAGTGTTCAAAGTTTTTATCCTCTTCAAAAATTAATGACTATAATATAAAATCGCAAGCAGAAATCAAAATACAAAACTTTCAGAAAATATTTAGTTTTTAAAATTTAATGCTTAAAAAAAAAATAATTTTTAATAAACTGAAATTAAATTTTAATATCAAAAATGGTAAAAATTTAAAATTAAAAAAAAAGCAAATAAAAAATATAATTTTCAAAAAACAGAAGGCATATTAAAAACTCAGGATTTCAATTAAAGATTCAGGTGAGACGGTGAGGGGTTCATGCTGAGTATCATTAAATGTCCCCTGGCTCCGGGTTTTGAACGCAACTATTGTCAACTACAATTGTGACTATACTTTTGGGATTGTAGGTTTTGTCATTCTGATTCCAACGGTACGCATATCTTAAAATTGATATGTTTCGAGTTGTTACTGTATTCTTGCCTCGAGCGATATCAAGTGTTTATAACATGAGAGGATTTCTTCAAAGGTAAATTTCTTATTATTAAAAATAATATCATAATCTGAACACTGTTAGACAAAACATCATTAGACTGGATTAGAAAAGACAAGTTTGGACGAGATTAGTCAAAACACACACCAGTTACTCATGACCTGTCTACGAAAAAAGTTGAAATGGGTGATTTAGGAGTATGTGTGCTAACAATAAGTTGAGAAACCAAAGATATTGGTTCAATCAGAAACTATTTCTTGAAATTAAAACGTTGTCATAACACACGTACACGAATACACATGGGTACGATGCAGTAACCTTACGTTCGGTGCACAGAAATTTTTAATAAATTTATGCCGCCTCAGACTCATTTTCGTTTATTTCCTCATCCTGCTTAGTGCCATTCAACGAGGTTTCTTTTTTTTTCAACGCGACTTTTTCTTCAATGTGTAGAAATTTAATTCTGTCAAGTAGAAAAGTTAGATATCTTTTCCTTGCGTGTAAACTTAGTTCTTTTACTTAATTTATCTGAGTGCTTCTTAGTATAATATGAAAAAAGTTTAGTTGTTTTTTTTTTCTCTGTCAAAGCAAAATAAGATCCTCCACTCATTCCTTGATGGGTTTTTCAAAGATCTTTCCTCAGAAGTTTCCTATGCATCTCCAGTCTAAAAGAACTCTGATTTCCATGCATGTGAAATGGGAAGGGACATGGATGGCATTTAGGATATTAGGTAAACTGGCAGGACGTGAAGTCCACACAAAGAGGAGCTGAGAGGGGTGGCGGGACCCCATCATCGGATTGGCCGGACACAAGAAGAATAAGGTAGACATTCCGGGTGGAAGTTGCAGCGCGGGGAACTCGGGGGGTCCGGGGAAAACTAATAAAAAGCAGCGGTGACTTTGATCATCCTTCTTGACCACTAAGAAGGAGAAACAAATTCTTCCTTTCCGTTTTAAAGAAGGACCTCAAAGGACGCAGGTAGCCAGGACATCCGCCGAATTTAATCATCTTCAATCCTCGCTCGTCAGGAACCGTCCTTACTTCCACTTCACCATTCCGACATTCAACCTTAGTTCGCTTTTTTTTTTCTTTTTCTTTTTTTTCAATAAAAAGTAATTTAGTGGAGGACGTTTAGGGAGATGGCGAAAAGGCAGATCAAAAGAAGGTTTTTAATACTTGCCCCCGATGCGAGTCCTAATTGTGTAATCTGCTTCAGCCCGCCTCCTTCGTTACTGATTGCTTGGGGTTCAAAGGCCCCTACAAATTTTTGTCGCCCCCCCCTCTCGTGGTAATTGCTCAAAGTACAGCTTTATCATACCTCCTTCGACTTATCCCTTTACCCATTTTTTTTTATTCGATTTAAATTTCCGTCAGCTACACCTGAGGACAATATCATTTGAAGGAAACAACAGAGGTATAATGAAATTAAGCTGACAAGAACAGCCTGTAGACTGTATCGATTTATCAGAATAATCGATTGTTACAAAAGTTCCTCTTTCAGCCAAGTTCCTTTCATTGCTTCAATGAAAGAGTTTGTGACAATGAAATGAAACACACATGTGTGCTATGTGAAGCATTTACCTGATAATATTTTATGGTTTTTATGATGAAATTTTTTACCCATTTTTTTTTCACATTTTTTTTTATTCGATTTAAATTTCCGTCAGCTTCACCTGAGGACAATATCATTTGAAGGAAACAAATAAATGACAATTTACTGGGATGTATCTAGTAATTTTAAGGTATTATTCCTTTATTATTCCTGAGGATTAGATCGATTAAGATGTAAGATCAAGAAAATAAAGAGGAATTTGTGAATCACAATCACTCAAAGATATATAAACATAAAAAAAAAAAGAAGAATTTAATAATTAACGAACCAAACAAAAACTAATTATTTAATCCTTATAATTGAATCAAATAAAAAAAACGCAGTTGGGGAAGATAATGCATTTATCTTAAATGTTTAGTTTAAATGTTTAACATTTAAACATTAAAACTATTACAATATTGATATAATAATGTTTTGTACTTGGAAGTTTTAAAAAAAAAACTTTAGATTCACGATTGATTTGTTCTCCAATATTTCGTTATTTGGAGATTAATATGGAGGGTTCCCTAGTACCCAGATACCGCAACTCTGATGACATTAATTTAGTATTGTTTTGATCTTGACGAGAATTTCCCTGGGATAACTCGAACAAACTTCATTAAAACAAGTTGCTAACAACTAAATTAATGCAGTTATTTCGCTAAATTTGGAATGCCTGTATATTGAGCTTCATTAAACTAAACCCATCCGCCTTTATTTATTTGATTTAACATTCATTATACAATTTTATAAACAAATAAAATAAAAATTCATTTGTTTCGAGATTTCCACCGACTTGAAGTTATACGGCTTGCCGCGTCAATGAATCTAATCCCATTTTCTTTATCTTCCGAATATTTACTGCCGTCTCCTCTTTTTATTCCAAATTTCATAAAATGTTAAAGGTATCCTTCTACTAAGATTTTCTCAATGAGGACACAGATATGAATACCCTAGATTGTTAACCTAGTAACTTGCTGCACATCTACCCGGTAAATCTTCATCATCCAGATTTTTGTCCATGTACCAGATTTTTGAGTGAAGTTTGATCCCGGATATCCTTATCAGTAGTAAGGCGCTCTTGCCACTTGAGCTACGAGGCACACTCAGGCTGCTTCGCCCCTTTACACCAATCTAGCAAATTTTGCGAATTATACAGGGGGAGTGGATATAATTTGTTCATCTATTGAGGTCTCTTGGGCATTGTCAAATTTCTTTAAATATTAAATCAATTATTATATACTAGCTAGGGTGCCCGGCTTCGCTCCGGTAATAACAGAAAAACTTTAAAATTAAAGGAAATATAGAACAAAATTAGCACCTTCTTAAAACTTCGGTTTTAACTTGGTATCAATATTAAGATTCGAGAACTGCAGAGTCCGCCCAAATAAGGAACCCTATATACTTTATAGGGGATTGAAAATGGAAAATGAACAATTAATTTTAATGAAACTTTGTCGAGTTATTCATCGTGTTTTATGGTTTCTGTAATTCTGAATCGAATAAGCCCATTCCAAGCAGTCAGCAGATAATAACTTATTAGATTATAGCTGAAAAATCTAATACCTCAGTTAAAGATATTATATTTCGAGTATAACTTAAGCGCCAAATACTGTGAAGATCCTATTAGATCCAGAAGAATAGAAACTACCGAAGATTCTTAGAAACTTTTTTTTAAGACTTTTCCTCCATTTCAGTCCCCCTTAAGATATCCCCCCGTAATTTGACTCTGCAGAACTCGAATCTTATTACTATTACAAAGTGAAAAGCAAAATTTCATGAAGGCACAATTTTTTCACCATATTTCTTTTTGAAGAACCAAGAGGGATGATAAACTCTTATTGAAAAAATGCTGTATTTGGAGTTAGTCATTTTTTAACCGGAATGCCTATCATACATAGTAATCAAAACAACTTCTTTTTCATAACTACAATAGAACACTTTAAACTTTTTATTTTCGATTTATATTCAGTCAATTTATCTCTTTTTTTTTATGTGTATTTTTATTCGATCACTGTACTATTCAGAAATGTTCACTCATATTGCATTAAATTTAGTTAAGTATACATTATATACTGATTAAACGTAATCTGTTGATCAATTAGTCTTCTTATGAGAAAATTAATTTTTTTATGAATCCAGTTGGTTTTCTAATTGATTGCAGAGATGTTGAATCATTATTTTATTTTGAAAGCAAAGGATAAACTAATTATTATCGCTTAATTTTTTAGTAATTTAAAAAGAACAGCTGAAAAAATATATAACCTTTACAACCTCCCTGGATGAATAAACAATAAACATAGAGTGAAACGCACCCTAGCGCTTTCTGGTAGCCTGAAGCTCGAACTAAATCTTTCATTCATAACTCGTATCTCAATCTAAGAGAGGCTAATTAAATGGTGCGAGAGCCTTAAAATTCCAGTCCTTTTCTCTTCAATTTCACACCCTTAAGAGAAAAACGGAAACCTTCTTCTCCGTTAGGGGGCATACAGTTACACGCTGACATAAATCTCTTAATCGTCCGTGGAGTCGTTTCTGAGCCTTATCGACACGCACATTATACACTTTGCTTTATAATATATATTGATTAATTTTAATCAATATTGTGGGTAACCACCTTTTTAAAAATTATTTTAAACATTATACGCGAAAGACCCGGGTTCGATTCCCGGCGGAGCCAAATCTTTTCTCTTCAAAAAATAAATTATTAAATCAATTAGTTTACTTGCTTTGACAACTAGAAAATTCCTACATGAAGAGAAAGGATTGGCCAAGCCTTTATAAGTGCCTGGTAGCTCAAGTGGGAATAGCGCCTTACTACTGATAAGGAAATCCGAGTTTAAATCCCCATTAATTTAGGAAATTTCAAATTGTCAAAATAAGAAAACTAATTGATTTAATGGCGCATATAATTCATGAAAACGAGTCATAAGTGCCCAAAATAACAACATTAGGTTACTAAAGATTATATTAGCCACAAATCACTGAGCTTATCAAAAAGCATTAATATGCAGATCAAGAGGCGAACTGCTGGGACTTACCTACCAACCATGGAGGAGCGATAGGATATTCACTTGTGCCAGGTGTTAGTTGACGTAAACGTGCCGGAGGATACCTACCACTTTTTGGGACTATGTCCTGTTTTGAAGGAGTTTAGAAAGGTATACATGGCTAAGGAGATATTAACTTTAGAAGAAGTAATAAATATACTGAACGTGCCAAACTGGGTAAAACTTTCCGCTTACTTAGGTAAAATTGTAAAATGCAGATATTTCCTAATTCATAATTTTAATTAAAAAAAAAAAAAAAACTTGTACCACTACAACCCATGAAGGGTCTTTGGTTCAGTACTATGTAAGCACTGTTACTTGGTCAGAGGTCGTGCAAGGAGGTGATTTGACCGTGATCACGCTCAACCGACAGGTTTTTTCCCCTTAATTTTTAAATTAAGGGTACCCACTTTATAGAGGCTGGGGTTGCCCCAGGAGGGTCTCTCGGCCCACGAGACGAACTGTGGCGAATAATAGATTTGAACTCGAGACCTTGAGCACCACTGCCTTACCAGTGGACTACCCCGCTCCCTTCATAATTTTAATTAGCAACCGAAAAATAAAATATGTTTTATATATAAACTGTAGCCAACTCGACAAATTCATGGTCTACGCTTTGAAGATTATTTTATTTTTTGTTATATATTTTGTATATATTTAAATAAAAACATTAATCATTTATAACAACAGTATTAACTTAAAAAAAATAAAAAAATAACAGGATTAAAGTGAAATACGCCAGTATAATACGTAAGTACCGGTTATAGCATAGTAATGCCCAGGTAATAATGATACAGACATTGATATAACTATTGTTGTTGTTTTGATATTTTATGTCATAAAAGAGGCTTGATGTAGGTGTGTTGATGTTGCAGTGCAACAACTGCGCGAAGCCACTCCTGCTGCCGCACCAGCGCTTGAACTTCTTCTCCGACTACTCGCACCGGGTCGGGTGCCCGCACTGTGGTGCGCACGACTGGCACTTCGTCAAGCCCCTGGGCTACTGCTACAACAGGGAGTGGCCATAGCAGGAGGACGGGCCTGCTGAGGATCGAGCCAGAGCAGTCCAGCGCCTGCTGCACGCGACATGGGCTGCCGACCTCAACGGCCCTCTGCTCTCCCTCACCATCGCCTAAACCGTCACTCTTCAATGCAGATGTATTTTTTTATATTGGTTGCTCCTTTCACACTGTATATTCTTTTCCCCCATCCACCTAATTATATACAAAAATGTAAAAAAAAATATTGATGTATTTTATTAATATATAAATATATACATATTGATGATATTTGTGATGAGGCAGCGTTTTGCTTTGTGTACATTATTGGACTGTTGGAGGGTGTTGGCCCTAATTCCCTCCCTTCTTTTCTTATGAACGTAGTTTTAGGACGGTCTCTAGAGGCCTTTGAATATACTGCTACGAGATAATACTGTTCGATTGTGGCTCCTTCATCGGAGCTATTTAGTCTGCTCTGCTTTCATGGTACAATGCAGTGCTCAATTATTTGTCAATCTCACAATTATCCTTAATCTATAAAGATATATTTGTATTAAATGTTGAACCATCAACAGATCATGTTTTGTATATTATGATTGTGAAGTGTGGGTATTTGGTTGGTAATGGCTACTTCAAGATGGCGGATTGTTTGCGTTAGGTTAGTTTGGGTCAGCTCGATCACGTTTACTTATCAAAACTTTAGGTTTGTTCCAACAACCTGACATATCTGTGATCCCAGTGAATAAGTGTTTAAGTCAAATATCCTTATTTTTAAAGTTTACACGACTTTTAAAGTTTCAACAGTATCGCTACAAAATTTGTTTTTCCTTCAGCAGCATTTAAATTTCGTCAAAAATACCACAATACCAAAACACTGATTACAGTCATTTAACCATCAAATGAGATGTTACACTTGAATAATTGTTTACCAACATGATTGAACTGCTTGTTGGAACAAAACTTTCTCCTCCTTCAAAGAAAACAAATTATTAAAATTACAGTGTGAATTGAACAATGTTTATTTAATGCTTTCTTATTAGATTGAATTTTAAGTAATTGCATATAAACATTGTAATCCATAATCAAATGAATTATAATTCTATCTACAGTGTGATCTATCTGATCTTGAACCCAGGTGCCATCTTGTGTGGTATATTCTAACCAATACCAAAGTGTGTTTTCGATTAATTTTAGTATTCATATTATATTTATAAATATTAAGGACACTTTTGTGTTGACTGTAAATTATCATTTTAGTTGTAAAATATGGGATCGTTTATATATGAGTGTTTACAATTGAAAATCATTGAAATTTGTTTTTTTAATCATGTATTTGTTTTTTGATTGAATGTATATATATTGTTACTATCTCTTGTACAAAAATCGATAAGTGTTTTTATGTTTTTCACTAGATATTTTGATGTAATAATTACGACAATGTTGTCGATATTAAAATAGTAAGTATATACATAATTAAGATAATATTATTGAAGTACCTTTTTTAAGAATATTTGGTCTGAGAACATTTGAAATATTGAATTGAGATAATAGCTATTGAATATATTTGTAGGTTACGGTGTATTATTTGTTTTGTTTTTTTAAATATAAATAAAATGGACTAGTTTCCGACAACTAGGAGAAGACTAGACTCAAAGTGATTCTGAACGGTTTCGAACCAAGCATAGTCACTTTTTACTGTACACTATTCCTATAGAAAGATAAAAAATATATATTCACAAAGGATCGACACTTTTCATGCCAGATGAAGTGCAATTATGCTGTATGAAAGATTGAACTGTAGGCTTTTAACATATCTCTGGACAAAACATTCTTAGGCATTGTTAACGCTCAAATAATATTCATTATTTCCTTATTAGCATTAACACAGACATTATAGATAGGTACAATGTCACTGTCCAAAACAAAAAATGCATGTTCGTCATAGATAATATTTGACATATATAAATATATATAAAATATAAATATATTTAGGCAATTATACTGAAGACATAGAATATAAAAATATATAAAATATATATATTATTATTAAATGATATAATTTTCTTGCATTACTTCGCTACCTGTAGTATTGAATGATATACAAATGTGGCCAGTGTAAATGGTGTGTGGTGGGGATGCAAAATTAACTAGCGGCTTCTTCCTTCTCCTTTGTATTATTATTTCTCATGTAGAGTTTTTAAATTAGTAATAATAAGCTTTGATCTCAGCATATTTTCCAAAGGTGCTTTTTTCGGCACATCCTCGCTTCCCAACCTGTAGATAATTTGGGGAAACATACGCAGAATTACAGTTCATAAATAGTATTAGATCACATATTGTTGCATGAGAGCACATTTTTTTTTTGTTTGTATTTTTTTATCCCTTTGGCCAAGGTTTTCCATTAGTTGAATATGTGGACCTGAGTCGAAGAGGATAAAACTGTAATTGATTGCATGCTGCTTTGTAAATTACGCTTTAATAATTAGTTTGTAAGTTTCTCTTTGTGGTATAGAAGTTAAAATTCAACTCTAATTCCTAGTTATAAAGATATGCCTATACATATATCAATGTAAGAAAGATTATTTGAATTTATCAAGTGTGTAAAACTCATATAACAATTACTGTTTATTGAGATTTTACATTGGAAAATGGTGCTTATCAATTGATGACAAAAAAGTAATATTTTTTTTATCTGAATGTACCTTAAATGACAAGGCTGACTGAACAAATGGAACCCTTCCATCTTCCAAGTAATGAGAAATTATTGAAAGATCCTTATATATTAAAGAAAAGAAGTTATTTATTGATATCAAAATTAAAAATTATTTTATAAATATTCCCGTAATCGATTAATACATTTTGGTTTTGAATCAATCGGTCTGTACTAAAATAACAATGTATAAACAGTTTGTAAAAGTTCAAACTAATATATTAAGTACCAATTGAAAGCTGGTACTGAGGACCAAAAGTGGATATTCTCTTGCGTCAAAGGTCAGTTCTTTTGAGCAGGTTCATAATAAACATTTCAATGAATTATATTCGGCTCATTAAAACTTGGAGATCTAAATTGCTTAATGATAAATATAATTATTAAATCGTCGAAGAACTGAAGCAAAGTAATATTAAAATATTTATATATAATATATTATTATGCAATATATTTTGAAGCAAGGTTTCAATATAGGCCTAAAAATATTTTAATTTTTTTATTTGAACCTTCAAGAGTATAGAAAATACTTATATTTTTACTGTACCGACTGTACAGCATAGGATTGAACTGACATTTAACAATATAAATTATAACATGCCTATAAATTAAAACTGGATACACTAAATAAATCTAACAATAATAAACCGGATGAATTGTTATCCACTGCCAATTCCAAATAATAGTAAACAATTCAAGCAAAAACAAAATTAAATTGCATTCATATATTTTTTATTTATTCATTTAAAATATTACTGAATGAACTTTTCACTAGTAAATATCAATTTCAAATTTTCTTTTTTTTTTTTTTTCTAATGACATCATTTTTTTTGTTTTGTTTTTCTTTCAAGAGAAAAAATATTACTAAAATTACAAACTTATTGTTATAAAAGAATACATTTTGTACTTTTATACATTTTTTATATTTTAAAATTAATCTTAAGAATTTCTTATTCAAATTCGATATGGTTTAAGAGATTAAGATTATTATATTATTAATAATTAAAACTAATCATATATATTTATATTTATTAAATTGCAGAAGCACATATATTTCCGATCACTTTGTCATTTTTAGGGCTTGCATGCTATTTTACGACTGCTTTCTATTTTCACTCAGCTAATCTATCCGCATTATGCTTAACATGTGCTTATTATATTGGTACAAGAAAACCAGTAAAAAATATATAAAAAAAATATATCCATCCTGATGTTAAGGCGTTTGTTAATATAGTTAATATTTATTAGATTTTATTGTATTTGTATAGACATGTTTCTGTGTGTGTGTGTGTTTATATATAGATACATGTACATATGTATATTTATGTATATATATATATACACATACTTTGAACCCATAAAGTTGCATATATTTTAATGTTTCTCACCACTTTTGAAGCCCCCTTGTATGCTTGGCAGTATGAATGTTTTAAAAAAATAATATTTAGGGAGGTCACATCAAGTACAAACCATCCAATTGAGAAAAATATATATATATATTTGTTTGTTGAGGTTTTTAAAACGCAATCAGCTTGTTTATTCCACTTAGAAAAATTGATACTGATTAGATGTTATAAGCTGTTGTTGTGTTTAAAAATTCATACAATATCATTAGTTTAACAAAATAAAATTATGTTATGCGGTAGGTGTCTAGTTATGTTCCTAAAATAACATAGATACTACCTCAAAAAAGAACGTTTGTACAAAAAAGAATAAAAGTTAATTTAAAAATTAAAAAAAAAAAAAGAAACACAAACTAAATATGCATTAAATCATGTTCTACCTCTGGAACGAAATCTCCTCTTTTTTTAATATATATATAAAAAAAATATAAGATAAAAATAAATATGTAAAACAAATATAAAACTACCTCATCTGAAAATTTTACAATCTTGATGGGATACTTAAATTGTTTTTAAACGAACACATTTACTTTCAATAAAAAATAAAATTAAAAAGAATAATAAGTCTGTATAAAATTAAACAAAAAAAAAATCTATTTTTTATTTGCCTTATAAAACATTAGATAGGTTAATTGTAATAATCTATAATGGACAGTTAGGTATCGGGCTGATCGTGTTCGTTGAGAAGCGTTGTGGAAACGATTCAGAGGGAATGTAAACATGAACAACAGTATGCTCATTTCAGCCTTGATTCAACAAGAAATTCATAAAGTTTTAGTCGTAGTAAAAAATTAGTCTGGCCAGATCGCAACATCAACTCGGCCTTTTTATTATAATGTTAAAACTTTAGCCTTTTATAACAGTACAAAACGTCAACAGCAAATAATTATAAAAACGCTCATCTTTATTTATCTTTATAAAAAATAATACTGTTTTAATTTTGTTTATTTGTTACTTTAATGTAATGAATTGTGTTGATATGTTAAAATTAATTTACCTTTCGTTTCTTTAAGGAAGTTATTAATATAATAATTTGGTGGTTTAAAAATGTAGTTTTATTTTTTGTTTTCTCAATTATGGAAGTCAGTTCCAAACAGTTATCAATAAAAAAAAAATATTTAAATTTTAAATAAGTAATAGTCTAAAACAAATTCTACAATGGACTTGTATAAACTATTTGGAACTTGCATCCTTAATCGTTTGTAATACAATTTGGATTTTTATTAATTGAATTTTTAAAAATTATGATTTTTTATTTTAAATTTCAAAATTGATTTTCTACCTCTGCTCTTATAGTACAAATCTATTTAAACAAAGTAATATATTATTTAATCGTTAAATTAGAGAAACGAGTTTATAAAAATAAAATAATATATAATTTGTTGGATCTCCCATCCCATCATTCACAATTTAATCTAGTTAGCTTTGACATGAAAGTTTGTATTCATTTTTATTATTATATTTTGGTATAATGTGTCTCAATTTTACATTAAAATTTAATTTTATTTGTTCAATTTTTATTATCGATTTCATTTCATTGTATAAATGTAGAAAAAGTTATTTAAGTTTTGTTTTAGAAGCTTAAGCAAAAAATAAAAAATAAATTAAAATATTAAAAAAAAAAAAAGTTAACATTGTACCAACAAAAATGCAATGATTAAAGAATGGATTAAAACATTTGGTCAGAATTGATAAAGAGGGCATTATCAAAAATCATAAAAGCAGAAATTAATCAACCACGATAAATTGTCAATAATCACTGCCCCAACCGTGCCATTTAAAGATAGCTTATGCTTATGCTTCTTACATCACTATTTGTTTATTACTAATTTCTTTTGTTTTAACATTAGTCCTTTAGTCATTTTTTAGAAAGTAAAACATATCTTGTGGTTTAACCATTTATGTTGAATAATTAGTAAATTTATAGATATTAGTTAATTTTTTTTCTTTTATATAAACGGTTATGGTGTGAATGTGTTCACAGGCCAATTGCACGAATAATTTGGTATTTGGTAGGTGAACGATATTTGTTTTGATGATAAAAATGTTTTATAATTTTATTTTTGTTTATATAAAGAGGTTACGATAACCACCAAATACCTGAAAATTTTAATTTTATTTATATTTGCCCTGATTTTTCGATAGTTGTTTGTTTACTATCTGTTTTGTAATGGGCCTTTTTTTTTTATTATTATTTTTTAATTTTTTTTTTTCAATCTAATGACTTTCTACTCATTGGAAATAAATATTAATTTTGTCATCAGGGAATGACGAATACTAATTACACTGGAGCGAGTTATTAATATTTAGTCGTAAGTTTCGTAGTTGTTATTGACTTTTTTAAATATTTATAAGTGTGTGTAAGTAGTTGATCAAAAATAATTTGCTTCCTGTAATAATGCAATTTGTGATATTATCTGTGAATTCACAGGAATTATTTGTTATTAATTTTTTCTGAGTGGTGGGGGCACTTGAAAAGTGTATGTCATTCCGATGGGTAGAAATTTCATTTGATGACGTTTATTAGTTAAAATGAATATTTATTGAAAGTTGTGATTCATTTAATTTTTGAATGAATTAGTTAATTTCTTTATAAATATATATATATCGTTCTTAGATTTGTTTTTATCTAGGGAAATATAGTTAAATGAGTTTTGTTGATACATTTTGCCTGTATGCATGTCGCTAGAATTTAATTTAACTCAAATCGAAAATTTCCCCACTTGTTTTCTATTAATATGCTGTAACAATTCTTAGTATGATTTTTTTTTTTTTTTTAATAATTTCATTTTTAAAGGCATAACAATGAAAAAGTTTATATGAAATCACCTACGTGTATATGTACTGGATTATAAACAAATGTTTAGTTGTGTTTGTTTATATAAGAAGACCATACATTAGGGCTTCTTTTCTATGTTAGTATATGATGAAAGGATAAATATATGGATAAATCCTTAAATTGTGTATTTTTTTTTTTTTTTATCCAGAACCTTTCTACTCCCTCCTTTCAATTTTTGTATAATTTAAGAGATCAGGCAGCATATATAAGACGATTCTACAGTTTATGTAAGAAACAAGCAGATCGTTGGTGTATAGATTAAATATTTAAGTGAACAAAAAATAAAATAAAATTAAGAAATGCAGACAAAATTTTTGGAAGTTATTTAAAATAAAATGAAGTTGACTGCTGAGACAATTTTCATTAGGTTAGTAGAAATATATATATATATATATATATATATATATATATATATATATATACAAATTATGGGTCACAAAAATATTTATTGATCAATTTTTAACAATTCATAGCTTTTACTTAAAAAAAAAAAAATTAAAAATGAACTTTTCCATTCTGGCATTAATATACTTCCTACGAAGTATCTATTTAACATTTTAAAAATAATATCTTCTCTGTCATGCTTGATAACCATAAATTTGTAAACAAAAAAAAATTATTAAAAAATAGTTTGGAAATTGTCCTTACACGATTATTATTAGGACAACTTTATTTGTTTTATTTAACATCGAACAAATAACATGAAAATCATGAATTAAAACATAACTTTCAGATTGTTTGCTCTAGCAAAGTTTCATGTTCATTATGTATAATTGACAATAAAAAAAATTAAATTTTCATTAAATTCCGCTACAGTTTTTTTATTCTAAGATTTTATAATTAATTTTTCCTGCAGGTATATTTTTATTCAACTTACTCTTCATGATTTTCATTACAAAAAACCTATTTGAAGAACCAAATTTTCCCTATCTCTTCTAATTTAAATGATATTAAATAAAATGTCATAGATAATATAAATTATATATTAGCATTGAACTAACTAATAATAAATAATAGAATCAGTTGAAATATTAAAAAAAAGAAAAAATGGCTATGTAAATGCAATAGTAATCATAATTATAAAAAGCAGAAGGCAGAATATAAAATTGCCAGTTTTTGAAAAATATTATTTTGGGCTCTTGAGAAGGTTCCCAATTCAACAACTATTGGCATCAGTTGTATTATATCATGGAAATTACCCACATAATAGATTATGTCCTGCACATTTTACTGGATTGGTTTGTTTCTTTAAAAAAAATTTACAGCTTCTTTAAAATTTACATTATGCATACGTTTTTCTATTTCCATCTTTTATATAACGTAAAAAGTATTGTTTTTGTTGTATGGATAAGGTTTTTGCCCATCCTCTCCATAAAGCCTCAGTAAAAACTAATATTTTTAACTAAAAACAGTGAATAATTACTACATTTTACTAAATTTTGAATGCAAGGTTTATCTAGTATTTTAGTTTAATGTAATATATTGGCAAAATACAGCAGGAAGTGTTGGCGATTTATACTGTTATCATTCCAACTTCTTTATAACCTGACACTGATAAGAAACTACAACACCTTATATAGCACAATTAAATAACCGACCAAAATGATTGGAACAATAAAAAAACAGTTTTATTAATTTTAAATTTAATGAAACGGTGCAAATCAGGGGCAGATCTAGCACTCGTAAAGCCTTCACGTCGACTGTTCGGGTGTTCTAGGTACTTCATCTGTGCGCCTGAGTTCGGGGGTAGCGCTAGTGTCACTTTTGATTTGGGTTTTTCCTAAGTGATAGGAGTTGTTTGTGATACTATTGTAATTTGTGATACGTTGTAATTCGTCTCCTATTTTTTTATTTTTCAGATAATATAAAATATATTGATATTGGAGATTTTTTCTTTATCATAAGCTATCGTTGGGTGCGTCAGCCATATTGGTTCGCTTAACGTAACGTGAAATATAAATGGCTGTTCGCTTCACGTCGGTACGGCAAGGTTCGAGGGAGAACCATTTCGAAGGTGAGGTTTGTAGAGTGTAAAGGCGCCTTTGTATGGTACAATTAAATAACCGACCACAATGATTGGAACAATAAAGAAACAGTTTTATTAATTTTTAATTTATTGAAACAGTGCAAATCAGGGGCGGATCCAGCACGAAATTCGGGAGGGGGGTCCTGACCACCTTATCTTATAATCACGTGGCTGACTGCACCATTTTGAGATTATCACCTTATATTAAGAAGTACTGCCATCTACACAACATAAAGTGTTGCATGTTTAGGGCATAGTACATGGGCGTACCCAGCGGGGGGCAGCTGCCCCCCCTTGGAAGGCTGGAAGCAATAATTTTTTAGGCTTTTAAGACTGGAAGCAATAATAGAATACTTTTTTCAAGCAAATAATTTTAATAACTTAGCTGATAAATGCTATAATTTTACATAATTTTGGTTTCATTCACCTTTTCCGCGGTAAGGTGTTACAGTCTGAACGACCATAGCTTGCCCCCCCCTAGTTTTTAGCTTGCCCCCCCCCCCCCAGTTTTGATCCTGGGTACGCCCTTGGCATAGTAACTATCTAATTGCATTATTCGCCTAAAAATACTGAAACATTGAAAAGCCAAAATATTTGGGGGAGTGATGGGGGTCGTGGAGTTATCGTGACCTCCCCATGGATCGTTATGTTACGATCGTTTGTCTTACTCTATTGTTTATTCTGGTTATGTTTTATGTAAAGTAAAATTTCTAGCCATAACTAGGTCTATTAATTAGTAAATACAGCAAGATTTCCAGTGATTGTAATTCAAATCTCAAATTCTTTGTTTTATTTACAAAAGTAAACATTTTCTAACTATAACAATGTCAGTAGAAAAAAAAGAAGAACGCTGATAAGCCAAATTAAGAAGGCAGGGACTGTGTAACTACTGGCACTAACGACTCTCCAAGCTCTTTTGTATTCTCATCAGAGCGAGGTCGAAATCCAAATTGCTTCTTGTAAACAAAAACAACAACATTGCTCAATTTCCTTGTCTATATATAAATCATTTCTTTGCTCCTGATCCTATGGAAATTTAATACGTTTACTTTAGTTTATTAAAGGGGTGTTTTTATGAGGTAAGTACTGTGGTTAATTAGGGGTGATATCAATAAATAAGTTCACTTAAAAATCATTCACTCTAGGTTTGTTCCAAGCTCATTTTTCTAGCTGTTTTCTGGTAATTCACTGATAGGTTAGTGCGCATGTCTGGTAAGATAACCATCAGAAATTTTAAGTTCACTCGGAACGCTTTTCTGACTACTTTCTGATAGATAGGTTCTCCTCTATCGGGCAAGGTTATCTCTCCTGCTAACCTAGTGGCTTTACTATAGCCATTTTCAAGTATTTAAGTATTATTCCGGAATATTTGATTCATCGATGTAAATTTAGAATAGGTGGGGAAAGATTTGTTCTAAGTTTATTTAATTCACTAGTAATTGGAATCATTTACTATCTTCATTGGGTTCATGATTTGTGTCATTTTTTCCTTTTATTGATTGACACATAATTTACTTCATCCGATATCTAATTTTTTAATCAAATATGTTTTGATTTAGGGTTAGCCATTGTAGCATACAGTGATGTTAAATAAATAAATACAAATTTCTGTTAGTTGATTTCAGACACAATTCCCAACAAAAAAGTTAATTTGATGCATATTCCTGTTCTGATTGGAAAATATGTAAAATCCATTATTTTGTTCTCTTAAGAGGGCCTAGGTTCTTATTAAATATTTAAGGACTGCTTAAATTTTTTTAAAGATTATTGAAGTTTTAGTCTACCACCATATCTTTAATATCTTTAATATTAAAAGAGGTGAGAGATAGTCAACTGTTATTCTTTACGATAGGTTAATTGATTGTAAGGAGTTTCAGTTAAAACTTTTTTATTTTGAAAAACCAACGTTTCGATCCCACTTGTGGATCTTCATCAGGGCTAAAAGAAAACAAATATCATCAGTTTTGTAAAGTATTCATAAAAGTGTCATCTTCTAGCATAGATACTATTTGTTTTATTTTAGCCCTGATGAAGATCCACAAGTGGGATCGAAACGATGGCTTTTCAAAATAAAAATGTTTTTACTGAAAATCCAGACAATGAATGAATGAATCTTTATTGCTCTAAAGGATACATGTCCTGCCTGACAATCAATTGACCTATCGTAATTTAATATTAAAACAATTTTTAAAGGGAGGGGGCTTGCAGCCCATTAAGTGATGTTGCAACTAGCTTATGGTGTAACCTTTGGCTTGGTCGGACTGGAATACAAGAGTCGAACACAAAGCAAGGTTCGTCCATGATGTCTTAATATTAATAATAACAATAACAATAATAATAATTATATGAACTATAAAATAAGAACACATAAATACATACAAAGATATCGTATTTCAGATGTATTTAACCGTTATAACTAAAAGTCTAAAACTCCTTTCAATGTAACAAACAAAACCACATGTTTTTTTTTTTCACGTTACAATATCAACTGAGAATGTTATTAGTTACAATAGATATTACAGAGATACAAAGAGCGGCATGCTTATACTAACATTAGCATGTTTATGGTATTATTTTTATTTTATATATATGAAAATATATATTATATGTATATACATTCATATATGTTATCATGTTTGTCCAGAATGAAATAATCCGAAACTATTCAACCAATCTTGATAAAAATTAGCTTATAAGATGTAGTTTTGTCCAATTTAAAAGATTGAATATATTTTATCTTGATAATTTACCTAAATCTTTTTTTTATTGCAAATTAAATGTTTAATATACTACACTTAAATTTTCTAATTTCCAACATATAGTGGTTTAAGTCGATTTTGCGACACAACATTTGATTTTCATCCGATATTTAGGTTAGGTAAATTTCGAAAGACTGATAAATAGCTTCTTCTTTTTGTCATCTGAATCTCTTTAAACTATATTTTCACTAGCAGACCCGGCCACGCGTAGCTGTGGCTCAGTAGTTATATCCTAATATTTTTAAACAAATACAGTAATACCAATATTCATTGATAAAGATTAAAACCTTTCAGCTAATCAAAATCCAACGTGATTGAGAATAGAGCATTACACCATTTAAAAGTATTTGGTAAAGAATATAGGAAAGTTAAAGTTTTTATTTTTTACATCTCATACTTCAATGTAGTTAGATTAAAAAGGAGCTGGTTGTGTTTACGACTCACAGAGCTGCCAACACTATCGCCCTTTTTTTATGGATCGGTATAAACTAACTCGAAATGGCTATATTTTTCCACTAATTTTAAAAAGGATGACTGAAGTAAGTTTTGATAACCTCAGCCATTGATCTATTGATTATTGGCCTAACACTACTTCAACTTGGTACAGTTAGTTTAACAACGGGTTAAATTTTGCTCAGGGTCATGCCAATCTTGGTTAACGCGTCATATATGTCCTTTTGATAGGCGTTTTTCTCAATTTCTTTGAGACCTCGATTTCCCAACCCTTCGGCTAATAAGTGTTCGGTAGGAGGGTGGTGTGTTGAAGCTTTTAATTTAGCAATATATTTGAGTGATAATAAATCTCTTCTTAAAGAGGTTTTTACATAATACAATTAAGAATTTTTATTTATTCAAGTACTAATTTGTTCAAAATGTTTTGGGTTAACCTGTTTTTTTTTTTTTTTAACACAAACCAAAGATTTGATGGTTTCCACACACGTGAGCAGGCGATACCCATTTCCCACGTGAGTTATGCCATTGCCCAAGGGAAAAACACGGATTTTCAAAGTCCAAGTGGACATTGTTTGCCCTTGGGATTTGTTTATGGTCATGGCAAAAGCCAAACGAATAGGATATTGAAGCCTTTTAAATTTTATTGAAAATTCTGTCGGTTCCAGGGGAATAGGTGGCAACAGGGCGATATCTCCTGTAAACCTTCCAGGTAACATTTTTCCTTCAATAACATTTCCTGTGATCCTTTTAATGACCAAACGTGTACCGTTGCACAATTGAGATGGATTTAAGTTACGAAGAAGAATGATCGGTGAGCCAATATTCAACTGGAGATTGTTTGGGTGTATATCCAGGGAATTAAAAAATTCAGATGGGAAATTTACGGCTTCGTTTACATCTAGAACATTGTCAATTGATTTTGGAAGTTTATTTCATCGAAATCAACATTTTTTGCTGCCAAAATAGCACGACTACCCAGCCACTTATAGTCCAAATAATTGTTCAAAATATCAGGAAAGACACTTTATATTTCGTAGACAGTTCATCTCTACAACAGTTCAGAAATTTTCTGGTAATTTGATAAATTTTGAATTTCGATGCAGCTCTATTTCACCGTTTCCAATATACAGCAATTGTTTAGAAAATATATCTGCCGATGGATTATTTTGCAGTAGTACTCTCATATTTATGGCGGATAAATCTGAAACTTGAGGTTACCCAAATAACAATTATTCCTGTTCAGTAGAGGTGTAATAATCATTAAATGTAAAATTTAAAAAATGCCGCGATTTGCAATCCTTTCTTAATCAACAATCATTTAAAGATAAGTAAATATCATTTCCAATAATAGCCTACTTTAAATTAAAGAAAGGATTAAAATCTTCGCTAACATTTCTTAAATTTTACATTTAAAGATAATTACAACTTAGGAAGTAACAGCCTCTATTCGATTGGGATTAAATTTTCTCAACTTTAAATTATTGTTGATAAAGGAGGAATTAAAAATCTTCACTGACATTTTTTAAATTTTACATTTTAGATCTCGGGATAAAAATGATAACAAGGTTTGGTAAAATAAAAAAACACTGTATTTAAATAATAACAAAACGAATAATGAAAATAAAGAAACTTTGTTAAATAAATTAACTGAAAATATAATATTAAAGTCTTAATTATGCAGTTCTTTAGCAAATCACAAAGTATCCCAAAACACCTTATCAAAACACACCCTTTTTGAGAGGGAGTTTTTACGACTGGTTACCCGCAGTGTAGCCAGCTTACTAATTTTCACTAATTTTTGGCAACACTGACTCCCCAAGTCAGGCTTCTATTAGGTTACACCTATGACAGTAGGTGCTGTTACAACATTTATAGAGTATTATTTCAAATAATAGCCTAATTTAAATTATTAAAATGCATTTACTATACTAAAAGTTGATATCAGGGTGGGCCCAGCAAAGCGTTTCAGCGCTTAGCTAGTAATTTAATTTAAATACAAATAAAAAAGGAAAAGGAAGAAAAAGTACCTACACATTTGAGTATTTATTGTAACCTTTTCTTGATTTATTTATTCTTTAATGAAAAATAACAATAAATACAAATTTGTATTACTATTTGTCTGTGGAAAATAATAATATAGGAAAAATAACTGCACTCACATAACGCAATACAAAATTATAATAATGATAACCTGTATTACAATAGCATGCTTATAAACAAAAACATTATGAAATCGACATATGACGCCATGTTAATAAATCGAAACACGACCTACTGTATTTGCAATAATTCGCTATATAAGAATTATTTTGATCACTAATCAAGTTAAAAACTATCCGGTCCGGTAAGTTGGCCAAAACTATATACATTGAGCCAAATTTCATTAAAATCGGTTGAGTAGTTTCTGAGAAATAGAGTGACAAACATCGGGACACGAGATTTTTATATATATAAGGATATTCAGGTCTGTAACAAAAGCAAGGCAATACAAAGTATCTTAACACGTCGGAGTACATACATCACGAATCGTCTGTCGTTTGGAATCAAGACCCAACTTTATTATTCAACTTTCGTATTTTAATTTACATGTTTTGATAAGTAGCACTTAGTGAATGAATTATTAATACATGCTATAGTCGAATATGAAATGTAAAAAATAAAAACTTCAACTCTCCTAAATTCAACGCATTATATTGGGTTGTTTCACATGAATTGTCCGATTTTATACTTTTTGAAATACATAGAGGATTTTGAGGGTCTCTGGTGTTTACATCCAAATGTTTACATACTATAAGCAGTTACCAATCCTCTACTTTTAAACATTAGCCTCCAAATATGAAAATGGTTCAGGTGATTATGGTGTAATATTTTTTTATGAGTTTAACCTCGGCCATTCGGGCAGCTGAGGCTGCTAGAATCATCTGTAAGGCGTCTGGGGAATGGAGTGTAAATGAACGAACCATTCGCCGTTGGTTGCTGAGTTTTCGGCTGGGGATACCGACTTGGAAAACCAGCCCCGAGGAAGACCTCCATCTGTAATTGAAAACGATGTCCTCAAACATGCTGTAGGAGGAAACCCCTACCAAACAGTTAGATAACTCTCAGCACAACTAAATGCAAGTGCACCTACCGTTTCCAGACACTCAAAATGTATAGGAATATTGTATATTTAATAAAATCCCTTTACCTCGAAAAAAGGACATTTCATGTAAAACAACCCAATAGCTATTGAGCCACCGCCTGCTAGTATATATATATATATATATATATATATATATATATATATATATATATATATATATATACACATTAATTTGTTACATTTTCGGTTAAAGCTGTTGTATATTTCAGTAAATAAATGTTTTGAAATCAAATGAAAGGAGAGATGTGTATGACCTTAATCGCGTACGGGATTCCAGCTATGTATGTATTCTAAATAACTGGTAACGAAGAGAGGTATTCATCCCAACTGACAATATCAATCCTAATTAACCGGTTTTGTTGATATTCCGCCTACCTGTAGCCTAATTAACAAGCTTAGCCACGGTCAGTTGACGAATTCCTCCCGCTCTATCATTGTTCCATTTGAATTTCATATTGCATTACTCTCCTACCGAATACCAAAAGAGCACAGTAATTGAAACCAAAGGGATCCGATAGGTAAAAGCCTTAACTTGTGTTCAAATAATTTAAAATAGTAATTAAAAGTAGAAAACGTTTTGAAGAACACTTTCATAAAAAATAATACATAGATGTGAAATTTTAAAAGTAATTCTGAGGGGTCTTAATAATTTTATACGGTCTTCAAAAAAATAGGGTAAGAACTAAGAAGAAAACAAATGAAGAATGATGTGAATTTTTTGTGGTTTTATTAACTCCCTTTACGGCACTAAGGCCAATCGGCCGGTGCAACAGTGTAGGTCCTAAATTTTGCATATCCAGGTATAATTAGGATAGTGATCTTATACGAGTACCTGGCATCGTACTGGCTCAGGACCTCCATTTTACGTCCTATCCGAGGGATGGCATAGCCAAGGACATTTTACTCCATTTAAAAAATCATATGGCATCCGCGGGACGCGAACCCGCAACCTTTATTATTGGAGGTTCTTATGCTAACCACTGCACTATTGGCGACCCCAATCTTCGAGAATATTCTACACCATTCTAGATTGTTCTATTTCGGACTAAATATAGGAAGCAATGAACTGGAGACTTAGCCTTGCTCGGTACATCGAAGCTTATGATTACTTTTGTTTTACGTATTACTAGCTAGGGTGCCCGGCTTCGCTCCGGTAGTAGTGTGGCAGTTTTAATAACAGCAAAACTTTAAAATTAAAGTAAATATAGAACAAAATAGCACTTCCTTGAAAATTTTAACATTATATCAATATTAAGATTCGAGATCTGCAGTGTCCGCCCAAAAAGGGAACCCTATATACTTTATAAAAAAAAAAAAAAAAAGTCAATTCATCATTTTGTCAACTGCAATGCTCATCATACTCGTACATAGTAATAAAACCATTTTTCATAACCACATACAATAAGAACACTTCAAACTTGTTATTTTCAGTTTATAATCAGTCTATTCAGCTCTTCTTTTTTGTTTTATGTCTGTTTTTATTCGCTCACTCATATTGCATTAAATTTACTTAAGTATATGTTAGATATTGATTAAATGTAATGTGTTTATCAATTAATCTTCTTTTGAGAAAATTAATTTTGTAAAGTATCCAATCGGTTTTCCAATTGATTGCAGATATGTAAAATCATTAATTTATTTTAAAAGAAAAGGTGAAACTAATTATTTTCGCTTGATTTTTAAGTAATTTAAAAAGAACAGCTGACAAAATATATAACCTTTACAAATATAACGGAATGAATGAACAATAAACATTGAGTGAAACACACCCTAGCGCTTCCTGGTGGTCTGCAGCTCGAACTAAATTTTTCATTCATAAACTCGTATGTCAATCTCAGAGATGCTAATTACATGTTGCGAGAGGCTTAAAATTCCAGTCCTTTTCTCTTCAATTTTACACTATTAAGAGAAAAACAGAAACCTTCTTATCCGTTAGGAGACATACAGTTACACGCTGACATAAATCTCTTATTCGTATGTGTAGTCGTTTCTGAGCCTTTTCGGCACGCACATTGTACACTTTGCTTTATAATATATATTGATTACAAGTGTTTACTATTTTTAACATTGTTAATAATCTGAGTTTTCATTCTTTGTCTAAAATTTTGTATTTTATTATTTATATATATTTATTTATAATAATAATTATACATTCAATATAAAAGACAATAAAATTAGATTGAGAAAGAGTGCTATGTTTTCCCGACAAATGAGTCTTATCAAACAAATTTAATTTATTAGATAATTACATGCTTATTATGTCTGAACACACCATTTTATTTAAAATTGACCAAGTTTAATCAATTGTCTAAAATTAATTTTTTGACTTTCGGTCTATTAAATAATAACTCAAAATTGCATTAATTTTTTTTTCATTGTATTAAAATCATTTATCATTTTATTTATTACTAGCTGTATATCCCGGTTTCACTCGGAATTTCATTTTTCTATTAAACGTGAACAAATTTAAAGTGAGTTCATAACGATTTTTATAAGAATAAAGAATATACCCAGAGATTGGCTGAAGTTATGAAATTTTAATATGAACAGGTGTTCGCACCTGGCATGAAAGAACCACTGAGCGAAATTTGGAGAATTTATGACAAACGGTATGGATTTCTATAAAGAACAAACAAACAAACTGAATTTCATCTTTAGTTATATAGATAGCTGTATATCCCGGTTTCACCCGGGGAATTTCATTTTTCTAATAAAACGGTCGGTTTAGTAAAAAACCATTGTAAAGCGAGATTATTACGATTTTTATGACAATAAAGAATATCAGCTGAAGATCGGCTGAAGTTATGCAATTTTAATATGGACAGGTGTTCGCACCTGGTATCAAAGAACCACTGAGCGAAATTCGGAGAATTTAGGACAAACGGTATGGATTTCTATAAAGAACAAATAAACAAACAAACAGAATTTCAACTTTATTTATATAGATTATTATATTATTATAATTATATTTTATTATTATAATATTATTTATTATTATTATAGATTATATTATTACCATTGTATTATTTAATATATTTATACCATTATATTATTTATTATTATAGATTCGTAAAGCATTTTAACAATCGGATTAAGCAGGGAACGGATATGAGAGAAGTTAAAATAGAAAATTGTCTCTTCTGAAAATTCGCTTTTTTCGATTCGGACCAGCCTTGGTGATGGATATATCAAGTCTCGTTTATAACTTGAGAGTTCTTTTGTTAATTTAAGATAGTGGCTGCTTCATATGATAACAAAATTTTAATGAAACTTTTGCTGTCACATCGTGGACATATACCTGCACCTAATGCCCAATTTTAGTTTCGAATGGCTTATAGTTTTTACACATACACAAACACAGACCATTTTGGTGGACTTGATTATTTGGACCTAGGAGACCCCGAAACGTGCATTTTCGTTGAAAACCGGAAGGCGATATTTTTCAAAATCACAATACTTTCCTGTACTAAATATTTCATATGTAAGTAATTATAAGTAAAAAACAGTTTGTTGTCGAACCATTCAATTTATTAGCCACGTAGTTTGGAATTCTTAATTTTTTTTCCAACGACTATCACTAAAGTTGTATATTTCGAATCCATGGATCAAACTTTCAATTTAAAATTAGTATTTGTTCTAGCAGTGGACTGTAAATTTTTATTTGAATGAACCTATGTCAATTCTTAATTATAGAAATAAATCTAATCTCACCTGGAGAGAGAGAGTCACTTCTTTAGTGTTCAGTTCCTAGGGAGATTAGGGAAAATGGGTGAGGATTTGGATCTGATTTTCTAGGATTAATTTGAACCTTTTAAAGACGATCGTGACATTCGATGTCCGCTTCTCCAGGCGAAAATCAGAGACTGTCCCCAGCTTCATCGAGCAATTCAAAGAATTAGAAGTCAGGTTTTACTATCGCTTCACAAACGATCGAAGCCAAGTCACTTCCTAGACTGAACTTTAAAATGTGGCGGATAAAATAAGTCCAAGTGTCCCGCGAGAGAGCAGCACCTCCCGGACTATCTATATACTGATTTTAAATTTATAATTTCCGCGCGAACAGTATTTTATGAAACCTCCTTTCTTTTGAAAACTTTTCGGTGAAAATCCTTTTATTAAATGTGTCGATTTTTGAATAAAGTAACCAAAATATTCCACAAAAGGCAGTCTGTATTAATTTCAGCATTATACTGGAAGGAATCAGACCATATCGCCACTTGATCTAACCCGTTCCAATCAAACTTTCTTCTCGAAGATGCGACCAAATATTATAATGAAAAAATAAAAATGTAAATCTGTCCGGGGAGTTGAATATTAAGAGTCCGCCATAGGAAGATGAGAGGCTGATCAGATGTGTGCGTCCGGTTTTAAATAATAATTGGGAAAGTTGCAGAGACCCATCCCGAGCTAATTTAAAAGCGACCCGAGAGGGAATACAGATCACGGGGTCCCAGAGCATGCATCACAAATCAGTTGATGACTAGTCAGCTCCTGGTCCGAGGGGAGTTCCGGACGGTTCTCTTAGTTCCCAGGACACGTCCAGGAGGAGGCGGAGGGCTTTGTTAAGGGGCGGTATACCCGGAGGATGGCCAGGACGTTCCTAATGGAGTCTGATTGCGTCTTCGTCCGATTAGGGGATCTTGCAAGGGATAATGATCTGGAAGGGAAAAAAGACAAACACAAGCTGGGTTACGTGCAATCATTGCGGTCTAGTAATGATTGCAAACAATTGAGGCAACGACTTTCAAATAGTATGAATTAAATCGTAAGAGTTCCACCAATTCAGGCACCTTTAGGACCCGAAAACATTAAATCTCTCATCAAAAATCTATAGAAGAAAACGATTTAAAAAAAAAAAAAAAAAAACCTAAGAAATCTAACCACTGTATCGTTGATACTGCAAAAGATCGGGTATCAATTCCAGCTGATTTTCAGGAAAACAAAAAAATCATTTTGTATGCAACTCATTGGTTTACTTTTTGTGTTTGATTCTCGAAAGAAACATTCAAATTGTTATTACATTCATTTGAAAAAAAAAAAAAATTGAGTTAGAGTTTAAATTTTACTTTTAGGCTGATCTCACTCAGGGTTAAAGACCAAGCGATTCCTGTAGTTGTTATAGGCTTATTTTATTAGTTTTTTAAAGTCTAACGGACAGTTTAACGAAGTAGGATTTGATAATAAATCTTGGTGGCAACAAATAAAAAAAATAAAAATAAAGTATAGAGAAGTTAGCTATGATACAGGAGCTGAAAAAGTTGGTTATCAAACTAAAGATCATGTGAAAAGAAGATTTTTGAGATTAATTAAATTAAAATTTTCTAATACATTTTAGGAACAAAAAAAATAAAAATTATCATTTGTGTACACGCTACCTCACCCTTTTTTATAACATAAAAAGAAATATATATCTATGTATAAATGATAATAATTAGGCAGGGCGGTAAAATATGTGAATTCTATGCTGACATCAGGAAAGAAAGAACCGGATACATGGGTAGGAGCACTCAAATGAAAAACAAACAAGGCAAACTGACAGCAGTCAAAGACGAAGTGCTCGGAATCTGGAAGGATTACTTTGAGCAGCTGCTGAACAGTGAAGATCCCTCAGAGGACGAGGACATGGACCACGCTGAGGACCATCCCAGCGATGTAGTAGAGGAGCCGGATCTACTGGATGTACAGATGGCGATTGAGAAGGTAAAGCGGCGAAAAGCCCCTGGAATAGATAGCTTACCTGGTGAGCTATTCAAGGAAGGGGGTGAGTCACTGACGAGCCATCTACACCAGCTCATCCTGAAAATATGGAGAGAGGAAAAGATCCCGGACGTTTGGAACACAGGTCTCATATGCCCAATTCTGAAAAAGGGATCCATGTATGAGTGCGAAAACTATAGAGGAATAGCACTATTCCCTGTCGCATACAAAATCCTGACCTACATAATTCTAAACAGAATGAACCCGTACTATGAAAAGTCCCTTGGCGACTACCAAGCAGGGTTCAGAAGAGGAAGAAGCACGTCCGATCAGATCTTCATCCTTAAACAGATACTCGATAAACGTTGGGAAATAAATCAAGATGTGCACGCCTTATTCGTCGACTTCAAAGCAGCCTACGACTCGGTCGACAGGAGCTGTCTTTGGAAAATACTGACGGAACTGGGTTTCCCAGGGAAATTGGTACGATTGACTCGGGCGTGTATTAATGGATCCCGATGCCGAGTCCTGGTACAAGGAGAAATGACTGAAAGCTTCGACGTGAAGTCAGGATTAAGACAAGGCGACTGCCTATCCCCGATGCTGTTTAACCTAGCCTTGGAAAAAGTTATCCGAGAATGTACCAAGGCAAGCGGGGGAGTGCACGTAGGGAAAATGCATAAGTTCCTCGCATATGCGGATGATGTGACTGTGCTAGGAAGTAAGAAAGAAGACATTCAGTCACTCGCCGGTTCCCTGATCACTTCAGCGAGAGACATCGGCTTACAAGTTAATCAAAATAAGACGAAGTACATGATAGTAAGCCGAAACCTACACGTAATCGACGATATAAGTGTAGGAAGCTATGCCTTCCCTAAAGTATATAACTTCAAATACCTCGGATCTACAGTAACCTCAATAAACGACCAACTAACAGAGGTCGACCAACGAATAGCCAGTGCCAATCGTGCGTTTTTCTCGGTCTCTCGAGTCCTAAGATCTAAGAAAATCTGCCGCCCACTGAAAATCAGGGTCTACAACACAATAATCAAACCCGTGCTAATGTATGGGTGCGAAACTTGGACACTGACCAGCACGTTACAAGCAAGAATCGAAAGATTCGAAAGGAAGGTGCTAAGGTCAATTGTAGGCCCAAAGTGGGATAATGAACTGGGACTCTGGAGAAGAAGGACTAAAGAAGAGATTGTAGGGGAAACCCAACAATCGATAGCGCACGATATGAAAGCTAAGAGGTTAAAAAAAACTGATAATAATTATGATTATATATAAATCATATTTTTACTTTTTCCTTTGGGTTTCCAACAGTTACGTTTTTGTTTGATGAAGAATCGAAGAGGAATTAGTGAAGAAACTGCGATTCCTGTAAGAACTACTAGACAAAAGAAGATAATGAAGAAAAATCATTTTTGTAATAAAACAATAAAATTAACCTTCCTCAGCTTTTTTTTTTTTTTTTTTTGTTACTCTTATTTTAATGCAGTATTTCATTTAACGGAAGGATTCACTTGGATTTATTTATATATATTAGTTACCTTATCACACAGTTGAAAAGTTAGAAATAGTTCCGTACAATGCTCCACATCACATCATAAGGCTTATAGCAGAGGCCCGAGGCGCCCGTATCAGTTTGCTCTGGTGTAACTAACAACTGGAGGAAATAAAAGAGGTCCTGTAAAGCAGAGATACCGAAGACCCAGAGGACCGCCGATAAAGGAGCAAAGTCCTGCCCGACTAATATTACCGCCTGCGGAGGGTGGTAGGGACCAACATCTGATAACTGAGGATTCTTCATGAGTCTACTGGGAGCACGCTCAGATATAATCGTCTCCATAGTTAGTTAGTTTAACCCCATGTTACCTTATTCTGCAGCAGTGAGCTGTAGAGAAAATTTTCAGCCTCCATTATACAGTAGAGCCTTCATTAACCGTGGATTTCGTTACCTGTATTTAAATTTTGTATGAATATTATATAGCTACTCCACGCAGAACGATTCCGCGTATACTTATCTGGTCTAGTCCTCTCTCCAAGGCAGTTTGTTAACCTAAAATTTCGAAGGTTAGGCAGTGACTCTTGTAGTTAAATTCTTTTTCTTGTTCAAGTCCTACCTATTCTGAACTGCTGATAAGAATAGCTTGCAATTTAGAGTTCACTGATATTACTTCATAACCAATCAAATTTTTTTAAGTCTGAGTTCAAGCTAATTGTTTAACCACAATATGATTATTATACAGTAGATTTAATTATGATCTTATACGAATGAATCTATGTATATGTAAACGTAACAAAATGAAAAAAAAAATGATTGAATTGAGATAGATCGAATCGATAGAATAGATTGCTAAATATCTTTATTATTTAAATAAAAGTAATTTGAATTATTATCTAGATAATTATCTACTCAATTGGAGACGCTCCTAATTGTAAATAACTAACAAACTTAGCACCATTATGGATAATTTATAACATATGGATAGATTTTATACCAAACTATTTTATTACCATACTATTTTGCAAAGCCATCAAACATCCAAAGAATTCAGACGTTCCCGTTCAAACGATTGAGGAAAATAATAGCAGCACCAAACTATGATTTATCACCTAGATTAATCATCTAGACTTACTGTTCTAACCATTTGGCGTTCTATGAAATCACCTCGACCGTCTTGCCTACTAGATCTGTGTCCAAGTCCGTTTATTAGAAGACCTGGTTACTAGAAGTTGAATTCAATGTAAAGTAAACGGAACGAAGCCGGGGAAATCATAGTTATCCGCTAATAATAGATGTCTGTTCAGGGAACCCATTTTTATTGTATATAATTCTTTAGTTTAATTTTTAGTTCAGCATTTTTAAATTATTAATTCTAAGTTCAATAATTAATAAATTGTAAATTAAGTGATTAATATATTGTCGTTAAATTATTTATCAAATTTAACATTGAATATCATACCAATAAGTATTTAATTAGCATTAGTTTAGTGTTATGTGCGTGGAAGTCTGTGATTGGTCGAAGAAGCTCTGAGACAAACAAAAGACGCTTTAAGTCAGTCAGCTGTTGTCGCTGTGCTGTCAGCTCAGCCGAGTACGCATTACTCATCACGCTTAAAACATTCTTTAAAAACATTTATTACATTCTCGTACACCCAGGGTGTTCAGTTGTGTATTGTGCACATTTGCAGACATTATTTTAGAAGACGAGCGAAGAGGAAGATTAAGTTCCCATGGATGGATGGACATTTAAAGTAAAATAACTCCAATATTATTTTTTATATAATGTCTGAACTTTAAATTTTGTTTGATCTTCAACTTTAAATAACATTCTATTAACATTGGACTTAACCTTTTAACATTAAATCAAATTGCTGAATTCAGTTATTATATATATCTTTGTATTATAGTTATTAATCATTTGTTTATTACTCTACACTATAGTTCATCAATGGCCATTCGATTAAAACATAATTTTTGTCTATAATAGTTTATAAGTTGTCTTTCATTTTCATCCAATCATTTTAGTTTCATTCTTGTTTAATAAATCCCACATATATTATTTCACAAAGCGTAAAAATCGGTTTTTCATCAATTATAAGGTCCTACCGTGCTCAAATGCCACGAATGTGGTATCGTTGGATTCAGAATTTCACGGAGCTTTTGCGAATTGCATTCTCAGGGTCCATTTTTTGGTCCAAAATAAAATATCGACCTAAACGTACTGACTCAACGGATCGAAACGAATAAAATTGGGTTTTATGGATTGCGATACGAGCATTAAGTTCTTTAAAACTAAACTGGGGTTTGCGTTTTAAAGCCCTAAAACCTATCATTTCTGAGATAACGCCTGGGTTAGGCTCCTCCGCCGCACGTGGTCAACTACTTATTGTATTACGTTACAGCAAATGCTAGGACCTGTCGTTTGTTTGTTTGTTTGTTATTGTTTAGGGGCGAAAAACTGCTGAGGTCATCAACGCCCATTGGTTTCTTTATTTATCTATCTTGGGGAAACTACCGACCCAAATCCCGCCGGACACCGACGAGAGCGGCACCCAGGCCGATGGGGGCCAGCCGGAGCAAAGGGGGCGCCCCGGTCCCACATGTTCTTGTTTGGTGGCTTTTCTTTTGACACGAGGCTCTGGTAGAGGATGTGGATAAAAACCATGTTGTCCACCTAACTTAATTACATTAGTACAATACACTAATGTTTACATATAATTGTGCATGGAAAAGTCCAAATCCTCCAAAGTCCTCGGAGCTAACATGCTCTATGAGACCTGAGACGTCCCCGATACCCCAGCCCAACCCCCAGCAGCCCAGGAACCCACTCCCCCCGGCCCACAGCTTGACGGATCGGCGGAGTCCTTTTTAGTGTTACTATTATTTATTAGGTTGGTTTTTTTTTTTTTTTAAATAAAAAAGAATAATAATAATAATAATAAAAAAGTAAATAAAAAAAATTATAAATAAATAGGTATGCAAATAGGAATATAGAGTAAAACTTAGATGCTCGAAAATAACTTGCTTTTTTGGAGAAACTGAATGACCCTACTTATCATATCTTCGTCATTTTTTAGCGCTTTTGAGAGTTCCGGAGGTATATCGAGTTGTTGCAGTAATGATTTATAACGACGGCATTCCTCGAAGATGTGTTTAATTGTAAGACTATTTTTACATGTTTGACATTGTGGTGGTTCTTCCCTCGTTATAAGGTGGCTGTGGGTCAATCGAGAGTGTCCTATTCTGAGTCGAGTAATTGCGACCTCATCTCGGCGTTTATTACGGTTTGAGGTTGACCATGGCTTCACTGTTCGTTTTACATTTTTTAGTTTACTTGGTGGGCTTTCATCCCACATAGATTGCCATCTATCTTTAATGGTCGCCCTTAATGGTCGGGCCAGTTCTGAGGCTGTCAGAATAGCAGTTCCTCTTCCTGGGAGAGATAACGCTTCACCGGCAGCTTTGTCGGCCATCTCGTTCCCGGTGATGCCCACATGCCCAGGAGCCCAGATGAAGTGGACCGACTTTCCGATTCCCTCTAGCATTTTTCGATATTCGTGAATTCGTACTATCGTGGGGTGGTCTGCATACATATTATTTATACCACGAAGCGCGCCAATAGAATCGGATACGATTGCGATGTGTTCGATGTTTCGTTCTGTAACTGTCATTGTAAAGTATAGTGCGGATGCTATGGCGTTCAATTCGGCGGTGTAAATACTGCAAAGGTGGTGGAGCTTCTTTTTGTGAGTTGATGAAGATGTAACAAATGCGGATGCTGTTGCGATTTCTGATTTGGAGCCATCCGTGTAAATCACTATGTGTTTTGGAGGGAGCGAAGTAGTTGTTGGAATTTGTCATGATATTCGGATGGGGCAGTACTATCTTTACGGAATTTGGATAGGTCTAGATACAGCTTCGGAGGTTGGTAGGTCCAAGGCGGAGTATTTACATCTGGAATGTTGACGGAAATGGTCTTTAATTCATTGACAACGGATGAAAATCTTTCTGCGACGGGTAGTGTTGCATTTGGTTTTTGTTGAAACTTCCTTGAAAATTTTGGCTCGAATAGATATTTATAGGTTGGATGTAAAGGCTGTAAATATAAACGGGAGATGTAGTTTGTTGCTAAAGTTTGTCTTCTAAATACTAAGGGTGGAAGTCCGGATTCAACGCACAGGCTTAGGATAGGGCTGGTCCTGAAAGCACCTGTTGCGATTCTAATACCAGTATGGTGGACGGCATCGAGCTTTGATAGACATGAAAAACGAGCTGAGCCGTACACAAAACTCCCATAGTCCAGCTTCGAGCAGATAAGGGCCCTGTAAATTTTTAGCATTGTATATCTGTCAGCTCCCCAAGTTGTTCTACTAAGAACTTTCAGAATTTTCATTTTTTGTGTGCATTTTTCTTTGAGAAAATTTATGTGACAATTCCAAGACAGTCTTCTATCGAATATGAGCCCTAAAAAACGATGGTTGTCGACAAAATGTAATGTTGTATCTCCTAGGGTAAGCTCCGGTGATATAAGCGTTCGTCTTCTGCGGCTGAAGTGTAAGCATTTTGTTTTTTCTGTGGAAAATTTAAGGCCAGACGATCGGGACCAATCACTCAATCGGTTTAACGCTTCTTGAAGCTTCCTTTTTATGTCTTCAATGTCGTTAGAACGGTATAGAATGGCCAGGTCGTCGACGTACAGCATTACTTTTACCCCCCTTGGCAAATTTTTTCCTAAGTCATTGATCGACAGGGCAAATAGAGTTGTGCTGAGCACACATCCTTGTGGTACTCCATTCTTTTGCTCACTAATTTGGGATAGGGTGCCTCCAATCCGAACCCTGAACGTCCGGTGAGATAGAAATCGCTTTATAAATTTTAAAATATTGCCTGTGAAACCGAGATTTTGTAATTTTTTTAGGATATCATTTCTATTGGAGTGGTCAAATGCTTTGAGCATATCGAAAAAAATAGCTATTGCCTGTTGGTTTTGAATGAAAGTATACTGAATTTCTGTTTCTAGTTGGACGATGTGGTCAATCGTTGATCTACCTTTGCGGAAGCCGCATTGAAAATTTTGTAAGATGTGGTTTTTTTCCAGAGTCCACACTAGTCGTTTGTTGACCATGCGCTCCAATATCTTGCATAAGCAACTGGTCAAAAATATTGGGCGGTAACTGGATGGTTGCCGTTTGTCCTTTCCGGTCTTCAGGATTGGGACGACTTCTGACTCTAGCCAGATTTTAGGGAACTCGCTTCTTTTCCAAACTTCATTATAAAAGTCGAGCAGCCAAATCAAACTATCATGCGGTAGGTGTTTGATCATTGCATAATGAATACCATCTGGGCCTGGTGAGGATCCTTTCAAATGCCTAAGTGTGAATTGGAGTTCCCACATGGAGAAAGGGCGGTTATATTCTTTAATATGGCCTTCTGAGTCACCATTAAATGCATCTAAGCAGTGTGTCGGTTCAGAAAATGGTTGATTTGAGGGTGTATTAAATACTTGTGAGTAGTAATCGGCAAATATTCCAGAAACTGTGTCGGGGTCATCAGTAAGTTTTCCATCGTGTGATAAGGTGTATCGGGTGGTCGAGTAGTTTTTATAAACTTTTCTTATTTTGTCCCAGACTAAGCTTGCTGGTGTGGAAGAGTTTATTGTTTCAACATAATGTTTCCAGGATTCTGATTTTATATTGTTAACGGTTAGTCGGCAGATGGCTCGTTGTTTTTTATATTCGATCAGATTTGATTGACATGGATTTTTTTGGAATTTTTTAAGAGCTCTACGACGGTTTCGAATTGCGATCCTGCATGGTGGCACGGATGGTCTCTTAGGGGTGCCTTTGGTTTGAGGTATTGTTGATTTTGCCGCCTCCAATATAACGTCTAAGAAAATCTGGCATCCTTTTTCGATACTTAATTGAGATGGCAATGTTTCAGGTGGTCTAGCAAGAGCAGAGAAGAGTGCCCAGTCAGCTTTATCGAGAATCCATCGAGGCTTCTGGTTTATATGGTGGTTTATATTTTCAAATTTAAGACGGATGGGGAAATGGTCGCTTCCGTAAAGTTCCGGCAGTACTGTCCAATCAATGAGGTTAAATAGCGAAGGACTGCACATAGCTAAGTCTATAGACGAGTAACTGCCAAAACTGTGACTTAAAAAAGTTGATTCACCTGTATTAAGAAGTAAAAGGTTCGAAATTTCAATAAAACTTTCTATTACTCTTCCTCGGGAATTTAAATCTGAAGACCCCCAAAGAGGGCTGTGTCCGTTCATATCACCGACAAGGAGGACCGGTTGGGGTAATTGGGAGTAAATATGGAGTAGATCTTCGGTTTGTATAAGTGGGTCTTGGGGTAAGTAGATATTACAAAGTGTGAATGTAATGCCAAGGTGTATGGTAATTGCTGTAACCTGGAGTGGTGTATCTATTTCTATTTCTTGTGAATAGACAGAGCTATTAACAGCGATAAGTACTCCTCTTGAGCCATGATCATCGGGGCCATCGGTCCTGTATATGTTAAAATTTTTTAGCGAGATATTGTCCCTAGCTTTAAGGTGGGTTTCTTGTATGCAGATACATAACGGACTCTCATCTTGTATTAAAATTTTCAAGTCGTTAAAGTGGGTTTTTAATCCATTACAGTTCCATTGAATGAGAGTCATTTTGGAAATTAAGTAAGAGAGTGTAAAAGGGATTAAGTTGTAGGAGTCCAAAATCTTTCATTTGATATGTGATAAAAAAATAAATAAATAAATAAAATAAAAAGTAAAAAATAATAAAGCGTTTACGCATTAATACCCACATACACATACTTACGAGTAACTGCAGAGATGTAAAAAAACAAACAAATAATATAAGCATATGCACACATAACCCATTATGCACATATATACAAGTATACTTACGTATATTTGTACTTATAAACACAAACACACATTTACATATATATACGCGTTTAGAAAAGAATATTCTTTTACACATATACCAGCAAGGAGGTAAAAGAATGAGTATAAAAGCAAACGTATGTATATAAATTAGTAAAACGGTAGTTGTAATGTTGTGTATCATGATAGTACTTTATTTTATATTTATTTACTCAATGGATATAATAAGTTTTTACGTTATTTTCTTCGTGCCTTTTTTGTTTGCTTTGGTTTTTACTTTAATAAAACCCTCCTCGTCAGCTGACTGGTGCACATCGTCAAGTGACATGTGCATATCTTGGGTGCCTAAAGAGGGAGTAGGCGGTCTAGATGCAGCAACAGTAGGTGGAGGTCCGTTGCTGTCGACGGTGGGAGTTGCAATGATAGGAGCCACGGCCGTGGAGGTAGTGGCGAGGGAGGGGATGGGAGGAGTGGGGATGGGAGCCTCGGGCGTGGCCGGCGGGGCTCGGGTCTGCGCCGAACTACTTCGGCTTCTCGTCGGAACTCTTCGTACCGACCGGGGCTCACGAGGTTGAGAGAGGTTGATTTTGTTACTTTTTATAGGTGTAACAAATTTATGATTATTATTATTATTATTATTATTACTTTCAATATTTTTATTTATATTTATATTTTCGCCAAAAATAAATGGGATGTCGACTTGTGTGCCGATTTCTTTTTTTTCTATTTTATTTGTTTCTTTTACGATGTTCGCGAATGATTTATTGAACATAGTGGGGTATCTTTCCTTGTATATTTTTCGGGCTTCCATTAAAGAGATCTTTTTTGCAATTTGAATAGATTTAATTTCTTTTTGCATTTGGAAGATAGGGCTCGTTATTACATTTGGAGTTTTCCCCATGTCTAGGTTTTCCACATTGTATACAAATAGTTTGTTTTTTGCATTGCGCAGTGGGATGATAGAAACCTAAACAATTGAAGCACCTGAGGGGATTAGGTATGTATTGGTGGACTTCTATTGTTTGGTATCCCACTTTAATGGATTTAGGAGCGGTTGGAGTGGGGAATGTAACAATATAACTATGTGTCTTTATGTGGCAGAGAGAACGAGACCCCATCACATGTGTTGGGTAGCTGTCCACATAACCATCTTCTGATTAATCGTCGCCATCACAGGGTTAAGCACGCCATAATGGAGATGCTGGCTGAAAAGGGGTATAAGTGTCTGGAAGAAGTGTATGGCATAGACACTGACGGCTCCACCCGATATGCCGATATAATAGCATACAAGCCAAATGGTAAGGAGGTTTATATATTAGACCCGACCGTGCGCTACGAAACAAACGACAGCGAACAGGCCGAAAAAGTAGATAGGGATAAGAAGAAGATCTACGAAAAATGTTTACCCTTCTACAAAGATAAATTTTATGAAGAATTAGGTGATAGGGAGTTTAAAGTCACAGGATTGTGGTTCGGTTCGCGAGGAACAATTGGTAAAGTAGCAAGGAAATTCTTCGACGTGGTGGGAATTGACCAAGAAAAATTGACCATCCTAGCTGAATCAATTCTGATTGATTCATTAGGTATTATAAATAATCATATTTATAATTGACAACTGCTTGGCAGGCTGCATTATTTATATAAAAAATGTAAATGGGTGATATTTAGTATATTTTATTATATTGTGTTTCTTATTATATTTATTATATTTTAGTCTATTATAATTGCTTTGTATTCAGCAACTAATTGGTTTTGACTTAATTTTGGTTTACGCTTGCGTTACTAAAATATGTATATTTTTTACTGATAAGAAAGCTGTGTTTTAAGCAACTCAATGTAATTGAGCAGCCCCACTTCTGTCATGTATTTTGATAATAAAGTGTTTCTCTCGTTACCATTTTTTTTAATTGTTATTCTCACAATATCTTTAATAACATTAATCATTTCTTTTTTGATTTCTTCGATTTCTAAATATTGAAAATCAAATACTTTTATTATACCCTTACTATAATTAAGGCTACTATGGGGTGTCACTTCAATGGGAAATTGCTCTCCGAAATTTTTAATTTTTAATAGGGAATCTGATTGAGTACCCTTAAAGGTCTCTATCAGTAAGGATCCGTCTTTTATTTTTTTAATGTTTTTTACTTCTCCTACGAGCCCAGTTATGAATTTATTTATAAAAAAAGGTGAAACCTTTTTAAAATCTTCCTCATCCGTTCTTTTCATTATAAGGAAGGTGGGTCTAATATTATTGTTTTCTCCAATATTGATTTTATCAGGAGGGTTTTTAATTCGGCCCCCGATCTTGTCTTCTTCTTTTAGCCACAGGGCTAGTTGCATCGTCTGGTTCATCCATTAGTCAGGAGACCAGGTTGGTTAATTAAATTAATTATAACAATCGAGAGATGAGAAAAAAAAAATAAAATAATAATAGGAAAAAAAAAAATAAAAAATCAATAACTGCTATAAATAAAGAAAAGTATAAGAATAAATAAAAAAAAAAAACTTCGTAAAAGTATAGAAAAATGGTTAATTTAAAAGAAAATATAGTGAAATAAAGTTAAAGACTTATCGTAGCAGCGCTGTGATCCTTCCTCTCAGGAGTCCAAGCTAATACTCCAGGACCTGTCGTGTTTAAGTTCTAAAAATGTTGTTTCGTCTGATTTAGACTTAATTGTAGCGTTGGAAAATTGCACTCTCACATTTAGCAATTACAGTATACTCCCACTTTACCGGTTCCCGTTTAACCGACTCTTCGGATAAACTGATGGACGCTGTAAAAGATAAAAATTCTTTTTAAAATCCTTAAAAACATTTATAATTTTGTCATATTCTCAATAAAAAATTTTGTTAAAATTTGTATTATGTTGCGGTTCGATAGGTCTTAAATAAATTAAAATGTAGGCAAAAAGTCTTTTGTTTTATACTTTCACTTACCTACATATGAAATATATAGTATGGGGAAGTATTGCGATCGTGAAAAGTTTCCACTTCCGGATTTAAACGGAAATACACGTTTTGGGGTCCTCTGAGTCCAAATAACCAAGTCCCGCGAAATGGACTGTGTGTGTGTGTGTGTGTGTTTGTGTGTGTGTGTGTGCGCGCGCGCGCGTGCGTGTGCGTGTGTGTGTGAACAGACTAGCTCAAAAACTATAAACCGTGCGAACCTGAAATTAGGTATTTATTATATGTATATGCCCGCGATGTGACAGCAAAAAATTCATCAAAATTGCCCAGAGGGAGGGGGTACTTTATTCAATAACTTTTTACATTTTTTTCGATTTTCTCAAAAACGGCTCCAACAATTTTGATTAAACTGAGTATTTGATGTATTGATATGCCCGAGATATGACTAAAAATTTCATCAAAATTGATCAACCGGAAGGGGGACTTTACTTAATAAATTTTGTATCATTTTCACCTGTTTTTTTTATTTACTCAAAAACGGCTTCAACGATTTTAATCAAACTGGGTATTTGATGTATATATATGCCAGAGATGTGATAGCCAACATTTTATCAAAATTGGTCAAACGGAGGGGGGACTTTACTTAATAAATTTTGTGACTTTACTTAATTCATTTTCACGTGTTTTTTTTATTTACTCAAAAACGGCTTCAACGATTTTAATCAAAATGGGTATTTGATGTATATAAATGCCAAAGATGTGATAGCCAACATTTTAGAGGAGAAAAAAAGAAAAATATTCAGTCAACTCATAAAACACGTTGAGCCCATGCATGCGGAGTACGCCTTTAATGACAGATCATTGTTCATAATCAAAGCCATTCTGTTCATTTCATGGAAATTATTTGTTTCATGGTAACTAAATGAAATTTTCATCAAGTACATAGAGAATTATAAAATCAGACGACTTGGAGTATCATGCTTGCATTGCCGAATTATCACAAGTATAAACTTTTATTTATTAATAAAATAAATTAGTGTTTTTTATAGAGAATATGAAAACAAAAATAAGAAAGGAATGTGGAAAAATGTGTAACTTTGAGAAGTGGCATTAAAAAAATGCATTAATTTCTATTTTAAGTAAGTTGGTAAGTGAAAGTTGTGTGTTGCGCGCACGCACCAAATTTTTTTATTTTTTACCGTATGCCAGTAAAACAAATCTCTTCGAAGTAAAATTGATCTTGAAACAAAATCCGTATCCTCCATTCATTTCATTAAAAAAGAAATAGCTTCCTATATTTTGACAAGAAATTTCGTCAGTTGACATTAAGGTGCTTATAAACGAAAAAAAAAAAAAAAAGATTAGTGAAAACTGAATAGATTGATAGTGTAAATTTTCTTAAATTGTTAAATAAAATTGGCCCAAAAAAGGTTTCTTTAATTAATAACTATATAGCCTTTGTAAAATAGGTTTGGGTTTTATCGAAATATAGAAGTTATAATAATATATTTTGCTGGTTTTTTATACACTTTTCCGGATTGACCGGCTCATTCACGGCAAATGTATCCGTTCCGACGAGGAGGGATAAGCAGGAGTCCAATTTAGTCATTGGCGGATCTGAGGCGAGGGGGGTGCTGTGGGGGCTGGAGCTCCTCCCTCTGGAAAATTTTTCGTCATTTAAAGTGATTTTCCTTAAAGTAAGGAAGCAAGTTAAAGAACAAAAATGCGCAGAACAGGTAGAATTTCAGTTGTGGGAAGGTGAAAAAGCTGATCGGCAGTTCCAAATGAAGGGCTGTGGGGCTGCAGCCTCCCCCGATTAGGATGCAGCCGCTGTGGGGCTGCAGCCTCCCCCCATTAGGATGCAGCCCCCCCCTTTACAATCGGCTGGATCCGCCCATGACTGTAATCCAAAATATATATAAAATAAATAAAATCTATTCATGGTGATTCATAGTAACATAGTGATTCATTAGAACTTTGGTTTTATCAACTTATCTTTTTTATAATGGGAATTTCAGAAAAATAAAGTATCGAAATAAGAAAAACGAATTTCAATGGTTTCTATGCGGGCTTTATGACACATACACGTTCCACGTTTTTGGGCCAGGCGTTTTACAACTCTAAAACTTTGGTTTTGGTGGGTTAGGCCTCTCAGCTTCACGAGGCTACTTATTGTTTTGTTGCCTCTCCATGGATAGAAACCTATTTGATGTCGTTCTTACCACTTAGAAGACTATCTTCCTCTCCATTGTCAGAAAAATAACCGTAAAAAGCATCTTATGAACTGTTTTTGAAAAACAAAATCAGTAGGGAAGTTAATATCAGAATCTAGAAAGATTAATTTCCAAGACTATGCAACATTCTTAGTGATTTCATATATTCCAGGAAGATTACAGGAAACTTTTGTAGAGAAAAACGTCAGAAAATGAAGTTCTTCCTTAACTATTAAACAGAAAAATAATTTATTCTTCCTTGCTGTAGAAAAAAAATTTCACTTTAAGGCCCGAGTGGTTGGGGGAGAGGGGGGGTACGACAGGCAAAAAAAAAAAAGTTCATTTCATGGTTATGTTAAACCTAGAAGTAAAATGTGATACAAATCTTCGTGCGAAGTGCTTCGCACGGGTCCACCTAGTTATTTGTATTTAATAAATTATAGTTTAAGCTTTAAATATCAGAGAATTTTCTTTATTTCCTTTCATTCATATTATTTTGTTCTCCTTTTTTATTATGCCATTATTTTCTAAATCACAAAGGTAAACTTTATGTTAAATATCTTCCATGTTATTCTTTTATTATTTAAAACTTTTTAATACATTAACCAACAAAACTAAAAGCATTAAGCACCCGGCCATACTTTCATCATCAGGGAAGCGAAAGGTTTTTATTATTAAAACCTAACTTGCCTGAACAATGTCTGTTTATTAAAAGTGCCCGTTGAGGGAAGTTCCACTGTATTTCATTTGAAAACTGGAAGCAGAATTTCACGATCGCAATACTTTTCCTTAGTGTTTACTTCATATAAAGGTAAGTGCAAAGATGGGTGGCGGTATGGCCGAGTGGGCAAACGCGTTGAAAAATACGCATTGACTATGGCAATGTATGATTGGAAACCCGAAGATACAATAGCAAGTTCGAAGGTCCCTACCCAGGGGACTTATAGCCTAGTCGGCGAGGGAGGACAAAAAAATGATGGTAAAAGCAAGTAAAAAGAAATACTTAGTTGAAATGAGTTAGTTTGTTTTAACGTCACTTAATGCCACTTAGGCTAATAGGACGATGCTACAGTGGGAGTCCTAAATTTTACCTATCCAGGTATAATAATAGGATAGGGATCTTTAACAAGATAAACATCTTTTGACATCATACAGGCTCGGGACCTCCATTTAACGTCCTATCCGAGGGACGGCATAGCCAAGGATGTTTTACTCCCTTTAAAAATCCTAGGGTCACCGTAGGATGCGAACCCGCGACCTTCAGTATTGTAAGTTTCTATGCTAACCTACAATTCTAAAGGTCGCGGGCTCGCGTACCGTGGTGGTACTACAATTTTTTAAAAAAAGTAAAAATACTTGGATATGCTGTCGAATAGGCCGTTAAATGGAGGTCCCGAGCCTGTACGACGTCAGGTTCTCGTAAAGGTCCCTATCCTAATTATACCTGGATAGGCAAAATTTAGGATTCCCTCCCACTGTTACGATTACCTCAAGTGGCATAAAGTGACGTTAAACAAACAAACAAATACTTGTTATAAGATACTAGCATTCCGCGTCGCGGCTTCGCTCGCGAGCCTTTAAAATCAATTCTGTGATCATTATCTTGGTATTGATTTAATATAATATGTTAAGGAGATTTAGTAGAATCGGAGCTTCCGGTAGGTGGAAGGTTGGAGGGGGAAGCTGCCGGCTCGGTAGAAGAGAGGGAGGCGCGCAATGGAGAGAGTTCACTAAAACCGCCGAAACAACTTACTCGTCGTGAACGCTTCATTTTTCGGCTTTAAAACATCGTTTTCGACGCCCCGTAGATCAAGTCTTTAAAATGAGTCCAAATTAGATAATTTCTGGAAGTGCAAAATTAGGTGTCCGTTAGAGCTAAACGACAATATCGCCATTTAAACCCCTTAGGGGTTACATTTTTGAAATTCCTTCCTTAGTGGTTACCTACATCGCGTTTAAAACCTAAATTCCTAACTTCAAGTTTCTATCATTAGTAGTTTTTGCTCAACATTCAGGACAAAGCCTCTTATATATATATATATGGAGAAGAAATCGAAATAAACACCACCCCCAATCATGGGAATCACATGGGTGGGCATTATTTGATTACCACTAATATTTAAATAATCACTAGCCATATTTTATGTGAATGTCTATTTTAATAATATTGTAACGTTAAATCGATATTCAAATAAAAAACATATAATTTAAAATCTCAACAATAGATTTCCCTTAGAGTTAAGCGACAAATTCGCCATTTAAGCCCCTTAGGGGTTACATTTTTGAAATTCCTTTCTTAGTGGTTACCTACATCGCGTTTAAAATCTAAATTTCGAACTTCAAGTTTCTATCATTAGTAGTTTTTGCTCTGCGTTGATTCTGTCAGTCAGGACAAAGCCTCTTATATATATAGAGATGATACGAACATATGACATATCATAGCAAAGTATTTTTACTTTCTTTAAAAAATCCTAGAGCCTCTTCGGGACGTTTAGCATAGTAAGTTTCTATGCTAAGCACTATACCAGAGGTAACCCCTGAAATGAATTTGGAATGTTCTCGTTAGAGAGAATAGTTTTGTATAAATAGAGTTATAGAATAAAAACTTCAAGGATAGAAGTTTCTACAGATCTTATAAAAGGCCGTATATTTAGGGAGAATATGAAATCCCTCATCCCTCCTCTAGTATGAAAGCTCTCCTCTGTAATCCCTGCCTAAACAATTACAAATGGCTTCCAGGCGTTGTTTGAAAAATGTCCTCCTTTTCGTTAATGGGTGGCGATTAATCGCGGTGCCTGTTGTATCGGCGAGCTATTTACAAGGTAGCCCCGCACTAGCGCACCCTCCCGGTAGCTACAATTAATTCTAATTCGACGGGCGAGGGCCAGGGAGCCGATGGTGACAGTGTTTGATGGCGGGGCAATTTCCCCGCGTCAGCGTCACGTGTGCCGCTAATATCCATGTCCTCATCATTAGCCCCCGCTGTTATGAAAAATAGCTCCGCCTTCTCTAATGTCCCGAATTTGTACCAAGGGAAATTTTTTAATATCCAACCGAAGTGAAAAATGGAAAAGGATTATTGGAATCGGCTAAGAGGAAAAGGGTAGCGTCTATTCTATTCCGTTTTAATATCAGGAAGCAATAACATTCGGAGAAGTCGTAAGATATGTTCGCCGCCAAAGGTTTCTGTTTCGTTTTTTTGTTTCACCAGACCGCCCTCTACAAACTAACGACCCTACACCCTATGTTCCTTTATTAAACAGATATATCTTCGATTGGTTTGGGGCTGCCCCGATGTAAAATGAGGCAATTAATGGAACCGTTTCTTATCAACAGGCGGTACCCTCACTTTTTGCATATGACCCTTTTTTTCCAAATGAATACTCTAATAATATCCTGACTCTGTTACAAGTGTAACTTCCACCGTTCTAAAGCTCATGTAAGAACAATTTGTTTATTTATATAGTTAGCAATGACATTGCTTTTAATGTCTAAGCTTGTATGACGGCAAATGAGTTTATGAACTATTTGATACTATAACAACTCTCTCAAGATTAATGGCCGGGTTTACAATTCCCTGTTTGAACAGGAAATCACGAGAACGTCGTTTAAACAAGATTTCGTATTTAACGATAGAATTTCATTAATCCGTTGTAGAATATGTTATCAGTCCCGTTAAACATAGGTTAGAGAGTGCACTGCCAACATAACTGGAATACTTTTAAAGTATAAATTAAACAATACCAACAAAAAATAAAAAGAACCTAAGAGGTTAGAAAAAAAGAATAATATTAGCACTTTAAGCAACAGGCACTATGGTCCAATGAATCTGTGCGTAAGCGGCGAAGTGTAATCAAGCGATTCCACATTCTGTGTTCCATCAACTGTTTCAGTAACCTGTTAAACAGAGTTTAATCGACTGTCCTAAGCCCGGCCATTATTCTTTAATGTTAAGAATATCTAATAACCCCTAATTGAGGGTCGGCAAGAAGATGGTTAAATTCTCAAAACAAATCAATTAATTATTTGTTAACTTTAGGCTCCAATATCTCTGGTGGGCTAGTTGATAAAAATCTCATTTTTTTACATGTTATGCTTACATGCAACATAAATCAACAGTAAGAAATTTCAACCTGTATATTTGAGTACATTAGTAGCTAAGAATTTTTGAAAATGGTCGATTTCGTGCTCATTTAACTTGATCATTCTTCATTAAAATTTTACTGTTTGTGAATTTTTTACTTTCAATACCCATTTTTAATTGTTTTGTTTTTTAATTTTATCTATGTCCAACGGAAAATATTTTTAATCACTTTTTCATTAAATAAAATAATAAAAATTCAATAGAGTAGATTTTAATTATAATTAAACCCAATATTTTTTTTTTTTTTTTGCATTATACATTGATAAAATTTAAAATAAAACAATTAATAAGGGTTATTAAATTTAAAAAATTCACAAAAAGTAATTTTTTAATGAAGTATGATCTAGTTTACGCATTGTTAAATGAGCACGAAAATGGCCATTTTAAAAATTCGTAGCTACCGATGTACTCAAATATACAGGTTGAAATTTCTTACAGTTGATTTATGTTGCATGTAAGCATAACATGTATAAAAATGAGATTTTATGAAAAAATCTGAACTTTAAAATTCATAAAAAAATTAGGTAAAGAATATACGGGTTAAGAGTACTTTTAATGAAAGCTACTTAGTTAGGTTTATTATCATGCCAAAAATCAGCTTTGGGGTATATGCCCTTATAACCAAAACATACCCTCAAAAACGGTGTTTTGAGAATTTAAAGCAGTTGTTTTCAATAGCACTTTTCAAGTATTGCACTTCAAAATATTCAAATAATAAAGAGAAAACGAAATATAGAAAAGAATTTAAGAAAAACAATTGTGTTTGAATTATTAGTCTATGACTTACCAGTCTTGAGAAAATGAGTTTTCTGTGAGAGCTTAAAAACTCAAAAATCGGCCTGAAATGTGAAACAAAAATGGCTACCATTTTGAAACGGTTGATCCTAAATGTTTAAAAAAATTGATTTGAACTACTGATTCCATACGTAATTGGTGGTAAAATTATAATTTTTTTCTAAAATGATCGAGCAAACGCTTTGGACCACTTGATATGGAATGACCCAATACTGTTTTGTAACGTTGTAATTTTAGCTCAATTTGTTTTGTTTGAAATTTTTGTGTCATCATTTTCCTCAATAAAATTATTCCTATTAAACCCATATCAACTGTTACAAAATAATACATATTTTCAAAGCCGTATTTTAATATTCTATTATAAGATCATTATTCCCGCCTCCTTCCAGTAATAGCTACCTTGCGTATTATTTTATGGCACATTATAAAAAATTGAGAACTGTGTACGGTTAATACAATGATCTGAGGGACTGTGTAGCTAAGGATATTTTTCACCCCCTTGAACCATTAATGCCAGCCTGCTACTTTTAGTATTCTAGCCTGCTATACTAACCACTACAGCAGAGGTGACCCCCATACAGAATTATTATACGATTTTTTGGCAAGGAATGATTATCGATTTCAAACCATGCTTTTAGGTGACGCGATATCTTTAAATGTGTTTTTTTTTCCTCTAAAATAACCAAATTTAATAAAATCACTATCATTGTAATTTCCACATTGAAAGATTTTAGTAATTTGTGTAAACATTTTATCCTTTTATTTTACAGGTTTCAACACAACTGACCTTTAAAAGAGAGGGAAATTTAATTACTGCCGCTCTAAAGGTAGAAAGGTATACGCTAACCGATTTAACTGACCGAACCCAATAATTCTGTTGGTGACATTTTAGGAAAACTCCATTTTTGCTGCAAATTTCCTGTTGAGTGCTATACACAATAATTATGTTGAAGAAGTTTAAGTTTCATCGAGCCAGCTCCACCAGAACTTTAGAGAATAACAGCCGCTATAAAAAGGCAGTAAAAAGTATAAATTAATTAGTGAGGAATAATGAAGGCTTTGTCTAGTTTATTGCGGCCCTGGAGAGGCCCAAATGAAAATTGACGCGCTGAGTTCCTCGGATGCCAGGCGTTCCGCAGCCACGTACCAAGTTTACTGCTCGGGGTCGAATTGAAATGAATCCATTACCTGTACCCCCCCCCCCCCTCCTACATGGTGCACCCCCCTCACAGAAATTTTATGACAGCTTTTATGAACCCCCAAAACGGAATTAGTTCAAATGTTTACACCTCTCTCTTGTGAAACAGTTGAATACGAATGTTTTTATTATTTCAATATTAGTAGAAGGCTGGTTTTATGGGCCTTATATAATTCTTACTTCTCAATTTATTCTTCAGTGCAATAAAATAAAAAGCAGGTATGGTAATCGCATCAGTAATGGACATTTACGTTACAGCTAAGGAAATTTTCGTCTTTTTTGCCGCCTGACGCCTTACACATTATAGTTATCAACGTCTCCCTTAGATATTTTTGTTTTTTTTTTTAAAGTATTTAATATATTTTTAGGATATGTTCCAGCCTTAAAATTTTTAAAACTATTAAGTTTTGCAACTTTATTCTATACTTTACCAAAACATGACTCCATTCTCTTATTCTTTATTTCATGTCATGACTCCACTGCCTCATTATCACGCTGTTATTACCTAAATTGAAAAGTCAAAATATTTGAGGAGGGGGGGAGTCATGACCCCGAGACTCCTCCCCTGAATCCGCCCACGGTCAGGACCTAATTTTACCAGAAGAGGCAAAATTTAAGACACTGTAGTATCGTCCGATTAGCCACAGTTGCATAAGGTAACGTTAAATAAACACACAAGATATTATATGTAATATGACAATATATAGATTTAATACAAGTAATATAAGTAATATATAATTTAATGCTTGTTATTGAGAATAAAGAGTTTAAAAAACTGATTAAGACAAACGAAAATTAATAGCCAAACCATTATAAAATGTGATTTTTCTTAACATGCCGATTAACAATAGCAGCACAAAATGAAGTAAAAAAAAATAAAAGCAAAAATTAATATAAATTTTTTTACAAATAACAATATATATATATATATATATATATATATATATATATATATATATATATATACTGTAATACGGGGTCACCTGTGGTATAGTGGTTAGAGGCAACCTACAATACTAAAGGTCGTGAGTTCGCGTCCCGCGGTGGCCCTAGGATTTTTTAATTAGAGTAAATAATCCTTAGCTTTGCCATCCCTCGGAAAGGACGTAAAATGGAGGTGCCGAGCCTGCACGATGTCAGGTACTCGTTAAAGATCCCCATCCTAAATATACCTGGATAGGCAAAATTTAGGACACCCACTGTAGCATCGTCCGATTACCCTATCATAAATGAGCGTTAAATAAACAAACAAACAAAAAAAAAATATATGATTTAAAAGAGTTCTAGATTTTGGAACAAACTGTTCTAGCGCATGTTCGGGAATAATCTATACTCGACTAGAACCTTCCAGATAGTTTGATTTCAGTCTAAATGTAAGAAGAGATGGATTGAAGAGTTCGGCTCTGAAGATCGATCATATGGTTAATAATTAAGGTCTGAGTTAAATTATCTTAGTACGATTATACTTTTTGTAATCTTTAATAGAGTTTATATTGTGTTTGGGGCATTGCGAATCATTATTTTCTTTAAATCAATTTATTTCAACCCACAATAATGTTACAATACTTTTTTAAAAGTTTTTTTTTTTTTAGATGTTTGTTCGCTACTTTCTGTTAAATGTCCCCCAATTAAGCTTTGTACCATTAAGAATTTTTTTTTATCAAGTATCTCAAAGGAATGTTTACTTATAGTTATAATCAAGCAGTATGTAGTATAGTATAGTATGTCCATTACTAAATTTCCCCTTTTGATGGTGCAATGTAGGTTTTGCAATAGAGATCTGATTGAGAGAAAACAGAGAACTAATTTACAAAATTGTGGAGGACCGTTGGGAGGAAGGGCACCGGTTCGTTTTAATCCAGATTGAGCGGGAGTCGTGACGAGATAAAATCATCAACAAACTGAAATCAAGAGGACTGCACGGGAGAGCTGAATGCACTCTCTAATCAAAAGTTGTTTCAGAAAAGAATCGAGATTAATACGGTTTGTCCACACAGATCTGTTTTTTTTTCTTTTTCAGATCTCTTTTTTTTTGTGTGTGTGGCTTGATTCGTGCCTGTGCAGTCGGAATGAGTTTCCTCCATTAAAACAGCTGAGGTGAGAATAAATGACAGAACAGAGTTGGTTCCGGCATTATATTCACTTGAATAAAAAAAAGTTTTACATCTGTTTTCATTTAAAAAAAAAAAAAAGAATTCGGTGAAATAGGCTTACTTTTTTATATTGATTTAATCATTATCGTGGATGACCACTCTTGTTTTTAAATTATTTTAAATAATTTATTTCTGAAGAGAAAAGATTTGGCTCCGCCGGGAATTGAACCCGGGTCTTCCGCGTGGCATGCGCGGTATGCTAACCATTACACCACGGAGTCGCTTCCTAACGATAATTTATTTCTCTTCAAAAATAAATTATTTAAAATAATTTAAAAACAAGAGTGGTCATCCACGATAATGATTAAATCAATATAAAATAATTTAAAAATTGACGAAAGTCAAGAGATGCCGAAAAGTTGGACAAAAATTGTCCACCTCCCGTAAATACTCGTAAAACTTGCGAGATCGTAGGAGAGGTGTCAGTGAAGAGGAAGGATTTGGCACCGTTAGGAAGCGACTCCGTGGTGTAATGGATAGCATACCGCGCATGTCACGCGGAAGACCCGGGTTCAATTCCCGGCGGAGCCAAATCTTTTCTCTTCAAAAATAAATTATTTAAAAAACTTACTTTTTTTAATTCACTTAAACAAAAAAAAGTTTTCATTTGTTTTTATTAAAAAAAAAAAAAAAAAAATCTGTGAAATACGCCTCATATATAACTTTTAAAGTTTGAGGGAGAAAAAATTACGTTAAGTTTTATAAAAATCCAAATGGCTGTTTGGGCGCTGCAGAATGTTGTTGTAACTACTTTGGTTTGATTGTAGTTAGAACTAATAAATACACTTTTAACTAGTCTGTTGTTACATTTTTTTTCCCAACAACTACCAGTTAAAATAAGTTGTTGGAATTTTTAATATACTAACTATAAATGCAGTTTTTAAGATTTTTATTAATTTGAACCTACATACAAAGAGTTTGACAAGAAAAGGGGCATACACACAATAGATTTTATATATTCTATAATAAAATCAATTGAAAAATAATTAAAAATGGTGGCATTATAAACGTTTATATAAACTGAAAAATATTTTTCAATTAGTTATTTTTTGTTTGTTTGTTTAACGTCACTTTATGCTACTAAGGCTAATCAGACGATGCTACAGTGGGAGTCCTTAACCTATCTAGGTATAATTAGGATAGGATTCTTTAACGATTACCAGGCATCGCACAGGCTCCATATAAAGGTAAGTGCAAAGATGGGTGGCGGTATGGCCGAGTGGGCAAACGCGTTGGAAAATACACGCTGCATATTGCAATGTATAATTGGGAACCCGAAGATACAATAGCAAGTTCGAAACCGGGAGCCAGGGGACCTGTAGCGGCGAGTGAGGACAAAAAAAAAAAAGAAAGTAAAAGCAAGTAAAAAAAAAACTTAGTTGAGTTTGCGATCCTAAATTTTATCTATCCAGGCATATTAATAGGATAGGGATCTTTTACAAGTACATGACGTCGTACAAGATCGGAACCTCCATTTTACGTCCTATCAGAGGGACGGCATAGCCAAGGATTTTTTACTCCCTTTAAAAATGGTAGGGTCACATTGGGACGCAAACCCGCGACCTTTAGCATAGTTAGTTTCTATGCTAACCATTACACTACAGGTGACCCGAAGTAATATTTGTTCAAGGGGTCACCTGTGGTGTAGTGGTTCAATCTTCAATACTAAAGGTCATGGGCTCAGGTCCCGTAGTGGCCCTACAATTTTTTAAAGAAAGTTAAAATACTTGGATATGCTCTCCCTCGGATAGGCCGTACAATGGAGGCCCCGAGCCTGTACCCCTGTAAATTGGGTCGATTGGGATCCTAATTATACCTGGATTGGCAAAATTTAGGGTTCCCTCCCACTGTAACATTACGATTACCTCAAGTGGCATAAAGTGACGTTAAACAAACAAACAAATACTTGTTATATGACACGAACATATGACATATCATAGCAAAGTATTTTTACTTTCTTTAAAAATTCGTAGGCCCACCACGGGACGCGAACCCGCGACCTTTAGTATTGTAGGTTGCCATGTTAACCACAATACCACAGGTGACACCCTTTTTCAATTAGTTATAGTTTATTAAAATAATCTCGGAAAAATACCACAACAGAATCGAAGGTAGATGCTTAAATAGTACGTGGGCCAGACCCCCCTACCGTGCACCCCCCGCCACATCCCTATAAATTGCATATCGTTGTGTTCCTTGTGATAAAAGATTAAGAAAAAGCCAATGTTCCCAGAAAAAAAAGTGGCCGCACTAACCGAAAATGGCGTTCAAACATGGCGGAATGACGAATTTGATTTTAGTTAGTTTTTTTATTACTGACATTCACCATTATGCTTAATTTCGCCATTACTGGTATTTTATTAAAGCTAGATAGTTCTAGATTCAGAATAAATAAACAAACGTTCTAAAATAATTAGTCTTGACAACATAAAATACCTTCAAAGTCAATTTTTTCAAGACACTCGCGTTAAAGTTGAAATTTCAAGTTAATTTGTGATTAAACGGCCATCGTTAACGAAAAACACCCTGAAATAAAACATCTGGAGCAATTATTCTTCTTTAAAAATCAGTGGTCTAATTTCAAAATATATCAACTAGTTCCATAGAAAACGGACCTAAACCGCGAAAAGGCGCCGGTGGTTCGGGCGCATCCAGTCCTCTGCCACATCGTTCAGTTCTCATACATCATATAATTACAGCGGGTTTAGGACATTATTTGGAATGTATAATCGAGCCTATGTAACTGCAAGTTTTTAATTTATAGAAATAATTAATATAACCTCTTTTTTTTTTTTTTTTTTTTTTAATTTTATAAATCTGATAAATAAAGGATATAAATCTGATAAATAATAATGAATTAGTCGCAGATTACACATTATCTAAACCTTACTTCTATTGACTTAAACTAGTTATCATGAAATTAAATAATAATGTTCTCATAGTAGTAGTTGGGTTACAGACACTGGCTTCTGATCATTCGTGAAATTTAAAATAAATACATTTTTGCAAAATATTGATTATTTACAGATTTAAAAACAATCAAAATGAAAAAGATAAATAAAAAGTTCTGTTTGTTCGTTAAAATGTAGAAATTATTCGTAATACAATTTAGGAAGTATATACCCAACACAATTTAATAGCTCACAACAATTAATGAATTAACAGTTACACGATGTATATATATATATATATATATATATATATATATATATAGATAGATATTATGATTAATTTAAAATTATACTACTACTGGAGAGGAAAACCAATTAAAACATGTAAGTATTCATGCATCTAACGGTCTATAATCCACTAAGTTGTGGCCTTTTTCGGTTTCTTGCATTAACTAACATCAAAAAGTTTACTTTCTCTTTTTTTTCGAAAAAAGGGTATAATAATACAAATAAAATGAAATATTTGAAGTTGAAATCGAAAGAGTTATTTAGCCAAATTCGAACATCAAAGATCGGTAATTTTTACCATTTTGGTGGAAACTCATGTTCCAACGCCTATAACTCGACAATATGTACTCTAAATGAAAAATGACACAGATAAAAGTTTTAGGACATTAAATTTAGCATAAAATAAGCCCATTTATTTTAATATTAACTTATTCCTGCCTAGAGATAGAAATGAAAACCTGAAAGTATTCATAGCGCTTAATTCCTCCTTTTTGTGAAGTCTAAGGGGATATGATAAAATATTCACAGAAATAACTATTTAGGTAGGCTTATTTTATGCTAAAGTTAATGTCCTAAAACTTTTATCATGACATTTTTCGTTTAGAGTACTTATTATCGAGTTATAGGCGTTGGAACATAAGTTTCCACCAAAATGGTAAAAATAACCGATCTTTGATGTTCGAATTTGGCTAAATAACTAATCCGATTTCCACTCCAAATATTTCATTTTATTTGTATTAGTATACCCTTTTTTCGATAAAAAGAAAAAGTAAACCTTTTGACGCGTAGATATATGAAGGAATGAAGATGTAGTTAAAAGAAGGAATTAAGCGCTATGAATACTTTCAGGTTTTCATTTCTATCTCTAGGCAGGAATAAGTTAATATTAAAATAAATGGGCTTATTTTATGCTAAATTTAATGTCCTAAAACTTTTATCTGTGTCATTTTTCATTTAGAGTACATATTGTCGAGTTATAGGCGTTGGAACATGAGTTTCCACCAAAATGGTAAAAATTACCGATCTTTGATGTTCGAATTTGGCTAAATAACTCTTTCGATTTCAACTTCAAATATTTCATTTTATTTGTATTATTATACCCTTTTTTCGAAAAAAAAGAGAAAGTAAACTTTTTGATGTATAGTTATATGCAAGAAACCGAAAAAGGCCACAACTTAGTGGATTATAGACCGTTAGATGCATGAATACTTACATGTTTTAATTGGTTTTCCTCTCCAGTAGTAGTATAATTTTAAATTAATCATAATATCTATCTATATATATATATATATATATATATATATATATATACATCGTGTAACTGTTAATTCATTAATTGTTGTGAGCTATTAAATTGTGTTGGGTATATACTTCCTAAATTGTATTACGAATAATTTCTACATTTTAACGAACAAACAGAACTTTTTATTTATCTTTTTCATTTTGATTGTTTTTAAATCTGTAAATAATCAATATTTTGCAAAAATGTATTTATTTTAAATTTCACGAATGATCAGAAGCCAGTGTCTGTAACCCAACTACTACTATGAGAACATTATTATTTAATTTCATGATAACTAGTTTAAGTCAATAGAAGTAAGGTTTAGATAATGTGTAATCTGCGACTAATTCATTATTATTTATCAGATTTATATCCTTTATTTATCAGATTTATAAAATTAAAAAAAAAAAAAAAAAAAAAGAGGTTATATTAATTATTTCTATAAATTAAAAACTTGCAGTTACATAGGCTCGATTATACATTCCAAATAATGTCCTAAACCCGCTGTAATTATATGATGTATGAGAACTGAACGATGTGGCAGAGGACTGGATGCGCCCGAACCACCGGCGCCTTTTCGCGGTTTAGGTCCGTTTTCTATGGAACTAGTTGATATATTTTGAAATTAGACCACTGATTTTTAAAGAAGAATAATTGCTCCAGATGTTTTATTTCAGGGTGTTTTTCGTTAACGATGGCCGTTTAATCACAAATTAACTTGAAATTTCAACTTTAACGCGAGTGTCTTGAAAAAATTGACTTTGAAGGTATTTTATGTTGTCAAGACTAATTATTTTAGAACGTTTGTTTATTTATTCTGAATCTAGAACTTATCTAGCTTTAATAAAATACCAGTAATGGCGAAATTAAGCATAATGGTGAATGTCAGTAATAAAAAAACTAACTAAAATCAAATTCGTCATTCCGCCATGTTTGAACGCCATTTTCGGTTAGTGCGGCCACTTTTTTTTCTGGGAACATTGGCTTTTTCTTAATCTTTTATCACAAGGAACACAACGATATGCAATTTATAGGGATGTGGGGGGGTGCACGGTAGGGGGGTCTGGCCCACCGTGTAAAAAGGTAGATGCTTATACTTAGATATTAAAACTTTAAAAACTAAATAATTGCATTTGAGAATTCCAATTTAGGCCTTTTTTAAATTTTATGATTGCAGTTGAGAGAGGGCGGTTTTAATATTTCAGAAGGAGCGGGATGCACTTTAATAGCCCGAGGCAAAGCAACCCAACCCACTCTGCATTTTAATACAAACATATTATCAAGGGTTGTAGGTCCGCGCCTCTCGCTTATCCAGCCTTTTCTAAAGTAAATTAAATTTAAACAAAGTTTAAACTGCGTCTTGGTTTTTAATAGAAACTTAAAAGTAAAATAGAAATAGAAAAAAATTGTTGTTGTGCACCGAAATCTTCTCTTTAACTGAAATATTATAAATATTTTTGTGGAAGTTGAACGAAAATCTTGAAATAACATTGCTATCAGGCACCATTTCACGTCGAATTTTTTTGGTAAAAAGTAGGGGAGAGCGGGGTCGGTTGGCATAGGGGGTAGGTTGGCTTATAGTTTCCGCCCGTGAAGGCCCCACCATTGTCCCATGTGACCCACTCGACCTCGGGAGTCAAGTCCTGAGTTTTCAATCCGATGCTAACAGTGTCGAGAAGAGTGTGCTTCATTGATTGATTTTACTACATGTATGTAAATTTTTCTTTTTTCAGTAAATTTGGTTTAAAGGCATGGCAAAATATTTGGCTCCGATTCCGTTCACATAGCCCCAAATTCCTTTGAAAAACCTAACCTTTCGACTAACCAGTTTCTTGTTTGATTGTTCTCCCCTGTCCTGGCAGCCATCATTCATATGATCTCTCCTGTGGGGTTAGTTGGCTTTCTTCAACTGGGTTTGTTTTGCGCAGTAGCAATTCACAAAAGCAAGGTAAACATATACAAAGGATGAAACTACCAATTGTCTTTAGTTCCAGCAAGGAGGATTTTTCTTATGCAGAAAGTGACGACAGTCTCAACTTCTATCTTCTTTTGTTGTCAATCTATTTTCCCTTAAAAGCTGTTGAAAAACGATTCATAATTATTATACCATTATAGTGCAGCTTTTAATAACAATCATATCTGTCAGGCAGTACTTGAATGAGATGGCTAAACAACCCCGCCATCTAGGCCAACCTGCCCCACATCGGGGGTTAATTGGCTTACTCTGGATTGACAAATTCTTCAATTTTCTATGATCTTAGTATTAAATATTATGTGGTGAAAAAAATACTTGAAGTACTCTAATACTTGGAGTTTACAGTGGTATCAGCCCTATTGGGATTATATTAACAGGAATGACTTAAAAATCAAAAAAGTGAAGACTGTTGTCAACCAACCCCGCTCTCCCCTAAAGTATTTTTCGAAATATCGAGAATTTTTTTATCACTGAAATTTACACCGAATAATGAACATAAATCATATTAGTATTAATTTAATTTATTAGTTGAAAAATATATTAATTGTCCTGATGTTTTAATTTCAGGCTTAATATCGTTGATCCAGCAACGGCATTAAGCCTGAAATCCAACGACCAATTAACAATTGATTGTTAATTCAGTTATCTTTATCAAAGTTATTCTTGCATTTTTCTTGTACTAACGTTTTTCTTGTACAAACTAGTACCAGGTGTGTAAATATGAAACCGGAATTCGCCAATGATAGGAGTTAGCAGTTAATATAATCTTCTAACTAATCCGTCAGTGGTGTTATCTGCTTTTGCCTACATGTAATAAAGAGATCCAATTGATACAAACATCAGTTTCATTCTATTACCGTGTTTTTAGTGGCGTCGAACATGTCGACTTTTGTGCCAACAAATCAAGATTTGCGGACAGCATTTATTTTCCGTTTCCTTCTGAAAAAAATTGGAGCATTATCACATAGGATGCTTGTTGAAGCTTACGGGGAGCATGCCCTAGGCAAATCTCAATGTTTCGATTGGTTCAAAAAATTTAAAGATGGATTTCGATAAAAGAAACAAAGACCGTGGAAAACCACAAAAAAAAAAAAAAAAAAAACAATTTGAAAACGCTGATTCGGAAGCGTTTGTTGGACAATTATTATATGTGACACTGTCTCCATTTGTTTGAAAGGCATGGAAAAGATCCAGAAGGTCGAAAAATGGGTACCTCACCAACTGAATGACAGGCAACAGGAAGCTCGAAAAACCTCATGGCAAATGCTGCTCGCCAGGTATAGAAAAAAAGTCATTTCTTCATCAAATTGTGACTGGTGATGAAAAGTGAATGTACTTCGAGAATCCTAAACGTAAAAAATCCTGGGAAACTCCTGGTGAACCGATCGGCATCGCTTGGGGAGGAAGAAAATGCTCTGTGTCTGGTGTGATCAGATGGGTGTTACCTACTATGAGCTGCTGAAACCTAGGGAAACTGTTAATATGGAACGCTACCTACAACAGATGATAAATTTGAATAAAAATTTGCGCCAAAAAGTCCCAAATATCAAGAAAGGACACACAAAGTGATCTTGCTCCATGACAATGCCCCATCACATTCGGCTAAACGGACCAAGGAAACGATCCAAGTATTTGGTTGGTAAATTCTTCCGCATGCGGCTTATTCACCAGATTTGGCCCCATCCGATTACCACCTATTTGCATTGATGGGACACGCAATAGCTGAGCAGAGCTTCACTACTTATGAAAATGTACGAAATTGGTTAAGTGATTGGTTTGACTCAGAAGAGGAAGCATTATTTTGGCGGGGAATCCACAAATTGCCTGAATGATGGGAAAAATGCATAGATAGCGAATGACAGTACTTTGAATAAAAAAGTATGTATCATTTTTACACAATCAACGCTTATTTGCTATTTGAAAAATTCCGGTTTCATATTTACACACCTGGTAAGTTTGAATGATTTTATATATTTTAGTTTCAAATGAGTTTAATGTTATTAAATTTTTTAATAACATTAAAAAGAAATTAGAAATTATTCACTTCTATGCTGTCTCTTCCACTCTTGTACACATTACGTTCACTCTTCGAAAAAATACCTGCCCTACAATTTATGTAGACAGTGTCCAAATTTCTTAAACTGACATTGTACATTACCTTGGTCTTACTTGACAGAAGGATGACATGGGGCTCGCATGTTAAGATGATACGCGCCCTTAACATTTTCTAAAACTTCAAAACTAGGACTGAGACAAAAATTAAATACATATTTATACTTACTGAAAACAATATGGACATACTCTTCCAAAACCAAAAAAGACACACTTACAAAGAATTCAGTCCTTTCAATCAAAATATTAAGACTCATACGTGACCAACAATACTCTACATACTGACGTACAAACGCAAACAGTAGACCAACATATGAAGATACTTTACAAACGTTTCCATACTCACTTTCACGGTCATTTCAACCAACTGATTAGAGGCATGGAAACAGCTGATATCCCTATAAATAGGGGATTAAAAAGGCGCTGGATGAGAGATCTCCGTTTAAAATCCAGGTTACCTGAAACAAGCCTGACAAGAGCTACCCCTGGGGGCCATCCTTCCCCATGCCTGACTTGGCCTTATTTAATTACAGCGCACATTTGCTGATTGTCGAAAGTTTTTTGACAGGCGAAAATTAAATTGTGAAGCGAAAAAATATTATTACAATTGATTAATAGGATATTTTTTTAATTTGTGCGGCATATTTGTTTACTAAATATTTCCTCTCTTTTTCCTGCATAAAAACCCGGGCTCTGGTTATCACACATAACACATGTTAAACTTTTCAATGAAAGTTTCGCTTTAAAAAATTAGATAAATGTTCCATAAAGAAGAGAGGAATAGAGTTGTTGGACATAGGAATACTAAGTAATGCAGTAGTCGAATGTGAGGCCCCGAAAAAGGAATAAGAGATTCATTAAAGTAGGAGACAGGTGTGTTGACATAGGGTACGAGCAGGATGGAATATTAAGGGACTCGCCTAGCAGCCTATAAACCGCTGAGCAGGTAGCAGCGCTGCTTGTCCAATACCCTACCCCGCATGTCGCAGTCTCCCCACGTCCCTCATTAAATATTTCACTGGAGGTGACAGAGGAGGCGTGATCCATCGGTCAGCCAAACACTGTTAGCCTCCGCTCCCTGAATACCAACAGCCTCAAGAAGGAGGACACTTCTTCAACATTTAGTGCTTGTTCCTTCTTTTAGTAGGCCTATTCAAATAGGCGAAGCAACGTGAAGGTGGTCTTACAAAGTTATAAAGAGGCCAGTAATTTTTTTTTAATCTTCAATTTTCTTTTTTATTCATTAAACCATTTCGAAAACAATATTTACAGTTATTAAAATATAAATAATGTAATAAAAGTTTAGAAATGGTTATAGGTGTCGTAGACGGTTTCCTACCCTGTATTAGAGTCACCCTCACATCAAGCCAAACTAAGAAGTCTTAGGCCCGCTTTCTCCAATATAGTTCAAACTTAGATTAACTTAAACCGGATTATCTTTAATCCGAGGTTTAAACTCTGATTCACTTTCTACAGACTTAGTTTAGCTTAAGCTTGGTTTAAACCTAATCATGTGAAGGTTATTATGTTTTTTAAAAGGTTGGTACATATTTGTTTACATTTCCTTGTTGAAACTTCTATGGAAAGAGAAGGTAATGTAAGGGTTATGGAAAGATTATTTATACCTATTATTTTGTTTTTACCAAAAAAGTAAAAAAGGTGAGTGTTCTATAAAAATGGAGCAAAAAGAAGTAAAAACTTTTCTCAGTGTGAAATTAATGTTCTTCTGGCTCTCGTGGAAGAGAAGAGAGACATTTTTGAAACCAAAAAAACAGATTTCGTCACTGTCAAAGAGAAGGAGGATGAATGGAAGAAATTGGCGAATAAATTCAATGAAACGAGCGGTGCTGTTTTCAGAGCTTTAATTTGTATGTGAATAAAACGTTCTTTAGAATATGATATTATTATGCCAAGAATAATAATAAACTCTGTTACATTTCATAAATTTTTTTCAAATAATGTTGAATCTTTTTATTATTATTATCATTTTGTTTAAATAATAAATGATCTAAGTTGAGCGATATATAATTATTATAGCTTAATAATAATAAAATTACATCATTATGAAGTATTCAAGTGAAACATAAGTTACAACATAACCTTGATATTAATTATGAACCAATTACAATAAAACTAATGTTAAGAAACGTTAAGAAATATTTTTTTCTCATCTCCATTCTACTTCACTGATTTAACACATTCTGAAAATATTCTTGGATTAACTGATTGCGTCTATTGATGCGTCTCTTTGGCAACAAAAACATATAATCTTCTTGCATGTCATTTAAAATTTCAATTATGTATATTTTCCATTTTTGTATTCAGTCAAGTACAAAACAATAATTCTTGAGTAACAAGAGCGAGTATGTTATCACACAAAATGTTTGTTTATATTTTGCAGTTTAAACCTGATTCAGAGTTTAAACCGGGAAAAATGAAGGATTAACTTAATCTAAGTTTAAACCAAGTTTAGAGGTTAAACCGACTTGAAGAAACTCACAACTGGTTTAAACCAAGAGATAATCCGGATTAAATTTAAACTCGGTTTAAACTAACTTGAAGAAAGCGGCCCTTAGCCTGTAATAAATGAATTGTAAATTAAATGTTTATTTATTTATTGTTGAATTTTATCATGGCTGCAAACCGCTGCTATTTTGCTGTACAGAAGCGTCTAATAGTATCCAAATAAGCAAGTTTGCAAATCCTCCAAGTTCTGCCTATAGTCCGGGAGCTGAGGGCCAAAAAGGTGCCAGATTTGAAGAAAATTTTTGATCATATAGGCTCAAAGTACTCATTTCATAGGCAACAGGTGTGAGCGTCTGCCACCTCAGGTCGGTTGCCACCAAATTTTATAGGCAAACAAAATCGACATTTTCGAACTTTTTTTCAGTTTTTTGCATATAATTCGGCAAATACAGATCACAAAGTATTGCTTTCTTCTTAACTAGAGGCTAAACTATTCCAAATAGAATAATATATTTAATGCTTAAATCGGTTAATTGGTTTAGCCGGGTACGGTATAAAAAAAATCTGTAATTTTTACGATTTTGATGGAAACCCTGTTCCAACGCCTCCAACTCAAAAACACATAGTTTAAATGAAAACTGTATTAGATAAAAGTTACAGAGCATGAAACAAGCTCCTTACATACAACATTAGTTAAACACTACGTGGAAATACAAATGAAAACCTTAAAGAATTCATAGTAGTTACTTCCTGCTAAGTCTTCTGTTTTTTAAGTCTCAGGGGATTTGATAAAATATTAAAAAAAATCACTACTTAGACAGGTAGGCACTTGGCAAAATGTTTCTTTTATTTGAACAGATTCAAAAAGTTCCACAGACAGACACTGTACGTTACCTTGGACTTCTGTTCGACAGAAGGATGACTTGGGGCCCACATGTCAAAATGAAGAAAAAGACACTGAACATACATTTAAAAATACTTTACTCACTTTTTTCTAAATCTTCTAAATTGAAAATCAGACAAAAACTGAATACATACACATACTTACTTAAACCCATTTGGACATACGCCTCACAAATTTTCGGCTCAGCTAAAAAGACGCACTTACAAAAATTGCAAACTTTCCAATCAAAAATTTTGAGACTAATTACGGACGCTCCCAGATACGTAAGTAACCAAACTCTACATACAGACTTACAACAACCGACTATCCAACAACACATACGAACGCTTTACTCACGCTTTTTTGTTAAATTGGAAGGACACAACAACAGATTGATTAACCGCATGGCCACGGCTGACATGCCTGTTAGAAGGCGGCTAAAGAGAAGCTGGATGAGAGACCTCCTCACCTGAATTAGTATCAAGCCCACAAAGAGGTGCTGCTGAGCACCTTCCTTTCCTCATGTCTTAATGCCATACGTTTTAATGCGTTGCTGCGGACCACGAATTCGCTGATTGTCGCCGATCGCTGACAGGTGCGAATCAATGTATGAAGAGAAAAAAAAAAAAAAAAGTTCAAAAACCGAAGTCTTACCAGGAAGTAACCACTATGAATTCTTTCCGGTTTCATTTGTATTTCCATGCAGGGTTTAACTAATGTTGTACGTAAGGAGCACAGACACACAGAGGCATATATATATATATATATATATATATATATATGTATATATATATATATATATATATATATATATATGTATATATGTATATATATATATATATATATATATATATGTATGTATGTATATACATTCGTTAATTATAAAATAATCTAATTTTTAAGCAGCCTACTTAATCATAATCTGCCTTTAAGCAGTGCAGTAGAAAATGTTGTTGAGCTTTTGTTTTTATACATCTATTACAAACTTTCATTTTAACAGCTCCTAAATATTACTTTTTTTAACCTTGAGGGTTAAAGGCTGTATTTAAACAAAAGGTAAATTTCTCTGGCATTTCAGGCATTTTTTAAAAATGCAATATTCATTATCCTCGCAATAATATTATGCATTCCGACCTCTGCAATCTGCTATTAAAATAAAAAGTTCCCCTACCTTGGGTGCCGAGGAAGCGAAATAAAAATACAAAATTAGTGACATTAAGATAAAATGGCCTGGAAAACAAATAAACATAAACAAGAACCGAAAGAGTAATATTTTGGCAGAGGACAAAAAAAAAATCTAAAAAAAAAGTGAATAAAGTGGGGGGTGGGGGCAGGTGGGGACCGGGGCCCCAGGGTCCATTTAATTTGTTGAGGAACGCAAAGCATTTTTGTTGCCCCTCTGCTAATTGTCTCTCACATTCCGGGACGGTGTGTGTGTGTGTGTGTGTGTGTGTGTGTGTGTGTGTGTGTGTGTGTGTGTGTGAGTGTGTGTGTGTGTTTGTGTGTGGGCGGGTGTGAGTGTGTGTCAAGGTGGTCCAATCCAAAATGGTGGTTTGCCTCTGGGGCTAAATATAATTGTTAGTTATAATATTAATTTATATTATATTTAAATATTGACCTAGCGGCAATAGTTAAAAATAATCATGAAATTATAGAACCCCTCGAAAATCACTATCTAGGTATCAATATTAATAAAGTTTACAACAGTTCTTACAATCCTCTCCATAGAAATATTGTTGATTTTAAAAAAATATCAAAATTATCTTCAATACAGGTGTACTATCCATAAAATACGCATAGCAGCTCAAATCAGAATGAGTAACTCGAATAAAATTATTGTTTATCATAAAGGGAAAAAATTATAATTGAAACCGATAAGAAATGTTTAATCTGTAATCGAGGAGAAATAGAGTCATTAGAGCACTTTTACTTTCATTGCCCAACATACCTAACCAATAGAGAAAAATATTTACCTGACTACATGGAAGAAAATATTATTACCGCGCTGTTGACGATTGATGATTATCAGACATTAACTAACCTGTATTACTACTCTGTAAACTGCCTAAAATTTCGACAATTTATAATAGACGAATAATTAATATTAATTCAGACAATTATTATTTTATATTTTCTTTTGTTATTCTTTCGTCTTCTATGATATAGATATATATGAATTATTGATCGTTTCTGTACATAAATATGTATAACATTGTTTATTATGTGTTTATTTACAATAGTTAAGAAGAAGTTATTAGTTTTATTTTTAGTTTTTTTATGTTACAATCAATGAAACCTTGATGAAGAACCTTTTCATTGCTTTCATTTATATATTATGATATAGAAACAAACGTAGGTAATTTATGATATCTGTAATATGGGTTTATAATTTGTTATGTATGCTAGAGGCTATTACTTTAATTTCTAAAATGGTGTATATATTGCACCTATGTATGATATTTTCAGTGAATTTATGTGTATGTATATCTAATATAGGTTACATATTTTCAATTATGGCCAACTCTATTTGTATGGGGAAAAACCCCAAATGCTTCTGTTATATTCTATTCTATTCTATATTTAAATATTGTAACTCATATGTGTGTTAAACATTATTTATTGCATGAAATGTTCAATGCCACACAAATTATGAAAACACAAATGTTTAAACAGGTTACAAACGTAATCACTTTGTAATACATAAATAACCAAACTTGAGCTTCAGAACAAGAGTAACTCTCCAGTCCACCGCTCCTGATATGTATTTAGTTTTAAAAAGAACAGACACGAACTTTCCAGTCAGATGGTACTCGAACATTGTAGTCACAAACCTGTACTATGACAGTTCGTTCCAACTACAAGTCAAGTGCTATTCCAAACCATTTCTATTTTTTTTTCTGTTTACAATATTATCACTAAAACGATATGTAATGTCCATTTACTCATATCTTTCTAGCCAATTTCTTCTAGTGGTATATTTAGTCCCGGAGCTAAGGACCAAACAAAACAGTGTCTGATTTGAAGATTGCTTTTGATCTTATAAGCAATTTTGAAAGTATTCATTTAACACACAATGAGCGGGGCAGGTACAAGTACCCGTTCCGCACATTACAACTTAAAAGCGGTACAGGTATTAGTACCAGTTTAAAATAAGTAATTTAAAGTGACACAAGGGAAGAATAATGTTTTATCAAATATATGCATCAGTGTATTTTTACCAGGTACACATTGCACATAACATACAACGTCATCATAAATTACAAAATTTGTTTTCTTCTCTTTCATATTTCACTTATTTTAGGTTTAAGGTTTAAGGTTTTTAAAGTATTCATAAGAAATTCAAACAGTAATATTGTATTTTTATAAAAGAAGTGAGTCCTACAGAATCTCACGAATTTCTGAAATATATTCATCGGTTTCTAATGATACTTTATTAAAGTCTTCAAACCCTTCTCATTTTTGTAAATATTTAAAATAGTATTTTTCTGTATATAAAATATAGTTGCAAATAAGACCCATTAACAATTTTAGCAAAAATCTAAACACTACTTTTACGTCTATCAAGTTTATTATGACACGCATATATTTTGCATAGCTTGCAAATTGGCCCGCTACGCAGCACTGTCCTACATCTTGACCTAGCCGCTCATAATGTGTTGATAGACTAAAAATTTGTGCGTTTACTACCTCAGACCGGTTGTCACAAGCTCTTATCAGCATAAGCAAGGGAAATCAAAATGCTTCGAAACTTTTTTTAGTTTTTTCTCTTATATTGTAAAACAAATTAATCGCTTGGAAAATTGTATTGCATGCAAAAACAAAGAGCATGAAATTTCGAGGTTGATTGAATTACTCAAAGTAGGGATATATTTTATAATTAAAGCAATGATGAGGCATTATACACTATAAAAATGAAAAAAAAAAAGTTTAATAAAATGCCCCCCTCCAGTTTGACCAATTTTGATTAAATCTTTGCTATCAAGTCGTTGGCATACAGGTACATACATCAAATACCATTTTCAGGTTTTCGAACTATTCTTTTCACGCACAGACACACATGAAGACCAATCTCATTTATTGACTGCGTTGCCAAAATTTTTTCAGGGATGCTTCTCAAAAGGTTAGAAAATTTTGTTACTAAAAACGATTTATTACCTGAAGCTCAGGCGGGGTTTAGAAAAGGTTAATCGACTACCGATAATATTCTGAATTTATACAATATTGTAAAACTTAAACTTAGTAAGAAAAGAGGGAAAATATACTCATTTTTTGTGGATCTGAAATCGGCCTTCGACTCACCAAACCGCCAGGCCCTTATTTATAAGTTAAGTAATATTGGAATCTCTTCTAAAATTATAAGAATCATCGAGAATCTACATACTAACACCATGTCAGCAGTCTGGGTGAATAATAAATTATCAGAATTTTTCGAAGTTAACAATGGAGTCAGACAAGGAGATGTGCTAAGTGCCTTACTTTTTGTTCTATATATATTAGATTTACCAGAATACATTGGAGGAGGGGTTGAAATAGACGATATTACAGTAGGGAGTTTACTGTTTGCTGATGATCTGGTACTTCTAAGTGAGAGTAGGTCCGGCTTGCAGAGAATGATGGATAGACTAGCTGAGTACTGTGCAACTTGGAATTTGAGTGTTAACCTAAAAAAATCAAAAGTGATGGTATTTCGGAATGGTGGGCAAGTATCACGAGACGATCAGTGGATATATAATGGTGAAATGATAGAAATTGTGAATGTTTACAAATATTTAGGAATTAATATAACAACCAACATGACATTTCGTAAACACTTAGACAAAAAATATTCCACTACGATGCAAGGGATACATGCTACATGGCGTAATTTTCTATTAAAAAAAGAGGTTCCTATTTCAGCAAAAATGAAAATTTTCGAAACAATAACAAGAGCGATCCTTTGCTATGGCGCTCAGGTCTGGGGTGGTAGGGCTTACGACCAAGTTGAGAAAGTCCAAAGAAGTTTCCTTAAGCGAATCTTTAATCTCCCAAGAAGTACACCAAATTATGCACTCTATTTGGAAACAAGCAGACCCCCGTTACATATTTATACTTTAAAGCTACACCTAACATATATTTTGAGAGTATTGAATTCTCCTGACCACAGATTAACCAAACAGCTTACTTACAAAATTTGGTTTAAAAAAATACGATTTTACTCGGATATGGAAAAGATATGTCGCGAAGTGGATGTAAAACCCGAAGATTTGTTCGTGACTCCTCCAGAAAAAGTGAAGACTATGATTGGGGAGATAATTGAAACTCTGAAGTGCAAAGAGAGACAAAAATGTTTAGATAAACTATCTAAAGCACAGTATCACTCAACCTACAAGAGACTAAAATTCGAATGCAAAGAGCTCTCATATATAAGCGACCAAAATAGTCTTAAGATGATGAGTAACATAATGAGAGCCAGGACAGAAACTCTGAATCTCAACCGGAAACCTTGGACCTACGACGAAAGCGCCCTTTGTTCCCTCAGCAACCTGAAAGAACCTGAGAGTGTTATACATTTCATTGGAATCTGTCCCATCCTGTTCGAGATAAGAATCAAGATATTCAACAAAAGCAAGATCCCTGAAGAAGAAGTCATAGAATACCTAAATGGAAAAAATTATAATGTCCTACATAAATTTATAACTCAAGCGTTATTATTTAAGTATGATTATGCAGAATAATTCCTTTTCTTTTTTCCCATTTTTTCACTTTATATTATCTATTATAATCATGTATGTCACTCGACTGACGGATAGTATATATCCAAGTCTATGTAAATTTATTGTGAATAATATTGGTATTTATATGTATTTGAAATTAATAAATTTACTTTACTACTTACTACTACATGAAGACCATTTACGTTTATTTCCGTCAAAAACCGAAAGTCAAAATTTTTCATGATCGATAGTAATACTTTCCCTTACTGTATATCTATATAAATAGAGATGAAATTCTGTTTGTTTGTTTGTTCATTATAGAAATCCATACCGTTTGTCCTAAACTTTCCAAATTTCGTTCAGTGGTCCTTTCATACCAGGTGCGAACAGCTGTCCATATTAAAATTGCATAACTTCAGCCGATCTTCAACTGATATTCGTTGTTGTTATAAAAAATCGTAATGATCTCGCTTTACAATGGTTTTTACGAAATCGACCGTTCCATTAGAAAAATAAAATTCCCTGGGTGAAATCGGGATATGCAGCTATAATCTATGTAAATAAAGATGAATATCTTCAGCTGATATTCTTTATTGTTATAAAAATCGTAATGATCTCGCTTTACATTGGTTTTTTACATTAGAAAAATGCAATTCTCCGAGTGAAAACGGGAAATAAAGATGAAATTCTTCTTGTTTTTTATAAAAATCCCTACCGTTTGTCCTAATTCTCCAAATTTCCCTCAGTGGTTCTTTGATACCATGTGTGAACACCTTTCCAAATTAAAATTGCATAACTTCAGCCAATCTCTGGGTATATCCTTTATTGTTATAAAAATCGTTTAGATCTCGTTTTTACGAAATCGACCGTTTGAGTCGATAAAAGTCTCACTTTGTGGATTTTATAGATTTAAAAAGTGAAATTCTCCGGGTGAAACCGGTATACACAGCTAGTTTCATATATAGGTAAGTTATAGTAAAAAATAAAATACATAAAACTCTGTAGCAATTCGATTGTTTTAACAAAATATTGACAACTCGTTAGGAAATGCTATTTCCATGAGAGAGACAGAGAGGAGCGTTGTATTTGTTTGGAATAGTATTTGGCTGAATTGGAAGGAGCTAGGACAATTTGGACGGACTGCAATCAGGCGAGCAAACAGCCAGTCCGGACCTGACCTGACTTCTCCACATTTAAATTTTCCAAAGAGATTCCTCTTCCTCTCTCTCGCTCTTTCTGTTTTATCTTCTTTGCCCCTAGTTTGCTTGCCTTGGGGGGGGGTCTTCCTCCCCAAAAGGGCAGTTTGCTCCCTTAAAGATCCACCCTCTTTACCCTTCAAATTTCGAGTCAAATACTTGCTGAAAAATTATATATTTACCAGGTGTATCTACTGTATAAATAAAATTTTATCTCTATTTTATAAGTCACAATTTGGACGAAGATGGATACACCATTGTAGGTAGATAAAAAGATGGTAAAAACTCAAAATTTGACGGAGTATATGGTATTCAATTCCAATACAAAATGTCTTCAATTAGAGAATTGGGTATTGAATAGCAGCACAAAATTCAAGTATTTGGGAACGTATGTAGGAGGGGTTGAAGTAAAAAATATATATGTTTAAATTTGTAGGAATAATCATAAGTTTAAGGTATTTACATATCTACATAGTATTTACAGCTCCTCTTTGAACACTATGTTTGAAGTTAAGAAATGGTCATCTGTGATTGTTTGTTAGTGGGTTTGTTTTACACAGACATCGTATGTTTTGTAGCTCGCTAACAACAGCGACAATCAGAAAAGTGTATATAACTAAAAATGTTGGTCTCGACAAACTGAAAAAAAATTTTACCTTGGAAAAGCCTTGCGACCATTTTCACATGCAACTCTTAAACGAAGATGTTAATCGAAAAAATGTATATGAACAAAAATGTTCAACTTGTAAACCCGAAAAGATTGAGACCATTTAGAAACCTCCATGGCCATTTTGATAATCTCGCGAAAACCTATTGCGCTTATAACTCTTAGTCGAGGCGAAATGGGTGATTTTTATATTTTTCCGGTGTTCCGGTTAAGGAAAGCTTATGTAAATTATGGCTCATTAATGCAATTTGATGAAGTATTAAGGAAGTTATGGTCGACAAAAAAAAGGCCTCGATAAATAATATATATGATGATGACTCACATGGAATAATAATATTTTTTACAGTCACATTCAGCTATGCAACAAAGATCAATCCTGCGATGTAGAGTTAACAACTGTTGCGGCTACGCTGTCAAAAACTTCCGAATTCGAGTGTGAGATGAAGGAATACATATTTTATTGGTTTTCATCTTCGACTGACAGGATTCAACCATCTACGTCCGACAATTTTGTTTTCAATCTTACACGTAGCAATCGTTATCGAATAAATGTCGAAAATAAATTTCATGTACACTGTCCTAACTAAAAATATGAATTTAGTAACAGAAAACGAGCAAAATATTTTCAATTAAAGTATGCCCAATAAAGTTTTTGCTTTATTAACTGTTTTCACACACACACACACACACACACACATATATATATATATATATATATATATATATATATATATATATATATATATGTATGTATATATATATATTTTTTTTTATTAAGGATTTCTTCATGTTTGAAGTTTCCCTCAACCGAACTCTTTTACCAGTCTCATCTTCCAAACCTTCCTGTCTTTCGTTTCCTCTTCCCTCAATCCATGACCGGCCATACTTTCCTTTACTTTATTTATCCACTGTATTCGTGGTCTTCCTCTTTTTCTTCTTCCTCCTGCCTCCCATTCAAATATCTTTCTTGGTATTCTATTGAACCCATTCTTTTCAAGTGGCCATACCATTTTAGTTTTCTTTTTTCTATTGCTTCAAGTATGTTTCTTTGGAGATTCATTTTTGCTCTGATCTGGCTCTTTTTTATATGGTGTATCCTTGAAGCCATGGCTGACCTCCTCCAAAAATCCATTTCTACCGCCAAGAGTCTTTTTTCCTGTGCTCTGTTAAGAGTCCATGTCTCGGAGCCGTGCAGCATGATACTCTCGACCAGTGCACTATATATTAATTTTTTGGTTTTACCAAGAATATTGCTGCTCCAGAGAAGAGAATTCAGCATACCAATCACTTTTCGGCCACTGATTATTCTTTAACTCACTTCCGAGTCAGTAGAGCCATTACTCTCTACACACACACATATATATATATATATATATATATATATATATATATAGATTCATTGAAATGTCTAAAAAATACTCAAGGATATTTCAACGTAAAATAGTCATAAAATAGAACTACATTAAAATTCCTTTAATAGCTCTGGAGTATTAAAACAAGCGAGAACAAATAAGGGGTTGCTACCATATTGCACTATTTTTTATTACTTGATCACTCTATTTTATTTCCAATAAAAATCTTTTATGTATGTAACCAAATATACTATGACCTTTCCGTTGCTACTACTAGTTCAACCAATAAAAATTAAAATATATTTCATAAATAAATATGAAATATTCACGACTGGAGGCCTGTATACGCGGTTATTATATTTTAGGAACAAAACCTTGCTTCGGTTTTCGAACACCAGACCGATTACAATGGAAACAATAGACCAGTTTTCATGTTTTTTCATTCCAAGATTGTTAAAAAAATATTATCTGAGTAAACAGGCAGTAGGTAATGCTGATTAAATGTCGATATTTTTTTTTTTTTTAAACTGTCGCACATTCGTTTAGTTCACAAGATGGATTACAGATAAAACAAACGCTAGCCCATTCTTCTGATCTAGCTCATAAGCTTTTGTTCCAGTTAATAAACATGAACAAGTTAATTCCTTATTTTAACGTTCCATTATATTAATGGTATTGTTACTAAAATAGTAATTAGAAATTAGAACTAAATTACTTTTACACGCCATGGCAAGCACAGGTTTGGTTGAAAACTATAATAAAATCAGAGCCAGAGCGTGCGTGTGCTTTGGCTATTCTAATTCTCAACCACATCCTGACAATTATCCAGCACGAAATGGAAAAGTTCCAAACAACATTTGAATCTGAATGAAAAGAACAGTTCCACGGCCTCGAATCTTTATATCCAGATAATTGGAACGGAAACTAATGGACAGCAATCCTGATGAATAGAATAATATTTTGAACTGTCCTATTGCTAATGAAGTAAACATTACGCGTAGATAAAGTAAAAAGGCTGAGTGAACCCAAACCACGCAATTAATCTTAAGATTATTGTTTAGAAGGTTTTTACTACAACATTGTGTCTTGTTACCAATAACCTTGAGAGGGGGGGGGGGGGGGTATTTCACAGTTCGGAGCTCGTGGGGTAATACATAAAACATAAAAATCGTCTATTCTAAAATGTTATTGGATTGATCGTTTTTCAATGCCTAGAAGATTAATTTTTTTATTTTTTTATTTCTGTAACTAGAGCGAGAAATATAAGCGTAAATTTTTGCATGTAAGTCGCCTACAGTTTGTGCTTCCTCTGACATCTTTATTTTAAAAGATCTGGTAGAAATAGACATTTCATTTCTCTACTTTCACTTGGTCATATATTGAATGATCCTGAATATTCTGACTTCCGATCCGATCTGTTGTTCCCTGAGTCCAAATAACCTAGTCCCGAGAAATGTTCTGTGTGTGAACAGACAAGTTCGGAAAAGATTTGACATACGAAGCTGAAATCAGATATTTTGAAGTTGGTATTTACCCTTTAAGTAGCAGAAAAGATTTCGTCAAACTTGAGTTTCCAGTGGCAATTATGTCTCGCCTGTTCAGGTGGGGTGAAACATTCAATCTATTTGTGTTAGGAAGACAGGTTAACTCAAAACTTTGTGCACCTATTAGACTTCAATAAATAGAAATTATTAATTCCAATAAGTAAAAAATATGAATTTTATATTAAAAGGTTATAAATAAACCAAATCTATCTCATTGAAATAAAATTCAATTTTTATATGTTATTTTTTATGTTTTAATAAGTATTAATAAGCACTAGATAAGTATCTAATAACGTCATGTTTTATATTCTGAATATAAGTTAACATTTGTTATTGCAGAATATTTTTAATTTAACTTACATATTACCTTTATTTATGCCTAAAGTGGCCTGTGTCTGACATGTGTGGCTTGAACTTTAGGCACAACTAAAGGTAATATGTAAGTTAAATTAAAAATATTCTGAACATAACCTGTATTATTGCTACGGTGCGGATCCGGTGCGGACATGTGTGGCCAGACCTTAAAATACTAACTCTAGTCAAATATGAGATGTAAAAAATAATAACTTTAACCCCTCCCAATTCTATACCAAACAATTTCAAATTTGGTGTAAAGTTTTATTTTAAATCCCGTCCGTATGGGTTCCAAGTTACTGCGGAATAGTTGGAAATGAATTGGCGGATCAGGCCGCCAAAAAAGCAATAACAGATGGCATTCCTTATCTAGGGGTTCTAGCAGCGGACTTTTTATCCCTAATCAAGCAAAAAATGAAACAAAGTAGGGAAAACAGGTGATTAAATTTATCTGAAAATAAATTACTTGAAATTAAAAGAGAGGTTATCCCATGGAAGTCCTCTAACAGGAGTAAGCGCAGAGAGGAAGTAATCTTGACACATGGACACCTAGTGGCACGCGAAGACCCTACCAACTGTCAAGCTTGTGAATGTCCGCTGACAGTAAAGCATATTTTGACTGAATGCAGGGCCTACGAAGAATACAGAGCACTCTTAGACATACCAAATGACTTATACAGTATACTCCAAGACAACGTAACAGACAAACTGTACGACTTTCTAAAATTAACAGAATTATATAATAAGATATAAACCGAACATTGAATAAATGGCGATGATGACCCTAGTGGTTGACGCCTTATTAAAAAAAAAAAAAAAAAAAAAAATATTCCGTCCTTTTTTAAGTTAGCTGAGACGTTTTTTATTTTTATCAGTGAATATTGCTTTGACTTCATTAAAAAGATTAGGATATAATTAATTGTAGCTACTGAGCCACAGGAACCGGGTCTGCTTGTTAGATAATAATTTTCTACAGCGTTTCCTAGTGACAAGTTGTGTATACCAAAAGATATAAATGTTCAACAGCCTGTTTTTTGTCATTAGATTGCCGAAATAGTTTCGAAACCTTTCCGGTCTCACACTTTTGTTGGCGGACCCTCTCTACTTGAAAACCAGTCTTTTACATCAAGGGAATGGATGAGCCTGTTTGTGTGTATGTACCATCTTTTATTAGCAACGTAGATGCGAAGGGCCTGGGTTCGATTCCCGGCCGTGGTCGAATCTTTTATCTTGTAATTAATTAGTTTAAAAGTTGTAACATCTTTTTTTTTTTTAGTAACATCAAATCGTACTAAAGCCACATGGTAAATGGCATCAAACAGTTTCAGATTGAACCTGGAAACTAAAATGTATTTAAATTAACAATTTACTGGAATTTGAATACTCAACAACATTGAGTGAATATAGTAGAAGTTTAGTCCGTTTTCCTATATATGTTTACTAGCATTCCCCGTCGCGGCTTTGCCCGCGAGCCTTCAAAATCAATTCTGTAAGTGATGTAATTCTGAATTGATTTAACATGATATGTTAACAGAACTTAACGAGATTTAGTAGAATCGGAGCTTCCGGTAGGTGGAATGTTGGAGGGGGGAGCTGCCGGCTCGGTAGAAGAGACGGATACGCGCAATGGAGAGAGTTCACTAAAACCGCCGAAACAAAAAATGACTTACTCGTCGTGAACGCTTCATTTTTCGGCTGTAAAACATGGTTTTCGACGCCCAATAGGTCCTTTCGAGTTAAACTCGTCGTATCTAATTCTTTAAAATGAGTCCTAATTAGATATATTTTCTCGAAATTCGAAAATAGATGTCCGTTAGAGTTAAACGACAATTTCACCATTTACATTTTAGATATTCTTAGGGGTTAAATTTTTGATATTCCTTTCTTAGTGGTTACCTACATCGCTTTTAAAATCTAAATTCCGAATTCCGAAGTTTCTAATCATAAGAAGTAGTTTTTGCTCAGCGTTGATTCTGTTAGTCAGGACAAAGCCTCTTATATATATGGAGAAGTATATATATATGGAGAAGTATATATATGGAGAAATGTATGGAAAAAAGATCGAAATAAACACGCACCATCCCCAATCATGGGAATCACAGTGTCCATAATTTGATTACCACTAATATTTAAATAATCAGTAGCCATATTTTATGTGAATGTCTATTTTAATACTATTGTAACGTTAAATCGATATTCAAATAAAAAACACATGGTTTAAAATCTCAACAATAGATTTCCGTTAGAGTTAAACGACAATTTCGCCATTTAAGCCCCTTAGGGGTTACATTTTTGAAATTCCTTTCTTAGTGGTTACCTACATCGCTTTTAAAGTCTAAATTCAGATTTTCAAGTTTTTATCATTAGTAGTTTTTGCTCTGCGTTGATTCTGTCAGTCAGGACAAAACCTCTTATATATAGATAGATTATAGCGTGTCAAAATACGGCTCTTTTATTTCTGTTGTTAATTAGCAGATATTTGCTAGGGAACTGATATGTTTCTTAATTCCGAAAAAAAATTAAAATAAAATTTACACGAAGCAATAATAATTAATAATGCCAAATTAATAGCATAAGCAGATTGAGATAATTTATATTAATATTTTTGGAATCCCTTTTTAAATTGTCTTAATTTATACATAACAAATGAATCAAGGAACTTGTGATATTAATAAATATTTCTTATTTTATAAAATTCTGTATCTGAAATATATTTTTGTACTAATATTTAGTGGTTGATCTGTTATTATAATAAATATTAGAGAGGTGTTGCCTTTATAAATGTTTTTAAATTATTGAAAAAAAAAACATTTATTTTTTTAACACACTTTTTTAGACTAGAAGATGGCCAAGTAGCGGAAACGTTGTAATTTAAATAAATGACATTATAAAAAAAATAAGTTGTCTATGTGATTGTTCCTACATAGAAGTAAATACTACTTAAACAATAAAAAAAAATAAAATAAAATTGTTTTCGTTTTTCGCTTTTGAGTTTATTTTATCTCTCGTCAAGAAACAGATTTTCACCGTCATATAAATCTTTGACTACTTACAAAAATATTATGCACTCGCTAACCCCGGCCACGTTTTGCTGTGGCTTACTGTTACTGTTTGTATAACGTCACTTTATGCCACTGAGGCTAATCGGACGATGCTACAGTGGGAGTCCTAAATTTTGTCTATCCAGGTATGGTTATCTTTAAGGAGTACCTGACATTGTACAGATTCCGGTCCTTCATTATACGTCCTTTTCGAAGGACGGCATAGCCAAGGATATTTTACTATCTTTAAAAAATCTTAGGGACCCGAACCCGCGAACTTTAGTATTTTAAGTTGCTAACATAACCTCTACATCACAGGTGACCCCCTGCTTACTGTTATTATTACATATGTAAGTACATATTTAGCTTTTTTTTTACATGAACATCCGGGTCCTAGTAATTTAATAGCATTGTTCAATATAGAGTTAAATCATGATTATATGCAATTCAGTATTTAGCGATGAGGCTATTCATTAGTTTGGTGACAGTATCTGAAATCAGCCGGCAATTTCCTTTAATTTCAATTCGGTAAAAGGTAGCCACTACAAATTTCGCTTGGCAACCAAATGGCACTAATTCCGGGCAATTTGCCAGCCATGGCCGAAATTGCGGGGGCTAATGCGGTTTCGGATATTTCTAATTATAGAGCACAATGGGCCCACCCCCAAAATTTTAAACCCCCGCTCTCTTCATTTGCATAATTGCAGCATCAGTGATAGCCTGTGGAGGGGGGGGGGGGGATGAGATATGCAAAAATACCAAATTTCTACAGCTTTTAAATATGATAAGAAAAACATATTTATATATGTGATAGTAACTTATGTAAACAAATAAATAAAAATCTGGTGCGATGCGCGCAACACACAACTTTCAATTACCAACTTACTTAGATTAGAAAATGACGTGTTTTTTTTAATTGCCATTTCTATAAATAATATAACAAAGATGACTTGATTTTGATTAAAAATGATTAATTTAATCAAAAACATTAAAGCAGTTTTTGAAATATTCGAAAAAAATCTAAAAATTGCCAAAAAAGTTATGAAATAAGGAGCCCCCTGCGTGTGACCAATTTTGATGAAATTTTGGTAGTCATATCGTGAGCATATACATACACCAAATATCCAGTCTGATCAAAATCATTACAGCCCTTTTTGAGTAATTAAAAAAAAAAACACGTGAAAGTGAGAAAAAATTTATTAAGTAACACACACACACATCAAATATCAAGTTTAATCAAAATCATCAGAGCCGTTTTTGAGAAAATCGAAAAAAAACGTAAAAATTAGACAAAATTCTTTAAATAAAGTACCCCCTCCGTTTGGCCAATTTTAATGAAAGTTTCGCTGTCACACCACGGGTATATACGTATACCAAATAACCAATGTCAGGATGGTCCGGTTTACAGTTTTTGAGCTAGTCTCTTAACACACACACACACACATACCATTTTGCGGCACTTGGTTATTTGGACTCAGAGGACCCCAAAACGTGAATTTCCTTTGAAAAGCGGAAGTCGAAATTTTTCACGATCGCAATACTTTCCCTTACTATATATTTCATATATAGGTAAGTGGAAGTAAAAAATAGTTTCTGGAGCAGAAAATGGCATAACCTTAGCTTCATCTGATCAATAATCAAAATATCATGGTACCGGAAATTTTATTCATAAATATTCAATAATATTTTTTTCTATTTTTTTAAGAGGAAGTAAGTCATTAGGAAGTATTTCCTTATTTGTAGAAGGAAGTATTTCATTATTTAACTTAAATTCAGATCGTTGTGGCTTTTTTATTCATTTTTGATATCAAATTATCCTGCCTGATATTACTGACTTACGACGCCTTTATAATATCTATGCTGTGTAGTTAACTAGCTGTAAGCACATATTTATATTTTTATATATTTATAAGCTTACTGCCAATTACATATAGCTAGAAATATTCGAAAATTTATGTAGAAACATTCGTTTTTTTTTCTCTTTTCTTTCTCTTTTTCAAGATACAATATATTTTATTTTTATTTTATAGATGGGAGAAGAATATAAGGACATTAGCGATTAATGATTTAATATTTTTCGTTAGGTCACATATTCTATTGGTCACATATTGGGCGATATGATTTATAAACATATTAATTTCAACGGTATGCCCTCCCCAGCTCAATACTAGGCACACGTATCTTCATTTGCATAATTGGAGCCAAGCTTGGGGTAGGCCTGGAAGCAAAAAAATCTACCGCTTTTAGTTGTAATGCGAGATCTCTCTCTCACTCTCTCTCTCTCTCTCTCTCTCTCTCTCTCTCTCTCTCTCTATCAAACCTAGGGGTTGTGTTTTGTCTTTTTTTATTTTCTATTCCCCTCCCCGACTTGGTGTAACGAGCGTGTAACCCATGTCGTGTTGTCTGTTCGTTTGTTGTCGACCTCTTAGCGGAGGGGTTAACATACTCGGGCTTGTGCGGGCTCGCAGCTTAATTAATGAGAGTCTTTATCAAAAGTCCTCGGATTCTCTACATGACAAAAGATGTCCTCTTCTAAAGGAGACATGTTTTATTCATGTACTCGACTACTCTACGTACTAACTAGGAATCGTTAATTAAAACCAAGTTCGAGTAGCTAGAAGTGAATCAAACAAAGCCCTCATCTTGACTTTTGCAAAAAAAAAAAGTTTATAGTTTCTCAAAGTGTTGCTTAATGAAAAAACGCATCCCTTCTCTTACATTGTTGGTAATTTTAGTCGATAAATCATAAATTCAAATATCCAACAATAACCATAACCAAGTATTATTTCCCAGATGTTACAGTCGGAGAAAACCAACGTTTTAATAGCAATCGCTCATAATCTGAGGACATTACAGCTCTGGGTTATTTATAATTCCGCCTAATGACTATTTATCTAGTTTTAAATCCAGTAAATGTGTTGTCTATAAAATAAAGGAAAATAAAGTCACGAAAAGGGATGTAGATTTACTTCCCATCGTCGGTACCTCTTATAAAACTAACTTAGAATTCTCTTCAGACACCTAGGAGGATATTCAGGCATGTATCTGGATCGGACCTCATCAGCGACAACGGGAATGTTGTACGAATAATTTTTGGGACAAAATAAGCAGCATTAAGTATTATACGAAAAATTTTCGATGTAAGGAATGGATTCGAGAGGAATGATCGATTGGGATTATTGAGAGTTAATCTATATAATTCTGTATGTTTGTTCTTTATAGGAATCCGTACTGTTTGTCCTAAATTCTCCAAATTTCGCTCAGTTGTTCTTTGATACCAGGTGCGAACACCTGTCCATATTAAAATTGCATTACTTCAACCAATCTTCAGCTGATATTCTTTATAGTTATAAACATTGTTATGATCTCGCTTTACAATGGTTTTTTACGAAATCCACCGTTTCATTAGAAAAATGAAAATCTCCCGGTGAAACCAGGATTTGCTGCTATAACCTATGTAAATAAAGATGAAATTCTGTTTGTTATTTGTAGAAATTCTAATTTTCTAAATTCTCCAAATTCGCTCAGTGGTTCTATCATACCAAATGCGAACACCTGTCCATATTAAAATTGCATAACTTTAGCCAATCTCTGGGTATATTCTTTATTGTGATAAAAATGGTATTGATCTCGCTTTACGTTGGTTTTTATGAAATCGACCGTTTGAGTCAATGAAAGTCTCACTTTATAGATTTTATAGATTTAAAAGATGAAATTTTCCGGGTGAAACCAATATATACAGCTAGTAAGGAATAAAGTTAATTAATGTATTGCTTGGATTAGTTAATAGTAGTTTAAAGTAGTAATAATACGATCTAAAAAGATTAGTAATACCCACACATATTATTTTTATGTATGTTCATAAATGCTTCGACTTTATATTTCTGAGTTTGAACAGTAATTTAATGTAATTATAAGACTAATTATAAGAGGTATTGCTGTTTCCTTAATTTGCTATCGTTGATTAAGAAATCTTGGTTAAAATTAAATGTATACGATGTATGTACTGTGAACACGATTAAGTTTTTGGAATTTCGAACCAACAATTCGAACTAACATGTTTGTTTCGTTTAGAGAGAGATGTTTAACAAATGTCTATAAGTAAATAAATTTACTCAGTTAGGTATTTTGGTAAATCTTGAGATGAAGATGTAGTTCACTTTGAACCGACTTATAATTAAAGTAACATTTTTATACCAAGATTAACAAAAGGACTTACAACAAGTCTATTTGATCCATGGTTAACACGCCTGGCGGTAAAAAAGCGATACAAAATTTTGTTCTAAACTTTGTTCCAAAACGTAATCGTGTAAAGAAACAAACTGTTACTTGACAATGTCGTTATTTATAAGGAAAAGTAGGCTCAAGAAAATCTTCTTCAAAGAAGTCTTCAACACAGGATAGAGGCAGGTGAAAGTCATGCGAAAAAAAATAAAAATAATTTAAACTGGATGATGCGATCGAGAAGTACAATTGACAGGCTAATCATCAAATTGTTATGAAAAGCTATAAAAAAAAAAAAAAAAAAAAAAAAAAAAAAAAAAAAAAAAAAAAAAAGAATCAAATATTTATGAGGTATGATATAGGCACGATATTATGACCAATATGAAATTAAAGCAGTGTTTCCCAAATTATGCGTCACGGAGCATAGTGCGGCCGCCTATGAACAAAATTCTAAACTAGGATTATTTTTTCAAACTTATTCAAACTCATAGAGACCTCAGTGATGTGGCTAGGAGTTTTCAATTAAATATTATTCATAAAAAGTCGAGAAATCGTGAACAAGAACAGATCCCCTTAACGAAACAAATAAAATTCTGAAGGCTCTTCTTTCATGTTAATACATTTTTCAATGTCCACTCAATAAATTAATATTGAATTTTATATACGCGTTAAATTTATTTTTGAACGATCCATACTACTTATATCAAATGTTGCAGTTTAACTCGAATTCACGAAGACTCAGTATAACAGCAATTTACTGTAAATAAAATGACTAATAGTAAGAGGTATTGCTGTTTCCTTAATTTGCTATCGGTGATTAAGAAAACCTTAATAAAATAAAATGTATACGATGATTGCTGTCCTGCTCAACATCGATATTACTGAGATAATTCTCGTATTTTAATTTTAAAATAATTGTAATGGAATAGAAAGGTTAGGTTGGGAATCGAACCCTGGTCCTCTGCACATTCGTCGCTGCGCTCTTATCACACCTAGATAACCGTAGGATCAATCCCAGCTGTGTCGATCCTTTCTCTTCTGCTATCCCACGTCTCGCTACACTGCATATCTTCATTTAGAAACGTAGTAATTTTTCCTTTTTATGTTATTCCAAATTTAGCTCATTTTTAAAATATTTTTTGGAGGAACTGAGTTGACTTTGACTAAGATTTTCCAAACCGTTTTAGTAGGTAAGGAATATATATAATGTGGTTGCGAAAAAATAGTATTCGCCTTTAATTCTTCATTCAATTTTCTTTAAATTCAGAAGTTTTAATAATACAGCAGATGAAATTGCAAACATAGGAGGTATAGACAGATATGCATATCTCGATTTACAAGTGTTGTTTAAAGATTTGATATTGCGTGCCTAGAAACATTCTGATGTTTAATGGGCGACGGAGCCCGAAAAAGTATGTTAACCAGTATATTATTATTACTATTATATGACTCTGAGCCGAATAAAGTTTCCATCAGGTCCTTTCAACATGATTTGACCTATGAAAAAGCCAATGTTCCCAGAAAAAAAAGAGGCCGCACTAACCGAAAATGGCGTTCAAACATAGCGGAATGACAATTTTGATTTTAGTTAGTTTTTTTATTACTGACATTCACCATTATGCTTAATATCGCCATAACTGGTATTTTATTAAAGCTAGATAGTTCTAGATTCAGAATAAATAAACAAACGTTCTAAAATAATTATTCTTGACAACATAAAATACATTTAAATTCAATTTTTTCAAGTCACTCGCGTAAAAGTTAAAATTCCAAGTTAATTTGTGATTAAACGGCCATCGTTAACGAAAAACACCCTGAAATAAACCATCTGGAGCAATTATTCTTCTTTAGAAATCAGTGGTCAAATTTCAAAATATATCAACTAGTTTCATAGAAAATGGACCTACAAGGCGAAAAGGTGCGGGTGACTCGGGCGCATACAATCCTCTGCCACATCGTTCAGTTCTCATACATCATATATTTACAGCGGGTTTAGAATATTATTTTGAATGTATAATCGAGCCTATGTAACTGCAAGTTTTTAATTTACAGAAATAATTAATATAACCTTTTTTTTTTTTCTTTTTTTTTAACTCTGATTAATAAAGGATATAAATCTGCTAAATAATAATGAATTAGTCGCATATTGCACATTATCTAAACCTCACTTATATTGACATAAACTGGTTATCTTGAAATTAAATAATAATGTTCTCATAGTAGTAGTTGGGTTTCAGACACTGGCTTCTGATCATTCATGAAATTTGAAATAAATGCATTTTTGCAAAGATTGATTATTTACGGATTTAAAAACAATCAAAATAAAAAAAATAAATAAAAAGTTCTGTTTGTTCGTTGATATGTAGAAATAATTGGTAATACAATTTAGGAAGTATATACATAACACAATTTAATAGCTCACAACAATTAATGAATAATATATATATATATATATATATATATATATATATATATATATATATATATATATATATATATATATATATATATATATACATATTATGATTAATTTAAAATTAAACCACTACTGGAGAGGAAAGCCAATTAAAACATGTAAGTATTCATGCATCTAATGATCTATAATCCACGAAGTTGTGGCTTCTTTCGGTTTCTGGCATATAACTACACAACAAAAAGTTTTCATTCTCTTTTTTTCGAAAAAAGGGTATACTAATACAAATAAAATGAAATATTTGAAGTTGAAATCGGATTAGTTATTTAGCTAAATTCGAACATGAAAGATCGGTAATTTTTATCATTTTGGTGAAAACTCATATTCCAACGCCTATAACTCGACAATATGTACTCTAAATAAAAAATATTAGATATGCAAGTTTTAGGACATTAAATTTAGCATAAAATAAGCCCACCTAAATAGTTAGTTCTGTGAATATTTTATCATATCCCCTTAGGTTTCACAAAAAGAAGGAATCAAGCGCTACGAATACTTTCACGTTTTCATTTGTATCTCTACTTAGTAATAAGTTAATTTAAAAATAAATGGGCTTGTATTATGCTAAATTTAATGTCATAAAATTTGTATATGTAAGATTTTTCATTTAGAGTACATATTGTCGAGTTATAGGCGTAGGAACATGAGTTTCTACCAAAATGGTAAAAATTACCGATCTTTCATGTTCGAGTTTGGCTAAATAACTAATCCGATTTCAACTTCAAATATTTCATTTTATTTGTATTAGTATACCCTTTTTTCGAAAAAAAGAGAATGAAAACTTTTTGTTGTGTAGTTATATGCCAGAAACCGAAAGAAGCCACAACTTCGTGGATTATAGATCATGAGATGCATGAATACTTACATGTTTTAATTGGCTTTCCTCTCCAGTAGTGGTTTAATTTTAAATTAATCATAATATGTATATATATATATAAGAATAATATATATATATATATTATTCATTAATTGTTGTGAGCTATTAAATTGTGTTATGTATATACTTCCTAAATTGTATTACCAATTATTTCTACATATCAACGAACAAACAGAACTTTTTATTTATTTTTTTTATTTTGATTGTTTTTAAATCCGTAAATAATTAATCTTTGCAAAAATGCATTTATTTCAAATTTCATGAATGATCAGAAGCCAGTGTCTGAAACCCAACTACTACTATGAGAACATTATTATTTAATTTCAAGATAACCAGTTTATGTCAATATAAGTGAGGTTTAGATAATGTGCAATCTGCGACTAATTCATTATTATTTAGCAGATTTATATCCTTTATTAATCAGAGTTAAAAAAAAAGAAAAAAAAAAAAGGTTATATTAATTATTTCTGTAAATTAAAAACTTGCAGTTACATAGGGCTCGATTATACATTCAAAATAATATTCTAAACCCGCTGTAAATATATGATGTTTGAGAACTGAACGATGTGGCAGAGGATTGTATGCGCCCGAGTCACCCGCACCTTTTCGCCTTGTAGGTCCATTTTCTATGAAACTAGTTGATATATTTTGAAATTTGACCACTGATTTCTAAAGAAGAATAATTGCTCCAGATGGTTTATTTCAGGGTGTTTTTCGTTAACGATGGCCGTTTAATCACAAATTAACTTGGAATTTTAACTTTTACGCGAGTGACTTGAAAAAATTGAATTTAAATGTATTTTATGTTGTCAAGACTAATTATTTTAGAACGTTTGTTTATTTATTCTGAATCTAGAACTATCTAGCTTTAATAAAATACCAATTATGGCGAAATTAAGCATAATGGTGAATGTCAGAAATAAAAAAACTAACTAAAATCAAAATCGTCATTCCGCCATGTTTGAACGCCATTTTCGGTTAGTGCAGCCACTTTTTTTTTTGGGAACATTGGCTTTTTCTTAATCTTTAATCACAAGGAACACAACGATATGCAATTTATAGGGATGTGGGGGGGGGTGCACGGTAGGGGGGTCTGGCCCACGTACTAAGAGCAGGACTTATCGAGGCAGCGATCCTCAGTGATAACAATATCAGCTCTACAGTCGGTGAGGAACTCCGAAAACTTGAAAGTGTGATGGTGATATCTAAATTCAAAAATATTGTTTGAAGATTTGATATTGCATGCCTAGAAAAGTTGAAAAGTAGAAAAGTTAACCAGTACATTATTATATTATATTATTATTACCAGTATGTTGACTTTGAGCCGTTTCTGGAAAACCTTGCCTCCCTACTAAACCGATCAACACAAAAACCTAAAAAAAAAAAGGTTTAATTAAAGTCGAAGTTAAAAAATGCAACTCACTTTACAAAATAAAAAAATAACAAAACGCGCTAAAGGGGCAGCCGAGCGACGCTAATTCCTTAATCCCGAATATAGAGAGGAGCACTAAATCAAGACTAATCCGGAAGAGAGGCGTCCCATCCGATAGGAACAAACTATATCGAGGGCGCAGTGGCTGACACGGCCGGGATTACCGAGCCCATGTACTGCACACCACCGCGCTCTGCTTTCAGCTAATACCCAACCCTCTCCTTCCGCTCGATCTCATCCCAAACTTCACTCCAGCATTTACATGTTAATTGTAGCATCTAAATAATTTATAAGTTACTAAATGTCAACGTAATCCTTGTTTAGTCACTAAGCTTTAGCACCTACTAAAAATATAGGGGTCACCTTGTTATGTAGTGGTTAGAATAGACTTACAATACGCGGGTTCGCGTCCCTAGGTGGCCCTAGGATTTTTTAAATGTTATAAAAACTTCCATCCCCCGGATAGGACGTAAAATGAAAGTTCCGATTCCTGTACGATGTCAGGTACTCGTTAAAGATCCCGATCCTAATTATACTTGGATAGGAAAAATTTAGGACTCCCACTGTAGCATCGTCCGAATAGCCTTAGTAGCACAAAGGCACGTTAAACAAACAATTTTTAGCGAGCTTAATAACCAACAATCGAAAGAAAAAGAAAAAACATGATTTTCTTAAGGTCTACATCTCCCGAGCGTTGCACTGTTGGTAATTCTTGAAACTAAACAAAGCATAATCTCTCTATATATAAGAGGCTTTGTCCTGACTGACAGAATCAACGCAGAGCAAAAACTACTAATGATAGAAACTTGAAGTTCGGAATTTAGATTTTAAACGCGATGTAGGTAACCACTAAGAAAGGCATTTCAAAAATGTAACCCCTAAGGGGCTTAAATGGCGAAATTGTCGTTTAACTCTAACGGAAATCTATTTTTGAGATTTTAAACCGTATGTTTTTTATTTGAATATCGATTGAACGTTACAATTTTATTAAAATAGACATTCACATAAAATATGGCTACTGATTATTCAAATGTTAGTGGTAATCAAATTATGAAACCTGTGGTTGATTTCTATCTTTTCTCCATATATATAAGAGGCCTTTTCCTGACTCATAGAATCAATGCAGAGCAAAAACTACTAATGATAGAAACTTGAAGTTCGGAATTTAGATTTTAGGTAACCGCTAAGAAAGGAATTTCAAAAATGTAACTACGGGGTTTAAATGGCGAAATTGTCGTTTAACTTTAATAGACACCAATTTTTGCACTTCGAGAAAAAATATCTAATGTGGACTCATTTTAAAGATCTTGATAGGACGAGTTTAACTCGAAAGCACTTACGGGGCGTCGAAACCATGTTTTAAAGCCGAAATTTGAAGCGTTCACGACAAGTAAGCGATATTTGTTTCGGCGGTTTTAGTGAACTCTCTCCATTGCGCGTCTCCCTTTCTTGTACCGAGCCGGCAGCTTCCCCCTCCAACATTCTACCTACCGGAAGCTCCGATTCTACTAAATCTCCTTAACATCAGTTAACATATCATATTAAATCAATACCAAGATTATGATCACAGAATTGATTTTAAAGGCTCGCGGGCAAAGCCGCGACGGGGAATGCTATTAATAATATACTAGGTGGACCCGTGCGAAGCACTTCGCACGAAGATTTGTATCACAGTTTACTTCTAGGTTTAACATAACTATGAAATGAACTTTTTTTTTTTTTGCCTGTTCGTACCCCCCCCTCTCCCCCAACCACTCGGGCCTTAAGGTGAAACTTTTTTTCTACAGCAAGGAAGAATAAATTATTTTTCTGTTTAATAGTTAAGGAAGAACTTCATTTTCTGACGTTTTTCTCTACAAAAGTTTCCTGTAATCTTCCTGGAATATATGAAATCACTAAGAATGTTGCACAGTCTTGGAAATTAATCTTTCTACATTCTGATTTTAACTTCCCTACTGATTTTGTTTTTTCAAAAACAGTTCATAAGATGCTTTTTACGGTTATTTTTCTGATAATGGAGAGGAAGATAGTCTTCTAAGTGGTAAGAACGACATCAAATAGGTTTCTATCCATGGAGAGGCAACAAAACAATAAGTAGCCTCGTGAAGCTGAGGGGCCTAACCCACCAAAACCAAATTTTTAGAGGTGTAAAACGCCTGGCCCAAAAACGTGGAACGTGTATGTGTCATAAAGCCCGCGTAGAAACCATTGAAATTCATTTTTCTTATTTCGATACTTTAGTTTTCTGAAATTCCAGTTATAAAAAAGATAAGTTGATAAAACCAAAGTTCTAATGAATCACTATAAATAGATTTTATTTATTTTATATATATTTTGGATTACAGTCATGAGCGGATACAACCGATTGTAAAGGGGGGGGGGCTGCATCCTAATGGGGGGAGGCTGCAGCCCCACAGCCCTTCATTTGGATCTGCCGATCAGCTTTTACACCTTCCCACAACTGAAATTCTACCTGTTCTGCGCATTTTTGTTCTTTAAATTGCTTCCTTACTTTAAGGAAAATCAATTTCAGGTTCGCAAGGTTTATAGTTTTTGAGCTAGTCTGTTCACTCACACACGCACACGCACGCGGACGCGCACGCGCACGCGCTCGCACACACACACACACACACACCCAGTCCATTTCGCGGGACTTGGTTATTTGGACTCAGGAGACCCCAAAACGTGTATTTCCGTTGAAATCCGGAAGTGGAAATTTTTCACGATCGCAGTACTTCCCCTTACTATATATTTCATATGTAGGTAAGTGAAAGTATAAAACAAAAGACTTTTTGCCTACATTTTAATTTATTTAAGATCTATCGAACCGCAACATAATAAAAATTTTAACAATATTTTTTATTGAGAATATGACAAAATTATAAATGTTTTTAAGGATTTTAAAAAGAATTTTTATCTTTTACAGCGTCCATCGGTTTATCCGAAGAGTCGGTTAAACGGGAACCGGTAAACTGGGAGTATACTGTAATTGCTAAATGTGAGAGTGCAATTTTACAACGCTACAATTAAGTCTAAATCAGACAAACAACATTTTTAGAACCTAAACACGACAGTTCCTATCATTTGCTGTAACGTAATACAATAAGTAGTTGACAACGTGCGGCGGAGGGGCCTAACCCAGGCGTTATCTCAGAAATGATACGTTTTAGGGCTTTAAAACGCAAACCCTTAATGCTTGTATCGCAATCCATAAAACCCAATTTTATTCGTTTCGATCCGTTGAGTCAGTACGTTTAGGTCGATATTTTATTTTGTACCAAAAAATGGACACTGAGAATGCAATTCGCAAAAGCTCCGTGAAATTCTGAGTCCAACGATAACAAATTCGTGGCATTTGAGCACGGTAGGACCTTATAATTGATGAAAAACCGATTTTTACGCTTTGTGAAATAATATATGTGGGATAATAATAATAATGGTCAGCACTTATGTCATTAGGCGATGCTTACAAGGTTCTAAAACTAATATCGCCATAGCAAAATGAGGTCCGATCTGATGAAACATTAATCGAGAATTGGACCACTACATGGTCGATTTTATCATGCATTGTCACAATAGAAATAAGTTGAATGCTTCAGTTAATTGGCTTAGGAAAGGATGATTATATCCGAAAACTTAAGGATTTATCTTGGCCATTTAAGACCAGGTATATATGTACTCGTATGTATAATATAGGCAATATATATATGTGTGGAGAAGACATAAGTGACCGATGTCGCCGATTTCAAAGTGCGATTGAGTCAATCCAGCTTATAGTGTTGGGTTATTATAGGGGTGATCACACTATAGTAAACAATGGACCAGATATAGTATTAATAGTGATGTAAAACTATCGATAATATCGACATAACTATTTTAAATTACCGATAGATTCGATAGTTTTCTAACTAACGTGTGAATTGCTACTGCGCAAACAAATTCCAGTTGAAGAGAGCCAACTAACCCCACAGGAGAGATCATATGAAAGATGGCTGCCAGGGCAGGGGAGAACAACCAAACAAGAAACTGCTTAGTCGAAAGGTAAGGTTTTTCAAAGGAGTTTGGGAATATGTGAAAAAAATCGGACTCAAATGTTTTGCCATGTCTTTAAACCAAATTTACTGAAAATATAAAAATTTACTTACATGTTGTAAAATCAATCAATGAAGCACACTCTTCTCTACACTGTTAGCATCGGATTGAAAACTCAGGGCAAGACTCCCAAAGTCGAGCGGGACACATGGTACAATGGTGGGGCCTTCACAATAGGTGTGACGGAAACTATAAGCCAATGGCCAACCTACCCCCTATGCCAACCAACCCCGCTCTCCCCTACTATTTCTGGAAAGATGTGGAACTATCAAGATTTGTACCAGGAGTGCCCAGAACGTTATAAACGGGTCAGATTCAGGTATATCCAATAGTAATGTCCAGCAATGGCTACACCTCACGTGACACCATTCGTTCAATTGAGAAATTAAAGTTGTCACAGTATTGGAAGGTCAGAAAGTTTTAGTTTACTTTTCAACAAATCGAGCATTGTGAGTTTATGAACATAGTTTAATTGTAAAACCTAACTCTTGACTATGGTCAGGTTGGTGAATATTTCTGGCTAAAAACAAGAAAATGCAAAATAAAAAGTGATAATCGTAATGAGAGGATAGATTTTTCATTAATGTATATTTTTCACTAACACAAAGCAAGGTATTTACAAGATTTAAACACAAAGCACAATTAAATATACAGCGACATTGAAATATTACATTGAAGGGCTCTCATTAAAAGTTAATGAAACCGCGAGCCACAGTGAGCAGAGAGCGTAGCGTACATGTGTAATAGAAGAGACAAGATTGGGCCCAACGTTGTGCCATGCGGGACGCCTCCCCGGGGACAGATAGATCTGCCTTCATTATCGCCCTCGTTAATTGTCGGGCTAAAAACAGGCGATATCTCGGCTAAATAACTTAGCCTTCCTATCATAGCCCCAATATATTCTCTGTCCTTATCTCTCCCTGCTTCGTATGAGCAGGTTTATATTTTAATTTGTATCTACCGAATTTTCCTCTCTATTAGGTGAGCTGATTTCGTAATGATGTTTGAAAAAGCGGATCGAAAATACTGAATTCTTTTCCAATATGGGTCTGCATTTATCGCAAAAAATTCAGGGAACTATTTTTTATGTTGGTGTTTTTGTTTTTCCTACTGTCCACATCCAAAAAATTGTTATATATTAATTATTAATAAGTACCACAAAGAATTCATGTAAATTAACTTGTCGATTGAAGGATTAATAATCCAAAACATGTACAATGCATAATTTATTTTGTAAATCTTTAAATAAATGAAAAACTTTAAAATAAAAAACTATCAGGGAACTATTGATGGATGGGGACTTCCCGTCAAGGGTGCGACATCGACTGGAAAACAATCGATGTTGATAAAACATCAACCAAAAAAAACATTCAACACAAGTTATTTAAATATCGATGTAGCATCCCTAGTATAGACATAGAAACGTGTTTTTGTTGAATACATAGTTTGTAAATATTGTAATATTATGTCGATATCTCTAAAACATCAATAATTAAAATAACATGATTTTTGTCAAATTATTGATAATTAAGAAAAAATTTGTTGTCAGAACATAAATGATAAAAACTCCAGGTTCAATTTTTTAGTGTTATATGTTTCATCCAGTATTATTTCCATAAACAAAAGAAAAAGGCAAACATCGATGTTCACATACCATCAGCACAAAATCGATGTTTAAAAAATAGACATGGATGTCGGTCGCATCCTTACGTTGAGCCTAATGTTCTGTTGTCTGTTCTATGAGTGCATCGGCTTTTTCAGGTGGGAAACGGCAAATTTAGGACTCCTTTATAAGGGAGCTTGCTCATTAATACTTTTATAATGCGCATACTTGTTTACAGCAAAATCTTGATGTCATACTCGGATAGTATCCAAACTATCGACAGTGTATGAGTTTTAAATCACTGATCATTTTAATGAATACGCTATTTAAGAATTCATTGTATATTGCATGTGTTAGTCGTCTATATGATAAGCAGTAACTCACGGGAAAATAAATATTTTTGTTTAGGTATATTATAAAGCGAAAGATATACATAGAGATTTGTTTATTCAGCAATTTGAGAATATGAGTGGAATTGTTTATCGGAGTGCATCGGAATATATCAAATTTTTCTTTCCGCCAGGCTGCTTCATCCGGCTTCCGATTACAGAAGCGGAGAGCTTTCGATATTAGAGTATACAAAAAAAAAAAGAAATAAAAAATAAAAAACACTAGCGGTTGGGGCTGGACGCGAGAACAGCTAAAGAGCTTTGGACTTAACGAGTTTGTAGAGCGGTACACAGTGATTAAAACGCTGGTCGCTTTGAAGCCGTTCGCTGCAAGCTGCACGGCACACCGTGAAATTCAGCGGCCTGATGAGCCTTTGTGCCCCACACTATGTCATCTATATTGCACTGGAGGAATTTAAAATTCATGGCGATTCCTGGATCCAATCAGGGGCCTAGCCAATGGAGCGGGATAATTTCGGGGGGGGGGGGGCTGCATTTTGTGGCTGAGTGAGCCCGAAAGGTGTATTTATTGTAGCGCTGATGCGGGAAAACTGCATTATCCAGCGTTAATTTATCCCCTCGCTGCATACTAACCTGCTCCTCCAAACGTAATGGACCCGGGTTGGATGATTGATGCGGTGTGCACGTCCATAATGCACCCTGCAAGCCAGTGAACCTAATCAGTCATATGCGTATAATATTAGGCAACGCATATCTTTATATTAAATGATAGTATCGATTATGTAACATTAAAAATCTGTAGATGAGTGGGGACAGTGAAAAACTAAAATTATACTCACGAGGTTTAAATTTAGTTAGCAGTGCATTTCTACAGTATTTTCTGTAGGGGTCGAAAGGTCATTAACCTTTTTGAATGAAATCCATTTTAAAAGTATTTGAAAAACTTATTGCGAAACACTTTTCTTCAAAAAGTTTTAAGGTTCACCTAAGCATTTTTTTTTTTTTTTTTTTTTTGGCTTCATAACTTCAATTTGCGCCTGTCAATAAACATCAACAATCAGCAAATGTGAGGTGCGCTGATTTGAATAAGGGCATGTTAGGCATGGGGAAGGATAGCACCCAGCGGTATTTCTTCCCTGCCTAGTTTCAGGTAACCTGGATTTTTAACGAAGGAGATCTCTCTTCCAGCACCTTTTTAATCCCCTAGTTATGGGCATATCAGATTTTATCATGCCTCTAATCAGTTGGTTGAAATGACCGAGTAAGTGTGTATGGAAACGTTTGTAGAGTGTCTTTATATGTCGGTCTATTGTTTGCATTTGTAAGTCAGAATGTATTGTAATGTTGTTCACGTACCATGGTGCTTTAACTATGAGTCTCAATATTTTTTATTGAAAGGTCTGAATTCTTTGTAAGTGGGTCTTTTTGGCTGTACCGTATATCTGTGAAGAGTAAGTCCATATTGGTTTCAGTAAGTATAAATATGTATTTAATTTTTATCGTAGTCCTAGTTTTGAGGTTTTAGAAAAAAAAGGAGTAAAGTAGGGTGAGTCGTTTGTTAAGTGTTTTTCGTTTCATCTTAACATGCGGGCCCCAGGTCATCCTTCTGTCAAGAGTAACACCAAGGTAATGTACGGCGTCAGTTTGAGAAATTTGGACATTGTCGATATAAATTGGAGGGCAGATATTTTTTCGAAGAGTGAACGTTTTATGTTTAGATTTTTCATGATTTTTCATTATTAAGCAATTAAAATTAAATGTGAGTTTAACAATAATTTTTTCGCCCTGGGTTGAAATCACAAAAGTTTCTTTTTTAGAATTATGTCAAGTCCATCAATTATGTTTTCCCCTATTCCCTCTACCGAAATTGCGACCTTTGATAGTGTGAATCGGACCTAATAACACCGCATTTGAACAAGATAAGTAGGAGTTGTAGGAATTGACTCTACCTGAGGAGAGTTGATGAGGAAAATTGAGGGAAATATCCGGGACAAAAGTGAGAGAGAGAGAGAGAGAGAGAGAGAGAGTGAGTGGGTGTGTGGAGAGGGTTGGAATTAATTACCGAGAGGAGAATCCATTTTATAAAACATTAAGTCCGGCGAAGGGGGATCGCATTGTAGCTTCCTTCCCCGATGTGTGACTGCTCTGTCTCTCCTCTTAATTAATTTCTCAGCCCACCAGGCCTCGAAGAATGGCTCTTCGCATCCTCCGCTTGGGAGGGTTCGCCTATCGATCTTGGTAAAGAGTAGTCTTTCAAAATTAAATACATATCTCCGAATCGATATTTCACCAACTCAGGCAAATACCTAGCTGAATCAGAATATAACCGTACAATAATTCTCCTTAGCTAAAAAAAAAAAAAAAAACCGCCTAAAATCCCATTAAGATAAAAACAATGCCACAAACAAATGAAATGAGGATTTGAAGTATATTAATCAAAAATCAAAACAAAATAAATGAAATTTCATCGTAACATCAACAAATGAGGAGTTTGCTATCAAAACCAGCTCATTTCATATTTTTCTTAAATCCACTTTTTTGCATTTTGAAAGTTTAGAGGGTCTTTCATAGCCTGACGAAGGGATATAGCTCAAATCCAGCTCATTCCAGGAAGGAAGGCCAGCAGAAGAAAACCAAGAATGTGAGCCGATGTATTACGACAACAACAATGTCATTTCAATAACGAGCCTTCTTTTTCCTTTCTCTCTCTGCATTTTATTTACAATATTATTTTTCTTTGATAAATAAAAAGAAACATTCTGTTCCATTTGGTGTTGCAATTTATGACCTTTTTCACATTGTACCACGGTTTACGTCTTAACTGTTAAATTTCAGATCATTTGAAAAAGTTAAGTGGATGTCATTTATTAAAAACTCGTGAGACACGAATATTAACTGGTAAATTGGAAAAAACCAATTTCACACAACTTAATTGAACAAAAAACTAAAAAAAACGATTACCTAAAAACAAATTAGTGTAAATACGCCTAAGGTAATGCACCTGGAATGAAAATGAAAAACTAATCAAGTTCTAGGCGGTTATATTTACAATTAGAAAATTAAAAAAATCAAATTAGCTTTAGTACTGTGGACGTGAGAAGTTTTTTGTCTCTCCTGTAAAATTTCCTCAAATAAAATGAAGTGAATACAATAGATTAATAAAAATAAAAGAAACATTATGTTAATTATTGTTTATTAAGAGACATAATATCACTTTGGAATAGTTCAAAACCTCATCAATTTTCCGAAAAATAAATTATATCTTGAAACCATGATTTTCGAGTTAGTAAAGTAGTATTTATTTTCAGAGGTTTTAAGTTTAGTTTAGAAATCGGATATAACCAGAACGTGATATTTTCTTCCATGATTCGTCATGGCGAATGGGTTCCCATACATTTACGGGTTCCAGCGTAATTTACGTCCCGCACATTTGATGTGGAACCTGGATCATTCCATGTAAATTCAACACAGGCTTGAGCCTCTCCATCTCTGATTTTCTTGAATTTTGGTGCATGTGTACTACTTTTATCTACTAGGAAAATTGAGAAATATTACTGAGATATGTCAACCAGTTTTTGAATTATGGACCTGCAAAGCCCTCAAAATTAGATCTAGAAACAGAAAAAATCTCAGTTTAAAAAGTTTCAGACTATGAGATCGGTATCGTTAACAGCGCATTCCATGACAACAATGTATAGCTATAGGCAGTATGACCTATTTAAAAAAAAAAAAAATTTAAAAATGGCCTTTTTGAGAAAATTTAAATTAAAATTTTGAACTTGGTTATAGGAAAATTTCTTTAGTACCAATCTATAAATGTTTGAAATGTTGAAATTAAATCATATGAAATGGCATGGAATGCACTGCTAAACGAAGCCGATCTAATTGTTCTAGTCAAATTCAGAAAACATCTAAAGCTATTTTTAGTCATGAAATTTTCTGTTTCTGGACATATTTTTGAGGGCTTTAGAGACCAATAATTCAAAAACGGGTAGACATATCTCAGTAATATTTCACAATTTTTCTTGTAGATACAAGTAGTACACGTGTACCAAATTTCAAGAAAATCTGAGATGGTGAGGTTCATAATGATATATTTTTGTGTTGATTTGACCACCTATCTTTATTTTTTAGTTATAAAAATAATTAAATACGTATTTCCAAATCTATATAAATAAAGTTGAAATTCTGTTTGTTTGTTTGTTTGTTTCTTCTTTATAGAAATCCATACCGTTTGTCCTAAATTCTCCAAATTTCGCTCAGGGGTCCTTTGATACCAGGTGCGAACACCTGTCCATATTAAAATTGCGTAACTTCAGCCGATCTTCAGCTGATATTCTTTATTGTTATAAAAATCATAATGGTCTCACTTTACAATGTTTTTTTTTTTTTTTTTTTTACGAAATCGACCGTTTCATTAGAAAAATGAAATTCCCCGTTATAAACCGGGATATACAGCGATAATCTATGTATATAAAGATCAAATTCTGTGTGTTATTTATAGAAATCCATTCCGTTTGTCCTAAATTCTCCAAAATTCGCTCAGTGGTTCTTTCAGACCAGGTGCGAACACCTGTCCATATTAAAATTGCATAACAGCAGCCGATCAGCAGCTGGGTATATTCTTTATTTTTATAAAAATCGTTTTGATCTCGCTTTACATTGGATTTTACAAAATCGACCGTTTGATTCGATAAAAGTCTCAGTTTATAGGTTTTATAGATTTAAAAATTGAAATTCTCCGAGTGAAACCGGGATATACAGCTAGTCACAAATAATTTATTGTATTTTCTTATAATTATATAAAAACACTCACAAGTGCCACCGGTATACGATTTTTTATTTTTATATACCACGGTATTTTTTATTTTTGTTTTTAAAAGATAATAATTATCGGCGGACTCAGCAGAACTCGAATTATAATATTAAAACCAAGTTAAGACCGAAGTTTCTAAAAGGTCTTTTCTATATTTCCTTTAATTTTAAAGTTTGCTGTTGTTAAAACTACCAGGGCGAAGCCGGGCACCCTAGCTAGTATAAAAAAAAAATCTGGTGCGTGCGCGCAACACACAACTTTCACTTACCAACTTACTTAGATAAGAAATTGCCGTGTTTTGCTAATAATCATTTCCCAAAGTCACACATTTTTCTACATTCATATCTTATTTTTGTTAATCGTTAAATCCGTTTTTGAGTAAATAAAAAAACCTGTGAAAATGATACAAAATTTATTAAGTAAAGTCCCCCCTCCCGTAGATCAATTTTGATGAAATTTTTACAGTCATATCTCGGGCATATAAATACATCAAATACTAAGTTTGATCAAAATCGTTAAAACCGTTTTTGAGTAAATAAAAAAAACACGTGAAAATTATACAAAATTTATTAAGTAAAGTCCCCCCTCCGGTTAATCAATTTTGATGAAATTTTTACAGTCATATTTCGGGCATATAAATCGATCAAATACTCAGTTTAATCAAAATCGTTAGAGCCGTTTTTGAGAAAATCGAAAAAAACGTAAAAAGTTATTAAATAAAGTACCCCCTCCCTTTGAGCAATTTTGATGAAGTTTTTGCTGTCACATCGCGGGCATATACCTACACTAAATACCCAATTTCAGGTTCCCACGGTTTATAGTTTTTGAGCTAGTCTGTTCACATACACACACACACACACACACACACACACACACACAGACACACACACAGACCATTTCGCGGGACTTGGTTATTTCGACTCAGGGGGTCCCAAAACGTGTATTTCCGTTGAAAACCGGAAGTCGAAAATTTTCACGATCGCAATACTTCCACTTACTATATATTTCATATATAGGTAAGTGAAAGTAAAAAATCTGGTGCGTGCGCGCAACACACAACTTTCACTTACCAACTTACTTAGATTAGAAATTGACGTGTTTTGCTAATTATCATTTCCCAAAGTCACACATTTTTCTACATTCATATCTTATTTTTGTTAATCGTTAAAGCCGTTTTTGAGTAAATAAAAAAACCCGTGAAAATGATACAAAATTTATTAAGTAAAGTCCCCCCTCCCGTAGATCAATTTTAATGAAATTTTTACAGTCATATCTCGGGCATATAAATACATCAAATACCAAGTTTGATCAAAATCGTTAAAACCTTTTTTGAGAAAATCAAAAAAACACGTGAAAATGTTACAAAATTTATTAAGTAAAGTCCCCCCTCCGGTTAATCAATTTTGATGAAATTTTTACTGTCATATTTCGGGCATATAAATAGATCAAATACTCAGTTTAATCAAAATCGTTAGAGCCGTTTTTGAGAAAATCGAAAAAAACGTAAAAAGTTATTAAATAAAGTACCCCCTCCCTTTGAGCAATTTTGATGAAATTTTTGCTGTCACATCGCGGGCATATACCTACACTAAATACCCAATTTCAGGTTCCCACGGTTTATAGTTTTTGAGCTAGTCTGTTCACATACAAACACACACACACACACACAGACCATTTCGCGGGACTTGGTTATTTCGACTCAGGGGGTCCCAAAACGTGTATTTCCGTTGAAAACCGGAAGTCGAAAATTTTCACGATCGCAATACTTCCACTTACTATATATTTCATATATAGATAAGTGAAAGTAAAAAATAGGTGAGGTTATTACCCATCACATTAGCCGCATCCTTTAGCATCTTATATTTAGCAGATGATTAATACAAATTCTTTTCTGAAAACTAAGCTAAAAGAAGTGGACCACTAAAAGCTTTCCCCCAGACCGCGGTAAATTGTCGGTGACGGCCGGAAAATGGAAGCCAAGACAGTTTAAAAGAATACTCGTGAATAATTTATTCCCTTTTTGACGCTCTCCTCTGTTAAGAGACTATTATTAATGAAATACCTTATTAGCAAATCCGTTATGAGAGCAGATGGCCTCAAACAAAATTAATTTTTTTTTTTTTTATTCTCGGTCCTTTCAGGCTCTTAATGAACGAGTTAATTTCTCCTCTTTGAGGACGGATAGCTCCCAAACAGGGAGGCCCCGCCAAGACAAGGGGATCCCGACGGGGAGGAGATTAATTGAAGAGGAGGAGGAGGCTGTAAAAACTTTATGCATCTTTAAAGGCCCCGACTTGGAGGCGATAAGGCGCTAAATAGCTCCTGTCTCCAGGCTCTTCGCTCGCTGTAACTTCCGCGTCAACTTGTTACGGTCAAGAGATCAAAGTTAAGCATTTATATTGAAATTTAATGAATCAAAAACATAAGAGTTTAGGGATTGGTGTTTTTTATTAAATACTAGCTAGTGTGCCCGGCTTCGCTCCGGTAGTTGAGCGGTAGTTTCAATAACAGAAAGACTTTACAATTAAAGGAAATATAGAACAAAATTAACAGTTTCTTGAAACTTTTAACTTATTATCAGTATTAAAATTCGAGATCTGCAGAGTCCGCCCAAATAAGGAACCCTATATACTTTAAAGGGGGTTGAAAATGGCGAATAAACAATTAATTTTGCTGCAACTTTGTCGAGTCATTCATCGTTTTTGATGGTTTCTGTGATTCTGAATCCTATATTTCTATATTTCCTATAGATATAGAATGCAAGGCCTCAAAGTCTCGTATAATTTCAATAATTCACAAATCGTGCAGGTTACATGCCAAATTTTCGCCTATTCAGGCATCTTCAGGGCTACAACAGTTTCACATGCAAGCTAGAAACACACTGAAACCTTCCCATATGGAAGGAGGGCTAACAGGGAAATATACAGTGTTGCCAACATTTAAACAAATTTAGATAACAGAGATAATAACTGAATGAGGTCTATAGCAAAATTAAACACAATATTAAAGTTGAAGAAGGTTCAAATAAAGTAATTATAATTTTACATCTACACATATATACATACACAGTCACACACATAACATCATGCACTAGAATTATAAATATATATAAAAAACATATGAAAAGCAAAGGCAAATCTAGAATAAATAAATTACTGTTGGTTTAAAATGTTAATAGTTTCAGCAAAAAAGTTGTTAAGAAGTTGTTTCTTGCATCAGTTTTAAAATTGACAACCTTATTAATGTTTGCAGCTATATATAGTGCTTCAAGATATTTTAATTTTTGCTCAGAATTTTCTTTAAGCAAAATTATAGTTTTGTCATAATCGAAGCTATGCTTATGCTCGGAAGTGTGTTTAGCTAGTGCAGTTATAGGTTCTTTTATTCCTTTATTTTTATTTTTGTATTCTGTGCATGAATTTTTATGCTGATAGATTCTATTGCAGAGATTTTGATTATTCATGCCAATATATGCATTTTGGCAATCCTGTTAGCCCTCCTTGCATATGGGAAGGTTTCAGTCTGTTTCTAGCTTGCATGTGAAACTGTTGTAGCCCTGAAGATGCCTGAATAGGCGAAAATTTGGCATGTAACCTGCACGATTTGTGAATTATTGAAATTATACGAGACTTTGAGGCCTTGCATTCTATATCTATAATTAAATAGTCTCTTCCTAAAAGCTTGTTTGCTATGTTTCCTATATTTCTTTTTATCCTGAACTATGAGGGGTGATAAAATCTTATTGAAAAAATGCTGTAATTGGAGTTAGTCAGTTTATCAACTGGAATGCTCATCATACATAGTAATAAAACCATTTTTCATAATTACATACAATAAGAACACTTCAGACTTGTTATTATCAGTCAATTCAGCTCTTCTTTTTTGCTTTATGTCTGTTTATTTCGCTCACTGTACTACTAAAAAATGTTCAGTCATATTGCATTAAATTTACTTAAATAGATGTTATATATTGATTAAATATAATGTGTAAATCAATTAACCTTCTTATGAGAAAATTAATTTTGTAAGGTATCCAGTCGGTTTTCTAATTGATTGCAGATATGTAAAATCATTATTTTATTTAGAAAGAAATGGTGAAACAATTTTAAAAGTAATTTAAAAAGAACAGCTGAAAAAATATTTAACCTTTACAAACTGAACGGAATGAATGAACAATAAAGATTGAGTGAAACGCACCCTAGCGCTTCCTGGTAGCCTGGAGCTCGAACTATATTTTTCATTCATAACCTCGTATCTCAATCTCAGAGAGGCTAATTAAATGGTCCGAGAGGCTTAAAATTCAAGTCCTTTTCTCTTCAATTTTACACCCTTAAGAGAAAAACAGAAACCTTCTTCTCCGTTATGGGTTTTATAGCAACACGCTGACATAACTCTCTTAAACGTGCGTTGAGTCGTTTTTGAGCCTTTTCGGCACGCACATTGTACACTTTGCTTTATAATATATATTGATTTTAACGTTCAACTAAAACATATGGTTTAGAATAGCTCTCTCTAGTCCAACTGTTAGTTGGAACAAACTGTCATAGTACATGTTAGGGAATGTACATGACTAAGATCTTCGAGTACCATCTACGCTGGCTTAGAACTTTCCAAGCTGTTGTTCTTACGACTAAATATAAGGCACGATGGACTGGAGAGTTAGTCTTGATCTGAAGCTCAAGTCATTTCTTGAAGGTTATTTCTGTGTTACAAAGCGGTAACTTTTGTAACCTGCTTAATTACTGGAATTGGAAGAAAAATTCCCAAATGTTAATATATTATAGGAGCAGACCCGGCCACGCGTTGCTGTGAAGTAGCATTCAATTAATTATATCCTATTTTTTTTTTTATTATCAAATCAAAATTGACTAATAAAGATTAAAACGATTCACCTAATTTAAAAACCAACTAAAAAAAATGTTTGGTAAAGTATTTAGATGGGTTAAAGTTTTTATTTTTTACATCTTATATTTGACCGTAACACCGTTATTTTATTTCATTGGTTCCTTTTTATTTTATAGTTTACTTTCATGACAGAGAGGGGTAATTATTTTCCATTTTAATTTTGTATTTCTGTTATTGTTTAATAAATAATTATTTACTGAGCAGAATATATTTGTATTAAATCAACCTATTATTGTGTGGTCAGTATGCCAAAGAGCAAAAATATTTAATACTAGTTGTTTTAGAAAGATCAACAATATTATATTCAAATAATTGATCAGTAAGATATCGATTCCTCCTTTGATGCCCAATTATTTAAGGAACTGATAAAACGCCATACTATCCAGGAATATCAAATCATGTTGGATTTAGAAAGCTGTTAACGCAATAAATAACTGAAAGTTTCGGATTGTTATCCGAAGGAATTTTAACGTGTTAAAAAAACATGTAAATAGAAATAGCTAAAAACTACAAATTTTAAATCTAATAATTAACAATCTATATAAATAAAGTTGAAATTCTGTTTGTTTGTTTGTTTATAGAAATCCATACCGTTTGTCCTAAATTCTCCAAATTTCGCTCAGTGGTTCTTTGATACCAGGTGCGAACACCTGATCATATTAAAATTGCATAACTTCAGCCGATCTTCAGCTGATATTCTTTATTGTTATAAAAATCATAATGATCTCACTTTACAATGTTTTTTTTTTACGAAATATACCGTTTCTTTAGAAAAATGAAATTCCCCGTGTGAAACCGGAATATACAGCTATAATCTACGGATATAAAGATAAAATACTGTTTGATCTTTATAGAAATCCCTACCGTTTGTCCTAAATTCTCCAAATTTCGCTCAGTGGTTCTTTCAGACCAGTTGCGAACACCTGTCCATATTAAAATTGCCGAACTCTGGGTATATTCTTTATTGTTATAATAATCGTTTTGATCTCGTTTTACATTGGTTTTTACAAAATTGACCGTTTGAGTCGATAAAAGTCTCAGCTTATAGATTTAAAAAATGAAATTCTCCGGTGAAACCGGGATATACAGCTAGTTATTTTATAAACATATAAAAAAAAGGATGATTTGATATATAACCACTGAATTAAAGGGGGCAGTTTATTTCATAACTATTTTTTCTATTTTTATATTTTTTCGATTTTCTCAAAAATAGCTTTAATGATTTTAATAAAATTGGGTATTTGATCTATGTATATGCCCGCGATATATCAAAAATTTCATCAAAATTAATCTAACCGAGGGGGCACTTTACTCGTATTTCATAACTTTTTTCCAATGTTTACATTTTTTTCGATTTTCTCGAAAAATAGCTGTAAATGAATTTGATTAAAATCGTCATGTTAAATGAGAATCAAGTTTTCTATAATATCAGGTAAGCTTTGTTATTATTAAAATGTTCTGAGGGAGCTTTACTGGGGAAGGGGCCATTTTGGTTTTCCTATAAATTACCTTTTTTTTGGTTTTGTTTACATAGAGAAATTATCATTCTCTCGTTTCGCCTTAAAATAAGAAATTGCTAAATATGAAATAGGAAACAAATCAAACAGACATATACAGGAGAAAAAAAGGAAAATATTCCGTTAACTGATAAAACACTCATAGCCCAGGCATGCTCAGTACGCCTTTAATGACAGACGATTGTTTATAATTAAAGATTATTTGTTTTATGGGAACTATATGAAGTTTTCAACAACTGTACAGAGAATTATAAAATCAGACGACTTGGAGTAATTATGTTTGCATTGCCGAATTACCACAAGTTAAAATTTTATTTGGTAATAAAAGAAATTAGTGTACTTTAAAGAGCAAATAAAAACAAAAGTAAATAATAAGTGTGGTTGTTTTTGTTGTTAGTTGTTTAGGAGCAAAGAAACATCTTGGGTTGTTTATGTCCTGTTGGACTAAATGACTGTGGAAAAATGTGACTTTAATAAATGACATTTAACAAAACACGTCAATTTCTAATCAAAGTAAGTTGGTAAGTGAAAGTTGTGTGTGGCGCGCATCGCACTAGATTTTTTTTTTTTTACTTTAATTATTAATTCGCACCTGTCTGCAAAGTGCGGACAATCAGCGAATGAGATGGCGAAAATAGGAAATAATGACATGTGAGGGATGAGGAAGGAAAGCACCCAGCAGCACCCCCTTCTTGGCTTGAGTCAATTACCTCGGCTGTCTAAGAGAGCAGATCCCTCATCCAGCACCTTTTTAGTCTTCTCGTATCCATGCGAATGTCAACCATATTGCTTATTAAACTGTTTGGATGTCCGTACAAATTACTAAAAAATCGTTTGTAAAGTATCGTTATGTGTTGGTCGACTGTCGGCAGATGGAGGTCAGTATGTAATGTGTAGTTAGTCACGTACCAAGGTGCTTTTGTAATGAGTCGTAAAAATTTTGATTGAAATGTTTGAAGTATTTGTAAGTGAGTCTTTTTAGCTATGCCGAATATCTGTGAGGAATATGTCCATATGGGTTTGAGTAAGTCAGTGTACGTATTTAATTTTTGTTCCAGTTTTAATTTTGAAGATTTAGAAAGTAATGGATACAGAAGTTTAAGTCTTTTGGCAAGCGTTCTTTTTTTCATTTTGACATGCGGGCCCCATGTCATCCTTCTGTCGAAAGTGAGTCCCAGATAGTGTACTGTGTCCGTCTGAGGAATTTGGTTATTGTCAATATAAACGGGTGGACAGGTATGTTTTCTAAGTGTAAATGTGATGTGTTTTGATTTGTCATGATTTAGTTTAATTTTCCTTAGTTGGAACCAGTCGTGTAGTATGTATAAGTGATATTGTAAAGTTAATGATGCCAATATGTGTTCTGATGTTTAGTGATAATTGCTGTATCATCAGCAGAAGTTGCAGTCAATGTCTCCGCAATAATGGGTGATTTTTTTAAAAATAAATTAATAAATAAAGATATTAGATATTTTCATACCGCACAGCGAGAATAAAATGTGCAAAACTCAATAAATGTGATTTTTCAGAAACCGCTCTTAAAGTTTTTTGGTGTTACTTGAACGGATTACAAAGCCGTATATTTATCTCCTTTTTGTGGGAGTCATTGGTAAGGCAATGAGTTGCTGTAATCAATGAGTTCGAATCCGGCTTGGCAGAGTATCTTTAATATTCTGACACAGCTCTTCTCGTAGGCGGGGAGACAAAAATGAGTACTTGCTAACACACAGTACTGCACCCAAGAGAGTTGTAGTAGTACATGTTATTTTTAAATAAAAAGTTACCAAGTTTTGTGACTCTCCATGATATGTTCATATCCTGGAACGTTGGATTCGCTAACGGAAGCCCCAAGATAGAAGAATAAAAAACCATTATTTTCCTCTGTCATTTTTTAAAGTTTCGCAGCGATTACGAGGTTTATACATCACACATATTGCAGGGAGGGGGGGAAAGATGTCATTCTATAATGGACAGTCGAAGCAATCTCACGGAGGCTGGAGCCAGCGACTAGATTATATATCGATATATCGGGGCTGCTATAATCGAGGTGCTGCTAATTCAACGGGTCACTGATCCCGGAACTACTTCGTCAGTGTCACGTTTCCGTTGTCCACCGCACATCAATTCTAGTGGCACTCTAGTGGCGCCACTGACAGAGTGCTCTGCTTCTAGCGCTTTCTGCTTTTTCCGAGTGTCACTACATCCAATCTGCTATGGCATTTATGGATTTGTCTATACATCTCTGATTCGATGGAATAATTTTTACCAAATAAATTGTTTTGTTTTTTTAATTTTGAATTTTTTGAAAACATTTATTTATTAACTACAATTCATTTGACAATATTTAAAATTTGCAATCTGCAAAATTCCTTTGCAAGAGCAAAGTTTGTGAGCTGCTTCGACAGCGTTCCTGTGCAGGAGAAGTAATTAATTTAGATGGTCTCTTGGCCACCGCCTTCGAAGTCGCCGGGGTGGGCTATAAGGGTTGCTTAAGTTTTTTAAATTGTCTGTCAGTGGGTTATTGTTGTAGACCAGTCTTTGGTGAAAGTTAATGTAGTTGTCTTTGGCTGTTACAAAAAATATAACAATGTTTAAGTCCGTATGTATAATATCGTTGCTGACATAAGATCGTCTGTCAAGTAATCTAGATAATAGTCCAAAGCGTCTATTTAATTCTTTTCATTTGAGTCTGATGTGAGTTAAAACATAGAAAAAAGAACTGTTATTTAATATGAAAACCTCTTATAAGGAATCTCTTCATAACGGAAACCTCTGATAAGCTCAAAATTTTTAAGTCCTAGTTTTATCAGGGAAAAAATCCATATCCTATAAAAGGAAATACTAATGAACATAAACGGAGAGTTTTTTTATATATAAAAAAGGGCAAAGCCCCTCTCTACACCGGAATAATCATTTCTTTAGATCAGCGAACTCTGGGATCATTATGCTCCTCCGAATAGTAACCGTTTCTGGTGATTTCCACAGATACTTGTATTTTCTTACTACGTTTTTCCTTCAATCGGATCAGTAGTTCTTTAGAACGTACAACATTGTAAGTTCTTTATAAGAATGAATATATGAATTGATAATGTTGGCGTAGTGTTGAAGGGAGAAATGTTCGGTATTTCTCTTGTATGTAAGATTTAACTGTCGGTAAGTTCATGTCAATGAGTAGAGTATGATTTGAAATAAACCAGGTGCAATACTAATTTTTCTAAGAATTTCGGGGGATGTGAATTTTGTATTTTTTTATATATTATTATATAATATTTTCTTGGAAGTTAAGAATAGTTATTTATTATACAAGTGACGAAAGTAGATCATTTTACAACTTGAGCGAAACGTTTACCCACACGAGCGAAGCGAGTGTGGTAATTTCACGAGAGTTGTAAATTCTACTTTGGTCACTTGTATAATAAATAACTATTCTTAACTTCCAAGAAAATATTATATAATAATATATAAAAAAATACAAAAATCACGAGTGTAATTTTTTTTTTCTGTAATCGTGTAATACATGATCAGATCAACCAGAATATGAACAAAATTAGGATGTTGTGAAGATTATGGTATGTTGTTGGTAGGTTATAAGCATGTTTGTAAAAGGTTATAAAATGTTATAACAATAAATTGAAAATGTTTAATTAAATAAAAAATAATATAATTATAATAATATTTAATCAAACAGTGTTTTTTGAAGTTTTTTAGTAATATCAAAGATGTCTGTTTAAATTAAAATGATTGTGAAGTAGTGCAGTTATAAACAAGTGCAGGTTATAAACAAGGAAGGTAATTATTATTATATTTAAATTTTAAAATATATTGATTATTTCCACCAATAATTCATTCACATTTCAATTTATTTTGTTAAAATAAATTCTTACAATGTTAAGAAACATTTAAAAGCATTTAATTTCCAACTTCAAATTATTTTTTAATTTATACTTATTACTAATTAAGAAGGCAATTCACTTTCTTCACTCTATTGCAAGATGTTTCACTTTCTTCACTCATTTCAGTTTAGTAATGTTACCATTATTCAACGATTACAGAAAAAATATTTTATTATTTGTGCTTTAGAAATCCATTCCGACTATCTCAAGCCCGTGGAGGTAGTGAGCCAGACGGAGAACTAAAAGAGGGAATCGATTATTTCTAGACGTGGTACTTTACTTATCGATTAGTCGTGGAAGTAAAGCCCCTCCTCACTATCGACTTTTCGCTTGGAGTTAACGTGGCGTACTTTACGACCTCGGGAGCCTGATAGGATTATTACACTTTAGGTCGTTAACTCCCATTTATTGCTTACAGCCTCTGTTTTATTATTGTAACATTACATGAAGAAGTTATTTACTACAATAAATTATAATAGTTACAGGTTTATTAGTATAGCTTTATATAAAAAACATATATAATAAAGTTTCCAATAAAAGTTTTTTTTTTTTGTTGGAACTCTGTTAAGTATTGTGCAAGGTTATTTTCAATATCTTTCTATGATATCGGGTTCGATAAAAACAATAAAAAAAATTATATATACAAGAAACTATATTTTCAATAAATAATAACTACCAGCCGACCTCGAAACTGATGGCACATAATAAAGAGAGCCATAGGTGCTTTGCTAGACCCACATCCAGGAGATAAGGATTATTTTTCCTTGGAATAAATACTCATTAAAACATAAAAAAGTGGGGGGGGGGATTTACCAATTTATCCGAAAATCTAAAAGCTTCTCGATCTCAGGTGTTAGAAACTATTTTAACAGTTAATTCCACTAAACACAGTTTAGAGGTGAGTAATGGTCAAATGTTTTTCTTTACAAATAGTTCATTGATAGTCAGGATTTTCAGTTTTTTTTTTTTTGGAAAGCCAACGTTTTGATCCCTACATGTGGACCTTTATCATAACTAAAATAAGACAAATATATGAATATCTATGCTAGAATATGGCAATTCAATGTTTATTATGTAATTATTAATTAAAGATAGAAACAACTATGAGTAACATTTATATGACGTGGATATGATAAATATGACAGTTGGATTGGGTTTCCATTATTCTGTTACTCCTACTATCTATAATTAATAATTACATGAAAAACATTAATTGTCATCTTACAGCGTAAGTGCTCATATATTTGTCGTTTTTTAGCCATGATGAAGATCCACATGTTGGCTTTCCAAAATAAAAAAAAGAAAACTGAAAATCTAGACTATCAATCCGCCTATTATATAAGATAGGTTTTGGGATTGGGGGGGATGGGTAAGGATTGGATTATCAATCTTTTACCGCTTTATCCGATTAGGAAAAAAATCCATAAACTCATCTTTAACAAAAATATTTATATCAACTCATCACTGACATTAAATCCACTACATCCCTCCAGTAATAAAAAAGAGTGGCAGTTTTACTACTATAATTTTAACAACGCATGTAATTCCATTTTTACAAAAATCCTTCTTCCTTCAAAGGTCCACAAATATTATATTTATTTTTTTTAAAAGGTTTTTTTTAGCCATATGATGCTTAGGCTAAAGCGCCTAGTGTTTGCTTTAAATAAACATCGGGATTGCACATAGGTACAATAAATTTTATGGGTCACCTGTGGTATAGATGTTAGCATAGCAACCTGTAATACTATTGTAATATTTTTGTATTCTTTTATGATTTAATTTTATCACCTGTTTTTTTTGATATATGTTAATGTGATAAGGAAGTTGTGGGTCAGTTTTATATAATGTAATGATGCAATAAAAGGAGTTTTTGTTATAAAGTATCAAGTCCTTGATTAAATACATTATATTTGGCGACGAGGTGTTTGGAGACATGTTCGCTTGAAGATAAGTACTCACTTTTTATTTCTGTATTGTAGTATATTTTTGCAAAGGCTTCCGGTTATGTGGGTCATTTGCGGGAATTCAAACTTGATAATGATTGGCCTATATTTAAAGGAAGACTAAGCAGCTACTTTACTATAAATTCGATAGAAGATGAGAATACTAAACGAGCCCTATTTCTTAATACTTGTGACGAAGCCGCATATAATTTAATTTTGAGTTTGTGTGTACCAAAAAAAACCGGATGATTTAACATACTCGGAGCTTATCTCAAAGGTTGATAGACATTTTAAGAAATCAGTTGCTGGAGTTAGTGCGCGATATCGATTTTATAATTCACACCGAGAAAATACCGAATCGATTCCGGATTGGTTGGCTAGGGTTCAAAGTTTAGCGAGTCATTGTTTTTTTGAAGATCAAGAATTTAAAACTATGGTTAGGGATAGGTTCATTATGGGAATGGGAACAAACAAAATAATGGACAGGTTATTTGAAGAAGAGGTTACCTCACTAACCCTTGAAAAGGCTTTCGAAATTGCATTAAACAAAGAAGCTACCTCTCACTCGTACGATTTGGAAGAGGTTAGCTTGACAGCTCGGGAAGATTGTCGTGCACAGCGAGTTAGAGGTACACCTTGTCAATGTTGTGGCTATAAAAATCATATAACACTAAATTGTAAGTTTAAAAAGGCAATTTGCTTTGCGTGTGGCCAACAAGGACACCTCAGAAGAGTTTGTTTGAGGAAAGGAAAACCATTAAAGGTTAGTAGATCAACAAATTTCCTGGAAAATAAATCAAAGAAAAATGATTATGATAGCGAGGATGGAGATACCAACTTTGTTTCAGAAAGGTCTTCCATGAATGTTGCTGTTGGCTCGACCAACGGCAAGGGTTACTCGAAGGACCAGAAGCCACAAAATGAAGACCCGCTCTACAATGTTCATGCAGGTAAAGGGATTTCTTCTTTTGATATCCGAGTGTCAGTAGAAGGGGTATCAGTAATCTTTTCGGTAGATACGGGTTCTTCTTTAACTTTGATGCCTCTAGAGTTATTTCGAAAAAAGTTTAACCACATAAAATTGCAGGAGACAAATAAATGTCTGGTCACGTACTGTGGTTCAACGTTTTATCCAATAGGTAGATGTGAAGTAAGTGTTAAACTTAACGAAAAGGTTCTTGTGGATCAACCTTTATACATTGTAGATACTAAGGGTCCCCCACTCCTTGGTAGGGATTGGTTTTCGAGCTTAAACTTGAAAATTGACAATGGTAAAGTTTTAAGTAATTTTCAGGTACAGACGATAGATTCAGCGAGATGCATAGAAGACTTAAAATCTAAGTACCCCACAGTTTTTACCGAGGAAATAGGCAGGTTTAATAGGGGTCAAATCAGTATTAATTTGAAGCCAGATGCAAAACCGAAATTTGTTAGAGCGAGACCATTACCTCATGCAATGAAACAATTGGTAGAAGCGGAGTTGGACCGATTAATGCAACAAGATCTTATTGAACCTGTAGACTATAGCCCATGGGGGTCACCTATTGTCCCAATATTAAAAAAAGGGGAAAAAAAAGCAGTCCGGATTTGTGGGGATTATAAAACAACTATAAACCCATGTATTGAAATAAATCAACATCCATTACCACGCATTGATTCCTTATTCGAAAATTTTCAGGGATGTGTCGTTTTTTGTAAATTAGATTTACGAAGTGCTTATCAACAGTTTGCGTTGGATAAAAAAGGTCAGGAACTGCTTACTATCACCACTCACAAAGGTTTGTTCCGTTGCAAAAGGTTGTGGTTTGGCGTAGCCAGTGCACCTGCAAAATTTCAGAAATGCATGGATAGTGTCTTGCAGGGGCTAGCGGGAACAGGCTGGTTTTTAGATGATATATTGGTAGGTGCGGTTGACAATCAGACGCTGCTTATACGGCTAGAAGAAGTCCTTAAACGATTACGAGATGTAGGGCTAACTTTAGCAGAAGAAAAATGTGAGTTTTTCAAATCATCGGTAATATATTTAGGGTTCCGAATCGACAAAGAAGGGCTACATTTAGCTGAAGATAAAATAAAGGCGATTGTCGATGCTCCACGTCCCACTTCTGTCTGTGAACTACAATCGTTTTTGGGATTTATCAACTAAGTTATTCGGTTTATCCCCCATGCAACTGATTTATTACATCCCTTGTATCAGCAGCTGCATAAAAATAGCGTTTGGAATTGGAACAATGACTGTGAGGAATCCTTTAAGCGGTTGAAGCAGATTGTAACGTCTCCTATAGTTTTAGCTCATTATAACCCTGACTTGCCCCTCAGGCTTACGGTGGACGCTTCTGAATGCGGTATTTCTGCGGTATTATCCCAAGTATTTCCGGAGGGCGAGAGACCTTTGGCTTTTTCCAGTCGAACTTTGACGCGTCATGAGAGAAATTATTCACAATTGGATAAAGAGGCACTTTCAATCATATTCGGTTTAAAAAAATACCACGTTTATCTATTTGGAAGACATTTTTCTTTGATTTGTGACAATCAACCCTTAGTTCACATCTTGAGCAGAAAGAAACCGATTCCCACAATGGCCGCCAGTCGATTGCAGAGGTGGGCTCTGTTCTTGGGTGGGTATGATTACGAAATTTGTCACATAAGTTCAAAAAAAAACTTTGCTGATTGGTTATCAAGGGCACCTCTACCTGCTGCTGAAGGAGAGAATACCCTCGAGGAGGCAAATGATGAAGTATTTTTAAATTATGCAGGCAACAATGAAGACTTGCCACTTCTTTATCATGATGTTTTAAATGCCACCAAAAAAGATAAAGAGTTGGTTAAAGTGATAAATTTTCTGAAGAACTCCTGGCCGCAGAACATTGATGAGACCTTAAGTGCTTATTTCAAGAAACGCCACGAATTGCATCTGGAAGGAGGCTTATTGATGTGGGGATATAGGGTGGTCGTACCCAAACAGCTGAGACAGAGAGTTCTGGAAGAGCTCCACCGATCGCATCTAGGTATAGTAAAGGTTAAGTCTTTGGCGAGATCTTATGTGTGGTGGCCTAAATTGGATAAGGATATTGAAGATTATATACGGAATTGCCAAGTATGTTTAGATAGCAAAGGCGATCCACCAAAGGCTCCAATGATCCCGTGGGCATGGCCTGGCGGCCCCTGGGAGAGATTACATATCGATTATGCGGGACCAATTGGAGGTAAATATTACCTGATTGTTTTGGACGCTTATTCTAAATGGGTTGAGGCCATTCCTTCCAGCAGTATGACAGCCGTTGCTACGATGAAGATTTTAAGAGATTTATTCGCACGATTCGGTGTACCTAGACAGCTTGTTTGTGATAATTATTCTTCTTTCTACTCCAAAGAATTTGTTTTATTTCTTAAGGGGAATGGCATTGAGCAAAAATCAGGCGCCCCGTATCATCCGGAAACCAATGGAGCAGCAGAGAACGCTGTCAAAACAGTAAAGCGTGCTATCCGAAGTTTAATATTATCGTCATCATCAAAAGAAAAAGATTTATCAATTTTTTTGATGGACTACCGTAATTCCGTTCATTGTACAACAGGTAAAGCACCAGCTGAGCTCCTTCTCGGAAAACTATTGAGGACTCGATTGGATTTACTTCGCCCCGATCCGGTAAGTAATACTGTTCACAAAAACCAAGGCAAACAGGTTGAGTATGCCAGAGGAACAAGAAAGGTTAATTTTAGATTGAAGGACAAGGTGTGGGTAATGGACTTTAGGTGTCCTAGAAGAACTTGGAAGAAGGCGATAATTCAAGAAGTGCTCGGTCAGAGACGATTTCGCGTGTATGTGCCAGAATTGGACGGATTTTGGATTAGGCACGCAGATCAACTACGCGAGAGGAAGGAAGAGGAAGAGAATACAGATACAGATGTTATTGAAGACAAGATCAACTCGAGAAGACTACCAACCCCAAGGGACATGGGACAGGCGAGTGAAAATGTTAGAGCTGATCCAGAGCCCCTAAGGTCGCCTCGGCCTGTTAGAAACTGTCGTCCACCTAGACGTTTAATTGAAGAAATTTGAATTAATATTTTCTTTTATATCTTATTTCCTTTTTTTTTTTTTTGAGGGGGAAAATTGTAATATTTTTGTATTCTTTTATGATTTAATTTTATCACCTGTTTTTTTTGATATATGTTAATGTGATAAGGAAGTTGTGGGTCAGTTTTATATAATGTAATGATGCAATAAAAGGAGTTTTTGTTATAATGTATCAAGTCCTTGATTAAATACATTATAACTATAAAGGTCCTGAGGTGGCGCTATGAATTTTGAAAGGGAGTAAAAAATCCTTGGCTGCGCCGTCCCTCGGATAGGACGTAAAATGGAGATCCCGACCCTGTACCATGTCAGGTACTTGTTGAAGATCCCTATCCTAATTACACTTGGATAGGCAAAATTTAGGATTCCAGCTGTAGCATCGTTCGATTATCCTTATTAGTAAAAAGGGACGTTAAAAAACAAATAAAAAAACAATAAATTTTAATTTGTGTTTACTTTTAATAATTGTATTATTATTTATAAATATTTTTTGATACCCTAGCTTGTTATTTTGCATTAACTTATATTTTGGTAGATAGGAATACCACTGATATGATATCCTAATGATACGGGACCCCTAAAATATACAGTGTGGTGCTAGGACAGAGGAGGCAGTGTAGCAATGTAGAAGGGGTGGACGTAGGCTGGGCCCGACCAATCAATGCCAGATCTACCCCAACACAGAGCGCTCTCCACCGCACACAACACTTCTTCCAACCACTCGCTCAACTAATTCTGTAGTATGCTGTGCTGTATGCATATCTGTATATATTCAGTCGACTCCGGTTTATTGGGACATAGAGGGAAAATTTGTTTTGTCCTCATTAGGGTCTGGCCACACATGTCCGCACCGGATCCGCACCGTTGCATTAATATAGGTTATGTTCAGAATATTTTTAATTTAACTTACATATTTCCTTTAGTTATGCCTAAAGTGGCCTGTGTCTGACATCTGTGGTCTGAACTTTAGGCATAACTAAGGGAAATATGTAAGTTAAATTAAAAATATTCTGAACATAACCTATATTATTGCTACGGTGCGGATCCGGTGCGGACATGTGTGGCCAGACCTTTAGGCGGAGGACCCAATAAAGCGGAGACCATGAATCCAAGTTTAAATGCAAATAAAAAATCCTAATCACTGGGCTATCTTACATGAATGGTAATTGAGGTCGTACATTATTCATATTTGGTGGAAAACCCAGTTAATAGGTTCGTTTAGGTGTACCTATTCTCGCCTATTAATTTAATGATGGGGTCAAAATAATATAATTAATTTAACTCTTAAAATGTATTTTTATTGCGCATGTGTTTTAATATAAGAAATATACAAGATGGAACAAATCAAAATAACCGTTTGTGTACAATATAAATTATACTGAAAAAGACTAAATAAGAAATGAATCAGAACATGTGTGGCCAGACCTTTAGGCGGAGGACCCAATAAAGCGGAGACCATGAATCCAAGTTTAAATGCAAATAAAAAATCCTAATCACTGGGCTATCTTACATGAATGGTAATTGAGGTCGTACATTATTCATATTTGGGGGAAAACTCAGTTAATAGGTTCGTTTAGGTGTACCTATCCTCGCCTATTAATTTAATGATGGGGTCAAAATAATATAATTAATTTAACTCTTAAAATGTATTTTTATTGCGCATGTGTTTTAATATAAGAAATATACAAGATGGAACAAATCAAAATAACCGTTTGTGTACAATATAAATTATACTGAAAAAGACTAAATAAGAAATGAATCAGAACATGTTTTTACATCAATTTTTTTAACAGGTAAGAATCAAATGTGCATTGTAATACACATTGTAAACTACGACCAACATAATTAGCGCACTTCTTTAGGACGCCTCAGAACTTTCTTCATTTCCTCTTTGTGAAAAAAAAAGAGACTAACCTCTTTGATACAGTTTCTTGCTTCTGGTTAAGAAACAGGCGTGGTCTCAGATACTTAAGTTATTCGATTGACACCGGGTCTCATAGTTTTTTATATTAAGTTGCAGAAAGTTTTGGCCAAATTAGCCGATGTTTGGTCCCAATAAAGCGGTGATGTTTTACCTATATTTGACTCACAGTTTGATACAGTTTTATTAAAAATGGCTCAATTAAGCGGTGGTCCCAATTATCCGATGACCCAATTAAACGGAGTCGACTATATATATATATATATATATATATATATATATATATATATATATATATCCCTTTTTAGAGTAGATTTAAAAATATTTCACGCCTGGAATTACCAACAGGTATCTGACTTTTTAGTTATACCAAGTGGAGGGGAACTCTCTAAGAACCCATTGCTTTCTTTTATTGTTTTTTAACACTAAATATTTTTTTTTTACTTTCACTTACTTATATATGAAATATATAGTAAGTGGAAGTATTGCCATCGTAAAAAATTTCGACTTCCGGTTTTCATCGGAAATACACGTTTTGGGGTCCCCTGAGTCCAAATGACCAAGTCACGCGAAATGGTCTGAGTGTGTGTTTGTGTGTGTGTGTGTGAACAGACTAGCTCAAAAACTATAAACCATGCGAACCTGAAATTGGGTATATAGTGTAGGAGGTGTATGCCCGCGATGTGACAGCGAAAATTTCATTAAAATTGATCAAACGGAGGGGGTACTTTATTTAATAACTTTTTAAGTTTTTTTCGATTTTCTCAAAAATGGCTCTAACGATTTTGATCAAACTGGGTATTTGATGTATGTATATGCCAAAGATGTGATAGCCAACATTTCATCAAAATTTGTCAAACGGAGGGGGCACTTTATTTCACTACTTTTTTTTTGCAATTTTTAGCTTTTTTTCGATTATCTCAAAAACGGCTTTAACGATTTTCATCAAATTCGTCATGTTTAATGAAAATTAGGTGTTCTTTAATAACAGGTAAGCTTTATCATTATTAAAATATTCTGAGGGGGCTTAAATGGGGAAGGGGCCTTTTTTGTTTGTTTGTTTTTGTTTCTTATGAAGTATCTTTGTTTTTATTTATATGGAGAATTTAACTGTCTCTCATTGCGTCTAAAATAAGAAATAGCTGAATATGAGATATGATAAAAACCAAGTAAACATAAAACAAGAAAAATATTCAGTCAACTTATAAAACACGTTGAGCCCACGCATGCGTAGTACGCTTTTAATGACAGATCATTGTTCATAATTAAAGCCGTTCTGTTCATTTAATGGAAATTATTGGTTTCATGGTAACTAAATGAAATTTTCAGCAAGTACATAGAGAATTATAAAATCAGTCTACTTGGAGTATGCTTGCATTGCCGAATTATCTCAAGTAAATTTTATTTAATAATAAAAGAATAGGGTTTTTTATAGAGCAAATGAAAACAAAAATAAGATATGAATGTGGATATATTTGTAACTGAGTGAGAAGTGGTATTAACACAACGCATTAATTTCTAATCTAAGTTGGTAAGTGAAAGTTGTGTGTTGCGCGCACGCACCAGATTTTTTTAATTTATTATATGAGGTAACTATATTTACATATTTATAAGACTTTGGAATTAAACAAAAATTATAGATAGAAATGAAAATCATTTTTCTAGATAATTAGAAATGGCATTTCAATGTTTTCTGAAATTCATCATTAATCAATATATATTATAAAACAAAGTGTACAATGTGCGTACCGAAAAGGCTCAAAAACGACTCCACGTCCATTATGGAAGTTATGTCGTTGTGTAGCCATATAACCCCGAACGGAGAAGAAGCTTTCTATTTTTCTCTTAAGGGTGTAAAATTGAAGGGAAAAGGACTGGAATTTTAAGCCTCTCCCACCTAGTAATTATCCTATCTGAAATAGAGATACGAGTTTATGAATGAAAAATTTAGTTCGAACTCCAGGCTAGCAGGAAGCGCTAGGGTGCATTTCACTCAATGTTTATTGTTCATTCATTCAGTTTGTAATGGTTATATATTTTTTCAGCTGTTACTAAAATATTAAGTGAAAATAATTAGTTTCTCCTTTGCTTTCAAAATAAAATAATGATTTTACATCTCTGCAATCTATTAAAAAACCAACTGTATTCCTTGAAAAATTAATTTTCTTATAAGAAGGCAAATTGATCAACACATTACATTTAATTAACCACTAATTGAAAAATACATTACATGAGTAAATTTAATTCAATATGAGTGAACATTTCTTAGTAGTACAGTGAGCGAATGAAAACCGACATAAAATAATAATGGACTGAAATAAATCGAAAATAAAAAGTTTAAAGTGTTCTTATGTATGTAATGAAATAGAAGTTGGTTTGATTACTATGTATAATGATGATTCCTGTTGACAAAATGACTAACTCCAATTACAACATTTTTTCAATATGATTTTCTCATCCCTCATAGTTCAGGATAAAAAGAAATATGGTAAAAAAATAGTGCCTTCATCAAATTTTTGTTTTGACCTTGTAATAGTAGTTCGATTCGAGATCTTACTTCTGCATAAACCGCTCAAATTACGGGGGGATATCTTAAGGGAGGTTGAAATGGAAGAAAGGTCTTCAAAAAAAGTTTCTATGAATCTTCGGTAGTTTCTATACTTCTGGATATAATTTTTAAACAATATTTCATGTCCTATATTCCCACCCGGAAAGTTCTCTTCCAAATAACAGGATTGAGCCCAAGGACCGTGGCAGCCATTTTCCTCCAACAATTGCTTCATTAACCAGAGGAAAAATATCAGTGCCATCTGTATCACTTATTACAATAAAACACAGGACTACAGAGACTGATTACTCTCGCAAATTACCCCCGAATTGTACGATGTTTATTATTCCGGCAACATTAAGTAATTGTGCTTCCGGTGCTGTTTGGCTTCCGTCATTACAACCTGCTCCATAATTCATTTACTTCCTTTGTGCTCCAAGTGCCTTCCCAATCTGACATCTAACTATTGTAATGTGTAACTGAGTTTAATTTGACCAATTATATTTAAGTTATTTATTTGGTTCGCTAGTGACCTTGGGGTCACAGGGTAAATATATATATATATATATATATATTTTTTTAACTTCATTTGTATATCTGCGCCTATCCACAATATATCAGCAGATGTAGTGGCAGTATACAATTGCAAATAATGACATGTGAGGCATGGGGAAGGATGGCACCCAACAGTACCTCTTGTCTGGCTCCATTCAGTTATTCAGGTCTGTTAAAGAAGGAGATCTCTCATCCAACGCCTTTTTAATCTCCTCCTCACATTCATGGGCATTTTATCTGTGGCCATATCTCTTATTAGCAGGTTTATATGTCCGTGTAGGTTAGTGTGGAAAATTTTGTAAAGAGTCTTGATGTGTTGCTTGACTGTTGGCATATGGAAGTCAGTATGTAAGGTTTGATTAGTCACGTACCAAGCTGCTTTTGAAATGAGTCGTAATAATTTTTACTGAAAGGTCTGGCGTTTCTGTAAATATACTTTTTAAGCAATGCCGTAAATATTATTCACATAATATTAAAATATAAATATTATTAATATTAAGAGAAATTTGTGTCAAAGCCCTTATATTATTATTATTTTTATTTATTAATTTTTTAATGGAGTCCTTATTATTCAACGCTTTATGCTTCTCCATTAAAAGGTGATACATATATTTTTTCTTTTACATTCAATCTTTAACTTTGTTTTGGATTTTATTTTAAATCTGTCACGTCAGCACATTCCCTTATTACGATAGTACATAGCAAATTTAAGAAGTTATGCGTCTCTAAATAATGATAATAGTTCAACTATTAACCATATTTTATTTTTAATGAATTAATTGCGCGATTTTGTCCGTACAGGTATGTTTGGCCGATTGTGATGGGTCAAAAGTAAAGCAATATTTGGTTCCAAATTTAGTTCTGAAAAAAAAAAACCTTCAAAACTTCAATTTTTTTTAACCTGTCTTTTCCTACCATTTTTAACCGACCATTAAACTTTTTTTAAAGATTTTTTTCTTCTGTTTTTTTTTTAGTTATCGACAATTCATCTAAATTAGATTTTTAAGTTTGGACGATTAACTACGTGGTCATTAGGCCCTTCCAACAAATCATTTATTTTCGGTTTGCTGTATTGTCATTTATTCAGTTATACGATGACACTTCGTTACGACACAACATACTTATAAAAATACGAGATGGGAACAGAAGATATCACTATTTATAGAAGTACTTATAACTGTTATAAGAACATTATGCTGTAGCTAGGTAGATTTTTGTATTACAGTCTCATCTACAGAAAAGTTTTTTTAATTTTACTTTATTTAATAAATTTACAACTGTCAAACAATTATTACAACCAGTGAATGTAATGACTACATGAGAAAATAATAATAAGAAAAAGAAAATAGTCATGAAGGTAAAGTTAATCCAATGATGCCTCTCCATAAAACTTTAAATTTTGTTTATTTAAAGATCCCTATTCCAGCACCTTCGTAAACGTCGTCGTGTGTCCGCTAAGTCTAGTGTTGACAGTCCTTGAATTAATGGATTTAAGTGTGCGTTAAGTTTGTTATGAAATCGTTTATATAATGTTTTAATGGATAATAGTACGTATGTGGTCTTTAAATTTTTGTGTAAGTTCTTGTTACTTACATAGGGTGGAGCGGCCGTAAGAAGTCTTAGTACCTTTGACTGAAATTGTTGCAGTTTTAATATGTTACTTTACACAAAAGTTAAAAATATAAAATAACTATTGAATGGATGTGCCTTTTTTTTTATTACTTGGTTAATGTATATAATAAAAGTATGGCCTAAAAACTAGAATAGAGGGCTCGTATAAATCATTTATAGCAGAAATAACACTCCGTATAGCAGAACAAAGAGGAGCGAGCCAGAAAGGCTGTCACTAGTTTTGATTTAGCCCCCAATTCGGCGGGATATAATGACATAGGCTGGGACATAAAAGTTTTTGATGGAGGGCGAAAGAGCAGTTTTTATCGTGGGATGGGGCTGTCGTGGCAGTGACGTTTACTGTCATAATTTATCGCTCCTTTTACGGCTTCGTCGCTATTGTTAATTCAACTGCTACCGGGAGCGCTCCTGTAGCCTTTACGACCTGGGGGGGGTCATGGGAGGGGGGTAATTAAACGATTTACCGAAACTTAGGGGGGGGGGTGCAGTTGTGGGGGGAGGCTAAGTATCGAGATAACGGTTGATGATGTTTGCTTCAAGATACTGCAATACACCTATTTACAAGCAAGGGCTATTATTAGCAATGAATGGGTGGAAATGTTTATTATACTTGTATAAAGGTTCAAATAAGAATTTTTTTTTTAAATCATTTGATCATTTATATCTGGTATAATTTTCATGTATGAGCATAGTAATAATACTTATTTGGAAAATTTTACAAATGCCATTTGGCATATATTGTAAATGTGTTATTCATTTGTTAACCTCCCCTAGGGGATTGACTTGAATACATGATAGGAGACACCTCCCAGCGTTTCAGTCTCCTTGTTGGATTCTTTGGCAGTTTGTCAGTAAGTAATGTTTGTACCAAGAGGTTAGGATGTCCAGTAAGAGAGTTATGGAAAGTTTTGTAATGTTTCTTAATTATGTAGAAATATTTTAAGAAAGGTCTTAAAAAAAAATTTCTATGAATCTTCGGTAGTTTCTAAACTTCTGGATCTAATAGGACCATCACAGTAGTCGGCGCTTAAGTTGTAATCGAAATATATTGTTTTAATTAATATATTTTTCAACCACAATCTAATAACTTATTATCTGTTGACTGCTTGGAATGGGCTTATAGAATTCAGAATCACAGAAACCATCAAAAACGATGCATGACTCGACAAAGTTGCAGCAAAATTAATTGTTCATTCACCATTTTCAACCCCCTTTTAAGTATATAGGGTTCCTTATTTGGGCGGACTCTGCAGAAATCGAATCTTAATATTGATACTATATTAAAAGTTTCAAGAAAGTGCTAATTTTGTTCTATATTTCCTTTAATTTTAAAGTTTTTCCGTTATTAAAACTACCACACATCGACCGGAGCGAAGTCGGGCACCCTAGCTAGTTATGTATAAAGTTACGACTTTGTTTAGGTTTAGGTGTAGTGATTTGTTGGTAACGTGGTACGGGCAGTGAGTGATATGACGGAGAAATTTAGATTGAAAAATTTGGATGGTCTATAGGTGTGATTTTTTGCATGATCCCCATGCTTGAGTGGCGTACGTCCATATATTACAATTAACATAAAACATATTATATGTTATAATTCTGTGTGTAAGTGCTAGTTTGTTTTTATGGTTCAACATTCGTCTTAATAGTGAGAGTCGGTGATTTAATCTTTTCTTTAATGTTTTGTCATGGCATTTCCAGGTCAGTCGTCTGTCACTTGTTAGTCCCAAGTATTTTGTTTTGTAATGGTCTGATCGTCTTAGCGTGAATGTAACCTTTTTTGATTTTGGAATGTTAATTTTTATACCATGTATGAGCATAAATGAAAAAAAAAATCATAGAAAGATAATTATTTGGGAGTAAATATTTTACAATAAAATATATCGCACGTCGGCAAGAAAAAGGTTACAAATCAAAATATATCATTTTGGAGTTATTTGTACCGTTGGTTTGTTTGTTTGTTTGTTTAACGTCCATTTTTATGCTACTAAGGCTAATCGGCCGATGCTACAGTGGGAGTCCTAAATTTCGCCTATCCAGGTATAAATAGGATAGGGATCTTTAACGAGTACCTGACATCGTACAGGCTCGGGACCTCCATTTTACGTCCTATCCGAGGGACGGCATAGCTAAGGATTTTTTACTCCCATTAAAAAATCCTAGGGCAATGGAATGGCAATCCTAGGAATTGAACCCGCGATCTTTAGTATTGTAGGTTGCCATGCTAACCACAACACCACAGGTGACCCCTGTGTACCGTTGGTATCGGAATGACAAAACCTATAATGCTATAATATATTCAAAATATTATTAATAATTCCATTAACGTAAGGCACAATTTATCAAATTCTTTTATGGATGGGAAGATCACGTTAACGCAGGAAGAGAAAGGGCTATTTTGCGTGTGATTATAATAAAGATAAAATATTTAAATTTTTAACGAAATATTAGTAATTTTTGAGTAGTAGTTTTTTAAATCAGAAATGTAACTTTTTTTTATATTCAAAATTATATTTTGAGTCTTCAGTAGTTGATAAATTATACTTCCATCTTTATTACATTTCCATTGCAAGAAATCAAGAAAGAAGAATGCATTTGAATTCTGGAAAAAATGTTCCTGAATCAATTCTCTTCAGGTAATTCATCGTCCATCGAGGGTCGTTAACGTATTCCTTGCCACTTTATCCAATGTTAAAAATAGTAAAAAATCTTTGCTTCTGGAATTTCTAAGCATTGGGATGGATGGAGATATTGGAAGATATTGTGCAGTTTTGATGAAAATTTTGAATTGGCAATGTTTTAATAGTGAGAAGTAACTGAAGTAGGTAACTCCTGGATTTCTTATCCTGAGTTTATTTTCTGTTATTTTTTTTTTTTTTTCTGAAGGACTGAAGTAATGCGTGTTTATCCGCCATACCTCACCGACCCAAAAAAATAAAAAATCTAAATCCTTGCTGCCGTATAATTCAACAGCTGATTTACGGGGTTTTGTTTAAATATGAAACACTATTCGAAAAGTATACTTTAACCCTTTATAGGACAGCACTACATACCGTCGTCAAGTAACGTATATGAGTAGGTTTTTAGTTGTTCATTCGTTACTTTAGCATGGTGACGACGATATGCTCCAATTATAAAAATATTTTCAATGAAACAGTTCTATATTGAGCATGAGAAAACTAATTTTTTGCTTTACAAGTGGGAGAAATATCACCCACTGTCTTATAAAGTGTTAACAACTAGAAGATGGCAGAATTATTCCATTTCTTTAAATTAAATCACTAACAAGGATTTTCACCTGTACTATTCAAATAATTAAATCATCATAAATCATGGGCAAGATCTATTGTCGATAATGTATCGAAAATAAGCCATCGATGGTGAAATTTCGGATATCATACCATTTCATCTGTATAAGGCCATCCCTGGTGTGTTCCTGATTTCCCCTTAATGTTGATAAGGTACCAACCAACTTCATTATCTTCCTAATACCCAGCCATATTACTTTTCCACATTCGAGAGATCCATAGCCAAAAGTTGGAGTTAGTTCCAGGAAGATGGATCAGAACAGTCTTGGACGATATTAATCCTTTGTCGGGCCCTGGGACAGAGAATTGTGGCGCCAGTTGTAGCGGGAATTAGGACGGTCGAGCAGTCGTTTCCTCTGCGGCTTAATAACTGGCAACAGGCCTCCTCCGCCATTTTGGTCCTCTGCTAATATCCTGCCATCCTCCAGGACCTTTTTGCTGGAAGGACTCTGCCAATGTGGCAACTCGAGCGGCAGGCACATCCTGCCACTGCCCATCTGCAACGCCTCGCTGGGTCCGCATCCAGTGCTCAGCAGCACAGTAATTAGCAATTTGGCTAAACCATTCGAGTGATCATCATTATGATTTTGTATAGGTAATTACATGATATAAATTCATAATTTGCACGCCGAATTCTTTATGTAGACCGTAAATAATTAAGGTATTCTAAAGCTTGGGGATAAAGGATCTTTTAGATAAAAATCTGGTGCGATACGCGCAACACACAGCTTTCACATACAAACTTACTTAGATTAGAAAACGACGTGTTTTTGGTAATATGTAAACGCCATTCCTCAACTTCACACATTTTTCCATATTGATATGCTTATATTTGTATAGCTCCCAATGTTATAGAGTCTGTATATGGCAAAACTTACATTTTTTAAGTACTTTTCGGTTCTTAATCATAACTTTTTAAACAATAAACACAGTGTCCCTTCCATTTGACCAATTTTTATGACATATTGGCGGGCAATACAGCAAATAAGTTTGATCAAAATAGTGAAGACGTTTTTAAGTAAATAAAAAAATGTGGAAGTGAGACAAAATTTATAATAATAAAGGACCTCCTCCGTTTGACGAATTTTGGCTGTCACATCGCGGGCTTAGGGTCTTTTCTACTTTACTCCCACAATGATTACTTTCTATATCTGTTACTTTTTAATTAACCTTACATAAACAAACACATGTATATTTAAATTATTTTATTAATACATAACCAAATACAAATTGTAAAAACTTGTCAAATGAATTAAATAGTATGAAATTCGTTAATATTTTTTAACATAACCTTGAACAAATCCTCTACTTCATGTCTCCTTCTCTATACAAATTCACATAAATAAGAATAAACTCCTTAAATAATATAAATGCATATACAAACAATATAAAATACAAATGATAAATTCTTATCATCATTTCCGAGTTATGAATACAATTCAAATCCGTTCATTATTAACTTTTAAACAATAAATGAGAAATATATGCACTTAACCTTTTAACTGTTTTACAATGAATTCATATTTATTGATCATATGTTATAATTTGAAAGAAACCTCCAAGGTAACTGCTCAATATAAGTAATCATATGGGGAGTAAAGTAGAAGAGTCCCCGTGCGGCTTATACATACGTCAAATACCCAATTCAGGTTCGTACGATTTATAGTTTTTGAGCTAATCTGTTCACACACACATAGATCATTTCGCGGGACTTGATTATTTGGACCCAAAACGTTGAAAACCGGAAGTATACATTTTTTACGATCGCAATACTTACCCTTCATTATTTCATATTTAGGTAAGTGAAAGTAAAAAAGAATACTCTTATTTATTTCTCATGCTCTTAAATATCTAGTATTAGAAAAAAGAAAAACTACGTAAAAACTTCAATATACCTAAATTCGATGACACTGCAGACCGCTGGTGGTAACAGGATCACAGTTTGCTTTGGAAAATAGACGAGTGCCAATTTATAATCGCATCTAGGGAATTAACTTATATCTGTTTATCAATATAAATTCATGTAAATTTCACCGACGGATATACCCGAGATTCGCTGATAGTCACTTTTAAGTGACAATCAACTAAAACTATGAGGTTAAACCATGATACATTGTGTGGTTTGAAAAATAAAGTAGGTTCACATTACCTCTTAAGTCTGCAAGGACGAAATCATATAAAACCTAATATTGTTGAAATTGTGGTTGATGTTTGGTCTTAAACCACAATATTGCAAAAATAATTGAACCTTTTAATAATGAGAATTAACTCAGAACATTTTTATTTTCACAATAACACAATATTTAGAATGTAACATTAACAACACATGTTAAAAAAGTCATATGAGTTGCAAAGCACCACATACTCCCTCCCCAGTGATGACGGAGAGATACTTCGAAGGAAATGTTACTCGGCGTCCTGAACGTGTTGGGTTGTTCTTGGGAGGCGAAGTTGCTTTAAAAACAGGGGCAGCAGATGAATTCTGTTGCGATCCCTCTGTTGTTGAATTCTGTAGCTGGTGGTGGTGCGATGTTCCGTCCTCCGATAACAAATATGCCGGTTTAAGGCGGTCAATAGAGATCCTTTTCGTGCCCCTCGGAGTTTCAAGATCAAAGAATTTGTCTGTTCGTGAAATTACTTTAAATGGTCCTTCATAAATAGGTTGTAAGGGTTTTCTCACAGCGTCTTGTCGCACGAAAACATGGGAGGTTTTTTTAATATTCTGGGGAATGTAGGGTCGCTTAGCTGAGTGATGGCTTGTAATTACCGGTCTAAGCGCTTGGATGTGTTCCTTTAATTTATGTACCAGCATAGGTAGGTCATTTGATGTTGCTCCCTCTGCGAAGAAGTCTGCTGGTAGTCTCAAAGGTTCTCCGTACACTATTGATGCTGGTGTCGCTTGGAGGTGAGGTACCAAGAGGGAACGTAGACCAAGAAGAACTGTGGGTAGTTTGGTAATCCAGTCATTTACCAGCTGAGCACGTAGGGATGCCTTAAGCTGCCGATGCCATCTTTCTATTTTGCCATTAGACGCAGGATGATATGCCGTAGTTTTACAAAGCTGGATGCCCAGAAGATTGGTTAGGTGGGCGAAGAGTGAGCAATCAAATTGTCTGCCACGATCTGTCGTAATCTTAGATGGAACTCCAAACCTGGCGATCCATGAAAATAAGAGAGACCGTGCGACTGATTCCGATGAAATGTCCTTTAAAGGTATTGCCTCCGTCCAGCTAGAAAAACGGTCAATGATTGTTAGTAAATAGATATACCCATCGGAAGGTGGCAGAGGACCAACAATATCCAGATTTAGGTGAGAAAATGTACTACTGGCTGGTTCGTAGGTACCTATTTCGCTAAAAATATGTTTGGTAAATTTTGAACGTTGACAACCCATACATGTTTTAGCCCATAGTCTGACATCTTTTTTAAGATCTTGTCAACTCGATCAGGTAACGGCTCAATACCCTCGACAGATACAGAGTAACCTAAAAACGAAATTTTTGTTATCCCGAATTCACATTTTGCTATATTAATGTTTATGCGGTATTCGTTCAAGCGCCTGAATAGTGAGGTGAGATGACAAATATGTTGTTCTTCATTATTTGAAAACACGAGAATGTCATCTAAATAACAAAAAACAAAATCTAAATCTCGTAAAATGCTATCGATGTATCTCTGGAAAGATTGAGCGGCATTTCTCAATCCAAAAGGCATCTTTAGAAACTCAAATAATCCTAAAGGGGTAATCACAGCTGTTTTATGTACATCTTCTGGTGCAATCGGAATATGGTGGTAGGCGCGAACTAAATCGATTTTAGAAAAGAAAGTCTTACCGGCGAGTTTGGAGTTAAAATCGTTTAAATATGGTATAGGGTAGCGGTCGGGAACTGTTATGGCATTAAGTGCCCTATAATCGCCGCAAGGCCTCCATGAACCATCTTTTTTGGCTACCATATGTAAGGGACTCGACCATGGACTTTTGGAGGGCCTACATATTCCCAAGTCGATCATTTTTTGAAATTCTAATTTAGCCTGTTCCAATTTTGTGCGAGGTAGACGTCTGGGCCTAGCAACAACGGGTGGACCGGTTGTCTTAATGCTATGAAAATATTTTATATCCGTGGCACAGAAATTTGGATCTTCGCGCAGTAATGTTCTGAACTTTTGAAGTAGTTCAGTGTATTTGCTAAGCGGATCTAATAAGTGAATTTCACTCTCGGGTGAGTTAACCATAGTCAATGTAGAAATAGATAGCTGTGTTGTATTGTCAATAAGCCGCCTATTTTTTAGATCAATTAATAGTCCAAAATGATTTAAAAAATCAGCTCCAATAATAGGAGCCTGAACTTTAGCGATTGTGAAAGGCCAACAATAAGAACGTCTCGTAGCTATATTCAGGTTAATTAGACGCTCACCATAAGTGTTTATAGGCGTTCCATTAGCACCAAAGAGTACCCGTTTGGTTGGCCGCATTTGGGGAGAGGAAGGAACGACAGAAATATCTGCCCCGGAATCCACAAGGTATTTTGTTCCAGTAGGAATATCCGTGACGAACAGACGGCGTGTAAGTATTTGGCCTGTGCTCTCCTGCGCCATCTCTAGAGAGTGGCCTACTCGTTTTCCGATTTAGAAGGAGATGTTTGTTTATAAGAGCAAGGTTGGTTACATTTTGTGGCTTTTTCACGAAATTTACGGTGATACCAGCAAAGAGGACCACTAGAGGAAGGGCGGGATCGTGAACGAGAGCGCGAACGTGAACGACCTGCAGCAGATAAGCTACTAATAGCAGCGGTTAATTCGGCAATTTGTGATTCTAAACGCGATAGCCTATCAGTGGGTAAGATGCTAGACGATGAACTATGGGAAGGATTATTATTTATAGAGGTTATGTTAGGCGAGGAATGTGTGTAGTCGAGAATCCTGTCAGCCATAATGGCAGTGTTGTCTAGTGTGTCATTGCTAGAGGCTAATATTGATCTCAAATTAACTGGGAGACCTTGCATGAAAATAGTTTTTAGAAAATCATCATTGACTTGCGAACCAGCAAGGGTACGCATTTCGCGTAATAACTGACTGGGCCGTTTGTCTCCAAGATCTATTTCAGTAAGTAATTTTGTTACCTTCCGTCCTTCAGATTCTTCGAATTCGCGTTGCAGCCTTTCCATAAGATGAGTATATGGGGTTGTAGAATGTTCCTTAACTAAAAAATCTGCGATGAGCTCCGCGACGTCTGAATCCAATGAAGCTAAAACATAATTAAATTTAGTTAATTCGGAGGTTATTTTATAATTGTAAAATTGAGCTTCCACCTGCATTTTCCAGATCTTGATGTTTTTTCGCCAAATAGGTGGAATTTTAATTGATACCCGGCTGATTTCTTCAAAACTGCTACGTTGGGGCCTTGTCTCCGTGTTCTCGGAATCACACATTATAAATGAAAATATCTAAAGTCTTCAACTTACAGATTGTAGCTGTCCAAATCGGTGGTCACCACTGTGGTTGGTGTTTGGTCTTAAACCACAATATTGCAAAAATAATTGAACCTTTTAATAATGAGAATTAACTCAGAACATTTTTATTTTCACAATAACACAATATTTAGAATGTAACATTAACAACACATGTTAAAAAAGTCATATGAGTTGCAAAGCACCACAAAATAATATTTGTATCTCACAAAAATGGCCTTTAAAAAGCAAAATATAATATACGATAAATTATAACAACACGATAAAAGGTTACATATATCCCATATTCAGGGATATAAGGACCGCAAAGTATCATAGTAAAAATAAAGTTTTTAAAGCTCGGCATAAAAAGTTAAGTTTAAGTTTTGGATTTTGGAGAGAAATATACCGGCCATCTCCGAAAGATTATCCTCAGACTTTCCGTTATAAAAGTGGAAGATATAAATAATTTATTTCTCATTTTATTTCCGCGGAAGGGAATGTTTTCCTTGGTCGGGGACCGAAATGGTACGCAGTTGGAAAGAGGTTTTAGTGCACTTTTACGAGCTGTTTTATTGGCCCTTTACGATCTCCAAACGGTCTTCCGAATCAGAGCTGAATTTTCTCTAAAAGGTGGGAAGGAAAACCCTAAGGATAAGTGCGCTTTTCTTGTTTATTGTTCTTGAGGATACTTTTCATTTCCGCCGCATCTGGCCTGGTTAATGACCTCTCGGAGCGTGCCGTGTCCTCCCCTGGAACAGGAAGTCGTGAAATGGACTAAGAAGGGAGGCCAGGAGGATTAATAGACTTCACGGCAAAAACATACTATCGATTGAATAAATCGATATGGTGATGAATAAAATCATGCACATACACAGATAATTTTTTTTTTTTTTTTTTTTTTTTAGGTATTTCTTTGTTGATTATGGTTAAAGGAAGACTAATAAATCCGACATAGTTTCTTTGATTGTTTGTTTTAACGCCACTTTAAGCCACTAAGGCTAATTGGACGATGCTACAGTGGGAGTCCTATCCGAGGGACGGCATAACCTAGGATTTTTCACTCCCATTAAAAAATCATCGGGCCACCTCGGAACGAGCAGAGTTGGGCAAAAAGTAGTTAAAAAAAACTACAAATTACAGAACTACATATACAGTAGTTGGAAAATAGTAGCAACTACAACTGCTTTTGTAATTTGTAGTTGGCTGACCACAACTATAACTACTGTAGTTTGAAAAAAGTAGTTGCATTTTTACAACTACAACTAGTAGTTGTAATTGTAGTATTAGACCTACAACTACAACTACGTTTATTGGTAATGGAGTTTTAATCGATTTCAAGTATTTCAAATGCAATTCAGCTAATATATAAAACACGAGGATTGATTAAGAACCAAAGAATAAAAAAGCAATTGACTGCATGAGAATCACGAAAAAAAAAATTGTATTACTTACTATTTAAAAACATATTATCATTCAAAATGGAACAAATTCCCATTTAAAATATAAAATAAACTTTTACTTTTAAATAAAACACATGGTGAACGCAGAATTATATTTTTCCCGAGACAGGTTATCACACTGAACGGAACGGGGGGAACCTCTACTCTTCCTATATTTTTGTAAATTTTACGATATACAAGAACATTTGCAGGCAGGTGCTATACCGCCGTTTATATGTTTATGACTTTGAATTTTTCCTGCCAATTATAAGAACACATTCCTCCCACTTTTTTTCTAAGGCAGTATCACTTTGAAGGTAATGCTGCTTAGCTAGCCACAAATCAAATATTATCAAAAATAACTAGGATTCGACATGACATCTTCATCCCGCCCACCACTTCGAGAATCACTTTTATAAAGGATCACACCGACTGTAAACTTCCAAACACTTACGATATCTTTGTACGGGTGCAAGTTTGGTTTAGAAAATATTTTGGTTGTTTGTCTTTGTCCAGCTTTTGAATAAAACGCCTTTTGTTGCGCATAACAGCATTGATTGAGAAATGGGTCGTTTTTATTAATTGTCAAAAGCATGGAACAGAGTTCATAGCGGCGAACTTTTAGGTATTCGTTTAATTGATGAGACTCGCCCACTTTGCCAACTTGTGTCTTTATCCAGTATTGGACCTCAGCTGGTCGGGGTCAACAACAGAATCGCCGCCACGGCCTTCCTTGTCGCAGTCTAAATCTCAAGAGCGAAATTTCAGGAACCCCCGCCGCAAAATGTATTCATTGATAGTCCCCCAACCCTACAATTCATTAAGTAAGGAGCATGACAACGAGAAGGACTAGGTTGCAATACACAGAAGGTTTCACCTATGGAAATGATGCCTCTTCTTTCCCTATCAAATCAACGAGGGTCTGAACCTTTCATTGGCGGATGCATTGGCGGGGGGGGGGCTGTGGGGGCTACAGCCCCTTCCTTTGGAAAATGTTTCGTCATTAAAAGATAGAATTTGACTTTCCTTAATATAAGGAAGCAAGTTAAAGAACAAATAATGTGCAGAACAAGTAGAATTTTAGTTGTGGCAAAGATAAATAAAGTTAAAAAAGCTGATTAGCAGATCCAAATGTAGGGCTGTGGGGCTGCAGCCCCCCCCCTTTACAGTCGGCTGGATCCGCCCATGGAACCTTTAGATCTTTGATTATAATAATTTTTCGGTTATTCGTTGCATTCATCAATGTAAGGAAAAATAAGATATTTTAGATTTTTCGTACGTACTGTTTTTGAGAAACAAAGTTTTGAAGAATTAAAACAAAGAAATGGTGCGTTTTTAAAACAGGTTTTGGGTTATATTCCAAAATCAATTTGAGCAAGAAAGCTGAAACAGGTGTCATATTTTTTATTAATTCCAGGTCCGTAAGGATGTTATAATGAGTATTTAAGACTTGGTTTTTCTTTTAGTTTCGAGAAGTAAAAGTTGTGTCTGATTTCTTGTGTTTTTGTCTGATTCTTCTGATTGTCTAGGTATCACAGAAGGTCCATGCATAAATAATACACTATTTCGATCATGCAATATATATGCTTTTGAATAAACCTGAAGTATTCGTTCTAGGTTTGTATCAAAAACCTGCTGACCTTTTTATTCTATTTTTGATTGCAAAAGTGCCACAAATAATGGAATCATTTATAAATGATTTTTTCGACAAAATTATTTTTTTTTTTCAAGGGAAAAATAACAACGTACTTTTAATAGGATTGGGAAGAGAGTGATTTAACTACTACGTGAATAGAAGAAAATGTATCAGAGGATTGATACAACTTCGGAGCGAATGTTAATCTTTTTTCCGATGACTGTTTACATATCGTTTACCTCAGGAACCAGAGTGAATAAAAAATAAAAAGAGGTACATTTGTCGAACATAAATGTTTATTAAAACAATTACAAAATTAATGCTTCGAATTTTTATTTTTTTGTACCGTAGGGCTATAATTGGTAATTTATTTTACTTGTCTGGCATAATAACAAGTAGTTATATTACAAAATTAAAATATTTAAAGTTGTGTAATTCATTGAGATCATTGAACTAATCCTAAAAACAAAATAATGTTCGTGAAAACATTAAATGTTTGTTCAAAATTTACGTCTAATTTTGTTCAAATTAGACGATGCTTAGCAAATGTAGTTGCAGGTCTAAATTACAATTACAACGACTAGTTGTAGTTGTAAAAATTAAACTACTTTTTTCCAACTACTGTAGTTGTAGTTGGAAACTACAACTACATAACTGGTAATTGCAAAATAGTAGTTGGGCGCTGGCAACTACAAACTACAAGTAGTTGTCTGGGTAGTTAATTACAAATGTAGTTAACTACTGCCCAACTCTGGGTACGAGGCCTTTAGTTTCTATGCTAACTATGCTCCTTAACAACAGCGAGCCATCATCAGTTTCAAAATTTGTCACATTTAATGTGTTCGTCATCAACATACAGCAGGGCTAACCTAAACATCTTCACATTTTGTAGAATGAGCAAAGATTATAAGCAATGTTGATTAAGCAAAAATTATACCTCCTAGTATCATTCTCTAACCGGTGTTTAGGTTAGTTCTAGCTGTATCTTGTTGAGGAACACATTAAATGTGACGAATAATTGAAGGGGTCGGGGCAAAATTTTTAAGAAAAATAAAATTTAGCTGCTGTCTGCTGTATATTACGTTGGACTATATGTCTATGATGGAAATGTCACCTAAATAAGACTATATAGAGCCTCTATAGTCATATTTAGGTGACATTCCCATCATAGACATATAGAACTTAGATATATAGAACTTATACTTACTTATAGATATATAGAACTTTTTTAATAATTGCTAAAAATATACTTTTTTTTTATTATTTTTTTAGTGCTTACCTCTATTTAACAATAATCATAAACACACAACACAAACGCTAAAAGGTGAATGGGCCATAATTCCGTCAAAAGCGTTGTTTTTCTGTTCAGTGCTGCTGTTTTGCGAAGGCGAAATTAAAAAGCACGAATTTTAACTTGTGATGATCATATTGCACATTAAATATTATTTTTTAAGATGTTGTAACATTTATTTTATGTTGAATGTATCAATAAAACGATTTCAGCTATTTTTTTAACGGGATCTTCGGTAATCCGGAAAATTTGTAATATATATAAAACTAGTTCATGCGATGAATGCAAAAATTTTGATAAATCTAATTCACGGATTTCCACAAGGTGCAGTACAGTTTCCCGTCCTGTTTTATATATACACCGGAACGACATATCAAAATTAGAACATAAGAAAAATCCCTTGTTCTGTCAATACCTTCATGTTAACAAAAAGTAGTGTGTTGAAAATTGAATTTTGGTGTGCTTTAGTTTGTATCATTGATTTTAGGACAAATCAACTATATACTGGCCAAAAAAAAAAAAAATATATATATATATATATAATTAGAAATAAAAGGATAACTTACTCAATATAAATATAATTTGATATGCTTGAGGTGAGAAATTGTAAACTGTTATTCTTTAGATAGGTTGATTCACAGTCTGGATTTTCAGTTAAATATTTAACAGGATTTAACTGAAATCCTGACTATGAATCACCCTATCTTAATTTGAAATAGCTTATTAAAAATGAAAGATTTGAAGAATTTAAAAAATATATATAAGTGGTTATGAAAAATAAAAACAAAGGAGAAGAAATATTGTTTGTTTGTTTGTTTTAACGTCACTTTATGCCACTAAGGCTAACCGGACGATGCTACAGTGCAAGTTCTAAATTTTGCCTATCCAGGTATAATTAGGATAGGGATCCTTAACGAGTACCTTACATCGCACAAGTTCGGGACCTCCATTTTACGTCCTATCCGAGTGACGGCATAGATAAGGATTTTTTACTCCCATTAAAAAATTCTAGGTCCACCTCGGGACGCGAACACGCGGAGTTAGTATTCTAGGTTTCTATGCTAACCACTACACCACAGGGGACACCTGAGGAGAAATATTAGTCCTTTGCTTTCCGAATACTGTTCTGTGTGAAGCAAACAGCAGAAAATATTCTAGGTCGGGCTATAATTCAGTCAGAGGGGAGCGTCTGCTGCTTAAAGGAGAAGCAAGAAAAAAAAAAAAAAAAAAAAAGGAAGAAAAAAAAAATACCAAAAAGAGCAGCGGGCGAGTTTTTGGCAAAGGAAGGCCCCAGTTTCCCGGAATAGCACGCCTTGCCCTGCCTGTGGATGGGCCTCCGCCGAAATTCCCAGACCTAACTCTTTGCCGGGGATTTATTTGCCAGCTAACGAGCGGCTATCTTTAGGAGCTTATACACGGAATGGAACCTCAGGTCTCTCCTAATGTTTACCTTAAATTGCCTGCTTTAAATAATAAAACATTAAGACTCAAAAGGCAAAGAATTAATAAAATTCTGTGACCAATACTGCTAGTTACCGTGGCAATACAGGGATAACATTGACTGACTGGAAACATCTGTTAATTTAAATTAGTTAGTTTAGAGGCCTGCTAGCAAGTTCTGCCCTGTGTTGTACCTTGATTTAATACCTTTATACTGATATTACGGACTAGAACACTATTTCTATCACTATTGCTTCGCTTGTATTTAGTTTGGTAAAATGGCTGATATAGCTTGTATATAATTTTATTCCTTAGTTTTAAAACAAAGTGTACAATGTGCGTGCCAATAAGGCCCAAAAACGACTCCATGTATGATAAAAAAATATTATATCGTCGTGTAGCACTATAGCCCCTAGCTGTGAAGAAGATTTCCGTTTTTATCTTTAGGGTGTAAAATTCTTCAATTCTCTTCAGAAAAGAATGAAATGTTAAGCCTCTCGCACTAGTTAATCAGCGGGTTAAGAATGAAAAATTTGTTTCGAGCTCCAGATTACCAAAAAGCGCTAGGGTGCGTTTTACTCAATGTTTATTGTTCGTTCATTCAGTTTGTATTGGTAACATATTTTTTCAGCTGTTCTTTTTTAATTACTAAAAAATTAATTGTTAATAAGTAGTTTCTCGTTTCAAAATAAAATAATGATGTTACATATCTGCAATCAATTAGAAAACCAATTGGATTCCTTAACAAATGAATTTTCACATAAAAAGGCTAATTAATCATCTCATCACATTTAATCAATATTTAATGCAATATGAGTCAAAATTTCTTAGTAGTAGGGGAGAGCGGGGTTGGTTGGCATAGGGGGTAGGTTGGCCATTGGTTTATAGTTTCCGTCACACCTGTTGTGAAGGCCCCACCATTGTACCATGTGACCCGCTGGACCTCAGGAGTCTTGTCCTGAGTTTTCAATCCGATGCTAACAGTGTAGAAAAGAGTGTGCTTCATTGATTGATTTTAGAACATATAAGTAAATTTTTATATTTTCAGTAAATTTGGTTTAAAGGCATGGCAAAACATTTGACTCCGATTCTGTTCACATAGCCCCAAACTCCTTTGAAAAACCTAACCTTTCGACTAACCTGTTTCTTGTTTGATTGCTCTCCCCTGTCCTAGTAGCCATCTTTCATATGATCTCTCCTGTGGGGTTAGTTGGCTCTCTTCAACTGGAGTTTGTTGGCGCAGTAGCAACTAACAAAAGCAAGGTAAACAAAACAAAGGTGAAACTACCAATTGTCTTTAGTGCCAGCAAGGAGGATGAGAGCAATTTTTTTTATGCAGAAAGTGACGACAGTCTAAACTTCTATCTTCTTCTATTGTCATTCTATTTTCCCTTAAAAGCTGTTAAAACCTATTCAAAATTATTATACCATTATAGTGCAGCTTTTAATAACAATAATATGTGTCAGGTAGTACTTGAATGAGATGGCTAAACAATTCCCACCTTCTAGGCCAACCTGCCCCACATAGGGTGTTAATTGGCTTACTCTGGATTGACGAATTCTTCAATTTTCTATGATCTTAGTATTAAATATTGTTTGGTGTAAAAAATACTTGAAGTACTCATATACTTAGAGTTTACAGTGATATCAGCCCTATTGAGATTATGTTAATAGGAACGACTCAAGAATTAAAAAAGTGAAAACAGTTGCCAACCAACCCCGCTCTCCCCTACAGTAAGTGATTGAAAACAGACTTAAAAAAAAAGAACCAGCCCTATCTCCCTGAGCATAGCAAGGAGCTAGTTTCACTTAAGTTTATATAAATCTGGGAAGTTGGTTCCAAGTTTATGGTAATCTGGGAAACATGGCTTCAAACAGTAAGGGATGAGCAACGTCTTATGGTCTTTGAAAATAAAATACTTCGTAAAATTTTGTAGTGAAAAAGATTCAACAGAAGAATTTCGACACCTACACAAGGGAGAATTGAGTAAAGTTTACCCAATCGAAGTTATAGCTGCGCGTCGGTTAAAGTGGGCGTGCAGAATTGGAAGTCTTAGTTGTGAACGAATACCTACAAGATTGTTAAACGCTTTGCCGAATGGAAAACGTCCGAGGGGTAGGTGGGAGGATTTGGTGAGGGGTGATCTTGTGGAGTTGGGATTGGACAAGTGGAGCTGTGTAGGCAGCCATTGGTAGTGTCGGCATCGAACCTTCGGGTTAGTTATTTCTTTATTCTTTCTTTCTATCATCATCAGAAAAAACATGTTGTTAATATGCTATACCATGCAAATTCCACGGTTATTGTAACCATTTCCAAATCATTCCTAAACGTTTCGGTTTTAGAAGTAACACCTTCTAAAGGTGCCAAGTCAAAGGATTTCACAGAGGATTCTGATAGTGACCGACCGAAGTTTCGGTTTCGGCCAGTTTCGGCCGCGGTTTCGGTTTCGGCCAAAAATTGTCCGAACTACAGGCCGAAACTAGCTCCTGTGTCTGATATCTCCAAGAAGGAAGTAGGACTTCACGATTTCAGCTAGTAAGCTCGATCTATTTCATGTCATTTAACACCCTTGAATTTAATAGTGGGAAATATCTGTTATTTTAGTTAATTACACTTGTATTGTATTTTGGTAGAACATAGATTTTTTTTATTCTCTTGGTATCTTTACTTGATCGAAAAGTTTAAGTTGGGTGTGGAGACAAAAATTTGAGAGTGACAAACAGAAATATCCTCGTAAATCACATCGAGGCTTAACAGGTAATGAAAGCATGCTCTTCATACAGAATTCTTTACGTTAAGGGTAAATAATAGTATTTATTCTTTAACTTCAGCGTTAAGAACTTTTTTGTCCTTTTAATCATCTCCTCATTAATAATGTAATTTGTTTTCTAAAAAGAAAAAGATTAATATAAATAAGAATATATATTCTGAATACTTAAACTTCAATTAGTCGACATGTCCACAGATTCAATTCAAAATTGAAAAAAATATTTTAGTCAGTAACCTTGTCATTAAAAGTTCATCAAATGGTGGTAGTAGGTTTTGGTCTTTGTTCTTGTATGGAATGGGAATCAGATGCAAAACTAATTTTTCAACCTTGGCAGCCCAGCGGTTCACCAATAACATCCAAAAAACTTGTCTCAATTATTACCATGAAGAAGCACGTTTTCGACCAAAAACTATTCTCTAAATTTTCAAACTAGATTAAATCCACTAACATTTGAGACCAAAACTGCCTCAGAAGATTAAATAGCTTCTGACATACAGCTTTACGTATTCAATAGGCCGTAATTTTGTATTCTATTGCTTTATTATGGAAAGGTTTACTATATTTTTTATTATTTATACATAATACTTTGAATTTTTTTAAATGTCAGCCTGTTATTTCAAGATTATTTCAACTTTTAGGGCTGTATTAGTTATGGGGGTATGGTCTAACATCCCACGGGGACCAGCCGTACTAAGAAGGAGGGGGCCGGGATTCCATCCTATAACTTAACTAATACAGCTGTACCACTCTTGTATACCAGCTCACTTATTAAATGAATAATTAAGTTAAATTACTGTTATTTTATTAGCGTTCATTGATATTATTGCTAAACTAGACATATTACACACTTAAATGTATTATATATAGACACGTAAATAAGTTTCGGTTTCGACCCGAAACTACGTCTATGGCCGAAATTCGGTTTCGGTCGGACACTAGATTCTGAAGTACAAGCCGATTGGGAAAATATAATTTTTAATTCGACGTTCATTATTATGAATGTTGCAAATAGTGACGAATGGATCCAAATTAAGACGAACAATAAACCAAAAATGAAAGGATACATCGGGAATTCCAGAACATTAGCCTAGTTCCAAAATAACAATATAATGTGAGGTCTTTCCCATTGCGAATGAAGAATGGCACCAATCCAAAAAATGAAATGAAAACATTAGATGTGTGTTCATATAATTTTTGCATACACCTATTTACTTTCGTATTTTGATTATGTGAAGAAAAAATTGAAATCAGAACACATTTTTTTTTTTTACTTTAATTAGTTCAACGTTTTTTTTTTTTTTTGGTAACTGAATAATTTTATTTGCACCTTAGCACCTTAAGCAAATGTGCTAAAATAAGTTACAAATAGCATGAGTAGGCATGAGGGAGATACCACCCAGTGGTGCATCCTCCCGGCATTCAAAAGATTTACAATGTCAATCTAGGAGGTCCCTCATCCAACTCCTCTTCAGCCTTCTCGGACGTATGTAAGGAATGCCACGTCTTGCCATATCTTGTACAAATTTGTTGGTATGTCCATGTAATTTGTCGTAAAACCGTCTGTAATTCATACGTATATAATTTGTCATAATCGGAACTCTTAAGTCATTGTTTGGAACGTAGGGTAGTGAGTAATTAATCTTAAGTATTGGGATTGGAAGGTTTATATTTTTTTAATATTTGTCTTTTTTTAAATTTGGCTTGCATAGGCCCATATAGGTTTTAGTAAATAGCTGTACAGGTTAAGTTTTTGTCTGAGGGGTAATTTGGAACGTCTATGTACGATGGAGTATAATAGTCTTAGTCTGACATTTAACGTTTTTCGTTTCATCTTGACGAGTGGGTCCCCTGTATGTTACTGTATTTGTTTGTGGTATTGGGTGATTCGTTTAACTGCAAGTTTGAAAAAAAGACAAGTTTGAAGTGTGTACTTTCTGTAGATACTAATTGCGTAAGTATGTCAGCGTTTGGGTAAGTAGAAAAGATAACCACTATATTTGACTAATAAAAATGTTCTATTCAAATAAATATATATAAATTTCTTCACAACCCTAAAAAAAAGCAATTTGAAGAATCTATGGGAACACGAACGCAGGAACAAGATTTCGATTCGTTTGCGTCAACCGATTTCTTTCTGCCGCACCCGGTTAAAGAAGTATAAGGAACGGAGAAATAAATTTTTTTCTATAATTAACATGGTTTATGACTATAAAATTTACTATAATATAGAGCTAAAATAGTTTTTGAAAAATTATAAAAAAACTCTTATATAATTTGTTTCGGACCAAAGTTGTCCATATTCAAGTTTTTTTTAATATTTAGGCTGAGCGCAAACCACTGACCTTATTTTAAATAGTTTTGTTATACAATAATTTGAACATTTTATATAAATATACGATATTTAAAATATAGTTCATATGTTTTACGGATTAACGAGAGAGAGTTTGTTTACATTTACGACCAGTGGACTCAAGGCACTTATTGGTGACGCGCGTTTACTTAAGTTGTGTCAAAGGCGCACAGTGGTTGAAAATCGACTATTTTCGGAAAAAACCTTGTCAAACCCGATCTGTGAGCCGCAAAAAAATAAAGTTGATATTATCATAACCACGATTGAATTTCCTATAAAATTTATAGGTTCGAGCCCCGCTTAACCGGCTATTCGGATTAATCGGCAGTGTAAGGAAAATAGAAAAAAAATTATAAATCAATTTTCGACTCGAAATCGGCTAGTTTAAACACTTTTGCTGTTTTATGCTAGTAATATCATTGATAGTACTTGCAATATAATCTTATTTCATAAAAACACTCAAGTTAGGTAAAAAAAAAAAAAAATCATACATAGGAACTATCAATTATTTTTGTCGTTATGTTTTAATTCTTAACTATTAAATGTATATCATATTAAAATATAAGATTGGGATCATCCGACTTTAATATAATTTTGATAGGAGATGGTGGGATTGACTGTTCAATGTAGGTTTAAAAACTGAAACTCTATCTGTGAAAATTTAGTTCCATTATTCACGCTAAATAATAGCTGAACCTTTTTTTTAATACCAATCACCTAAAAACAAATGGATGCTTAAAAATGAAAAGTGCCGAAGCCTTTAAGTTATCGGAGGTCATGTTAATAAACTTATTATTAATAATTTCCAAATTCATTCTAAAATCACGGTAGGTGAAAAAGTTGATTTATTATCGACCTAACAACGATTCAGACTGACTTTATAAATGATGCTACAGACCTGGTAAGTAAGGCATAACGTTTTACAAAACGATTAGTAATATCCTAATTCGAAGCACAAGCTCCATAGCGAATAAACTGCACGAAATAGCATAGGTATTTCAATAAAATAAAAAAAATTCCACATGTACAGACGCAGGTGGACGCAGCTAGAATATGTTTTAATATTTCCTTGAATGTATCTTCTTCTTTAAAAAATTGATTTTAAAACTGCGCTCGGCTGCGCTTGAAAAATATGGATTACCAAAAAAATCTTTTGTCTTAATTTTATTGCATTTATTCGGGATTTTATTTCTGGGTTAAAACATAGACCAAATAGCATCATTTTTATGCTAGTGTAATATGTGAGATCGCTTTTCATGATTATGAAGGAAAATCGCTCTAAAAATCAAAAATGCGAGTACTAAAAATTATTATAGTGCTATAAATTTTCCGTTGAAAAATAAACTTTTTCAATGATCGATTTTCAAATGGTCCTAACAAGTTTAAAAATCAGAATATATCCGAATAAATTGATGGAATGTGTCAGGTAACTATTCTATTAATTAATATTGAAGAGAAAAAGAATATTCCAATACCTTCAAAAAATGGGTTTTTTTCCGCCTTTCAACCACTGTGCGGCGTCTTAATAATTCACTTATATAGTCAAGAAATAAACTACAATTAGAAGACTGCCAACAGCGTTCGTCGCAGATTTTGGAGTAGGCCTTGTACCTGTTTTTTGGACAATTTCCTAATATTTTCTAACTATATTCTTATGTAAGTTCACAATTATTATTATTTTTTTTTAAATCTTTAGTATTACTAATATCAAATCAATTTAAAATCATACCCACCTCTGAAATAGAAGAAGACGAAAATAATTATTTTTTTAGAAGAAAGGGGAACTTCGTACATATACATACACTAAATCAGAGGTGGGCGTAATGAATTACTTTGTAACTGTATTACGTAATTAATTACTATGTAATTTCACAATTACTTTTCTAATTGTAATTCATTGCAATGTAATTAATTACAAAGTAATTTTACAATTACTTTTCTACTTGTAATTCATTAAATTACAATTTAAGTATTTACTTTTTATATGCGTCTTCTTCATTTTATCAAATTTCCAGAGCATTCTAACAAGTTTTTCCAGACATCGAAAATTCCTCTGACATTTCGGTTTTTATGTCTCCATTTCAAAATTATGGATATTTCCCACGTTAATCTGATTCCAATAGATTCCTTAAACATTATTTATCATTATAAAACCATTCGGGTTAAAAACAGGTGATTTTTTCCGTGTAAATTGTCGCCTTCAAATACAATTACAAATCAATTAATAATGGTAATTACCAGTTTAATTATGAATCACAATGTAATTGTAATTCATATCTTTACAATTAAAATGTAATTGTAATCAGCAATGTAATTGATTGTAATTTTGCCCACCTCATATTTCAGGTTTGTACGGTTTATAGTTTTTGAGCTAGTCTGTTCAAACACATACCCACATACAGATCATTTCGCGGGACTTGGTTATTTGAACTCAGGGGACACCAAAACGTGTATTTCCTTTGAAAACTGGAGGTGGAAATTATTTACGATCAACATACTTTCCCTTACTATATATTTCCTAACTAGTTAAGCGAGCTTTGAAGGCGACAGCAACAAAACAATTATCAGGACTGTATCGAGGTCCCATGTCGAGAAATCGATATTGCTCGACTCACCTGTCAAAGGCAAGAGGCAGGTGTATAATTAGCGATGGCCGCAACCACAGACAATGGCTCTTTGACGATCCTCCACCTCTTGCAGAAACCACTTCAATGGTCGAGAAGGAGACCAGAATGCCTTGACCGTCCTTTCAATTAATTTCCACGGCATCAGTAATTAATACAGTTTACCGAGGGGTCACCCACCTCCAGGGGTCTTTCTTCATTGAGGGACTTCTCTCGCGCTGATCGAGCCTAATCTTAATTGGAGGAGGGTTGGAGATGGGAAGGGAGGTCTGCGACTGAGAGGTGGAGTGTGGCGTTGGACACGTACTTGAGGCAGTTCCCGTGGTTAACAGTAACAATGAAGGGGTACTACGGTCTTCGGACTCCTGTTCCGAGGTCATACCTGCCCTAAATATCAGAGATACCTTGAATGAAGGTGACAAAAGAAAAGAATTTCCTGTAGACATAAAAACTGCTTTAATGACTCAACTTCGAAGGAGGTGTCGCACAGAGGAGCAGGTTAAGAATCTCGTGAGACATAAATCTTAAAATCAATATGGATTAACGGATATGAAAGTAAGAAATGGCTAAGCCCCTCACATAAATACCAAAAATGATGAAGTCAGGCGAATTAACTTAAGAAAAAGGCCCTCTTTAAATTATAAACACTGTCTCTTCTTTCCCATTTCTTTTTCTCTTCTTTTTGATTTTTGATAACTTTTTTTAATTATTCTGAAATGGACAACGTTAGAGAACGTGTATCGTAAATTTCAGGTAAAAAATGTGTTGCATTGTGCCTCCTTGTTTCAGCACATTTTAATCTGCCTTTAAAGACCTGTGTATAATGGGTCAGTTGAGAACTTTGGACTGAAAACCTTCACCTACGTTGGATCAATATGAATTAATTAGCGATTAATATATAAATATTAATAAATAATTAATATATATTCTACATAAAGTTACATAACATAAATTTACTACGTAAATTTTACTCTCCTCTTCTTGAGACTATGCAATTGATTTAAATTGAGGATCAGGGCGACCGTCTTCCGCATACGTTTCGGCCGTACGGCCATCATCAGTGCTGATGTCATTGATAGTCAAAAAAAATTTTCTCTAAGAATCCACAATCTGTGGTTTGTCCTAAAATAGTTAAAACGCATAGATATCTACTACCCTGGTAGTAAGGCAGAAAGGGTAGCAGGACCAGGGTAGTAGATACTTATATTTTTTGACTATTTTAGGACAAACCACAGATTGCGGATTCTTAAAGAAAAGTTTGTTTAACTATCAATGACATATCAGCACTGATGATGGCCGTACGGCCGAAACGTATGCGGAAATAAGTTTTAAGGAAAAAGTGTTGAGACTTAATGGTCGCCCTGATCCTCAATTTAAGTATACATTATATTATACTAGCTGTGGGGCCCGGCTTCGCTCAGGGAGTTGTGGAATAGGTGGAATGAAACAATAACTTTAAAATGTAATAGTACAGAAAAATAGACCAAAATTAATCATGATTAAAACAAAATTTGTACCATCCTGAAACTTCGTTTTAGTATTAGTGGTAAGTTTCGAAACCTCAGAGTCCGCCCATATATGGTTTGGGTTTCTAGATTAAGAAAAATTATTTTGACAGCAAATATGTCCTGGTATGTACCATTTTGTATTTTTTCTATGTTCTGATTCCATTGAGACCATTCTCATGACGATACCGCATCCTTATCAAGTTGAGTAACTTCTCCTTTTTCGAATTCGGTTGAAAATTTACGAACAGAACAGAAATAATATATGAACACTTTATTTTTGATATATAATACATTAGGTTATATCTTTTATTCATATTATCTATAGGTTATCTATTTTATTCAGTGTTACAGTTTTTAATCGCTCACTACACTAATAAGCAATTTTTGCTTTTGTTGAAAATTTACTCTTATATTGTATATTGATTAAAGGTAATGTTTCGACCAATTCTTTCCTCTTCTGTAAAACTTAATTCGCTTAGGAATCCAGTTGGTTTTGTTTATTTTTAATTTCAATTCATTGCAGAGATGTAATGACCTTATTTAAAAATAAAAAGGAAACAATAATTATTTATACATAATCTCGTGTAACTTAAAGAAAACAGCTGAAGCTAAAACCATAACAAACCGAACTAAGGAAGGATAACCTTATGAATTGAGTTTAGCTAGCGCTCCTGGCTTCCAAATGTCGAACTAAATTTTTTCATTCATTAACTCGTCTGGGCTTATTATAGGGGCTAATTACATGTAGCGAGAGGCTTAAAATTAGAGCTCTTGTCCCTTCAAACTTAAAATGAAAACAGAAACCTTCTTCATCGTTAGGGGCAATAGGGCAGTACGACGACATAACATTCTTGATAGTATGTGTAGTCGTTTTTGAGCCTTTTCGGCACGCACATTGTACACTTTGCTTTATAATATATATTTATTACATATGATATATAAATAGTCATATACTATAGTTTTACAATTATATGGGTTTAAATAATTTTTATTGCATGAAAAAAATAATTTACAATGCCACAAAAACAATATGGACTCAAATAATCAACGAGGTTACAGAAAGTATCAACTTTTAACGATACATTAACGCAGACTTACTCTCCAGTCAGCCGGTCTATATATATTTAGCTTGAATTACAACAATCTAGAAGGTTCTCGAACAGTCGCGACCATGTGCTAGAACGGTTTGTTCCAACTGTATTAACAAAAGGACTAGAACTCTTTTCAATGTATGTATTTTTATTTTTCACGTTACATTACGATTGCGCACATTTAATTAGTGAAAAACCCTTAGTTATTCTTAATAAGAAATAATTTAAAAAAAATATTGATGCTGGAAGCTCCCAATTTTATATTGCTATTTTGTGCCAAACAATTGACGAATTTTTATGTTCTAGGGTTACAGTAGATTACATTAATTCATTTATCTTCACAATTGCAGGCAAACACTGACATTTTCAACCATCTTTTAATACATCTGGTTCACATATAAGGGATTACAGCCGTGGGTATTAAAAGGGAGACTTGAATTTCGATATCATATATTTCCATTGATATTATAAACATTTCTAAAAATAATCAGTAATTTTAATACTTGAATATAAGAAATAAATATTAGTTGTACCATCGTCAGGTGTAATAATAGTCAATATAAAATACCTGTAATCTGGATTCTAGTAATTCGACGTACATCGCCTTTAAAATTTCTATGGAACTAATAAAAACCTGCTTTTATAGTCTAAAATTTAAAAAAAACATATCATATATTACTTATAGTGTGTGTGTGTGTGTGTTTTTTTTAAGTTTTATATATTAAATGAATCGTAGGAGGCAAAAGGTCAAGGAATAATTTTAATTTTTTTCTCGTTAAAAATTGATCCAAGTAACAGGCATACTTAACCACAAGCATTACAAAAATTAATGTTTCAACTGATTTTTTTTTTTTATAAAGCTGTCGCTCACTCTATAAGAAACTTAACTGACAGGTTTTAATTTAACCTTACCTTTGATGAAAAAAATATATATATTAAAAAGTACAGAGGAAAAGCTAATTCTTTTTTCTTTTTTTGTACATGTAAACTGCAGCGATAGGGAAGTAGACAAGCTGCCGATGATCAAGATGAGGAAATCAAAGCAACTGTCTGCAGCAAATTGCCTTTCATCAGCCAGGCATCGCCCGAGATAACCCGCGTCACTAAAACGGTTTTAAAAAATAAAATAAATTCTAAAGTTATCTGCAACTTGTTAAAGCCAAAAATTGAATAAAAAAAAATAACGGAGCTTTGAATTCATACAGGATGTAAAATCAAATATGAGCTGATAAAATACTTAGGTACTGTAGTAATCTTAGCCTAAGGGTCTGGCCACACATGTCCGCACCGCAGCATTAATATAGGTTATGTTCAGAATATTTTTAATTTTACTTACATATTACCTTTAGTTATGCCTAAAGGTCAGGCCACATATGTCAGACACAGGCCACTTTAGGCATAACTAAAGGTAATATGTAAGTTAAATTAAAAATATTCTGAACATAACCTATATTAATGCTGCGGTGCGGATCCGGTGCGGACATGTGTGGCCAGACCCTAAAGAAGTGTTCAGGAAACCCATTTTTTATTTTAAATTATTTTTTAGTTTATTTTTTGTTTAATTCATTTTTTTAAATCAATTTTAAATTTAATTAATTATTTTTGGAAATGTATAAATTATGTGCCAAGTTCACTAAAATTGAATCTCCCTTTTAATACCCACGGCTGTAATCCCTTATATGTGAACCAGATTTATTAAAAGATGGTTGAAAATGTCAGTGTTTGCCTGCAAATGTCTTTTCTTTTTTCTTTAAACACTTTGATTTTTTCTTATCAATGAAGCCAGATAAGTTTAATTTTAATTTAAGTTATTTGTATGATTTCAGGCAATCCACAACCAGGGTGATGTTTGCCGACATAATGTTAATTTTTTTTTATATATTACTAATAACAGTTTAGTATTGTTCCTGATGATTTAAAAATGGTAGAGTGAAAAAAAAAGGAATATATAAAAAAAAATTATATAGAAAATGAAAAGACAGAAAATAAGATAAAAAAAAGTAAATCAATGCATAAATAAATAAAACATGTATAAAGTGAAGTGTTTTTAGATATGTTTGTATATTTGTATGTGTTTTAAGTAATTAAATATCTCTGAAATATGCGTGCTTTTGTCATTTAGCAGAGTCGCTAAATGGTATGAAAGATCCGTACCTAGCAACTGTCTGCAGTCAGTCAGTAAGTGTTTAACTGTGAAGGGTACGTTTTTTCTTAGTTTTTCGATCCTCTATAGATCCCTAAAGTTTGGCCTTTTGGTTTGGAGACACCCTGTATATCTGTAGATGTATAGTATTGTATGAATGAAGAGTCATAATAAAAATTTGTTCTATTCAGTCTAATGTTCAACATTTTTCTTTTCTTTTTATTCAAAAAATGTTTTTGATTAAAAGATTTTGTCTTTCTTTTCCATAAAAATAATAATATTAATAGAGGCATAATTTTAATCCCAAATAGGTAGTAAGCAATATTCATTGCCCCACACACACCTTTACTTTAGTACTTACACTGGAAGAACCTTCCAGGGGTTCGTAGAGTGTAAAGGCACCTTAACAGAGTAAACAGGCATTATTGAGTTAACGATTAAGAAATGTTAACTTTCAGAAGTAACTCTTAAAGGTTAAAGCTCTTGAATATAAATCGCGAACTTGAATAACAAAACGTTCAAGACAGACCCCCTCTAGAGAGGCCCCCCCATACCGATAGCACCCCCCTCCCAAGGAGTTCATTAGCCAACCACCAGGACTGCAGCGGATGACTTCCGTTAACAAGTCGCTTAAAGAAGTGGATGAAGGCCCCCTACCATTATCGGGGTAGACCTCTTCGTTACCTGTTCCTCCATCATTAGGCCTACTTCTTGGCCGGGGTCGTTAGTCGAGGCCCATCATCGTCTGCTCTGATTGGATAAGTGATCGATCTCCAAGTTGGAGGGTGTCATCCGCTTCGAGTGCTCTGGTTCACTTCCGGGAGTGGCTCTTATCTGTCGGGTGCATTGAATGCCGGCTAATCAGGCGAGAGGGAGGGGAAAAAATCAACTGTCGCAAATGAAGAATCGGGATAGAAAACCTGTCAAGTAACAGAAACAAGTTAGTTGGTCGGTGCAACGGCAACCTGAAGTAATCGCCAAACACCTTATATTAAGAATTTTTTAACTGTAATTTACATCTGTATTATGTCAATACAATAAGTAAATATGAAATAAGTAAATTAAGCACGTGGAAAAAACTAACCATATGTAGAACTCGATTATTGTTTTAAATAATTTATTTTTGAAGAGAAAAGATTTTGCTCCGCCGGGAACCTAACCCGCGTCTTCCGCGTGACATGGGCGGTATGCTAGATCCGTAGATGCGAGATCGTGGGAGAGGTGTCAGTGAAGAGGAAGGATTTGGCACAGCGAGCTCCTTGCTGCAATGGTTAGCATACCGCGCATGTCACGAATCTTTTCTCTTAAAAAATAAATTATTTAAAAACAAGGTGTTACCCAAAATAATGATTAAATTAATATAAAATAATTTAAAAAATTTGACGAACGTCAAGAGATGCCCAAAATTAGACAAAAATTGTCCATCTCCCTTACCTAAATACTCGCAAAACTTGCGAGATCGTGGGAGAGGTGTCAGTGAAGAGGAAGGATTTGGCACCGTTTGGAAGCGAGCTGCGTGGTGGAATTGTTAGGATACCGCGCATGCCACGCTGAAGACCCGGGTTCGATTTACGACGGAGCCAAATCTTTCCCCTTCAAAAATAAATTATTTAAAGAGAGAGAAACACTTTATTTCATCATAAAAGTGATGCTGCCCAACTATATTGGGTTGCTTATACACAGCATACTCTACATCTTATTTCAGACTATTTGTAACATTTTGTTGCAATCATATATAATAATAATAACATACATATGTGTACCCACAGGGTTATATTTTTTTTTTTATAATTTTTTTTTATATAATTTTTTTATTATTTCTTTTTTTATTATTTTTTTCCATTTTTATGCTTTTTCTCTTTTACTCAAATCCCTGAGTGCTCACTAAAATATTTAGACCTTTGAATAAAATATATCTATCATGCAATAAAAATAAGAATAAAACCAAATCAACTCACTACCAGGCATATTAGATTAGAAATAAATAAAAAATATTAACATTTAACAAATCATCACATAACTAATTAATGTCTAAACTAAATAAATAAATAAACATATAAATAAATAAATAACTTTTATACATACATGTCCCTTCACCAGCCTCGAATTCAGCCACCACCATAAATGTGGTGATGTATTATTCCCAGGGAGTCCAGCACTATACTCTCTTGCTATACTCGCTTGCTACGTCCTTTATCTCCACACCAAGATCCTCCATGAAGCTCCTGGTTGACCTAGGTATGGTTCCGCGGGCTCCGAACCAAAGGCCTCTCACGTGGAACTCTCTCTCGCCGAAGCTCTCGCGGAACCTCTCTTTGAGAAAAGGTATACACTTTTCATATATATTTTTTTTTCTATATTTTTATATATTATATATTTATATCTATATATATTTTCATTATATTTTTTATATAAAAACAAGGTGGTTGCCCACAATAATGATTAAATTAATATAGAATATTGTTTTAATTTAGTAGATCTCTATGTCATTTTCTTTTCAGACGCCTCTTTACCGCTGTAGAGGATGGTCTGAGCTGGAGAAGGAAGCTAGGATGGGAAACAAGAGGGTTGGGATGAGTAGGGAGTTAGCAGGGAGTTAAAGTATCTGGATAAAGTTGGTGACATGAGGAACATTAAGGTCTTCCTGCATAACAGCCCTACAGAAGTTTTATTTTTTTTTTTTTGGGCCTAGTATCTTATAGCTGATTTTAACTATGTGTTGGGGCGCTGATTTCAATAAAGCGATCAGATTTTTTCTATCTCCTCTACATTTTTAGCTTCAGCATACCTTAACAGCAGAGTTGGGCAGTAGTTAACTACATTTGTAATTAACTACACAGACAACTGCATGTAGTTTGTAGTTGGAAGCGCGCAACTACTATTTTTCAACTACCAGTTAAGTAGTTGTAATTTAAAACTACAACTACAGTAGTTGGGAAAAGGTAGTTGGGAATGGCAAATACAAAAAGTAGTTGTAAATGTAGTTTAGAGCGGCAACTACATTTGCTAAGCAACGTCTAATTAAATCACATGTTTTTGCTATTTTTATTTTGTGTTTAGATAAATACTCCATAGATAAATGGGCTCCATTATGGTTGATAATCTGTTTTAAAAATAGTACAATACATTTACGTAATACAAATTTTTTTCCATGATTTCCGGCAGTCAATTATTTTTTTTTTAACCTTAGGTTCTCGATCAATCCCATGTTTTATATATTAGCTGAATTGCATTTGATATACTCCTTATCGATAATACTAGATATCGATAATTACTCGTTATCAATAAAAGTAGTTGTAGTTTCAGGCTCATAATTACAGTTGCAACTACTAGTTGTAGTTGTAAAAATGCAACTACTTTTTTGAAACTACAGTAGTTGTAGTTGTGGTCCATCAACTACAAATTATAAGAGTAGTTGTATTTCAACAACTTCCCAACTACTGTGTCAGTAGTTTTGTAATTTGTAGTTCAACTTCTTTTTGCCCAACTCTGCTTAACAGTAGCTTCATTATATAGATAACACAATCCGAAATAGATGTTTAAACTAATTATTTTAGCACGCTTTTCTCCTTATTTTGGAATATTAAACTATTAGCTAGCTGTATATAATTATTTGTAAGAATTAAAAAATTATAACATCTAAAAATAACTTGTAACAACCCATTTAAGCATGATTTTACCCATCAGCTAATCATTTGGATTACTTTTTGTTATGGTATACTTTGAAATGCTCAACTGGATCATGGGATACCCACATGATGGGAGGTTACTGCTGGAACCTTAAACGAGACAAAAGAAACATTCAAGAAAGTCACGCAAAAGAAGCTTCCGATGTGCCAAATAGAGTCTCTTTGAAATGTAAATGGTTTAGTTTTAAAGTGATTATTTTTAAATAATTTATTTTTTGAAGAGAAAAGATTTGGCTCCGCCGGGAGTCGAACCCGGGTCTCCTGCGTTACATGCGAGGATGCTAACCGCTACACCACAGAGCTCGGCTCAAGGCAGAGCAAATCCTTCCTCTTCACTGAAACCTACTCCCCATATCTCACAAGTTTTGCGAGTAGTAGCGGGAGGTGGACAGGAGGAGCAGGAGATCCGGGTTCGACTCCCGGCGGAGCCAAATCTTTTCTCTTCAAAAAATAAATTATTTAAAAATAATTTAAAATTGGTGGTCAGCCACAATTAAAGATTGGATTAATTAAAATAATTTAAAAAATTGACTTATGTCAATAAATATCATAAATTGGACAAAATTTGTCCACCTCCCGCTACTACTCGCAAAACTTGTGAGATAGGGGGAGTAGGTATCAGCGAAGAGGAAGGATTTGCTCTGCCTTGAGCCGAGCTCTGTGGTGTAGCGGTTAGCATCCTCGCATGTAACGCAGGAGACCCGGGTTCGACTCCCGGCGGTGCCAAATCTTTTCTCTTCAAAAAATAAATTATTTAAAAATAATTTAAAATTGGTGGTTAGCCACAATTTAAGATTGGATTAATTAAAGTGATTATGTAAATAATATATGTGTTTATCTGGGTTTAATTGATTTAAATTGTTTTATGTAAAGAATTTTAATATCTTTTTAACCTGCACATGTATTCAAGTAATTATGTTTTAAGATATATGACACGCCATTTATATATCTCAACTATATAAAAACTAACAAAAAAAACTAGAGCTGATAGAGGAAAACTAATGACAAATTTAGATTCAGCGCAGCAATTATACTCAGATTCAGCGATAAAACTCCCCGCACCAAGACCACTGTATTTTTATTGGGGACAACATAAGGATTTTACGAACGATTTTGGATCGGATGCGAGAGGAATTCGATGGTTTTTGTGGAACCCCAAAGTTCGTCTCCGTTAGCCTAGATATATCTTATTACTGTCATGTAGATTAATTCCCTGACAGAACATCAACAATGTTATCTTCCAATATATGACTTTTAGTTTTTTTTTTTTTTTTTTTATTATTTAGGATAAACCTCCACAGAGGGCGGCTAGAACAGAGGTGACGAAACTTTATTTTTGTGCGGTTGCCAAAAAATTACGAATCGATTTATCGAGTAGCTGTCGAAGCATGCTAATGAAAAATGATTGGAAATTATTTATTTTTCAGAATTTTATTTAGACAATGTCTATACTTATGTCGTGAATATAGATTGAGGTAAATATTACGTGTAATGACTCGGAAGCACACTTTATGTTCGACTTACCGAAGTTTGAAACACCGTGTGTTTTCTGTATTTATTAATAGGTAACACCGAAATATATTTCAGCAATAAAATTTAGAAAATAATCCAAAGGTTTTTATCAAGGAGCTAAGCATTAGAGAAAACAAATTTTTATAAGAGTGCCTAATACTCTTGGAATTAAGACAGAACATAATGAGGCGCTTGCTCAGGTTTCGGAGGCGCAATCCCTGAGGACCCGATAACGAACCGAACCTAATTGCGAGCGGGGTCTTATTGATGGGGGGGGCGAGTCCTCTAGAATAAAGAGAGTAACCAAACCTCGGAATAAATAAATCGAGTTAGCTGGGAGAGGACTATCGATAGCATTCAAATCGACCACCGAGCGGCCTCTCTTTGCCCTCTTAATGAAATTGGTTTCCTCGAGCAAACCCTTCCCCACTCTCTCCTACGCTCACTCATTGACTCACCCTGCCAACTCACCTTCTCGATCTAATTAGCCGCTGGAGGTATCCATAATTAATAGGAAGAAATCAGGTGGGATCTCTCCCTGCTCTGTTATCCACTCCATCATTAATTGAATGCGCCCTCTGCCTTGTCTTCATTGTGAATCTTCTTGTTTGGGTTAGCTTCCGGTCTTTCGCAGCCCCGTTTGCTTTCTTCGATTCTTCGCTAATCACGTTCTTTAATCAATCTAGTCAAGTACGTTTACTTTTGAAAACCCTCTTGAAGAATCTATTCCGAGTCTCAGCATTTTGTAAGGGCGGATCAGTTTTATATTTTACGGAAAGGTATATTCGAATTCATATTTGTTGAAAATATTTCTGAATTTATACAAAATTAATATATCTGTGACTGCAGCATATATATAGTTATAGTCCAAATTAAGAAAAGATTTCTTTTTTAATTTTTAACAAGGCCTTTGAAGAGCTGTTAACATCTTTAGCAGTTTATTTAACACTTTACAAAGTTATCAACTAGGGTCACCTGTGGTATGCTGGTTAGCATAGCATCCTATGCTGTACGTCGTATTGGACCTAGAACGGAGGTCCCAATCATACGATGTCAGGTACTCGTTAAAGATCTATACCTTGATTATACCTGGATAGGCAAAATTTAGGACTACCACTGTAGTATCAACGCTTTTGAAGAGCCATAACAAACGAACACGTCTCTAAACAATTATCAACGAAGCTGCTGATTAAGAAAAGGTGCTTGCGGGATACTCTTTGGTATGAAACAAATTATCAGGATAAAGATTTGAGAACTGAAAATGAAAAAGTGAGGATTTATCATAACTGCTTACAACATAAATATTGTGTTAATAAAATTTTGAAGTTTGGTGCTGGATGGGAAAATCTACTATTTTGATAGTACAACCCCAGGTTTTGTACGGATTATACACCACAATATTCATTAAAATGGTCTCATTAAGGTAGTACACATTAAAAAAAAGCAATAACAAAAAAAAAAAACTTACACTCAATATCAGCAGAAATTGATCTGTGACACTAGCAGCCCTAAACAGTAGAGCAGGAGTACTTTATATTGCAGAATAAAGTACTTCTCTCCAGCGATATCCAACTACTCACGTAATTGTGTTTTTACTTTTTTACAAAGATAAAATACAATAGAAAATTAATACAAATTAGTTCAATTAACTAAAACAGGATGACAGGCCACAAAGAGGTAGAGACAGCTAGCTCATCAGCCGGAAGGACCTCTTCCTTAAATAAGGATAATGAGGGGAAAAGGTCCTTAATTTAGAAAAACACTAATGAGCCGCTGATGTGCCCTAACTAGGAGTGGGGGGAGGGAGATGTTTATAATAATAGCAGAGCAGGATTTAGGTACTCGGCCTCCTATTTAAGTGCTATACCCCCATCAACGTCTCGTTTTCGTGGAGAGCTACCCGGAACTATTTCGTCCGCAAATGTTTTTTGGATAAAGCTATGTAGTATGTGTGGAGTAATGAGTGTATGTGTGTATGTGTGGAGTAATGAGCCGACAAATGACGACGTGGTGGTCATGGATCCTAAGTTCGGGTTTAATGTATAGCAAATAAATCGATTTGTACTATTTCAACATTGTATCATGTTAAATAAAAATCAATATAAAAGATCATAACTATATCTCAAAATATTATATTAAATTAATCATTATTGTGGTTAGCCACCTAGTTTTTAAATTATTCAAAATAATTTAAAAACTACGTGGTTACACACAATAATGATTAAATTAATCAATATATATTATAAAGCAAAGTGAACAATGTGCGTGCCGATAAGGCTCAAAAACGACTCAACGTACGTTTAAGAAAGTTATGTCAGCGTGATGCTATATAACCCCTAACGGAGAAGAAGGTTTCCGTATTTCTCTCAAGGGTGTAAAATTGAAGAGAAAAGGACTGGAATTTTAAGCCCCTCGCACCATGTAATTAGCCTACCTGAGAGTGACGTACAAGTTTATGAATGAAAAATTTAGTTCGAGCTGCAGACCACCAGGAAGCGCTAGGGTATGTTTCACTCAATGTTTATTGTTCATTCATTCCGTTATATTTGGAAAGGTTATATATTTTGTCAGCTGTTCTTTTTACATTACTTAAAAATCAAGCGAAAATAATTAGTTTCACCTTTTCTTTTAAAATAAATTAATGATTTTACATATCTGCAATCAATTGGAAAACCGACTGGACACTTTAAAAAATTAATTTTCTCATAAGAAGATTAATTGATAAACACATTACATTTAATCAATATCTAACAAGTACTTAAGTATGCAATATGAGTGAGCGAATAAAAACAGACATAAAACAAAAATGAAGAGCTGAATTGACTGATTATAAATCGAAAATAAAAAGTTTGAAGTGTTCTTATTGTATGTAATTATGAAAAATGGTTTTATTACTATGTATGATGAGCATTCCAGTTGACAAAATGACTAACTCCAATTACAGCATTTTTTCAATAAGATTTTATCACCCCTCATAGTTCAGGATAAAAAGAAATATGATGAAAAAATTAGAGTCCGCCCAAATTACGGGGGGGGGGGATATCTTAGGGGAGGTTGAACTGGAAGAAAGGTCTTGAAAAAAAAGTTTCTATGAATATTCGGTAGTTTCTAAACTTCTGGATCTAATAGGACCATCACAGTAGTCTGCGCTTAAATTGTACTCGAAATATAGTTTTTTTTAACTAATAGATTTTTTAACTATAATCTAATAACTTATTATCTGCTGACTGCTTGGAATGGGCTTATAGGATTCAGAATCACAGAAACCATCAAAAACGATACATGACTAGACAAAGTTGCAGCAAAATTAATTGTTCATTCACCATTTTCACCCCCTTTAAAGTAGGTATATAGGGTCTCACACCCAGGTGGAATCTGCAGATATCGAATCTTAATATTGATACCATGTTAAAAGTTTCAAGAAAGTGCTAATTTTGTTCTATATTTCCTTTAATTTTAAAGTTTTCCTGTTATTAAAACTACCACACAACTACCGGAGCGAAGCCGGACACCATAGCTAGTATAAACTAATTTAAAAATTGACGAACGTCAAGAGATGCCCAAAATTGGACAAAAATTGTCCACCTCCCGTAAATACTCGCAAAACTTGCGAGATCGTGGGAGAGGTGTCAGTGAAGAGGCAGGATTTGGCACCGTTCGGAAGCGAGCTCCGTGGTGCAATGGTTAGTATACCGCGCATGTCACGCGGAAGACTCGGGTTCGATTCCCGGCGGAGCCAAATCTTTTCTCTTAAAAAATAAATTATTTAAAATTATATCTCTATATACATATATGAGGCTTTGTCCTGACTGACAGAATCAACGCAGAGCAAAAACTACTAATGATAGAAACATGAAGTTCGGAATTTAGATTTTAAACGCGATTTAGGTAACCACTAAGAAATGAATTTCAAAAATGTAGCCCCTAAGGGGTTTAAATGGTGAAATTGTCGTTTAACTCTAATGGACAACTATTTTTGTACTTGGAAAAAAAATATCTAATTTGGACTCATTTTAAAGATCTTGATACGGCGAGTTTAACTCAAAAGCCCCTAGGCACGAAGAAAACCATGTTTTAAAGCCGAAAAATGAATCGTTCATGACGAGTAAGCAATATTTTGTTTCGGCGGTTTTAGTGAACTCTCTCCATTGCGCGTCTCCATCTCTTCTACCGAGCCGGCAGCTTCCCCCTCCGACATTCCACCTACCGGAAGCTCCGATCCCTGTTATGTTGTTAATATATAACATATTATATTAAATCAATAATAAGATAATGATCACAGAATTGATTTTAATGGCTCGCGGGCAAAGCCGCGACGGGGAATGCTAGTTTCTTATAAATAGACAAGGGTCTGTTTTGACTATTCTCGATTTCATTATTAATACTAACAAAACCCGGCCACTCTTTCATTTGGCTTATTCATTTATCTCTTAGGTAGAACCTTCCCTGATGGATTTTATTGATTAAAGTATTATTTTTACTTTCACTTACCTATATATGAAATATATAGTAAGTGGAAGTATTGCGATCGTGAAAAATTTCGACTTCCGGTTTTCAACGGAAATACACGTTTTGGGGTCCCCTGAGTCCAAATGACCAAGTCCCGCGAAATGGTCTCTGTGTGTGTGTGTGTGTGTCTGTGTGTGTGTGTGTGTGTGTGTGTGTGTGTGAACAGACTAGCTCAAAAACTATAAACCGTGCGAATCTGAAATTGGGTATTTAGTTTATGTATATGCCCGCGATGTGACAGCGAAAATTTCATCAAAATTGCTCAAAGGGAGGGGGTACTTTATTTAATAACTTTTTAAGTTTTTTTCGATTTTCTCAAAAACGGCTCTAACGATTTTGATTAAACTGAGTATTTGATCTATTTATATGCCCGAGATATGACTGTAAAAATTTCATCAAAATTGATCAACCGGAAGGGGGACTTTACTTGATAAATCTTATACCATTTTCACGTGTTTTTTTTATTTACTCAAAAACGGTTTCAACGATTTTGATCAAACTGGGTATTTGATGTATGTATATGCCAAAGATGTGATAGCCAACATTTCATCAAAATTGATCAACCGGAGGGTGCACTTTATTTCATAACTTGTTTTTAAATTTATACCTTTCTTTCGACTATCTCAAAAACGGCTTTAATGATTTTGATCAAATTCGCCATGTTTAATGAAAATAAGGTGTTCTTTAATATCAGGTAAGCTTTATTGTTATTAAAATGTTCTGAGGGGGCTTAAATGGGGAATGGGTCTTTTTTGTTTTCCTGTAAAGTACATTTGTTTTTGTTTATATGGAAAAATTGACTGTCTCTTATTACGCCTAATAATAAGAAATGGCTCAATATGAGATATGATAAAAATAAAGAAAACATAAAGAGGAGAAATAAAGAAAAATATTCAGTCAACTCATAAAACTCGTGGAGCCCACGCATGCGGAGTACCCCTTTAATGATAGATCATTGTTCATAATTAAAGATGTTCTGTTCATTTGAGAAGTGGCAATTAACAAAACGCATTAATTTCTAATCTAAGTAAGTTGGTAAGTGAAAGTTGTGTGTTGCGTGCACGCACCAGATTTTTTTTAATTAATTTCTTCATTACTATCTCTTAAAATTTCACAATTTATTGTTTTATTATATAAAATATATAAGAGGAATATATGCAGTGCAATAGAAAACATTGCAGAGTTCAGTAAAAATCAGCTGTAAATTGATATATAGACTTTTGAAATATCAACGTCGATATTTCATTCATGTTTGGAGTTGTCATAAAAAAAAAAAAATTGTGTCATCTTCTTAAAATTCATAATTGACTATAATTTATTCGTTATTCATAATTTATTACAGTCTCTGTTGAAAGAATATAGTTTCATTTATTATTCTGGAAAAAAGAAATACAATCAGAAAGAATTTATATTGATTTTCAATTGCTTGGTAAATCGTTATTTAAGCTTCACATTCGATGACTTAACCCCTTTTGTCCAAACACCAGTGATTTGATACTTGATATGTATTTATAATTAGACAGTCCTCTCTCATCTTCTGTTCAGGGAGTGATTTCTGCTCCGAATGCTGATTCCTCGACTCAATTACTGATATGGAATCCCGAGAACCTGCTCGACTACATTAAAGAACAAAAAAGGAACTCCCCATTTGTTGACACGCATAGGAAATTGCGTCGAAAAGCTATCAACATATTGTGCAGATATTGTGGATAGAATCGCTATCAGGTTGAGTAGCTAAGGGCGCGGACTAGTCCCCGAACAATCTTGCAGATTACCGGCGAAGAATAGAACCATGGGTGGGGGGGGGCTTTTAGAACCCGAAGAGCCGGAGGGGGGGGGGGGGGGCTTTTAGCATATTGAGCCCCTAAATTGATAAGGTCGCTACTAAAAACTTATCCTCGTCCGCCTCGTTTTTAACTAATGAGCGAATACACAGGTGCATTTTCCGCACACACCTGTCCGCACGGAACAGCTCTGAACATAATCCCTTATCATTTTTTCCGACGAGGAGATCGTGGTGATAAAACGATATTTGCCTTATATACAGTAGCATAGTTGCTAAATACAAACCCGAATGCAAAAATTCTTCTTTGAAAAATACATTTAAACTTTCAAAAGGTTGCTTATTCTGTTGTTTTTTTTAACGTCACTTTATACCACTAAGGCTAATCGGACGATGCTACAGTGATAGTCATAAATTTTGCATATCCAGTTATAATTAGGATAGGGATCTTTAACGAGTACCTGCCATCGTACTGCTCGGGACCTCCATTTTACGTCCTATCCGAGGGACGGCATAGCCAAGGATTTTTTATTCCCTTAAAAAATCCTAATGTGCAAAACTGACATCTTTAGACAATAGCCTCGCACAATCCATTTGCCAATTCACAGAAGAAAGTACAATAACATTCTAGCCCCTACATAAAAATTAACAGTTCGGGCAGTATGGGGCTTCAATTCCTTTAGCAAAAAAAATAAAAAAAATAATCCTAGGGCCACCATCTGCGACCTGTAATACTGTAGGCTGCTATGCTAACCACGGGTCTCACCGCCAAGGGGGACAGGATGGATACCCCCAATATTTTTGGGTCAGACCCCCCAATGTAAAAAATGATAACATAAAGATACGATCTTACGAATTTAATAAAATATAAAATATTCGTTAATTACAGCATTCTATTAAGCAGCTCTATTAATTGATTATACCCAATTAACTCCATCTTATTCATTATTTTCACAAATTGTGACGTTTCACTTATTTAAAAGGATCATCAGGCACATTGTATATTAGATGAGTTGTATAATTTTTATTTCAGCTTGAACCTCATCTTTCTATGAATTCTGTAACAAAGTTGTATTTCGCTAATCGGCCTGCTTTCTTTTTTAAGCCAAGCAGCTTTAATCAACTTTTCATTAACTCGATGAAGTTTATAGAAGTTGATGAAAAGCAATGAAATTAGTGGGATCAGGATCAGAAGGAGAACATTCAAAATTCAGTGAAGAAATTTAGCTCCGCATCCTTCAACATGAAGCCTTAACAAATACAATTTTTCTAACCAAGATATAAGTTGAAAAGTTTTTAGAGACTATAAATACCTTTAAAATATGTTGGAAGATCAATTAAATGTCACAACGGTTGTTTTTAGATGTTATTGTTTCAACTTTTGTCCTTTCGAATTTCTACCGATCCTATCTAGGAGAATATTGACTCCCCCCCCCCTCACCAATAATTTGGTGCTAACTTTGTAAATATTAAGCCATCAATATAAAATAAACTACTATCTTTATATATATTTATATAAATCAGAAACTACTTAACCGATTTTGATGAACTTTGGCTCGTTGTGAGTATTTTTGTCTAACTAAAAAACAGGATAGATGGTCTGGCTTGGGCTAGGAAAATCCATGTTTTTCCCCTGGGCAATTTTGTGTCGCCTTTTCACTTATGGGGAAAATATTAAATCTATTTGTTCTTGCAAAAGAGAGGTTAACCAAAATCATTGTGCACCTAATAGTTTGTTTGTTTGTTTGTTTAACGTCCATTTTTATGCTACTTAGGCTAATCGGACGATGCTACAGTGGGAGTCCTAAATTTTGCCTATCCAGGTATAATTAGGATAGGGATCTTTAACGAGTACCTGACATCGTACAGGCTCGGGACCTCCATTTTACGTAGCTAAGGATTTTTTACTCCCATTAAAAAATCCTAGGGCCACCGCTGGAATTGAACCCGCGATCTTTAGTATTGTAGGTTGCCATGCTAACCACAACACCACAGGTGACCCCTAGTAGTAAAACCTCCTGATACTATATCTCATATCATCATGTGTTATATTTTGAATTAAATTAATACGTATTATGGGAAAAGATTAATTTGGTACATTTTTGCTGTCTACTCTGATTGTGCTGAACCCTTTTCCTATTACAGTACCGGTCAAAAGTTTAGACTCACTTGTATTTAATTCACAATCTTCAAGTTTAAAAAATTAATTTTAACTCAAGAGATAACATTTCAAAAATTATATTTTTGTTTCGAAATACAATCTATATAAATAAAGATAGATTCTGTTAGTTTTTGTGTTTGTTCTTTATAGAAATACATATCGTTTGTCCTCAATTCTCCGAATTTCGCTAAGTGGTTCTTTCATACCAGGTGCTAACACCTGTCCATATTAAAATTGCACAACAGCCAATCTCTGGGTATATTCTTTATTGTTATAAAAATCGTTATGATCTCGCTTTACATTAGATTTTTAGGAAATCAACCGATGGAGTAAAAAAATCTCATTTCTGTCCAAACGAACTTTACTGGACCCACGGCTTTTCTCATTGTTTTCAAAATTCCGTGGGTGAAACCGGGATATTAAAGCTAGTTATAAATAAATTAAAAATAAAATTATAGTTGTTACGTTGTCCAATAAATAAAATATTGTTACTTATTTATTTTACAAAATTTAAGGGTGAGTTTAAACTTTTGACCGGTACTGTATATTCTTTATTAGTTCCTTTTACAAGTGTCATTCATCAACACATTATGGTCAAATATAAGATGTAAACAATAAAAACTTTAACCCATCTAAATTCTTTACCAAGCAATTTTAAATTTAGCGTAATGTTATATTTAAAATCCCCTTGGTTTTTAGATAAGCTGAAACATTTTTATCATTATCAGTGAATTCCGATTTGGCTATAAAAAAGAATATGATACAACTAATTCAACGCATTATAGCTACTGAGCGAAAGCAACGCGTGGTAAGGTCTGCTCGTAGGTGATAAAAATCTGCAGTCACGTGGTTAAATTTGAAATCATTATTTCTTAATTTGGACTTGACGATATTTACAGTGCAATCACAGATACATTCATTACTAGCTGTATGTCCCGGTTTCACTCGGGGAATTTCATTTTTCTAATGAAACGTTCGATTTCATAAAAAACCCATTGTAAAGCGATAACATTACGGTTTTTATTAGGATAAAGAATACCAGCTGAAAATCGGCTGAAGTTATGCAATTTTAATATGGAAAGGTGTTCGCACCTGGTATCAAAGAACCACTGAGCGAAATTTGAAGAATTTAGGATAAACGGTATGGATTTCTATAAAGAACAAACAAACACACAGAAATATTGCCCTGCAGTTTCAGCTTCTCGCAAATCGGCTTGCCTAAGCCTTTGAGGCGCAAGGCGTGCCTCGTATTCTTGGGCAGACTCAGTTTCCCGCGATTGTGCCTGCTTAAGCCTCTGTTGTTCAATCCTATTTTGATTTTCGTCTAGAGTTTCAGCTGCTCGTATTTTACGTTGTTTTTTTACCTTTTGAGCTCACTACTATTATTGAAGCTTGCTTCTTAAGAGGCATTTTAAAAAATAAATTCACCATACATGTAAATAAACGTATTATAATGTTAAAAAAAAAAAAAAAATTATGGTTTAAAAGTCCCAGAGCTCGACGCCTGCCAAGGGACGGTCTTACCGGGCCTTGTTGGCCTCTTCTAAATCATAAAATGATTTTTTAGGCCGTTTTTTCGAACTAAACGGTCGGTTTTGTAAAAAAACCCATTGTAAAGTGAGATCTATGACGCATTTTATAACAATAAAGAATATACACAGAGATTGGCTAAAGTTATGCAATTTTAATATGGACAGTTGTTCGCACCTGTTATCAAAGAACCACTGAGCAAAATTTGGAGAATTTAGGACAAACGGTATGGATTTATATAAAGAACAAATAAACAAACAAACAGAATTTCATCTTTATTAATATAGATTTATACAATATATTCAACAAATATGAATTCCAATGTAATTTTTCCTCCTGATATAAAGATTCGCCCATAGGGATTATTGGCCATCTGTATTCCCGATTCCATTCGGGGATAAATAAAGTTGGGATAGATATCTGATTACATAACCGGATCCGGCAGATTGGAAAATGGCTTCCGTTGTAATGAAACCGGTATTTTCATTCGTTTTATTTTTTTTTTCTTCGTTAGTGCTAAAAGGGACTTTTGTTCATCGGGGGAAGCCAAACTGCATCAGAGGCATCGGCTAAATCAAAATTTGTAATTCTAATGCAATATAAGCTGCGGAGGTCATTGTTGGAGAGCAGGCGAGAGGTGCTGGGGCTGTAAAATATTTATACCCGGCGCAGGGCCCCCCTCCCTGCATATTATAAAGGGCATTATATGACCCGGACCAACGCCTATGACTAGAGTCGTAAAAAAAAAAAAAAAAAAAAAAAAAAAGCAATTTTCAGTGCAAGTGCGAGCGCCGCCAAGCGGAACTCTTGATAAAACGAGTAATAAAGGGAATATAAGAGCCGTGGTGCAGTATCCTTAGTTTTATACGAGCGCAAACAAGCTCCTTATATTTCCGGGGGGGGCGCCCTTTATTTTCCGCTGACCGCTTCCTTTATCGACAATAAATAGCGCGCTCCTATCTTTAGCAGGTGTTTTATATTGAACGCTGGGAAATATATAACGAAGATGATAAGGTAAATTTACAACAGATAAGCTTACGGTCAATGGTTGGGCTCATGTGGGAGGAATTAATGTTCTCATCAAAACATACTTCTATAAAGATAATTGTAGAGGTGGGAGATAGTCAACTGTAAATCTATACGATAGGTTGAATGATGGTCAGGATTTTCAGTTTGAAACAATTTTTTTATTTTCGAAAGCCAACGTTTGATAAAGAGATAATTTCTTATAACATCTTCCGCATCCTCAAATCCTAGTTTTGATTTCATAGGTATCCGCAATTATCGATGTACCTCTTGTATTATTAATATCTTTTGTATTGTATAACTTCCTTCTGTAGGTTTATTAATTTTTATGCATTGTTACCTTGTATTATCTCAATTTTGTGTTATTATTGAGTCCAGACACAATTTGTATACAGTACCATCTATTTTGTTAGTTTTTAATATTTTATTTTCACTCAGTTGTCATGTAGCCTTTCACTTGAAAAGCGTTGGGTTTCCCCGTCATAAACCTTTGAAGTCGGCAATCTAACCCCATACCACTACCTCTTACCTTATTTTACCTATAAATCTATTTTATCTTGCCAACCAGCTACTTATTTAAATATCCATGTATAATGCTTACCATCTTTTATATTATTATCAATTCTGTAAAATAGTAATTTATTGTCATCCTCTAGCATAGATACTCATATATTTGTTTTATTTTAGCCCTGATGAAGACCCACAAGTTGGATCGAAACGTAGGCTTTTGAAAATAAAAAAATTGTTTCAAACTGAAAATCCTGACCATCATTCAACCTATTGTTCTATAAGGATATTTTTTTGATATATTTTATATAGGTATATTTCGGGTACATATAAGTCTCAAAAATTTGTACGTGGTAAGTGATTACATCATGCCCGGGTGTGACTGAATATAATATTAAAACAGGAATTATTACGATATTGTACGGTAATGATATCGAAATAGTAAAAAAACGAATTAAAGTCCAGCGGATTCAATGATCGTTAGGTAAGGTGCTCACTATTTCTTCGACATCATCATTATCTAATGGCGCTATGGTGCTTGCAGGACCTTGGCCTCCTCCACTACTCTTCTCCACTCAGACTGTCCTCGACTGGGGGGGGGAGGGAGGTGCGGGTATATTTTAATGTTTATATATATTTTCGGTCATTATCCGGAGGTAAACTAGTCCCCCGTTCGGGATCTCCGGGTGGGGACTGCTTTAGGGGATTCATGCCGCAAGTTGAAAAATATAGATCTAAGCATAGGGACGTGGAACGTAAGAAGTTTAAATACAGCGGGTGGGTTAAAATCGGTCGCGAACGAGGTAATAGGGTATAGATTAGATATAGTGGCGCTGCAAGAGGTCCGCTGGCCAGGGGAGGGCTCGTTAAGGGAAGGGAAGTACACTTTGTGGTACGGTGGGAGCGGAAACTATTGTTTAGGCACCGGATTTCTGATTAGAAATAGGTTACTTTCCGCGTTGAAGGACATTCGATTTTACGGAGATAGTTTATCGGTAGCTATATTTCAGGGTCGGTGGTTTAAAATCACGTTGATCAATATACACGCACCTACTGAAGATAGTGACGATGAAGTTAAATGTGAATTTTATGAAAAACTTGAATCGATTTATGACAAACTACCGCGAGGCTACATAAAAATTATTCTGGGAGACGCAAATGCAAAGGTAGGGAGGGAACAAGTATATTATCCTACGATCGGTAGAGAAAGTTTACATGAATATAGTAATGATAACGGAATACGACTAATAAATTTTGCCACCTCGAAAAACCTAATAATCAAAAGTACTACGTTTAAACATAAAGATATACATAAATATACTTGGACGTCTCCGGATTCGCAAACCCGTAATCAAATTTATCACGTCTTGGTTCAACGTAGGTGGCAAAATAGCGTAATTAATATTCGATCATATCGTGGGGCCGAATGCGGGTCGGATCATGAACTAGTAATCGCGAAAATTCGCCAGAGACTTGTAATACATAGGAAAAATGAGGCTGGTTTTAATTATGATAATTATAATTTGGAGAAGTTAAAAATTCCAACGGTTAGAAAACAATTCGAACTGGAAGTCAAAAATAGGTTTGAGGCGTTGGAATCGTCTGACGAGGATATCGAAGACATTGATAAGTTGTGGGAAGGTATCAGGGATAGTATTAAAGAGGTCGGTAACTCGTGTCTTGGAAAAAGGGAAAATAAAAATAAACCTTGGTTCGATGATGAATGTATTAACATGTGCGACAAAAGAAAAGCTGCTAAATTGGAAGCGTTAAATATTCCTAACGAAATCAATCTTGCTAACTTTCGAGCATCAAGAAAAGAAACAACTAAACTGCTAAAATTCAAAAAGCGAGAATATCTCAAAAATAAAATAATAGCGATCGAAAGTAACAAAATCGAGAATAACGTTAAAGCCATGTACGAAGGCATAAACAGAATTCGTAAACGGTCGGGCCCGGTTACAACTGGAATTAGGGATGAAAATAACAATATCTTGGCCGATCCGGTAGACATCTTAAGACGATTCAAGGATTATTTCGATAGTATTTTAAATACGGAAAATAATAATCTATCTTCCTCTTCGGAATACCAGAGTGCTGAACCGTTAGTAGTAGAACCGAGTAAAGAGGAGGTTGAAATAGCCATTGGAAAATTAAAATCTCATAAAGCAGCGGGAACAGATAATGTCCCTAGCGAACTAATCAAGGCATGCGGGGAAGCTGGGATATCAAAAATATTTCTTTTGGTTAAGAAGATCTGGGAACAAGAAAAGATACCCGAAGAGTGGAAAGAGTCTATTCTCATTCCGATTCACAAAAAGGGATCAACAACGGATTGCAATAACTACCGCGGAATCTCACTCCTTCCGGTTTGCTATAAAATATTTACGTTAATCCTAACTAGTCGAATCACTGAATACGCCGAGGAAATTATCGGAGAATATCAATGTGGTTTCAGGCAAAACCGATCAACCGTAGACCAAATATTCTCTCTTCGCCAAATATTAGAGAAAACATTAGAATATAACGGAATCGTACATCAGCTTTTTATCGATTTCAAAAAGGCATATGACTCTATTACCCGCTAAAAGTTGTATAACATTCTGGTCGAGCAGGGAATACCAAAAAAATTAGTAAACTTAGTAAAAATGTGTATGACCGAAACGTTCAATAAAGTTAGAATCGGTAATTATTTTTCTGAGAAGTTCGAGGTCCGCTCTGGTTTGAAACAAGGAGTTTCTCTCTCACCTGTTTTATTTAATTTAGCGCTGGAATATGCCATTAGGAAGGTGACACGTACCGGAAAGGGTTTGAATTTGGGAGGGAATATACCCGTGCTCGGATATGCCGATGATTTGGTATTGCTTGGGGAGGACGTGGAAACCATAGAAATGAACACAAAAACGTTGATGAAAGCCGGACAAGAACTTGGGCTAGAAATGAATACGGATAAGACAAAATATATGGTTAGTCATAGAAGTGGTGAGGATTTCGCGGATATCAATGTAGGGGGGAATACGTTTGAACAGGTAGAGAAATTTAGATATTTAGGGGCGATGGTAACTAGAAAAAACGAAATCGATGAGGAAATTAAGGCTAGATTAAAAGCCGGTAATGCTTGCTACTTTTCAGTCGCGAAATTGCTTAGCTCCCGCCTTCTGTCCCAAAACTTAAAAATTAGGATTTACAAAACTATTATTCTTCCAACGGTCGTTTACGGATGCGAAACTTGGTCGCTGACATTGAGGGATGAGCAACGGCTTAGAGTTTTTGAAAATAAAGTACTGCGTAGAATATTTGGACCGAAGAGGGATGAAATAACCGGAGAATTTAGACGCTTACACAACGCCGAACTGAGTGAACTTTACCCAGTAAATATAATTGACGTGATTGCAGCAAGACGAATAAAATGGGCGTGTAAAATTGCAAAACTTGGCTGTGAACGTATTCCGAAAAGATTAATAAGCGCGGTGCCGAATGGGAAACGTCCGAGGGGCAGGCCGAGACTGAGGTGGGAGGATTGCGTTCGGGCGGATCTATCGAAGTTAGGTCTGGAAGACGGTCGATGGATGGAGGTGTGCAGGGAGCGAGTGGTGGTGTCGGCATCGAACCTTCGGGTTCGTTAAGCCTTTATTATTATTATTATTATTATTATTATATATATTTTCGGTAGGTAAATCATGCCGGGATAGCCGAGCGTGTTGGACGCGACCCGCTTTAGCACGCTCGAGCCGAACGGTGGCGGTTCGAATCCGCCTTGAGATGGTTGACTTTTATTTCGTGGAGGCTCCACGGAATAAATCTCGACCTTACCCACATGGCTAGAGTAGGTTGGGTATACCTCTAGAGTCCCCTCCCCCGTATGCCACACATGACCAGGTAGGAATATCGCACAAAAAAAAGGTAGGTATACATTTATAGGTATATATTTTTATGCACAGCTTTAAAATTAATTTTAACTGTATTCGACGTATACCCAACAACCCACTCATATTATTTCGACATTGGATAAATAATTTTATCATTTTATTCTATTCTTATATTTAATTTGGTTAGAGAAATTTTTACTTAAGGCGTTTTTCATTATGGAAAATTGTCTCTCTAATCCTTATGGCATCATCACATTCTGTATGAAATGTAATATAAATTTTGATAGCTCCAGTTCAATTAATGCCAATTCTATAGAGGAAAGTCTTAAAACGTACAAGTTGGTTTGGTCGTCATCGGAACTTTAAGTATTCCATAAGTTCAAAAGACTATAATTCTGGAACTATTCGTTGAAATTAAGTAAAATTTTACATGTTTACTTTTATCTGTATGTACTTAATATTTACAAATTTCCATCAAAATCTAATTAATAAGGAGGGTGGAACACATGCTACAGTGGGAGTCCTAAATTTTGCCTATTATCTTTAAGGATTATCTTAGTTGGAAAAAACTCGGTTTTGAAAAATGAAATAAATAAAACCAAAAATTAGTGATGTTCTAAAAATAATAAGATTATAATTAGTGGAATAAACCATGATCAAAATAAATCTCATTATGAAATTATGATTCATTCAATCCCGCATTTATTAGAGATTGAATTATTTACCGATATAGTCGGATTACAAAACCACGACTTGGATTATTTTTTAAAAATATTACTTTTCAAGTTTATTTTTTATTTATTGAATGAATGAATGAATAATACTTATTTACACATTAATATAAAATACAATTAAAACTTGAAAAATATTAATGACAATGGCAATAGCCGTCTGTCAGAGTTAGCTGCCTTTGTTTTACAGAGTAATATTTTACAGACATAAGATGTAATATTTTACAATTTTACAATTTAGGGGATTCATATTTTACAGAAATCAGGAAGTGAAGGGGAAAAAAAATACATACATTAAATAAAATAAAAAATAAAAATAAATAACAAGAAAATGAAAACTGTTTACAAATCAGACAACCAGTTGTACCCTGATTTCCAAGCATGGCGAGCATAGCGTAATAAAGGGCGTGGGTCTTGTTGACCAGCTAGGTACAAAATAATTTCTCCCCTTGAGAGGGAAGGCTTCCCAAAATAAATAAGCCTGGATTCGGCTAATATGCTACATCCCCCTAGAAAGTGATAAGTGTCTTCTCGGCAGTTAGAATTACAGAGTGAGCAAGTTTCAGAATCTCGATCTTTCTCTAACCATGCACATACAGGTATTTGCACGATCTACGCGGCCAAAAGTCCAAAATGTCAAAATAACAAAAACATTCTTAAACCGAATTCCACAAATAGATTATGAACCCGGGAACAATATCCAATGTTTATTTACCTTCTAGCCGTGGGATCAGTCGGAAGTTGACCGTGTCAATTAGAGTACGTATCCCTTCTCGGCGCTTTTGGAAAGATTAAACTTTCAAAGTGATTTTTTTTGTTATCAAGCTCTTCGAAGAATTGAAAGTTATGGATTCTCAAAGACAAGGTAAGATACTTACAGATTACATAAATAAAATTATGATCAACTATCAAACTACATAGTTTTTTTTTTAAATAAAAAAACCATTTTCATACTGTGATTTTCTTCAATATTTTTTATTTGCTAGTATTTTTGTTTATGTATCGGGGTAGATCGGGCTATTATTTTTAATGTAGGTTATTATTTGATCATTTTTCTTATAAATACAATCAAAATCATTTCCGGATATGTCCGGCTAGATACATTTTTGAGGGATCAAAGTTATTTATCGAAATTTCGTCTAAAATTGAAAAAAAAATTTTAGCGACTTTTAACACAGCTTATGTTTGTTTAAGGTTCACAGGGTGCATCAGGAGTAAGGATTGTGACCGGAAAATACTTGTTTGACCTCATGAAAAACGAAAATTTGCCTAATTTAGATGCCAAATTAAAAAATCTAAAAGATCATCTTTTATCATGTGATGGTTACAGTGAAGACCAAAAGTAGGCAAATTTTCGTTTTTCATGAGGTCAAACAAGTATTTTCCGGTCACAATCCTTACTCCTGATGCACCCTGTGCACCTTAAACAAACATAAGCTGTGTTAAAAGTCGGTAAAAAATATTTTTAATTTTATACTTTAATTTTAGTGCCATGGCCTGAAGTTCAAATATAAAAGTTCGCCCCTAAGCTTAAACAACCATCTTGCCTCTGAATAACTCAAATTATCAACTAAGTTTGCTGTTACGAATTCCTTGTAATCATTTACCAACACTCTGTATAACTCAAAACGATCTGAAGAAATCGCTGGATTAAATGCTTTATCTTGGAAGTGAGCTACTCTTTTTGAAATCAGCTCGGCTAGCTGGTCCCGCCATGCAGGCAATTCTTTCAAACGCCCATTAAAATGACAAGAATGTGATTGAGCTAAAGCGATCCAGTGTTTAAACCAGTACGTCCTTTTATCTATAACTCTGAGTGCCAGTTTCTTTGTAAGCATATGGTTTGGTAAAGAGAGAACTTTGAGACAATATTTTATTTGAAGAGACAGTGTGAATATTTCGAGGGGTGGTAATAGAGTCTCTTGGGCTAAAACATAATTAGGTGTTGCAGTTGGGAGTGAAAATTTATTTATTGGATTCATGAATATTCAGTTCAGCTCTGAAAACATCAAAAATTCTCAAAAAAAAAATTGTTACTAATTAATGTATAAAATAATTAAACTATAATTAATTAAAATAATTTATCAACTGTTTTCCATTTCCAGAAATATAACCAATTCTTGAGCTGATCGGTTGTTGTTGGCTCCTTTCCATGTTCCCGAACAGCTGAGCAATGTCCCCGTCAGGCCATCCTAGATAGCTGGATTCCGATACCAAGATCCAAATATATTTAGTTCCAAACCAGTCTTGGCTTGGAAGAGTTTAATATTAATTGGAACAATATGTCTACATCAGGTTGAGGATGGCATGTAGATAATGTTTATGTTGTCTCATCTGAAAGATTTCCTTCATTTATTACAGATAATCTCCCTGAAATAAATTAAATACTATCTGTCAAAGTTATTGAAGAATAGTGCTTGAATTAGAATTAAAATAAATTAATACTACTTTCTAAATCATCAAAACTGAAACTGAAACAAACACTAAATACGACCTCTTACTTACTCAAGCCAATATGGACATATTCCTCACAGATATTCGGCATTGCTAAAAAGACTCACTTAAAAAAACTTCAAACATTTCAATCAAAATTGTTACAAATTATTACAAAAGCACCCTGGCACGTGAAAAACAAAACTTTACATACAAACCTCCATGTACTAATAGTCGACCAGCACATAACGACGCTATACAAACTATTTTTTACTAATTTAAACGAACATCCAAACACTTTAATCGGTATTATATGGCTGACATAAGCATGGGTAGGAGAAGACTAAAAAGGCGCTGGATGAGAGATCAGCTCTCTTAGACAACCGAGGTAATTGACTGAAGCCAGGAAGGGGGTGCTGCTGGGTGCTTTCCCTCCTCATGCCTAGGGTCAATTATTTTCTGTAAAAAAAAATCATTTTAAAATTTAAAAATGATGATGATGAAAATAAAAGGAAACAAATTAAAGCTAGATAGAAATTAAATATTTACACATAGTTATTGAAACATCTCTTGTCTAACGGAATATAAATATAAGAGGTCGCTGAACAAACGGAGGACACCATAAAAAGATTTAAAAGCTCGAGGTTTCGGATTCGAATTCGCATCCTTTGTGAGTAGCAATCCTAGTTCCAGTTAAGTCTTACCTGTAATGAAAAATACATCGAGTGGACTTGGACCCTGTTTCTGTATGTTCCTGACCGATGTCCCAATACAAAGGGGCACCTCTGGTGTAGTGGTTAACTTAGCAGCCTACAATACTCGGATAGGATGGAAAATGAAGGTTCCGAACCTGTAAGATGGCAACTCGTTAAATATCCCTATCCTAATTATTCGAGGACAGGCAAAATTTAGGACTCCCACTTACAGGATCGACCGATTAGCCTTATTAGCATAAAGTGACGTTAAAAACAACAAAGAAACAAATGCACCGTCCGATTAGCATCGGAATTCTAATTTTTAATGTAAATATAAAAAAAAAAGAACAAACATAAACAAAACAAAACAAACACATAAAAACAGTTTTACGATATGGGACCACAATAAAAAATAAAAAAAAAAGAAAGGAAATGACTTTAAGGGCGATATATTCGAAGAGGGCTGATAAGAATCACACATTATATTGCACACACAACGCTTCCAAAGAAATGTTATTATACAGGAAGGAGTCGTAAAAAGATCCTTTCCAATGTGTTTATTGTTGATGATGTGAAAAAAGATGGGGCTCAAAAGGAAGTGGAGGGGGCCGGGAGGAAGGAGGAGAGATTTGCTTCTAAATTGGCGGGAAGGGGGGGGGGCGCACCTTGTAAACTGGTCCCCCCTCCCCTCCCACCACTCAACTCAACTAGTATTAATATCGAGGGCAATAAAAGTCGGGCCAAGTCTCTCCCCTACTCCGGGGCTAAAACTGCTCAAACTTTATAAAAATCTCTCCCCAGGGCCACGGGATAATTTAATTATCTACACCGAGTTAAGGTGGAGGGAGAGCTCTGGGACAAAAAAAAGTGTTAAATATTTCTCATCTTTATGAATAATACATCGCTAATAAAATGGGCAACTATCGCCCTCTCAGCCGTCCCTTTATTATACAATATCGCCTCTTCAAGAACAATACTTTCAAAAGAAAAAATGTCATAAAACTCATCTCCTTCCCAGAATTATGCAATAAGGACGCTAATAAGTTGGCAATAATCCATCTTATACAGGGTGTCCAGAAAGAATATTCGGGTCTTTGTTACTGTGAAATGATAAGAGGTTTTTCGGCCCAAGAACTTCAAGAGTTTAAAGGATATAGCTCTAGAACATGGTTTCAGCAAGACGGGGCCATTTGCCATACTTCAGACTTATCAATTGCTACGGTAAACGAATTATTCTAAACAAAGTGATTTCTCGTAGAGGCACCATTAGCTGGCCTCCCAGGAGTCCCGATCTCAGTCCTCTTGACTTCTTTCTGTGGGGATACCTGAAAAGTAGGGTATAAGAAAAAAAACCGACGAATCTAACGCAATTGAAGCAAAATATCAGAACAGAAATGACGGCAATCTCAGGAACAAAGTGTCAACGCGTTTTTAGAAATCTGCGTTTGAGATTCGAGGAATGCCAGCAGCGTTACGGACACCTAAACAATATTGTTTTTTCTAAATAAATTTTCAGTTCATTGTGTTTAAATAAAACGTAAACATCCTACTTGGTATTCTATATTTGAGATTTTATTATTATAGATTTCAACTTTCAAACCCCGAATACTCTTTTTTTATAACATTAAAAGGTGTTTCTCAAATAAGTTATTTAGAACAGTAAGGCCCGCTTTCTCCAATATAGTTTAAACTTAGATTAACTTAAACCGGTTTATCTTTAATCCGAGGTTTAAACTCTGATTCACTTTCTACAGCCTTAGGGCCGCTTTCTCCAAGTTAGTTTAAACCGAGTTTAAATTTAATCCGGATTATCTCTTGGTTTAAACCAGATGTGAGTTTCTTCAAGTCGGTTTAACCTCTAAACTTGGTTTAAACTTAGATTAAGTTAATCCTTCATTTTTCCCGGTTTAAACTCTGATTTAGGTTTAAACTGCAAAATATAAACAAACATTTTGTGTGTTAACATACTCGCTCTTGTTACTCAGGAATTATTGTTTTGCACTTGACTGATACAAAAATGGAAAAATACATAATTGAATTTTAAATGACATGGAAGAAGAAGATTATGATGTGTTTTTGTTGCCAAAGAGACGCATCAATAGACCAATCAGTTAATCCAAGAATATTTTCAGAATGTTACATCAGTGAAGTAGAATTGGGATGGGAAAAAAATGTTTCTTAACGTGCATTATTTTTATTATAATTGGTTCATAATTAATATCAAGGTTATGTTGTAAATTATGTTTCACTTGAATGTCTCATAATGATGTAAATTTATTATTATTAAGCTGTAATAATTAAATATCGCTCAACTTAGATCATTAATTATTTAAACAAAATGATAATAATAATAAAAAGGTTCAACATTATTTGAAAAAAATTTATGAAATGTAATAGAGGTTATTATTATTCTTGGCATAATAATATCATATCATAAAGAACATTTTATTAACATACAAATTAAATCTCTGAAAACAGCACCGCTCGTTTCATTGAATTCATTCGCCAATTTCTTCCATTCATCCTCCTTCTCTTTGACAGTGACGAAATTTGTTTTTTTGGTTTCAAAATTGTCTCCCTTCTCTTCCACAAGAGCCAGAATAACATTAATTTCACACTGAGAAAAGTTTTTACTTTTATTTTATTCTTTTTGCTCCATTTTTATAGAACACTTTCCCCTTATTTACTTTTTTGGTAAAAACAAAATAATATGTATAAATAATCTTTCCATAACCCTTACATTACCTTCTCTTTCCATAGAAGTTTCAACAAGGAAATGTAAACAAATATGTACCAACCTTTTAAAAAACATAATAACCTTCACATGATTAGGTTTAAACCGAGCTTAAACTAAACTAAGGCCGTAGAAAGTGAATCGGAGTTTAAACCTCGGATTAAAGATAATCCGGTTTAAGTTAATCTAAGTTTAAACTATATTGGAGAAAGCGGGCCTTAGTTTAGTTTAAGCTCGGTTTAAACCTAATCATGTGAAGGTTATTATGTTTTTAAAAGGTTGGTAGATATTTGTTTACATTTCCTTGTTGAAACTTCTATGGAAAGAGAAGGTAATGTAAGGGTTATGTAAAGATTATTTATACAAATTATTTTGTTTTTACCAAAAAAGTAAATAAGGTGAAAGTGTTCTATAAAAATGGAGCAAAAAGAAGTAAACAATTTTCTCAGTGTGAAATTAATGTTCTTCTGGCTCTTGTGGAAGAGAAGAGAGACATGTTTGAAACCAAAAAAACAGATTTCGTCACTGTCAAAGAGAACGAGGATGAATGAAAGAAATTGGCGAATAAATTCAATGAAACGAGCGGTGCTGTTTTCAGAGATTTAATTTGTATGTTAATAAATTTTCTTCATAATATGATATTATTATGCCAAGAATAATAATAACCTCTATTACATTTAATAATTTTTTTCATATAATGTTGAACCTTTTTATTATTATTATCATTTTGTTTAAATAATAAATGATCTAAGTTGAGGGATATATAATTATTATAGCTTAATAATAATAAAATTACATCATTATGAGATATTCAAGTGAAACATAATTTACAACATAACCTTGATATTAGTTATGAACCAATTACAATAAAAATAATGCACTTTAAGAAACATTTTTTTCTCATCTCAATTCTACTTCACTGATTTAACATATTCTGAAAATATTCTTGGATTAACTGATTGAGTCTATTGATGCGTCTCTTTGGTGACAAAAACACATAATCTTCTTCTTCCATGTCATTTAAAATTTTAATTATGTATATTTTCCATTTTTGTATTCAGTCAAGTGCAAAACAATATTTCTTGAGTAACAAGAGCGAGTATGTTATCACACAAAATGTTTGTTTATATTTTGCAGTTTAAACCTAATTCAGAGTTTAAACCGGGAAAAATGGAGGATTAACTTAATCTAAGTTTAAACCAAGTTTAGAGGTTAAACCGACATGAAGAAACTCACATCTGGTTTAAACCAAGAGATAATCCGGATTAAATTTAAATTCGGTTTAAACTAACTTGGAGAAAGCGGCCCTAAATAATTTAATATTTCTACAGTTTACAGCTGAATATTTTTAAATCTTTATAACTGAATTTTGAAGTAGCATACTTTTTGACCCGGGCATGAACATGTATCAGACTTCTTCGTGAGGATGGCTTGCAATGATTAAAAAACTTTTTTTTTATTACAGAAGTACCATAGGTATTAATTACCTAAAAAAACAAAAGAAAAAATTTCATTTTTTGAACATTAGTTTTTTATTATTTTAAATAATGTATTTGAAGAGAAAAGATTTTCCACGGCCGAGAATCAAACCCGAATCGGTCTATGAATCACCGACGCAGCCTCCTTAACCACTGAGCTAACCGTGTCAGCTGTGTCAACCTTCTCTCTTTAACAAAAATTAATGAAGGTGTGTCTTGATATGCAGAAACCGCAATTTGATTCCCGGCCCTGCCCAATCTTTCCTCTCATAATAGATAATTTAATCTTTCTTATCCATCTTTCCTTAATTCTTTTATCAATACCTTCCTACTTCTAATACTAAATAAATAAGAATTGTTTTAAATAATAACTACCAATTTTCAACGTATCAAACGTTGTTCTTTTTGCATTTTTGCGCCATTTTTTTTTCGTAATAATAAATAAATATGGTTTTTAATCTTGCAAAACATCCTCACGAAAAAGTCTAATACTCATTCTCACCCGGCCCTACTTGTATGCTACCCCAAAGTTCAGTAAAATATTAAACTATAACCAATTGAAAGAAGTTGTTGCAGTCAATAAAAATAGATTGGTCAACCAGTCAATAAATCTACTGTAAAAGTGTTTCAGTTCCATGGTTGAGAAATGAGTTTGAAGATATTCCATAGAAAGGATTGATTCCTCTATCCCATACAAAAAGAAAAAAAAATTGCTTTTATGAGAGCAATCTTAAACAAAGATGTATAAAACTGTTTGCCAATAACTTTTTATTATGTTTTTGACAGAACTATAATTCTTAGATACCACAAATAGGAGAAAAAGGTTTTAAAAATGGGCTGGAACGGTAGGCACTAAAGGTTTGATGGCCTATCTTCAAGTAAACGAATTGAAATAGCCGATGAGTAGAGAAAAAAATAGGCCGAGCATCTGCGGCAATCACTCATTTTAAATTCATTTCCATTCCAATAGAACAGTTGTAAATGTCGGAACCGAAAACTTGCATTAGGCTCCCCCAGGATTATAAATGCTAAATTGTAAACAAAGGCGTCAATATTAAACAAAGGCCATTTAATAACTAAAATAAGTGTTCTGTGCACAACCATTTTGATTGATGTAATGTATATATAAGACAATTGACAGTTTGTTAAGACCTCCTGTATCTATCTAAAAGAAAAATGTTTAGAAAAGTTAAACGAAGAACATTACACTATTTAATATTGTATATTGGGCATCTCAATAATATATAATAAAACCTTGGTAATATATTACTAAATATGGATACGATTTGCGGACTTTTATTTTGTAGTAATTTCTGCCGTGACCATTATGTAGAAAGGTCCTGGAACAACTTGAGATAACCCAAGGATGGCGAAGGGGGGGGGGGGGTTCTGGAGCCCTCAACATTTTTAAACACCGAAATCTCCCAAAACATGGTCTTTAAAAATTTGTAAAAAAATTGTATTCGTCAGAAAAATACTGCAGATTATGAAACTGGGGAAAAAAGGAATTTACATATATTTTTTTAAGACGTAGTTACACATTTCAAGGGCCGAACAGACTTGCGGGAGCGAGGGATCCCACCCGTTGGATAAGTCCGAGGGAAACTGAGGAGTGATGATCATGCTCAATGGATATAAATTACTTACAATGAGCCAGCCAACGTGGAACCAAAATAAGTCGGACAGAAGAATATTATTTCTTTATGAGCTTGCTGAATTACTTGTAAAGCTGTGAGTATTCAAGAAAGGAGCCAGAACCTCAGCGGACTTCAGAGACACTCACTGAACGCTATAACATAGTTCTGGTTGGAGGCATTCACTGAAATCTGATCAAACGAGCACAAGTAGTAAGTAAAGGAAGCAAATTTAAAACGACAGAAGTAATATATTATATTGATACTCTGATACTTTGTAAAATGAACATTTGCAATAAACATTCGGACAAAAAAAAATTGTATGCGACAAATACAACGTTGTAAAAATACAATAGTTCTTATTTGTTTATATGTAAGAATATATAGAAAATAAGATTACTTTATAGCCTCTTATCTTCTGTTATTTAAAAAATTTTAAAGGTAAGCAAATGGATAAATCCTTTTTTTTAATTTTGAACTTAAAAGACAAAATAACCATGTTATAAAAAAATTTAAGAATGTAAATGAAATAAAGGCATACCTCAAACTATTTATTTATAACAACCCGTCCCTTTATTTAAGGCAATACGGGTGTTTGCAGTTGTGGGCGGTAGGCTTACCTAGCAATCCACCGCTGCATTCGAAACATCGCCAAAACAAATAGTTTTAACGCTCATTTTCTTCGTTTCATCAGTTCCTTCAATAATCAGTGCCTCAAACCGGTGGTCTCCCGGGAGCTCCATCTCTTCTCCTTCCCAGAGTGAAGTGGACTGGTCCAGGGACTTCCTTTCACCCGTAAATAAAGGACTTGAAGTGAGGATACCTGTCCTTCGTTACGAGCTGATGGAGATCGCTCTCCGTCATAGCGTGGTATCCTGCCTTCCTCATTAGCTTGGCCCTTAGGAGGTACAAGAAAGTACGATATTCTCGGGTATCTCCGGTACTCCTCAACTAAGGCACAGGGGGATCGATATTTATACATCCTTCTAAACAATAACATTTTTTAAGGAAGGGTGAGTAAAACATGGCCATCAATAGTTCAAAAAAAATGTGCGGGCTCCCCGAGACCCCCCCCCCCTTGGTCGAATTAAAAAGGTGAAAAACCTTGGCCATCCTAGGGTTAATTTACTACACAATTCGTGCTGCCCCAATATTTACGATATGAAATCTCATATTTTGTAAGTGAAGCAAGTGTGTGGCCTGGGGTAAGTTTTTAAGTGCATTAGTTTGCTCTGTTTAACGTCCATTTTATGCAACGAAGGTTGATCGGACGATGCTACAGTGAGAGTCCTAAATTGTCCCTATCCAGGTATAATTAGGATTGGGGTCTTTAATCGGGGCTGATGGTGTTCAAATGCCTGTTAAGGACTCCAAACAGCCCCGAGGAGGTCCTGAAATTTGGGTCGAAACGTTGGCGAAAATAAAATACAGTAGGACCTCTATTAACCGGGGTTCCGAGGAGCCAATTTATTTTTATTTTTAATAAGCTTGTAACCTATATAAGGTTAACTTCGCCACATGGTATTTTATAATTAAATTATTTTCACTCAATAAATATGAAAATCGTTTTATTTACATGAAAATATGAACATTAATTGAACGGTTACAGAAAATGAATGAAAGTATAAACAACATAATTACGAACTAAATAATACAGACATAAATTTCATCTCCATAATTATGGAACATATAATAAATATATCAATTGTAAATTACTAACAATAACAATAACATTTTTCTATAGGGTGCACCCTACCTGTAATGATTAGATTGGCTAGCCGGTAAAATACTATTGTATATTTCACTGGTATGTTGGAACAAGGACTGTAAGGCTTGATGTCTGTAGGCTACTGTACACAATTATTTCAAAACATGTGTTGCTATGCTGCTACAAGATGTTTTTAATTTTTATGGCATTTATTTTGTATATATAATATTTATTTAAATAAAATGAATACGTACATGTTTTAACGATTACACAATGATTAATTGTGTACAGCACAGTGGTTAATCAATTGTTCTTAGAAAACATGAAATAAAATAATAGGTAAATGGGAAAACACGGCACGAAGCTGGATAGATGTATGGATATCCTAAGAACGATATTGTTTTCAAGTCTTTCTAGGAAACTCCCTACTCTGTCCTGTTTGACTACAAAACAAAATATTCTCAGTTGTGATTTAGTCTCCATTTAAATACGAACTAATAAAATGTTGCAAAAAAGACATCCTGTTATTTTAACGCTTGAACAGAAATTAACCATTATACCTAAACCGAGTAAAAAAAGGTGAAAGTCTTAAAATATTATCCGATGAATTAGGAATCGGCGAGCAAACTGTTCGTGATATTTTGAAGAAGAAAAAAGACATTTCTGACTTCGTATAATCGTCGGCCCAAACATCGTGTCCTCGGAAAACAATGAAGAACTCTACATTAAAAGACGTAGAAAAGCTGTCTATCAGTGGTTCATGAAAAACGCGCTGAAGGAGTTCATTTGTTACTTTTGTTCGTTTGTTGTTTATTAAAACGTTCGTTTGTTATCGATTATAAAAGTGATTTTCTGCAGTTTTTTTTTTGTTTAATTAATCTTCTTCTTATCACATTAAGTCTATAAAATGTTGTAATTCGATTATCCGGGGTTTTCGATTATCCGTGTACCCCCCTACCCATCATTACCCCGGATAATAGGGGTACTACTATATGTGACAATTAAATATTAGCTCTATTTATTTTGACTCCCTCTTCATTGTACCTATCTCCCACCGTCATTCTTTATTTAGAGTTTTGTTTCGTTTTTTTTTTAAAGTAAATTAAGAGCAAAATAAAAGTTTAATCAGTGATACTAACAACAAATAGCAGAAGCCTGTAAGTTAGTTTAAAAAGGGGTCTCTCTCTTTCTCTCATTAAGGGTAGAGGCTATTAGAATTCCGGAGGAGAAAAAGAGGAAGGGATGAGAAGAAAGTTTGATTTTGATTCAAGACACAAAAAGACTTAATTCATTGTCCCTACAACCCTTCCTCCGAGGAAAAGAATTAGGCCAATTAGCATGGACAATGGGATCGGGGGATTCCCATTGGCTGTTTGGGCGCACGTCCCCAGGAAGGGTGATTCCCATTGGCTGTTTGGGGGCACGTCCCGAGCAATCAGGCTCCTTAACAATCCGCCGCGGAGGTGATTGAAAGAGCCCTCAGGTATTTAATCAAGACGGCCTCGGAATTACTTAGCCTAATTCTTGCCCTCCTCTTTAGCTCCCTAATTCCCTACTCCCCTATCCACTCCCTCTCTCTTCCCTTCTTTAATGATAATCCGAGTCCGGTGACAACGGAAGGAGGTTTTCATTAGTTGTTTGGCCCTCAAGCTTTATTCGTGGTTGAAGGAAACGTCGATGGGACTATATACAATACTACCCTCTCCTCCGCTCCCCTATTGTCCAGCGCAGAACAAAAAAAAATTTGTGTTAAAACAAAAACTGCCAAGTAGTGTCAGTCTTCTTACAAACCATTTCATTCAATGTATAAAAAAAATTTATATTCAATATACATACTTTTTTTTTGTTTAAGGTCCTTTTATGGTACTATGGCTAATCGGACGATGCTACAGTGGGAGTCCTAAATTGTGCTTATCCAGGTATAATTAGGATAGTTATCTTGAATGAGTACATGACATCGTACTATTTCAACAGAGACTGGTTATGAATTATATCGCTTATAATAATTGAATAAGATCATTGCTAAAGTCAATAAAATACTTAAGATATGGAATCGTGCGTTGATCAACGTTAAGTTCTTCAAATTATCGTTTTTATCAACTTCGTCGCTCTAAAAGTAAAAAAAAAAAAAAATGCAGGTGAAGAAACCGAATGAAAAATAGAAGGTTGGTAACTATGGTGCAATGATATCATTACTTTATATTTGCTTATGGGCAATTCCACGTCAAATCAACACAAAAATATATCATTTTGAACCTCACCATTTCAGATTTTCTTGAAATTTGGTATATGTATACTACTGATATCTAATAGAACAATTGTGAAATATTACTGAGATATGGCTACCTGCTTTTTAATTGTTGGTCTCTAAAGCCCTCAAAAATAGGTCCAGAAACAGAAAAAAGCAGGATTAAAATTAGCTTTAGATGTTTTCCAAATTGGACTAGGACTATGAGGTTATTGTATTTTAAGAGCGCATTCCATGCCATTTTATATTATATACAGCAAGGTTTAGGTTGGTACTAAAGAAATTTTCTTAAAACCTTGTTTAATATTTTATTTTCAATTATCTCGAAAAAGGCATCTCTTATATTTAAAAAAAAAAAAAGTAGGCAGATTATACCCATTCATATAACAAAATATAAAAGTGGGATCAAAATTTCTTCATTATAAAAAAAAAATTGAAAACTAGTTACAAAATTTCATAAATCTAGCATTTTATAAGATTGTTGTAGTTTAACAGTGCATTCCATGCCATTTCATATAAATAACAAAAATGTGTAGGTCTGTAAAAGGTTTTTTTTTCAAATATGTATATATTTTTTTTAAAAAGTAGGACATACTGCTTATACCTATACATTGTTATATATCATATGAAACGCAATGGAATGCGCTGTTAAACTACACCAATCTCATAGCCCTAGTCCAATTTGTAAAACATCTAAAGCTATTTTTAATCGAGATTTTTTTGTTGTTTTAGGACTTATTTTGAAGGGCTTTAGAGACCAATAATTCAAAAACCGGTAGACATATCTCAGTAATATTTCACAATTGTTCTAGTAGATACAAGTAGTACACATACACTAAATTTCAAGAAAATCTGAAATGGTGAGTCTCTAGCCTGTGTTGAATTGACGTGGAATTACCCTTATATCAAATATGACTGACATGTCACCTCACTGCGATAGCACCCCAGAGGACGCCGAGAAGACCAGAGTGTGCTCTTGGAGAGCTAAGAGAACCCGCCGAAGATCGAGTGGAGGACAAATAGAGACCGAATCGGAACCTGGTTACCTCGCTGTGGTGTCAGCAGTTATCGTCAACGCACGCAGCCTCTTCCTCCTCCTTCTGCTACGTAGGACCGCTTAAATAATTCAACGTAGCCAGTTCTTCCAAAAGTCTCGCTCTTATAGTCCCTCGTAATATTAGGCTCTGCGAGCTGTCGCTCCACTGATGGTAGTAGTAGGTTCAAAATTGAAATCGCCTGTAGTAGAAGTAGTTAATGTCGGTGAGGGAGATGCACGGATAATCAAAAACAACGGATAATCAAACTCACTTGCACATTTACGGAAAATTAAAAATGATTTGGGTCATTTTCCCAGAAAGGGCGAATCTGAACTTGGAATTGTTGAAATTGAAAATGTCGAATTAACGTCTGGAAAATATTTAGGGGTGCTCTTTACATAGCACTGGTTGAACTCCAATGCAAGGTTATACAAGAGCAGGGGGCATTTATTATTTATTTAAAAAAAAAAAAAAATCGGAAGACGGGAAAAGAAATGTGCTGAGTGTTCGTTTAAATATATTTTTTCTTGAGTTTTTTTTTATTTATTTTATTTTTAAATAATTTATCTATTGAAGAGAAAAGATTTAGCTTCGCCGGGAGTCGAACCCGGGTCTCTCGCGTGACATGCGCGGATGATAACCACTGCACCACAGACGGACATGTCACGCGGGATACGCGGGTTCGACTCCCGGCAGAGCCAAATCTTTTCTCTTCCAAAAATAAATTATTTAAAAATAATTTAAAACAGGTGGTCATCCACAAATTAAGATTAGATTAATAAACAATTATTTATTTTCATTATTTTTTTCTATTATTTATTTTTTTTTTTTTTTTTGCTGACAAAAATACTAAGCCATCTATCAGCCATTAAACAAATTTTTATGAAAATCCAGTTTTTTTCTCGTTTACTACTTAAATAAAGATGCTTTTGAGATAAATTATAGACCGTTGGAAACGCGCTAACGAGTACTTTAAGTAATAAGCAGCGAAAAAGTTTAGATACTATTACTTTCCAATTCCGGAGTGGCGGGCTAATGACATCAGAATTCGACAGGCCTTCTAGTTTTTTCTCGTTTACTTCTTAAATAAAGCAGATTTTTGACAAAATGTCTTCAAACGTTCGAAACGTTTGAAGGAAACGTTGTTATCCTGACGGTTCCACAGGGACTGAAAACATTTGGCGGCGAAAAGAGTTGTTACCCGAGATGTAATCCTACTTTTAGCCAGAAGCCACAGTCATCTGTAAAGGTTAAAACTGACAAAACACGAAAACACTACGTAAGCGTGGAAAACCCAAACACCGGGGACAATTCTTTTACCTCCTCTGTGTTCTTTTCAATCATTTTTAAAAATATCGCATACCTCACATTCTAATCTTGAGATGTTTCGAACAGCACCACAGTTATAAAAAATTCAAAAAGCATCAATGGTCAATTCGTAGACGAACGTAAAGTTTGGAAACTGGGGTTGTGACATTACGTGGGAAGGAGATTTTCACTGGTAATATCAAAATTCTACCTTTAATTTTCAATGTTATATGAGTGAAACCCTACGTAGTGGACAGGGCAAGTCACAGATCCTAATTAGAGGTTGTTTTAATGATCAAAAATGGTAAGGGGGCTTCGGAATCCATCGGGGACAGCGATTTGCCCTTTCTGGGAAAATGACCCATTTAAGAAATATCATAATTAATATAATAAATTTATGTTTATCAGACTGCAATATGTCATTAGGGAGGTGATAAGTATCGAAAAGGGGTTTGAATCTGGAAGGGAATATATCCGAAATCGATTATACCGATGACTTGGTTTTGCTTAGCGATCACATGGGAACGATAGAACTAAAAACGAAAATAGGTTAATTAATTATCAGTTCTTTAACGAGTTCCTAACATCGTACATGCTCGGGACCTCCATTTTACGTCCTATCCGAGGGACGACATGGCTAAGGTCCTAGGGCCACCGCTGGGCGCGAACCTGCGACCTTTAGTATTGTAGGTTGCCATGCTAACCACTATACCACAGGTGATCCCACTCAAAATGGTATAAAAAGATGTACCTAAAAATAAATAAAAAGAAATGGCATGAAATTGGTCTGGCAGGCTGATAGGACCAATAAAAATATAGAAATTTATGCAAACAAGAATGTGATTATTATTACGTTATTTATACGATGTCTTTACTATGCTAAATATTTCCTTTTATTTTTTCCTCAGAAAGTTTTATTTTAACGTTCTATTTTTATAAACATTCATATGACGTAGTCCCCTTAGATATTTGGACTGATTAGAGCCGAAAATAGCAACAGTTTCTGTGGATTAATGAACTGAATGACATATAGTTACAAGCGACACGGACCACAAAAACAAGGAACATGGCAGACAAAGAGAACAAATTTCTTCAAGATTAATGAGAGAAAAAGAAGAAACCAAAACTAAAGGGTTACCAAACATTCGGAGCCCCTTCCCAAACTGCAACTAAATATAGATTTTGGAGCTTGGCGCCAGGATCAACAAACCCTATTCCTCAATATTGGACTATTCCAAATTAAGCTTAAACATTTTATTTTAAAACAGTCTTTTATTATCGATATAAGCTGAACTTGAGATTTGTGCTTAAAATGGAAAAACTTGTAATACAGAACCACGCGAACTCAAGCTACTTACCCGAATTAGGCCCAAAAAAGTGTTTTATATTGCACGGAATTGCACGTTTTGGAATTTTATCACACGAATTCGCATTTTTGTTACATTGAAACCAAAAATCAAAGAATGGTTTGAAATTTTAATTTTCTTTAATAGACATCACAAAAATGTTCGGAAAGCAAATATGAAAGTTATCACCGTGTTATTAGGTTATAAAAATATTTTGAGCAACTGGATCCAATCATTGGATCCACCCTTAGGAAATCTTTTCCAGAGAATTTTTTCAACTCAACCGTTCACAAAATCTTACATAAATTATGAAAAGCTTCATTAAAATATTAATACATGAAATCATGGAAACTATAAAAAAAAGAAATCATAATTTTATTTAATTGAGTATACCAAAAACTATTTTATGAAAACAATTCGCAAATGTAAAAAAATTTCATTCCAATTTACTTTGCTATATCCATGTTTTTTCGTTAAAAAAATATATACATGCATATAATGCACGATTTATAAGTATAATGCTTTTTTATTGGATGTTTTCAAAATTTTAATGCATGGAATTACGAGGTTTAGTTATGATTAATCAATTATCAATTGATTTTTAGATAAAATATGCTAATAAAATAAAAACTGAAGCTAAGTATAAATAAGCTAAATTAAAATTATACTTTATAATATAATTTTTATAAGAAGCATGGAGTTCATTGTGAACTAAGCTATCATTTTAGACGTAGTTATTTGATAATATAATATTAAAATAAATTTCTCATAGCTTAACTCAAGCATTTTTATAACTTTTTCCCCAAACGGTCCAAATTTTCCAAAAATGTGACATATTAAAATATTAGTCACTGATCAAATTAAAAAAAAAAAAAAACATTAAGAATACTTGGAAAACCTCATCTGTAAAAGAAATGATATTTCCACGTCGTTGAGGATAAACCAGTATTAACCATTCATGAGAAAACATATCCGCAATAAAACAAACATGATTATGGCGATATGGGTTTATATAACCCGTTCCCTGCGTGCTTAAATTAAACATATTTGTTTGCTTCCACCGCTTCTACCAGCTGCAATTTCCCATAAATTGATATATCAGATAGAACGTTTGCCGGGTAGATGCGTAGGTAGTTGACACTTAAAATTATTGATTAGAGTTATTATTTTGATAATTATTATAATACTAGCTGAATATTCCGGTTTCACCCAGGGAATTTCATTTTCCTAATAAATGTTAAAAATTATATAAACAAAAAATACAACGAAAATAGCACTAATAGATTATTATTCTAAAGCTTTAGGATGAACTATATTTTTATTTTTACCCAATTGGGCTTATATAGTTAGGTCTTTAGGTGAACTTACTCTAAAGCATGCTAACTTTAAGGTGGCCATGAGAAAAACATGGGGCTGCAAAAAAACCAATGTAAAGTGAGATGATATCGATTTTTTATAACAATATACCCAGAGATCAGCTGAAGTTATGCAATTTTTATATGGACGTGTGTTCGCACCTGGTTTGAAAGGTTGAATTTAGGACAAACGGTCTGGATTTCTATATAGAACAAACCGAATTTCATCTTTAAGTTACATAGATTAAAGCTGTATATACCGGTTTCACCTGGGGAATTTCATTTTTCTAATGAAACAGTCAATTTCGTAAAAAAACGATTGTAAAGCGAGATCATTACGCTTTTTATAACAATAAAGAATATCAGCTAATGATCGGCTCAAGTTATGCAATTTTTATATGGACGTGTGTTCGCACCTGGTTTGAAAGAACCACTGAGCGAAATTTGGAGAATTTCTAAAAAGAACAAACAAACAGAATTTCATCTTTATTTTTATAGATTACAACACTAAGGCGGGTTTAGATATTTTTTATTAGAATAAAACTATAATTCACAAAGCCGAAAAAACTTTCTTACTTTCACAAATGCATGTAAGGGTTAAGTACACCTATTGAAGGGTTGAGAACGAATCTTCAAAATTAAAAAAAAAAAAAGGAATCGCTAACTGTTGATTGCTTATTGAAAAGATTCCGTTCGAGGAAAATATTGCAGAGAATTCAAAAGCGATTTTCCTGATACGGAAAGTTTCCCGGATCTACCGAAATAAAATTCCCCGACGCTTGAAACGAATATTACTTCCTCCTTCGGGAACAATTTAAAGACAAGTTGCGTTTTCCTCGTAAAGTGGCCCTGATGATAAAATCGATGAAAAGATGGAGGGTGGGTGCACGCCGTATTTAGACAATGAAGGGATTCGTTTCATCGCGTTTGGTTTATGTCCGCGCGCGAAGGAATACGCATTGTCTGTTTATGCCACACCCGCGTCCTCTATCGGATCCTCGTCATCCCCGGGAGGAGGAAACGTGGAAATGTTGTATCATTTCGGTAGTAAACAAGTGAAATCCGACAAGCGGAAATCTCATTTTGGCTAAACCGATTTTTGAGAAAAACAAATGAAGCTGCGACGAACACATACTATCTGATAATCTTTCGTATCCGACATATAGTCTAATATCGCTCTGTTCACATAATGGAACTTTCTTATTATTATATTTTATGGGAATTTTACTTTATTATCGCCAGTTAATTTTTTAGTAGCTCCGCTATGAAGAAATGCAGTTTAACTCAAAAATGATGAAATATGGTAATGTTAGATTCGAGGAGAAATTGCCAAAACGATACTCGGTTCTTGATTTTGATACTTAGTACTGGTTGTTAAGTAATTTGATACCAACCTATTTAAGAAATAATAAATACCTCTTTAAGAAATTCTTCACATTCAGGAATAAATGCTCAACCACCATATCAAATATTAAATCCAACCAATTTAGATGATGTCAAGAAACTCTCTTTTTATATAACAGGCTTAATATGGTATATAAATCGGGCCAACTAAACATGAAATAAAATAGGTTTCATATTAGCTCAAAATAGTAAAATAGATTTCATCACAAACTTAAGATGCTTAAACCGAGATTTTTGATTTTCATTTTATTTTATATATTTTTCTATTGCGTTTAAATTGCATAGTGTATATTTACTGTTAAAAAATAAAATATAGATATGTTAAAATTAAATAACGTTAAAATAATGAAGGGTACAAAAAAATTATGAAGGGTGGGTATGAAATAGAACAAGGGAATGGTCTGTAGGAAAGTAAACATTTCCAAAAATGTAAAATGGCCTTTATAGATTCAACACATACAGATGATAACCTAATTAAGAGAACACATTTCATTGAAAATGTAACTGGCGATTTCAAACCAACAAAATCAACATCTTTTTGAAACCGTAAAGATACAGATTATATTCAACAGTTTCAAAAAGGCCTAGTGGGGTTCGCGCAAGGCAGTCCCTCAAGCCCAATGCCTTATGCTCCGATAGATAACTACAATAACAGATAATAATCGACTTCATATTTCAATTGCAGGATGAAGCAACAGCTAACAATGAAGGAAGAAAGCTCTTCCTGACAGCGATCAGCTGTTGAGGTGGCGCCAGGATCCCACGAGGGGAGCTGTCCTCTCAACTCTTTGTCCTGGAGCAGGACGAAATCGGCATGTAAAGAGGTCCTCAGGAGGAAGGAGAAGACAAAGGTGAGAGAAGTCCGGTCCTCATTGTGGTTCGGGGGTTGCGCAAGGCAGCACCGACCGGGTCCTGTCGAAACATCCCTTAGCTCTTGTGCAAGACCGCAAGGAGGGCTATCCTTTTCGTAGTTGGCCTCCTCAGTCCACGCCGGGGTCTGCCAGGGGATGCTAGGGGACATCTGCATCCAGGAGGTAAACGGTAACTATAAATCATATCCTAGTACGTAACAAGTAAAATAATCCTCTTTAAAAGTAACATCAACATTTGTTAGCTACAAATAAACATAACACAATCGGGAAATTTCGACGGGTTCTACGATACGATTAATAATTATTTTGGTTGGTCTCTAGGCTACCAGCTTCATAGACGTAGGGGTGGGTTTTACGGATCCTATGAAAAATTGTCCAGTAAAAAGAATAAGGCTGTACAAAAATTTTCGTTTTCTTCACAGTTACCGTTGGGTGAATTTCTTTAGGGCTCGACTGTTTTCTGATGAACTAATGTATTTCGTTCTACAATCGAAAGAATAAAAAATTCACTAGTACAAAAAGTGGTTGTCTTCGGTGCGCGGTCGAGTTTAACTTGGATATTAGACCAAGCACCGAAAACACATTTTTGGTACTTGTTATGAACAATACTTTCCATCATACTGCTTATACTTGAGTTCATTTAAACACTTTTTCATCATACTGCATAAAAAACATGTTGTATAATGTTGTCAATACTGTTGTATAATGTTTTCGGCCTGAAAAATCTTTTTGGTGCGCTAACGTTACCTGCTACCAATATATATTAATAAACAAGTGTTCGAAGGTCCGCCTCCTCGAAGGAGGCTACTTTTAGCTATACCCTGCTTCATGTCAGAGCTTGAAAACAATTAATCAGAATTAATCGCATCTCCAAAAGGCAATGCCAAACAAATGTTTTAATATAACGATTAATCAGATTTGCACTATAAATATTAATGTAAATGGATAAAGTACTTTTCTTGTATTATAGGTTAATTAACAGATGTTTAAAAAAAAAAAAGAATCAGTATAATTTCCCACATAGTATCTGTAAGTCATTAATGAAATATAAAAGTGTTTTAATGTACTCAATGAGGAGCAGTATGATGAAAAGTATTGTTCATAACACGTACCAAAAGTGGTTGTTTTCGATGCTTGGTCTAATTTCCGCGCTCGGCTATATATAAGTCGACCCATTAGATTTCACTTATAACTACAGACACAAAATAAGAAATTAAATCGACGACTTTTTTTTTAGAATCATCTGTTATTAATCTATAACATCTGTTTATTGGCCTATAATAGAAGAAAAGTACTTATATATTTACATTAATATTTAATGCTGGAAGTAGTTCGTTTAAAGCTTCTTGGGCTTCTTCTAAAACATCTTCTAGTATATCCAAGTTATTTTGCATTTCAAATATACTACTTGTATTAGAATGAAGCACAATATAGCTACAAGTAACCTCCTTCAAACACATGTTTATTAATATAAATTAGTAGCAGGTAAGGTTAGCGAACCAAAAAGATTTTTCAGGCCTAGGCCCGAAAAGTACTACGTTACGGACTCAAACCGAGTATTGAAAACACACATTTTTGTTGCAGTATGATGAAAAAATAATCTGGGGCGATGAACGCATCAAAATACTTTCACTTACCACCCTCTTTAATTTGACAATAAATATACATATATCGTTATTTGAAAAAAGAGTTACAGCTATTTCAAAAAGAACACTTTCTAACAATAGTTAGACTGTGTGTATTTCATTTAATTAAAGTAGTACACTATAAAACAGTCCATATATTTTCCAAACATTACCTATCTATAATAGGAGCATTCGCCGCCTTTGCGCCATATTCAACTAAAAATAAAATTACAATTAAACAACTTCATTAATGATTATAAAAATTGTCACGAGAAATAAGAATTATCATCTGTAGTAATGATGAACTGCCTGTAAAAACCTCCGTCACTACATATTCCTAAGCATAAGCTTAATGGTCAATTTTTATAAAGAAATTAAAAAATATATAAATAAGATATATATATATATATATATATATATATATATATATATATATATATATATATATATATATATATATATATATATATATATATATTACAAAGCATTTTTTTATTTTATATTTTTAAGTTGAAAGTACATAATCAATCAACTTACAGAAGTAAATAAGTTATGATTAGCCTACATGGATCCTATACTTTCAAACTATAGGCATGTGTTTAAGAAACGCTTTCTTATTTCTCGTGACAATTTTTATAATCATTAATGAAGTTGTTTAATCATAATTTTATTTTTAGATGAATATGGACTGTTTTAGAGTGTATTACTTTAATTAAATAAGGAACATTTTTTTTTATTATTTTCTTTTTAGTACTTTGTATTATGTAATTAATACTTATTTGTACTTATTTGTATTATGTATACTTATTTTATTATGTAATTAGTACATAATTAGTAACTAGTAGGCAATGGTTTACCTAGTGGAGGGTAGTTGATTCTATGGAATCTAAGCTTTCTAATATAAAATATATAGAATATATTTAGAATTAATAAATAGAATAGTTTTTAAAGGGATTTTCTGAATAACTCCAGATACAGACCGTTTTTCCACAATATATGTCATGAATGAGAATCGAGAGAGGTGATTTAATGACTTAGGTGTATATTAGCTTTCATTATAAAGGTTCCGAGAGTAACAATCTAAAAATGATTCGAGGGTTAAAAATAGTGTAATTATTCAAGCTTTATTGCTTTAAATATAATTTATATGCCCAAAAGACCAGGAAAAGCTCAGAGAGACTGTTTTCCTCATTGCTCCAAATAATATTTCTTCTCACGAATTTCCTCAATGCTTTTAAGCGCTGATTATTAAGCAAAAAGCCAGGAAGATTAAATAAAACCTTGAAAATACATAAATAACAAATTAGAAGAAATTGAATCATCAATAGATAACCGAATTTCCGATGAGTTAGGTCTTTTAATTTCTTAACATCAAGAAACAGAAATGTGATTGCTGTGTAAAATATACAAGATAACATTTAGTTTTGCAAGCTCTTATGTAATTTTCAACTGGGGTCGAACAAATGTCTATCCATAAAATACAAATAATTGACATTACGATTAATTTAAGTCCGAATAATTGTTGTACTACTGTACTTTTAAACATGACGTTTTCTCTTTCACAATTTCTGTCTCATACTTCTTATTATAAATACCAGATCTAATTCGGAAGAGGGGTGCCAGTGATTTTATCAGTAACTGTGATTATTTTAATAAAATCAAATAACTCTTATAATAAAATATGTAAACATATGTTGCGGTAGCCTTATTGAATTTCCTAATTTTGATATTGATGCTGTTTGTGTGTTTAACGTCACTTTATGCCTCTAAGGCTAATCAGACGATGCTACAATGGGAGTCCTAAATTTTGCCTATCCAGGTATAATTAGGATAGGGATCTTTAACGAGTACCTGACATCGTACAGGCTCGGAACCTCCATTTTACGTCCCATCCGAGGGACGGCATGGCTAAGGTCTTTTACTCCCATTAAAAAATCCTAGGGCCACCACTGGGCGCGAATCTTGGTATTGATGCATTTGTCATCTTGACTCAAAGGTGCTATAGATATATATATTTCACACAAGTGAGCACATCAGAACTGATGACAATGCTCCTAGGTTTCTCTACAGCAAGGATCATACCTGGTACAAAGGACATCCGATGAAGTTATTTATAATATTTATACGGAGTAGGAGGTGTGAGAAAGACTGTATGTTTGAGAACATTTTTCAGAAAATCGCTGATTTTGGTCCAGAGGTATTACATGTAATCATGACTATGAATGTAGTTATATTGTTACACTGTGGTTTGTGGTTTTAACTAAATTTTAATTTAATTAATTAATTAATTGTGGTTTTGATTAATTTTTATTAGGCGAAAACAATAATACACAATGGCATACAAACTCAAATTATTTAGTTACAAGGTTACAAAAAGCATCAAATCGTAACGAAACTGCGACACACGATCTTGTGAAAATGAGATTCCATCTTTAGAGTAAGACTAACCCTCCAGTACATTGCTCCTTATGTATAGTCTCAATTAGAACATTCTTGATGGTTACCGACAAGCGTAGAAGGTTCTCGAACAATATATATAATACATAACGAACGTAAAATATTATACGTTCGTTGTAAAAATGAATGGTTGAGTTGATTAGGGTGAAGTTGTGTTGAAAAACGAGAAGTTCGGTATTTCTCTTGTATGTAAGGATTTGCTGTCGGTATGTTCACGTCATTTTGAACAGTTTAATTTGAAATAAACAAGAGTTCATTAGTGGATTTTCAAAGAAGTTTAGATTGTCAAATTGGTATTTTGTTAATCGAGGCCGTGTTTTGCGGAACCCAAACGTTTTGGTCCGTATGTATATGTTCTTATTTGACAAAAAAATAAAATACAGTCACGAACATGTTTTAGAACAGTTGGTAATAGTTCGAACAAAAAACTCTTTTAAATTATATCATTTCTGTTTCACGTAACAATATTTTGAGGTTATTTATAAAAAATACATATGTTTTCTAAAACTTATTTTCTTTAATATATATAAGACTAGCATACTCCATCGCGGCTTTGCCCGCGAGACTTTAAAATCAATTCTATGATCATTATCTCGGCATGGGATCATAATATGATATGTTAACTGATGTTAAGGAGATTTAGCAGAATCTCTTATTGGTTACCTACCAATAAGAGATTCTTATACCAGAACCTACATCGCGTTTGAAATCTAAATTCCGAACTTCAAGTTTCTATCATTAGTAGTTTTTGCTCTGCGTTGATTGTCAGTCAGGACAAAGACTCTTATATATATATATATATATATAGAGAGAGAGAGAGAGAGAGAGATTATTTAAAAATATATTCACTGGCATCCCTCTTTCGAAATAGACCCTAATTACTAATATATATATATATTATGAATTTTTTTTTTAAAAGGGAGATAAAATACAGGTAAATACAAAAGAAGCAGTTAGGACGTGGAATCCCATTCCTCGGGACAATTGTTAAGTCTCGGTACACAAAAAAGGGTCGGGTCACAAATAATTCAATGAAAGAAAATTTTATCTTTTATAAAATGAATTGTGCCACTGCGAGGATTGTAATTAAGGGAATTGTAATGGCATAGCAGTCGAATTAGTTCTCTCCTTCCGGCTTTGGCTTTCAACTTTTGCTCTCTCTCTCTCTCTCTATCTCTCTCTCTCTCTTTCTCTCTCTCTCTCTCTCTCTCTCTCTCTCTTTCTCTCTCTCTCTCTGCTCCACAATTATTCAATTGCATTCCTTTTCTTTCAACAAGTGCAACTTCCCAACGCTGCAAAGGATATTTTGATTAATTACTGTCCCTTCTGTTCTATTGTATCCTGTCTTCCTCTTAATAAAATGTCGACATGGTCATTGTACAGTTATATTACAGCTAATGAAATTTATTCTTTGTTCAAACAGATTAGAATTAACTTTGTAACATTGATGTAAAAACCGGGTCTTCTTTAGAATAAGCCCGCCAGTTACATTTAGTAGTAACTGTTACTATTTGCTAAATAAAAAAAATCTGGTGCGTGCGCGCAACACACAACTTTCACTTACAAGCTTACTTAGATAAGAAATTGACGTGTTTTGTTAAATATCATTTCCCAAAGTCACACATTTTTCTACATTCATATCTTATTTTTGTTAATCGTTAAAGCCGTTTTTGAGTAAATAAAAAAAACACGTGAAAATGTTACAAAATTTATTAAGTAAAGTCCCCCCTCCGGTTAATCAATTTTAATGAAATTTTAACAGTCATATCTCGGGCATATACATACATCAAATACCCAGTTTGATCAAAATCGTTAAAGCCGATTTAGAGTAAATAAAAAAACACGTGAAAATGTTACAAAATTTATTAAGTAAAGTCCCCCCTCCGGTTAATCAATTTTGATGAAATTTTTACAGTCATATCTCAGGCATATTTATACATCAAATACTCAGTTTAATCAAAATCGTTAGAGCCGTTTTTGAGAAAATCGAAAAAAACCTAAAAAGTTATTAAGTAAAGTACCCCCTCCCTTTAAGTAATTTTGATCAAATTTACGCTGTCACATCGCGGACATATACCTACACTAAATACCCAATTTCATGATCGCACGGTTTATAGTTTTTGAGCTAGTCTGTTCACACACACACAGACCATTTCGCGGGACTTGGTCATTTCGACTCAGGGGACCCCAAAACGTTTATTTCCGTTGAAAACCGGAAGTCGAATTTTTTCACGATCGCAATACTTCCACTTACTATATATTTCATATATAGGTAAGTGAAATTAAAAAAAGTTATTATATTGGAAACATCTGTTATTAAATTTATTGAAATATGCATTATTAATAATATTTAGAACAAATAGTATTCCTTTAAGTTTAAAATTATTCTAGCGAACAAATCCTCTCCTGGGTAGCGCTGCCTCCACAGGAACTCACACAAATAAGAGTCTACCATTAACACCTCCAAATGCCCATTGCTGTGGATAGATGCGTCCTACGTGGTTCATGCGTCTTGAAAAACAAGACTCGTCTATTTCGACAGTAAGTCCTTCTCCAATTTGTGTAGGCATTCTTAATGAACTGGCAGCACATACTTCTCTCAGGTAGCTCATATTTTCCAGTCTGTAATTGTAGCGGTCGATATTTCAAGTTCTTTCAAACAGAACTTTGTTGTTGAACATTCGTTCGCCCACGAATATGTGAGTAAAAGGATTTTATTTAACGGGAACCTACTTTGGCAGAGCCAGGTTCCAGCATATTTTCCTGCCTCTTGCCAGCATTCCCTCTTGTTGCATCTCCATTTTTTCCTTTTATCATAGAACTCCATTTCGTGTTCATTTTTACATTTTACAACTTCTGGGAGTATCCCACTATTTATTTAAAAGAGACGTGCACTAGCTTCATCTTTGGTTTTTTCTTAGAGTTCAAAAATGTTCTGTAAACAAGTATATTTTTTCAAATAATCTTACTTGAATGATTAATATTTATGATTATAACATTTGTTCGATTAGATTATCTAAGCACCTTGGAACAGCAAATAGTAACAGTTACTACTAAAAGTAAATGGCGGGAATTATCTAAAAAAGACCCAAAACCTAGCTTAGTAAAAAATTCAAGTTTAAGGGGGTCAAAAGTGGTGTAGTAGTTAGCATGGCAACCTACAATACAAAAGGTAGTGGCTTCAAGGCACTAGGATTTTTTAATGGTAGTAAAAAATCCTTGATTATGCCGTCCCTCGGATAGGAAGTAAAAGGGAGGTCCCGAACCTGTACGATGGCAGGTTTTCATTACAGGTCCTTAATTGTAATATTTGTCGAACTTATGCAGAAAGTTCGGCTTCTTAACTTGGGTATAAAAAGTAGTTATTTTCTAATGTTTATATCACACAGAAGATAGTTAAAACTCAAAATATAGCATTCACACGTTGTTTTTAACCGTTTCCAAGTTAAATATAACTTTTTCCGAATCATTGTGAGACTTTTAAGTTTTGAATTTATCCCATAACACTTATGGTATCTATAAAGATTTACCTACCTCTTTAATTAAAGATTTAATGAATTAATTTCTTTATTAAAGAAACCAAATTAATTATTTGTAAATAAACATATATAAATCATAATATTTAGGGATTCATTCAAGCCTGAAAAAGGTTATTTTTTACTTGAAAAAGCATACAATAGGCGAAGAAATTCTATACATCAAATTTGAGATAGGCATACCGTTGGAATTAAAATAATACCATTTTCTTTTATAATGGGGATGATGGTGATAATGCAAATGCAGAAAGAGGGTTAATTTTTTATAAAATACTATTTTCCCTAGTAGCTGTTGGAAGGTACATGCAAAATGCCGTCGAAACTTCTAATGTGATTAGCCAATAAAAAAAAAATCGTGTTGCTAACGTCTTCATTCAAAACATCTTCTTGCTAACGTAAGATAGGTAAAAAAAAAAAAAAAAAGGAAATATTTTAACTTCATCGAATAATGTAAGCTCTTTTTCTGACCGCTTTAACTGTAATCAACTGAAAATTATTTTAAAACTAACTTTTCAGTTTTTAAAGGAATTTGAATTTTTCCTAATTGTATAACTATTTTATAAAATTATTAATGCAGCAGTGTCCAAATCCTATTTTTAAACATTTTATAACATTAACACGATACATTATAATATTGACCAGCATAGAAACTACTGAATTCATTAATATCATGAATAAGTAGATAAGTTATATAATATTTTCGAATCAATATACAATTAAATACGGATTCATTTGTACAAAGCCGTCAATAATACACATAAAAAATAAAAATTGTGTGCTTTGCTGATGAGTGACTCACCGCATACAAGAGACCGCCATTGTCCATATAAAATCGATATCTTCATTCAAAGAGTAACCATACAGCGTCCATAAGCCTTTCACTTTAATTGTTTTATATATTTATGTAACTGATATAATTTAAGAATGATTACGGTTAACATAAATTTATCAAATATGTTCAAGTTATTAGTTTACAGAAGACAACTCAAAGATGTTTTTGTCCTTCGGTCACCTTAAAATTAGGATTAAAAAATGCGATATGATTTGAAAAAAAAAAAAATATAGTTATGTGTCAATATTGGATATTGCTAACATAACAAATGCATAAATGAATCCCGTATTGAAGTAGATAGTTACAATAAATCCATTTTAAAAGAAGAAATTAAAAAAGAAAGAAAAAAATTATTCTTTAGATATTGAATATTATCTAGCATTTGCTTCTCAGATATCTTGCCCTACTTATATTCAGTATCACAGGCAAGTTTCCATATTCGGTTCTAAAACTTAATATTAATTTTTATCTTTATCTGTCATATAATCTTCAATTATACAGTATGTGTCTGGAATTGTGTATTTGGCCATCTTCATCACATGTGTCAGTTTGTATGATATTGAATCGTTTGAAATAGTATTTTCAAGTATATCCTGAAATAGTATATCCTAGTTCAGTTAGGAATTGTTTCAATGTGTTTTCCGTGCTGTGTAGATGTTGATTTTATATATATATATATATATATATATATATATATATATATATATATATATATATATATATATATATATATATATATATATAACATAATCCCTAATAAAGTTTTTATTTTTTACATCTCATATTTTACTATAGTAAGCATTAATGATCCATTTATTTAGCATTTATTGGATTATTTAAGCACAGGCGAGATTAAATATAAGTAACACACATGTAAAAGGAACTAATCTAACAAATAAAGTTGAAATTCTGTTTGTTTGTTTTTGTAGAAACGTTTGTCCTAAATCCTCCAAATTTCGCACAGTGGTTCTTTCATACCAGGTGCGAACACCTGTCCATATTAAAATTGCATAACTTGAGCCGATCATTAGCTGATATTCTTTATTGTTATAAAAAGCGTACAACGATCTCGCTTTACAATCGTTTTTTACGAAATTGACTGTTTCATTAGAAAAATGAAATTCCCCAGGTGAAACCGGTATATACAGCTTTAATCTATGTAACTAAAGATGAAATTCGGTTTGTTCCATATAGAAATCCAGACCGTTTGTCCTAAATTCACCAAATTTCGCTTCCAGTGGTTTTTTATACCAGGTGCGAACACCTGTACATATTAAAATTGCCTAACTTCAGCCAATCTCTGGGTGTATTCTTTATTGTTATAAAAATCGTTATGATCTCGCTTTACATTGGTTTTTACGATATCGACCGTTTATAGATTTAAAAAATAAAATTCTCCGGGTGAAACTGGTATATACGGCTAGTAAAGAATATAATTGGAATAGGGTTTAGTACAATTACAATAGACAGCAATAATATACCAAATTAATCTTTTGCCATAATGCATATTAATTAAATTCAGAATATAACACAGGATTAGAAATTAGATATCATAACGGTTGGTTCTACTTGAAACAGGTTATCAAAACAAATAGGAAATTTAAATTAGGGTAAACGGTACAGTTATTGACACTCTTAAGACTACATTTCTGTGGTGAAATTAAAAAAAAATACTTTTTATGAAGAGATCAAATTCAAACTTCCTATAGCTCCTCAATAGGAATCTATCTTTATCTATCCTTATAAAGAGTTAAGAGTTTTTTTGGGTCAAAAGTTCAACAGTTTTACCATATGGCAATATTTATTGTGAAAAGTGCAAAAACTAGTTATTGACACCCTGTGGATTTATTTGTGAAATCTTCCCTATGGTTAGTTTGTTAAACTCTTACTTCGTAGATGACTAGAGGACCTTTCAAACATTTGATTGATGTATATCTTGAAATAAAATTAGGACTTTTTTACTTATTTCTTTAAGTTAAAGTTGGGGTGTCAAAAACTGTACTGAGTGTCAATAACTGTATGGTTTACCCTTTACAGTCCTACAACCAATGCCTTATATAGTATTATATTACTGTTAGTTTTAGTGTAATTTTACATATGTAACTCACATAATTGTAACCTAATCTGATTGTTCATATTATTGCTTGATTATGACTATCTAGTCTCGATACGTCACCATAATCTAGTTGTAATAAAATATAGTAGTTAATATAATACCTATATTCATATATATAATCAATTTTTGAACTAACCGTAGTAAAATTACTTTGGTTATAATAAATTAATGATAGACAGGTAGGATAAAGGAGCCGTGCTGTTCCATATTTAAGACTCGGAGGGGAGTTGATAGGGTGAGAGAGGTTTAAATATTGAAAAAGCCGCTGACTGGGCCGCAGCTAAACTCCTCACACACATCATGCCTCTCTCCCTAATCCCTATGAATTATTAATTCTTTTTTTTACGGATCGAAGGATATTTCCTCGCCTGAGCCATATTGAAATTACTTTAGGCAAGATGAAATTGAAACCCGGCGAGGCCGATTTCCCTAAGAAAACATTCAATCCCCGTTTAAAGCAGAAACCACTAATTTTGATAATGTACAAAGAGTCCATATGGAATGCTATCACTTAAACATGATGGAATGTTCAAAACGAAATTCGCATTTTTGTTTTAGCAATCTTCTATAGAACGAGTGTTATGATCTTTAAGTTTTATTTTTTACTCAAGGGAGCTTCTGAGCTTCATTTATGAAAATATCCCGGTACCGATAATATCTCAAGGAAAAGGAAAAGCAATAAAAAAGTTATAAATAATAAATTTGTATATCTTCTCCTTATTTGTGTTCCATCTCCTACCACAGCACAATATGAGGTGCCATTCTATGAATACCTTGGAAGATTGAATGGTTTTATTTTTCAATAAATACATCCTTTACAAAGATTATTTACATAAACCTCCGCGATAGGCTAATTGAGGCGTAGAATTTCAAAACCAGCCAAGTCCATTTCCAGATTTTGGTTTTTTATTTTTTTAAAATAGTTTTTCTATTAGATTATCATTAGGTGGAAGGATTTCTTCCAAAAGAGGTTAAATCATATTGAAAACGGCCCTACAAAAATAAGGTCTGTTACAAATCCAGCCAGATAATCTATAGAAAAACTATTTAAAAAAATAAAAATCTGGAAATTGGACTTTGCTGGTTTTGGAATTCTACGCCTCAATTGTCCGTCACTTGGAGTCCGTCAAGCTTAGGATATTTAATAGAAATGATATTAAAAAAGCGATAAACATACAAATAAAACAACCAAATATTATTCAATGAAAAAGATATACAAATACGCCTCAATGCAGGTATTAAGAACAATAATAGCTCCTAATTCATAGTTATAGAGCATGTACAATTTACACAAAAGAAATAGTACTTATATACTAAACCATATTAGGTATTTACCTTTGATTAAGATAATAAATGTTAAATTAAATTTTTCCAATCGATAATTAAATTATGTAATAAGTAACTTGCTGTATCTATAATCCTCTCAATTTAACCTAACCCAGCCTTTGCTATTAAGGTACCCTTTAACTGAACTTTCGTTAAGCACCGATTTGCCAAACCATTTTCTCCTGAACTCATTGAGTACACTACATATTCCTATGAAATGCATTCTTGAGTTCTATTCGGATCCCACGGCTTAAAGTTTAAGTTCAGGAGTTCCGCTCGTGCCTTAAAAATTAACTTCGTAAATTGTAATTCATGGTTGTCACCTGCATAGTGATTTTGAGGACTATGTCCATTTTTTTAGTTGGTGGAATATCGAGTTAGTTCGGGATTAGTTACCATTATTAGTAAATTTTAATATTTCATCTGTTACACAGCTTTCTAACTTCGAGGGTGATTCATCAGTACGCAGTTCATTTGCTATTGATATGGAAAATTTATCTTTCCATGCTTTTGACCAAACTAGATTTTTTTCATAATTATAATTTTCGATAGTAGAAGAGGCATTCTTTGTTTATTTATTATTTAAATACACTTAAGGTGCTGATTTCAACAACAAAGGCTAGAGGCACCAAATTCTATTTGGTACTCTCCAGATTACAAATGCATGGAAACTACATTAATTACCAGAAACTTTATAGGTATTTGTAAATATTTGTGTCTTTAAGAAATTAAATAAGTTTTTTGAATTTTCTGGTATTAGGGCTTCAGCATATCCCTCCAGTGGTGCGTGTCCTCGCTGCTTCCAGTCCTGGGCCATTTTCTAAAATATGTTGTAATGTTGAATTTGTAATACATGTTGGACACATTGGAGGAGGTTTTTCTTCTAAGAGGTGCCTATGAGTTAGCCTGGTGTGCCCAATCCTCAGGCGGGTAATTATAGTCTGCTCTCGGCGGCTTCCGTATATTTCTGGGAGAGGTTTGCTATCACTGAAGAGCTTCTTCATTTTATTAGTAGCCGGAACCGTTGTCCAAAAATGACCCCAGGCTTCTTTATATTGATTGAGGATAGCTGTTTGGAAGTCATATAGCGCGATTTTAACTTTAGGAACTGGAAATAGGTTGCAGCCTTCCTTCGCAACTGTGTCAGCCAGTTCATTTCCCGTTATTCCGACATGACTCGGGACCCAAAGAAATTTTGTACTTTTGTTGGTTCCTAAAATAATATGGATTATAGACGGTACTAAGGAACTGAAACTTTCCTATCCTGGAATCGTATCCTGGAAATGAAACTTTTCTATAGACTTTAGAGCGGAATATGAATCGCTGATAATTAGAAAATTATTGCTGGTGAAGTCATTATTTATAATTAAGGTTAGGGCTAGGTATATGGCAAATAGTTCGGAGGAGAATACGGAAAAGATGGATGGAAGTCTGTATCGGATTGTCTCCGTGGAAAGGACTTTCCAACAACATTTCCCAATCTTTTTGACCCCTCAATTTTTGTTCAGGATATTTAAAAACTTTTGATATGTAATTAAAATACATTCTAAACGCGAAGAAATATATATGTATACAGCTTGATCTACAGATCGATCTTCCAAAATTCTCCTCAAATGCCTCTTTCAAGTGTTTCTGGGTCTTCCATTGGGTCTTTGCCCTTTTGTGGACTGCTTCATAGGCAACTCTGGCAGTACGACACTGTCCGGTGTCCCTCAACCACCTTTTTATATTTCCGTGCTGCCTTTTCCTCTATTGCAATATATCCCTATGTTGTTAGTTAAGATTATTTCCTGAAATCAGTGTAATATTAAACAAGGCTTGATATGGTGAAGGTATATGTTCTATCTGGCTATTTCGGATTATATCCCAACAATGTCCTGTTACCTCTTTGAGGGGGTACTGGAGTGGAGGAGGCTGTAATATCGAATTTTATTCCTTGTCGAGGGTAAAATAAAGGATGAAGGATATATTTGCAACGGGGAACTAAATCCTTGCTAAGACGATAAAGAGCGGACGTAAGACGGACTGTAAACAGCCAAGTTCATATGTCAGTTTACAGCTGGGCCCTTTATTGCCTGGAGGTGGCAATCCCGGAATGTCTTGGAGGGCTGCGGCTCTGCCTACCTCCACCCGCTGCAGGCGCAACCAATTCTAGCTTTCATTACTTTCCTCTTCACCAAATTGACATGGCTTTTATATCCTCCGCATCTGTTCTCCTCCCGGTCTTATATATATTTAATGGCATTAATATTGTCCCCATTTATGGCTCTCTATGAGACGCGTCTACTAACAAAAAATGATAAATCAGTTTTTTATTGTTGTAATTTAAAGAAAACTTACCAAACTATATTCCACAAGCAGACACTTAATGTTTTCTTTTTATTCAAATAAATCATGATTCCTCAAAAAACAGAAGAATAAAACGTCGGTCTTTTGCATAAAGAAGTTTAAAGAAGTTCTTGCACCCTCATTCTTACCCCTACATAATTTTTCAAATTCCGTTCCTGAACTATTCTTTGCGAATAACACTTCATATACCGAAACATTGTAAAGGTTACCCTGATCCAGAAGACACCTATACAATAATTATATCTTATGATAATATATTATACATAATAATATATTTTTTCTATGATTTATTTCATTATATGCAAGGTGTGATTAGTCATGTACCAAGATGCTTTTAAAATAACTCGAAATATCTTTTATTGAAAGAACTAAGGTTTTTGTAAATGGGTTTTTTTTTGTTTGTTTTTTTTGGCAGTCCCGTAGATTTTGAGCAGTATGTTCATATAGGTTTAATTTAAGTTAACTAAGTAGGTTTAAGTAAACTAACTTACACTGACATATTAACCTCTTAAATATTAGAAGGAGATGAAAAAGGCGTTGAATGAGGGATCTCATTCTTTAAAAGACCAGAATAACTTAAACAAACCAGACAAGAAGTACTGCTGGGCAGCAGTGCCCGACGGCGCCTCTTTCCGGGCTAAGAACTAATCAGGAGAGGAGGTCGCTCATCCAACTTCTCTCAAACCGCCTTCTAAAGGGAATTTCAGTCATGACAATCTCTATAATTAGTTTCCTGTCATATCCGTGCAATCCAACCTGAAAACGTGAATAAATGTTGGCTGTTATAAATCTGCGTGTAGAGGTTTGTCTGCTATGGTTCTTAAAATTTTGGATTGAAAAGGTTGTAATTTCCGTGAGTCTGTTTAGCTGATTCATAAATTTGTGAGGTATTGTCTTTATTGGTTATGCTACTGTATTATGTATTTATTTTTGTCTTTTCTTAATGAATAAACATTTAACAACATTTGTAATAACAAACAATAACGATAAAAAACATGACAAACATTTGATTTCCCAAAAAGTTATGATTCTTCTTATAAAATATGAAAAAGTTCTCAGTAAGTATGTGTTGGGCTAGCTAGGAAAGTTCGGTTAGGATAAAAAGCAATTAATTTCGGAATCCCTTCTATTGCCTTTGAGATTATTTGCCCTGTGAAGTTGTTTTCCACCAGAGGGGAACTTTGCACTCCTCGGGTGGAAACTTTGCCGCCGCAGTAACTTGGGAAAGAACAAAAAGAAGCCTCGAGTTTTCCCGACCAGTGCAATAAGGCCTCACAACATTGTTAACAAACTAGTCTTTGTCGCTTCTTTCAGTTCAGTTCACCCCCGTCTTTTTTTTATCTACCGCTGTAGGAAACAATGCTCACACCCGATAAATTTACAAAAAAAAAGAAGGAATAAATGATAAAACAGAAACTGGGAAGTTTTATCGTTTTCTCTTTTTGAGGACATTGTTTGTTAACATTGATAACAGTTCGTCAAATAACTCAAACCATTGTTGTAATTGAAGTTAGCGATTAAACAATTTTAAGGTTACCTGTGGTGTAGTGGTTAGCATAGCAACCTATAATATTAAAGATCACGGGCACATAGCTAATCCTAATTAATTTCACAACAGAATTAAAATTTAAAAAAATAACACGATTGTAATTTTTTAAGATTAAATATCATTTGAACACGTGAGGCGTTTGGTTTCAAAACCGGCTACATCCATTTTCAACAATTCCTCAGGACTGATCAAAAAAAGATCAATTAAAAAAATTAATCGATTTAACAAATTTGTTTTTTGTTCTTTTCCGTCGTTTTTCTAACAATTACCTTCATTTTTGACAACTTTTTATCACATTTTCTTTTTTAAACCTCATTTAACATTAAAAAATATGTTGTATGTACCTGAATTTGATAAGAAAATATCAATTTTTGGTTAAATTATGAATAGACATTTAAAAAAAAAATCTCTTTATTTAAAATGAACAATATATACATAGTTTTTATTATTTAAATGTACAAATTTTCATTTAAATCTTGATGTTGACCCATATCCATATTGGTATCATGCATATTTACTTGGATAGGTGACATTGTACTTTCTATTACAACTTTGTAGAATTCTTGGGTACCTATTGATCTCCAGTCTTCTCCATAATGTTTTTCTTAATAGAGTATCAACATCATCCAACTGGGATTACGAAAAATTGAAGGTTTTCTGAAATGTGAAGCTTGGATGGAACCGCTTTTGATAAGAAATGGGATCTTTAAGTATTGATTTTCGAAGGATCTGGACGTCTTTTTAAAAAAAGCGCGTCTATCACATTATTTCTAACACCAGAAACTTGAAAAAGAAAGAAAAAACAAGTTTTTGGAAAACGTGGATGTAACCGGTTTCTGAACCCAAGCGTTTTTGAATCCAAACGCCTCACGTGTTCACGAAGGGTTCACCTTTGGTTTAATGGTTAGCATAGGCTACCATATACCCGCAGCGCTGGGATTTTTTAAAAGGCGTAAAATTTTTTAAGTATGCCGTCCTTCTGTTCCTATCCTATCGGATAGGAGGTAAATGAAGGTTCCGAGCCTGTGCGATCTCAGGTAGTCGTTAAAGATTCCTATCATAATTATACCTGGACAGGCAAAATTTAGGGCTCCACTGTAGCATCGCTTTAGTAGCATAAAGGGACATTAAACAAACAATTTCCAGCGAGCTTAAGGCAAGGAAATTTACTTAAACAAATGAAATAAAGAAAACTTAAACTTTGATGGCAATTTACTTAAAGGCGCTTTACTTAAACAAAAGAAATAAAGAAAGTTCCATATCGAAGTATGGTTCCGGGCCAGCATAGATTTTTCTCGAACAGTCACGAACAGGTTCTAGAACAGTTTGTAACTGTTCCAACAAAAGTCTAATGTTTTTTGAACCATTTTTTGTTGTTGCTTTCAATATTATATAATTCGTACAGTATATATAATTTTTTTTTAAAATAAATTCAAAGGTTTGGAAACTAATTATACTGTTGTATGTTTTGTTTTTTGAGACTTTATCACAACTTCTCATTTATGAACTAGCCGAAATATGACTCTGGATTTGTCCATGTATTGTTATTCTTAGGGCAATAGATGTTCTTGGATAAAAATACTTTCTTCTTCTTCATAAAATATAGGGATTCCAACCGCTTACATGCAGCTGCTCTGTCTTTGAGTATTACATTTCTCTGATTTAAGCATATTTTTTACATGATACTGCTTATGAAAGTATTTCTTTCTAGACTGTTAGCTAGCCTAGAAAGTGATCCATTACACTACTAGTAGTGTAAAGGAAACATCTGTTTTCTTTACTGTACCAGTACAGTAAAGAAAACACTTGTTAATAAAACTCTTAAAAAGCTTACTAACCTTTTTATTACCTTAATCTGTAAATCACTTTAATATGTCTGAAGTTAGTGCTGTGAATATTCCAAAAACTAAAATTGATTAAGGAAATGAAGCTACCAAAGAACTTTCTTCAAAATCACGACACAGATACGAATATAATAAACTACTGGAATAAAGACAAGTTAGTGATCTATTTAGAGACGATCGATTATATAATATGAATAATAAAAATGATACTAACTCCAAACGTAATATTCAATTACCATTTGAAGGATTCAATATTAGTAATTATACTAATTGTACATCTATATAAATAAAGTTGAAATTCTGTTTGTTTGTTCTTTATAGAAATCCATACCGTTTGTCCTAACTTCTCCAAATTTCGCTCAGTGGTTCTTTGATACCAGGTGCGAACACCTATCCATATTAAATTTGCATAACTTCAGCCAATCTCTTGGTATATTCTTTATTGTTAAAAAATTCATCATGATCTCGCTTTACAATGGTTTTTTTTACGAAATCGACCGTTTGAGTCTAAAGAACAGCCTAAAAAATCATTTTATAGATTTTGAAGAGGCCAACAAGGCCCGGTAAGACCGTCCCTTGGTAGGCGTCGAGTTCTGGGATTATTAAACCATATGTTTTTTGTTTTTTTTAAACATTAGAATACGTTTATTTACATGTATGGTGAATTTAGTTTTTATAAATGCCTCCTAAGAAGCGAGATTCAATAGGAGTAGTGAGCTCAAAAGCTAAAAAACAACGTCAAATACGAGCAGCTGAAACTCTCGACGAACATCAAAATAGGATTAAAAAAACAGAGGCTTAGACAGGCAGAATCGCGGGAAACTGAGTCTGCCCAGGAATACGAGGCCTGCTTTGCGCCACAAGGCTTAGGCAAGCCGATTTGCGAGAAGGTGAAACTGCAGGCAAATATTTCTGTTTGTTTGTTTGTTTTTTTTAGAAATCCATACTGTTTATCCTAAATTCTCTAAATTTCGCCGGTAGTTCTTTCATACCAGGTGCGAACACCTGTCCATATTAAAATTGCATAACTTCAGCTGATCTCTTGGTATATTCTTTATTGATAAAAAATCGTCATGACCTCGCTTTACAATGGTTTTTTTTACGAAATCAACCGTTTCATTAGAAAAATGAAATTACCCGATCAAACCGGGTTATACAGCTTAAAGATGAGTTCTGTTAGTTTGTTTTTCTTAGTAAAAATCCATACCGTTTGTCCTAAATTCCCCAAATTTCGCTCAGTGGATCTTTCTTACTAGGTGCGAACACCTGTCCATATTAAAATTTCATAACTTCAGCCAGTCTCTGGGTATATTCTTTATTGTTTTAAAAATCGTTATGATCTCACTTTAAATTTGTTCACGTTTATTAGAAAAAAGAAATTCCCCGGGTGAAACCGGGATATACAGCTAGTTTAACATAAATATAAATATGTAGATTTTTTACGATTCATCAATAGCTCCTACCATATGATTTTCATTCATTATTTGTTAACCTTACACGTTTTATTAAATGTTACTCGAAATAAAATGCTTATAATATATTTTATTTTATATTTCAGTATAATGTAAAATAATTTACATCAGTTGTACAGAAAGTGTCTCTACAGTAATCGGTTTAATTACTGACCTCGGATGCGCCTCGCTCGTCAAAACCAAACCTCGTACTGTAAAAAGTCACTTTCTGTACTAGTGATGTAAATAACTATTAACGTTCAAGATGTCATTAAAAATCACATATATATATTGCTGAATTAAACTGTCATTTACAAAGAATATTTATCGTTCTTTTGTATGTCGAATACGGCTATAGAGCTTCAGAATACACTTGGATGTGGTTAGGTTATTTGTTCTGTCTCAAAAGGAAAAAAATAAATAAAACAAACAAGAAATGGAATATGTTTCTGCTAAATGTTTTAAAACCTAATCTCGTGCGATATAAATGAATACAGTAGTACTACTGCTGATACCAGGGCTTATTTCTTTGCCTCGACTGATCCTGCGGAACAGAACGAATCCCCTAAAGCCTGCGACGTGCCCGGAGAACTGTTCCTCGGATAAGGACATCAAAAGCTGGGCGTAACGTTCGGAGAAGGGGAGCGAAAGGAACAGAGCTCGGCTGGGAACACTCGATAAGAAATAAGCCGAGCAGTTAGTGCGCCTAATAATCTTGACCTAGTACTACTCTCTACATGTTCCTTATCTTGGGGGGGGATTCCTTAAGGGGGGCATCCGTCTCTCTTAGCGCCCCCCCGCTACAAGTGGGTACAGAGGGGGGTCACTAAGTACTCGGGATGGTACTCAGCTATTAATACATAACTCATATCTGTGATACTTAGCGGGAAGGATGCTTTACAAGGAGGACGTTTAAGATGTAATTATAATTAATAATCTGTATTAATTATTTCCAATTTATAACTGGTCCTCTAATTTCCTGGGATTAAGTTGGTTTGTTTGATTTAGTTGGTCTAAATTACTCACAGGTCACAATGACATACCTGGCAATTGTAAAGCCGAGACAGCGGCAAAAGTTGCATCGTTCATTCCTCCGCTTGACAGTTTTGACAATCCCCAAAGTGACATATACCGAACAATAGCATCAAAAATAACAGGCGTAAATCTATTGAATTGAACTAGAACTGGGGAAAATAAACTACGAGAAATCAAATCAAACACTCGTACCAATCATCCTTACCATTTAGCGACCTTAATAAACGACAAAAACACATATATTCAGCGATATTCAATTACTTAAAACATATGAAAATATACGAACTGCTCTAATCGAACTTTACTTTATGCAACTTTTATTTCATTATTATCTACTCATGGATTTACTTTTTTATCTTATCTTCTCTTTTTTCATTTTTTGTATTAATATCTTTATATAGGTATTCCATTTTTTTCCATACCTTTTTTAATCATGGCAAACTATGCTGAACTATTATTAGTAATACATAAAAAAATTATAATAATATCTTGGCAAACATCACCCTAGTAGTGGATTGTCGTTAACAATTAAAAAATATAAATAAATAAATAAAATAAAGGAGAAATCATCTAGATAACTTATTTTTTCTTAATCCCATTTATTTACATGACAACGTTTCGGCTACACGGCCATCTTCTAGTATCAATCAGCCTTTTTTTGTAAGTTTTCATTCTTATTTATACAGAAATGTTATATACTATATCTTCGTTTAAATTTTTAGAAAACTAAAGGTTTAGCCATTTTCTGGTATTATTAAAATGTTTTTAACAACTTATCTGAAAGAGTCAAAGATTTAACTACACCTAACATTCATTGGGCACATCATAGATATCCGTCCACTTTTTCAATCTTCAGGACCAAAAAAAACGAACTTTCTTCTTCCAATACTAATATTTCGATGGTTACGTGGAATAACTAATTATCTTGGAAAATACCCTACATATCGGGATCATTTTAGTAACATTTCGCATACTATAAAGGAGGTGATAACTGCACAGTAATCATGAAATACCTAAACTTTTGGAACTGTGAGTTATCGACTAGCTCGTGGAAGTATTTCCAACAAACCTCTTTCCAAGAATATATTGTGCTTTTAAATAGATTTAAAAAATAGCTTATTAATAAGAACCTTTATTTTGCAGTCTGCATACAGTACGATTTGCATGCTTCAATTCCAGTTTGTAGGTAAAATAGATGAAAACTATAATTTGTTAATTTTTGGGAAATGATACATATACACATATACAATCGTATTTTCTATTTTATCTACCTTATTTGCAGTTTATATGAATTTTGTCTAAGGAATTGGCGTAACAAACGTTTAAGGTATCAACATTTGTTAGTTGATTTATGGTTTTGCTCGTAACAATAGTTTTATTTATTATCCAACATCAATCAAACATGTTGCATGTTAGGTACATAATATCAAATAGCAAAATGTTAGAACAATTTTTACGTAATATTTATAAATTATAATAACAGGCTTGAAAATGGCTTAAGGAGCCGAAACGTTGCCTAAATAAACTTATGTTGTTCTTGGTGAACATTGGCCTAATTTTTATATAGTTTATTATATTAAATTAATCACCAAACTTGAAAAAGATGATTACAGAATGATTTATTGGTTTTGGAATATTTATTACAGACATAGTGCAACTTTATTAAAATATTATCAAAAAACCTTGAAAGTGGAAGCAATTTCCCATAAGTTGGTCGAAAGTGTAATGTTATGACTTGTTTTTAATAAACATATAAAAAAGAGAAATCACCAATCAATTATTTGAATATAATACAGAAGGTCCTCATATAAAACAACTTTGAAATAAAATTTTAATTTGTTGCAAAGTTGTAACACTTTGTAGGCGACACGTAGATGAATGAATTTCAGCATTGAGGATGTTGCTAACTGTGTAAACTAATAAATCACTTTAAAATCGGCATAGTCATGTGTGAACGAATCAAAACATTATTTTTAAATTTGGACTTCACGCTCGCAGGCACAGATTTACAAAATAAAATACATCTCAACAAAAAACATTTTTGTTCGGACGGCGAGAAGGAGACATTGATATTTCAAAAAATTGTTGAGAGATTGTTATTAAAAAATGAAATGCAATTAGTAGAGATGTAGCTACAGGCGTTCCGAGCCATTGCACATTAATTGCAACTGCAACAGGCTCATCATGTGCCATGTGCGATGTGCGATCTGCAATAACCTCTCTCTGTGAACTCTTGTTGCCAATCAGCACAACCCGAAAAGGTTCCAACTTTTTGCTTTGTTGTTAAACGAACCTTAACAACCGTCGAATTTCCTATGGAAATGGTCCCCTAATTGGGCCAACTTTTGGCAGACCGCCCCCCACTCCCCCCCCCCCCACTCCCCCCCCGTCTTTTAAATGATACCACCGATGCGAGCAGAATATATAACTAACATATTCATAGCTACATTGTTGTAGTGCGCAGTCATACGGATAAGCATCGAACCTTTAATCGAATCACATAATAAAAATATCGACTATCGAAAGAACCTAGTGATTCACAGACAATACCTATAAAATGCATATTACTGATATGCGAAGGTAACAAATTAAACTACAGTTAATTTGTTTTTTATTAAGGACGATCAGATGATACGACAGTGGGAGTCAAAAAGCAAGAACTGTAAACCTCTATAAAAAGTTTATTATTAATGTATTAACTTTCTGATATGTCATTAAGTCACGTCACTTAATGCCACTAAGGCTAATCAAACGATGTTATAGAGGGAGTCCTAAATTTTGCATATCCAGGTATAATTAGGATAGGGATCTTTAACGAGTAGATACCTGATTTCGTACAGTCTCTGTACCTCCATTGTTCGTACCATCCGAGGGACGGCATAGCTAAGGATATTAAACTATGGTATACTATAATTACTATGATTATCGATTCTGTTAGTAAAGAGTAAGCTTATGTATCTAAGCACCTACACTATTTTCGGTAGTGAAGAAATTCCTGAAAATCATGGCATGTTTGAATAATAAAATATTTTTGATTTATATTAAGTACTAGCTGTTTATCCCGTGTTGGCCTCTTCAAAATCTATAAAATGAGACTTGTTTCGACTCAAACGGTCGATTTCGTAAAAAAACATTGTAAAGTGAGATCATTGTGATTTTTATAACGATAAAGAATATCAGCTGATTGGCTGAGGTTATGCAATTTTAATATGGACAGGTATTCGCACCTGGTATGGATTTCTATTAAGAACAAACAGAATTTCATCTTTATTTACATAGATTATAGCTGCATATCCCGGTTTCACCCCGTGAATTTCATTTTTCTAATGAAACGGTCGATTTCGTAAAGAACTATTGTAAAGCGAGATCATTACGATTTTTACAACAACAAAGAATATCAGCTCAAGATCGGCTGAAATTATGCAATTTTAATATGGACAGGTGTTCGGACCTGGTATCAAAGAGCCACTGAGCGAAATTTGGAAAATTTAAGACAAACGGTATGAATTTCTATAAAGAACAAACAAACAGAATTTCATGAATATAGATAACTAGCTGTAAATCCCCGTTTCACCCGGAGAATTTCATTTTTTAAATCTATAAACTGAGACTTCTATCGACTCAAATGGTCGATTTTGTGAAAACCAATGTAAAGCGAGATCAAAACGATTATCATAACAATAAAGAATACACCCAGAGATCGGCTGAAGTTTTGCAGTTTTATTATGGACAGGTGTTCGCACCTGGTCTGAAAGAACCACTGAGCAAAATTTGGAGAATTTAGGACTAACGGTAGGGATTTCTAAACAGAACAAATAGAATTTCATCTTTATATACAAGATTATAGCTGTATATCCCGGTTTCACACGGGGAATTTCATTTCAGAAAATTCAGAAACGGTCGATTTCGTAAAAAAAGAACATTGTAAAGTGAGATCATTATGATTTTTATAACAATAAAGAATATCAGCTAAAGATCGGCTGAAGTTATGCAATTTTAATATGAACAGATGTTCACACCTGGTCTGAAAGAACCACTGAGCGAAATTTAGAGAATAAAGAATATCAGCTTAAGATCGGCTGAAGTTACGCAATTTTAATATGGACAGGTGTTCGCACCTGGTATCAAAGAGCCACTGAGCGAAATTTGGAGAATTTAGGACAAACGGTATGGATTTCTAAAAAGAACAAATAAACAAACAAACAAACAAACAGAATTTCAACTTTATTTATATAGATTAATTTACTTGCTATAAAATAAATTGAACTCTTTTGCTCAAGGAACAAACATTTGTATGTCCTACAGCTCAAATAGTCTCTACGACATTCTTCTTTGGTTAGCGTATAATAAACTTAGACAACATTTAACATAGTCATTCATCTCAAAATCATCATGTAACCACGGCATCTAAATCTTTATAAATATGTTGAGCATTGAGAAGTTAAATAAGGTTTATTACTACACGATTGGTAAATGTATTGTGTTAAATTTGAATACCAAGTAATATTTGAAAGGATAAAAAATTGAAATCATAAAGACACACCTGTGATTTGCAATTATGTTTGTTGTCTACTGTTTTATTCTGTAAAATATTTTTTATTGTTAGAAATCACTACGACTGTTTTTCTTATAAGATTATTATCTGCTATTGTTATAAGATTATTATATGTTATTGTATTTTAGTAGTTATGTAATACTATGCATGTATCTATTTATGCAATACTTAGCCTTTAAAAAATAAATGCATATACAACAGATAATAAATACAATATACAATAAATTAATTATGTTCTATTCTATATTTATTTTTAGAAAAAAGGGATTATTAATTACAATTTTAAGAAGTTAAGGATAACCCGAATCCTTTGCTTGAAACATACAATACAATACTTGCTTCATATTATAAACTAATTATAGTTGCTTTGGATAAATTATTCTCCATTTCAAACAAATATTTGGTGAAAATATATGTTGATAAAATAAATCCGAATGTGTTGTGGTCCATCTTAATAAATATTTCGTGTGAAAGAATAAATAAATCATATTAATATTTTTTATATAACTTAAAATAACAAATAAACGAGTTGTTTCTATTCACATCGTTATTACATGAGATATAATATAATAAAATAGACGGAACAGAAAAACAAAATATTTGTAGATACGGTTTCCTCCATTTACTTTAATGATAGTATAAAAAAAAATATATATGGGGTTTTTTAACTAAAAAAATTATGAAATAATCATAATCTAGAATTGTAATTCATTATGTAATAAAAAAAAAAACACATAAAATTATTAACTTTTTCAAATTTCAAGGTCTCAAGTTTGTCCTGATTCATTGACAAGGGAATTAATCTGATTGGTTCATTATATATATCATTTTTTAAAAAATAATTTAATTACTTTGTAAATTATTTAAAAAAAGAGAAAAATCAAAAAAATATATAATGCCGCCGTAAATTATCGAACTTATAAGCTAAATAAAATTAAAAATATAATATGGGCAAACATAAAATGAACATAAAAAAATTTCTATTCATAAGATTATATATTTTTATCTCAGAAAATTTAATGAGTAGTTTCATAATATTTTTATGAGAGAGCCACTGTATATTAATAATTTTAAGAAACATATCAAAACCATCAAAAAGTCTTAAAATGTAACAGTGTTACAGTTTTAGGCTCTTAAAATATTTAATATATTGCCATCAGCAGCACATAGTTCAATGAATTATGGGGATGAAATTAATTACTTACATCAACTTTGTAATAAAGGCATCTTAACACAGAAATAAAATTAATTGCTAATTAACAGTCAAAATCTTTTACTATGTATGTTTCATCGTGTTAAAAAATACTTAGATTTTATGTTTTATTTCGTTTTAGCTTAATTATATTTATTGGTTTATATTGTAATACTTTATGTATTTTTGATTTTATTATTTATTTCATTATTTTTATTTATTTAAGTTTAATTTTTTCTTTTTTTAATAGTGAGAAAACAAGATGTTATAATTGTTTTGTTAAAAATTCCTTTCTCCAAAAATTTTTTTAATAATTGAAATTATTTTAATCATTTGAAATATTCTTTGTTTCCTTAATGCCAGACCATCGGCAATTGTAATTCATACAAATGACAGTATTTATATGAATTCCTCTATCTATATTCTTATAATCATGAAAATATTTAGAGTATAAGGGAACCCATTTATTTAAACATAAAAAAAGGGAACACATTACTGTAAAACGTTCAATAACTGTTCAAAGAGCTAAAGATTTAAAGAAAACATACCTTAACTTCTGGCAAACAGATGATGCTAATATTAAAATGATAAAACTACAACTTAACGTGTGAACATATTGTTTACTACTATATATATTTCAGAAAATTTTCATTTGTTTTGGGGCCCCATGATAAAAAGAGAGTTAAATTAAATTTTATGGCATTAAACATATTTTAGTGGTAAAAAGAGAACACTTATAGGATAATTGTTTATATATAGGTATATAAAAATCTCGTGTCCCGATGTTTTCTATCAAATTTGGCTCATTGTTTGTAGTTTTGTCCAACTTAAAAGATAGGATAGTTTTTATCTCGTTCATTGGCCTCATTATTTCTGTTACTGCCATATAAATACTTATTATACTACAATTTAGGGTGATTATTTGTAAATTCTATAAATTTTCAACAGATAGTGGTGTAATTTGATTTATTCACGACATTTCATTTTCTTTCGATATTTAGGGATGGTAAGCATAGGAAAATCCGTGTTTTTCCCATGGCAAATTATGTATCGCATTTTCACGTTTGGGGAAAACTATTTGTTTTAGCAAAAGACAGGTTAACCGAAATCATTGTGCACCTATTAGTATAACCTCCAGATACGATATCTCATATCATCGTGTGTTATATTCTGAATTTAATTGATATGTATTATGGCAAAAGATTAATTTGGTACAGTTTTGCTAACTGTCTATTGTGATTGTAGTAAACCGTGTTCCAATTGTATTCTTTATTAGTTCCTCTTACATGTGTCATTCATTAACACACTGTGGTCAAATATAATATGTAAAAATAAAAACTTTAACCCATCTAAATTATTTACCAAACAATTTTAAATTTTTCATATAGTTCTATTTAAATCCCGTCGGTTTTTAGATTAGCTGAGACATTTTTAGTTTTATCAGTGAATTTTGATTCGACTATTAAAAAGATTAGGATAAAATAATTGATTCAACGCATTATAGCCACAGCAACGTGTGGCTGGGGCTGCTCGTTACCCATAATTCTTTTTCATGATAAGAATGAAATTTATAGTTACAAAATAAAACATTTTTTTCCGTGGAAAATAATCATTGGTGGCACAAATGTTTCCTACGCTCTCATCTATGCAACAAACAATAGAACGAGGAAGGTTTAGTTATTTTCATGGTAATCTGGATGAAAACGAAAAAAATACATTATAAGGGTTGTAATATGAACACCCTTGTCATGTTTTAAGAAAAAGGAGAAAACAGAACCGGTAAATTAACAACAGATTGTTTACAGATTACATAGATTCAATCCTAATTAAGTGCAAAACAGTTCCACTACCTACTTCCATTTCAAAGTTTTTGTATGCTCAGGGAGCATATATTGTATATATACAATATATATATATATATATAATATATATATATATATATAATATATATATATATATATATAATATATATATATATATATATATATATTGTATATATATTTATATATAAATAAATAAAGTATGCTCAGGGAGTTTTCACTGTTATGTTTGTGAGTATTTTTTAAATATTAAGGGTGCCCATATTACTCTTATGTTTTCTTAATACCACCAATCTCTCTCTTTATATATATATATATATATATATATATATATATATATATATATATATATATATATATATATATGGGGCTTTTTCCTGACTGACAGATTCAACGCAGAGCCAAAACTACCAATGATAGGAATTTAGATTTTAAACGCGATGTACTCGTAGGTAACCACTAAGAAAGGAATTTTAAAAATGTAACCCAAAAGGGGCTTAAATGGCAAAATTGTCGTTTAACTCTAACGGAAATCTATTTTTGAGATTTTAAATCATATGGTTTTTATCTGAATATCGATTTAATCTTACAATATTATTAAAATAGACATTCACATAAAATATGGCTACTGATTATTTAAATATTAGTGGTAACCAAATTATGCACACTGTGATTCCCATGATTGGGAATGGTGCGTGTTTATTTCGATTTCTTCTCCATATATATAAGAGGTTTTGTCCTGACTGATAGAATCAATGCAGAGCAAAAACTACTAATGATAGAAACTTTGAAGTTCGTAATTTATATTTTAGGTAATCGCTAAGAAAAGAATTTCAAAAATGTAACCCCTAATGGGTTTAAACCTACCGGAAGCTCCGATCCCTGTTATGTTGTTAATATATAACATATAATATTAAATCAATACCAAGATAATGATCACAGAATTGATTTTAAAGGCAAGCGGGCAAAGCCGCGACGGGGAATGCTAGTACCTATATAAATAAGAAATTTATAAAAATATTCCCCAGGCTCTTCCACGCCTCCAGTTGGTATGCTGAATTGAAGTGGCTCTACCCAGTTTTTCGACGGCAATACTTCCTTGGTGTATATCTTTTCAGGAACTTTATAAACAAGAAGCCTCCTTATATCCTCAACTTGTTCACAACCTCTTCGTCCATAGTTGGTTTAAATATCAGAACCCAAACCTCTAACCTGTCTATTCCTTTCTACAGAACTGCTTCCTTATACAATTATTCATCATACGGTCCGTAACCTTCTGAATTTCCTACCAGTCTTCATCCGTAAACCTTCGCCCGTCACTTCCTTTAAAATGCAATGATTTCTCCCCTTTCATCATTAATCTTCCGAAAAAAAGTGAAACAAATATTGGGCATATATTTATTTGATTTTCATTATAGTTTTTCAACCTCATAAGTTAAGAAGCTGATAAAATCTCTGTATTCAAAATTCTAATGGTTTTTTTTTTTTTTTTTTTTTTTTTTTTTTTTTTTTTTTTTTTTTTTTTGAGGTTTACTTTGTTTTTTTAATTTTTTATATATTTAAACGTTAAAAGTTTTGTTATTTTTAGAAAACTAGATGACCCAGAATAAAAGTTACACTCTTTCTTTCTTTGAAAAAAAATATATATATAGTTGTTTCAAAAACCGACACTCTGCCGTTAAGATTTATATTTAAAGATGTTTTAGATGGCCCTTTAGATAAATTTTGTTCCTAGGTTGCCAAATTATTTTAATATCAATATTGGTATATACAAGTATTTGTTGTAAATACAGTTTAAATTTCAATAAATTATATTTTCAAAAAAAATATTGGTATAAAGGTAACTGTTGAATTTTAATACAAATGTGTATTTTTACAAAATCAAACAATAAATTAAATTAATATCTACTTTTTTGTCCATTTACAATACTATACGTATTTACTATGCTCTAAAAATATAAAAGTATATTTACAATTGGTTTACTTACTTACTTAATTATATTTTTTTCTTATATTGAGAGAACAAGATGTTCGCTATAATTTTTTAATAATTTCAAATATTATCTGTATTCATGTACCGGATGTAACTTTAATTTATACAAATTACAGTATTTAAATGCACATCTCTATCTATATTTTTTATAAAATTGGTAGAAGTAAAAGTATGTTGGAACCAATTTCATTTTTTACTATAACTCTTCAATAACTCATCAAAGGTTTAAAGAAAACATACCTTAGCATCTCTAAATATCTGTCTATACTTTTAAAAAATTTCTATTCTTCCCTCTTTACAAGGTTACTGTCACGATTAACTATTTTTCAATGATTGTAAATAGTTAAAATAATGTTTAATAGCAACTAAATTTATGTAATATAAAAATCTTTAGGTGAGAGTGGCCGATTTTATTTATTTTATGTATTTATCTTTTTAATAGTAGAGCTCTTTTCGAGGATAATTAGGAAAAAGTAAAAACGCACGCAAAAAATAAAGATAAAAAAATATTTACAGATGGCATAATACTATGTACAAAATATAATTTCATTAAATGATAAAAGAAAATTATTACAAAAAATTGTATGGTCTACCAATTGGAGGTATCCTTTCTGTTAATTTATGTAGGATACATAAGTATATCAATAAATTAATGGAAGAAAAAATGAAAATATTAAAAACAAAACCTACACTAATTAAAAAATATATTGATGATTTAATAATAATTTCAGATAAAGAAAATTATGAAGAAATAATGAGACAATTTAATTATCATAATAAAAGAATAAATTTTACTATTGAAAGAGCTTAAAACAATAAACTAAGATTTTTAGACATTGAAATGATATTGAAAAATAAAAAAATAACTACTGAATGCATAAGAAAAGAAATAGCAAGTAATCAAATGTTAAATTTTATTAGTAACCACCTAAAATATCAGAACTACTAACATATAGTGTAAACCAGACAGTTATTGACACCCCAAACTTTAACTTAAAGAAATAAGTAAACAAGTCCTAATTTTAATTCAAGATATATATGAATCAAATGTTTGAACGGTCCTCTAAGTCATCTAAGAAGTAAGACTTTAGCAAACTAACCATAGGAAAGATTTCACAATTAAATCCACAGGGTGTCAATAACTTAGTTGTAAAAAAACTATAGAACGTTTGACTCAAAAAAACCTCTTGAGTCTTTTTTATAAGGATAGATAAAGAGGAGCTATAAAAAGTTCCAATTGATCCCTTCATAAAAAGTTTTTATATTTTTATTTCATCGCAGAAATGTAGTTTTAAGGGTGTCAATAACTGTCCGGTTTACCTTACAAAAAGTTACTTCTTTTTTACTTAAATTTTTAAATATTTTTCAAATTTTTATAAAATTAGTATTCTTCTCTAATTACGAGGGTGCTGTCACCAGTAAATATTTTTTTATTATCATAGGTAGTTTAGATAATATAAATATTATAGCAACTAACACTATGTAATATAAAAATCTTTAGGTGAGAGTGACCGGTTTTATTTATTTTAATATTAGAGCTCTTTCTAAATCTTTTTAAGTACCGTCGACCGGGGTCCGTGTACTTTGGTCCAACACAAAATAATTTTTTTTTCAATATTTGAACTGTGCACACAAAACAAGACATATAGGTATTTTTGGATTTAAAAAATATTTTACTTGAGTTGAGGGTATTTTAATAGTTTTGGGTAATTTAAAATTTTTACCATTGGCAAAATTGGAGTTTCTGTAAAAATTTGTTTTGATGCTTTTATTGATTACCTCCAAACTTTTCAAGGACAAATTCAGTAACAAGATAAAAATAAGGAAAGTGTCAAAATATCATCAACAAAGATTTACAAAAACAGTACCTATGAAGGATTTTTATATTACATAATTTTCGTTGCTATAATAATTATGTTATCTAAACTGCCTAAAAGAATAAAAAAATATTTACTGGTGACGGTACCCATGTAATGAGAGAAGAATACCAATTTTATAAAAATTGGAAAAATATTTAAAAATTTAAATTAAAAAAAGTAATTTCTTGTAGGGTAAACCGGAAGTTAATGACACCCTTAAGACGACATTTCTGTGGTGAAATTGAAAAAAAAAACTTTTTATAAAGGGATCAAATTGGAACTTCCTGTAGCTCCTCTTTATCTATCCTTATAAAGACTCAAGAGTTTTTTTTTTGGGTCAAAAGTTCAATATTTTTACCATATGGCGATATTTATTGTAAGAAGTGCAAAAACTAGTTATTGACACCCTGTCGATTTAATTGTGAAATCTTCCCTATGGTTAGTTTGCTAAAAACTTACTTTATAGATGACTTAGAGGACCGTTCAAACTTTAGATTCATGTATATCTTGAAATAAAATTAGGACTTGTTTACTTATTTCTTTAAACTCAAGTTTGGGTTGTCAATAGCTGTCTGGTTTACCCTGCATGTTCTTTATCTGTTATGTTAATGGTTCTATGTATTAAGTTTTTGTCTTTTGATATTTTGGGTGGTTACAAATAAAATTTAACATTTGATTACTTGCTGTTGCTTTTCTTGTGCATTTAGTAGTTATTTTTTTATTCTTCAATATCAATTCCATTTCTGAAAATCTTAGTTTATTGTTTTTGGCTATTTCAATAGTAAAATTTATTCTTTTATTATGATTATTAAACTGTCTCATAATTTCTTCATAATTTTCTTTACCTGATATTGTTATTAAATCATCAATATAAATTTTAATCAATATAGGTTGAGTTTTTAATATTTTCTTCCATTAATTTATTGATACATATCCCCCTTTAATAAACCGAAAGGATTGTTTTGTTTGCACGGTACAAATATTGAAAACTTTTTTTGGTGTTTGACCAAAGTAACCCCTCGAGCATCAAAATAGGTTAGCACGGTATCTCCCAATAAATTCTGAGCACTACAAGTGGCTGGAATATTTTTGGATCAATTTAATTTTCTCATGCCCCACTCTCTCCCTCTTTGTTTTTTAAATGCTCGGAAAAAATATTTTCATTTAATTACCAAGCCGGGTAACTGCAAGGCTCTCATCAGGCAAATGTTCCGCAAGAGCGATACTTAACTGGCCCGTCACTCCACCGGTAGAAAAATATAAATTCGGAAATTAAAAAAAATACCCCGAGAGTTGGGGGGGGGGGAAGGCTATTGTCCGAGAAGGGACAGAGAGAGGAAAGGGGTGACTTTTTTCAAAACTTTTTTAACGGAGGGTACTAACTGCATATTGACCAGGGCCGGCCCCCCGAACCTGATTGGCCCGCGGCCAGTAATGGACAGCTAATCAGCTGCCGCTATCGGCCAATCAGGGCTCTCCCTGCCACGCCCACCCCTATAGTCTTCGATAGCTCCTCTTTATATCTTTCCTCTTTCGCATTTTTTTCGCTTCTTTTTTTTTTTTTTTCTTTTTTTAATTTATTCCCTTGTTTGGTTTGTGAACTCTATCACGGGGACAGTCCGCCATCTATCTCCTCCTCCCTAATCCTTCCTACACATGTCTCTCTCCTTTATTACCTTCGCGTTCCTTTTGTTATCAGGACTTGGGTAGGCGGGTAATCCGATTTATAATTCTGGCCGCAGCTGAACATTCCCATCCGATCGGGCTTAGGTTACCATTCATTCATCTGTACATTTTTAATTTTTTTTTTTTTTTAATTTCTTCATACAAAAGTTTCATTTTTGAAAGAGACGCGATTTAAAAATTAATATTAATTGAATATAATTTATAAATGAAATTAATATTTAATAATGTAATTATGTACATTACATTTAAATTATTTTCTACTTGGATCTCTCCTTTCACTTTTTTTTTTTTTTTTTTTTTTTTTTTTTTCTTTTGCATAGTAACCCTATGCAAGAGGAGTTTATTTGAAAAAGAAATGTGCGTATTCCATGCGATTAGGCATATTATACGCATAAATGTACATAAGATAGTTAGTAGTATTATTAAAAATTTTAAGATGGATTAAGAAGATAATACAAGAGAACAAAAACAAAAATTACAATACATTCAGATTATAATAAACAGAATTTTGAAAGCTCTTATAAAACAGGAAGATATTTAATGGTTAAAAGTTAGGAAAAACTAATAGGTGGACATTGGCTTTATACAAACAATGATTAAGTAATAGTTAATAATATAAAAGCTATAAAAATTAAGTACTAATAAAATTAAAATACTAATATTTAATATAATGCTAATACTTGATCCCTAGAATGGACTAGGAAACGTTAATAAAGGAATAGAATAAGATACAATACAGAATAAAATATTAGAAACATTAATAATATATAAAATATTAAGAGAATTGTAATAAATATAATACAACAAAGAATAGAAATAAAAGTAAGATACAAGATAAATGAGATTAAACAATTTTTTTGATAACAAAAAAGTAGTTATTTATAGAAATAGATAAAAAAGTTAGAAACAATTATAGGTAGAAATAAATGCATAAATAAAATATATAAAGTGAGCTTATGTAAACATGAATAGTGCATAGGATATCTAAATAACATAGAATATCTAAATTATTGTCTAGGCCAATAGTTGATAGGATATTTAATATCAATAATAGTAATTTACTAATAAGTTATAGTAAGAAAATATTGAACGCAATAGGTTTTAATAAATTTAGTAATGATATAGACACTAAAAACTATGAAAAACACGAAAATAAATTAAAATAACTATAAAACTATATATAACTATAAAACTAGATCTATATACATATAAACATTAATTAGTCATATACCTACTGGTTCCTTTCACTTGGTGAGATAAAAGTTCCTTTCATATATGGCAAAAAAATTAAAATGCAAAAGTTGACAAAAGTATTATATATACTGATTAAAGAATGTACGATGACAATTCGCCATTTGAAATGTGAAAGAAAGTAACTCATAGATAACCCCGGAGGATGGGCAAATAGCCCGAAACGTTGGGAAAACAAATAAAATTTTGAAAATACGGAAGAGACTCTTTTATTTAAAAAACCATTTAAATTATTATATAAATTATATATTTATATATTTAAGCTTTAATGTTTTCATACAGATTTCATTTATGGCACAGTCACTATATTAAAAATATATTTTAGTTATTAATAGCTAAATATTTACATCCTATGATGTACAATATAGTGTATATAATGTTATTATGATAAATTTTAATAAATATAATATAGACCATATGTTCAACACACCTGCCCCATCAGTGTTAGACTCCCCCAAATTCATATTTACATTTCTATTTGTTTTCTTACTTATTATTATTTCTTCTCCAAATAATATAGTTCGAAAGATTTTAGTTCGAAAGCTAAAATTGAATAATATTAAAAAATAACTATTGATAATAAAATTATAACATATTAATACATTTATATATACAATATCAAACCATCAACCATACTACTTCAGACCTCAGTAAATTCAGCTTTTATTAATTTTTTTTTTGTATTTAATTTTTAATTCGTCTAACTAAAATGTCTTATGAAAGATTTATATTTAATAAATAAGCTGCATAATAATTAGTATTGATTAAATACTTCTTAATTATTAACAGCTGAACATAAAAATCCTTTCTAATTTCGGTAATTATCAATTACAACTAATTTTAATTTTTCTTAATGTTAAATGATAATAATTTTTTTAACATATAAAGAAAAATAAATTTAAATATATATAAATGTAAATTTTCTTTTCTTAATTTTCTCTTAAAAAAGGTATGACTGCACTAGGCTCAATTTTAAATAACACAACGAATTGAAATGTAAATATATACAGAATGTCGCAGATAAAATGCCCTACTCGAAATATCCCTAAAAGGAATCGTTATAAAATAAAATATAATAGAGAAAAACTTAAGGAGGTGTTTGAGTTCTATGAATTGACAATCCATGTTTATAAGTATATATATATATATATATATATATATATATATATATATATATATATATATATATATATATATATACATATATATAATTAGCTTTTTTTTTCCTTACTATTGGATTTTTTCGGATTATAATAAGTAGACATGGAAGGATACAAAATACAACAATGTTGCAATCCTTTGAAAAAAGATAAAAAATAGTAAGAAATGTGACAAATCACAATATCCAGAACTAGACAATGTTTAAAAAATTTGTGACAAGTGTAGGAAAGAAATTAGTTTGATAAAATAGGCTACAGTTTAAGAAGCTTGATAGCTAATGGTTTTGTTTTTTTTTCACTTAAAAGCAAAACTCAAATTGTTCAATAATTATTTTAAGCATGAACCCATTGCTGTCCCATCATAATTTTATAGTACTTATTGATGACAACCTACTCTACTGAATTTTTTCAGATTTTTAAAAAAATAGCTTTTTGAGAAATTCAAATTTCAAATTTTGAAAAACATATTTCTCTAAACCCCTATTGGGATGCTTATCATAAAAAAGGTCATAGATTCAGTTTTAAAATGTCACCAATTTCAACTCTCTATCATGCCTAGAAGAGCTGCAATTTCAATTTCCAGATAATCGGATAGGTCAAAATTATGCGTTTTTTTCAATGGGTTTACATAGCTATATTTGGAAAACCGGTAGAGATATTGAGCTGATATTTGGTATTTTTCTTATTCTACAGAAAGGTATCCTATGTACCAAATTTTATTAAATTCAGAGATGGTGAGGGAACAAAGTGTGTTGATATGACATGGCTTAATGACTTAGGAAAAACAGAAAGAGTAGAAGTATCTTTTTATACTATTTTATTTGAAAAATATATAAACCCTACAGTAAATTATATAATCAGAATTTTAGTTTGAAAATATATTTTCATTGATCTAATACACACCTGGGCAAAAGGTATTTTAATTTTTATTTTAAAATACTTTATTTTAAATATCAAGTATTTAAAATAAATTTGAATAAAATGTATTTTAACCTAAATCATTTGAAATACTTTTAGTAAAATTATTTTAAATGCAAAATAAAAAAACTATTTTGCATTTTAAATGAAAAAAATTAAAATTAAAATTCAAAATACTTTTAAAACCTATTAGCTAGTGCATTGCAATTGATTAATAAATCGACAGTTTTTATTTAATTTTTTTTTTCGGTTGTCTTTGCTTGGTGTAATGTATCTGATACTCAGATCATCTTCGCTTTCATTTTGTTGAAATTATTAAATTAAATTTATTCTTCTACAGATCCGATCTGATTCGGAACCTATTTAAACTAATTGGGCTACCCATTAGACTATTCGCTATATCTAACGACCTCCGCACTATAGGAATTTCGGCAAATCAGCCCTAACGCAATCCTCCCACCTACTTCTCAGCCCTTACTTCCCTCAGGCGTTTTCCATTCGTCACCGCGCTTATTAATTTCTATTGAATTCATTTACCACTGTTTTGCAATTTCACACCCCAATTTTATTCATCTGTCTGCTATCATCTCACTTGCTCACCAGTCAATGTTAGCGACCAAGCTTTGCATTCTTAAAGAACCGAAGGAGAAATAATATTTTTGTAAACTCGAATTCTTCAGTTTTAAGGAAGATGGCGTGAGCTAAATAATTTCGTTAATGGCTAGCATTTCTTACCTCTAATCTTGCCAGAATTTCCTCTCCAATTTCGAACGACCGTCAACCTCTCGGAAAAATAATGACCGATTCTAACTTTATTGAATGTATCAGTCATATAAATTTTTACTAAGTTTACTGACTCTTTTGGTATTGTCTCCAAATTGAGATACTGTTTATGCCTTCGTGTAAGGCTCCAACTTAATTTACGATTTTTTTACTTTCGATTAAACCAGTAAAAAGTCTATCCCACCATAAAAAACCTATTTATTGTAAAAATTATGAGGAATCGGCCTTTTTATTTGACTCATGAAAAATCTTTGTTTCCTATTTCATGACAATCGGATATGGGGGTAAAGAGTTAATATTTAACCCTCCACCATAAAACCTATGCATGAAAACATTAATTTGAAATGAATTCATTAGACGTCTATTGAGATAATCAAAAACCACCAATGCGACTAAATTTGTTGAAATCGGATGAAGCAGTACAAAGTTAATAACTGCGCCTCCCCCCATAAAAAAAACAACAACATCAAACTGAAATAAATATACTTAATCAATATTTAGGAGATTTTTTAACTTCAAACAACCTACTTAAGATTTATTTTATTTTATTATTTAAAATACAAATGAAAATACTTTTTTTTAATTTTAGTATTTTAGAATTAAAATGAAAATACTTTTTTTTTTATTTGAGTATTTTAGAATTAAAATGAAAATAAACATGTGATTTATTTATTTTATTTTAAATCTAAAATACTAAAATAAAAAAAAAGTATTTTCATTTGTTTTTAAAATACTTTTATTTAAAATAATGCCCAGGTCTGATCTAATATAATTTTTCTACTAAACAAATATACATACATTTTAAAATGAATTACTTTATAAAATAAAACAAGGACATATTGATATATTAACAATTTAAGTAATTGTTTAACTCGTCAATGCATGTTAATTAACATATCAAATTTAATATCCTTATGACTAACATTTTCATTCTTTATTATCTAATTTTGTGTTTGCTCGCTTATGTATGAATTTTCCAATAAATTCTATTTTTTATTGAGCTTGTAAGAGTATTTAAATTGCGTATGAAAGATTTTTTTTAAAGTTTAATCTGAGAGAAAAAAATCGTTTTTTCTTCTTTGATGAATTTGTAATGAAAATCTGAACATGAAGATATTATTCAATAAAAATTAATAAATTGACACACTGTAATTTTTTTTTTCTTTTGGCTTATTTATTCTAAACCATGAGAGAAACCAGATTTTTATTTTGAACTGATTTATTACGCCCTGGAGAAAAAAATTAAATCATACAGAAACCAAGAATTTTTAAGATTAAAAAAAATAGGCCTATCCCTTACAATAATAATGATAGATTTATTTCATACAAAATAAAAATCGTGATAGAAATATATGGTAGGATATTATTATTTCTAAAACAACAAATATCAGATTTGATATATTTATTATTATTGATTTAGTTTTGTATTTGTTCATACGTAAAATCAGATTTAATAAACATTAATCAGCAAATCAAAAATTTCAAGAAGTTTGTATTAACCATACTCACTTGATTTTTTTGGAAATTTTGCGGTAACCATCAAACCTATTCACGACTATTTTTTATCAAACCTTCTTTTCGAGAGATATCCGACCATTCGTGTTGCAATCCAATTTTTCCATTTACCGAAATTTTATTTTCTTGCAGGTTACCTGCTTCAAAAAGAGTTTACAAAAAAGAATAAATAAGTAATTAGATTCCAAAGTTTTAAAGAATTAATATTGAGCAATACTTACTCTTGTTTTTAAAATTGAAAAATAACTTAACTTCTGTGATTTATTTGTTAGATAACTTAATTATTTCTAAGATAACATAGAAATTATTGCATAATATTTAACTTCTGTAATCATTCCTAGTCCACTTTGTCTTTATCAAATATTTTATTGATATCCAAATATCTAATTTCATAATTTTAAATTTTATTCTTTTCATATATCATTCATGTTTGGGCAGAAGGGGTTAAGTCATAAAAAAAATTTTTTTTTGTCTCGTCTTCTTAAAATTCATAATTGACTCTAATTTATTCGTTATTCATAATTTATTTCAGTCTCTGTTGAAAGAATATAGTTTCATTTATTAATCAGGGATAAAGAAATACATTTATAAAGAATTTATAATGATTTTCAAAAGCTTGGTAAATCGTTTATTCAGCTATTTCATGACTTAACCCCTTTTGACCAAACACCAGTGATATATTAATAATTCTATAATAATATCTGTACCTTGGTTCTAAAATGCCCAAATTTCCGAAATTGGAGAAATCGAGTTATGCAAACAAATGATCTCCCAAGAAGAAGTTCTTTTAGTGTAAAAAGGGTCACTGCCTTGGAATTGACTAACAAATTGATACCTAAAGTGAGCAGAAAAGAAAATTTACAAGAAGATAATGAAACTTTCGTAAATTGAAAAATTTATTTTGGCATTTTCTGGGAAATGTAAAAATGGACAGTGGCCCTTTTAGAACCAAGGTACAATATAATAATAATTCTATTATTTAATTACAATCTTGATTTTCTGTAATTATTTTATATTTCTTAATTTTTGCCACTTAGCCCGTGTTTGATATCCAGTTTTCAAATATGTAAAAACAACTAGGCTTAATTTAAATTGTACGGAACGAAAAACTTGTCGGCGATGGAGGCTCAACGCAAGCCTTAAAAAAACAAAAACAAAAAAAACATATATGTATATTATTAAATTACTTTATTTACACAATGTTTGGGGCTAGTATCCAGTACAGTTTTAAGAGTCCACAACCATCTGTTTGTCAAAAACGTTTTTTAAGTAAGATACATTTGTACTTGCTTAATTAATAATTAACATTTAATAATATTCTTCGGTTATCGTGGAGCTATTAGAACTATCGGAAACGGAAATAGTAATGGAATATTGAAACGTTGGGTTATAAAATTTGAAGAAAACATGGAAGTGATCCTTCATTTTAACGAAACCGGAAAACATTAACGCCTTATCACAAAAGTGAAAATAAAACAAGTGAACAAAACATATTTGTAATTGTATACAAAGCCATGGCCTTCTAATAAATATTTTACCGACAGTATTTTCCCTTAATATATTTCATTTGTATTAGAAATGTGTATGTAATAAATAAACCCGTTTTTATAATAAAATATTAGTTGTGAGTCTTATGTTACCTTATGTTATCCCGATTGTATACCTGTAAGTATACCTACAAATATATATACTCATTTATATACCTATATCATATACAACACTGTTGGGATTGCGACAAATTACATTCACATCAGCACTAAAAGTTTCACCCATTACAATCAAGCAAATAAATTTATTTCAGTCGAACGGTTTTTTAGTTTTTTTTAGCGGTGCAATTATTAACTTATTCCGGTTTAAACGAATTTTGACATACTAGTTGTTCATTTCGTAAATATAAATCTTGTGAGGATGATTCTACATAAATTCTATTTGTGATAACATTGAGGGCTTATAATTTTAAATTTAATCAAATTTTATTATAATTAATCCAATCTTAAAATGTGGCTGACCACCAATTTTAAATTATTTTTAAATAATTTATTTTTTGAAGAGAAAAGATTTGGCTCCGCCGGGAGTCGAACCCGGGTCTCCTGCGTTACATGCGAGGATGCTAACCGCTACACCACAGAGCTCGGCTCAAGGCAGAGCAAATCCTTCCTCTTCACTGATACCTACTCCCCCTATCTCACAAGTTTTGTGAGTAGTAGCGGGAGGTGGACAAATTTTGTCCAATTTATGATATTTATTGACAAAGTCAATTTTTTAAATTATTTTAATTAATCCAATCTTAAATTGTGGCTGACCACCAATTTTAAATTATTTTTAAATAATTTATTTTTTGAAGAGAAAAGATTTGGCTCCGCCGGGAGTCGAACCCGGGTCTCCTGCGTTACATGCGAGGATGCTAACCGCTACACCACAGAGCTCGGCTCAAGGCAGAGCAAATCCTTCCTCTTCACTGATACCTACTGCATGTAACGCAGGAGACCCGGGTTCGACTCCCGGCGGAGCCAAATCTTTTCTCTTCAAAAAATAAATTATTTAATCAAATTTTAATTAATGATTACGAAAAACCAATTGCGAAGATGATCTTAGAGATAGTTACATGACTGCAAGAAACGCAACCAACAAATAAAATATGAAATTGCTTAAGAAATTAATTAATTAAGAAAAACAATGCAATTTTTTTTAATTTAAAACACAAAATACTTTTTATTTTGTAATTAAAATACTTTCCGAGGGGTCACCTGTGGTGTAGTGGTTAGCATAGCAACCTACAATACTAAAGGTCGCGGGTTCGCGTCCCGTGGTGGCCCTTGGGTTTTTTAAAGAGAGTAAAAAATCTTTGTCTATGCCGTCCCTCGGATAGAAAGTAAATTGGAGGTCCCGAGCCTGCACGACGTCAAGTACTTGTTTAAGATCTGTATCCTAATAACACCTCGATACGCAAAATTTAGAACTCCCACAGTAGCATCGTCCGATTAGCCTTAGTAACATAAAAGGACGTTAAAGAAACAAAAAATACTTTCCAACAAATAATTTTAAACGGAGTAACATTTCATTAAAAAAAATACAATTTAAATAATTTATTATTTAAAATATTAAGTACTTATAATACTTTTGTCCAGTTATGCTCTCAAAAGTAAAAAGAAAAGTAGATTAGGTCTTGCTCTCATTACAAATGTTAACATAATAGGTACATATCTTGTTAATAAAAGATGGAAAAAGAAATATTATACATGATGCTAATGCGCCATGAAACATATAAACGAAAACCTAGCTGTGAAAGTAAGAATAGGATGAAGATTACAGAGCCATTAGGCGCCGAACATAAGAACACATTGAGTACACACAGGAAGTAGATAAGAGACAGGAAGTCGGAACTGTTGCTGGATACTGCCACCGGAATTAGGGAATGTATCAAGGAAGCATTGTGTCAAGCACCAAGGAGGGGGGGGGGGGGTCGCCATACATCTTCTATTGTTGTCCCTAGGTTTTATTTTCTCTCTATACTCAATTTCAGTTGTGCAACGCAATCTGTTTAACGTAGGGGTCTCCTGTGGTACAGTGGTTAACATTGCAACCTACAATACTAAAGGTCGCAAGATAGCGACCAACGGTGGCCCCTTTTTAATCCCTTTAAAAAATCCTTGGCCATGCCGTCCCAAGGTAGTAAAATGGAGGTCCCGAGCCTGTACGATGCCAGGTACTCGTTAAAGATCCCTCTCCTAATTATACCTGGAAAGGCAAAATTTAGGACTACAGGACCAATGTAGCATCGTCCGATTAGCCTTAGTGGCATAAAGTGAAGTAAAACAAAACAAGCAATCAGTTAAACGTGTATATTTAAATTTAGACAATTTTCTCATTAAATTCCAAATCTTTTTCTCTTTAAAACCAAAGTAAAATCAATTTTTACGAAGCAACGAATACAAAATAAATTAGCAAGATACAATTGTACTCAAATATTTGGCGTAACAATATGGTGGAGGTGAGGAAAGATATTTTAAGCCTCTCATTAGGAATATTCTATTTTTGTTCCTGTTTGAAATAACAGGAGATGATATAAATAATAATAGCGATGTAATACACGATGCAAGTAGAATATAAAATTTAAAAATACCATTTTATTTAACAAATATTGAATTAAAAATAGAAAAGGGGGTCACCTATGGCATAGTGGTTAGCATAGCAGCCTACAATACCAAAGGTCGGAGGTTCGTGTCCCTCGGTGGCCATAGGATTTTTAAAGGGATTAAAAAAATCGTTGGCTCGGCCGTCCCTCGGATAGAACATAAAATGGAGGTCCCGAGCCTGTACGATGTCATGTACTCGTTAAAGATCCCTATCCTAATTATACCTGGATAGGCAAAATTTAGTATTCCCTCTGTAGCATCTTGTGAATAGCCTTATACGTTATACAAACAACAAATATTTTTGTAGCTTTAACGTCACTTAATGCTACTAAGGCTAATCGGATGATGCTACAGTGGGAGTCCTAAATTTTGCCTATCCAGGTATAATTAGGATAGGGTTCTTTAACGAGCACCTGACATAGGCTCAGGACCTCCATTTTACGTCCTATCCGATAGAGAGCATAGCCAAGGGTTTTTTACTCCCATTAAAAACTCCTGGGGCCACCTTGTGACGCGAACCCGCGACCTGTAGTATTGTAAGATGCTATGCTATTCACTTAACTACCAGTGACCCCCCCCCCCCCATTTAAATGTTATTTAATATTAAGAAAACATAATATTTAAATACATATACTTTTTTTTTCATTCAATTAGTTCTCAAATACAATTTCTTTTGTCCAGTTACATTTTGGCAGTGTCCGAAAAATAAGGAAGGTGTTTATTTTATCTAAATCGATATTCTGACCCGAGGTGAGCAGTTGTGTAAGCCATTTTTTTGTGTCCGATGCGGGGGCTAAATTTTTATAAAACCACTCATTTCTTATCTGTTTTAACTGCAAAAGTTGTTCGTAGAAATTTTTTTTAATTTAAATCAAAAGAAGTTATGTTAATAATAGAAATGTTAAGGAGTTCCTTTCTTTTAGCACTTCACTTCAGACCTATAATTCAACATGTTATTCATATTTTAAAACTTTCATTTATTGTATACTTAAATAAATATATATTTTCAAGCCTTCTCCTGTTGTTTAAAACTAATATCTTACACCCAAAGGTTGTTTAATTTTTTTTTTTGTACTGGGTCATATTGACCCGAGGTGAGTAGTTAAGTACCATTGATTCAGGTGAGTAATTAAGGGTTAAAGGTAAGATAACCCTTGTATTAAAAAATTAAATGACTCTGATGTTATACACCAATGGTCGCACAAATAAAGCAATGGAAAACCTTCAGGAAATTTAGTCGAAAAGTTAGTGCGATTAATTTTCAAAGTTGAGTAGGATGTAAATTATATTATAAATAATAACACGGCATACGGTATAAATATTTATTTTTAAATTCTAGAATTGTTGTTAGAACGAACTAACAGTCGGAACAAACCGTCATAGTACATGTTTGTGACAAGGATGTTCGAGTACCATCTACGCTGGCCTCGAAGATTTCGGATTGTTCTCCTCACGACTAAATACAGGAGCGTTGGACTGGAGAGTTAGCCTAATATGGTTATTTCGGTGTTAAAAAGTAATCATTTTTGTAACCTTTTCAAATATTTGTGTATTAATAATTTGTGTGGGATTTAAAATTATTATATTCGTTAAATAAAAAATGTTTAACACGCATAAGTGTTACAATACAATTGAGTTCCCTATTATTCGATAAAAGAGCCCTACTATAGATAAAGATGGAGTGGCTACGGATAGGCGGCCCTCAATGGGGTAAAATACGGCAATGAATTTCGGGAAGAGGCTGAGGAGAGATGACAGAGTGGCCTGAGCGTGACAGCTGTTAGTGGGGGGGGATTCTGTCCCCCTCCCCCCTCAGGTACAGCTGCTGCCCTCTATTAGCTTCTTTATAATATAATTCCGACCCGTCCCTCAACCCACTCCTTTTCAAACTTTAAACGATCTTTCGGCCAAGGATCGCCTTTGAAGGAGGAGTACCCAACACCCACCATCTTCGATCCGTCAATTGATCCGACATCAAAACACAAAAAATATAACGTAAATGATTTTTTTTATTTGATGGTATGTAGGGTGAAAACAGCAATGATTATCAGCATTCACAAATTAGAAAAGGCTTAGCTATTATATGAGAGGGTAGAGGCCACACTTCTTTAAGAAAACGAAAGAGTTCTCTGGTCATCAGGTTTTCACCCAGTGCTTCAGCGATAAACCGAGGAATTCCTATCTGTTACATCGTCTCATTAAAAACTGGGCACTTTTCTTGTTGAGGCAAGCAACGAGTACCTGACATTGTACAAGATCGGGACCTCCATTTTAGGTCCTATCTGAGGGACGGCATAGCAAAGGATTTTTTAATGGGAGTGAAAAGTGCTAGAGCCACCTCGGGAACCCGCAACCTTTTGCATTGTAGGTGACCTAATTAACGTTTTTATGCTCATTTCCTTGCTTTTCAGCATCACGGAATTTTGCCACATAGCGGAACATTCACAGCCGCCAAAACCTTTCATGATGAACTACTTCCATGATAGCCGTGGCCTTCGATTACTCGATTCTCGAATTAGGCTCATCCTCCCTCAGCCGTCCTCCTTCCGGCGGTTGCCCTGGTAGGGGTCCTCTTCTTGCCAAATTGAAATGGGCAGGGTCATTAGCAGTTTTCCACCCGTGACGAAAGATTTTTAGTACGGGTAGCTCACTTCATTCACCGGCTGAGGGAAATCGTTCTCTGTGAGGAAGTAGAGCCCAGTTTCCCTCAGCAGTTTGGCCCTCAGTGGCTCACAGGCGGCCACAATGATGTGCTCGGCTATCTCCTGAACTCTGCAACTAGGTGAATATAATCTGGTAGAACCCACTCAGCCAACCGTGACCAAAAGATGGGGGAAATATTTTTTTTAGGTAGCAACTCACGTGGTATTCACCCACTGCCGGTTCCAATCTTCCCTTTTCGTAAAAAATAATTTCCACGTTACACTATTATATGGTCGGTATAATCCAGTGGCGGATCCAGAAATTTTCTGAGGGGGGCCTACTTTTTTTTTTTAAATTTCACGAGCAATGAAGGCCCTAATTTAAAATACATATTAGTAAATAATGACGTTGTAAATTACTGTAAATGTTTAAATACAATTAATTTCCAATTAGTGGACTTGAAAAATGACTAAATATAGCTCATTTTATATATAAATAGTAATACTGTGTGAGTGTCTACACCTCTCTGAGGGGGCGACCCCCGCGCCCCTTCCCTGGATCCGCTACTGGTATAATCCCATAGTGAAATAAGCGCCGAACATATTTGAGAAATTTTTAAATTTTTTGGTTTTGATTACCTATTGTAATTTTTTTTTAAATTATACTTCTTTATATTAATAGAATAATAATATGAAATACTAAGAGAAATATACTTTATTACAAAAGCGATAAAACTAAACACGACCATAATTTACAAAATTCAACTTAAACTTAATTTTCTAAAAATAGAAAGTTTGGCACTTGTTCACGAACCATATAGGTTTTCAGAAAATTTCCTGTTTTTCTGGTAATATGGACACCATGGTAAAAACTAAAATAAGTTCAATTTTATGGTATAAAACCAGTTTTTGTAGTAACTATAGATAAATATGAGTGAAATTTGTGTTAAAAAAATGAAAAGATATCACTTTACACAAGTTTCAGAAATGCCACTTTCATCAACATTAAATATAAGCTCCAACATAAGATCCCCTGAAAAGGTTGCCCACAATACCATCACAAATAATACCCAAATTAACACCATCGTCATTTTGTATAAAAAAAAAAAAAAAAAATATGCCAGATTTCACCACAAATAGTTAACAGAATCATGCGTTATATGTTTAACCAATGGTTGTAACATCAGGATAAAGACTTACATTTCAATGTTTTTGTACCTAAACGTTTATGTTGGCATAAACATAAAACACAAGACAACTCTTTAATCTGTTTGTTTTTTGTTATTTGTTTTAATGCATTTTGCTTTTGACATTTCTACTGTCTTGTTGGCATTTGATCCACATTGATACTACCTTTACCTCTACATTGTTACGGTCCTGCATTTTAATATGGAAGCGTGGATATGTCAGTCAATAGGTGGTTGTACGGCATAGTTTTGTTTCTTACATATCAAGGAGCGTTTGAACAGACTCAGAATTTTTCGAAGAAGAACACTTTTTTGTTTTTTTACCACCAAAAAAAACAAAAACCGAACAGTATTTTGGGCTTATGTTAAGGGTTTTTCGAATATTAGTCAAAAGTCGCTAAGATATTAAATACAAAGAGATAAGTATTTTTATCAGAGGGGCTCATAATACCACCCTTACCTCTGGACTGAACTCATGTGCATGTTAATAAAAAATATATATATATTTTTTTTTTTATTTTTTTTATAGAATTTTTATCCAATACTTCAATAAGCTTTTGTTTTCAGGAAAAGGAGGAGCCGTCCAATCACGTGATGGGCCGTTGAATGAATGGAGGGGGAGGAAACGTGCCAGAGATTTAGGAGGCAATGAAAAAACTAGAAGAAGAACTAAATTCGGAAATAAACGGAATAAAGGGGGGGGGGGGTGCACAGTGCACGGTACTGTTTGTGTGGGGGCCTGCACTCGGTGATTAGGGGGTCTTTTACGAGTCTGCGCCGCTTTACTACTTCAGGAGATTTTTTTTTTACGATCATTCCCGAAGAGAGGAGAGAAGAGGATGGGCCTTAATGAAATCCGAATTAAAGGCCATTAAATAATTTCATTGCTAGGATCTAGCGCTCTCTTTTAGTGCGGGGGACATAAAGCAGCCTACTTAGCATAGATATTAACAGATATGTCCGAGCCTCAACAAAGGATCCTTTCGCAATAAACCAGCTGCCATTTTTCGGTGTCGTATATCATCTGTAATTCACCCTCTCCCCCCATTCGCACTAAATCCCCCCCCACAACTTGAAGGACCAATCCGAACGAAGGGCTTATGTACGGTAAAGGGTCCCCGCATTCCCGGCAGTAAACCGGAGAACAAGATCAATGCGAACGTGATAGGACACTAATATGGGGATTGTGTGATATTGTAGCCATCGTGTGCAGGAGTTCACAGAATAACAATAGCACCTGATTTATCCTGCGAAATGAAAATATTTTGTAATCTCTTAAATATAATCCGCTTCCTGAAACATGAAGTATCTATTATAAGGTTCAACAATGAAATTGCTTCGGCTAGAAAAGAAGCAAATTCTTATGTAATTTCAATAGAACTAGTTACAAAAATGCTTTGTCAGCTAATTGTTTGTTTGATTAACGTCCCTTTATGCAAGGCTAATCGGACTATCCTATACTGGGAGCCCAATGACTTGCTCCCATTAAAAATATCCTAGGGCCACCGCGGGACGCGGTATTATAGTTGTAGATTGCTATGCTACACCATAGGTGACCCCACTTGGCCAGCTCTTGTTTTTGAAATACAGTTTCATGAAATTTTTATCGTCTTAATTTGTACTTTTTGGGAAATGATTGAATTTGACCAATATTCTAACTGAATATACGCTATTCATGAATTGTTTTAAGCTTAGTTATAAAGCTGTATTATTTCATAACAGTAACCAACTTCCCTCTATTCCTGTTACTCATGCAATTCACGTGAAGATGACTTACGAAATCATGAAAGCCATCCTTTACTCAATTATATCTAGCAATGAAAAAATATTATTTTTTAAATTATTTCCGAATTAAAATAGGTACTCTAGTTTCCAGCGATTAAAGAAATCACCCTATTTGTATCAAATACTTTATTCTCTGTTTGTAGTTACATAGGAAAATTGAGAATGCAATTGAAACTTCACATACGATTATCCAAAAACCAATACGATTGTACATTACCAATACATTAATAGTATATTAACTGTGAGCAGTATTGTATAGAGGGAATACGATTCACTATTAACATCTATAATAAGCATTGTTTTCTTTGTTGTGGTACTGACTATTTTTTTAAACAAAATTTATAGATTAATGACAGCATTCGATAGATAGAGGAAACATGCGTCCATTCCTTTCAGATACATTGATTTCGGTAAAATAAATAAAATTAATTCATTCATTGAATCGATGATAATATAAGTTGTTGTTACATTAGACAACACAGACCCGAAAGAAGACGCAGACAGCCATTGGCCAACGGATCGCCATGGTGACCCAGAGGTGAGCAGACAGCTGGCTGGAACGAGGACCGGTACCGCTGTACCTTTGTCCAGAACCGGTACCTCGTGAATGGGCCGGTCCTCAATGGCCGCCGGCAGCCATTCATTCACAACTGGCTACAGTTATATAAATATATTTACTTGAGGGTAGGTAACAAACAGCTATTGTTGACAGTTTTATGTTGCCACACCCGGGTCTGGTCTAAAAGACTGGTCACTTCATATATTTACCAAAGAATATTTCTAAAGATTTAATTATATAGGGGAGAGCGAGGTTGGTTGGCAACAGTTTTCACTTTTTTGATTGTTGAGTCGTTCCTGTTAATATGATCCCAAGAGGGATGATACCACTGTAAACTCCAAGCATTAGAGTATTTCAAGTATTTTTTTCACCACATAATATTTAATACTAAGATTATAGAAAATTGAAGAATTCGTCAATCCAGAGTATGCCAATTAACCCCCTATGTGGGGCAGGTTGGCCAAGAAGGTAGGATTGTTTAGCCATCTCATTCAAGTACTGCCTGACACATATTATTGTTATTAAAAGATGCACTATAATGGTATAATAATTTTGATTCGGTTTTAACCAGCTTTTAAGGGAAAATAGAATGACAATGGAAGAAGATAGAAGTTTAGACTCTCGTCACTTTGTGCATAAGAAAAATTGCTCTCATCCTCCTTGCTGGAACTAAAGACAATTGTTTACTATCACCTTTGTTTATGTTTACCTTGCTTTTGTGAATTGCTACTGCTCCAACAAACCCCAGTTGAAGAGAGCCAACTAACCCCACAGGAGAAATAATATGAAAGATGGCTGCCAGGACAGGGGAGAACAATCAAACAAGAAACTGGTAAGTCGGAAGGTTAGGTTTTTCAAAGGAGTTTGGGGCTATGTAAACAGAATCGGAGTCAAATGTTTTGCCATTCCTTTAAACCAAATTTACTGAACATATAAAAATTTACTTACATGTAAAATCAATCAATGAAGCACACTCTTCTCTACACTGTTAGCATCGGATTGAAAACTCAGGACAAGACTCCTGAAGTCGAGCGGGTCACATGGTACAATGGTGGGGTCTTCACAACAGGTGTGACGGAAACTATAAGCCAATGGCCAACCTACCCCTATGCCAACTAACTCCGCTCTCCCCTATAGTCAATTTTGATATATCCGGTAAACTTAATCGAACGCGTCGATTAAAGTGGGCTTGCAAATTGCGATTCTTAGTAGTGAACGATTGATAAGATAACTAAAAGATTGATAAACGCTTTGCTGTGAAACGCCCGAGGGGTAGGCCTTGGCGAAGGTGGGAGGATTCGGGATTGGACGGGAGTAGGGAGCGATTGATATTGTGTATCGGGCCTTCGGGTTCGTTAATTCTTTATTCTTTCTTTAGATTGTTACACAGGATCGTTTGAAAAATAAATACGAGCAAGGAAATGGGTGCTACATTTTCCTTACTTCTATCACCAATGTTGGTGTTTTTTTGACTGGTTTTTGGCATATCCATAATCTAACATGCTTATTCCACGTCGAAAAGAAGATAATTACTACTAAAAATACTATTTTTTTTTTTATAATTTTTTATGACACGTGAAGTTTCATTTCAGTGCTGCATTCTAGCTTTTATTATATCTACAAACAGGGATTAGATGAAATATCCTTTGACCACAAATAGTCTACCATTGGGGCAGTTAGTAGCACTGGTACTAACTATAACTCAAAAGTAGTCATCCCCTCCATAAAATAATATGGTAAATCGCATCTTATGCGAACGGAACTATTGATACTATTGTAGACTATATTTTGGCATTGTAGGTACTGTCATTTTGATTTCAACTAAATAAATAACTCCAAATTAATATATTTTAGTTGCGACCACCTCTTGCCAAAGTACGATATCTTTAACCTAGATGATGCATGGAATTCGAATACAAAAATAATCTAATTTCCCGTTTTCCTAGTAGATTATTATTGGGCTGAAGGAATACTTCCCAAAGTAGTCTTGGAAATAATATTTAACATGATCCAAATAAAAATAAGGTCTGTGGTTAGATAAATCTAAATGATGAATTTTTTCGGCCAGCTGTGGAAAGTTTACAAAAATGTTTTCGTTGATTTTGGAATTCTACTTAATATATTAATTATAAATCTACATCTATAACCTATCCCTGATAACTTCGAACTTTTAATCTTAAAACATTACAACACACCATTCTTTTTTTTCAGGACTTAAGGAACATTTCTAGACACCCCATAAACCTTCTTCGTAAATTAACTCTTTTCAGAAGACATAGTAGTCAGTCATACCTACTATCTTGTAGTCATCCGAGTAAATTGTTATCTTTATAAATAAATATTTATTTTTAATGTGTTCCCGCTAAACAAATATTTGGCAAATAGTCTTTGTGTGTGTCTATGTGATTGTCTTTACAACCTATCACATTTCATGATTAAATCTTGATCCCTTCGAATAATTAAATAACTATTGCTTTAACGTAATAAATATTATATTATGTCTTGAAAATGCGTATAAATGTATACCTCCAAACATACTGATAAATCATAATGGACTATTACAGAATGTAATGTACATCCAGAAGTTGTACTCCGAAGAACCAGAGAGGCTGGGCTACGAGCGTGCTTAGCATAGATATTAACAGATAGGAAAGCGGGACAAAGGCCAGGAACATCTGGGACCAACTTTCCCCGCTCCCGATCTCCCTGGAGTACGGAGGCAGAGTTGAGTTCTCTCTTCTTCAGGACAACTGCAACTCATAACAAACTCTTCTCCCTTCCTGCATCCCGTCCTGTTGGAATAATAAGCTTGGGGTCTGTGGTGTTGGCAAATGGAAAGAGATATGTGTTAAGGTTGACTTCCGATTGAAATAGAGTGCATAACTAACACGTCCTCATTAAGAAAAAAATCTATATGTCGAGCGCATGTGACGTACCTACTCCAGAGGTACTCGACATAAACGGTAAAATTATTTGTTTTCATATTGTTTACTGTCCGTCTATGCTGTACACCTAATCGGACGATCCAACAGTGATACTGATTTTGGCTATCCAGGTATAATTAGTCTAGAGATCTTTAACGAGTACCTGAAATCGTACAGGCTCAAGACCTCCATTTGAAGGAGGGCACAACTGTTTTACGCCCTTTGAAAATCCTAGCTGGCGTGCTACGAACACGCGACCTAATTTGGAGTAGTGAGCTGTGCTGACCACTAAACCATATGTCACCCCCAGTAAAATTTTTAATAAGCAATGATACATCTTTATACAACTGCATGAACATTCCAACATCCAAATTGTTCTGAATTATGAGTAAATATTTAGGTATTTTCTCCTACCTCTAAACGGAAGTGAGCTAATTTCTAGCCCAGCAGCTGAAGAGTATTACTCATTTTCCCTCCAATGGGTGATATATCTTGCATTAAACCCATCTTAAATTCAAAATAGTCAATTAATGACAATAAGGTTTCTCAAAGGCTTGGGTTTTTCATACAGACCTTGATTATAGGCAAGTTATCAACAAGAAAAATTTTACCCGATATTTTCTAAGGTAACGACAACCTAGTCAGGTTTGTGCTTGTTCGGGATTGTTTTACTTCAATGTTTTTAAAATGTAAATCTGTGCTTACAGCGTAAAGTGTATTAATTTCTTTGCAGAATTCCAACAATTTGTAGACGGGACCTTGATGAGTATACTAGAACATTCAGGTCATTGCCAACCGTGTTAAGTGCTGAATAAACTGATCTTGGAAAGTTCCAACATTTTCAACCACATTTTTTTGGACTAGAAACGTTGAAAATCACAATAAAAAATTAAAAATTGTTTAAATACTAAAAAGTGGAGTTTGTAATGTTCACAGAAAATCTATATAATGCTAGAGATTAGTGTTGAGTTGCCTTCCGCTGGCCCTCCTGAAATCTTTGGTCTCTTGGGACATTTCTTATTCAGCAGGGGAATGGAAATATGAAACCGACATTGGAATTGAAGGACTCAGATCTCAATCAGGATTTCGGGGTCTTGTATAAAAAAATTGGCAGGTGTCATCTAAGTGTTCTTGAGTAGCCCTAATAAAGTCCCAAAAAAATCCAGATGCTACAACATTATAGAAAGATCAAACATTAAAATATCATGCCCTCCAATCAAATCATACAGTCACCCAATACCACAAACAGGTAATGTATCATAGATGGAACTTGCTCTTGACAAAGGGCTGACTTGGGGCCCCAAAATCATGCTGAAACGCCAAAACGCTAGACTAAACTCTATAATACACAGACGCTCTAAATTACCCCTCAGACAATAACTTAAAATATACACATCTATTTACTAAGATCAATATCGACCTATGCTAGCCAAATTTATGGACCTGCCAAGACTAAATACAATACAAAAGTTTCTATCTCAATATTTAAGAATAATAACGAACTCATCCCCTTACGTTTCAAATGAGGCCCTTCACAATTACTTAAGCGTTTCAACTGTGACTTTTATAAAGACTTTTATGGAATTAACGGTTCCAGGACCAACTACATGAACACACCAACGAATTTGCAATAGATATAGCAAGAAGTGATATTCCTGACATTTCTCGGCGAAAGGTGAAGAGGAGTTGGATGGAGGAGCTCCTAGTCTGACAAAATAAATCATTTTAATACCAGGAGGATGAACTACTGGATGCTTTCTTCCTCATTCCTAACCATGCCATATTTAACTTAGTTTAGCTCATTTGCCTATTGTTATTTTACAGGTGCCATTAAAATTGTTTAGTTAAAAAAAAAAGTATTGAAATACATTTCTGTTTATTTATTTAAATACAGGGTGTTTCAGGTTTATGTCTCCTAACTGAAAATACGAATTCAGGATAAGAAATAAGATAAAATTTCCGATCTATAAAACTATTCTCATCAACGGTATAACGGTATGAGATATTAACGGCGGCATTAGCATCTCCGTTGAAAAATAAAACACACAATAAAAATGCTTATTTAAGTATATTGGCTTATAAAATAAATTTAAAGCATAATAATGTAAACCGTGTAAAATCGTCGAACAAACTGATAACTGGTATTAACAAAGGTTGGTATTTAAAAAGTTGGTAGTGGGAATTCCAGATGGTAGTCATATGTGTAGTCAAAAAGGACAAAAAAGCTCTATTATGCTAACAGTTGGCCCTTTTCCGACCATGTCAATCTCCTCTCATCAACAGTGACATGTCTGTGATATGCTCATGGTTACGGTGGTTATGCAGAGATCAGAAGAAGAACTCTCACTTTCATAGGTGTTTAGGAAGGGGTTATGTACTGGGTGTCTCAGACCTAAATAATATAAAAAGGATAATAATAATCTAAAATTAAAAAAAAAAAAAAACTCGTTCCTTTAAATTTAAAAAAATAGTTTCTTTAACATAAATTAAACTTTTTTCTTCTCTTCTACTAAAATTTGAAAAATCCTAATGTTGAAGACAAAAATATTTTATTATTGTAGAACCTTATTAAGTATTAAGGCTCTAGCGCGCTTCCTCATTGCCCCAGCAGTGGCATTCTCTAGCGTGTTTTTCATCAGAAAAACTTCTTTCAGACACAAAAGGTGAAGTGCAATTGTATCATGGGTTACACCACTAAAAAGCTAACTAAATTCCGCAGTTTTTATGAAATTTGACAGCTTCTAGGGTGCTCCAGTGGGGAGTGAGAAATTTTCAAAATTTTTTAAAAATTTAAGTGTTAATAAATGTTTTGTGTTTAGCGCGTTAAAAGTCCCACCGAAAGTGGATTTAAAATAACCAGACCCATCTCATCTTTTAGAAAATTTAATTTTGATTAAGAAAAGATCATCATTTTTTTTTTTACGCTAAACCAAATTAGAGAAAACTGTTATTTTTCAGAAAAAAGTAAGATTTTAAAAATAAAAACAAAAAAATTCTATCTCCTCAACAGATTGAGATAGGAAACTTGTTTCTGCACCATTCTACCCCGTTTAACATCCAGTATTACCCATTTTTTTTTTTTTTACACTAGGTCTGGGACACCCAGTATACAACCAATAAAGCCCAAAGGACCATTTCCAGATGAAATATTTTTGTTCCCTTATTAATTCCTCGTACTGAGTAATATTGAATAAATATTACCTTCTTCCAACATCGCCTAAATATAAAATCTAGAAATTGACGATAACAAACCAGTGAAGAAAAGATTCGTTATTTATGCACATCTCAAAACCTATGCATAGATCCAAGAAGGCAAAATGGTATAGTGAAGAAAAGAATACAAAATAAAGAATATTTGAATAATATCGTTAAAGTGTTCGTGCAGATTAAAAAATAATAAATTGATTAAGTTAAAATTCAATAAAATATTCATTAATAATAATAACCGAACGAGCACCGTTACAGTGAACAACCCAATTTACTCACAAAATGGCTTTAAATTAAAAAATCGCCCCCCTTTGTCTCTCTTCTTCGTAAATGGAAATTTATTAAACTCGAATCCATATAATGGTGATTAAAATTGTAAAGTACGAAAAATTAAATATCCCTTCAAAAATAATTACTGCTTTACAATTTTATCCGCCTGTTGAGATTTTTTGAGAAGTTTCTTCTTGATTAATCATACGATCAACTCATTCTATAATTAATGTAATATTTTGTATTATATATCACTGGTGTTTGGTCAAAAGGGGTTAAGTCATCGAATGTGAAGTTTAAACACCGATTTACCAAGCTATTGAAAATCATTATAAATTCTTTCCGATTGGTTTTCTTTATTCCAGAACAATAAATGAAACTATATTCTTTCAACAAAGACTAATAAATTATGAATAACGAATAAATTATAGTCAGTTATGAATTTTAAGAAGACGAGACAAAACAAATTTTTTTATGAGTTAGGCCCTTTTGCCCAAACATGAATGATATAACTTGCTAAAACAGGTATGCTTTGCATAATCATACTGTAATAATAACTTTTAGAGACACAAACAAATTTATTCCGGTGAAAGAATGAATTTTGTGAAGGAACATAAAAATATCATTACAAATAGTGGCCTACTTTTTTGTTCATTCTTTTAAATCTTATATATGAAGATAGTTAGAATCATCTAATGAACATTGAATATTTCTTTGGAGATATGAAGGGATATAACGGTAGAATAGTTATTTATTATACAAGTGACGAAAGTAGATCATTTTACAACTCGAGTGAAACGTTTACCCACACGAGCGAAGCGAGCGTGGTAATTTCACGAGAGTTGTAAATTCTACTTTTTTCACGAGTGTAATATTAAATCTTTTCTGTAATCGTGTAATACATGATCAGATCTAACCAGAATATGAACAAAATTAGGATGTTGTGAAGATTATGGTATGTTGTTGGTAGGTTATAAGCATGGTTATAAACAAGTTATAAACAAGTGCAGGTTATAAACCAGGAAGGTAAATATTATTATATTTAAATTTTAAAATATATTAATTATTTCCACCAATAATTCATCAACATTTCAATTTAATATTATCTTGTTAAAATAAATTCTTACAATGTTAAGAAACATTTAAAAGCATTTAATTTCCAACTTCAAATTATTTTTTAATTTATACTTATTACTAATTAAGAAGGCAATTCACTTTCTTCACTTGTGAAGAAAGTAATCACTTTCTTCACTCTATTCCAAAATGTTTCACTTTCTTCACTCATTTCAGTTTAGTAATGTTACCATTATTCAACGATTACAGAAAAAAACATTTACTGGACTACGATATGAAAGGTCGACGGCTTGCGTCCCGCGATGGTCCTAGGATTTTTTAAAGGGAGTAAAAAATCCTTGGCTATGCCGTCCCTCGGATAGGACGTAAAATGGAGGTCCCGAGTCTGTACGATGCCATGTACTCGTTAAAGATCCCTATCCTAATTATACCTGGATAGACAAAATTTAGGACTCCCACTGTAGCATCGTCCGATTAGCCTTAGTGGCATAAAGTGACGTTAAACAAACAAACAAACATTTACTCAAAATTAAAAAAATGGTGTTAATCTATTAATGATAGTCCCATTACAAAAAAAAAAAAAGTGGATGTGGTTGTTATTCGATCAAACAGCAACGTTCTGTAAAAGTTTCATATTTATTATTTCGCTAATTTACTCAAGATGATACGGAGGCCCAGTCTCTTGTTTACTCTGGACTCAGAAGCCCTGAAGAAGATGCACATGCTGGAATTGATACGTTAAGAGATCAAACTGAAAATCCTGACTATTTATCAACCTATTGTAAAATTATCTACAAAAATAATGGACGATAAAAAAAAACAACTTATTTTTCCATACTTTATAATATTGTAATGTAAAAAGTCCTTAAACCTTTTGTTGGAAAAAGCTAACAGCTGGGGCATAGCACGTGTTTGTGACTACGATGTTCGATTGCCATCCACGCCGTTGTAAGAGGTTCAATAGCATCCTCCTTCCGACTATATATAAGTAGCTATTGACTGGACAGTTAATCTTGGTTGTTAAGCTAGGTTGGCTACATGATTGTATGTTGAAACGTGATTATTCCTGTAACCTGCTCGAATATTGCTGTCGTTATAATTCGCGTGGCATTAAAATTTGTTTTTTTTCTTTGAATAAATATTGTTTTACCTACAGTAGTTTTTCCATTTGATATATCAACATAATAAGTAAATAGGGCCGCTATTTGGCTCAACAGTAACGTTCTCGTAAAAGTTTATGAATTATCGATCCGCGACTTTTCCAGTTTCTAGGTAGTTCGCCGCTCGTACTTTCAACCATGCTATAGTATTTGCATGCGCCTCTGCCGATGAATCTTTAGGCACTGTAGGTATCTTTGACACTGCAGATTCTTCTGGCATATCGCACTTTTCAGTTCTCGTGGCTTACAGGGAAAAAAAAGAGAAAAAAAAATCTGCTTAACTCACTTACACTGCTTTCTGCTTCTGATCACTCGATCTCCCGGGTTTCGGCACCAGTTAGTGTTTGGTTTGTTTAGAATGAATATTTGTCAAAGAAAAGTTAAGAGGAAACTAATACAGAATGAAATAAGCTGGTTTTATTAATAAATACAGCAAGAATAATTTACAACAAACGTATAACCTACCTAATCATAATTCTTATCTAACAAAACATGTTTTTATTAGTGAAAAAGAAACGTTAAATTAAATACCTACGTACTCCTGTCTTAACTTATCAGATTTTTAATCTGCAAATCTTATTCAAATGTATTCCAACCTTGATCCTAACATGTCTTGGATGTGGTATTTATCATTATGAAGACAAAAATCAGGGAATATAAATTGCAGAAACCGGGTGCCTCCTCCATGCTATATTCGGATGAAATTTACATCGCATTGTAAGATATGAAAAAAGTTTAGCCTTGAACTGATGTGGAAATAAGTTTGCTCATGAGATCGGGGAGATGCTCACCCCGCCATCGGTTCTCTTGATGATCCTCTTCCACACCAGGACGATCGGGCGAGGGCCTTAATGAAAAACAAGAAGAGGCTGAACAAACCGCGGCACACGACTCGGCGATATGAAGCAGCCTTTGTCACAGAAGGATATTGAACTTTTTGCTGAGCCTCTTTAATACAACTCTTCCAACCACAACAGCCACTGAGTAAATATTAATTGTGCCTCTCCAGGGCCAGTTAGGTAATTATCTTGTGCCTCTCAGCACAACAAAATGTCCTGCATTGTGTCTACGTGTGTCCTTTAGAGACCTCTGTTTAAAGGGTCAGTTGAACACGATTGAAACTAACTTTGCTATGTAAAGCTCAACTCCTATATCTATAGGAATTATTTACCAAAGATATTAATATACAATATAGTTATTATTATAAAATAGTATAGCCAGAGTTGGGCAAAAAGGAGTTGAACTACAAATTACAAAACTACTGACACAGTAGTTGGGAAGTTGTTGAAACTATAACTACTTTTGTAATTTGTAGTTGATGGACCACAACTACAACTACTCTAGTTTCAAAAAAGTAGTTGCATTTTTAGAACTACAACTAGTAGTTGCAACTGTAATTATGCAGTCTTAGTTCAACCTTCGATCGGAAAGGATCAACGTAGTGGAGGCTCTCCGAACAGATAAGATTTCTAGTTTACTTTACATACATTTATTTTTATTTAAATTTTTCAGAATATTATTTTGGTTTTCTTAGTTTAGTAATTCTTATAGTTCTTTTATTTTATTTTTATTCTTTTTATTTTAATAAATAAATTCAAAATGTCTGGCACCAGTGATGGGAGAGAGGAGATTCCACCTGATAAGGAGAATAGTATTGAAAATAATTTAACTGTTAAAGATTTGATTAAGAATTCGGACAATGAAATAGAAATGGCTCCGGCTGACGACAAAATTAATATGAAAGATAATGAAAAAAATAACCAAATCTCTCTTACTCGTTTATATGAGGAGAGTGACTTAGGGCCTTATTTTGTTTTTGTGGAAAGCAAATCGACGGAAGGGGTCGGAGTAGGTCGAATCCATCCAATGACATTAGGAAAGTTATTAAACGAATCCGCTCCGGAAATATATAATAATATTATATCTATTACCAGGTCTGGACGTAATAGAATAAAAGTCGAAACACGTTTAGGGTTACATGCTAACGCATTAGTAAAATCTGAAATATTAAAATCAAAAAATTTTTTAACGTACATTCCGCACTTTATGTTAGAAAGAAAAGGCGTTATCAGAGGGATAGACATTGCTTTATCAGAGGAAGATATTTTCAACAATATAAAAACGTTGTACTCCGAAACTCAAAAAATTATTCGAGTAAAAAGATTCACAAAGAAATATTTAAACCGAGAAACTAATGAATACGAACTGAAACCGACGGGCACGGTTCTGATAACTTTTAGAGGTCAGTTCCTCCCAAATTACATTAGTATTCACCACGTAAGATGTGAAGTGCACAGGTACATTCAATCTGTCGTTCAGTGTCGGAATTGTTTTCGGTACGGACACTTTACTACACAATGTAAAAGTAATACACCCAGATGTTCAGATTGCGGTGAAAAACATGTCAAAGAAGAGTGTCCCCCTGGCACTCTATTAAAGTGTATACATTGTAAACAAAATCACTCTTCCCTTGCTACAAATCTTTGCCCGGAATTTATAAATCAGAAAAAAATAAAAGAAGTAATGGCTACCCACAATTTGACTTACATGGAGGCCAAAAATTCACTAGAAGGCAAATCGTATAGTTGGGCCGTTTTAAGGCAAACACCCGAAACTTTCCCAACATTAGATCAAGCAAACAATAAACAAAATTTTTACAAAACTAGCCCCTCAGTTAAAAGTAAAATTAGTGTCAATAAAAGAATTCGGGTCTCAAGTCCGGATAAACATCCCGACATAGATCCTACGGAACAAATCAGAAGAGAGATAAACAAGAGTTACACAGTACCTTTGTACCCTTCGAACCCAATTCCTTCAAATTCAAACACTCCTAGACCTAAACCTATCGGAACTCTATATTCAAAACCGAATAAAACTGTTCAGATTACAGAGGCTATTTATTCAATAGTTAGTTCGATAATGTCTGATAAAAATTTAACAATCTCCGAGGAAGAAATTAGAAACATGATTAAAGAGAGAGGAGAAAGCTTATTTATAAACCAGTGAATCAGTTAATAATAGAATTTAATTAATTTTTCAAATCTTCTTTTATAAAATACTACAAATATGCTTAAATCATTCAAACTTCTACAATGGAATGCTAGATCCGCAATAGCAAATAAAAATATTTTGGAATATTTCCTTTTTGAAAATAATATTGATGTTGCCATGATATCAGAAACCTGGTTCAAAAATAATAAATATGTGAACTTTCGGGGATACAATATTATAAGGAAAGATAGATTAGATGGCTGGGGAGGGGTAGCCATTTTAATCAGGAATAAATATAGCTTTATACAAATAAAAGACTTTCATACAATAAATAATATGGATATAGTAGCCGCCAAGGTCGCTCTAAACAAAAATTTGAAAATTAACATAGTTTCTTATTATAATCCTCCTAAAAATCCAGTAGATAGAGATAATTGGGAAAAATTTATTAGAAGTTTCGATTTTCCATTAATATTTTCTGGAGATGCAAATCCTCACCATTACCAGTGGGGTTGTAGTTTTTGTGATAAAATAGGAAATGAATTAACATCTGCCGTCGAAAATACAAATTTAATATTGTTGAACGATGGGTCCGCCACATACGTAAATAACCGAAGTCAAAACAACAATATTGCACTAGATATCACTCTCTGCTCACCCAATCTAGTAAATAATATAGAATGGAAAGTCCATAACGATCCTTTAGGTTCCAATCATTTACCGATAGTAATGGAGATCCACGATAATCATTTCAATGATAGCGAATTTAGTAAATCAACCAGAAAGTGGCAAATTAAGGATGCGAATTGGGACCATTACGTCACATTTATCACAGAAAACACCCATTTGTTATCCGATAACCCTACGTATGATCAACTCATTGAATTTTTGAATAATTCGAGTTCACACACAATACCTAAGTATAAAGAAAGTTACAGGAAAAAATTTAGTAGAGGTTGGTGGGATAAAGATTGTAATATTTTGCTGCTAAAAAGAAAAAATGCCTATAAGGAATACAAAAAAGCACCAAATTCTTTTAACTTTTTATCATACAAAAAAGCGGATGCGGAATTTAAAAGACTCACGAGGGATAAACAAAAACAGTCTTGGCGTAAGTTCTGTGCAAGTATCAATAAATCCACACCGATAAAAGATATCTGGCACAAACTAGCTTTACTTAATAATCGTAAAATTAGTAATCGTTTACCCGTTACAAACGATGAATGGTGTGAAGAATTTATGGACACATTGGCCCCCCCTTTAGTAATTTTTAAAAATAATATAACTGGTGATAATTGCGAAGAGTTTTCGGATAACAACTTTCAACTGATGAAAGACTTTACATTGCAAGAACTCATAAGTTCTTTAAAAAATAACCCAAATACAGCTCCGGGATTAGACAATATTCATTATATAATGTTGTCTAAACTTCCTAAAAAAATTAAAATAATGCTATTAAAAATTCTAAATGAGGTTTGGACATTAAAGAAAATACCTAACTCATGGAAGGAGTTCAGTGTGTTACCAATATTGAAACCGGAAAAGGACCCTTTTAAAGCTTCCTCGTACAGACCGATCTCCTTAAGCTCCTGTGCGCTAAAGACATTTGAAAGGATGATTAAATATCGAATGGAGTGGTGGTTAGAATCCCAAAGTAAATTACCAAGTTACCAGTTCGGTTTTCGTAAGGGTAAATCAACAATAGATTGCCTTCTTGAATTAAATACAGATATACATACAGCTTTCACGTCAGGACAAAAAACAGTAGCCCTATTTTTGGATATTACTAAGGCATACGACACAGTTCCGCTAAACATTCTCGAAAGTAAAATGAAAGATATGGGATTCCCTAATAAATTTGTAGAAATGATCATCTGTTTGTACAGCGATAGAAAATTATCACTAAAAATTTCAAATACCATAGTTACGAGTAGAGTGACTCAGATAGGTTTACCGCAAGGAGGTATTCTGAGTAGTTTATTATTCGCAATCTTCACGACCGATTTAAGAAAATATATACCGCAAAAAGTATCAATCTTACAATTTGCCGATGATATATGTATATATACTTCTCATAGAGATATTAATAAATGTTTAGAGTTACTGGATGGGACCGTAAAGGAATTAAGAAAATGGGAATTAAATACCGGAATGTCTATTTCATCTACTAAATCAGTGATATGCCCCTTCAGTAGAGAACGTACATTTCCGCTCAATGAACATGTTCAATTAGCAGGGATTTCCTTCCCTACAGTTCATACCGTGAGATTTCTAGGTGTGTACTTTAACCGTAAACTAAATTGGAAACAACACATTCAAGAAATCACTAATCGCTCCGAAAAAAAATTAAGTATCCTAAAAATGATTAGTTATAACAGTAAATGGGGAGCGGATCCGAGCATTTCTTTATTATTTTATAGAAGTTCAATAAGAGCTATATTTGACTACGGGGCCGCAATATATGGCGAAGCACCCATTACCCATCTGCGGAAGTTAGACGTAATACATAATAGGAGCATAAGAATATGAAACACCATTAAAGATCAGGAGACAATTATTAACAGATAGAATCCTATTTAAAACCTATTATAACAATCAAAAATGCTTCAATAAAATAGTAAATCTAAATACCCTCATATTAAGTAGGTCATACTGGCAGAAAAAGAAATATACTCCCTTAATTTATAATAGTTTTTTAAAATATCATCAAACAGTACGGGATGTATATACAACGGAAAGACTCCCACAATTTCAAATACAATATGAAATGCTACTACAACAATTTAATATACATTTAGAAATTAAGGAAAATACATTCCCCCATTCATTAATAGCCTCTAATACTATAGCCTCGATCGTCGAAAAATGGCCTCACCATGTCCGTATATATACAGATGGCTCAAAGATTAACGATAGCGCAGGATGTGCAATATATGTACCTAAATGCAATCATTCCGCTCAATATAAATTACCTAACGGATGTTCATCGTATAATGCAGAATTGTATGCCATATTAGAAGCAATCAAATATATTAACCAATCCGTAGATACTAATTTCATTGTTTTAACAGATTGTAAAAGCGCATTGTTATCATTAAATAATATCATAAATAAGAATATTAGCAATGTTCAAATGGAGATACTAATAAACCATCAAATTGCAATAAAGGATGATAAGAGTATAATCTTTAAATGGATTAAGGTCCACGCAGGTATCACAGATAACGAAATAGTAGACAAAATGGCTAAGCTAGCCACTACGAATGGCCAACCGGTAGACACTAAAATGCATTACACGGATTATTATAAAATGATTAAATTAGATGTAATAGAAAATTGGCAAAAACAATATCTAGAAAATCCCGCGGGACAATTTTATAAAAAACTATTTCCCCAAATCTTTCGAAAATCCTGGTTCTCACAAGCAAACATCCGAAAAGACATCATTAAAACATATATTAGACTCAGAACAAACCATGGTATTTGCAATAACTATTTACACAAAATAGGTTTATCAGATAATACTCATTGCGAGAAATGTGGAGACAGCGAGACACTTGAACATATTACAATGGTATGCCCGGGGTACTCTAAACAAAGAGAAGTAATGTTCAAAGAGTTAGCTATGAAAGATAATATAACCTACGATAGCTTACTAAAGTTAACCGATCATAGTAAAATTACTTTGATTCATAAATATTTAAAATCCATAAATAAATATGTGTAATAGTTGAACTCACTATAATAACAGATAAGATATCAATACATGGTAATGGAATTATAGCTGTAAATAAATAAATAACATTTATTTACAGCAACTAAATAACAAATAGCAACAAAATATTAAAAGACGTATGAACTCGTATTATTATACAATATGATTTGGGAAAATAATTATCTTCAAATATTATAATACACAAATATGCGAGACCTGGCTGTATGGGTAAAACCAATGCCATCCAATCAAAGGGAAAAAAAAAAAAAAAAAAAAAAAAAAAAAAAAAACTGTAATTATGGGCCTGAAACTACAACTACCTTTATTGATAACGAGTAATTATCGATATATAGTATTATCGATAAGGAGTATATCAAATGAAATTCACCTAATAGGCGGGCACAAGCGACGGTGCTGCTTCTGCGACGGCGCTGCAGGAACTAGAGAAACGGGGATAAAAGCGGGGCCATTACCTGGGATTCATAGGGTTTTTTTGGCGTTTTTAATTAATTTTTCCATAATTAATCATTTGATAAATATCTAATAGGTATTGCTCGGTCCCTCAGTGTTCAATTAGAAAATCAAAAGACGTGTAATTCCCTTTTATTTCCAAAAAATAAAAAGCTTCTTAAAGAGTGGATTGTAAAATTAAGAATAGATAAGCCTGTTTCGAAACATATGACGGTATGTAGTCTTTATTTTAAAGAAAGAGACTATATTTATCCAGGTAAATATTAGTATTTGACATTTTATTATTCCAAAATGCTAGTTTTATGCAAATAACATTGAGACCGTAGTGTCATAGATTTGTTTTTCTTTTTTAATTTTTCTATTACATCCGTTGTGCTTAATTGTTCCATGTTTTCAATGCGAAGCCTGAAAGTTTTGACAAATAAATAAATAATATGACAAAGAATCTAAGCTGTCATAACAATGATTGTGTGAATGTTATTACTAACCGAAAAACGTCGAGTAAAGTTACAATGATATGTTTGCATTTACCAGAACTACCAGCTTTACACGTACAATGACAAGAAAATTGCTTATTATTATTAATAAATTTGATTTCCACTTTTATTTGATGGGGCAGTCCTTTAAGATTGCTAGTTTGAAGGCACGAGGCTTGTAAAATAACTGTTTTTTTATTTTTAGATGTTATTCCACATGTAAATATGTGATTTGCATCAAGAATAGCCTGCCCTTCAATTAATGGTCTTTCAAAATTACCAATTATCTCTATCACATCAACTAAGTCTAACGCCGTCCTTTCCGACATTTTGCAAAACTACTAGCGCACCCTATATTCGATTGCGCCCGCCTATATATAAAACATGTAGTTGATCTAGAACCTAAGGTTTAAAAAAAAAAATTGACTGCCGGAAACCATGGAAATAATTTGTATTACGTATATGTATTATTCTATTTTTAAAACAGATTATCAACCATAATGGAACCCACTTATCTACTGAGTATTTATCTAAACACAAAATAAAAATAGCAAAAACATGTGATTTAATTAGACGTTGCTTAGCAAATGTAGTTGCCGCTCTAAAACTACATTTACAACTACTTATTGTAATTGCCATTTCCAACTACTTTTTCCCAACTACAGTAGTTGTAGTTTTAAATTACAACTACTTAACTGGTAGTTGAAAAATAGTAGTTGCGCGCTTCCAACTACAAACTAGATGTAGTTGTCTGTGTAGTTAATTACAAATGTAGTTAACTACTGCCCAACTCTGAGTATAGCTATGTATGATGAACTATGAATATTTTCACACATTCCTTATTGAAAACATAGTTTGTGGCCACCTGCGGTGTAGTGGTTAGCATAGTAATCTATAAAAGCTAAAGGCCGCTTGGGCCTCCCGCGGTAGCCCTAGGATTTTTTAAGGGAATAAAAAATTAATGCTGTTATTACAGTTAGTCGTTTTGTTAACTGGAATGCTCATCATATGTAGTAACCAAATCAACTTCTTTTTCAAAAATACAATAAGAACACTTCAAACTTTTTATTTTCGATTTATAATCAGTCAATTCATCTATTTTTTTATGTCTGATTTTATTCGCTCACTGTACTACTAAGAAATGTTCAGTCATATTGCATTAAATTTACTTAAGTAGGTATATAATAGATATAGATTAAATGTAATGTGCTGATCATATATTAGCCTTCTTATGAGAAAACTAATTTTTTAAGGAATCCAGTTGGTTTTTTAATTGATTGCAGAGATGTAAAATCATTATTGTGTTTTGATAGCAAAGGAAAAACTAATTATTTTCGCTTAATGTTTTAGAAATTTAAAAAGAACAGCTGGACAAATATATAACCTTTACAAACTGAACTGGATGAATGAACAATAAATATTGAGTGAAACGCACCCTAGCGCTTTCTGGTAGCCTGTAGCTCGAACCAAATTTTTCATTCATAAACTCGTATCTCAATCACAGAGAGGCTAATTACATGGTGCGAGAGGCTTAAAATTCCAGTCCTTTTCTCTTCTATTTTACAACCTTAAGAGAAAAACGGAAACCTTCTTCTCCTTTAGGGGTTATATGGCTTAACGACGACATAACTTCCTTAATCATACGTGGAGTCGTTTTTGAGCCTTTTCGGCACGCACATTGTATACTTTGCTTTATAATATATATTGATCATAAATAATGTGACTAATATATTATAGTGTTAAAATATTTTCGATTTAAATCATATCTATTAGACGGAGATAATAATTTATAATGTCAGAAAACAATAATATAGTGCCAGCACAAAGACTAATCTCGTCGTATTGTAAGCAAAAGTGGCCAAAGACTGGTAAATTTCACTACAAAAAGTATCAGTGACAGATTATGTGGATCCTAATTGTGGTACATCAATTGTATGATTAGTAATATGTGTTATTATTTTTTTTATTTCCTTCTTAGAGTAGCCCTATAAGAGGGGAGTTTATTTTCTACAAGTGCCTTACAATATATCTACATCACTTGTGATTTATGTTGTACAATGTATTACATTGTAATGAAATTCAAAGGTACAAAAACAAGAATCTGAAGTTACAAAATATATAAAGTGATAGAATATATAGCCTAAAAAATAACGTTGAAAAGACATGATAATATCTTACAAAATAATATTAAACACGAGGAAAATTACTTATAGTACTACACTGAAAACCAGGATGATAACTCACAAAATACCTGTGAAGGCAGGATACTTACAAACTAACATTGAAAAACGGCATAATGCAAATATATAAATATAAACCTGTTAATAGCAATCTGAACTATATTTTATTGCTGTTAAGCTCTACCGATAATAAGAATTTAAGTTTCCCATTTTATCATACATTTGTTTTGCGAATAATTTTAATGCTAAATTCTGTACCTCAGAGGAAAACTGTCGTAACTAACATAATTAAATTTTTAAAAGAGAGCACTTTGAATTTCAATCGTTCATATTTCTTGTCGTAAAAAAAAAGTAAAACTAATAATAGTTTATATAAAACACTATTCATCAGGAATATAAGTACGAATACCTTTCGCTAGAAATAGAATAACAGAAATAATTCAGTTTCATCAATAATTAGAAACTGTTTAGTTTCAACAGTTTACCTCTTATGTTTAAAGAATAATTTCTCTCCCTCGACAGGCCAATTTTTACTTTCACTTATATATAGGCATTATTTGCATATTTTAGGATTATTGTTATTATTAAGTTTAGGAATATTTTTGGGCACTAAAGAAATATATTTTTTTAGATCGGGAAAGATACACCTATGTTTATTCACTTTAATTTCAAATACACTCCTCGTCAAAAAAAACGCAACAACCTAAAATTTATCAATTACACAGGTTTTTAATCGAAAACAAAATATTATGTTGATGTTTCTAATCAGTCAAATACGTATGAGGAGAACAACAACAATTTTAGTTGAATTTCAGCACTTTTTCTTATCTCTAATCCCTTTGTTTTGTAAATAGCACTAATACCATAGTCATTCTTTTCGACTTAGTGATGCGAAAAAAATAACTAGGGCTCAGTATCAGCGTCAATTTCATCAAGAAAGCATTATTTTAGAATTTCTTAGTAATTATGTCATGTTTATACAAAGATGACACAATTAGGGCAGTCATTACTTTGCTAATCGACTAGGGGTCCACTTTTCAACTGTCGCACGGGCCTTAAAACGATTCAGAGAGACAGGAGGATACACAAGAAGACCAGGATCGGGCCGACCCCGGGCCACAACAGCGGAAGATGACCGCTTTAACCAGCTCCAGACCCTCAGAAATCGGCAAATAAAAGCTAACAACTTAAAAAATTTGGTCGCTGGTGTCCGAAACTTACATGTTTCGGTATCAACAGGTACTAGACGAGTGAAGGCTAGTGGACTGAGGGCACGAAGGCCTATGGTTGTACCACTTCTCTCCAGAGAGCACCTTAGAGCCCGCCTTAGGTTTGCCCAGGATCACCGAGATTGGACTGTCGATGACTGGAGACGAGTTCTTTTCACCGATGAGACCAGAGTGGCGCTAAACTCTCCCGAGGGACGTAGAAGAGTGTGGAGGAGGCCAGGAGAGCGATACAGCCAATGTTGTATAGTCGGAAGGGAGCCTTATGGTGGAGGCTCCGTGATGTTCTGGGGTGGCATCTCATGGGAAGCCCGCACGGAGATAGTTTCGATTCGCGGGGGCCCTTTGACTGCACAAAGATACGTGGTAGACATTTTGGAAGACCATGTTATGCCATAAATGCCATTTATTGGTGAAAATGCATTGCTAATGCAAGACCACATGCTGCCCGTATTGTTAGGGACTACCTAAACAAAGCCAATATCGTCACATTGCTCTGGCCATCGAGGAGTCCCGACCTAAATTGCATCGAACATTTATGGGACAGACTCAAAAGAAGTGTTCGAGCGAGGGAACCAGCACCATCCAACCTCAGGGAGCTTGAGGCTGCCGTTTTGGAAGAGTGGGAAAGACTACCTCAGGAAGCCGTCCAACACTTAATTAGGAGCATGCCCAGGCGTATGGAGGCTGTCATTCGTGCAAGAGGTGGCAACACTTGTTTTTAGAGTAATTTAATTTAAAAAAGTTAAAATTTTGTTTTTTATTTTTAAAAGTAGTTTTTAAACAAAAATAACAAAAGTAATTTTTGTTTTGTAATTAAAGGAATTAAATTATTTATCTTTTTTTTCTGAAATACACTTTTTATTACTCCTATGTACTTGTCTTATAAGACACAATAAGGTATGATTCTCTAATTCAGTAAAAACCCAGTGAAATAAATAAATTGTAGGGTGTTGCGTTTTTTTTGACGAGGAGTTTATTAGGATCATGTTTTTATGAAAGGCAACTGACTCTGGCTGACGGTCACAATGACCAATGCCACAAAAATGTTTTGTTAATAAAAAAAACACCGCGCTTAAGCTTTTCCCTCACTTGAAAGATTAAGTAGATGTGGGTAAACTAGGTCTTAACAGACTATGGCCAAACTTTATAATGAATAAAAACGTCCCATTAACGGCCAAATTTTAAGTATTCAACAGTGTATCACGTGCCGTTGTAACTTATGGTGCCCAAGTGTGGGGTTTTAAGTCCTATGAAGTCTTGCAGAAATTTCAGAGATTTTTTGTAAGAAAACAGTTTAGTTTGCCTTCTTCCACTCCCAATTATATCTTGGCTCTGGAGACCTCTTTGGAACCTCTGATGACCTACACACTTCGCCTCCATGTGAAGTATATTACGAAAGTTCTTTCTCTTTCGGTGCAAAGGCTCCCAAAGATAGTGCCCCAACAAATAATAAACAAGAAATTATTCTGGTTTAACAATTGGCTGTTTCTATTCCGCTCTTTTTCTTTATCATTCTCTATTGATGACGTGGGTTTATGGAGTCAACAATTTTCGGCCCTATTTTCCAAAATAAAAGAGGATTACTATGAAAAGAACTTTAATCGCGCGATTGAATCAGACCACTTACTTTTATACAAATTTTTAATCTCGGATTATAAAAACCGCGTTACTGCATCTCTTTCCAAAGATTTGAATTTTTTGGAGGTGAAATGGCTGCTTAAATTGAGGGGAGAGCTTCTTTATTTGAATTATCGTCCTTGGTTTCAAAATGATCCCGATCAGTCAAGATGTTCTCTATGTAATTGTAGTTCTCGTGAAGATTTGTATCAATTCTTGGGAGAGTGTCCTCTATTGGCTGAGTTTCGTTTACTTTATTTTAACAAGCGCTCTCTCACAAGGAATGAGATAATTTCTTTTCTGATTGGTCTCTCTCATCCCCGTTCCTTGATCCGTTTTGCTCGTCACGCTTGGAGGGCTAGGTACTCCTGGATGTCTGATATTTAACTTTATAAGTTCTATTCTTTACTTTATTTTTACTCTAGTATATTGATTTTAAGATTTGTTATTTTATTATATATTATCATATACTCTTTAATTACTTTCTTTCTATCTTTGTTTTACGTTATTTAATATGATAAAAGTAACTCATAAGTTAATTAATTTCTACGTTTTATTTTCTTTATTGTAATTGGATAGTTGTATTTTATTATTGTTCACCTGAGCTTGTACACTTTATACTTTCAGTGAACTCTGGCAGACGGCTATTGCCATTGCCATGTACCACTTTATTTTTTAATCCTTTTGCAAATTTTGTATATAGCTAACAATAAAGTATTATTATTATTAATAAAAAAAAATTGTAAATACTAATAAGAAAATAAAACATTTACTATTATATTATTATTAATAATATTTTTACCACGAAGCCAGGAAACACTTTTTCTTGCGACACCAATGGTGTTATTTCTTGGCATCCCGGAGGTGAGCCCCCTATCAGAGGAGAACAGACCCCAACGATAGAGGGCAGATGACGTTATGTATTCGAGGCATGGCAGAGAGCGAAGGATAATAATAAAGCCAGATCGTAAGTGGGAGGATATCGTAAGGAGGATATGGCTTTATCTCGGCCGAGGCAGATCAACTTTACGACCTACTATCCTCCATCAAACGGCCTCTATACTCGCCGGAATAATTACCGCAACCGGAGAACGATGCGATTCCTTTCCATCTCCCCGCTTCTCGACTATTCTGCCTTATTCTCCTAAACTCCTACTCCTTTATCATCAACTTGGGATCCCTTTCAGTAGTGTGGAGCATTCAGGCTATGATTGAATCTTCTCGGGAGTTCTTGAAGACATGTGCATTCCACAAATCTAAAGGATCTAAACTTTTCGTCTTACCCAGATTAATAAGAATCCGTATAATATACGTGTTTGTACCTGGGAAAATCAGCCATGCTCGGTTATAGATTTTTACGCTTATTAAAAAAAAAAAAAAATGTTTGTTTATTCACTTAAGAAACAATGAATGAAATTTATTTTTTGAGCTGTAAGTTTAATTTTTGCTAATTCGTGATAATGAGGAGAAAAAAAGTTTGTAAATAGGGAAACTATAGTTAATTTATGGAATTAAAATATATACCAGATTCAGTGTATCCTAGGATTACCATGTCAGTACAGTGGTACCTGACTTCTTAGTTTTACCAAGGGTGGAGAGCTATAGCTTTATTTTATAGTTAATTAACTCTAAATGATTTTAAAAAAATATTCATGAGATTACAATATTTATATATTTATAAAACTGTCGATGGAATAAAAAATAGAGGGAAATGAAAGTCATAATTAGAATTGTCATTTCCATGTTTTCTAAAATTCATCATTCTTGTTAGATAAGATGCTCAACTATTTCTTCTGAATATAAAATATTACAGAAAAATTCAAGTTAACATGAATCTTGAACTACTAACTATTCACTTTTTTTTTTTAAATAATTTAGGCGCAAAACACGATGGGCAAATAATAATGGGCTCTGAGAACCCCCCCCCATTTTTTTCATTTATTTTTAAAACGTCACTTTAATGTTCACTAGTTTTTGGGTTAACCAAGCATTAGTTTTGAATTCTTTACAATCTTATATTGTTTGCGTTCTTCACCATAAAATGTAAACAATAATAATTAAAGCGTTAAGGCACATCCCTGATTGTTCCAATTCCTGCAATAAAATAACAATAGAATTTTTTTTTTCTAATAAATATTTATATTCTGCGCATTATATTTAATATTATTCGAAAATCGGTCAAGGCAGGTGACGAACGCTGTTGCCAGTCTTCTAATTCTAGTAGGGTAAACCATACAGTTATTGACACCCCAACTTTAACGTGAAGAAATATGTAAACAAGTCCTAATTTTATTTCAAGATATACATAAATCTAATGTTTGAAGGGTCCTCTAAATCATCTATGAAGTAAGTGTTCAGCAAACTAACCTTAGGGAAGATTTCCCAATTAAATCCACAGGGTGCCAATAACTAGTTTTTGCACTTTTTACAATAAATATTGCCATTTGGTAAAACTATTGAACTTTTGACCCAAAACAATCTCTTGAGTATTTATTATCTATACAGGGTGTTTCGGAATTGCACGGCACTATTTTAGGTACGTGTTCTCTAACACAAAATAAACAAAAAAGTTCATATTAACATATATCTCAAACTCATTTATTAAACAGATATCAAAGGTTAAAGATTTATTATTTATTTACTGCATTAAGACTGACTGTACAACGTTTAACGTGTTTAATACTAAATAAAAGGTTTTAATCACCTGATAAACAAATGAACGATAAGCAATGACAGTAGTTGCTCATCTGTTTGTCTAGTTCTGTGTGTTTTAGTGTGAGTGAATCTTGTGACACAGTTCAATTTATGATTATCATGGGAGATACCACAAATTTATTCACTTTTGATGAACAAACAGACATGCTTTTATCTTATGGCGAGGTACATACAAACGGTGCTGCTGCTGTTCGAAGATATCGTGAAAAATTTCCTAACCGAAGAATACCAAATCGTAAAACGTTTGAGGCCATTGAAAGACGTCTTAGGGATAATGGTACGCTAAAACCTATACGAGTGAACGCCGGTCGACAACGATTTCGACGAACTGCAAACGTAGAAGAAGAAATACTCGATGCTGTTCAGTTATCTCCTACTACTAGTACAAGAAGATTGTCACGTCGTTTCGATGTTTCCTCTACCCGCGTATGGCGAACTTTACGCGAACAACAATTATATCCATTTCACGTATCAAGTAGGCAAGATTTGTTACCACAAGATTATAACAAGCGCAGAAATTTCTCCCAGTGGTTAATTCGACAATGCACACGAGATCCTAACTTCCTGAACTGCATTTTGGTTACTGATGAATCTTGCTTTACAAGAAACGGGATTCTTAATTTTCGAAATACCCATACTTGGGCCGAAGAAAACCCTCATACGACTGCTGTTGGACATTACCAACATACATTCTCTTTAAATGTCTGGTGTGGTCTTCTAAGCGACAAAATCATCGGCCCCTTCTTTTTGCCACCTAGGCTGTCAGGTATATCTTACTTGCATTTTTTGCAAAATAATCTGCATGATATTCTAGAAGATATTCCGCTAGGCATTAGGCAAAGGCTGTGGTTTATGCATGACGGTGCTCCAGCTCACTTTTCTCATAGTGTCACTGATTATTTAAATGCAACTTATGGAGACCGATGGGTTGGTCGAAACGGACCTGTTAAATGGCCACCACGATCTCCGGATTTAACGCCATTAGATTATTTTGTGTGGGGCTGGATGAAGTCTATGGTTTATTCTGCGGCAGTTGACACGCAAGAAGAGCTAAGAAATCGGATCGTGGAAGCCGCAGTAACTATCAACCACCATCCTGATGCTATACGAAGAGCCAGAGAAGCATGGATTCGTCGTGCTGAATGTTGCATTCAATAAAACGGAGGCGCCTTTGAACATTTACTCTAAATGTTGTAATAATAATAAATAAATAGTAATAATAAATCTTTAACCTTTGATATCTGTTTAATAAATGAGTTTGAGATACATGTTAATATGAACTTTTTTGTTTATTTTGTGTTAGAGAACACGTACCTAAAATAGTGCCGTGCAATTCCGAAACACCCTGTATAAATAAAGATGAAATTCTGTTTGTTTGTTAGTTTGTTTGTTTATTTGTTCTTTTGTTGTTCCATACTGTTTGTCCTAAATTCTCCAAATTTCGCTCAGTGGTTCTTTGATACCAGGTGCGAACACCTGTCCATATTAAAATTGCATAACTTCAGCCAATCTCTGGGTATATTCTTTATTGTTAAAAAATTCGTCATGATCTAGCTTTAAAATGGTTTTTTTTACGAAATCGACGGTTTGAGTCGAAAAAACAGCCTAAAAATCATTTTATAGATTTTGAAGAGGCCAACAAGGCCCGGTAAGACCTTGGTAGTCTTCGAGTTCTGGGATTTTTAAACCATATGTTTTTTTTTTTTTAACATTACAATACGTTTATTTACATGTATGGTGAATTTATTTTTTAAAAATGCCTCCTAAGAAGCGAGCTTCAATAGGAGTAGTGAGATCAAAAGCTAAAAAACAATGTCAAATACGAGCAGCTGAAACTCTCGACAAACATCAAAATAGGATTGAACAACAGAGGCTTAGACAGGCAGAATAGAGGGAAACTGAGTCTGCCCAGGAATACGAGGCCCGCTTTGCGCCACAGAGGCTTAGGCAAGCCGATTTGCGAGAAGCTGAAACTGCAGGGCAATATTTCTGTTTGTTTGTTTATTCTTTATAGAAATCCATACCGGATATCGTAAATACTCCAAATTTCGCTCAGTGGTTCTTTCATACCAGGTGCGAACACCTGTCCATATAAAAATTGCATAACTTCAGCCGGTCTTCAGCTGATATTCTTTATCCTAATAAAAATCGTAATGATCTCGCTTTACAATGTTTTTTTACGAAATCGACCGTTTCTTTAGAAAAATGAAATTCCACGGGTGAAACCGGGACATACAGCTAGTGATAGATAAAGAGGAGCTATAGGGAGTTTCAATTTGATTCCTTCGTGAAGTATTTTACCACAGAAATGTAGTGTTAAGGGTGTCAATAACTGTCCGGTTTACCTTATTTCTTCACGATTTAAGTGAATCTGAAGATGCTGTGGACGGAGTATTTATGGACGCGTCACACACAAGTTCCTTGAGTCGCCTGATCGTATATGTAAACAAACTCTACCTCAATATTCTCTCTCCTGTTAACCTGTAAAAAATATAAACCAAATTGTAAATATTGTATATAATTATATGATATGTATAGATTCTTGTATAACTAATAAAACTATTTAAAAAATAAGGTAAAATTTACTTTTATACTAAAGACTGTTTGATCGGTTCAAACAATTGTTTATCTTTTAGAAACGGTTAGTTAATGGTGATGCTAAACTATCGATAGTTTTTAGTTACTAGAAACCTTTGTTTTTTAAAAGGGAAAAGTGGTGTTAGCATCAATCTGCCTCTAAGCAGCTATGTGCTAAATAGTTCATATAAACTTAAAATAAAATTTTACAGAGTAATTTTATTTAGTTTTCTAGTGCATATTTACATAGTGTAGATCTAGAGGATAGTCCACACACTCGAGGACCGCGTTCTGAATGTTGTCGCGTTTTGTACCTTACAAATCAATATAACCTTTTAGGCAAATAAGAATTACGGGCGCGTGGTTACTTTTAAAGACTTTTAGATAGTTTTTATTTTTTATCGAACTTTATATTAACAAAAATTACCCCTGGCTATAATGGAATCCACCCTTCATTGACAGAAATGTTTATCTTATTCCCTAATTAACAGAAAAGAAAAAAGTACAGTAAATAAAGGTTTTATAGTGATATTATAGCTCCTACCGTTAAAAATAAAAAAATTAACTATTCTACACCCCCCCCCCATTCATTTCCAAATACTATCGATTCTATTGATAGTTTCGATAGTTTTACATCACTATTAGTTAAACATGTAGCTATTAAATTAAATCACCTTGAACGCAGATGAATCCCAGTCCTCAAGTTCTTGAATAATTCCCATGAAGATCCCTTGGACCTAGGACGGTCGGGATGCACAATATCCTTGCAGAATATCCAGGGGAAGGAAATTAGTTAATGGTTTGGTCTGAGGGTTAACCCCGAGCGGGAGCAGTAAAGAGGAACTGTAGGTGATTGCCGGGGGTTCGTTTACGAGACGAGCCATTAAAAGGCCCTGTAATATTCAACGTAAACCGGTTTACGACAGCAGCTAAAGTCTCCTGCGGCCCACGGCGCTTCATCAGGCTAATTGTATCGGTGAGGCCCGACCAATCTGGGGCGGCTTCTGTCGGCTCTGCAGGATTTGTCTTTGCTAAGTGGAATTAGGTAAGTGTTCAGGGTTCTCTTCTAGCTTACATAATGCTAATTAATGCCGTCTGTTTAGATCTATCGGATCTAGAGATGGACACTTCTGCGTTCTCCTCCACTCAGAAAAATAATCTAATAAATAATAATAATAAATAAAAAAGTAAATAAAAAACAAACAAATTCATCATTAACTATCAACAGTAATATTTTTTTTTTTTTTTTTGTCGGTTGCTCTATGGAGGACCGAGATCTTTATCCGCGTCATTTTTCTTTCACTTACCTATAAATGAAATATATAGTAAAGGAAACTAACTGTCTCTCGTTATGCATGAAAATAAGAAATGATAAGAAATGACAGAATAAGAAATATGAAAAAAATAGGTTAAACATATAAGGGACAAAATAAGAAAAATATTCCGACAACTTATGAAATAAGCTGAGCCCACATTTAATGACAGACCATTGTTATTATTAAAGACGTTCGGTTCATGGTGAAGAGCTGTAGACGTGTTTTGAAACAGATTTCTTTTCATGGTAACTAAATGAAGTTGTCAACAACTACATAGAGAATTGGGGGTCACCTGTGAAGTAGTTAGCATGGCAACCTACAATACTAATGGTCGCAGTTTTTTTGTTTTTTTTTTCTCAAAAACGGCTTTAACGATTTTGATAAAACTGGGTATTTGATGTATGTATATGCTAAAGATGTAAAAATATTCCGTCAACTCATATAAAACGTTGAGCCCACGCATGCGAAGTACGCCTTTAATGACAGACCATTCTGTTCTGTTCATTTAATGGAAATAATTTGTTTCTTGGTAATTAAATGAAATTTTCAACAAGTAGGTTCATAGAGAATTATAAAATCAGACGACTTAGAGTCTTATCTTTGCACATTGGATTTTTTTTTTTTTAAACCTCGCTGACCTTTTTGTAGAGGTTTTGATTACGATAAATTATAAGTTTCAATAAATTAAATTTTTTCAAAAAACGTTCCTAGATATATGAATACGATATGTATGGCGTTTCTATTTCTTTCTTCGTTTTCTTTATATTCAATGATGTAAAAAATAAATATTATTAATAACAGAAGCAAAAAAAAAAGTTAACATATAATTTTACAGATTTTGGTAATTTCAGCAGAGCAAATTTGGTTGTACAGTTTCTGGAAGATAGGGAATGATAAAATATTTAAGTGAGGCATGAACTCGGAGGACAGTAACAATATAAATCCCACCCCTTCCTCTGTAATTAGCCTACGAGCTGTAAAAATATTAAAGCTTGTACTTAGGATCTTTAATTTCTATTGATGGCCACTCCGTTTATACGAGGTACTTCAGTATGTAGCACCAATTGCTCAATAAATCCGCACTAAAAGCCAAGATTGAAATTACGTGTACAGCAGTAACTTTTAGGGAGCGATAACATACGTTTATTAGTCTCCTATGGGACATTTTTTAATATTGTTAATATTCTATTAACGATAGAAAAAAAATGGCTATTTTTTTTTACAGGACATAACATATTATTCTCAGAGCTAAATAAAAACGTTGATAGGACTATAGTATAATAGACCGTCAATCCAGGGTCGATCTATCTCATTATGTTAATAGATCATTTCGCATCTCTGAGAAAATAATAATAATAAAAAATACATGCACAAAGAAGAAAAGAAAAGAAATATAAACTACATACCAATCGTTTCACCCATACTCAAATTTGATAATAAAATAAATGTGTTACTATAGGGGAGAGCGGGGTTGGTTGGAAACAGTTTTCACTTTTTTTATTGTTGAGTCGTTCCTGTTAATATGATACCAATAGGGATGATACCACTGTAAACTCCAAGCATTAGAGTACTTCAAGTTTTTTTTTTCACCACATAATATTTAATACTAAGATTATAGAAAATTGAACAATTCGCCAATCCAGAGTATGCCAATTAACCCCCTATGTGGGGCAGGTTGGCCTAGAAGGTAGGGTTGTTTAGCCATCTCATTCAAGTACTGCCTGACACATATTATTGTAATTAAAAGATGCACTATAATGGTATAATAATTTTGAATCGGTTTTAACCAGCTTTTAAGGGAAAATAGAATGACAATAGAAGAAGAGAAGTTTAGACTGTCGTCACTTTGTGCATAAGAAAAATTGCTCTCATCTTCCTTACTGGAACTAAAGACAATTATTTACTTTCACCTTTGTTTATGTTTACCTTGTTTTGTGAATTGCTACTGCTCCAACAAACCCCAGTTGAAGAGAGCCAACTAACCCCACAGGAGAAATAACAAAACAGGACAGGGGAAAACAATCAAACAAGAAACTGGTAAGTCGAAAGGTTAGGTTTTTCAAAGGAGTTTGGGGCTATGTGAACAGAATCGGAGTCAAATGTTTTGCCATTCGTTTAAACCAAATATACTGAACATATAAAAATTTACTTACATGTTGTAAAATCAATCAATGAAGCACGCTCATCTCTACACTGTTAGCATCGGATTGAAAACTCAGGACAAGACTCCCGAGGTCGAGCGGTGCACATGGTACAATGGTGGGGCCTTCACAACAGGTGTGACGGAAACTATAAGCCAATGGCCAACCTGCCCCTTATGCCAACCAACCCCGCTCTCCCCTACGTATTTACAAGTAATGATTTACATTCATTAAAAAATCTATACAAATAAAATTAAAATTCTGTTTGTTTGTTCTTAATAGAAATCCATATTGCTTCATATCGTCTTTGATACCTGGTGCGAACACCTGTCCATATTAAAATTGCATAACTTCTCTGGTATATCCTAAAGCTTTAGAATAGTAATCTATTAGTGCTGATGTTGTATTTTTTGTTTATAGAATGGTTTACGTTTATTAGAAAAATGATGTTCCCCAGGTGAAACCAGGATATACAGCTAGTATTTAATAATATTAACAATATATGAGATACAACTCACAAGACATATAAATAATTGCTACATTTTATTTGTAATTGAATTCTTCAAAAGACAACACCTATAGGGCCAGGCTCTTCCACAATAAATGGAAGGGAATTTACAGATAGATGAAAAATCGTAATTATGGTCCGTAAAAAGAAACGGACAAAAAAATTTTCATTATAAAAAAAAAGTAAAAATTACCATTCAGAAATTCATTAAACTCGATAAGTAAATAGAAACTTCGCTCAGTAATACATGTATCGATTTACAGATAATCAACCTCTATCTAAAGAGCTGTTAGCAATATTCAAAGTATCCTATTAACACTAAAATACCATTTTTTGAGTAACTTTAAAACTTTAAATTATATCAATATTTAATTAGTTAAAAGAAAAATTATTTTTTATCAAAGAATATTGTCTATAATATAGATGATTTTGGACTTAAAAAAAGTAATTTAATTGCGTTTAACAATTATTTAATTCATTTGCCTATTAGATATGATGAAAATAAAATTTGGTAAGCTAACTATACAAATATACCCATGTGTTACTCGTGCTTAAATAAATGTAAGTTAAACTTTAATAAAATGATATAAACATATTTTTCTCTTCAATCCAAAACAATCTTTCCCGTAGCGTGAATTTTAGCTAGTAATAAAAAAAATGAAAAATTACCCATTGAATTAAAAATTATATTAAATTATATTTTTTGTTATAAATACGTAGTAAAAACATTACAGTAATGTACATAAATCACGAGTTCAAACAGTTACAATATTCTGCTCAACGTCTTCATGGAATAGAATTACAGATTCGAAGGGGGAATAATTTGTTGAAAAAAAAAAAAAAAGTAATCAGGTTGGGAATTGATTTTGGTAAATCTTATTTCAGAGTCTTCTACTTGTAAATGAGGCTTTGTCGATACTTATTCAAGTTAGGCACTTACTAAAGTTCGATTTTACATTTAATTCAAGTTCAGCCAATGTTGATTATTTTTAAGTAATATTTAAAGCAAGTGAAATAAATCCATTAATAAATCTAAATAGGTATAAATATGACAAATAGGTATGTCAAGCTGTTCAATTTTAAAAGGTTACATAAATAGGTTACATAAAAGATTACTAAAAAATTTTTAACAGGACAAATATTAATATTGTTATCGAAGGTACTTGTGTCCAGTAGAATGTGCGCCATTATGTTAATAATCTGACACTGATAAGGTGCTAGCCTGCTGCTGGTAATGGTGGAAATGGAAAGTAATAATTTTAGTGTAAAAAAACTTGTATTTATTTTTATAAAATTATTATTATTTGATACAGAATTTGAACCGTATACGACAGAACAACAAAAAATAGTGTAGCCCCAATCTTGACCGAAAAGGACCCTTTGGGGGTTTGTTCATTCCATTTGACCGAGCGTAACGAGTGTAAGTCGAAAAGTTAGATTTAATAGAGTTCTATGCCATTTTCAACAAAATATGATTAAACGGAGGTTCGCTAAACTCGGAAAATGCCAATTATTTTTTAGAAAATTTCCCAGCATACCGCTTCTGGCAATTTCCAAATCGTGATATGGTTCAGGTCTAAGGATCTTGAAGAGAGAAGTTTGGCGTGCTTCTTAGGTGAGTTTGCTAGAACATGCAACGGTGATATGTAGAATTGGGTTCGAATCCCGACCTTGCCCAATCTTATATCTTTATATAAAATAAATAATTAATATAACAGGTATTGGACACCACGTACACCATACGCACCGCATACGTACACCAAGCAAAAACAACCGATTCAGCTTCCTCATGCGCCAAACTAGAAACCATTCATACAAATAAGATAAATTCCTACATATAAACCTCCATCCAACTAGATATAGAATGCAAGGCCTCAAAGTCTCGTATTATTTCAATAATTCACTTAATCATGCAGATTACATGCCAAATTTTCGCCTATTCAGGCATCTTCAGGGCTACTATAACTATACATTTCAGTCTGGTTCTAGCTTGCTTGCGAAACCCTTGTAGCCCTGAAGATGCCTGAATAGGCGAAAATTTGGCATGTAATCTGCATGATTAAGTGAATTATTGAAATAATACGAGACTTTGAGGCCTTGCATTCTATATATATATAATTCAATAGCCTCTTCCTAAAAACTTGTTTACCAAATTCTAACCAAATAAGTATTTTTTCCAATGGGTATCAAGTCATGTGGGCCTCTCTGGAAATGAGAAGGCTGACAGAGTTGCACGAAATAGACAGGTAGAGAGGGATGACGCAAAAGTCCCAACTCCAGACTTTTCCAGTGCTATCAAGAAGCAGTCAATGAAAGAAGGGCAGGATCGGTATGACTGGGAGTCACAAGGAAGGGGGAGAGATTATTATCAAGTTCAGCCCAAAGTAAGCCTAACCACCTGGTTTCGAAAAATCCGCATGGATATAGGCAGGAATCACATTGTGAAAATAACGAGGCTAAGGACAAATCCCGGGAACACAACGAAGTTCCTTGGCTTAATGAAAATAGAAGCCAGCGGAATATGTGAGCTCTGCAACTGGAACACAAAGAAAAGGTGCCTTTACACCTTACGAACTTTACCTTCGAACACCGCCCTCGAACAACCTTCGTGAATCCTTTACGTCGACTGTTCGGGTGTTCTAGGCACTTCATCTGTTCGCCTGGGTTCGGGGGTAGCGCTAGTGTCACTTTTGATTTGGGTTTTTCCTAAGTGACAGGAGTGATCATTTGTGAAACGTTGTAAATCGTCTCCTATTTTTTTATTTTTCAGATAATATAAAATATATTGATAATGGAGATTTTTTCTTTATCATAAGCTAGCTTTCAGGGTGCGTCAGCTATATTGGTTCGCTTAACGTCACGTGAACTATAAATGGCTGTTCGCTTCACGTCGGTACGGCAAGGTTCGAAGGAGAACTTGTTCGAAGGTGAGGTTCGTAGAGTGTAAAGGCACCTTAAGAAATATGACAAGATCAGAATAGAATTAAATTTCAATCTTAATGCTGAAGAAGAAGTGTTATATTTCAAAGAATTAGATAAAGATAAGGTAGCAAAATCATTTGAGGGGTTGGATCAAATGAAAGGAAAGCTATAAGTGACAAATAGATGAATATTATAGCTAAATTTAACTATACAAAAAAGGTGGCATCTGGTTATATAGGGTTTGGAAACAAATCTTGAAACTAGGAATGGGCCAGGTTGTATGAATCAAATACTTTGTATCAGATACTGAAAAGTATCCGATACAAGGAGTTGATCCAGCCAAAATCAACAGGGTACTGATACTCACTGATCCATTGATACTATGATACTGAGTCATCGATGATACTCGGTATCAGTTGAGTGTGAGCTACTAATACAATGAATACTTGGAATAGCTAACCCAGCCAGATACTGGCTACTTCTGATACAGTTGAATCATTTAGTACTTGAAGTATTACTTGCAAACTACTTAATAGCTGATCCCTTCATTCAGGAATAGACTCTTTGGTAATTTTATTCATTTATTTTAGATGGTAACAATAATGAGATAATAGAAAGTAATAACCTAAATGAAATAATAAGCTTGAATTATTTTTTAGCAAAATAAATTATTGATTGATACTCATATACGATTTTCAAACCTAATGATTTTAATAATTGAATAGTTATAACTATTCATAAATATATATGTAATAAATATAATTTAATTATCATAACAAGAACAAGTTTATATTTTTTGATGTTTCATTGTTATTTAAACAAAATATGATTTACATTTTACAAAACATTTATGTAGAGGAATATATTTAATTTAAAAAATAAAATATGTTTACTTAGTAAAAAAATCGTTGTCGTATAAAGTTTCGTTGAACCGTAGTTCATTTATTCAATTATAATGCAACGGTCATTCATTCAACTATAATGTAACGGTCATTCAATTTTATGTATCAGATACAAAAGTATCAAATAAAAGTATCAGATCCAAAAAAGTATCAGTATCATTTGTATCAGATACAAGAATTTCAAGTATCAACCCTACTTGAAACAAAAAATAAACAGGTATTGGAGGAAGGAAAATGCCCAACAGTAAGTAGGGTAAAGGCATCAATTGCTGACACTGCCCCAGTTACTGACACTTGCTCCTTCTTCCTTGAAAAACAAGCATTTAAGGCCACCTAGCAAATTGAAATTTTGGTCAATCAAAACTATATTAATCTACCAAAGATTTCCATCAAAATCAAGTCAGAATTGACTAATAAGGGGTGCGGGAGTAAAGCTTTATGCTTACTATACCTTCAGCTGCCAGATCCTTAAGGTTTTTGCTAAGGAGGTGAGTAGCTATTTTGGCTGATATAACCATTTCTTCTTCGGTTTTCCTCTTGAATTCTGTTTGTAACACTCTAATAATGATATAAGATAATAAAAATACTTTTTTTAAATGTGAATTTCCAATAATAATACATATTTTGGGGATGTCAGGATATGGGTCTCGAAAAACGTGCCTTTACCCAATTACTGACACTTTTGTCAGTAATTGGGTATTATGAAGAAATTTAGTTACAATGCCTAATTAGGTAGTTTTAAGGAAGGGATCCAATTCCTGACAGGGGGTGCTAGTAACTGGTTTTGAGGTTGTCAGTAATTGGAAGCCTCGCACACCAGATACAGATAGTGAGCATACTCAGTTGCTGACACATCCTCCAATGTATTTTCGCGATCTCTTTATAAGAAGCAATCTTGAATTTGCAGATTTCCTTTTCAGATAAGCACACCTAAGCATTGCTCCCAAATAGTACCCACTCTATACAACCACTGTACGTCTCTTTCGGTCCCAGAAATAAACAGAGAATTTGGTGCACAAGGAACAGACCACTGGAAGACGAAGTTGCAATCCCTAAACCTACCAAATGTGATGCTGAAAAAGGACTTGAAGGATTCCACTTATTGGATTAGGTCATGAGAGGAATCTGTACAGCAATAGTTAAGAATGTCTTCAGAAAATGCGGACTTGTAAATGGAACATGAGAACCACGACGGTGTTCCCTCGAACTCTACCGGATTATAGCCACCTTCCAGGGGCGCAGTTCTATAATCATTCTCACTCATTAATCGAGGTACAAGATGGTAGGAAGTTGCTTCATGGAGCCTGCTAGAAAAGATATTTTGAATGAATCACAAAGCGAGTTCATTGACACTGAACTAAGAGATGGAGTTCCATGTTCTGCCAATATAACATTCCAAGCATCATCCATTTGTAGGTGAAAAATTACATTGGACTCAACTGAATCTCCTGAAGAACTAAGTAACTTCCGAACACAAAGCACCACCCCCAATTGATCATAATAAAACCAAAAATTCTGCAAAATCACCTAAAAACAAAGCCTTTTCATGGACACTGCAGAAGCTGCTGTTCACATTCAGCCTCTTAGCTTATAAAACCTAATAATTTATCAGCACCAAAAATAATTCTGCCGTATTCTCAGTTTTGCCAAAGCCTTTTCCAAAGACCGTGAAATCTCTCAACGGCAAGGTAATGCAAATCGTCAGAATAGATAAAGAACAAATTATGAAAGGCACAGACCTCGTTGAAAATTAAAACAGTAAGAATACATCACCTCATTTATGTCCGCAAAAAAAAAGATCCGCGTGTGTGGTGTATCGAGGATTGCAGATGGAAATATAGAAGCTAAATGTATGACAGAATGTACTTGCATTAAAAATATTGTTATATAATCACAGTTACTAAAACCACCGGTTCTTGCACAAATACAATTTTTGATTTCTGATTACGAAAAGGTTAATCTGAGCTTCATGAGCTGTGATTGTGACATTAAGTTGATGATGATTTTCCTTTTAGTTTTTGAAATAAAAGTGATGCTCAAGTATTTCAAATTAATTTATTTACCCTATAATGATTAATGACTTTGAAAAACTTTCACTGCAATGGGTAATGATAATGAAGCAGGTGATATTGATGTGTCTCCAACTGTCTCAAAGTGCACATTCCTCCCGATTCTTAACTATGCAAGGGAGTCTTGAACCCTCATATCCAAGCACAAGAGCCAAATCTAAGAAAAATGGAGTGGAAAACCAGAGGGGGTCGTGTAAGAAATTCAACCATAAGAGCAAACTTGTACCTGAGATCTGCAGAGAAAAAAATTGAAGAGAACTAACGAATGGCCGAAGACCTAATTGCCAAGGCTACTCACTAGGTGATAATGAATAGGAGGTGACCACGGATAAGACCAAGAAAGAACTGGGAGGAAGGAATTAAAAAAGGAGGAGAAGGCAGCTGGTTGAGGGCAGAGAAACGCTCTGTTTGCAGATGCCTCAATAGTGCTATATGGTAAAGGGTAGATTAAGTTAAGTAAATTATATTAAAATATACTTAGATACTAATTTTAAAGTTGGAAATAAAATGATTCAATGTTTGATCAGTGTGTCAGTAATTGGTTCCTTATACTGTCAGTAATTGGTGCATGAGTGTCAGTAATAGGAGAAAAAACATCCATCCGAATTTTAAGTAAAATAATAGATTAAATTATCATTTTTAATCATTTGATGACCCAAATTAAAACGAGAGATATTGGCCTAAAAGAAGAACTTATAATTTTATGGATCGGACAACGAATAAGGGAGAAATTCATGAAAAATCATGAAATTTTCCTTTAAGTGTCATTAATTGGTGCAGTTACCCTAGCTCTTTACGAGCTTGAAACTGCAGGAGACGAGGTCTCTCTCTCTGGTTCTTGAAACTTTTAAAAGAGGACCCGTGGTGATTATTTAGTTCGCAATGGTAATTATGGTGGCTTAAGTAAGCGAGTTATCAGCCATTAAGGTTCTATTAAACATTGTTTTCAATATTAAGAAACAATGCAAAAGTAACCCAGTTGTAACACTGCAGTAATAAAATGTTTCATCAAGGAAAAAGGAGATAAAACGATATTTATTTAGCTGAAGAAGCATTTAATTATATTAGTCCGCTTTCATAAGCTTCTCAAAGCAGCCAAAAGAGTGCAGTACTTCTCTGGAAGAGAGGCTAGCTCGACCTAGCGGCGGGATTGTAAACTGTGTTTAGCTTTTTTAAAGTCTATAAAAATTGTGTAATATTACCCAATATATTACTTTGATTAAATTATTAAATTGGTCTTTCAACAATTAAGAATACTTAGACATTTGCAACAACAGGGTGAATATATAGTAAACAAATATACCAGTCAAGAATAAAAACTGTTAAAAATATGTAATAAATTGGTTTTGCAATAAATAAATTGGAACAAATTCATTCAATATCTGTAATAGGACAAAATATCTTTGTTGACTAAATGAATATTTGTTAAACCTAAATATCCAATTACATGATAAACTTTACAAAGAATTCAAATAGTTTGAAAAAAATGAAATAAATTGTATGGTTTTTATAACATTTTAAATAACCATTTAAATTATTTTTAAAAATCAATAAACATTTGCACAATTATATTATACAATTGAGGTGATTTGCCACAGATTTGCAGTAGCTATATACAGTTAAGTATATTAGCATAAGTAGTAAAAAGAGTATAAACATAAAAAATAGAAAACATACTTTTATGTATTATCATCAAGTGTGGGCAACCCTTTCAATAATAAAATATATTAAGTTAACAAACAGATGCATTATCCCGTGAGTCATTTTTAAAACCAGATCATTATTATTAACCAGACAAAGAAGTACGAAAATTCATTAAATAACATAAAATTTTATAGATATAGGTAAATAAAACATTTATTTTATTCAAATTTACATGTGTTACAGCATATTCAGTATTTAGTGCTATGCTCTTCTGCTGATAATCAAAACTTTATAAAAATACCTTAAAACAGTAAACATTAACATTAGTGATTTCCAATCCAGATAAATGTCTCAGTAGAATGCTTTAGATTTTTTAAATTTACAGGAACTAATCTGCAATATATAAACAAGTTTGTAAAAAATAGTGTTTCAACCAACAAAAGAATTTTAAGTACACATTTTTTTTTTTCATGACGAAAAAAGGATTATCTATGCCCAATTAATATTTATCATTCTCAATTCAGATGAAAAATTTAAAAAGGAGTTGATATAAAAAAAAATATATAATCAATGAAATAAATAGAAAAGAATATCTTAAAAAAATTAAATGAATCGGAGTTGATCTTTAATTATTTTCCAGCAATACTTCAAAGATTTTTAAATAACCCATATTACATTGTGTTGTAAATTTTAGAATTGTAAAAAGCATGCCGATCTTATTGTACTAAAAAACTTTTCACTTATGAACAGATACAGTTATGATTTTTTTTTCTATTTATCTAATTTTTATCCAATTTGCTACATTTGTCGCCTAATAGATAAAGGCCTTTTAAGGCCTTTAATCTAATAAAGTTACATTTAATGTAACTTTAATGTAATAAAGTTTACTATAACATTTTCTAGTTCCATTTCTTTATTTTCTTGATAGACAAAAATTTAAATTCATGTGGAGACATAGGAATTGAAACAAAGATCTTTTTTCAGGTTCCTCACATTCACATGTCTCTTATTCGGAAAACCTCTTCAACAACATTATTTAACTACCACTTATTACCTCATCCCCTAAATGACCAAACCTTCATAAATCTTTAAAGAAGCAAATGTATTTAAGTTTGTACAGAAACATTTTTTTAATTTCTAATTTTTATTTTGTTTTTGTTCCCTGAAATTCACGTTACTACTCTTGAGTTTATTTATTAGTGGAAGGAGAAATGTATGACTCTCAATTTCTGATTTTAATAAAAACAACATATTGATAAAAGGATTGAAAAATATTTTAAACAGAAAAGAAATATAGGAATAGAAAAAAATCATTAGATGTAGTGGCGAGAAGTTAGCAAATGAATCTGAAGATGGAGTAGTGCTCTCCAAATCATCAATAAAAAAGGAGAAAAATAAAGGAAGCAAAAATAAAGAAATCCAAAAATTGTAAGAATAAATCCTTTAAAAACTTCCAGAGAAGTTTTCTGCCTATCCACTCAATTAGAGTTTTGAATTTTGTTGTATGAAAGTTAAGGATGTAATGATTAGTTTTAATCTTAAGAAGATTTGTATGTATTACTTAACACTAAGATTAGTTATCTTATCAATATCTTGGCATATCTTGAACATCTGAGGCCTGCAGCGCATATACGTTTGGGGAAATGTAAAAATATATTTTTGAAACTGTCCCAGTGTTAACATGTATGTCTATAGCTATAAGCACTAGTGTTATTTCTATTGTCTAGCAAAATATAAATAAAACATGAGTCATTAAAAAGTATCTATATGTAAAATAAGGATATTCAGTCAAATTTTCTTCATTTGAGTCTCTGTATTAATTTGGGCTCAACAAGCCCCGATGAAGATCCACTTGGTTGGATCGAAACGTAGGGCCACCAAATAAAGAAAATTTGACTGAAAATCCTTATTTGGAATCATTCTCATCTTAAAGAAAACATTCGACAATTACACACCTCTAAATATAAAATTAATTGTTGCTATCTGCTCTGGATTGTAAGTTAATATTCATCCTTTAGTTTAAGTGTATGAATAAATTTATTTAAATGAATCCGTAAAGATAATTTTAATGTTTAAAAGAGAAAAAAAATCAATTTTATTAAAAGAAAAATAGTATTAAATATTTTTCAATTATGATATTATTTAATTAAAATAAGGAAGTGGAATAGATGATGAGGTGAAACGCTGGCTATGCTCATATAGAAATGTCAATAACAGGTCTGTTCTATTGATAACCAGTTATTTTCTGCTATCGGTTATAACCAGTTACATTATAAAAATTCAGTAACCAATCAACAAGTATGATGAGGGTGCCACTCAGATGGTAACCACTCTCACACATACACAACTTGTCCTAATAGTAACCAATAACAGGATATTCTCATCAGTTAAAATTGGCAGCTTAACATTGAAGGAAGTAATAACCAGTGTAACTGTTATATTTTCCATAACCTACATCCATACTGAAGTGTATCAACAGTGGGGTTGAGTGTAATAAATAAAAAAAAATGACTAACAAACCGAGTATATATTACTAAAAAAGAAATTTAAGAAAAATTACAAAGAAACAGATATTATAAATTTATTTTTTTATTGAAAAATAACTATAAACTAAATGGATTCCATATTAATTAGAAATAACACACACGCAAAAAAAAAAAAAAAGAAACAGACATAAGTATATTTAAAATTTTTATTGAACTACTGTCTAGAAACAATACCCAATAGAAAAGCCATTAGCAATCATAAATACATAGATAATTATGTCATGGATTTATATAATATACCTATGTTATATAATCTGGAAGTTATATCAAATAATAATTATGATTATTATTAAAATAATTCATAATTATTTAAATCAGTAAATGACAGCCAGACTCATTTGTTTAAATTGTAAAACAGTGAAAACACCCAAGTGATACATAAGAGCCAGATTGTCTTTAGTCCTTTTTTATTGAATGTCTTAATGAATTTCATTCGTTCTCAATAACTCTGGCTTTTGGGTACAGCAAACTATGGACTTAAGAAAGTGCGGCTTTTTAAAAATCTCTTGAACCTTCAGAATCGATTATTTTAATAATATTAATGGATTCAGTTTGTTTGATTGAAGAAAAATCGAACCTTATCTAGAAATCAAGGAGTCACCTGTGGTATAGTGGTTAGCATAACATACTTAAGGTCGTCCCAAGGTGGTCATAGGATTTTTTAAAGGGAGTTAAAAATCCTTGGCTATGCCGTCCCTCGGATAGGATGTAAAATGGAGCTCCCGAGCCTGTACGATGTCAGGTACTGGTTAATGACCCCTTTCTTTATTGTACTTGGATAGGCAAAATTCAGGGCTCCCACTGTAGCATAGTCCGATAAGCTTTAGAAGCACAGGGTAACGTTAAACAATCATCCTCGAAATAAAAAAAAAAAATTTAAGACTTAAGAGATAATCTAAAATCAGAAACTACGAATCTAAATATGATCTAAACCAGCTAAATATGATCAATAATAAAACCAAGGAGTCATTAAAATACGATTTTTTTTTTTTTTTAGAGAAAAAGTAATAGTATTAATTTAGTTAAGTAAAGTGAAAAAAAAGTAAATTAAAACAGATTTCGGGTATGCTACCATTGCACGACGACGACTTAAGACGATTACAACGGCCATAATCCCCTAACACATTATTACCATTAAACGGAATTAGGAAGCCATTAAATTTGCATTGCGAGCCCATAATGGTTAGCAAGGGACTTGAGCAAGAACAATATTTGGCCTCGCTCCCATCCGACGAAAGGCAGCGAAGGAGTCGAGTCGAGTGTGCAAGAGTTAGCTAACGCCCTTTATCCGTCACGCGATCTGAGTCCTTGGTCTTGATCCTGCATCCTCAGGATGGCCGCGACGTGAAGAATGTGGTCCTGGATCTCTCTTCTAGCCGGGGTACAGCTTGTTTTTTATACCTAACAAGACCTGTCCATACTGTTAAATATTTGGAACGATGTTTGGAACCAAAGGTTGCTTTCATGATCAACTCGAATAAAGTAAATTTAAAATCTAAGTAATAGGTAGATCGTTAAATGTATTGTTCAAAGTATACCCACCAAGACGATCTCATAATATATATATTTATATGGTATAATTACAAGGAGCTTTCGACGTCCCGCGCCATATTCATCTAAAAATATAACGGAGAACAATTCATAGACAGTATTACACATTTATAACAATAACACATTTAGATAATATAGTTTTGTCATTCTACGCAATATTAACAATGGCATGCTTACCCTTTTATTCTCCTAAAATAGTCGTTGTAAGTATAGGTCGTTGGTGCATTAAGGAATTCAAAAAATTAAAAACCATGTCGTCTGGACCATCATCTGTGAAGGGACTGCTGGCCTACTGGCTTAAGTTCGACGCGAGCGCGTTCTATTGTAAGTTATTATGTGTGAATAGTGCTTAGGGATGTGGGCTGCTTCCTGTGTAGTACTTAATATTCTGTCTTGATTTATTGCAATGTAGATGAATTCAATTATGTTTTGTTTTGGCCGGGAGGTGGATTTGTGTAAAATTTTGACGTTATCAAAATCTATTTCATGTCTGGTTTCTTTAGCGTCGTTAGACAATGATATGGCTGTTTTTGAGTTTGGTTTAAGGGTGCTTCTATGGTTGTAGATTCTAGTTTTGAGGTCAGTTGAGGTTGTGCCTATGTATGATTTATCACAGTTTTTGCAGGGAATATTGTATATGAGGTTTCTTTGTTTTTCTATGGGTGTGGGATCTTTTGTTTTGGTGAGTAATTTACGTATTGGATGAGATTACTATATTATGTAAATGTGTTATTTTTATAAATGTGTAATACTGTCTATGAATTGTTGTACATTATATTTTTAGATGAATATGGCGCGGGACGCCGAAAGCTCCTTGTAATTATACCAAATAAATATATATATTATGAGATCGCCTTGGTGGTAAACGTACTTACTTTAACCAGAGCCTCCATAATTTTGATAAATGACTTTGGTACGCCATAGTTGTACTTTTATCTTTCGAAGATCATCTTCCACGCCATCCTGCCATCTTTCGCGAGGCCTGCCCCTCTTTCTGGATCCTCCTGGATAACCTTGCTGCGTTTGCTTTGATAATCTCGACGAAGACATCCTTTCCAATGTCTCCTCTTCTTGATAACGTTCACCATTTCCTGATCCGAAAGAAATACTTTGATTCTGAAATCTTCCTTATTTACAAATCTGTTACGGTAAATGTACACTCTTGGGAAATTTACCGGGGAAACTTTCTTGGGAAACTTTTACCGTAAAATGTGTACATTTCCCAAAAAGTTAGGTATATGTGAACTGAATATAATGTATATGTACATTTCCCGGCAAATGTGTACTCTTGCCTTCACGTTTTGGAAAATGTATACTCTTACCTTCATGTTTTAAGAAAAGTTGGAATACAAATAAATTAAAAATGTTGTAGTAAAAAAATATTTATTTAAATAAACATAATATAAAAGGCTCTAAGAACGAAAATTATTTTAATTAAAAAATGTAAATGACAAAAAAAACATACTTTTCTTTGCATATTATATAATATGTCGTAGGTTTTGATCCCAATATTTATAAATACAATTTTCGTCCTAGTTTTTCAGGACCAATACGAAGGTAATCAAACAAATAATAATAATAACATACTTTTCTTTATTATAACAGTTAAATTTTGTAAAACTATAAAGGAACATATAGAAATTTCATATGAAAAAAGTTGTATTTATTTGAGCAAGAATCGCTATTGTGGCACTTGGAATTACATAATATTCCAGCATTTTTTTGAGGAACATGTTCCTTTACAGATGGATCTTTTAAAACCTTGTCCACCAGTAAGGGACTGCATTCCTATAATTTCGTATTTTGTATGATCACATTTACCAAAACGACATGGTCATGTGAATTCAATGTACATTTCCCTTCTTTGAAATTGTAAATGTTAGTTAAATGCACATTACCCAAACGAGGAGGCAAATGTGCACATTTTCCGGAAAATGTGCACATTTGCCGCCATATCTACTTTTACCGTAACATATCCATCACGAACCCCTACAGGCCAAAATATTTTCTCAGAACTCTTCTTTCCATTCAGCTTGGGTAGACCAAATCTTCCCGTTTAGATGGTTACGTTTGATGATTATTATGTTTTATTAATAAGTGAACTACATTTTCATTTCACAGTGGTGTGAGGGCTGAGAGGCTCTGACAACTAAACGTATGATTGGGAACCCGAGGTAGCAAGTTTCAAAACCCGGAGGCCAGGGGACATTTAATAATACTGGGCATCAATCCCCGACCCTACCCCCTGGCCCGGGAAACACCGTATAGCCTAAAAGGCGAGGAAGGGGAGGAAATAATCTAACCGAGTAAAGAGGTCTCTTTCTTCCAATGTAATACGGCCCTGGCGGTCAAATGAAGAAGCAAGGATTGGTTTCAAATTTTATCTCAAAAAATTGGATAAATAAATAAATTGTTTAAAGAGAAAATTAAAATTATTTGGCTATCCCTTTAGGATAATGTACACTGACCTATTTCGATTGAAAAAAATGTTCATTTTAGTTTACTGGCATAAGCCTACGATGGATATTGGTTAAAAATAAAATGGAGTAAACCTTATTTATTAATTAATTTATTTATTTATTAACTAGAAAATAAAAATGTCATTCATCTATTTATATAGATCTGTTTTTTTTTGTTTTTTTTTTTTATTCTTTCGTTCAGAATTCTTTTTTACACATGATTTCACATTTCCAATATAAAAATATTATATATTAACCCTAGCATTACCAAAGGGTATCTGACTTATTAGTTTTTCGAAGCGGAGGGCTTAACGAACTCATAGCTTTTTTTTATAGTTAATTAACTCAACTAATTTTTTAAATATTGATTTCATGAGATAACAATATTTACAAATTCATAAAACTGTGGATGTAAAAAAATTATCAAGAAAAATTATTTCCTTCTATACCTTTTTATTTATTTATTTATTTGCCTTTAAACAAAACAAATAAATAAGTATATAAAAAAGGTATAGAAGGAAATAATTTTTCTAGATAATTAGAAATATTATTTCCATATTTTCTAAAATTCATCATTTAATGTATTTAATACTAATTTAAACTTTTGAAAATTGCGTTTTCAGGAACATTAAAGAAGAAGAAAAAACATTTTTTGTTTATTATTATTATTTATTATAGAAATTTGTTATTAATGCCTTTATAAAATTCTACTTTATTCATTTTAAATTATATCTCCGAGCTTACAAGCTGTTTTATTTTTTCACTCAACTATTTATTCTTTGATTTAAAATTTACAGAAAAATTTCTATCCTATTCGCATTTACCTTCACCTTGAATGTTTTACTGACAACAACTAATTTTTCTGATTCTTTTTTTTTTTTTTTTTTTATAATTCAGGTGCAAAACAGGGTGAACAAATATGAATGGGCTCCCACCCCCCCCCTTTATCTATTTAATCCCAGGATTAAAAATTTTAAGATCAATTCTGGTGGGTTCACAGCAGTTTTTTAATATTTGATTCATATCGGAATTTAGAAATAAACTATTGGCTTCCGATACGAAAAAGGTACATTATTTTAAATTTTATATCCATCAGGCAGACAGATATTTTCTATTAAAGTCTTGCACTGACCCAGTTTTAAAGCATAGAAATCTTTAAAATCTTCCTTTGTAGCGACTATTTATAAAATAATTGTTCTCTTTCCTGAATATATTATTTTCAAAAGCGTTCAACCAGCAATTATTTTCAGATCTAGAGATTGTCAAACATATTCCAAGTATCTTCGTAGTTCTGTCACCCAGTTATACAGCATCTGAAGTATTTACCCATTGTTGAGAGAACGGCTACACAACAATATTAAGGAAAGGCGGCTTGTTAAAGAGGTCAGTGTTAGCTTGTGGTGACATTGGGAAAATGGCTCTTCCTGGTGAGCGAGTGAGTGGACTTAATGATGCAATGGTGTGATTCACTTTAGAAAATATTGTGAGGGAATCGATTCTAACATAGAATTTAGGACTTCCCGATGAGTTTATTTAAGAGAAACATACAAAAGAAGGCCATGTTAAACTCGAATAAAGTAAATTTCAAATCAAATAAACTTGGATCGAAACTAAGGGTACTTAAGCACTATATAAGGGTACTCATTACTAACAAGCGTGTTTATAACCTGACACTCCACATTATTTTGCTCAATGACGATGGTACGCCATAGCTGTACTTTGATCTTTTGAAGATCATCTTTCACGTCATCCTGCCATCTTTCCTTCTTTACCTTCTCTTCCTGGATCCTCCTGGATGACCTTGCAGCGTTTGCTTTGATAATCTCGACGAAGGCGTCCTTTCCAAAGGACTGAGCCAAACCAGTCTCCTCTTCTTGATAACGTTCACAATTTCCGAGTCCGAAAGAAACCCTTATTCTAGTGATGAAAAGCTATCGATATCGATAGTATCGGACATAAAACTATCGATAGTATGAAGTGATTATTATTATTATTTCAGAATGTTTTATCTGTAATGTCACATTATCCCGGCCTAGGTCAAGGCTAGAAAATATTTAATCTTTAATCGATAAATTTTCTAAAACAAAGCTCGCAGTTCCGAGCAACACTGCCTTCTGCATCTCTTCAAGGCTTTAGGAGGAAGCTCTAATCTGGTTATATTGTGTTAACTGTTATTATTATTTGTTCAGGGAACCCATTTGTTACTCTATATAATTGTTTAGTTTAATTTTCGAAACTCCTGCTTACATAAATGTTAGGGCGGCGGGATGGCCGAGCGGCTAAACGCGTTAGAAAATACGCGTTACCACTGACAACCGGACAGATGATTTGAGAACCAGAAGATAGCAAGTTCAAAACCCGGAGCCAGGGGAAATTTAATAATACTTGGCATTAATCCCCCACCCTCTCCCCTGGCCTGAGAAACCCCGTATAGCCTAAACGGCGAGGGAGGGGTGGACAAAAAAAAAAAAATTAATTTTTAGTTTATCATTTTTAAACCACTTCTAAATTCAATAATTAATATATTTTGGTTAATGTATAATTCAACTTAATGTATAATTAATTAATTTATGAAGTTTATTAAAATTGAATATCATACCAAATCATTATTAAGTAGCCACATTCATTTAGTGTTATGTGCGTGGGCGTTTGTGATTGGTCGAAGACGCTCCGAGACATACAAAAGACGCTTCACCAAGTCAGTCAGCTGTTGATTCTCGCCAGCCGAGTACACATTGCTCACTCACGCTTAAACATTCTTTAAAAACATTTTATGACATTCTCGTTCACCCGGGGTGTTCATTTGTGTATTGTGCACATTTGCAGACATTATGTTAGAAGACGGATCGAAGAGGGAGATTAAGTTCCCAGCTGGATGGACATTTAAATTATATATATAATATTATAAATTCTATATTTTAACAATGGCCATTCGATTAAACCATATTTTTGTGTATAATAGTTTATGAGTTTTATTTAATTTTCCTTTAATCATTTAAGTTTCATAGGTATTTAATAAATTATTTGTATTTAATCAATTATTTTTTAAGTTCTAAATATCAGAGAATTTTCTTTATTTTCTTTCATTCATATTATTTATGAATATATAGCATATAGAAATATGCTAATATTTTCTAAATTTCAAAAGTAAACTTTATGTAAAATAGCCATAATGTGATTCCTTTATTATTTATACCTGTTTATTACATTAACCAACAACACTAGGAGCATTGAGCACCGGCCATACTTTCTTCATCAGGGAAGCGAAAGGTTTTTATTATTAAAACCTAACTTGCCTGAACATTATTATTATAATTTATTAATGAAGTTATCAACCATTCCCTTTCATATGAACGAGTTCGAGTCCTGAGTAGGTCATTGCTGTTGTAATATACATCTACAAGTGCATAGGCGTCACCAGCACCAAATTATTGGGGGGGACGGCTCAATATTTTCCTAGATAAGGTATGTAGAAATTCGAGGGGCTAAAGGTTAATAACTATATAATATCCCCTAAAAACAACTGGTGGGGCATTTAAATTCATCCTCCAACGCTGTATTTTAAAGGTATTTATACATTAAAAAAGGGGATTGTAAAGGCTTAATGTTGAAGGATGTGGGCCAAAATTTCTTGATTGAATTTCATCCAAGTTTTTCTTTTGATTCTGATCCCACTAATTTCATTGCTTTCCAAGAACTTCTATAAGCAAATTGATGGAAAGTAGGATCAAGCTGCTTAGTTTAAAAAATCTGGTGCGTGCGCGCAACACACAACTTTCACTTACCAACTTAGATTAGAAATTAATGTGTTTTGTTAATTGCCACTTCTCAAAGTTATACATTTTTCTACATTCATTTCTTATTTCTGTTTTCATTTGCTCAAAAAAAAAACAACACTGATTTCTTTTATTATTAAATAAAAGTTTTTACTTGTGATAATTCGGCAATGCAAGCATAATACTCCAAGTCGTCTGATTTTATAATTCTCTATGTACTTGTTGAATATTTCATTTAGTTCTCATGAAACAAATAATTCTCATTAAATGAACAGAACATCTTTTATTGCAACGCATTGGTTTGTCATTAAAGGCGTACGGTGCATGCGTGAGCTCAAGGTAGTATGAGTTGGCGGATAGGAGTATGAGTTGACGGAATATTTTTCTTTTTTTCTCCTGTATTTGTTTACTTGATTTTTTCATATATCATATTTAGCCATTTCCTATTTTTAGTCCTGATGAGAGACAGTTAATTTCTCAATATAAACTAAAACAAAGGTACTTTATAGGAAAACAAAAAAGGGCCCTTGCCCATTTAAGCCGCCTCAGAAATTTTAATACTGATAAAACTTACCTGATATTATTGAACAGCTAATTTTCATGAAACATGACAAATTTGATCAAAATCATTAAAGCCGTTTTTGAGATAATCTAAAAAAAGGTAAAAATTGGAAAAAAAGTTATGAAATAAAGTGCCCCCTCCGTTTGACCAATTTTGATGAAATGTTTGCTGTCACATCTTTGGCATACACATATAACAAATACCCAGTTTGATCAAAATCTTTAAAGCCGTTTTTGAGTAAATAAAAAAAACACATAAAAATGATACAAAATTTATTAAGTAAATTCCACCCTCTGGTTGATCAATTTTGATGAAATTTTTACAGTCATATCTCGGGCATATTAATACATCAAATACTTAGTTTAATCAAAATCGTTAGAGCCGTTTTTGAGAAAATCGAAAAAAACGTAAAAAGTTATTAAATAAAGTACCCCCACCCTTTGGCCAATTTTGATGAAATTTTCGCTGTCACATCGCGGGCATATACATACACTAAATACCCAATTTCAGGTTCGCACGGTTAATAGTTTTTGAGCTAGTCTGTTCACATACACACACACACACACACACACACACACACACACACACACACACACACACACAGACCATTTCGCGGGACTTGGTTATTTTGACTCCGGGGACCCCAAAACGTGTATTTCCGTTGAAAACCGGAAGTCGAAAATTTTCACGATCGCAATACTTCCACTTACTATATATTTCATATATAGGTAAGTGAAAGTAATATATAATTCATCAAATATACAATATGCCTGACTAGCTTTTAACAATAGAGTGTGCTGAAATAAACTAATATTTTATTGGTTAAACTCGTATAAATTCGTAAAATCGCATTTTTATTTAATTTTTTACATTGGGTCCTCTCCTGCCAAAATATTGGGGGAGGACTGTCCCCTCCTGTCAAAATATTGGGGGGGACGCGTCCCCCCTATCCCCCCCCGGCGGTGACGCCCGTGTACAAGTGAATATGCAAAAGAACGCAGAATGTTTTCGGAAAACGGACTACTGCAAGATAATTTATTCAAATACTCAGAAAGGTGATGGTAGAATGACCTAAATAACTTCATACACTTTCACTTGACATAAAATGAACTATTTTATGCTATATCCATTGCCTATTCCTGGCTTTATTATTATTATCAAGTATAGATTTAATGTGATTAGGAAATAAGCTGATAAGTAACTAGGCAGTTAACTACATAGCCGTGGCGAGCCTATGCGATCAGGTGGGCATTGGCCAAGGCAAGGTTGAGGAAATGAAAGGAGGTTTATAATCTTTGGTGCTGCAGCTTCCGGTCTGCGGTAGTTAATAATTCACTGCCACCGTCATCTATCCCAACTGTCATTAAGGTCCTTTAGTTCCGATTCTGGGCCATTATTATCGAGTAATGTGTTATTTCTAGGTCACCTATGTCGTCAGTTAGCTCATGAAGTATAATAAATTGTATCACATCAGAGCATTAATAGAAGGAATATAAGCTCGATGGGTACAGCAAGTTACTAAGATCCAGTACTGGTTCCGAATTGCTACTCCAAGATCACTTCGAGCCTTATACAGATCATTAACTTGAAATGAGTTCTATATCGGCTACTAGATCTCTCACTTTCTACTTCTTCATCGTAAAAAACACTCAATTTTTTTTAGCACATATATTTGAGCGTTAGTAAGGATTTAAGAATTAAAATTATGATCAAGTAAAATCATCTTTCATATTCGCTGGTGATTAGGAAGGGGTCCACAAAATTAAAAACTTCATTCTCGCTTATATCCCTAATACAGGTTCTGGATTCTCAACGCAACCAGGATCCAAGATAATTCAATTAAAAATTGGAAATACAGTCGAACCTGGTTAAGTGGAATACCTCTATAAGTGGTACAAAACTTGCTGTCCCATCATTTTTCCCAAAAATAAACTCTTTAACTGGAATTTTTTCACCTCTATTAGTGGAATCAATATTTTTGGAAGTTACTTCTGCAAGTGGGATGATTTTTGTATTCACCTCTATAAGTTGAATCCACATTTCTAAGAAAACGTGAAGAGTTATCCTGTTCAGCTACAGGATTGGAAAATTTGATAGGAGATACCAATATTCAAACAGTAAGTCAACAAGAATGATGAAATTATGACAGCAGGAGAGCTGAATGATGAAAAAATCCATGAAAAATCTAAATCGTCAGACGGAAATGAAAATTCAGAAGAGCCAGGCACGAAAAATGATTGAATATTATTGGGAATTTCTTTTTTTTTTTTTTTTTTTTTTTTGAAATGGATAATGGGCTGAAGATGAAATCTTTGAAAAATTATATGACATAGAAAAAAACAAAGTGAAGTGCAGGAAAAAAAAAAATGATTACTTTCATTGATGCATTTAAACATAATTATCTTGTAATCTGCATTATTTTATTTTCACATTACAAAAAATATGAAATAATTGCATCAATATTTTATGAATTTATGGTTTTTAAGTGTGTACTCTATTATTTTTTTTTTTTTTTATAAAAATTACAAGTTGTTTGGAAACCTCTATTAGTATCATGTATGTATTATAAGGGGCATATGCCCCTTAATAAGATACCTGCACCCTGGATAAGTGAAACCTTGTTTAAGTAGAATACCTCTTTAAGTGGAATTAAAATCCTGTCACCAAGAGATTCCAGGTTCGACTGTATATTTATTCCAAATTATGTAAAATTTGGGAATGTATAAAAATTTGTAGACTCGGTAGTTAATTTGAATACTGGACATGAATAAAAATATCAAAATATCCGCGTATTGGTGTCGATGCTTCCAAATTAATGAAATGGATCCTTCCAGTTTTTTTTTTTTTTCTTTTTAGTCGAAACCGAAAGCGGAGAACAGAAAAGAAATTATAATATAATAATTCTGTCGGTGCAGCGTACAGAGTGATAAATCCAAACTAATAAAAATAATAAATAATTTTTTAATATGTTTGCACAGGATTTCCCAAGTGTACAATTTGTAGGCCACAACTTTAAATTTAAACATTCAGGATTTTGTAAACCGTAAAAAGTGCTAAATCTCCCACAAACCTGCCAGGTCATGTGCAAACAAATTAAAAAAGATATATTTTAATTTTGATAGAAGTAGATATAGATTAAACTTCGGACTATCTCAACTGACAGTTTGTTTGAATTCTGTTTTAGAGGGTTGATGCATTTTGAATAATTTGTTATATTTAATTTTCTTAGTCCTACATTTAATTCTCATTTATGTCCTCTTTAGATAGGCCTGAATTTTCTAATTAAAAATTAACGATGCAAAGGCTTTATTTTCCTTATTTTTCGGTTTTAAAGGGTATTTCCCGAACCAAGGGTGAGTGTGGGGAAAAGTGCAATGTCATTGAAACACTAGGCGTCGAGACTTCAACTCACGAACTTCAAGAGACCATTGTACATTATTATTTAATCATTGATTATTTTTTAAATAATTAATTTTTAATTTTTAAACTATTAAATTAGAAAATAAAATGTTTGACAACGGCCGGGAATCGAACCACAGATCATTGACCACCATTTATTGTCACTGTTATTATTTTTTTTTTTGTTTTTTTTATATTAGACCACTAAACGATACTTTCCTTAATGAATATTTTATTTATTTATTTTTTTATTTAATCATAATTTGCTTTCAGGGAAACACGCCATGCAAATAGAGTCTAGCGATTATACAAATTATAGATACATACATTACATAATATATTATACATTACATATACAAACATTATAAATACATTATTAATTATTAATATACATGAATATAAAGAAAAATACAAACATTCAAATGTATAAAATCTAGAATTTAGTTAAAATTCAATATTTTAAAAAAGTCAAAAATTGAAATCTTTATTATTTGCTCAGATTAATTAATAACCAATAAATTAACAATTTCTATAACTGATGACATGTAATATGGCTATTGTTATGAGAAATCATCCTACCAAGTCTCTATAGTTTAAAATATTGGTAAAAAAATAAAACAAAGTTCGTAAATCTCTTACGCTTTGTGGATTAAAAATTTTAATTCCTTGGTAAAACCTTTCCCTCAGATTGGAATAAGTAGGGCAAACAAACAATATATGATATAGTGTTTCATTATTTTTCATATTGCACATTTTGCACTCTTGCTGAGGATTAATAATTACAATTTTATTGTTAACAGAAATTTTTATACTGTATCTACCTGAAAGTCTGATCTGCATTAACAGCCTAGTAAATTTAAAGTTAGCTGGGAGTAGTAAATAATCAGCCATTTGGAATCTATTCAAGAAAAGGTTTATAAGCTCGCTATAGGTAGAATGCTGCAATCGTTCTGTGTCTTTATCTAATAAGTAGCATTTATATTTATTCAAAATTTTATTACTATTTGCTTTTATCTTAGCTGCATTATTTTCAAATATTAATCTACCCTCTTCTATGGTATCAAGCACACTTTTTAGTTGGGAACACCAGTTGTATTTAGTCATAATAGAACTAGATGAATCCAATCTGTTTCTTAACGCTAGGAAACATATTTTAGGATATCTCCTACCATCCATTTCTATTGGGTTGATGCAAAATTAATGCAGGTTTCCTCTATTGCGAAATCTTAATTCCAATTGTGTAAACAAAGCAAATCCTAACATTGATCATTATTATACCAAAACAAACCTTACCTAATACCCTCTCTTTCGCCATGAATTTGATCAGTGAAATCGTTTTAATCAGTGTGTTCAAAGGTCTTAAATCGAAAATGTCGAAGTACGATTTTCGTCAAGTTTATTTTTACGAATTTAAATTAGGGCGCAGCGCTGCGCAAACGGCTCGTAATATTAACGAAGTGTGGGGTCAGGGGGCTATTAACGAGTGCACGGTGCAGCGTTGGTTCCAGAAGTTTCGCAGTGGAGATTCCGACCTCGAAGACAAGGAAGGTCGGGGCCGTCATTTTGCTCTTGACAAACAATCGACCAGCTGAGGTCAATAGTGGAAGAATACCCAACCAAAACCACCCGAGAAATAGCGGTAGAACTCGGCGTGAAACAATCCACAGTTGTACGCCACTTAGAAGCAATTGGTAAGGTAAAAAAGTTGGCCAAGTGGGTGCCACACCAATTAAACGACCACCAAAAAAATCGTCTCTTTGAAATCTATTCCATGCTTGTGACACGCAATAAAAATGATCCATTTACCGATCGCATTGTGACGTGCGATGAAAAGTGGATCTTATACGACAACAGAAGGCGTTGTAGCCAATGACTGGGCAAAGATGAACAATTAACCAAATCCAAAAATGAACAACCAAAACCAAAAATCCACTACAGCTTTTCAATCGAGGTGAGACTATAACTGCTGAAAAGTACTGTCAAGAAATTGACAACATGAATCAAAAATTACAACGTCTTTGCCCAGCATTGATGAATCGGAAGGGACCTATCCTTCTCCATGATAACGCCAGACCACACGTCGCACAACCAACGCTACGACGACTGCACGAGTTGGGCTACGAAGTTCTCCAAAACTGCATTGATTCAGATGGAAATTATTTTGATTAAATATATATAGTTAAAGTAAAGATATGGCCTATTTTCAATGAACATTAATTTTGCATCAACCCAATTTAAGTTACCAACTCCTTAATGAATATTATTCAAAAATTTTTATTAATAGTTTCTTTATGTTTCTATTTTCCTCAGTCATAAATCAAGTGACGTGGGTTTGCCTTTTCTGGGAAAATGATCAATTTATTTTCCGTAGCAATAATTATTATTGATATACTGACTGATGCGATATTTTAACTTATATAGGAGCTTCATCACTATTCCTCCTCATTGAGACCAACAATTAATCGATATTGCTTTATTGAACCAGAAGTTGATGGATGTCTTGAAGGAATCGAACTAGGGACGGGAGCTAGGTCACGGAACGAGTTCCCTTTCAGTATTTATGTTAATAGTAAGGGAAAGGTTGTTTGTCTTCAGTATCGATTCCTCTGTAATTAGAGGGCAAGTAAAATCGATTAGGGGTCGATTTATAATGAAGTAAAATAAGAGGAGAAGTAAAATCGATTAGGTGTCGATTTATAATGAAGTTAAAGACATGTTTATTCAATGCCTAGTAGGTAAATCCATGTATTTTACATAAATACTTATGTTAAATTTAAAACACATTTCTCTACTTATGGCCCCGTAGGATAAGATTAAGAAACGTAATGTTCAACTTAAGATTTTTATGTAATGTTATTTGCTTATGTTAACAACATGTTTCATAAAAATCTGTTGTAAATATTGATGATGCAAATACACATCTTTGCAAACACCTAACAGTGGATTTTATGAGACATCAAATGCAAAGGATAGTTAACACGTTTAAAATTTTTGGAAAGAAATTTGGAACCAAATCCTACTTCCGTATTTGACCACCAGGGGCCATAACAACAAATAAAACTGTTTTAACTGTTTGAGCTAAACTGTTAGGTTAGAGAGGTAGATAGAGTAATGATACTTGAAATGTTATAAAGCCCAGAGTATTAATGTTCGTCATTTTTACGGCCTATCTAAATAGAACCTAAAAAGAACATGACCCATCGGCACAAGCACATCTTAAAACCAGCTTTCTTTTACATATCTACAATATATTATGAAATGTCTAAAACTAAAATTACTAACAACATTAGAACTGATGTCTAAAACTAAAATTACTAACAACATTAGAACTGATGTAAAAAGCTAAATATCTTATTTATTTATTGGATTTACCTCTACCCGAGGGGCCATTGGATATTTTTCAGGAGGAAATTCTAGAGTTTCTCAACACTTTCCTCTGAAACTCGTAGCGCTTCTTTCAAAGATGTACTTTTTTCAATTTTTTTTTTTTTAAATAAAATAAAAAAATAATCTTACGAATATAAATATAGTTTTTTAAACGTATTGGTTTTTGTTGTTTCAGGTTTCCATGGTCTGAATCCATTATCCGCATTTCTTCTTCCAGGTTTGACCATGTCACAGGTTTTCCAACAGCCAAGCTTTCACCCATCTTGCTGTGGGCTTCTTCAGGGCCAATACATTCTTGTATTGGCCCTGAAGAAGCCCACAGCAAGATGGGTGAAAGCTTGGCTGTTGGAAAACCTGTGACATGGTCAAACCTGAAAGAAGAAATGCGGGTATTGGTTTTTGCTAAAACGAATATAGAAGTACTCTTCACAGATAAACAGTGCAAAAATAACCCAATTACAAAGACTTCAGACCTTTCAATCAAAAATGTTTTAAGACTCATAGCAAAAGCACCGGGAACGTGATTAAAAAATCCTACATAATGACTTACAAATATGAACAGCAGATGTAATGTAAAGACACTTTACAAATGTTTCCACAATCACTGACACGGTCAATTTATCCGACGGATAAAAGACATGACTACACCTGATAAGCCCATAAATAGGAGATTAAAAAGGCGTTGGGTGAGAGATCTCCGTTGACAAACCAGATTGACTGAAACAAGAGGAATTGCTGGTGTCCATCCTTCCCCATTCCTGACATGCTTTATTTAATTAGCATAGCGAAAAAATTTGCTGATTTTCAAAGTTTCTTGACAGGAGTGAATAATAGGATATGAAAAAAAAAAAAAAAACTTTCATTTACTCAAAAATTTAAATCACTAATACCCCTTGTTTTCTGGGGGCCACGTTTATTATTTAGGGTTTACCGAAGGAATATGTTTGTTTGTTTGTTAAAGTCACTTTATGCCACTAAGCCTAATCGGACGATGGTACAGTAGTGGGAGTCCTAACTGTTGCCTATCCAGATATAATTATGATAGGGATCTTTAATTAGTACCCGACATCTTACAGCTCGGGACTTCAATATACGTCCTATCCGACGGACAGTATAGGCAAATATTTTTTTTGCTCCCTTAAAAAAATTCTAGAACCACCGCGGGACGCTAACCCGCGACCTTTAGTATTGTAGATTGCTATGCTAACCAATACACCACAGGTGACCCCTAAAATTTATTGTATTTAGGCAAAATATGTGTAATTCCGATAAGTTTATTTAAATCAAACACTAGGTGCTTTAGCCTAAGCATCATATGACTAAAAAAAAACCTTTAAAAAAAAAATTAAGGGGCCCGGTGTGGCTGTGCGGTAAAGCGCCGTACTCCCATGCCGGAGCTGCGGGTTCGAGTCCCGCCCTGGGTGGTGCTTTTCTTTCGTCGGAGAAGTATCACCCAGTGCCATGGGTGTTAGTAAAAAAAAAAAAAAATAAATAAAACTATTTATCCCGCCTCCCTGTTTGGCCTTTTAAAACAATACACCGTAATCCGAGCTATAAAAATATATAGATTAATACCATAAATTAAATAACTATTTAAGAACAATTTAATAACGATAACGCGACGGATGACACTAAAAACGATAATGAAGTTCTAAAACTCCCTGGAACTAAGTTTTCCTGATCAAGACAACATGTGTCATCGCTTATTAATGATCACATGCTTGGATCGTTCAAGACCTTTCTGGGTGGTTCGATAGCAGAGCAAGATATGGATTAGTGACAGTCTAACCTTGTACAGCAAAGCAAACAGTTACTTCCGAGTCACTTTATAACACTGATGATACCGTTTTGTAAAGCAGATACTAAGTTAAGTCCAAAAAAAAAAAAAAAAAAAAAAAAAAAAAAAAAAAAAAAAAAAAAAAAAAAAAAAATATTTGTGGACCTTTGGAAGGAAGAATCATTTTTGTAAAACTCGAATTAGAAGCAGTGTTAAAATTTCGAAAATTCTTACAGCTCGGGACTTCAATATAAGTCCTATCCCAGGGACGGCATAGCCAAGGATTTTTTCACTTCCTTTAAGAAATCCTAATGCCACCGAAGGAATATTATACTACAGTAGTTCAAGTTTCTTTTGATTCTGTATTGGAAATTATTATGATAGGGATTCTATTAATTAAACGATCGCTAATGCCCCGAGACCGGAAACTAAACAGCCTTCCGAATTCCCCTATTTCGAAAAAGACTGCAACCTCCGCTTTCTGCCCTTGACTGCCCATTCCAGACGGACGCGTAGCCGATCGTATCCTTTCCAATGGCTGCAATTATATGAATTTCATGTGCAGCAAGTTCACCTTCCGGTGTGAAAGGCTCCCGGATCGATGTGTTCCGTTCACTATCCTCTCTGATCATGGAAGTATTTCCATGTCAAGTACAGTAAGCTCACAGTCGGGAACTGGGTTTATGATATTCCCATTGTCACCGCGTGTTGTCCTCCCTTTCATTGTACTAATGTGGCTAAGTATTCTAATCATATTAACTTATAAATGAACAGATAAATGTTCACTTATTCTGACCTGTCCAGAAAAAAAAACAGATTATATTAAGATATGATGGTTTAAGTTAGGAATTTAAACTAAATAATTTTATTTTGAAAAGCCAACGTTTCGATGCCTTCCTGTGGATCTTCACCAGGGCTTGTTGAGAGTAATACAGAGCCTGTATCGAAATGTTGGCTTTTCAAAGTAAACAATTTTTAAGTGAAAATCCTGTTAATCATCCTATCTTAAAGAAAAGCACTTGGCTACGACACATTTCCAGATTATTATAGTTTAAACTTTCCATTCAGACATTTTAGTGCTTTTTAGTTAGCATCAAATGTAAAATTTCACTAAGAAGCATTCTTTCTTTTTGCATTTCCATACACAACTACTGATATTGGAACAACCATAGGAAATGTGACAATTTTATTCTACAATTATAATGCCAATGATCATGATTGAAAATAGGAGAAAGGTAAATTTTTTTTTGGCGAACGGAGACTTCAGTGCTCAGAATGTCAGAGACCATTACAAATTCAATGCTTTCCATATTATCAAATAATAAACAGACATTGTTTCTAAATGAGAACATAAAAAAAGAAATATATAAAGTATAAAAAGACAATTTAAAATTTTTATTTGGTGAATCTATCACCATGTTACTTCTAGACGTAGCATATTTCGACAGGTTGTGTTACAATGATTTATTAAGGGGACTCTCATCGCGTCCTTTTCAGTTAAAAAGTGCCGTAATCAGCTTTTTAGATTACAACTTTCTAGTTCCACTCGCTACGCTCGCTCTTAAAAGATGAATAAAAGGCTAATTTTCGGTAGTGTTCGGGGCCACACTAAATGATAACATATTATAACAGCCTTTAAGTAACAGAGCAATACTATTACCTTTATTTCTAATGATTTATGTTACAATACAAAAATCAATATATAAAAATATATAATATCGTTGTTGATACTGCAAAAGGTCGTATGTCTGAAATTTTCGGTTTTGCGATTAAATTGGATTTTTAATTTATCTCTTTAGTCTTAAAAGACGAAGTTTGTCAGCAGTAATAGAAAAGAAGAGTCACGATAAGTAAAAAAATATATCCTGAGAGAAACCCCCCCAAGAAATTCTCATAAGGAAAATTTAAACTCTAACTTTTTTTTTATAATCAAACACAAAAACTAAAAAAATGAATCACAAATAAAATGATTTGTAAGCTTTTAATTGACATTCGACCTTTCGCAGAATTAAAGATGAGGTAGAGAATTTTAACTTAATCGAACTTTGGACCTTTAAATAGTTAAAAATAATACTAGATTTCACACGCAAATATTTCGTAATTTATTGATACAAACGATATAAAATGGACGGTGAGATTTACAAACCACTAATAGCTATCGTTCAGAAAAATAAAATGGCATTCAAATTTGTTTTGGGACCACTAATTGTCACACTTAACTTCTTCTTAAATCGCTTAGATTATCTTGACCTTGCGAATCACCCAACACAACCTTTGTTCTGTTAGGTTTACGTAATGGAATTACACGTTTACAGTAATCTGCAGCACTTTCTTCAGAAAGTACTTGACCTTTGTACAATATACATTGTCTTGTAAGTCAACGTAATGTACATTAGTTTCAGGAAGTGAAGGCTGCACGAAGATAGTTATTACCTGTGGTAATTATGTCGTCAATTACAAGGTTAATATTCTTAAACTATTTTTACTAAGTCGATGTTTCGTGTGGGGGTTGATTGATTACAAGATGGTCGCCATATAGCTTACCCTTTATCTTACTTTCTACTTTAGGGTTTAAGTAATTTTAATCCATTTTTTAAACGTTTTTTTAGCAATTAAATGTTATAAAAAATTAATATCTAAACTTATAGCATAAATTTCGATTAATACCAAGTATAGGTTATCAGTGTCCGGTTATGATTGATGGGAGTCCACTTATATCAAACAGAACATGATGTCAAACAAACCATTTTGCAGGCATTAAAAACACGCACAAAGAAATATGAGTCTTTGTAAAGATCTGAAATATTGCTTTTCATTACAACAGCTCGATAACAAAAATAATAAAATACTACAAAGTTCCTCTAAACATTATTACGAATCTGCTGACCTCGTCTCCATCTTTTTTTTTTTTTTTTTTTTTTAATTTCTAGTTTATTGATAATATATTTGGAATGAAGGAGAACAAAAGATTTGTTAGTTATTAAAAGATAATTTCGAAATTGTGGCGAGCTATAAATGTAAAATAATTTCCAAAGGTAAAAGTTACAAGTAAAATAATTTCCTTGAGTCCTATGTCGCCCTATTCCCATTTAGAAATTTAATAAGCAAATGCAGGAAAGGAGTTACGAATCCTAATTTCTAGTTTATTAGGTAATATTAAAAACCAATATGTGGCATGAAACGACTAACGGAAACCTAAATCTCTTTTCCTACACCTAGAATTCATGTTAAACTACAATAAGGACAATTTTAGGACACTGGGCGGCCTAAAGAAGACAAATAGTTGTTGAACCTGTCGGACGAAGATTATTATTTTAAATTAGCATTTTAGGTTTAACCTCCTCACCTTCATAAGTACTCGTAGATTATTATTTATAAATAATGAAAAAGATTATCAATAAATATAGTAATTAATAGCGACCTAAAATACTGCATGCGGCATGTCGATTTTTAAAGGGAGTAAAAAATGTTTGGCGTAGCCGTCCCTCAGATAGGACGTAAAATGGAGGTCCCGTGCCTGTGCGATGTCAGGTACTCGTTAAGATCCCTATCCAAAATGTACCTGGATAGACAAAATCTAGGAATCCCACTCTAGCATCTTCCGATTAGCCTTAGTGGCAGAACAGCGGCGTGAAGCAAACAACGACAACAATATAGTAATTAATTTAGATTTTTTGTGATGTTAGGAAATGCGCACTTTTCACTGTAAAATTTTGTCAGGTAGCTCTTGGGAAATTAAGAAAATTATCTTAATTCATTCATACATATAAATAAGACTTATCATTGCACATTATGTAATGACAAAAAATTGATAAAAAATAATTTGTTCTTGGAAAGGATTTGAACCCAATTTCCTCGACACTTGAGCTACCAGGTACATATCGCGGTCAAGTCCTATATCCTATATCTTCACTGATCTCTTTCCCACATATCTTGCAATTTTTGGGAATCATAGGGGAAGTGGACAATTTTCGTCAATAGGACAATTTTATTGATGTCTCTTGACTAATTTAATTTTTTTTTAAAATTACTAATTCAATTATTTCTCTGTTATGATATCATGAAATCTATTATTATAATTATCAATAAGAAGATACAAGCTTGGACTTGGATTGGATACGAACCCGGGTTTCCTTATCACTGGCAAGAAGCTCTTGCAACTTGAGCAACCAGGCACGGGATGTGTGCCTAGTCAAATACTTCCCTGCACGACCCCTTTCCCACCGATCTCTCAATGTTTGCGAGTTTTACGGGGGAGTGGACTTTTTTTTTCTCCAATATAATGAGGTCTCTTGACTAACGTTTCTTTTCAATTTCTTTCTAAATTATTCTGAATTTCATTAATTGAATTGAATTAAGAAATTCTTTTTAAATTATTAATTCAATTATTTTTCAGTAATGATAACATGAAATTTATTATAACCTGGTAGCTGAAGTGACAAGCCTGGTGGTAGCCTGGTAGCTCAAGTAGAGGGATTGTAGATGGATGGAGCTGATCCGGGTTCGAATCCCGGCCAGGCCTAGCTAAAAAAAAATATTTGCAAATTATAATAACAAACTTCATGTTATCATGATAGAGAAATAACAGAATCAAAAATTTAATAAAAAATAAAATTCTGAGCCATTGATTATCAGATATATTCAATTTTTCAAATAGCAAATAAGAGTTGATTGTGTAAAAATGATACATACTTATTCGAAGGACTGTCCTTCGCTATCTATGCATTTTTCCCGTCATTCAGGCAATTTGTGGATTCCCCGCCAAAATAATGCTTCCTCTTCTGAGTCAAACCAATCACTTAACCAATTTCGTACATTTTCATAAGAAGTGAAGCGCTGCTCAGCTAGTGCGTGCCCCATCGATGCAAATAGGTGGTAATCGGATGGGGCCAAATCTGGTGAAAAAGCCGCATGCGGAAGAATTTGCCAACCAAACACTTGGGTCGTTTCCTTGGTCCGTTTAGCCGAATGTGATGGGGCATTGTCATGGAGCAAGATCACTTTGTGTGTCCTTTCTTGATATTTGGGACTTTTTGGCGCAAATCTTTATTCAAATTTATCATATGTTGTAGGTAGCGTTCCGTATTAACAGTTTCCCCAGGTTTCAGCAGCTCATAGTAGGTAACACCCATCTGATCACACCAGACTCAGAGCATTTTCTTCCTCCCCAAGCGATGCCGATGGTTCACCAGGAGTTACCCAGGATTTTTTACGCTTAGGATTCTCGAAGTAAATTCACTTTTTATCACCAGTCACAATTTGATGAAGAAATGACTTTTTTTCTGTATCTGGCGAGCAGCATTTGCCATGAGGTTTTTCGAGCTTCCTGCTGCCTGTCATTCAGTTGGTGAGGTACCCCCGACCTTCTGGATCTTTTCCATGCCTTTCAAACAAATGGAGACGGTGTCACATGTAATAATTGTCCAACTTCCGAATCAGCGTTTTCAATGTTTGTTTTTTTGTAGTTTTCCACGGTCTTTGTTTCTTTTATCGAAATCCATCTTTAAATTTTTTGAACCAATTGAAACATTGAGATTTGCCTAGGGCATGCTCCCCGTAAGCTTCAACAATCATCGTATGTGATAATGCTCCAATTTTTTTCAGAAGGAAACGGAAAATAAATGCTGTCCGCAAATCTTGATTTGTTGGCACAAAAGTCGACATGTTCAACGCCACTAAAAACACGGTTATAGAATGAAACTGATGTTGGTATCAATTGGATCTCTTTATTACATGTAGGCAAAAGCAGATAACACCACTGGCGGATTAGTTAGAAGATTATATTGACTGCCAACTCCTATCATTGGCGGATTCCGGTTTCATATTTACACACCTGGTATAGTCCCGTACAGTAGTATGTAGGCGGAGATAAGTAATCCATGTCAATAAAGTAGATAAATATTTCTCCGGAACGACTTACTGAAATCGTGAACAGCCTCTTTACTAAATAGCTATAAATCACTCCCCCCAACCTACAATTGTGTCACTGAATACAATAATGACCAATCAGAGAACAGTTACAATTACCGGTAGCTGTTATACGGGAACCGGTAACAATGAGAGGCGTGGTACATACTTCTCCCCAAGGCCACTAGGTCACCGGGAAATAACGAACATCTCAGCTTACTTTCTCTCGTTCTTAAAATAGCAGTATATGTTTATTTTATTTTATTTTTTATGCTTGGTATTTGTTCTGGCAAGTTAGGTTTTAATAATAAAAACCTTTCACTTCCCTGATGAAGAAAGTATGGCCGGTGCTCAATGCTCTTAGTTTTGTTGGCTAATGTATTAAAAGTTTTATATAATAAAAGAATAAGATGAAAGATATTTAACATAAAGTTTACCTTTGTAATTTGGAAAATAATAGCATAATAAAAAAGGAGAACAAAATAATATGAATGAAGGGAAATAAAGAAAATTCTCTGATATTTAAAGCTTAAACTATAATTTATTAAATACAAATAATTTATTAAACAAGAATGAAACTAAAATGATGAAAATATGAAAATAAAACACAACTTATAAACTATTATAGACAAAAATATTTTTTTATCGAATGGCCATTGATGAACTATAGAGTAGAGTAATAAATAAATGATTAATAACTATAATACAAAGATATATATAATAACTGAATTTAGCAATTTGATTTAATGTTAAAAGGTTAAGTCCAATGTTAATAGAATGTTATTTAAAGTGGAAGATTAAACACAATGTAATGTTCATACATTATTAAAAAAAATAATGATGGAAGTATTTTACTTTAAAGGTCCATCCCGCTGGGAACTTAATCTTCCTCTTCGCTCGTCTTCTAAAATAATGTCTGCAAATATGCACAATACACAACTGAACACCCGGGGTGAACGAGAATGTAATAAATGTTTTTAAAGAATGTTTTAAGCATGAGGAGTAATGCTTACTCGCTTGGCGAGAATCAACAGCTGACTGACTTGAAGCGTCTTTTGTTTGTCTCAGAGCGTCTTCGACCAATCACAGACGCCCACGCACATAACAATAAACTAATGTTAATAAAATACTTAATATAGATTGGTATGATATTCAATGTTAAATTTGATTGATAAAGTAACGACAACATATTAGTTACTGAATTTACAACTTATTAATTATTGAATTTAGAATTAATTTAAAAATGCTGAACTAAAAATAAAACTAAAGAATTATATAAAATAAAAAAATGGGTTCCCTGAACAGTATTTATTAAAATATATCGGGTTTAAGATGGGCGTGTAGCTTGGATAAATTCATCAGGATGCCTCTGTACTACAATGAAGAACAATCTATAAGATCTATAAAGCAATAAATAAGTAATGAAAATAATAATAAAGTTGGCGTATGAATCAAATTTAAATGTACGTCAAGCAATTAATTTATGATTACTGGCATGTTCAAGAAGAATGATGACATTAAAAGTCTTGTCTTTTGGGTTATAATGGGGTCCGCGTGGGGACGAGACAGATATGGGCTATTGTTTGTAACTGATTTGACCTTGATCATCCTCAACCGCGAGATTTTTCCCCTTAATTTATCAATTAAGGGTACCCAAGTTATAGAGCTGGTTGAGCGACAGGAGGTCTCTCGACCACCGAGACGAATTGTGAAAGAATATTAAAAGTACCCTGCCAAACCAGATTCGAACTCGAGACCTTTAGCACTGCAACTAAATGCTTTACCAATGAGACACCCCGTTCCCTATTTTATAAGAAAGCCTGAATAAAAAGTTCGATATGTTTTGATCGATAAATGGTGTTGTAAGTAGGGATGCAACATCAATGTCAATGTTTCTGAAAGATCGAAGTTTTGACCAAAACATTGATGTTATGCAGCCGATGTTTTGTGAACATCGGTGGTTGTGTGTCGATGTTAACATCGATGTTGTTGACGCCTTTTTTTTTGAAAGGGTTCTGCTTAAAATTTAACCTTACAACACAGCATTTACACTCCGTAAATGCAAGCTTGAAAGATATATACGTATACAAAAGTTAACCAATGACTATTGAAATATATTTTTTTGATGTTTTGATGAATATAAAAATATTTTGAACATAGATGATTAGACAAAAACAAAAATGTTCTTAACATCGATTTTTTAACAAAAACGAAACAGGTTTTTAACATCGATGTTTTGATACAAACAAAGATAGTTTTAACATCGATATTATGTTCAAAACATCGATGTCGCATCTCTAGTTGTAAGTCGGTATGTATAGTTATAACTAACGTACCAAGGCACCTCCCCTTGTTATTAATCATACAATTTTCTTTTAAAAATTTTTGGAGTTTATGTATGTGATTTTTGCTAAACCATAAATTTGTGATGCACATGTTCGCATTATTTTCAAATAATTCTGATTCACTATAATTTTGATTCTGAATGGGTTTCTCTATATTAAGATATTTAACAAAATGTTATGAATACTCAAAATACACAAAAATGTGCTGTATGAAGAGTAGAATGGGACGAGTAGGATCTCTCAGTCGTTGAGAAGATGAGTAGTTATAAGAAAAGATAATCATTTTTTTTTTTTTTTAACCCCCAATTAAAATTCATTTCTATTAAAATACTTTAAAGCTAATGATTTCTTATAATATAGTTAAAATAAAAGGGGTGCCTTATGATTTATTCGCAACTAAGTATACATCAACCTGCAATTAGCAAACACAAAAAAAAAAGTTTTTTTCCGAACAGAAAAACATGATTTAGTTGGTTGTATTGACACGGTGCGTTACATAAGGTATCAATCAAGGAAAGCACTCGCACATTACGAACAGGATACGGTGGAACTGCTTAAGGCTCAGGGTCACCTCACCGATAGGTAAAGGTACCTACCTACCTGAGGGTACGAGGAAAAGAAGTAGGCTTTATTTAAGGTAAGCGAAGGAATGCAGGAAAGCAGTCTGCTATTGTTATGAAAAATACAGCTGTGGAGCCATATCCGTTTGCTACACTATCAATATACACTTACTAACAAAAGTCTCTGCACACCCCCCAGCTTTTTTTTTATTTTACCTTAAGATAGGTTATGAGCCAGATATAGGCCATGAAACTCACACATTTTTTACAGAATTTAATCTATTTTAATTAACAATGATCAAATTTACTAAAATTTATTTAACTTATAATTTATGAGGAAAACTACATAAAATGTCAGAATATTGATGCGCCAAAAGTCCCTGCACACATCATTTTTCTTCAACTTGAAGCTTAATTATTGATCCCAAATCAACTTTAATAGGTAGTCGTTCCTACCTTATTTCTTATCACCTCTCATAATCTATTTGGCATGGTGTGAACTAGTTTTTTGTAGTTTCTGGAGTAATTTTACCCCACAGTTCTTTTAGTACTCTTTTTAAGTGGTCTTTGTTCTTTATTTTAATTTTTACTTTCTGACGGCCTAGTTGATCCTACAGATGTTGTATTGGATTAAGATTAGGAGATTGGGGAGGTGTTTTAAGTTGCTGTGGAGCATTGCAGCAACTATTCTTGAACTTTCCGCGCTGTAGTTATCTTGTTGAAAAATGAATTCTTCCTGGAGATCAAACTTCATTAAACTTTCCTGTAAATTACTCTTCAAAATATTTATATAAACGTGTTGGTCCATTATTCCGTTGATAAATTTCAAATTACCAACTCCAGCAGCACACATACACCACCAAACCAAAACACTCCCTCCACCATGTTTCACAGTACCAACTATGTTTTTTTCCAGGAGCTCTTTTTTTGGTTTTCTCGGAAGTTTCTCCCTTCCATCTGATCCATGAATGTTAAATTTACTCTCGTCAGTCAATAAAACACGTTCCCAGAACTAAACGGGCTTGTTTACATGTTCCTTTGCGAACTGCAGTTTCAATTGCCAGTTTATTTACTAATGAATGGCTTACATCTAGGCTTACGCACATTATAGCCATCTTTCTTTAGGGTTCTTCTAATAGTTTGTGGAGATACCCCAATCTTGTAATTTTCTTACACAATACCTGCTAAATTTAGAGCACTTGGGTGGGGTTCTTCGGCCACATTCTTTATGATAGCCCTCTTGGAGTACGGGGGGCGGCCAGAGCGGTATCTACTTTCCATTGTACCCAGTTCTTCATACCGTTTTAGGACATACCTTACCGTATTATAGCCCCTGTTGACGATTTGTTCTATTTACCGGTATGAGTCGTATGAGTTTCCTCAAATTTACAATTTGGTCGGGAATCGGTGTTTGGAACCTCTATTTTTTATCACACTCTTAACTGTTTGGTCCCAAATTAACACTGACAAGTTAGGATTAGCCGGAGGATGAATGGGATAATGTGCAAACTGTATACATATCAGTATCTTGGCTAATTCCACTGCGTGCAGAGACTTTTGGCGCATCAATATTCTGACATTTTATGTAATTTTCCTCATAAATTATAAGTTAAATAAATTTTATTAAATTTGATTATTTTTAGTTAAAATAGATTAAATTATGTAAAAAATGTGTGAGTTTCATTGCCTATATCTGGCTCATAACCTATCTTAAGGTAAAATAAAAGAAAAGCTGGAGGGTGTGCAGAGACTTTTGTTAGTAAGTGTATATATATCTGTTCAATTTTCTTACGATTACAGAAGGATACAAATAAAATTACAATTTTAACCTTCCTATTACATAACTTGTGATATAATGATGACATATAATTAATGATGCTGAAATGATAAATCAATTCATATTGGAAAACAATATAATTTTTTCTAAATATAAATCACTAACACTTGGGGTTCTACTAAAACAAGTCAAACGAAAAATCTTTCAATAAAATAAAATAATCATTAGGTAATCAGGAAACTTTGATAACAATCCAATTATAAAAATACACTCATATGATCATATGGTCTAAATGTGCTAAAAAGGTTAATTTTTTCTTCCTAAGTTTTTTGGTGTTATATTAACTGAAATCAAGTAATTTAGTTGAAATTTAGTGTTTATAGTGTTAAATGCTTACCAGTGTTTATTTGGACTCTGGAGGGGAAGGATCCTGATGTTCCTGAGAGATACAGCGAACAGCTAAGACTATACTATCATCCATTATCTTTCTCTTTTATATTTTTTTCTTTTTCTCTCCTTTTTATTATTAGGATAAGTCACAATTTATTAATTTACCTTCATTTCTTTTTATTAGAAATTAGTATTGTTTTTATTTTTTAGTATTTTATTACACGTATTTAGGTTAAGTTTCTTCTCCCTTAAATTATAATAATTTTCGTAGGTTACTAGAATATTAATCAGTTCTTAAAAAATGGGTGATCCGAATGATCCTAGTAGTCCTATAGCCAAAAGAAGAAGACCTCGGGGTCGAATGAGAAGTCCCCCCGATAAAATAGATTATTTAGAAAACAATGATATCAGACCGACCTTTCTTATCGTAAAAAGAACAGATGGGGAGGACTTCAAAAAAGTGTCCCCTTTCTTTATAAATAAATTTATATCTGGTGCAGTGGGCGACGTGAAAAATATTAAAAAACTAAGAGATGGATCCCTACTTGTTGAGACTTGCAGAGGTATTCAATCCGAAACATTATTAAAAATAAAAGATTTCGGTGGGCAATTTCCGATAGAAATAACCCCCCATAATTCATTAAACTACAGTAAAGGTATTATAAAAGTCTTTGACTTTCAATATTTAGATATCGAGGAAATAAAAAAGGAAATGTCAAATATAGTCAAAGATATCGTTAGAATAAAAATTAAAAAAAACGGAAACGAAATAGCGACGCACAGCTATATTGTTACCTTCCCCACCCCGATTGCCCCCAAATCCATTAAAGTAGGGTATCAAACGGTGGAAGTACAATCTTACGTGCCAAATCCACAAAGATGTTTTAATTGTTTGGGTTTCTACCACCCAACTGCCCTGTGCAAAAAACAATCAATTTGTATTCAATGCGGAAAAGCCAGACATGGGGAGAACTCGAAATGCGAAAACCCTCCAAACTGTGTAAATTGCAACGGGCCTCACCACGCTCTAGATAAGTCCTGCCCTCTTTTCCAGATACAAAAAGAAATTAAGTCGATACAAATCACAAACAAAATATCTTTATTCGAGGCAAAGAAAATTTATAAAGAGAGGTACCCCTCTCTTCAAAATAAATCCTTTGCTAATATAGTGAAAGAAAAAACGAATAAAACTGAAAAAAAAGAAATAGGTATACAAGTCGATATGCCTTTTATTTTTGGAGAAATTAATAAGAAGAGCGATAATAACAAGAAACATGAAAATAGCGAAAATAATAATAAACTAACTTCATCATGTATAAATTCTTCTACTAACAACTTAACAAGTACACCAAACCAACCTCGGCCGGCTCGTTCCGGAAACACCCGAGCTGCTCCGAGCGCTCTCCTCCCCACCACTCCTCTCCCCGCCGCTCCATTACCGGCTGCTCAAGCTGGCGTTCCCTTTACTGATGCCCCCATCTCCTCTGCCCCTAGGCCGCGCGCCTCCTCTGTAGGCACCGAGACTGAAGGCATGTCTGTCGACAATGCGGGCCAGTCTGTGGACGCGGAGGGATATACTAAAGAAAAATCAAACAAAAAATATACGAAGAAGAAATCATAAAACCAACCAAATAAACCTCGTTACAACTTATGTTAATGTTTTTATATATTTTATTTTTTTACATTCAACGTACTAGGAAAAATCGCAACCCCTCCAAACTTATTCTCGCTTATATTTCCATCATATTTATCTAAATTTCTTTTTATTACTCTATATGTCAATCCTACAATGGAATTGCAATGGTTTAAAAACTCATTTCAATGATCTAAAAATTCTTGTTAGCGAGTTAAACCCATACTGTGTGGCCCTACAAGAAACAAATTTATTAAATCACGAAAACCAGACATTAAAAAATTTTAAAATTTACAGAAAAGATGGTCCGAACCCAAATCGTGGCTGTCACGGCGTTCTACTTGCCATACACGAATCATTATATTCAGAAGCTATTTCATTAAACACACACCTCCAGGCAGTTGCTGTAAAAATACATTTAAATTATACCTTTTCTATCTGCAATTTATATTTGCCACAAGACACTACAATAGGAACTGAACATCTTCTTGACATATACAATCAATTACCCAGGCCTGTACTTTTGATTGGTGACCTAAACGGCCACAATCCTTTATGGGGCTCCAAAGACTTAAATACGCGAGGTAAAAAAATAGAAAACTTTATGGAACAATCAGACCTAATCTTATTAAATACTATTCTACAAACCTACCTCAGCTCAACTCACGGTTCGTTTTCCGCTCTAGATCTTGCCTTTTGCAGCCCTACGATGTACAACAATTTAGATTGGACGGTCCTTCCTGATCTCCACGGCAGCGATCACTTTCCGATTCTAATAAAATTCCTAAATATAAATACCACCTTCCGAAACAAACCGGGATGGTTACTTGATAAAGCCGATTGGACTCAGTTTAAATCATTAGCCACCCCACCGCTCAAATCACCATTCGATCTGAACATCGAGGAAGGGTGCGAAGCAATTATTGATACGATAATCCAAGCGGCCAAAATGTCGATACCGATGACATCCGGCAATCCAAAACGTTTATCCGTACCGTGGTTCAATGAAAAATGCAAAGAGGCTTTAAAGGACCGTCGGAAGGCCTACAAAAAATTTAAGAAATACATGACTACCGAAAACCTGATTGACTACAAAAAACATAGAGCTATATGCAGAAAAATTTTCAACCTCTCTAAAGCGGAATCGTGGAAAAAATACATAAGCGATATAAACATTTCAACAAGCTCCACAATTATCTGGAATAAAATCCGAAAAATTACTTCCAAATCCGCTCACCCTCGTCTTACCATATTAGTCAACGGACAGCTCTCTGATGACCCAATAGCAGTATCAAACTCCTTTGCCAATTACTTTTCAGAAGTATATAACACTAATAGAAATTGTTCTTCGAGTGAAATAGAAAGTCAAAATAGTACCGAAATTCCAAACCCTCATTACAATATAGATTTCACAATGTGGGAGCTGAATAGTGTATTAAATAGTTTAAAAGGATCCTCTCCCGGCCCGGATCAGGTACATTATGACATGATTAAAAACCTTCCATATTCTACAAAACAATGGCTCCTTGATTATTATAACCACGTATGGCAGACCGGTGAATTACCTAATAGTTGGCGCGACTCCATAGTAATTCCAATTCTAAAAACAGGAAAAGATAAACGCTCGCCGTCTAGTTACCGTCCAATCTTTCTCACAAGTTGTGTCTGCAAAGTAATGGAACGAATGGTAAACAAACGATTGAAGTGGATAGTAGAAAACAATAATCTTGTACAACCGTTCCAATCGGGTTTCCGAAAAGGCCGTTCCACTATGGACCACTTAGTAGCATTGGAGGCAGAGGCTCAATATGCGTTTGTAAACGGACAACAAATGATCGCTGTTTTCTTCGACATGCTAAAAGCATTTGATAAGATTAATCACGCGATCATATTAAATAAACTGATAACAATTGGGATTCGGGGACCAATGTATACATTCATAAAGCAATTTCTCTCAAATCGACACTTTAGAGTACAAGTCGGATGCGAATACTCACGGGAAAATAGGCAGATCAATGGAGTTCCCCAGGGATGTGTACTTAGTCCCACTCTATTTTCCTTGGCGATTAGTGATTTAGGGCTGAATTTACCTCGGGGAGTTAAGCCACTTCTCTATGCCGATGATCTCGCGATCTTCTGCCGGTCAGGAAACATACAGGAAATTAAGATAAAATTACAAGACGCAATTGACAGATTAAAATGCTGGTCTGATACTACCGATATTCAGTTTTCAACGGAAAAAAGTACATGCCTGCACTTTAGTCGGAAAAGAAATGCATCTCACTCACCAGATCTTTTCTTAGGTAACTCCCCAATTCCATATAAAAACAACCACAGGTTTCTGGGCTTAACCTTTGACAACAAACTATCCTGGAATCAACATATTTCTAGTTTAAAAATAGCCACTACCACAAAGCTAAACATGATCCGTTTTTTAAGTCATACCTCCTGGGGCGCGGATAGAGTCAGCTTACTTAAAATCTACCAAGCACTGATACGCTCAAAACTCGACTATGGTTCCTTCGTCTACGGCTCCGCCAGACCTCAAATACTGAGAAAGCTCGATGCGGTGCACCACGCTGGGATCCGAATAGCGACAGGAGCGTTTCGAACAAGCCCCATCCTTAGTCTGTGCTCGGAATCCGGTCTGCCACCCCTTTCGTTTAGAAGATCGAAATTAGCGGTTAAATATGCCTCAAAATTGTATCAACAGACAGGGAATCCTACTCACAAATATATTTTTGCATCAAAATTCTCTACCGCATTTCAACAAAAACTAAATTCAACGCTACCGTTATCTGAAAGAATCTCCTCGGCTATCTCTTTCCTCAAAACAGTAAAACTCTGTCCATCCGAAAATACCAGACCACCTTGGACCAACCAATATCCCAAAATATTGTTAGACCTCACTAAATACTCCAAAAATAGTACAGATCCAGCTGAATACCAAGCTCATTTCACACACATTCTTCGAAATATACCGGAAAACTTTATTGTTTATACAGACGGCTCGAAATCAATGCAATCAACAGCATCATCCTTCGTCACAAATAATTACACTTTCAAAATCAAATTACATAAATTATGCAGTATATTTACCGCCGAACTAACCGCAATAACAGCAGCTCTACGCTTTTGTATGACCATAAATCAACAAAATATTTCTATTATTACAGACTCTTTAAGCTCTTTAAAAGGCCTTTGTAACATGTACCCAGACCATCCTCAAATCTCCCAAATACATACTTACCTAAACGACCTAAAAGACTCGGGTAAGACCGTAACGTTTATATGGATCCCGAGCCACATAGGCATCGTGGGCAACGAACTAGCCGACCGTGCTGCAAAAAAGGCGCTTACGCTTCCCGGACCTGGCAAAACTATCTTAACTCCGTCGGATCTTAGCAAGCCCCTCGAAAAAGAGATTAAAGATGCGTGGCAGTCGTGGTGGGATGAGAGCCCACCGTGTAAATTAAAAATTATCAAGAGAGATGTTAAGCCGTGGAGTACATCCGTTAGAAAATGCCGTAGAGAGGAGGTCGTGCTGACCCGGCTTAGGATCGGGCATACAAGACTCACACACTCGCACCTCATCACTAAACAAACACCTCCGATATGTAAACATTGCAATAGTATCATCTCAATACAACATATCTTCCAGGAATGCCCATACTACACGTCAAAACTAAATAGATATGGATTGAAACCTGAAATAGCAACGGTTCTTACGGACGATAATAATAAAATAGAATTAGTTTTCAAATTTTTAAAATCCATCAACATACTATCAGAAATTTGACAGATCAGACCACCTTAGGAAAAAATAGTAGCGATTAAAAAGGTAATAGTCATTAGAAAATAATAATAATAAAGAAATAAAACAGAAAAAGAAGAGTCACTGGCGTTGATGACCAGTTCGGTTTTACGCCACTAAACTCCAACAAACAAACAAACAAACAAAAATACACTTTAGATGGTAAATTTATTTGAAGCAAAGAAGGGAACTAGAAGTGAAATATTACGATTTCTCAACGAAATTGGGTTTCGAAAGCCTAAATTGATTTTTATCTAATAAGGTATAATAAAATAATTATACAAGTCATTTGTAATGGAAAAAAAATAAAACTTTTCCTACGATTATAAATCACCAACCGTACTGGTTTTGATAAAAAACATTAAACAACAAAGATTTCTGATAGTAAAATAATTATTTGTAAAAAATTTAATAGCCATCCAATTACGAACAGACACGTTAGATGGTAAGTTTGTTAGAAAGAAATGAAGATGAATCCTTCTAGTTGTTATATGAAAAGTTAGAATTTTTGACTAATACACTTAGCTCTTAACACGCTAGATACACTGATAGTGTGAAGTGCAATTTTATAATGTTAAATTGGGGCTAGCCCGCAGTGAGGCTGACAGGGGTACATCGCTAGTTAATAGTAAAATAATTATCGTCTTATATTATTTTTCAACGGTATCTTTCTCGGCATGGCATGAAGTAACAACACACCGACCATAACCAGAAGTTTCCAATTTCTATTTAAAAAAGTTATTTATAATAAAAATTAACAAAAAAACCAAAATAAACTACCTGATGTTTAACATTTTATAGCTGGGACTCAAATAATAGTAAACTGAAATTAAAATATGATATTGAATAATATTTAAAACGGATAAATAAAATATAGACATGGATTCACATATCGTAGACTCCTTTCAACAATTTTATAACTCAAAAAACATAAACAAAAGAATATTTTCCAGAAGTGTGAATTCAAAAGTTTAAAAAGAGAATAAAATTATTCATAATTGATATGAAGCCTCTGATTTACAATTTACTGTGTCGCAGTTGCTTTAGATAATAACTGACTTTATTTATCTGTTCGAAAAAGAAAAAAACTAGTTAAAATGCCTAAGTTACAAACATCTCTTTTTTTTCTTTATTGAGTTCTTGTAAAAAAATGCATCTTGCATGATGGTCTTGCAAAGATATTCTACCACTTTTTCAACGCATCCAAAGACAGTCATAATAAAGAATAGCCGATTTTTGAGGTATACAAAGGATTTCGAACTTCTTTGAAACAGCATAATAAAAAAAAAAATTATAACATAAACCACTGGTCTGGTAAAAAAAAAAAAAAAAAAAAAAAAAAAATATATATATATATATATATATGTACACATATCTATGTTTCTCAAATGAGCGAAATAAAGTTTCCTGTTCTCTCTTCATTTGGCAGCGTTTGCGTCCTGAATCCGATTGTTCAAATATTTCAGTAATCAACACTATCGCGGTATATAAACGGTATGCACAGAGTTGAGGAAAGTTGGAAGGTAATCCCGTGACAAAAAACTTTTTACGAATGTCAAGAAAACCTTTCGCGATTTGGAGAAAGACCAGTATTGTATTAGACCATATAGCCCATGCAATATGTTCACATTTTCACAAAAGTTTTATTCTGAACAATTATCGATTGGAAATATAAATCTTTAAAGAACAATAAGTTAATGAATCTATACTTATAGTAGCCTAAGGTTAATTTATAATTTCTACAAAATACAATTACGAGGGCGTATTGAAAAGTAAGGTCTCCAACGCCGCCGTTTCCGAACACGAGTTGCTAGGCGAGATTTGACAACAGCGCTTCACCCGCGGTTCCCCCACAACAGTGCAAATCCACCCGCGTGACCTTGGGACGCTCAGTTGCCTTGTAGCAGTCATTTAAGATGGAGTTCCCGCTTCGCTCGCCCGCCAAGTGCGAACTGCGCTCAGTCATTCGTTTTTTGACTGGAGACGGAACTTGGGCACATCATTACACCCCGGAAACCAAGGAACAGTCGAAACAATGGCGTCACCCGACCTCACCGAAGCCCAAGAAGTTCAAGACGGAGAAGTCAGCGGGAAAGGTTATGGCCACCGTTTTCTGGATCCGGAACGGGGTTCTGTTGGTTGATTTCATGCCAAAAGGAACAACAATCAACTCAGAAAGCTACTGCGAGACTCTCAAGAAACTTCGGCGAGCCATTCAAAACAAAAGAAGGGGTAGGCTCACCAAAGGAGTGTGTTTGCTTCATGACAATGCGCGTCCACATGTGTCACATCAAACGACCACACTACTCAATGGATTCGGCTGGGATATCATCGACCACCCTCCTTACAGCCCGGACCTTGCCCCCAGCGACTACCACTTGTTTCCCGCTCTCAAGAAACACCTTGGGGGACAGAAATTCAAGTCAGATGAGGAAGTTCAAGAAGCAGTCGTCAGTTGGCTTCGTGACGCGGCGGGAGAGTGGTACGGCATCGGCATTAAAAAGCTGGTTAACAGAATGCAAAAAGTTATTGATCGTCAAAGCGAATATGTAGAAAAATAGGTAAATATTCAACCCTTCCAACGATGTAACCAAAGTTGTAAATAAATTAAATTTTCTATGAAAAAAAAAATAGGAGACCTTACTTTTCAATACACCCTCGTATTATAAATTGTATAACATAAATGAACGTTAGGGATCTTTGCTATAAAAATATATTATTTGCTATAGATCGTTTTCAGGTACCTTAAAATGATCTTCCGTAAACGTAGGGGCTCACGTTTCTGAACACTTGAAACAAACTAATTGTAGGACTGAGATATAAATAGACTTTTCCACTCTTAATTCCTCTATAATTTTGTTTCCATTAATTATGGTACATGGAAACAAATTTCAAATAAGAAGTAAAAAATAAAAAAATTGTAATCTCTAATTTGAATAAACATTCTGAGAGTAAATTTTACAAACGGTAGTAAGATAAAAAAGTTTTAATAAGACCTTGGTTGGATCACTTTCTTCTAAATTTATAGCAAAACAAAATATTACCGACATGGAATATCTACCATTAAAAATTGTAATCATGGTAATATTTTTTATTTGCTGTTGGTCTAATACGTTTTTTTTTAATAAATTATAATTTATTAAATAATTGAATAAATTGTAAAAATTGTGAATGAATTATAAGTCTGAAGAGCTTTATTTTCAGAAACTAGTTATAATTTATTTTTTATTTCTATAGACGGGATAAAGTTATCTATCATTAAACATAGTAAGTAAATATTTAATGACAGAAAATTTTGAGTGTTTCAATGATGTCATCGAAAAAGTCTCAACATAAGCAGGGACGGGGGGTAGCTCACAGTTAGTTGCTCTACTAAAGCCGTCTCAAGTTCGAATCTGGCTAGGCAAGATATCTTTAATAATCTGCAACAGTTCGTCTCTGAAGTCGAGAGAGGCAAACCCAGCCCCTTAAAGTGGGTATCCCTAGTTAAAAGAAGATGGAGGCAACTGGCGGTTGACCGTGAACACGGTCAAATCAACTCCTTGCACGGCCGCTGACCAAGAAGCAGCACTTCCTAACGCAGTACTGCATCCAAGACCATTTATGCGGTGTAGCAGTACTTTTTTTTTTCTTTCTTTTTTCTAACACGTTGTAAAAAGACAATTTGTTAAAAAAAAAAAAAAAACTCAGCTAAGTAGAGTTATTACTGTTTTTTTCGAAATTTCTGTCTACAATACAAGAAAAAACAAATTTATACTTGTTATTTTTTTTTTTTTGAGATCCTGCAGAAAATTTAGCACTATTACTACACACATTTGTAACGAGATTACACGTTTATCCTACATACGTTTAAACTATTAGCGATCCTTAAATATGATCATATTCATCTTAACTAAGATTTATATTTTCAGGAAAGTAAATAGTAAATTTATTTATTTACTCTTATCGACGGAGACACTGGATTTTTTTCCCAGAAAATTTATGAGCTTCTTTACATTTTCCTTTGAATCCGCAATATTCACAAATATGTTCTCATGTTTAATTTTCTTCTTGTTTGTTTGTTTGTTTAACACGTTTACCCCGGCGTGTACCACCGATGGCTCCCACTTGACTGCCTCATCGGGCAGCGCGTACCACCCGTGGCTCACGCTAGAATGCCGCCTTTGTAAAAAATTAGATCTTTACCACTTTGACTGCCTAAAAGAATATCTAAAAGTCACGCTCTCGTTTGAAACACTATTTTAATATTTAATTCTCTGACAAGTAACATGACAACAGTTACTCGATTTTAGATGATATGGCAACCTAAGTGTCAAGAAAGTAGAAATAATTTCTATATAGCTGAAAATTAAAATAATAAAAATTTAACGTAAATTCATTTATCATTTATTTATTCATATATATATATGCATTTTTATAACGTATGAATATTTATTTTGTAATTACAATTACAATTAATATCATATTATCAATATAACTAGTAGGATTTTTTAATGTATTTAATAATGGATTGCTAATAATGCATAATGGCCTAGAATAGCTCCAGACAGGTGGAGCGAAAAGCATTAAACAGTTTTTTTTAAGCATTTAACGTCACTTTATGCCACTTAGGCTAATCGGACAATGCTACTGTGGGAGTCCTATATTTTATTGTATTATCTATATTTTATTGTAGTACCTGACGTACATGCTCGGAACATCCATTTTGGGTCCTATCTGAGGGATTTTTCACTCCCCTTAAAAAATCCTGTGGCCAACGCGAGATGCGAACCCGCGACCTTTAGTATTGTTGGTTGATATGCTAATCATTACACCACAGGTGACCCCTTAATTTTCTTCTGATGGGTTGATAATATTTGCATTCCAGTCATACATAAAAAACTGTTAAATGACATACAAAAATGCATTAAAAAATAATTTAAGTAAGGTTTCTTCCAGCTTATTGCCTAATAACGGAGACCGAAGGGATCCTGAGACAACGGCAATTAATAAGATTGGCTTCGCAGATTACACACTTCTCTATTTGGCGGCCTCTGAGGCCTTGAGCCAGCCAGCTCCACCTTGCATTATCCCAACTTCTTTCTTAAATTCCAATCTTATTTTCAAAGGAAAATTACCATTTAAAACCAAAATAAACAAGTCAAAAAGCCGGTTCCATTCGCAGGGTTTTATCCAATTATTTAGCGATAAAAAAAAAAAAAAAATTAAACCATATGCTTTACTTCAAATATAAAGAAAATATCGACAATTCACGAAACAACTTTTTTTCTAACAGGAAGCTTCAAAACTAGAATGTAGTCTGACCAACTTACCTTGTCAAATAATACCTTGGCTATTGCATTCATTTATATGCATATTTATGATAATGGAGGCATTAACCTGGTTTTTTTTAATATTCGTCAACAAATACATTTATATAGAGATAAAATCTTATAGGTGAAAATCTAAAATCGTATGATTGATATCTCAAAAGTCGATAAGTAGTGAATGGATAATTCTTAAACTTTTTAGCCAAATAACAGTCATATCATGTTTTTACGTAAATATACTAATGTGAAAAATGTGAACGTGAACGTGTCTGAACTGCGTATTGGATCAAACTTTACATTTTCGTCGGTGTAACCATTGAGATGGTTTAACTTATATGCAATTCAACTTATGAAGTTATAATATAATATTATGACCCCCACAGTTTTACGAGTAAAAAAAAAATTACTTATTTTTTGTATTTATCTATTCAAATTTATTTTTCATATTGGAACACAAGTGGGTTAAACAATTTTTATTACAGGGTTTTCTTTTAACCTTAGTAAAAATTGCACTATATAAGTAATGAACATTAACAAAAGTAAAACGATAGACCTTCACAAGCACTCTATCGATCTAAACAAGAAGTGGCGGATGAGCGTAATCTGGGTCAAATGACACCTTGCGATCACCACTTGTTAATAAAAGTTAAACTTTTACTTTTAAATGAATTGAGTTAACTGTTTCATTCGATCCCTGTGAACTAGTTATTAATTTAAAAGGTTCACAGTACCTAAAAAAGAAAAAAAACTTACACATCATCTTTAGGATCTTCAAGCTTGAAGACATGGACAGTCTCTGTATAGGAAGTTGCTGCCAGTGAAAATGCTAGTCCATAAATATTTACACACCTGAAAAATAAGTTGTTTTGTCAAATTACAATGAATCAACTATCACACTCGGTATTTAGATAATAAATTTAAAATAACAAGTATGAACAAATAGCATTAAAATTTTACAATTATCATTACAAGACAAAGACTATCAACATTTACAAAATTAGACTATCAAAATATAAAAAAAAAAAAAAAAACCAATTGCTGTCCTTCCTTTAGTCAAAATTTTAATTAAATAAACAAATTTTAAGATCAGGATAAATAAACAATATATATAATCTTGAATGAATTAAATTTGAATTTTCTACAGTAACATACAGAACTAATTATATTATTAGTATTTTATTATACAGAATTAAAAAGTTAAATTTAATGGAGTCACATTAAATATGAGTTTCGTAGGTACTTGAAGTTGGCTATAACCATCTATCGATACTGGATGGATAATAATATACTATGGATCAGGATAATAATCGATATTGTTTCTATCGATCCGGTTTGTCAGATCCGCTTAAAGACCTTGACAAGGTAACGCAGAGATATTTGAATACTGGTTTCTGTAGACGACTATTCGCATGCAAGCAGATCGCAAGCAAAATAGTTTCTTAAATATGATTTAATATTTATAATTATCATCAAGTTTCGTTACATAATTCACTAACCTTACATAAATTAAATGACTGGTGCAAATTATGGAAAATTAGATTTAATCACTAGAAATCACAACATATAACTTACTTACTCTCCGGAAAAATACTTGCTCTCCAATATATATCTAAAACGTCAATTATTAAACGCCACATTCCTCAAATAGACACAGTACATTATCTTGAATTAACCATTGATAGAAGGATGAGATTGGGCCCGCACGTTACAATGAAAATGAAAACTCTTAAGATACAACTTTTTTTTTGAATCCTCAAAACTAAAACTTAGACAAAAACTAAATACTAAACACATACTTACTTAAACCTATATGGATATACTTTTCCCAGATACACGGCATTGCTAAGAAAACACATTTTAAAAAACTTCTGCTCTTTCGGTCAAAATTATTACGACTAATTTTCAAAAACACTTTGCTACGTGACAACTCGAAACTTACAAACTGATTTTTATATGCGAAAAGTCGACCAACACATAATGATGTTTACTAACGTTTTCACACTAACCTACACAGACATATTAACCTCCCGATACGAGATATAGCTACAGATGAAAAGCCCATAAATGTGAAGAGAAGATTAAAAAGGCGTTGGATGAGAGATCTTCTCCTTTAACTGACCAGAATAACTGAAACAAGTGGTACTATTGGATGCCATCCTTTCACACGCCTGACATGTCAGTGTATTTAAACTAGCTAGGGTGCCCGGCTTCGCTCTGGTAGTTTTGTGTGGTAGTTTTAATAGCAGAAAACTTTAAAATTAAATGAAATATAGAAAAAAAATTAACACCTTCTTGAACCTTCGGTTTTAACTTGTTATTAATATTATAATTCGAGCTTTGCTGAGTCCGCCCAAATAAGGAGCCCTCTATGCTTTAAATGGGGTTGAAAATGGTAAAAGAAAAATTAATTTTGCTGCAAATGAAGGCACAATTTCTTTACAATTTTTATTTTTTCCTGAACTATGAAGGGTGATAAAATCTTATTGAAAAAATTGCTAAAATTGGAGTTAGTCATTTTGTCCCATGGAGGGCTCATCATAAATAGTAATCTAACCAAATTCTTCTTTATAACTACAATAAGAACACTTCAAAATTTTTATTTTCGATTTATAATCAGTCAAATTACCTCTTTGTTTTATGTCTGTTTTTATTCACTTACTTGTAATACTAAGAAATGTTCACTTATATTACATTAAATACACTTTTATATTATAGGTACGCTTAATTTTTTAGTAATTTGAAAAGAACAGCTGAAAAAAATATGTAACCATTACAAACTGAATGAATGAACAGTGAACCGCACCCGAGCGATCCTGGTAGTCTGGAGCTTGAACTACTTTTTTCATTCGAAACCCGCTAATTACATAGTGCAAGAGGCTTAAAATCCTGATCCTTTTCTCTTCAATTTTACACTCTCAACATAAAAACGGAAACCTTCACGGTAAGGGGCTATAGGGCTACACGACGACATAACTTTCTTAATCGTACGTCATTTTTGAGGCTTATCGGCACGCACATTGTACACTTTGCTTTATAATATATATTGATTATAAAATTAAATGGTAAACAACTTAATCTATCATACGCGTTCACCTCATAGTTTGCCTATAAAAAAAGATGCTTTATATTACAAAATAATTTCATTTCTTCTTTTTAACCTTATGATTAGTGTTCTGAACATTAAGCTTAAGATATCAACGACAAGGAACATATTGAAAGTTATATAAATTGGCAGGTCTGTTATAAAATCATATGTGACCGACTTCTACGTATTATTCCAATTTATCATGTGTCAGGCAGCTTCTTCCCATACCTACGGCTAATAAGGTGAAGTTGTTACTTCTTACATGAATGGTGAGGCCTCCTGAAGTAAACTAATAAAAATAAAATTGAGGTTTTTACTTTAATTAATTAGGGATTTGGTTTTAATTATTTCTTTGAAATAATTTTCTATAATAATCATAATGTTTCATAATGTCTTGATAGGAAATCTTGAGATGGAGTCACATTTTGGTTTAAATTTTAATGATCTGAATGGATTTTCAAACTTGGAGGATAATTACTATATCTAAACACTGTACAATACTTGTACCATGCGTAATTTATTTCAGAAGAAAGATATTCTCATCTCTTTAATCTCAGTGCTCTGCCCACAGCCACGTAGGGCACAGCTTTTCAATGTTAATTCTCTAAATCTTTTTCGACTGATTTGTATTCTTAATGGCACTTCTCATAATGATTGTCACCAATTATCAATGATTAATAATAGTAATAATAATAAAGTAATTCACCCGCCACAAGGGTCTATCGTACTCCCATTTAAACGAATGCTAACTAAATTCAATCACTACTTGGTAATATCAATAATGGCTTGTATCGCTTATTTAATTTTATTTCTCAGAATAATAGAAGAAGTTAAAATGTGTTCAAAATAAATTATTTATAATTCTATTGTTTGATCCCTTTAATTATTTTAATCCCTAGGTTTGATTGCTATTTTAAAAAATGCGAAGACTCCGGCAGACGGTTTACCATGGCCAATATTGTTTAAGCATGTACTAATCACCCTGTTCTGTAACGTTAAAAAAAAAAAGAAACCACAATGTAAGGTTATGTTTCTTTTTTAATAAACCATAAATACCCATATTTTTATACATACTTATATTCTTTTAAGTATATTTGTTTATTATTATTTTTTTTATAGGATCAGTAACATATAAATCACTTATTATCAGATTTCATGTCTAAGTGAAATTAAGTTAAGCAATAATCATCATTCTTTTTTTTTCTTTATTGTCAACATCTATCATATTTCTTTTCACAGGCGGTTTTGTGTCGTGCAAGAACAACGTGATATCAATTGGCAGATTCTGATTATGGTCGTGTATTCTATAAGGAAAAGTTAATGATGATAAATGTATTAGCACATTTCTGATAGATATTTCTGAAGCAATCTGCTATCGACAGGAAAAAACAAAGAGATCTCGAGATACCAAAGAAGCAATTGATTGAAAAGGAACGGATGAAGAGATGACAGCGCGATAATAAAAAAATAGTTAATAATTTAAAAAAGAATTGGCTACCATTGACAGCTAATCTTAAAGCTCGGTTGAAGTTGGACTCCATATAACGCCTCCCAATTCACCTTGCATAGATTCTATCTCTCTCTCTACATATATATATATATATATATATATATATATATATATATATATATATATATAACGATTTATTGGTGTATTTTCAGTTAAAAATTAAAAGTAAATAAATGAAAACAAACAAAAAAAAAAAAGTGTTTTTTGTCTATATAGTGGTTTAAGCAGATGGAATTTTGTTAAACCAACATAACGATATGAAATTCTCCTCCGCTAACTACCATTCATTTATAAAGTCAATTATACGGAAAAAGTATAATAAAAATAAATGAGTAGAGAAAAAATAAACTGTTCTAATAATATTTGCCATTGAAATAACCGAGACATTTCGAAAGAACGAGAGACACGAACAGTGTTAGGCAATAGACAAATATGCAATTATTTTGACCGCAATCAACTCAGACCTTTAGTATACGTATAAACGTATAGTAATCAACGTTTGGTATATTATAATTATATATCATATAAAAATTAATAATATGGGTTATCAGTACCCTCTGTTATGGTGGTTATCTTATTGTTTTGTTTTTTTTCCTCTTGTTTTGTTGTTGTTGTTTAAAGCGATTGTTATTTTCGTTCCTAAAAATGGATATAATAAATATTTCTATCTATTAAAAACATTAATAGACCATTATTAAATAAATTATGAAATAATCATTGTCACATATTGCTTTTCAATCGTAACTGTCTCGGCATAATATAGTATCTATAAGTAATATCCAAGCGTCACCAGGAGAAAAAATAATTAGTTTTTTCCAACAAAAGTTTTCACAAAAATTTATTTACAAAAACGTGTTCCTATCGATAATTAAAGTAAGTATGTAATTGATTATAAAACATTACAGTCAAGTTTTGGAAAATTAGACTTTAAAGCTTTAATAGAAAAGGAATGTGGTTTTTACTAGTGTGAATTTTAATTTTTATGACAAGGGCATTCTGCCTCTTTGATTGGAAATATTTCGTGGTCACAGATGTTTATCCTGTTAAAGGCGTGAGTGCCGAAATGTTGGACAAAACATTTTACAAGTTGAGATTAATAATAAGGATCACTAAATAACTTGACTAATATCTGCCTAGCCTCAAATCAATAAAGAATTATCATAAGTATAATTTTTTTTTGGCTTTAAGATTTTATCCAAATCCTATTTAGCATAAAGTATAATTAATCCTATCGATAATTAAAATGTAAGGAAAAATCAACAATTATCAAATAAACTATGAGATTTTACGATCACATATAAATATACCGTTAATTTTGAAAAAAAATAATCAATATATATTATAAAGCAAAGTGTACAATGTGCGTGCCGATAAGGCTCAAAAAAGACTCAACGTACGTTTAAGAAAGTTATGTCAGCGTGGTGCTATATAACCACTAACGGAGAAGAAGGTTTCCGTTTTTCTTTTAAGGGTGTAAAATTGAAGAGAAAAGGACTGGAATTTGGCGCCTCTCGCACCATTTAATTAGTCTACCTTAGAATGACATGCGAGTTTATGAATGAAAAATTTAGTTCGAGCAGCAGACTACCAGAAAGCGCTAGGGTGTGTTTCACTCAATGTTTATTGTTTATTCATACCGTTAAGTTTGTTGTTTAAGGTTATCTATTTTATCAGCTGTTCTTTTTAAATTACTAAAAAATCAAGCGAAAATAATTAGTTTCACCTTTTTTTTCAAATAATATAATGATTTTACATATCTGCAATCAATTAGAAAACCGATTGAATACCTTACAAAATAAATTTTCTCATGAGAAGGTTACTTGATTAACACATTACATTTAATCAATATATAACATATACTTAAGTAAATGTAATGCAATATGAGTGAACATTTTTTAGTAGTACAGTGAACGAATAAAAACAGACATAAAACAAAAAAAGAAGATCTGCATTGACTGATTATAAATCGAAAATAAAAAATTTGAAGTGTTCTTATTGCATGTAATTATAAAAAATGTTTTTTTTTACTATGTATGATGAGCATTCCATTCGACAAAATGACTAATTCCAATTACAACATTTTTTCAGTAAGATTTTATCACCCTTCATAGTTCAGGATAAAAAGAAATATGATGAAAAAATTGTGCCCTCATGATATTTTGGTTTTCATTTTGTAATACTAGGTGCATAGTCCGGCCTAATTACGGGGAGGGGGATATCTTAAGGGAGGTTGAACTGGAAGAAAAGTCTTAAAAAAAAAGTTTCTATGAATCTTTGGTAGTTTTTAAACTTCTGGATTTAAAAGGCCCATCATAGTAGTCGACGCTTAAGTTGTACTCGAAATATAGATTTTTAACTATTATCTAATAACTTATTATCTGCTGACTGCTTGGAATGGATTGGAATGGGCTTATAGGATTCAGAATCATAGAAACCATCAAAAACGATGCATGACTCGACAAAGTTGCAGCATAATTAATTGTTCATTCACTATTTTCAACCCCCTTTAAAGTATATAGGGTTCCTTATTTGGGCGAACTCTGCAGATCTCGAATCTTAATATTGACACCGTGTTTAAAGTTTCAAGAAAGTGCTAATTTTTTTCTATTTCTATCTGTGCTAATTTAAAGTTTTGCTGTTATAAAAACTACTACACAACTACCGGAGCGAAGCCGGGCACCCTAGCTAGTAAATAAATAAATTGGAATACACTACCATGTGGAACTTTCACAACCCGTCTCTGAAAAAGCAATAATATTTTGAAATAGTAGGTAATTTTAATTTACTTATGTTTATGAACATATTCCATTTTGTTTACGATTTCCCTATGTTTGGCGCAATAGATATAATTTGAACATTTGAATTTTACCTTTATTGTACTTTGTATTGCCAGAGTGGGAGTTATTCCAAAAGATAACAGAATTTGTCAATCCCTTTGGCGCCCAAAGAAAATTATTGGGGACCAAATCCCCTGTTTCAGCTGTTAATGAAAACAAAAATTATTTTATGTAATGCATTTAAAAGATATATGCTGAGTAAACACTCATAATATGGCTCCCAGTAATTAATCCTCTCTTAATAAAGGAAAAACGGAAAAAGTTAAAAAAAATTATATTTTACTCAATGTACGATAAAAGACATCAAAAAACGTTTTGCTAAAATGAAAATTTTCATTATTTCTGTGTTTAAATTACATACTTATAAATTCAATTACTTACTTTTAATACCTAATTAAATTTAAATTAGATATTAAAACCAATTCAAGGTGTCAGTAGTAAGAAAATGCTGCTGTCATAATAATTTAGACAACTGTAGAGGTGAGAGATAGTCAACTGTTATTTTTACGAAAGGTTAAATTAAAGGATTTCACCTTCAGTCTTTGTATCAACCTGAACTCAGAAGCCCTGATGAAGATCCACAAGTTGGATCGAAACGTTGGCTTTCGAAAATTAAAAATAATTTAAACTGAACATTCTGATAATCATTTAACCTTTTATAATAATTTAGATTTATATTTTCTCGAAATCCGAATAATTAGAGTGTCATAGTTTTTAAGGGGAACCTACGCTCCTTCGCATAATACTCAACAGTTAAGTGTATAAGCGAAGCATGACAATACTATTTGGATTTCAAAAAGTCAAATAATCCCATACCTACCCGGAATCGATTGCCAGATGTGCTGTCATTCGATTGTAGTAGCTCATTGTGAACTGATCTATTCAATGTGAACACGACAAAATTATCTTTAAAAAAAAAAAGCAAAACAAACAAAATGAAACGAGAAGACATGGCTGGTAGAACTATCCTTCCTCGACATTGATTCCAAGATAAAGGAGCAGATCCCACTCTTCTTCTATTCTACAGGGACGAGTTTTTAGTAAGAGCACAGACCGGTAGCGGGGAGGAGAAAAAACAAGTTCCGCCATCTACTGAGTGGTCACCAAGGCCGCGGTAACCGGTTCCAGCCCAGTAACTGGTTCCGCTTGGAACGAACTAGTTACCGGAGCCGACAGTTCTAAATATAGTATCATAATCCGGCCGGTTATTTTCGTTCTGTTACGTCACTTTTTGTTCAGTGTCATTGTCACTGAGCAGGATGTGATTCTGTTGTTCTTTTTTGCGTGATAGGAAAGTTCTCTCTTTTTTTTGGTCCTGGTATATCAATTGGCTTTTATATTTTTCATTCATACTGTAGCCATGTATTAGGTATTGTATTATATGTCCATAGTAACCTCTAAAAACAATCTGAATGACATTACACACATATTTCTATTTATTTTATTTTATGTCCTATATTTCAGGAAATGAGAAGTGTTATACTGGCATTTTTAGGCATAAAGGAAGATATAGCCCAGAAGCACATTGCCATTGATTGATTTAGGTAAAGAGATCTCTCATCCAGTTTATTTTCAGTTGTTAACAACAAGAAATGTGATTTGTGGCCATATCTTTAATAATTCTTCTGTTATGTCCTATTAACTCAATATGAAAAAAAAAACACCTGTACCACTACAGCCCACGAAGGGTCTTGGGTGAAATACTGTGTGAGAATGTAAGTACTTTTTCTTGGTCAGCGGTCGTTCAAGGAGGTTGACCGTGATCACGCTACACCTTCAACTAAGGGTACCCAGTGTATAGGGGCTGAGAGTACCCCAGGAGGGTGAACTGTGGCAGAATATTAAAGATACCGGCCAAGCCTGATTCAAACTCATGACCTTGAGCGCAGCAATTCAATGCATTGCCAATGAGATACCGCGCTCCCAATTTAATATGAAATAGTACCCTACACATTTGTAAGTACAGTTTTGTTACTTACGTACCAAGGTACCTTTTTCTTAATCATACTATTTTCTTTTGAAAAGTTTGGGGTTTTTGTTTGTTATTTGCAAAACATCTTTTTTTGGGAGTTATGTCCGCATTATTTTCAAATGATTCTCATCCACAATAAATTTAATTCTGTACAGATTTCTCTATATTAAGGTATTTAGCAGAAGGAGATGAATAATCAAAGAATACAAAAATGTTGTGTTTGAAGAGTTGAATGAAATTTTCGACAGAGGACCAAATTGTGAACAGATTCCCAGGCACCGGTACCTACTCGCAAGCTTTAGGTTATTGATCCTTTTCAACAAAATCACGTCCTTGTGAAACAATCGATCAAAAGCAGTTAAGGATTTGACAATTTACAATCAAAGAAGGAACAAAGTCATAAGTGGAGTGAGTAACTCTAAATACCTATATTTCGAAATTTGTCACTGTACTCGTAAGATGATGGGAGGACTTTGACTAAGATGTTGATGAAATCATAGTGATGCTAAACTATCGATAGTTTAGATAGTATCGGGCATAAAACTATCGATCATATCGATATTATATGGTTATAAGCGAGGGGAGGAGGGGGTAGAATAGTTGATTTTTATATTAAGAACGATTGGAGCAGTTATGCCTTTTTCGATTATACTTTTTTCTTTCCTGTTAATTAGAGAATAAGATAAACATTGTTGTCAATGGAGGATGGGTTCAATTATAGCCCGGGGTAATTTTTGTCAAAGTTCGATAAAAAATCAAAACTTTATCAAAAAGTCAAGGGAAATGGACTTAGAGGAAGGTAATACCAACCCTCTTTAAGTAACCACGCGCCCGGAATCTTCATTTGACGACAAAGTTGATTTGTAAGGTACAAGACGCGACAACATTCAGAACACGATCCTCGAGTGCGCGGATTATCCTGTAGACCAACACTATGTAGATTCGCAGTTTTTGCTAGAAAACTAAACAAAATTACTCTGTAACCATGGGCGTCACCAGCAGCAAATTATTGGGGTAGACGGCTCAATATTTTCCTAGATAGGATAGGTAAACATTCGAGGAGCTAAAAGTTGAAATAATAACCCCTAAAAAAAACTTTTGGGGGATTTAAATTCATCCTCCAACGCTGTATTTTAAAGGTATTTATAGTCTTTTAAAATTTATGCCTCAGCTATACATTAAAATAAGGAATAATAGTTAAGGCTTAATGTTGAAAGATGTGGGCCACAATTTCTTGATTGAATTTTATCCAAGCTTTTCTTCTGTTCCTGATCCCACAAATTTCATTGCTTTCCATTAACTTATATAAGCTTCATCAAATTGCTGGAAAGTAGGATCAAGCTGGTTGGTTTAAAAAATAAATGTAGAGAAATAAAACAAAACAGTTCGAGCTGAAGTTAAAAATATATAATCCATCAAATATACAATACGCCTGACTAGCTTTTAACAATATAGTGTGCTGAAATTAAGTAATATTTTATATTTATATTTTATTGTTTAAACTCGGATACCTAAATACGCAAAATCGCATTTTTATTTATTTTTTTACATTGGGTCCTCTCCTACCAAAATATTGGGGGGGGGGAGACTCCCCTCAAGTCAAAATATTGGGGGGGACGTCCCCACTGCCCCCCCCCCCCCGGCGGAGACGCCCGTGCTTGTAACTAATGTAATTTTATTTTACATTAAAATGAATTATATTGCACACATAAGTGCTTGGAGGCAGATGCTATTACCACTTTTCCCTTTAACAAAGTTTTTGGGTGTACTATCCATAGTTTTACATCACAATGGAATCATAAACAGATAAATATGTTTCAAGTTTATACATATCTTGTATAAACATAAATTAAGGCACGTGATAAATAAAAACGAAACTGGAATCTGCCTCGGCAAGGCCGACTGGTGGCTCTCAGGACATGGGGAGTGGGATGTCGAGGAAGAGAGAGGTTTCGTAACCGCTTGGAGTAGCAATCTAATGAACCGCTTTTTTTCTTAATAACATCTCTCATGAAACTGAATTGCGAAAATTAACTACAAAAAACACCAAGGTTCTAAAATAAAAGTAGGAATACTAACGATGAATATAGTACACTTTGAAACAAGATGAAAACATGTTAGATGTGGTAGGTAATGAATGGTATATTGACTGAGGCATGGAATAAGAAAAAAAAAACTAGGCCTAAGCCAATTTGGTAAATTGCTTAAAGTTGTTTCTAAACAACCTATCGATGCAACAACGTCCAATTTTTTAAAATAAATTTTTGAAATAAATTCAAATATCTAACTTTTTCATAGTGCACCCCCCCCCACCCCGCTCTAAAATACAAATTGAATATTTTTTTCAAAAAAACCGTCCTGGATAATATAAAATTGTCAGTGGCGGTCCCAGGGGGGATATTGGGGATCAATCCCCCCCCCGAAATTTCGACGAAAAAAAAATTAGTGGGATGAATTAAAAAAATTAATTACGCCTCTAACTTTTACGAGTTTTCTAGGTAAGTGTAGTTTAATTTTGACTAGATTTTTTTATACAGAATTTCGTATATGAACTTAATGTAAAACATAAGCAAATAACGTTCGGCTTGGTTATTAGTGCAATCCGGACCTATTCTAAACTTTATAATTTTCATCAAAATCCCATTTTCAAATATTAGGCTAGCACACCCTACATGTTCGCCATCCTTGCTACCATCAGTGTATATTTGAAAGTCTGTCGTGTTTTTTGGAATTCAGGATAATTCTTGGGTAATCTGCAGGATGTGGCCAGTCTTTGTAGTCAGTAATGTGTTCCACGTCATCCGATTTGAAGGTTTCAGTATCAGTCTTTTTGGATAATAAATGGAATTTACTTACATAAAAGTCAGCTAATATACTTATGGGAACAATTTTGGCTAAGACGAAGGCGGCTTCATCGGAGAGGGTTCGAAAGCCTTTAGCGATTTTAAGTGCCATCAGCCTTTGGACCCTTTCCAACTTTCTAATGTTGTACATTTTCTTTAACGCAGGGTACCAAATTTCGATGCCATAGGCGAGGATGGGTAAAATTGCGCCCCTATACAGAATACCCAGAGCCTCCGTTCTTAACCCCCAGGTCGCTCTTGCCGCTATGGAAAGGGAATTTATTAGTTTTATGAGTTTGTTTTGTAGTATGTCTACGTGGGTATTCCATGGAAGTTTTCTGTCAATGGTTATACCGAGGTATTTTATAGAAGATACATTGCGAAGTTCAGGCTGTTGTATCTGTACTTGAAGTTGTGGGATTTGCCTTTTCCTAGTTATCACCATATAATTTGATTTGTGTGTGTTGAATGTCAGTTTGTGTGATTGTGCCCAATTGTTTATTTTGTGTGATACGATTTCGATTAATGTTTTTAAGTGTTGGAAATATTCAGAATAAATAATAATAATATATCAGAATCAGAATAAAACTGACACATGGACAGATTTCTATACAACACAAGGAGTCACAGGACACGCAGCTGTGAACAGTTACCTTCATAGGTTTAAAATCAGGGACTCGCCATTGTGTCCCTGTGACTTCACACATGAACAAACCATTCACCACCTACTACATGAATGTAGACTACTTACTGACTACAGAAATTCGCTAATAACAAAAACTATACAGAAACTGGGACGATGGCCTGTAGAAAATCACTTATTATTTGAAAAAATATTTGTAGACGTGAAACTATTTTTTAAGAACGCACTAATTAAAATTAAAGAAGTTAATGAAAACTATGTTTGATTGATAACTTCTTTCTGGCTTAAAAAAAAAAAAAAAAAAAAAAAAAAAAAAAAAAAAAAAAAAAAAAAAAAAAAAAAAAAAAAAAATATTTCCAGTTTGTGGTTACTGTAAGTTTGGTATCTGACTATATCTTCTGTCTATGTTATATGTTTAAATGTAGTTATGAATTTAAGTGCTTATCTATGTTTTTATGTTTTAATATGTACATATGTGTTTATATGTTGTTTATATGTTTCAGTATATGTAAGTATGAATGTATGTACGTACGTTCGTAAGTTCGTCAATATGAACGTAAAAGGTAGTTATTGTGTAGTTGCTGAACGCTACTATTTTTCTAATCTTTTTTCTTCTTCACTTAATCATTTGATTCTTATTGTCATGTTTCTTTAGGCTTTATTTTGTTTTATTGAAGTTTGTTTATTATTTTTTAAAAAATCTTATTATTTGTATAAAACTATAATATAAGTACGTCTCATGTAACACGTGTCTTTGTTGATGCTGCAGAGGCCTATGCACCAGTATCACTGGAGGCGGGCCCCTGGAGTACCACCGGCGACACAACTAACATGTACATTGTATGCAGAAATGTATGGTATGTACAGTATACAAAATAAACTCCCTTCTGGCAGGGTTACTGTTAGAAGGAAAATATTTAAAAAAAATCTGGTGCGTGCGCGCAACACACAACTTTCACTTACCAACTTACTTAGATTAGAACTTAATGCGATTTGTTAATTCCCACTTCTCAAATGAACAGAACATCTATAGGTAATAATAACGCATTGGTTTGTCATTAAAGGCGTACGGCGGATGCGTGAGCTCAAGGTGTTTTATGAGTTGACGGATTATTTTTCTTTTTTTCTCCTGTATATGTTTACTTGATTTTCTTCATATATCATATTTAGCCATTTCTTATTTTTAGGTGTGATGAAAGACAGTTAATTTCTCAATATAAACTAAAACAAAGGTACTTTATAGGAAAACAAAAAAGGACCCTTCCCCATTTAAGCCCTCTCAGAACATTTTAATAATGATAAAGCTTACCTGGTAATAAATAACAACTAATTTTCATTAAACATAACGAATTTGATAAAAATCGTTAAAGCCGTTTTTGAGATCATCGATCAAAAAGGTAAACATTGAAAACAAATTATGAAATAAAGTGCCCCCTCCGTTTGACCAATTTTGATGAATATTGCCTATCACATCTTTGGCATATATATACATCAAATGCCAAGTTTGATCAAAATCGTTAAAACCGTTTTTGAGTAAATAAAAAAAACACGTGAAAATGATACAAAATTTATTAAGTAAAGTCCCCCCTCCGGTTGATCAATTTTGATGAAATTTTTACAGTCATATCTCTGGCATATAAATACATCAAATACCAAGTTTGATCAAAATCGTTAAAACCGTTTTTGAGTGAATAAAAAAAACACGTGAATATGGTACAAAATTTAATAAGTAAAGTCCCCCCTCCGGTTGATCAATTTTTATGAAATTTTTACAGTCATATCTGGGGCATATAAATAGATCAAATACTAAGTTTAATCAAAATCGTTAGAGCCGTTTTTGAGAAAATCGAAAAAAACTTAAAAAGTTATTAAATAAAGTACCCCCTCCCTTTGAGCAAATTCGATGAAATTTTTGCTGTCACATCGCGGGCATATACATACTCTAAATACCCAATTTCAGGTTCGCACGGTTTATAGTTTTTGAGCTAGTCTGTTCACACACACACACACAGACACACACACATACACACACACACACAGACCATTTCGCGGGACTTGGTCATTTGGACTCAGGGGACCCCAAAACGTGTATTTCCGTTGAAAACCGGAAGTCGAAAATTTTCACGATCGCAATACTTCCACTTACTATATATTTCATATATAGGTAAGTGAAAGTAAAAAACGTGTGCTAGTTTTACGCTTTTTTACTTTCACTTACCTATATATGAAATATATAGTAAGTGGAAGTATTGCGATCGTGAAAAATTTCGACTTCCGGTTTTTTTTTCCTACCGACCATGTGAAAGAAATCCGAAAATATTACCACTTTCAGATTATAGAGCCCCCCCGCTCCTTCATCTCATTTGAACTTTAAATAAATATTAATTTTAATGGATACTTGGCCATGATGTAATATTCTTAGGTAAGGGGTAGACCCGTACAGTATAGAATAAAATATTCCTCCATATACTCTACAAGCATTCCCCGTCGCGGCTTTGCCCTAGATGCTTTTCGAATCAATTCTGTGATCATTACCTAGGTATTGATTTAATATAATATGTTATATATTGACAACATATGTTAAATATTAATAACATAACAGGGATCGGAGCTTCCGGTAGGTGGAAGGTTGGGGGGGGGTGAAGCTGCCGGCTCGGTAGAAGAGAGGGAGACGCGCAGTAGAGAGTTCACTAAAACCGCTGAAAAAAAAAATTGCTTACTCGTCGTGAACGCTTCATTTTTCGGCTTTAAAACATGGTTTTCGAAGCTCCGTAGGAGCTTCGAGTTAAACTCGTCGTATCAAGATCTTTAAAATTTTTTCTCGAAGTGCAAAAATGGGTGTCCGTTAGAGTTAAAAGACAATTTAGCCATTTAAACCCCTTAGGGGTTAATTTTTTGAAATCGCTTTCTTAGTGGTTACCTACATCGTGTTTAAAATCTAAATTCAGTTTCCATCATTAGTAGTTTTTGCTCTGCGATGATTCTGTCAGTCAGGACCAAGCCTCTTACCTATATATTTAGAGATGGGTAGACCGGGCGAACATGATGAAGTCGTTGAATTTGACTTGGAAATGCTATACCATATACCATCAATTTGATAAAATAACTAAATGATATTTTTCATCAGATTAGAAACCGAAATGTAATCGATTTTCGAATAGAAGTATCGAATAGTTTACAGATACAGATGATTATTCTATTCGAAGTATAAGATATTTTTCAAAAAAGCTATCTTGTGTCTTCGAATAGTTTCATTATCGAATACAAAACTATTTGAATACTTTCTGTATTCGAAAAATTTAATTGTTTCTTCGAATAGTCTTTATATTCGAATAAAAAATCTTGGAATAGTATCTAATACAATTTTTGTCCAACTCTGAATAATACAACGTGATACAAGATGAAGCCTATTATTGATCTAAAACATTTATCTTTTGCCTCGTTGTCGACTCGCACGAAATCAAACTTCACTGACGTCCTCGACGGTGTCCTCCCTCAGCTGACTGAGACGCACCTTCTTGCAGCGGCTGCAGTGCCTCGACCTCTCCAGTTCGGCGATCGATCCCGCCAGTGCCTGCTTCATGTCCGAGAAGCACTTGGCCACTTCCGGGTCCATCTTGGCAGCTTCCTCTTCGCCGCCGGCCGACTTGAACTTTTCCCCGAGGGCAGCTGCTTGGACGGGCCCGAAGGTCAGGAGGTGGTCGAGGCGGCCGCGGAAGACCACCTCGGATGTGATGTGTCGCCCGGAGTCCTCCCTGGTCAGGTCTCCGGAGGAGTCCAGCAGTTCCGAGGAGTCATCGATGTACGGGGTGAAGATCTGTCTTATCTGGCTCCTCGTCAGCGCGATCTGATTCCCTGTCCTCGATTTGTTTTTAGGCATTGTCGGTGACTGTAAATTTGGATAACAATATCAAAAATATCATATGCGCTATTTGTTAAACTCATCTGTTATCGTACTTACTTCTTGAAAAGATTTTTATCTCTTTTTAAAAAAATAAGGATTCAGAAATATATAGAGCCAACCCGCGGAGCTATCGTTCTTAGATTATTCAGTTTTAAGGATGGTAAAAATTGATAAGGATTAAAATGTTATTGACGGATAACGTTTTCTTTGCCGTCAATATAAATTTCACACTTGTTTTTTTATACATTTCGTTAACCATCAAATTACTGAGATACATCGATGAGTTATTGTTTACATTAACATTATTATTTATAATTTGTCCTATAATTTCCTCGGATTAAATTTGATGTAGTTGATCAAATCACCAGGTCGAAGCATTTACCAGTAAAACGTTTCCTTAAATTTAATTTATTAAAAATTTGACGTTTCGGCCAGGCGGCCATTTTCAGTCTATTTTTTTTTTAACACAATAGTTTTAAAATTCATTAAAAATAAAGCACTCATCCAATATTTTATACAATAACCTCTAATGCTTCGGTCGTTTTGTACATATAACATAACAATTTTCAACATTGTCTTTTATTCTGACTTACATTGTTCATATTTGTATTTATGGGTTAGCACTGTTCTGCTAAAAAAAACGAAAGACTTGTATGAAGCAATACTTCGATTTCTCTCTGACTTTCAATGTTTTTTACATTAGCATAAATGAATCATAAAAACAGAATAAATCTACTCGATATTAACATTTTTTGGGGGGAAATTTTTGGTTTCTCGAATGCAGGCATAAAAAATAACCTTTTACTGTTTATGTACTTTTGATTTCAGCTTAGATATATACGAAATTTCACCAGCAGTCAACTTGGCCACCAAAAACGTTTTCATTCATTTGAGACTCATTCATATAGGTATATATTATTTTTCCATCGATCTGGTGTATACTTTAAATTACTCTGGAATAGGGAAGGATTTAAAATTTTCACTGACCTATTTAAAATTTTATGTTTTACGTCTAGTGCTAATAGTTGCGTTCGCGTAATTTACCTTAATATTTTATGGAGGTGATGATCATGTTAACACAGGAGGGCTAATGTTTTGTTACATTTAGTACGAGTGGTAATAACTGCCCCAATTGTAGCATATTTGTAATTAAAGATTAATGTTCCTAATCCCTGTTTGTATGTACAAAGTAAAATTAAGAATGGACTTGAAACTTCACATGTGATGATCTAAAAAAAAATATTTTTTGGAGTTGTAACAATCGCATTGACGACGTGCTGATAAACAGCATTTGACTTAAAAGCAAAGTTTTGTAAAAGTTTCAGAATTATTCATTCCCTACTTTTCGAGTAGCGAAGGAACCAACGCACATATGATTATATGTATTGGTGATACAAAATATAATAAGGAATAATGTAATAAACACCTCGAAGCAGGAACTACAAGCTCCTATACATTATGGTAAAGTACAGCCTTGCTTCGAACGGCTTAGGTACAAGCGCAGAATGGAAGCTTAATGTTGTTGGTGCGGTTCAGGGCCGATCCGTTCACCTCTGAATTAAGTGCTCCCTAACAGCCGGGCTAAACATAGTGTTAGTGTTAGTGTTGGTGTATACTTTGGATAAGGTAGTGAGTGAGGTTTGTAGACTTGTTATCTTTCCTTTTGGGGGAAGGAAGCAAATTCTAGCGGAACCTTTTACACGCTTCCGCTTTGTAATTTGTTCATGACTAAAGCTCTAGGTTGTATTAAATCATCCAGCTTAAACGGTCTATTGTTCTTGAATAAGATAAAAAAAAATGGTTGAGACCACATAACTTAACTACACATGCATAGGAAGTTATAATCACATATCTCAAAGTAATATGCGCTAGAAACTTGAGAGATAGACTTTATGAGAGCTAGATACTTAGCACTAAATATTCACCTAATCATCCGAGTGCAATTACCTTTCCTTGTCATATAACAAAATGTAATCCCCAATCACATTACTTTTGTCCCACTGTTTTTTTGCCACTTTCAAGGTTGGATTTGTTTTATAGTCCCTTTAAGCTACAATGGCGAATCGGACGATGCTACAATGGGAGTCCTAAATTTTGCCTATGCATGGTATAATTAGGATAGGGATCTTTAACGAGTACCTGACTCTTACAGGTTCAAGACCTCAATTTTACCTCCCATCCGATGGACGGTATGGCCAAGGACTTTTACTCTTTAATCCCAGAGCCACCTGGCTGGATCTGAACCCGCGACCTTTAATATTGCAAGCTGCTATGCCAGGAACTACACCACAGGCGACTCTAACAAAAACAGAAAATTAAATGAATTAGCGAAATTAAACGCACTAAATAGGCGAAAACCAACAATAGCCACCGCGAGACGCGACCCCGCGACCTTTAATATTGTATTTTGCTATGCTAACCACTAAACCACAGGTGACCCCAAGGTTATATTTGCTGTGACTATTAAACTGTTACTATTAGCTATTAGCTATTAAATAGCTATTAAATTGCAATCAATTAATTGCAAGGTTTCATAGAATAGATTTTATTTGACAATTACAGTTTATAAATATTCAAAATGGCATATCCCCTATTTGTAAAAATTTTATGAACATGTAAAATATTGACTGCATCTACTATTTGCAGGAGGAATGAAAGAATTCGCGAGTATTTTGGAGTACAAGCAGTGCGGGACATCATGGAAGAGAGGCCATTGAAGTGGTAAAGCCATGTATGCAGAATGGACGACACCAGAAAGGCCAGGTAGTAGCTTGGAAGCCAGGCCGGAGGAAGATACCTCGTGGCAGATCCAGCAGAACATAGGTTGAATACATTGGGAAATTGGCTATGCAAGAGGAAAGACCATACCGGAGGTGCGAACGCTAGCCAGGGACAGAGGCCAGTGAGCTAGGTGGACTGCAACTCTACGATTAAAGGCACGCAGGACTAGAGGAATGAGAAGAAAATATTTTTAACTCTTTTTATTATAATTTTAGTTCTGTTTTTGAACTAGTGAATAGCTTGGAGTCCCATGTTGTAAATATTTAAAGGAAATCTGGGACCTCGGATAAAAGAAAAATTGTCATCATAAATCAATCATTTTTCGTGAAAGTATCGGCTAAAAAATAAGTCAGGGATCCAGAATTTGTTTTATAACTTTAATATTTATTATAATAGTTGTTAAATCACTGTAACAATTATATAACAACTTTGGAAATTTTAAGGTTAGGAACTTTGAAAGAATTATTACTTAAGACTTCCATATATTAACGACTATTAGAAAAACAAAACATTAGTCATTCAACTCACAGTAAAATTTAAATGACAATAAGCGTTCAAAAGCTACATTAGAATTTTGAAATCAATAAAATTCCAAAACCTAATTGATATAATTTTTTTGCCAATCACTAATAATTTATTATTTGTACTGTTGAAAGTATGTGAGAACTAGATCTGGAATAGTTAGTATTGATAAAAGATAATAAAAAAATAAAATAATTGGTTTAAATGTTTTAAAAAATCGAAAATTCTGAAATCGACATTGTATTATCGATTTAAAACAACACTGGAACCGGACGGGCCCCGTCTACGAGACTCCAAACACGTGCTTTCAACGACCGACCTTCAACCGAGCCAAGGCAGTCCACCGACTTCCGCGGTGATCTGAGAGCAATCTGCAGGGCGATTTACATCTCGGGCAACTGGTTTAGTGTTACACTGATCGACTCCTGAGCACGACTGAGTCGGTGGAGTAACATAATTGTGTTCACATCTTGTTAAATTCTAATTTAGTTAGTTCATTCTGGCATCTAGACTACAGGAACTCTCCTAAATGGAATGCCTTAAATAGAACTTTGCAAAAAAACACATTTACAAAATCTTCAGACCTTCCAGTCAAAAATATTACCGTATATTTTGTTTCATGTTACAATATTTTGATAAAAAAACAAGTCAAATCTTTACAATTTTCGGCGTACGTTTCGGAATTGCTTCCATCTTCAGGGTTTTCTTCAGAACTTAGTAAAAATTGCACCATATAAGTAATCAACATTAACAAAAGTAAGACGGTAGACCTTCACAACTCGAATTAGAACTCAATCGATTTAAACAAGATGTGGTGGATGAGCGTTTGAGCGAAAGTTTGAGTTAAAATTGTTATTAAATATACAAATTTACAGATCATAATAAATAAATAACATGTCTAATCATGGATGAATTAATTTTTGAAATTGCTATAGTAATTATAAAGAACTAAAAAGTTAAATTTAATGGAGTCCTATTAAATATGAGCTGGTGTAAACAACTATAACAGGATAATAATCGATATTGTTTCTATCGATCCGGTTTGTCAGATCCACTTATAGACCTTGACAAGGTAACGCAGAGATATTTGAATACTGGTTTCTGTAGACGACTGTTCGCATGCAAGCAGTTCGCAAGCAAAATAATGTCTTAAATAAAATTTAATATTTATAATTGACATCAAGTTTCATTACATGCTTCACTAACCTTAAACAAATTAAATGATGAGCAAATTATGGAATATTAGAAAACCACGAGAAATCAAAACCTATAACTTTTACTCTCCGGAAAAATACTTGCCTTCCAATATATATCTAAAACGTGAATTATGAAATGTCAAATTCCTTAAAAAGACACAGTGCAATATCTTGAATTTACCATTGATAGAGGGATGAGATTGGGGCCGCGCGTAACAATGAAAATGAAAACTCTTAAGATACAACTTTTTTTTTAATCCTCAAAACTAAAACTTAGACAAAAACTAAATACTAAACACATACTTACTTAAACCTATATGGCTATACTTTTCCAAGATACATGGCATTGCTAAGAAAACACATTTCAAAAAACTTCTGCTCTTTCGGTCAAAATTGTTACGACTAATTTTCAAAAATACCTTGCTACGTGACAACTCGAAACTTATAAACTGATTTTTATATGCAAAAAGTCCAACAACACATAAAGACTGTTTACTAACGTTTTCACACTAACTTTCACCGACATAGGAACTTCCTTATACGAGAAATGCCCATAAATGCGAGAAGGAGATTAAAAACGCGTTGGATGAGAGATCTCCTTTAACAGACCAGACAGACCTTCCCCATGCCTAAGGAGAATGTCCATCAAATCTGTTTATTGTCGATATGTTGTTGATAGGCGCAGATATACAAATGAAGTTAAAAAAAAAAATAATAAAGAAGAAAATAAATGAATTGAGAAAAGTTATGATTTAGGTGGCCGTCATTTAATGCCAATACTACAAGGATCTAAAAAATCGTTATCAAAACTTTGATCAGATAATGCCGATTTTTTCACGGCCTCTCTGTCTATTATAACCTTGCATAAACCTGTGAATTACGTTCTCTTTTAATAGGGATAAGAGGTCACACTATTAAGCTGCTTTAAATATAATTTCTTTTTTCTGATTTACCGGATTTATTTCCTTGTAGCCCGAAACAGCTGTCGCAAGAAGAACAACAGTAATTACGTAAATTAATCGCAAATGGCGATAAGATGAGAGATCGATCCCCATCATCGTATAATGCGCGAGCTTTCATGTTTTTGTCTTGCGAATTCTCCATTGTCACGTTTATCTTAGTTATGAAACTTTTTTTTGTCAATAATATTTTGTAATATCTCTGAAATTACTTATTGGGCCGTTGATTGTTTCTAGATTATTTTGAAATTTATATGTTTATTGTTACGTTAGTAGCTGGAATCTACGAAAATATATCCAACTAACGAGCTTTGAACAAAACTTCGCCATTGCAGATGTTTTATGGTGGTTCTTAAGCTTGAATTATATTTTATTGAAATATAAGAATTTTTAAGCTAATTTTTAAAGAATAATTGTAAGAAAATTGTGCTATTTAAGACAAGAAAAAATCCTAGTTCGTTATTTGAATATACCTTTAAATACTACAGTACAGGCAAGTACATCCATATATTATATACTCTTACATGCCGAAAATTTGACTGTGTACAACTAATGTCAAAATTGTTTAGCATAAAAACCTGTGATTTTTTTTTTAATTTTAATTTAGTTTTATTTATTTCTTAATTTTAGTGTAATATGAGATCTCTCTTTACTTTTGTTTTTAGTAAATAGCTCGTTCTGTTAATGCGAGGACAAAAAAAAAAAAAAAATTTAATACCCTTTTTTTTTTTTTTTATTATTCGGTACCCCTTCCTGGCCATGTGTGGCATACGGGGGGTTACGCTACAGGTGTAACCAACCTATCCTAACCATGGTGGGTAGGTCGAGATTTTATTCCGTGGGGCCTCCACGAAATAAAAGTCAACCATCATAGGGCGGATTCGAAAGTTTCTATTTAAAGAAAGGTAAAACACACGGAGAATTCATCCACAAAGATGAGTTTTCTAAGTTTTATTTGTATTTGATTTTTAAATAGTCAGCATGTGATGTATCGTATAAAATTTCCCTGCCCTTAACTGCCTCAATTAATTTTTCTCACCCTGCGGCTCAACGTTCCCCTCCTCCTTTCTCTTCTACTGTACAGAAAAACTCAAGTCACGTCACCTAACCTCATGACACGGATCTGCGTTTTAACTTACGCCCGGCTGAAATTGCAATGAATTAGATAAAATTGCAAAACTCGATGGTGAACGAATTCCTACAGGTTAATAAGTACTGAGCCGACTGGGAAACGTCCGAGGGGCAGGCCAAGACGGAGGAGGAAGGCTGATCTGTGGAAGTTGGGTCTGGGTGGTGTTCGGTGGATGGAGGTGTGCAGGGAGCGAGTGGTGGTGTCGGCATCGAACCTTCGGGTTCGTTAATTAATATATAATATAAATACTAAGGTGCAGTAGAAAAGTAGATAGATACATCACACACCGTTAGCAAATTATATGAGGCTATGTTTCGCTACGGTGACTTCTCCTTCGAGATAATTAATTAATATTGATCCCGCATATCTCGAGTCATTTATCTTCGTACAAGGCCCTCCAACTCAGTATCGACACCTATCACCTAGTGGAGATCGAGTCTGTGTCAACACTCCCAGGTGTAAAATAATTAGCACCTGCGTTCCGGACTTCTGTCTGTGTTATGAGATGGCAACTAGAAGAGAGGCTAAGTGGCTAAAAAATGTCCTCCCGATCTGAAGGAAACAGTGACATCCTATTCATAGGGTCGTTTATAAGGATACGTACGCCTTAATGAATTCGCTTTGCCTCTAGAACAACCTTTCCCAAATATGCCACATAAGGGCAGGTAAGAGTTCCGAAAACAAAAATCACGAATTTTAGAGCTTCGTACTTCAATAACATTACATAATAGCGATTGATAGAGTATGCTAAATAATTTTTGAAAAACAGGACAAAATTCTAGAAGAGCAGAAGGCAGGATAACACAGTACAGTAGTGGCAAGGTTGGAGCCTACATCGACCTTGTTCGGCTCAAGTTCTTGCACAACTGGTCTTCGTATCTTGGGAAATCACCTACGTGCAGAGCACTACCATCAGCTGCCAACTTGATCAGAGTTATATTATTATTATTAAAGTGCTTTTATTTTCAAACATTAGAATACATATACATTTCTTTGGCACATACTCTTGGTCAATGACCATCAGAGGTGAGTACTGGTTGATATCAGTTACAATAAATAAATAAATGTTATTACAATAAATAACAACAACAAATAAGTAAGAGAACAAACAATAAGTAAGAGAACCAAAACATTATCATTTGATATATGAAACAACCAACATTAAATACAACAACCTATAATTTAATTTGTAACATTCTAAACATATGATGAAAATATCAAATAGTCATTACACTATGTTTAAGTATACATATTAATTTTAACATACACTATATTACACAAATAGAACCCAACAAATCTTATCTCCATTATCTTTTATAAATATTATTATCAAATGGTATTTATATCATGACTTATAAATTTAAAATTTGTTTTAAATAGAAAATTGTTATTATTGATCACCCTATAATTATTATTGTTATTTTTGATGTTACTACTACCATTTTTTTTTTAAATTATATATATATATATATATATATATATATATATATATATATATATATATTTACATAGGTATATATGACTTTTTTTTTTTTTTTTTTCCTAATTAACAGTTACATTTATATCAATAAATAATCAAACATTATGTTGGTCCCATTTACAAATATTAATCAATTAATAAATAAATAAACAATAATGGATATCAGCCCATTATTTGACCAGACACCTATATTTCCACGCCTCCCTTGCATATGAAATAATAGTTTTCCAATTCTTCCCATTTAGAAAAGTGCATAATTCATCCATTTCTAAAGTTTCAATCCCGAACCATTTAGATCTTATATCACAGAGAGTCGGACATGTGGCAATAAAATGAATCATATCTTCATTTTCTCCAGTGTTACAAATAGTGCATGTTGTTTCAGATCTTCCTGAATGCCTACTATAGTTTAGGTACATCAGTTCCCCTCTTATTTTCAATATCCATTGAATCTCATGCGTTTTGTATGTATTGTTCATGTACTGAGCATTTTCGGGTAGGTCATATTCGAGATATTTATAAGTTACACTATTACATGAACTAACAGCCGCAGCTATATATTTATTTTTTATTCCTTCATCTAAATTTTTAACTATTAATTTAAATATATTGGACCATTCCGAAACATTATCAAGATTAATCTGAGGAGCATTATGTATTTGGGCGAGTTCATTTGCATCTTTATACCACCCTACATTCTTTTTAATACATTCCAATGCCAGAGTATTTGTGAGTCTATTGGGGGAATTTATTACTTTAATTATATATTTGAAATGTAGTTTTAAGGTGTGTAAATATATGGGCTTTAATCCTGTTTCCAAGTATAGAATATAGTTCGGTGTGTTAATTGGTAGATTAAACATTTTTTTCAAGAAGAATGGTAAAAGAGTTTCAACTTTGTTGTACATTTTTCCACCCCAGACCTGAGCCCCGTAACAGAGTAATGTTCTGGATACAGAGTTAAATAGCTGCATTTTTGCTGAATATGCGATGTCCTTATTTTTTATAAGTTTTTGCCATAAAGAGTTTAAACCATTTTTAGCAGTTTGTAGTTTTTCTCTTAAATGTTCTTCATGTGACATGCCGGAGGAATATAATATTCCAAGATATTTGTATTTGTTGACAACTTCTACTGAAGACTGTGCAAAATACCATTTTTCATTCTTTGCAGGTCTTCCGCCCTTTCGAAAAATTATAATTTTGGATTTCACTAGATTTACTATAAGATTCCATTTCAGAAAATATGCTTCTATTTGAGTAATCATTAGCTGGAGCGTTACCGGATCTGAAGCCAATAGGACTAAATCATCCGCAAATGCAAGCAGTTTTATTCTGGTATTCATAATTAGTACACCTCCATCGAGGCAATCCTCGATATCATTTAAGAACAAGGAAAAAAGCAAAGGCGAAAGAAGGCCTCCTTGTTTCACGCCCATGCTTATATCAAACGTTTCTGAAAGACCTTCTCTACCCCAAACATAGCCCTCAGTATTTTCGTGTAACTTCTTTATCGTTTTTATAAATTTTGTAGACAGACCTATTTGTGTTAGTTTATAGATTAATGAATATCTATCTATCCTGTCAAATGCTGCCGATAGATCTATAAAGAAAGCATACACTTTACTTCTTTTCTTGGAAAGTTTTATATTAACAATGTTTTCCAGTACAAATAAATTATCAATCGTGGAGTAGCCTTTCCTGAACCCAGCTTGAAACTCTTTCATAACATTTTCCTTTTGTACCCATTCCGATAATCTGTTTAGTAGTAGACCGGTATAAATTTTTGATATTGTATTTTCAAATGATATTCCTCTGTAATTAACTACTGATGTCCTGTCTTCTTTCTTATATAGAGGGAATATAATTGACTGATTGTAATTACGTGGGACGATTCCTGATGAGTATATATGATTATAGTGCTTCAGAAGAATTTCCAAAAAATTTACTGGGGCGTTTTTAAAAAATTCGTATGGGATACGATCCATGCCCGGCGCTTTATTATCCTTTGCTTTAGCAAGAATTAATTTTAATTCTTCCATAGTGAATCGATTATCAAGAAATTCATCTGTGATAAACGGTTCTGCATATTGTACTCTATAAGCATTTAGCGGTGGATTGTACAAATTTTTGAAGTGTGTTAGCCATTCCTTCATATCTATTCCAGGATCTGACGCCCATAATTGGTTACGCTTTAAACTCCTAACTGCATACCAGAATTCTTTTGTATTTTTACTATTGCTTATAGTTTCAACCTGTAATGTATAAAAGATCCTACGCGCCTTCTTGCATATCATTTTGTAAATTGCATTTGAATTTAAATATTTTTGCTTGTCTTCAAAGACATTGGTCTTTCTGTAGATATTTAAATTTGCATACGATTGTTTTCTAGCTATAGCGCATTCCTTACTAAACCATTTTTGACTCCTATTAGATTTTACAGGTTGTTTGGATCTAGGTCTATTTGCAGCACAATTTATAATATCTAACAACAAATCACTACTTGGAGTTTCAGTATTTTCTTTACTATCATTTACTATTTTTTCTACTGTACTTTGTACTTTATTTTGATATACTATTTTTTCTTGAGCTTTCCAATTTAGTTTAGGTAGTAACGGTAAGAAACTGTCATTTTTAATACTTTTTCCTAAATAAAACTTTAATACAATGGGCATATGTAAAGAGTATATTTGAGATTCAATTTTAAATGAAGCCACATATTTCAGAAGATCTTTAGATATACAGCATAGATCAATCACAGAGCAACAATCCTTTCTTATATAGGTGAATTCTCCGTAATAATCATTTTCTGTTCTTCCATTAAGAAGAATCAAATCAAAAGAATCCATAAGATCCAATAATTTTTTACCATTAGAGTTTACAACCAGATCTTTAGATTGCCTTATTTCCGTTATATTGGAATTAATTACTCTTATTTCATCCGCTACTTCTTGCAAATTAGCCACTCTACTATTCAGATCGCCAATCAAAATAAATAATTTATCAGAGTGGTCGTTCAATACTTGATATAAATTATTAAAGTCTGATTCCCAGTTATTGAAGTTTAAATATGCCGGTATTACATATATAGTATTATCCTTCAGTGAAATGTTTACAACCCAGCGTTCTGATAATTCACAAAAAGAACAAGCTTTAACTGTGTTTATGCTTTTTTTAAAACCATATAATGCACCACCGATAGACCTACCTAATTTTTTATTACGTGTTGCCGGTATCCATTTTACAATATAATCTGTAAAGAATTTATCATATTTTTTTATATCTTTTAGCTCTATAAATGTTTCTAGTAAGAAAAAAATATCGTGTTGCTCAATGAAATTAATAAAATTTTGATCATTAATTTTAGTATTAAGGCCCTCGATATTATAGCTTAAAATATTAAGGTTATTATTTAGCCTACACTTAAAGTCTCTTATTGTATTTTTGCTATTAAAATTATTTACCATTTTTTTGAGAAGGTAGTCCTTAGCTTGCAGATGACATTGAGTTGCTTTTGGAACGAAATCGAAATTTATCCAATTGTTGTTGAATTTCTTCAATTCTTCTTTTTTTGTTTGCTAGTTGACTTATATCATCGGTTTCCATGTGTGCAATCGATAGGTCAGTCCCGGCTATTTCCTCAGCTTCATTTATATTATAATAGTTACCTCTCAACTTGAATTTTTTATTTCTATAAATTACATTTGGATCCACAGTTTTCAGTAGTTTCATGCAACGATAAATTCTCCGCCCCTCTTCTCTCTCCTCAGGTGTTTTATCGTGACTTATACGACAATTAATCTGTTGGAATGCATTACTTTTCTCATATACTTTTTTTTTCACGAGAAAACTGTTAAATGCAATGAGTATAGGCCTTGGTTCTTGTTTTCTTCCGATTCTGTAGCAGTCATTAATACTATTTTCAGGTATTGTAATGTCTACAGAGGCGCATAACTCTTTAACTTTAGTAACCAGATTTTCATTTTCATTAGCTGGTACGTTAAAGAGCAATAAATTATTTTTACGTAATTGTTTTTTTAACATATTTACCTCCTTTGTTAGGCTTTCATTTTTTATCTCCAGTTGCCTGCATTTATTGGATAGCTCTTCTTGCTGTGATATAACTGTTTGAAGTAGTGTTACAATTTTATCCATGTTTTCTTTAATGCCAGATGTTTCAACTGTATTTTTTTTAATTTCTTCCATTATATCTTCATTTGTGTAGGCCATGTTTATTGATTAAATATATGTAAATAAATACGAAGTATTGCTATGAATGATAATGATTATGTAAACAGGTGGGGGAAGTAGATATGATGGGAAGGATTACCTATAGATGAACGGTAGAGATAATGTCTATGTTCCAATGTTCTTATCTATACTTATTTCACTAATTGCTTGAATATCACTAGCCTGATTTTCTTCTAATTTTAACAACGCAGCATTAGTAAGCACATGAACAAGAAAATATAAATTTTTCTTTAAAAAAGTCACTTTAACTACGACACTGAAAAGACAGTTACGGACACGATGTATACTGTACGACGGTCGGAACCAGACTCTGATCAGAGTTATATATATCTACAAATACACTGGAGAAATTTACTCATAATTCAAAAACCTCAAACTTAAAACAAAATACCAGCACAGTGATAGCTCATGTGATAGCTTCGGACTCCTTAAGCTCTCTAAAGTCGTTAGGAAACAAAACTCCAAACACATTTGGATAATGAAAATTCAAACGCTTGTGTGAGAATGCTCACTTCATGGAGAAGTCGTAAAATTCTTGTTGGTTTCATCTCTCTTCAGCAGTGGAATAAATGAGGTTTATGCTTGTTATGCTAATGACCCATAATGGGTAGAAGAAAATGTGATAGATTCTAAGCATCCTATACATCACTAATTTCACAATTATTTTCAGTATATAGAGGCCATTCCAGGAATTTATGGATAGACATAACATAAAAAGAGAAATTAGAGAAAGAATGGATATTACTAGAAAAATACTTAAATTAACGGAAAAAAGGAATAATAAATGAGCAACATATAAATTATCCATCAGCTGAGAGAAAACTAGAAAAACGTCTAAAAAACAGAGGGAACATACTTGTACATGCTTGAAGATAAGATTAGTAACAGGTAGTGAGAATAATAATTAACCAATAATGAAAACAAAATCCAACTGATGGTAAGTTTACTTGACTTGGGCATTGTGAAATCTAATAATTATATGAAATATGATAAAAATATATATCAATGCTTGAATAAGTAACTGCTGATGTCAGGTATGCCCTTGTTAAGTAAACCTACCATTAAGTAGGATCTCCTTTCCATTATTTGTTATTCTCACTAGCTGTTATTAATCTTATCTTCAAGCATGAATATACCCTCTGTTTTGTGTAGGTTTTTCTAGTTTTCTCTGAACTTATAAATACTTTATATGTTGCTCATATATTCTTTTTTCATTTTAGCCCTGAAGAAGGTCCCCATGTTTGGATCGAAACGTAGGCTGTCTACATAAAAAAAAATCTGGTGCGTGCGCGCAACACACAACTTTCACTTACCAACTTATTTAGATTAGAAATTTGCGTGTTTTGGTAATTGCCACTTCACAAAGGCACAAATCTTTCCACATTCATTTCTTATTCTTGCCGTCTATGAGTAAATAAAAAACACACGTGAAAATGATTCATAATGTATTAAGTAAAGTCCCCCCTCCATTTGATCAATGTTGATAAAATTTTTACTGTCACATCGCGGGCACATACATACACCAAATACCAAGTTTGATCAAAATCGTTAAACCCGTTTTTGGGTAAATAAAAAACACACGTGAAAATGAGACAACATTTATTCAGTAAAGTGCCCCCTCCAATTGATCAATTTTAGTGAAATTTTTACTGTCACATCGCAGGCACATAAATATACTAAATACCAAGTTTGATCAAAATCGTTAAAGCCGTTTTTGAGTAAACAAAAAAAAAACGTGAAAATGGGACAACATTTATTAAGTAAAGTGCCCCCTCCAATTAATCAATTTTGATGAAATTTTTAATGTCGCATCGCGGGTATATATATACACCAAATACCGAGTTTAATCAAAATCGTTAGAGCCGTTTTTGAGAAAATCGAAAAAAACCTAAAAATTAGACAAAATTCTTTAAATAAAGTACCCCTTCCGTTTGACCAATTTTGATTAAATTTTTGCAGTCACATCGCGGGCATACACATACATACACTAAGTACCCAATTTCAGGTCTGTGCGGTTTATAGTTTTTGAGCTAGTCTGTTCACATACACACACACAGACCATTTTGCGGGACTTGGTTAATTAGACTCAGGGGACTCCAAAACGTGTATTTCCGTTGAAAACCGGAAGTCGAAATTTTTCACGATCGCAATACTTTCCTTACTATATATTTCATATATAGGTAAGTGAAAGTAAAAAGGTGCGACTGAAATTCCTGCTTATCAATCGTCCTAGAATTTAAAAAAATGTTACATCGAACAAAATTGTATTCATAAATGTTTCTGGTAGTAACTTTATAAGAAAGTTTTCAGCTTTCAATTCATTCATAACAAAAAAATGTTTGCTGATTTCTTCATCTCCTCGTTTCTTAGTTCCGCAAGGCAGTTATGATAATAATTTTTTTCTATGATAATAATAATAATTGATTGTATTTCCAAGTTTTTACTTTTTATCAACTAATGTCTGCAAAAATAAACCCGTAATCAATCTAAAAGAAGGAAGGTAGCGAGTTAGGTAAAGAACTGAAAACCTATGTTGGATCGAGATAATTGTGGCTACACGTCCACTCTGCTAATAGACCTTTCACAATTGCGGAGTGCCCGTAACAAACTGTTGGGCAAGCGAGCTCTGTACCAGGGCCAGTTTGTGATGAAGTAGGATCAATCTTTGCGAAACTTCAAAATGAGGCATTAGTCGTCAATTAGTTGAATTTTAATACCCAAAAGTTCGGCTCCGATGTCACCAATATCTAGTTGCATACTTGATGACGTGATGTTAAATTGATTATTACTAAGCATCTCTAAAGACCTCTAAGCACCCATGAGCTATATATATATAAACAAAATGTACAGTGCAATTATATTTATGTTTCTAACCAAAATTGCTTATCTACTCTGTAAAAAAAGCTCGCGCAAAAAATATAAGACTGTAAAATTGATTGGGTTGCTCAGACATACCTTCCCACTTGATGGAATAATAATCAAACAAAACAGCTGATTGCCTGCCAGTCCCTTGACTTGAAAATTACTTGGTTAATGGCATATTAAAAAAATCACATTTGTTATAAAAATATTTATAAGACATTAAGTTCTTGAGACTATATTGTTCAACAGGTTATCAAGAAAGGGACCAAATTAGTCTCAACAATACAGTTTTTTATTTATAAGACGTTTCGGCTCTTTTGAGCCATCTTCAGTTCAGCAAAAGGCAGTATCAAATATATACAGGCAGACAAATTATTTGAAGTCACACAGGGCAGATACAACTCTCAACCAAGGTCTTGGGGTTAGGGAACATTGGTTGAGAGTTGTATCTGCCCTGTGTGACTTCAAATAATTTGTCTGCCTGTATATATTTGATACTGCCTTTTGCTGAACTGAAGATGGCTCAAAAGAGCCGAAACGTCTTATAAATAAAAAACTGTATTGTTGAGACTAATTTGGTCCCTTTCTTGATAACCTGTTATAAAAATATTATTTCAACCTCTCTAAATCAAGTAGCTGATAACATTTTTTGAAGTATGCACGTTCCAAAGTAAGGTATGTCTAGACGAATGTCACAGAAACGTACTTTTTTTTCAAAAACTCCGACACATTTGATGATTGCGTTCCATACGTTGTCATGTCAAATCAACTACTTCGACAACTGGGAATCCTGGTTGCCTGGTTACTTGAAGAGGGTTGATATAGCTTTCCTCTAAATACAGTTTCTATGACCTTTTGATAAAGTTTTTATCCTTTGCGGTTACAATTAATCTTGAAACTGATAAACATTATTTCAAGATATAATGCAAGCCCTCCTTTATTTACAGATGTTAGGTACTCGTTAAAGATCCGTATCCTAATTAAACCTGGCTAGGCACAATTTAGGACTCCCACTTTAACATCGTCGGATTAGCCTTAGTAGCCTAAAGTGACATTAAATAAACAAGTAACAAATAATTTTACTTGTTCTATAGCACTTAAAAGTTATATTTTTTTTTGTTTTTCATACCGATCAATAAACCCCACCCCCATTTTTAGATACTGCTTCTGCTTGTAATGTAAGATGTAAGATGATCATATCTTTTGTAACTAGCAACCTTACCATACCCTAATAATGAGCCACGTATAACTACAAGTTCCTTGATCGCTCTAACATTCAACAAAGAGATGTAACAACTCGAAGAGACCATCCATCTTGCCTGAGGTTGCCCTGGGAACTATTGGCATGGCATTGACTTCCGATCTCCCATCTTACAGTAACTTCCTCTTCCTCCATTCTATTCAATTATTTTAATAGTAGTAGATTGCAATTGTAATTTTAGTAATTTAGTAGTAGATTTAATACTAGAATTCCATTGAAGTAGATGAATTACCAGTTACACGCCATTGAATCGCATTCTTCATTTGATCCTGATATGCATCCTTAGCAGCTGCTATTTAACATCTTCGACTAAATATCTGCTTTTGCAACAATTTATTTCGTCTTTCACGTGACAGTAAATTATGAGAGGCTGAAATAAATAATAAAAAAAATTGAAATATCAAGGTTGAGATAAGATTGGTGCCTACATAATTCAAATGTCCACAAGGAAACGACCGACAAAAATTACGTATGAAAATAAAAACAGACATGTATTGATTGCTGAAACCTCAGCCTCAATATTGAAGTATTTTTATTTTCACATTTAGTTTATTATTATTTATTTTTTTTTTTTTTTACCGCCTCTTTTTGAAATTAAATACCCAAAAATAAGAATATTTCTTTTTTTGTTTTTAATATATTTAACTTAATTTTATTTTCAAGTTTATTTGTTTGTTTAACGTCACTTTATGCTACTATAAGGCTAATCGGACGATGCTACCGGGGGAGACCTAAATTTTGCATGTCCAAGTATAATTAGGATAGAGATCTTTAACGAGTACCTGACATCGTACAGGCACGGGACCTCCATTTTATGTCCTATCCAAGGGACGGCGTAGCCGAGGATTTTTGCTGAATTTAAAAAATCGTAGGGCCAAAGCGGAACGCGAGTTGTTAGTTGCTATGCTAACCACTACACCTCAGGCAACCCTTATATTCTACTTATTTATTTCTTAGAAGCTTAGATAGTAAAAGTAATTTGAAATATTCTTTAGACCTTTCAAGCAGTATTTGCTCCATCAAAGCGCTTTTAATGAAAATTATATCAGTGTCAAGATTTGTTTTTATTTTATTTTTTCATTTTTGAGAATTGATGTTAATATTTCTTCATCAAAAGGTTTACAAGATGTGGCTAATTACACTGCAGGTGTATAAATTATTCATTACGTTATTATAGAATAAATTAACAATAAATAATACCTCTATTGTTATTATTTTTTTTCGGAATTTGGAAAGCGAAAAAATTTAAAATTTATTGTAACAGAAAACAAAAAGAATGATTTTATAACTTCTACTAAACTTTTCAAATAAATTTACTATATGATGGGATCCGAATGTTATATGTCTTAAATGATATAATGGAAATAAATACTAAATAATAAGAACTTAAAAGATTAATGAAAGTTTAATTATCTTCGGTTGTTAAAGTAATGAGTTTCATCTTCATATAAAGAGTATAGTATATTAGCAATGAGAGATTACCTAATAAAAACTTAGGAGTTTCAATATTTATTTTATAGATTCGTCAAACTCTTGAAACATAATTTTCGATCAGCAATATACTTGTTAAATCAACTAAAATGTAAATTTAAGTAACATTATATTTAACTGGTTCAAGAAATATAATAGAGTGGGTCTCGTCTTTTGAATCTGTTTATGTTTTATTTTTTTTTATTTTTTACGCATATGAAATAGTAACAATGCATACCAAGATTGAGACAATTAGTTAGTGAATTTTTCAACATTCTCTCATATTACCTAATGGTATACTGTTTGGTTTGCACAAACCAAGAATTGTATTAAATAATTCGTTCTTACAAAAAATCTTACCATAATTCATTCCAGTTTGGGCAAAAGGACTTAAGAGCTTAAAATTCATAATTGACTATAATTTATTCGTTATTCATAATTTATTTCAGTCTCTGTTGAAAGAATATGAAGAGTCCACAGAAGAAAGGGGAATGTCATTTGAATGTCATTCATATGCGTTCCTTTTATATGTATCATTCATATGTGTTATTTATGTTCAAATAAAAGATGTAAAAAAAAAAAATTTTAACCCTTCTAAATTCTTTACCAAACAATTTTAAATATCGCGTGAAGTTCTCTTTTAAATCCCGTTGGTTTTTAGATTATCTGAAACTTTTTTATCTTTATTAGTTAATTTTGATTTGACTGCATTAAAGATAATAGGATATAACTAATTTATAGGCCGAATAGGATATAGGCCTGCTCGTGTGGCGGCAGCGGCTTTTCAAAATTGAAATAACCATATCTGCCCGCCTTATATAGCGCCAGTAAACTCAGAAATTTTTTTAATGTTTATTAGGCGTAAGAATGAAAAAAAAAATTCTGATTACAACAGATTGTAATAAATGATGGCTTTAATAGCATAGAAAAACAAAAAAAAATCACAAACTTCACTAATAAAAAATCTGGTGCGTGCGCGCAACACACAACTTTCACTTACCAACTTACTTAGATTAGAAATTAATGCGTTTTGTTAATTGCCACTTCTCAAATGAACAGAACAGTTTAATTATAACGCATTGGTTTGTCATTAAAGGCGTATGCGTGAGCTCAAGGTGTTTTATGAGTTGACGGAATATTTTTCTTTTTTTTCTCCTGTATATGTTTACTTAATTTTCTTCATATATCATATTTAGCCATTTCTTATTTTTAAGCGAGATGAGAGACAGTTAATTTCTCAATATAAACTAAAACAAAGGTACTTTATAGAAAAACAAAAAAAGCCCCTTCCCCATTTAAGCCCCCTCAGAACATTTTAATAATGATAAAGCTTACCTGATATTAAATAACAACTAATTTTCATTAAACATAACGAATTTGATAAAAATCGTTAAAGCCGTTTTTGATAATCGATCAAAAAGGTAAAAAATGGACAACATTTATTAAGTAAAGTCACCCCTCCTGTTGATCAATTTTGATGAAATTTCTACAGTCATATCTCGGGCATATAAATACATCAAATACCAAGTTTGATCAAAATCGTTAAAACCTTTATTGAGTAAATAAAAAAAACACGTGAAAATGATACAAAATTTATTAAGTAAAGTCCCCCCTCCGGTTGATCAATTTTGATGAAATTTTTATAGTCATATCTCGGGCATATCAATAGATCAAATACTCAGTTTAATCAAAATCGTTAGAGCCGTTTTTGAGAAAATCGAAAAAAACGTAAAAAGTTATTAAATAAAGTACCCCCTCCCTTTGAGCAATTTTGATGAAATTTTTGCTGTCACATCGCGGGCATATACCTACACTAAATACCCAATTTCAGGTTCCCACGGTTTATAGTTTTTGAGCTAGTATGTTCACATACACACACACACACACACACACACACACACACACACACACACACACACAGACCATTTCGCGGGACTTGGTTATTTCGACTCAGGGGGTCCCAAAACGTGTATTTCCGTTGAAAACCGGAAGTCGAAAATTTTCACGATCGCAATACTTCCACTTACTTTATATTTCATATATAGGTAAGTGAAAGTAAAAAAAAAATAAGAGTTACTAATGTTATCATAAACTAATGTTAATGAAACAGTACTAAAAGAAGAAACAAATTTTAACTACATACACAAAATTATTATAAAAGTAATGAATAATGAAATAATGAAAACAAAAAAATACAAATCAACTTAAAATTGAAACTTTTAAAAAATAACTTGAAACTGCTAACATAAATTAAACTCTTATAAGCTGTCTAAAAATAAATTCACTGAAAAGTATGAAATAATTACCTTCTGATTTTTATTATTACACACCAATTTTGAAAATGGTATAAAAAGTGGAAAACTGCAAAAAGACGAATAATTTTATTTTGATTTGTACAAATACACACTAATTGTTAATAAAAATTATTAAATTAAAATATTAAATATTATGTTCAATACAATAAAATCTTTTCGGAGGCGGCGCAAAATAGAAATAACATGTTACTGATATAATTCCATTAGTGGGCATTGAAATCAATAGATGGGAAGAGAAGATCCATTTAGATGATTTTCATAATGTCTAGTGTTAAAAATTTTTAATTTTGCGCCGCCTCCGAAAAGATTTTGTTGTATTGACATAGTATTTAATATTTTAATTTAATAATTTTTATTAAACATTAATGTGTATTTGTACAAATCAACAAAAAATTATTCGTCTTTTTGCAGTTTTCCACTTTTTATACCATTTTCAAAATTGGTGTGTAATAATAAAAATCAGAAGGTAATTATTTCATACTTTTCAGTGAATTTATTTTTACTGGTACTACTTTTTTTTTTCTTACTACACTGAACAGTCGAGATTTTGGCCAGTTTTAGACAAGGTATCGTTAATGGAGAATCGATGAGGATGGTAATATGACCTATAATAAATTGGAAAGTAATTTTGAAATTATGATTGCTTGAATATCCTTCTGAATACTATAGCGATATTATATTAACGGCCCCCGGTAGGGACCGTTAATATAGCTTTATTTAAATCGATCGTTGGAAAAGTAGATAACAACATCATTGGATAGAGGTCCCAGCGAAAAAGGGGCAGCCATAAAATTGTTCGATAGCAAAAAGACTGCCCCGCTAGGATAGAAGCAACAGAGGTTAATTTATAAGTCAATGGTTAATTTATTATTACGAAGGATATTGTTATTCTCGATATTAGCCTACTGATTTAATTCAAATGTTTGAGTTAATTATGTTCGTAATTCCCTTCGATGAATTACCGGAGTACTATGAATTATATCCTTCGTAATAAAACATTACTCAGAAAATAAATTCCTAAACACTGTTGCTTCAATTCTAATGGCGTAGCATTTATCATCATTTTTATCAATCATTTTCATGACTGCCAAATTTTTGCTGAGGGGACTTTCATAAAATGAGTTTGTTTTCGGGTAGTTATCAAGTTTTAATTGGTATTTTTTATTGATAGATGGACATCAGCAAAAGCCTCAATAGTTGTATAAACAAAATTAAAACCGATAATAGTAATCCGGATAACATAACAGAAGTGTCACCCGTGAAGAATCGGCACAAGATCTCCGACAAGATATTTAACAGTGACCGAGTGTATCCGGAAGAAGACCGAGATATCTGAATCCTTTGTTAAGTAAAGTGAAAATAAGCTTTTCCAGGAATTATTGTATTCCTTTTTAATGTGCATAGTCAGTAAAAGATAGAACTCAAAATCTAATTTAAATCAATTATAGCTACGATTTTAAATTTAAACGATCTTTCAGGAACTTGAAGGAGTCTTAAATTCTGCTTTAAAACGATTATCAATACTCAGCCTTTCTTGAAATTCCACGAATTTTTTGGTCTTATGATTATGGTGTCCTACCGTCGATTAAATCTAAATTAAGGTTTACTGTTATCTGTGAATATATATATCTATCTAATATTTATGCTATCATCGCTACAGTAAACGACTGCGATATTATATATCATATTTAAATCTATTTTTGAAATATTGGTTAAGGTTATGTATAGGGTTGTTCCAACAAGCACTTAAAACACATTGATAACTAACAGACTGCTCATGTTCTCACCCCACTCTTTTGATTCTGAATTTGATTGGTTGGTTTTCCCAATTGATGCATCCAGCAGTAAAACAATATTGAGATTTGTTAGTTATCAATTAGTTTCAATAGCTTGTTGAAGCATACCTCATGTTACATTTGCCATATGTTTTTCCAATAAGTAAACATTTTGAGCGATAATTAAATAATGAATTTAATGTTTTTTCCCGATAACTTCTTAAATAAATTAAGAACCCAAAAAAGGGTTCAATGGGACCACCTTGGGAAAATACTGTACAAGATGCAAAAGGTTTCGTTCCAATTGGTCCATCCGTCTCTGAGTAATCGGTGAACGTACATAGAAAAAAAAAAGGTAAACATACGTATCGAATAGAGTAACCTCCTCTTTCGTTCGAATTCGGTTAATAAATAAAAGTCTAAATTTTACATGTTGGCCACAACAGTTCGTATTATATAATGTTTTCCTTTAACGTTTGAATGCAGAAACAGAGCAGTTTTCGTTACTGTAAGATATCGGTTAAGCTCTGTTCACTCGCCGCGAATACCCTGATTTCCATAGGTTACTGAGGTTACTGTTGGAGCTAACAAAGCATGTAGCCTTTAGCAAACTGTTGTTTCCTCATCTGCAGGAATCTGTTCCAGGTTGGCCCAGGCGACAATTTATCAAATTGAAAAGCCAATGATCGGGAGCATATCGATTCGGAAAGTCGCGGAGCAGGGTTGTGTTGCGAGGGCCCGGTCACGGTCTCAACTCGGATGGCCGACCTTAGTCCTTGCTTCTAGTTTCGTGTCCTGCTTTTCTCGTCACAGCGAAATATTATCAGGATATTTACGAAACTACTGATATAAATGAAAATATTCAACGATTTTCAAAATTTAGTGTGATAGCGTGGATGCATGTACAGTCGACTCCGTTTAATTGGGCCATCTGATAATTGGGACCACCGTTTAATTGGGCCATTTTTAATAAAACGGAATCAAATATAGGTAAAATATCACATCTTTATTGGGACCAAACATCCGCTAATTGGGCTAATAAAACTTTATAGAACTGTCAATCGAATAACCTAAGTATCTGAGACCAGGCCTGTTTTACAACCAGAAGCAAGAAGCCGCAACAAAAAGGTTAGTCGCTTTTTTTTTTTTTTTTCTTTTTTTTCAAAAGAAGGAAATAAAGAAAGTCCTTAGTAGTCCTAAACACGTTCGCTAATTATGATGGTCGTAGTTTACAATGAGTATGACGATGCACATTTGATTATTACCTGTTGAAAAAATTGACGTAAAACATGTTCTGATTCATTTCTTATTTCGTCTTTAACAGTATAATTTATATTGTACACAGATATTTATTTTAATTTGTTTCGTCTTGTATATTTCTTTTATTAAAACACCTATTTAATAAAAATACATTTTAAGAGTTTTTTTTTTAGTTTTTTTTTATTGGTCCTCCCCTTCCTAGCCTTGTAGGCTATACGGGGTTTCCCGGGCCAGGGGAGAGGGTGGGGATCGATGCCTTGTATTATTAAATTTTCCCCCTGGCTCCGGGTTTTGAACTTGCTTTCTTTCGGTTCTCAATCATACGTTGCCGTGGGCAACGCGTATTTTTTAACGCGTTTGCCCACTAGGCCATCCCGCCACCCCAACATTTTACGAGTTAAATTAATCGTATTATTTTGACCCCACCATTAAATTAATAGACGGGAATAGGTACACCTAAATGCTCCTATTAACTGGGTTTTCCACCAGATATCTCTAATTTATGACATTAATTATCATACATGTACGGTAGCCCAGTGATTAGGCGTATTTAGACATTTCTTATTCGCATTTACACGTGGATTCGTGGTCTCCGCTTTATTGGGTCCTCCGCCTAAGGGTCTGGCCACACATGTCCGCACCGGATCCGCACCGTAGCAATAATAGAGGTTATGTTCAGAATATTTTTAATTTAACTTACATATTACCTTTAGTTATGCCTAAAGTGGCCTGTGTCTGACATGTGTGGCTTGAACTTTAGGCATAACTAAAGGTAGTATGTAAGTTAAATTAAAAATATTCTGAACATAACCTGTATTATTGCTACGGTGCGGATCCGGTGCGGACATGTGTGGCCAGACCTTAATTGGGTCAAAACAAATTTTCCCTTTATGTCCCAATAAAACGGAGCAGACTGTAAATAAATAAAATTATTGTTCGAACAAATAAAATCTATTGGATGTCATAAATGTGAAGTGTATAATATACAAAAAAAAAAAAAAAGAAGGTTAAAACGTCCGGATTTCCTTTCTATATTATTTACTCGTAGCAAGGAAAGGACAAACCATGCCGGAAGTCCTCGTGTCTTTAATTTGCATACTCCACGCAGTTCGCACCACGCGCTGACTGCGCAGCACAAGTCGAAAAGAATTCCATCAAGATGTAGGAAGGACGCTAGGAGAAGATATGGAGCCAGGACGAAGGAAGGAACCGTTACAGAAACATTATGTAACGACTCCACAAGGTTAATGTCATCCAGCAGCTTCGCGGAAGCCCGGCCTTCGTGTGTTGATGGTCACTGCAGAGGTTTAAATACAGTTATTAAGTGCTTCGAAGTTATTACAATAATAGTTACTGTTTATCACTAGTTATTATTACTATGTAATAATTAATCTGTTTTTAAAAGATGAATGTAGGAACAATAATCGGTGCCCGATGCAGAGTGCATGACGCAAATTGCCCCATTCTCAATATTTTTGTAGAGGGGGGGGCAATTCTATGAAGAGGTACTTGCTGAAAATTTCTGGAAAAGCTTAAAGAAAGACCAGTAAACCCTCGATTACCAGCGCATAATCAACAAAATTAAAAAAACACCGTAAATATTTTGAAAAATAGCCTAAACTGGAATATTATATTTATATAATGTATAGCATTTTAACACACAGAATATATCAAAAATGAAATAATTTTGCTAATATAACATTAATTTTCTCAGAAATTAATATTTCTGTCAAGAAAATTATAAAAATGTCAAGTAATATGCCATGAAAATTTTTCTGGGCAGTCACATTTAAGGGGCCTTAAAAGTGTATGATTAATGTTTATATAAAAAATAGTATTAATAAAAAAAATCGTCTATGCTAAAGGTAAAGAAAAATTACTTTAAAAATGTACACGTATATATTTTATATATATTTTTTTGTAAACTTCACTTTATGTCACTAAGGCTAATCGGACGATGCTACTAATTTAGTCACACTGTCGGGGGGGGTCCTAAATTTTGGTTCTCCAGGTATAATTAAGGTAGGGATCTTTAATGAGCTTATGAAATCGGCCTGACAATCTCGGGAGCTCCATTATACGTCCTATTCGAGGGACGCGAACCCGCAACCTTTAGTATTTTAGGTTGTTATGCTAACCACTACACCACAGGTGACCCCGAAAAATATGGTTTTTGAAGGTATTTGACAGTTAGGCAACATTTTATGTGTTTTTAAAACATTTCAGAATCCAATAATCATTCTTTCTTAGTTTAGAATTCAAATAAGTATGCATTTTATAAATATATATATATATATATATATATATATATATATAGGTGCTACTTATACGATATATAAGACAAGAAACACCTGTTACCAGTTGCATAGTTCACACATGGGCAATCACCTTCGCCAGATCTCTGACCTAGCGATTCAATTAGAAAGTTGTTTGATCTTGAAATAGGACAAATTGAATGGATTATACTTTAATAATAAAAACAAAAAAACAATGTAAAACATGGAAAAAATATCTTATTTGATAGGTCATTATTTTTTTATACAAAAATACATTACATAAATCTTTTCCTAGGTAAAAAAAAAAAAAAAAAAAAAAAAAAAAAAAAAAAAACAATAAACATTAATCTAAATATAAGCCAGACACGTGTTTGAAATGTAGGTTCATATCCAAATAAATGTTATGTTCTTTTCAGTATGCATTCGCGTACTAACTTACATAGCCACATTTCTTCGGTTCTAAACTTGATTGCTTTTCTCGATCGATAGGCTTTTGTTTGAACACCAACCAATCGAAGAAGTCCGTCAACGACTGCTTGCATAAATTGTATTATTGTTCTGATACCAGCGAGACTTATAAAAGCGGTTTGTGAAATTGCGAAACTTAGTCATTTACAAATTACAGAAAGTTTAATTGATAATAAATTAGCAAAAATATCTTCCTTTTTCACCATAAATATTTATTTACAGCATAACATGTTGACGTTTCGGGGCTGTTTCCCCATTCTCAAAACAGAAATATTTTCCCAATCGTATGATTGATGATCTTTTAATAAATATTACAATAAATATATCTATATCATATGCTAAAATACACTGTTATACATTTTATATATGTCAGGTCATACTTGTCCATTTCTGATTAGAATTATTTTTGCTAATTTATTATAAATTATAATATAAACATCTTCCAACCGAATTTGAGAAGAAAATAAGAAAGAAAAAGTTGAATATGTGTAGGGCTAAATGGGAAACCTCCAAGAGGTAGTCCAAGGCGGAGGCGGGAGGATTGCATTGACAGATATGTAGGGAGCGAATAGCGGCGTCCGTTATTTTTGTTGTTCCTCCGCTTTCTCGCTTTGTAAGCTATACGGGGTCCCGGGCCAGGGGAGAGGGTGGGGGATTAATTAAGTATTCCCCTGGCTCCGGATTTTGAACTTGCTGTCTTCGTATTTCCAATCAGACGTTGCCATGGGCAACGCGTATTTTCTAACGCGTTTGACCACTCGGCTATCCCACCACCCCTTTGCGGTGTCGGTATCGAACCTATGGGTTCGCTAAGTCTTTACTTATTATCAATCATTCAACCTACACAATACATACACATACAAATTGTGCTGGAAATCCTTCTGCTGTTTCCTCCAATGAAATTACAATTCCTCTCCATTTAAACTTAGCCAATGAACGCCCTGGATCCTAAAGCCTAATGGCGCATGACGTCCCAACTTTCATAGAATGTTAACACCTGGATTATGACACATGCATTTTTTAATGCTCCCTTTGTCGACATCGTCCAAGTTGAGTCTCCTCTTGAAACCACGGCTTCTACTTTCCGATTTTCCAATTGATTTAACAATTTAAACAAAGTCTGAAATGATTGAGTGAACTTTTGTCTTGGTAATTTAATACTAAGTTATTTTATATATTAGCCCCATGAGGGGATATTTTACTGCAGAGAGAGTAAGCATCTAGCCAATCAAATAACATATAACCTTTGTCGCTATCCAGTTGCAACACAATATATACATTACACTTTCGTTATCAAAATTGTTGATCACTTGAAGTATTTGAAATTGTTGATCTTAGAAAGGATCTAAAGGAATATACAGTACCGGTCAAAAGTTTAGACTCACCCTTAGATTTTGTAAAATAAATAAGTAACAACATTTTATTTATTGGACAACGTAACAACTATAATTTTATTTTTAATTGATTTGTAATTAGCTTTAATATCCCGGTTTCACCCACGGAATTTTGAAAACAATGAGAAAAGCCGTGGGTCCAGAAATGTTCGTTAGGACAGAGGCGAGATTTTTTTTTACTCCAATGCTTGATTTCGTAAAAATCTAATGTAAAGCGAGATCATAACGATTTTTATAACAATAAAAAATATACCCACAGATTGGCTGTTATGCAATTTTAATATTGACAGATGTTCGCACCTGGTATGAAAGAACCACTAAGCGAAATTCGGAGAATTTAGGACAAACGGTATGTATTTCTATAAAGAACAAACAAAAAAACAAACTAACAGAATTTCATCTTTATTTATATAGATTGTATTCGAAACAATCATATAATATTTGAAATGTTATTTCTTGACTTACAATTATTTTTTTAAACTTGAAGATTGTGAATTAAATACTAGTGAGTCTAAACTTTTGACCGGTACTGTATATAACAGCAAATTATTTGATAATACAATAAATAATATGGAACAACATATAAAAAGAAACGTTATTGTACTAATTTACTTCTGTTTGTTTTAACGTCACGTTACGCCACTTAGGCTAATCGGTATAAATAGGATAGGAATCTTTAACGAGTACCTGACAATATCAGCGGCTCGGGAACTCCATTTTACGTCCTATCCAAGGGACGGCATAGTCAAGGACTTTTTACTCCCTTTAAAAAATCCTAGGACCAACGCGGGAGGTGAACCCGGTGGACCTTTACTATTGTAGGTTGCTATGCTAACCACTACACCACAGGTGACCCCTTCAATTTAGTTGTTATGAAACTCATCCAATTTAAATATTTGCAGATGGATTTCAGCCTTACTTTTTTCACTTATGAACGACGTTTCGGCTTTCAAGACAATTTCAAGGTTAGATTTCTTTTGACCATAAAAATATTAAGCCCATTAAATAGGCTGAATGACCTTGTCAAACACGGTTTAAAAATATAAAATGGTCGAAACAAAAAAATGTTTTGGACATGCAACTTTTCAGAAGATTTTTTTTTACCACTGCAATTATTTACTTTGTGTTTGACAAGGACGTTTTTTCCTATTCATTGTAACATTTTTATGGTCACTGGAAAAATAACCTTGAAAATGCCAAAACGTCGGGCATAAATAAAAAAAGTAAGGCTGAAATTGAGGATCCATTTGTAATAAAGTTACTTAATGCTTGTTAGCAGATGTTTCCATTTGTTTTATTTAATTTTTTTTTCAGCTCATTTCAAATTCTGTTTTTTTTTTTCAAAAAATACATAAATGCATCTAATATTTTTTTTTTAAATTCGTTGACCCCAATTATTCATGAAATAAAATAAATGTGGGTTTTTATTCTTTTTAATATTTTCTTATTTGCGAGCTTTCGGAAGATTTTTTAGACGAACGGAATTATTCAATTTGTGTTTGACAAGGGTATTTATCCTATTTATTGTAACAGTTTTATGGTCACAGGAAATCTAGCCTTGAAAATAGCTTGCAAGCCGAAACGTCGGACATAAAAACAATTAGTGAGGCCGAAATTGAGGATCTTTTGGTGAATATTTAAATAAAATCTGTGGCCTTAATTAAAAGAAAATTGTTCTTATGTAATTTTTTTTTCCATGGTTTTTTCAGTTCATTAAAAGTACTGCATTCCAAAATATACATACACCTAACCAATTTTTGAAAATTCATCGACCCCAATTATTCATGAAAGCAAATAAATATGAGTTCTTTTAATATGTTTTTATTTGCAGGCTTTCGGAAGACAGTTTTTGTCCATTGTAATTTTTTAATTTTAGTTTTACAATTTCTTTGCCTATTCAATGGTTACAGTTTTATGGACAAGGGAAATCTAACATTGTTAATGGCTAGAATGCCGAAACTTAGGACATAAATAAAATATGTGGCCTTAATCAAAAGAAAATTCTTCTTATGTAATTTTTTATTAATAGCTAAGTATATTTGAAAGAAACCCAACTTATTTGGGCAGTAATACCTGTTAAAAATAAAGCAATTCTCTGATTAGAATTTCCATCGTTAATTAATGTTAAATAAGCCGATACTTGGTTAGCGTTGGTCACCTTAGGAATCTGGTGCCTGTAAACAGATGTTTTCATTTGTCGTGTTTTTTGTCTGAATGAGTTTCATTTATCTATTCATTACGATTTCTATATTTGTTTTTAGATAATTAATTTATAATTTTTAAATAATTTGATCAGAAGGTAAAGGATTCTACCACGGACGGGAATCCTTTACCTTCTAATCAAATTATTTAAAAATTATAAATTAATTATCTATAAACAAATATAGAATTTGTTTGAATATGGCCTAAAATAAAAATTAATAAATCTTATTTGATTTTTTTGTTGATATTTTATATTTATATTAAGATGCTTTATTTTATAGTAAACCAAAGTATTTGATTCCCAAAAATAAAACGTGCAATCATAAAAGGTCTTTAATGTCTGTAAACTGATGTATAACAGATGTTATTTTTTGATAATTAGCAACTAGAACTACTTATATCATCTCCAAAAACCATGACTTGGCCTGATATTGATATCATGCTTTTGTAATATATTTTTAATGTTTCATCCATAAAGGTTGGAACTATACTTGGAAAAATAAATACAGGGATTCTTTTTCATTTAAATCCTTTTGCATTCTGATTGATAGTTCGCGAGAGCTAGTTGGAGCGCGCGCGGTATTAGTCGGGGAATAGGAAGGCAAAGGGGGACGGAGTGTCCACCCGCCTCTCCCCCACCACTACACCACATAATAAAGACTTTTTGAGAGGTAATTAGCTTGAGAGGTAATTAGCTAGGAAAAAAAACATAGTAATTAGTTATTGAAAATTTACATGTGCGAGAGCTAACTTGAGCCCGAAGGCAACGAGTTGGCGACAGTGGTGGTTCCTGGTGGGGTCGGGAAAAAAGGAAATTTTTTTTTTGTATGTGTGTGAGTATTTCGACCATTGCGATTTTTAAATTTTAAATTTGTGTTTGACAAGGGCATTTAGCCTAATCAGCGTTGCTCAACTAAAAACGACCCTAAACAGATCTCTAATGCCTAAAAACAGATGTTTTAATTTTTATTTTTTTCAGTTCATTAAACATATATTACATTCCACAAAATACATACATCCATAGGGGGACCCAGCCGGTTGTAAAGAGGAGTTGCAGCCCAAGGCCCTTCCCATGTATCTGACAATCAGCTTTTTTACCTTAATGTTCTTTACCTTAATTCCTTACTTTTATTGAAGTTGAGTTTTGTGTTTAAATGACAAAATCATTTCCAAAGAGGGAGGGGTGCGGCCCCCTGGAACCGTCAATGCATACACAATAAAATATGTTCAAATATCCATTCACGCCAATTATTTATGAAAACAAATAAATAAGGATTTTTTTATTTTATTTGCAAGCTTTCAGAAGATAGGATGGTAGTTTTGAATTCACAAGACACAATAAAATAAGTGAAATTAATGAATTTTATTTTTTTCAATGTATGACATTTTAAATATGTCCTGGCAGATGCTCAGAAAGTATATAGAAACTGAGAAAGCCCTCAATATTATCACCGCCCCCCCCACTATTCGGACGCGATGAAGTAAGCACCGCTGGACCTTGGCAGCAGATTGCGTGCAGCGGCTGATCCCGTGGACTTTGGAGGCTCAAGATCACTAGGGCTTCCTGTTGGGGGTGACCTTGGGCTGGAACAGCAGGACTTCCTGGAGGCGAGCCCCCGAGGCCATTATCTTCTCCCCCTGCCTAGTTCCAGGCTCTATTGTGTTCCTCGGCTACCTGCAGCAGGATCAGGGTATTCCGGGTAGTGGCGTGGTGAGACCCTAGAGCTACCGCAAAGGAAAATAAGTGTCTACCTAGGTCATGGGCGCCAGGGCCGGATATAGATTATATGTTTACTTCTATTGATGATTAGTTTCGGGCATGTCACCTGTCGTCATTGCGTTGCATTTCTGACTAATTTTCACCTGTCAAGGCATCTTTAGATCTTATGGTTGTTTGTTTAAATATAGTCAAATTAGGCCACTAAGGCTAATCGGACGATGATACATTGGGAGTTCTAAATTTTGCCTATACACGTATAATTATAACGAGTTTCTGACATCGTATAGGCTCGTGGCCTCTATTTTACGTCTTATTAGAATAGTTAGTAACCAGAGTTGGGCAAAAAGAAGTTGAACTACAAATTACAAAACTACCGACACAGTAGTTGGGAAGTTGTTGAAACTACAACTACTTTTGTAATTTGTAGTTGATGGACCACAACTACAACTACTGTAGTTTCAAAAAAGTAGTTTCATTTTTACAACTACAACTAGTAGTTGCAACTGTAATTATGGGTATGAAACTACAACTATTTTTATTGATAACGAGTAATTATCGATATCTAGTATTATCGATAAGGAGCATATCAAATACAATTCAGCTAATATATAAAACATGGGATTGATCGAGAACCTAAGGTTAAAAAAATATTTGACTGCCGGAAATCATGGAAAAAATTTGTATTACGTATATGTATTGTACTATTTTTAAAACAGATTATCAACCATAATGGAGCCTATTAATCTATGGAGTATTTATCTAAACACAAAATAAAAATAGCAAAAACATGTGATTTAATTAGACGTTGCTTAGCAAATGTAGTTGCCGCTCTAAAACTACATTTACAACTACTTTTTGTATTTGCCATTCCCAACTACTTTTTCCCAACTACTGTAGTTGTAGTTTTAAATTACAACTACTTAACTGATAGTTGAAAAATAGTAGTTGCGCGCTTCCAACTACAAACTACATGTAGTTGTCTGTGTAGTTAATTACAAATGTACTTAACTAATGCCCAACTCTGTTAGTAACTAACCGGGAGGCCAAAAAATAGATGGATTGGTACAATGGAAAGTAAAATATCGTTATAGGGAGGCCTGGAGGAGAATTATCTTAAGATCTAAAAGGCCTTCAATACCATCGGAAAAAAAAGAAAAAAACCAAAAAAAAAAAAACCATAATGAGGTAGAAAGGTAAATAGCATTTCGACACGTACCTTCAACACGCGATTTGAAACATCGAATGAAAATATGTCATCTGATTTATTAATTATATTCATTTAATTGATATAGCACCACGAAGAACGTTTGAACATAAGTCTATTAACAGAATAACACGATTAACAAAAAATCAACCCAACTGCATGGGCGGTTTCGGCCTCAAGACCCTCCCAAATATTTTTGCTTGCCAAATTTTAATGGGTTTAAGCAAATAAATCAATTAGGTAGTTACTATGCCCTAGAGAAAAATGCTTCATTTCAATAACAAGCAATGCTGCCCAAATACATTGGGTTGCTATATTACACAGCGTACCAATGAATTCTCAAATACATGTATGCTTATAACTAAAATACATTGTTAAATTTATTTTATAATTATTATAATTGTTTACTTTTTATCTTAGGTTGTATAGATCCCAGTCCTTCTGAATACAAGGTAATAATATCATACAAAAACAAAAAAATAATATTATATAATATTAATATAAAAAAAAAATAATATTAATATAAAAAAAGTAATAATATCATAAAAAAACAAAAAGTTGCTGTCAGCATCGTGATAATCAGAGAGGGAGGTCATGATCCCCCCAAATTTCGTGATGGATCCGTCCCTGCCCAACTCAGGATTTGTTAACAGCACCATAAAAAAAAACAAAAAAACAACAAGAAAAACACAAGCACACAAACGCCTCCAAGTTTCCGGTACAGGCTTTCCCAAATGTCTCAACCTTCCTTCTATATTTTATTCTTATTTTTTTATGCGGTTTGAAGACTTCCGCGTGTTCTCTCATATCCCAAGAGTCTCCTCCTTTTAATTTTCTGAATTTCCTTATTTCGACTGCTAATGGGAATCGAACATGGAATCCATTCCTCTTTTTACTTATTTTTTTGAAATTCAGGTTTTAGAAGCGAAAATGAAACAGTTGGAAAAAATATTTATTACCTTTTACGGTGGCTCTTACATTCTGCCCCAACTGCTCCGTATCCTTAGGAATGAATAATTTATGAAATAAATCTCGTTCCTTAATTAGCTTCCGTATACCTAATCATAATCATGATTTTTTTTTCTTTTTATTGAGCACCTACTTTATTAATCACTTAAATCATGACTAAAGTCGTGTTTAAATTATAATAGTACCAACAATGGATGAAATAGACATGTTTACTTAGATAAATTTTTTTCATCCAATGAATGAACGAACAATTAATAAGCTGACAGATTTGTTCTCAGATATGAACTTGGAAGATTATCTAACTACCGAATATTCATGTGAATCAGATTAATTCTTTTAGTTATAATTTTCTTAATAAAATTAAATTAATGTTCAATTTAATTTGAATTATAACATAATTCAAAATTAACTAAACCTGTATAAATAAAATTAACATGGAAAATTTCACCACTGAACCAGAAGGTCTCAGCTTTTTATTCAGATTTCACTTATATTTTTAAAAATTATTTTATCATGTAAAATATTATTTTTATAAGTAGATCAAAAAATTATCTTTTGTATTTGATAAGTTGCGTTTGGTTAATTATCTTATAGAAGATAAATTTTGATCAACTAACCGATAATGATTCTCTAATTTCCCTTAAATCTAATATATTTTGGCAAAACCGTATTTTCCTATTTATTTTTTTTTTTTTTTTTGGCTCTATTATTGTCAAATGTTATTTCCGATCCCGCATATATGTAATCAGCTAAGCATTTCCTGTAATATTCCATAGTCAAAAGATTTTTGTCCAAGAACTCCTTATACTCGAAGCAGTGTGTGGCGGTCAAAAAGATAGTGAAGGTTTGTTTGAAAACCTTCCAAAAATTCCAAATCTTCCATCATCCAAAATCTTCCAAAAATTAAACCGTGTAAAGAAGTGTTTAAAAAATGAACAGTAAAATTTTAATTTCCCGTTATTCAATATCCTCAATTTGTTCTTTTAATGCTTTACAAAATCTTTATTCAACATCCGACAGGAATTCCAAGAATTAGTTAAGTAGTTCATTGCATCCATTTATCCGTATCTTCGACTTTTTTTTGGAATAGACTTAATTTATGTTGGTTCATTTAACCTTCTTTCGTCTCGGAATAATCTACCTTAGTAATTCCCTTATAAATAGAAACTACGTTTTGGAGTCCTGCTCCCTAAGGAAATAACATATGTAGTTTGTAAATAAGTCCTAAAATAATGAAATGCGCAATTCTGGTTATTTTATTGTAAAGATTTTACCCTAAAATAAAAAGGCAGAGCATCAAATATTTAAGTTAATTATGACAAAAGATTGCTTGTCCAACGGAAGTCTGTTATAATTCGAAAACATTAATATTTCAGGAGAGAAAATTAGTTTCTTCTTTTCACTTCATTTGATATCAGTCGCTTGCCTTATCCGATTCTTAAGATATTTCGTGAATCTATAATGCGATAGCATCAAAGCGGCCTTGTACTGGAATACTAGTGGAGATTAGAAGATATTTCATGAAAAAAAAAAAAATTAAAAAATGAGATTCAATTTGTCGAGTCTTGCATTGGATGAGCGTTAAATTCACTAACATTAGAGGAAAAAAATAGTAAGTAAATTCACTTAAATTATTGAATTCTATATTATATATTTCTATATTAAGTAGAGTGTAATAAAAAAAATATTCCGAATAATCTGAAACATAACGACATGAATTTTGTTGTTATTAGATAATTTTTCTTAGGCATTCGACACTGTTATTGAAAAACTAGATATAGAATAGTATTTTTAAAAAATTAGAAGCCTTTAAATTGTTGTTCGAACTGATTTAATAATAATTAAATTTGGCTAAATGCAATAAAAGAGTTGTGACAGAGTTATATTAGTTGATTAGTAGTTTTTTTTATTGTTAGATAGTAAAATTTTGGGGTACATCTTTTTTTTTTTTTTTTTTTTTTTTTTGGATTGACGAATTTAATAAAATAATGAAACAGTAAAGGAACAAGAAAATTTTGCAATAATATTTTAATAGTAGAATAGAATTATATTTTCAGTTTTTTTTTATTAAAGCATTATCATTTTTATATTAATTTAACCATCATTGTGGGTAACCACCTATTTGCGAGATCGTGGGAGAGGTGTCAGTGAAGAGGAAGGATTTTGGCACCGTTTGGAAGCGACTCCATGGTGCAATGGTTAGCATATAGCGCATGTCACGCGGAAGATCCTGGTTCGATTGCCGGTGGAGCCAAATCTTTACTCTTCAAAAATAAATTATTTTTATTTTTATTTTCAAAAATATCCCTGAATATGTAAGATTTCCGAAACATTAGGTTTGTAATGTTTCTTTTAGGAATTGTATTTCACTAAAACTAAATACAAGTGAGCATTTAATCAACAATAATTACTACAAAAGATCAAATGTAATAAATCATTACGGAATGAATACATAATTTAGATAAATAAATAAAAAAACAAAGGCCTTATCGAAATTTAAAAATGGCAGAATCTCGATAAACCAATAATATGGGAAATCGAGAGCGAAAATTAAAATGAGAATCGGCTGAGGATCGCAAATTAAGATTTAGTATTCAAATTTATTAACCTAACTAATTTAAACGGCTTGTTTTGAAGACGATTTATCATCAGCCCATCTTTGTGATAAAATAGATTAAGCAATAACTTAATAAATGAAGAATGATGAACAGATTACATTATTAATATTTAAGATAAGCAAGATTTTTCTCAAATTATTATTGCGTACAATTTTCTTTATGTAAGCGCATTTCGTAATTATTGTAGCCATTCGTGTTCAAGTGAGATTATATTGTTACGATTGAAAGAGTACATGAAAGATGTCCTTCGAATCTTTGTGAACATGAAAAAATCGCGTGCGGACAACAATCAACGCTGCGCATGTCCTTAGCTCCATTCCTCAATCCTAAACATCAATCTTCAAGTTAACATATTTTTTTTTGTTCCAAGTTTCCCAACTATGTAATGAGATATAGAATGACGCTTATTTTTATCTTCATGGTTATATTTGTATTTAAACTTACTGAAAGGAAGCAGAGAAAACAGCCGTTTCAACAAAAAAACAAAAAAAACAAAAAAAAAAAACAAATTCAATAGCTAAGAATATTGGGCTACTTAATATTGTAACGTTTAAATAAAAACACACATGGTTTAAAATCCCAGCAGATCTTTTGTTTGAACGAACAAACGCGTCATGGGGTCAAAGCGCGTGTATGGGAGTAGATTTTTCGAGCTCAATTCAGAACCTTCCAGGCCACTCCTTCTACGACTATATATAAGAAGCGAGTGACTAAACAAGTTATTCTTAGTCTTTTTCTTGAGTGTGAAGCTCGAGCCGTATGGTTTGTGTGCTATAAAGTTATAATTTTTGTTAGTTGCTCGAATATTTATTTTGTCATAATTCGTTTGGCATTGATAATTGTATATTTTTGTTGATTAAATATTTGTTAACCCACAGAAGTGTTACAGTACATTTAAAAGAAGAGAACAAACTAAAACACACCAACTATGTAATCATTACAGATTACCTTGACACTCAGAACTGCAGCCGTGTATTCCTATCAAAAGAAATGAATGCAGTTATAAATAAGATTAGTAAAAACCATTGTAAAATTCGTCTAAATCAATGAATTATAAATTTGAATGCTTCTAGCACTTCAGCTTGCACTACAAAACTAATTTTGGTTAATAAAAACAATTTATAACATTAAAATTATATAGTTTCTGAAGGCAACAGTTTGAGAAGCTTAATAGCTAATGGTTGTTTCCATCCATTTTCAATCATTATTTTGTCTCGTCATAATTTTTAAAAACTTATTAATGACAACTTTACTGAATTTATTCAGAATCTTAAAATTCAAATTTGAAACTTTGATTCAAATGTTGAAAAACATAAGAAGCATTTCATAAGGAAGTTCTTGCATTCAGCTTTAAAATGACATCATTTTCAACTCTTTATCTTGCCTAGAAGAGCTGCAATTTTAATTAACAGGTGATGCGACAGGTCAAAATTGTGAGTTTTTCAACGAGTTTACATACATAGCTATATTTTGAAAACCGGTTGAGATATTGAGCTGAAATTTAGTATTTCCTCTAGTCTAGGAAGGTGTCCTATGCGCCAAATTTTATTAAAATCTGAAATGGTAAGGAAAAAAGTGCGTTGATGTGAGACGGAATGACTCTAACATCTGAAAAATGATTGTTTATTTATTTATTTAACATCACCTTGGAAGTTAGGAAGGCTCCACAGTGGGAGTCCTGAATTTCGCCAAACCAAGTATAATTTAATTTTTCTCCATTTAAAAACCTACGGTAGCGAGTGGAATCAATTAAAGGTATTTATTTAAAGGGATTAAATTAAGCTAATCTGTGTGTTATTTAGAATCATTCACTACGATACAGCTATAAGATATAACAGTTAAGTTAGATATAACTTATAGCTAACTTAAACCCAGGTAACGCAGGGGACGTAATGCACAGTTATGTTGTAGCTAAATATAATCCGACAGAATAGCTACCTGACTCTGAGCACGTTCACGTATGCAAATCAAATCAGATTACCAAGTCATTGTGAAGAAAGCCAGTGATTTATCTATGTTAATGCGATGAAGAGAATAAAAAAATGCACGTAATGAGAAAAATAAAAGGCTTTACAAAATCAATAATTTGTTGGAATGTTGATTTGTTATCGGAACTCAGGAATATCCTATACGGTGGATTGTATTCCAGAAGGGGGTTACTAGTTCAAGGACTTCAACCATTAATTATATTATTAGCTTTGATTCTAGCTTATTATATAATGTTATATATTTATTATATAATATGTTGTATAAAAAAGAAATAATCAGGCAAAAATAAATCAGTCTGTTATTAAACATTTTGTCTCTGTGGTGATATTGCATATCTTTTTATTAGGTTTTCAGGATAGGGACCACCATTTTTTGTGGCGAAATCTTTATTACTAAAGCATAATTTGCTAACGTTTCGGGTTAACCCCATCTTCAGAGGTGGGAATATCGCTTGATCTTAAATCACACTTTTTTGAATTTCAAAACCGATTCGAATGAATGAATGAATGATCTTTATTTGTCAGATTGTTTACAGAAACATAAAAAAAGTAAGTTATTATTAATTTACTATTGAAATTTGATATATGGGTGATTCTCAATCTACCGGCAAGTTTTACATTTTATTTTCGAAACTGTGGTTAAAAAAAAAAAAAAATGTATTTGGACCCATATACAGTAAATCTAGATAATTCAATCTAAAATGTCATTCAGTCCAATCATGCCTTGGCAATGATTTCAGTTGCGTATGTCAATGACTAATTGTAAAACTGTCTAAATTGTGTTTATTGTTTCGCATATTCCACATCTAATACAGAAACGGATGATACCATAAGAATTAAAATTTCTCGGCCACCGCTTTTAAAGTCTTCGGATTGAGATATATGGAATTGTAAGTGATTTCGGTTCATGAATTAGATAATGCAATAATAACTATAAAACATATCGAAAGGTCAAATACCAAAACAGCAATTGCGTTCCTAAATGATTCTTTTAAGTTAACTTTTAACATTCTAAAGCAATTTTCGTGTAAGCTGCCATTATCTCGGAGCTATGAAAGAAACTGCCAGATCCAGAAGTGAATGAAGATTACACAACTCCGCTTCGTCCTTCCTGTTTCATCTTCTGAGTCCTTTAACGATATGTGAAAAAGGAAGAAGATAAAAGAACTGCTCGGATTAAGTTTTTAGTCCCTCGACTGTGAAGTAATCTTTCTTAATGGCTTTCAGGAACTATCTTACTCTTTGGTAGGTGCCAGTTCGTCTAAGCCAAACATTTCAACACAGATAAAAAAATTCCTTAAATATTAGTCTGATTTTTACCGACAAGATTATACTTTTGCACTCTATCGAGTGTCATCGTAGGGAGATACGTGGAGAGGTCCAAAAGTTTCTAGACTGACTAAGAAGAAAACGAGTTGAGACTTTATAGTTAGTTATATTTCTTTTTCAATATGATCACCCTTGATACTGACGCACTTGTCCGCCCTCTCAAAAAGCTTTTCCTTGTCCAGCTGGAAATAATTATCTGAATTGAGCAACCACAGTTGCTTTTAGAGCCTCATCGTCTGGAAATCGGAGGTCCCTCTTGAGATTTGGGAACAGGAAGTAGTCGCTCGGGGGAGGTCTGGGCTGTAGGGTGGGTGATCCAGCTCTTCGAGCCCACACTCGGTAAGGGCAGCCATTGCGACCCGCGACTTGTGAACTGGTGCGTTGCCATGAAGAAGCAGGACACCTTTGCTGAGAAGTCCACGCCGATTGTCCGCCATCGACATTAATTTGATGAAAACTCAAGCTTATTTGTGAGAGGTTGTAGTGGCGAATTTTCTGGTGGCCTGAAAACTTGGTTTCTGCTACTCTGTTTCAATAAGTAGGAAGTCAAGTTAAATAAGCTTTTTAGTTTGTTTATTTGAGTTCAATTATGTTTTAATTTCTTGTATGGTATTCATTAAGTTCACGAGAATCACTTGATATCGTTTTTAATATATTTATAAAATGGTTTAGGGCTTTAATGTAGGTTTCAACTATAAGAACCGATATTAATCCATAACTTCAATAGTTGACATCGAAATCGGGGGTGGTTTATGAAAGTCTGAGTCTGTATGGATGATAGGTGTCTTATTTTATGAATTTATAGCTAGTGTGCTCTATCCATGGATCGTTGAGAGCAAATTTGCATTGCTAATAATCCTATTCCTACATGGACAAGCGCCTCATCTGACTCTCCCCACTTCCTGACATGGGATACTTGCTATTAGATGCACTCTATGAAAATGCTACACATTTCATCCAACCAATGAATGTGGCCATCTTTGATTGTCTAAAAGGGCGCTGGAAGAGTGAATTTCATCATTGAAGAGTCTAAAATTGTGCAAACCCAACATTAAAAACGAAACTTCCGGCCATTACTAAAATATATTTATCATACTTACTGAACTGGGTGATCTCATTTTTCGTTTAAATGTGGCATGTTTTGTTATTGCCTCATTCAAGCTTTTTGTGTATAAAATAATTAAATTGAGGAAATTTTATTTTGTTACCATTGTGAATTTACTAGTTTATAAATAAAAAAAATATTAACTTTTATTGTAGTCCTTATTACCTATTAAAAATCGTGGAAAATCAAATATTAATGCATGTGTCAACTTTAAAACCATAAATGTCAACTTTCCAAACCTTTACATTTTGATATGTCAATTATTGGTTTATTTTAGAAGTTTCTAAGAAATCATTTTTTATAAAAACCGTAAATGTAGACCATAGGATATTGTATTTCTAGTTTTCTAGAGGGATTGGCCTAACATACAACTATTGGTACAGTTACCCTATATGTTCTCTGGGGTCTCTTGTGTTCAAACAAGTCCCTCGAAATGGTCTGTGAGTATTTGACAGACTAGCTCAAAAACTATAATCCGTACGAACTTAAGTCATCTATTAGTTATTGAATGTATATATGCCCGCAATAGCGACAGCGAGTATTACACCAATTTATGGATTGACCCAGTAAGTATATATATCTAACACAAACATAATCCAAACATGCCATGCCACAATGCCTAGCCCTTTATTGGACGATATGACAGTTGGAGCAGGCAATCTCCCGCAGAGGGCAGGCAGCATTACTGCAAACAGGAAGTAGCCCCCCGGCCCTTGGGGCTGACCCCCTCCCCTTTACCAAAGGGTCACATATTGGCCGTTTGATGTTTGCGGTCGTTTGTTGTTAATGATAGATATTTAGCAGATGATAATAAATATTTTGATCATTTAGGTATAGCATAAGGTATATATAATATGTGTATATGTGTGTGATGGGAATATCTATCTAAGCCGTTTCATCAAGAAAAAAATGTTATTCAATACATGGATGGAAATTGGATGAGGCCAAAAATAGGGGGTAGGTGCGGGAATAATATTAAAAATCGGTGTAACCGCTCTTACCCACCCCCTAAACCCTAATTTATGGCTTGAGTTATCATACCTCGAAAGCATACAAATTGAACGAGAGCGGAGTGTTAGGCAGTATAAAAATTGCCAATTAGATCGAAAGAGTAAAAAGGACTACTTGAATCTTAATAATAATAAAAAAAAAAAAAATCGAGCGTAGCCACGGCTCTAAGGGTAGAAGCTAATTATCGGTGATGGAAATTGGATGAGGCCAAAAATAGGGGGTAGGTGCAGTATAAAAATTTCTAATTAAATCGAAATAGTAAAAAGGAGTAATTAAATCGAAATATTAATAAAATTTAAAAAAAATAAATTAAAATCGAGCGTAGTCCTCGGCTCCAAGGGTAGAGGCTAAATATCGGTGATGGAAATTGGATGAGGTATAGTATGCTATACATGCTATACTACATACTACATACTACCTATGTATATATATATAGTATATATATATGGTATATATATACTCTATATTATATATATATACTATATATATATAGTAGACTAACAGACTACCATCAGACAGAAAATTTTTTAACAAACTGAATAATGAACTCAAACGACAAATCAAAAAAATAAACAAGACAAACTATGATACTTACTTAACAAACTTATCGATGGACGATGGGAGTTTGTGGAAGCATACTAAGAATTTGTTAAAGCATCGAGAGGTGTCAGTACCCCTGCGAAAAGAAGATGGTTCGTGGGCAGTGTCGGATAGGGAAAAGTCTGAACTGTTTGCTGATCACCTTTCCACAGTATTTACTCCACTCACTGACTTCACAAACAGAGAACATGAATCTATTGTACTTGACACTCTGGAAATCTCTTTACAATTGACACCACCCCCTCCTTCTTTTACTCCTTCACAAGTAGCTCACCACATCAGACACCTCCCCAAAAGAAAATCCCCAGGTTATGACTTAATAACAGCCGAGGCGCTCCAACAAATGCCTAGGAAAGCTCTAGTGTTCCTTACTACAATATACAACTGTATACTCAGGACTACTAAATTCCCAATTCAATGGAAATATTCTCTCATCAAAATGATTCACAAAAAAGAAAAAGACTTATACAATTCATCATCATACCGACCAATCAGTCTTCTTCCCATTTGTTCTAAACTGTTCGAAAAATTATTATACAAAAGGTTGACATACTGACAGAAAACAATATAATACCAGACCATCAATTCGGTTTTCGTTCTTCCCATTCTACAATACAACAATTACACAGAGTTACTGACTACATTGCTGGAGCACTAGAGCAAAAACAATACGCAACTGGTGTATTTCTGGACGTCGCCCAAGCATTTGATAAAGTCTGGCACCAGGGGCTTTTCTTCAAACTTAAAACCATACTACCCCACACAAACTATCTTATACTCCAATCCTACCTCTCCGACAGATTCTTCTCTATCCGGCAAGGGTCAGAGATTTCTTCAATCCGACCAATCTTAGCAGGAGTTCCGCAGGGATCAATACTGGCTCCGTTACTTTACATCATATATGGTATACTCACGATATACCTACCAACGCTAAAATTTTGACTGCAACTTACGCTGACGATACAGCAATTTTATCAAGACATCATAACCCTAGACTTGCCTCATTGAATATACAGAACCACTTACTTCAATTACAAAAATGGTACTCACTCTGGAAAATGAAATTAAATCACGATAAATCACAACACATAACTTTCACACTCAGACGAGATACTTGCCCCCCAGTTTTCATCGGCGACGACCAAATTCCACAGACAGACACTGTACGTTACCTTGGACTTCTGTTCGACAGAAGGATGACTTGGGGCCCACATGTCAAAATGAAGAAAAAGACACTTAACACACGTTTAAAAATACTTTACTCACTTTTTTCTAAATTGAAAATCAGACAAAAACTGAATACATACACCTACTTACTTAAACCCATTTGGACATACGCCTCACAAATTTTCGGCTCAGCTAAAAAGACGCACTTACAAAAATTGCAAACTTTCCAATCAAAAATTTTGAGACTAATTACGGACGCTCCCAGATACGTAAGTAACCAAACTCTACATACAGACTTACAACAACCGACTATCCAACAACACATACGAACGCTTTACTCACGCTTTTTTGTTAAATTGGAAGGACACAACAACAGATTGATTAACCGCATGGCCACGGCTGACATGCCTGTTAGGAGGCGGCTAAAAAGAAGCTGGATGAGAGACCTCCTCACCTGAATTAGTATCAAGCCCGGAAAGAGGTGCTGCTGAGCACCTTCCTTTCCTCATGTCTTAATGCCATACGTTTTAATGCGTTGCTGCGGACCACGAATTCGCTGATTGTCGCCGATCGCTGACAGGTGCGAATCAATGTATGAAGAGAAAAAAAAAATATAAATATAAATATAAATATTCATTAATATAAAATATTATCCACTTAATTTTTAATAAATCAATAATGTGGATGTGTTTGCCTTCAAATCAAAGAGATATTCAATTTTTATTACCCTTGACAAGGCAGGTAAAGGTACGGTTTATTTATTATTATATTATATATTATATAAGTATTATATTAGTATGATTATTATCATATCTAGTTTGTTTTAACTATAATAACAAACGTCTTTATGATTTATGACGTCTATATGAGATTTATCGCGCAATATTACATTATATTTATTATTACAATAGCCTGCTTCATTTTTATTATATATTAAAAACTGACTATACTGTAGATATAGGTAATTAGATGCGTTATTCTACTTTTTTTCCCGGAATTTCGTGGGACATGGGTAGCCAATATTTCATACTTTTTGGAACTATTTTTTTTTTTTTTTTTTTTTTTTGCGTTTATAATACTGATAATTTTCTGCAAATCAATAATAATATTAAGAATGGTTAAATATATGTGTATATGTATTTTGTACTACACCAAAACATTGCATTTTTGGAATTCACGATCTTTCTGCCCAAATCTTAAAAACATTCCACACCTGAACATTTCAAGATCTTGTAATCTTGATCTCTAAAATGCTCCGGATAACGGAAGTTGTTTCTCGAAAAACGGGAACTAAGCCTACAAGGCCCTGTGCTTCCGAATCCTGTTCCGAGAAAGCCCGAAACTTCGGACCGGGCGACCTCCGCGATCAGCTGATGGCAGTTAGGAAGTGCCGAGGCCTTGATCTTGCTGCCCGCTCCTCGTCCGGTTCAATCTGTAGCGAAGCATCTAAACATCAACGCTGGTTGCTTGGTATTAATCTCAATCATGAAAGTTTCCATCACTTTTTTTAGTTAGACTTCAATAAAATGATTATCTCTGGCTTTTTATGATTTCGTCCGGGATAAACCATAAGGTACATTTAACCCTCCGGCGCACAGTGGGACGAATCGCCAATCTAGGGGGAAATAGTTTACATCAACGAAATGAAAAAATCTTGTCGGTCTCTTGAAAACAATAGTCTAGCTAAGGCATTTACAAATTATTAATCACTTTAAGCAAGTATTAACAGAATAATGGGGGTTTGAATACGGTAGTTCCCTCATAATGCTTGGTCAGCTTATTTCCAAATTATATTGTAAAATCAATAGAATCATAGAATGGATCGTGTTTTTTTGAAAAAAAATTATGCTAGGCAATAGAAGACGATTCAGAAATTAAGTTTATATAAGTTCTTGGTTCTTTAAATGTGGATATAGTACAGAGTACCCTCCTTTCTTTTCAATACTCGATAAGCTATATTTTTTTCTTATAAAAAAAGGGGTTCCTAAAAATCTACACCGATCTACACCGAGATATTTATACAGAATATAGTCTACACTATATAGAAATAAAGTATTCATTATGAACTGCTAATACCTGCTAATAAAGGTGTGCGCTTTTTTTAAAGGTATAAATCTGTCATTGTTGAGAGCCTACATTTTTAATATTTTGAGGCAATACGAAGGTGCTAATGAAATTTATAGACATGTATTAAACCAGTTTAATTGGAATACATTACGGCAATCTCCGAAGCTATAAAAAAACGAGATTCGTTGACCATAAGTACAAAAATTAAAAGCAAATAGCAAGATTTTTCCCTTTTTAGGAATAAGAAAGAAAGAAAGCATGAAAACAACAGTATACCTTAGGTATATACAAACCATTAATCCCTTAAAACAAATGTCAACGGAATAACAAAAGAATAAACACGCCACATTTGTCACAATAAGTCAGTTAATTTGAACATCTTATTGACAAAGCGGCAACATAGATCAGTGAATTTCATATTGTTTTTGGAAAAAAATTTATACCACAGTATGGAAGACGATTCGGCAAGTAAGTATATATGTAGTTGGCTTTTTAATTGTGATGTACCCTTCTTTATTTCCAGTAGTCCACTTAGTAAGCTACTTACTTTAAACTATTACTTATTTAATTATTGTTAGTAAAATGCGATAACTAAAAATCTATAACGACTTACATAAATAGACAGATTTATTCATAGAATAAAATCAACATTATATAATAACAAATTTTTCATTACGCATTTTTTATTCCTGCTAATGTGTGGTACGGTGTTTTTTTTCCAGGTGTAAATGTGTCATTATTGAGATCCGATATTTTTAATATATGGGAAAAGCACGGAGGTGTAGATGAAATCTATACATATACAATAAACCAGTTTTCATTAGAAGATATTACAGAAAGCTCCAAAGCCATAGCTAAACGTAATTTGTCAGCTGTCATAGCTAGAATAAAAAGGAAATGGAAAAATTCTTATCGTAACCGGGATTATTTTTTCTGTAGGAACAAAGAATTTTTTTCTTTTTAAATAACTGAAAATCGAATAAAAAAATATAAATAGAATTGCTCCATTATTTACAAATTATCTAAATAATTTTATATTGTTTTTTTTTTTTTTTTTTTTTTTTTTTTTTTTATTATTATTATGAAACCATAGCCAAAAACCACTATTTTGACTTTTATTTATTAATTCATACTTAAATGCAATTTTCTACAAACATTAACATAAAATAAGTCGCTTCCAGAATTATTTCCCCCTAGATTGGCGATTCGTCCCACTGTGCGGCGGTCGCGCCTATTTGAGTTACATCAGCGGGCGCGCTGCGGTGTTTGGACCGCATCTTTTCTATTTTTCTATATATATATTCTATATATATTTCTATTTGTTTTCTATATATTACCTATATTAGAAAAAAGCAACAACTTATTATTTTTTTATTTTTTACGCATTGCTTTAGTTTTATACTATTTCTAATGAACGAAAGTTGTAAGTTGTATAAGGAAAAGGATGGCAAAAAATTAAAATAGCTTTGGCGATAAAAACACAAAAAAAAAATCTGGAGCATGCGCGCAACACACAACTTTCACTTACCAACTTACTTAGATTAGAAATTAATGTGTTTTGTTAATTGCCACTACCTAAAGTTACACATTTTTCCTCATTCATTTCTTATTTTTGTTTTCATTTCCTAAAAAAAAAAAAAAAATACTATTTTTTTTATTATTGATTAAAAGTATTTACATGTGATAATTCGGCAATGCCAGCATACTACTCCAAATCGTCTGATTTTATAATTCTCTATTTACTTGTTGAATATTTCATTTAGTTACTATGAAACAAATAATTTTCATTAAATGAACAGAACGGCTTTGAATATGAACAATGGTCTGTCATTAAAGGCGTACTCCACATGCGTGGGCTCAACGTGTTTTATTAGTTGACTGAATATTTTTCTTTTTTTCTCCTCTATGTTTACTTGATTTTTTAGGCAAAACGAGAGACAGATAATTTCTCCTTATAAACATATATAGAGGTACTTTATAGGAAAACAAAAAAGGCCCCTTCCCCATTTATGCCCCCTCAGAACATTTTAATACAATAAAGCTTACCTGGTATTAAAGAACAACTAATTTTAATTAAACACGACGAATTTGATGAAAATCGTTAAAGCCGTGTTTGAGATAATCGAAAAAAAGGTAAAAATTGGTAAAAAAATTATGAAATAAAGTCCCCCCTCCGTTTGACCAATTTCGATTAAATGTTGGCTATCACATCTTTGGCATATACATACATCAAATACCCAGTTTGATCAAAATCGTTTTTGAGTAAATAAAAAAAACACAAAAAAATGATTTCGATGAATTTTTTACAGTCATATCTCGGGTATATTAATGCACCAAATACTCAGCTTAATCAAAATCGTTAGAGCCGTTTTCGAGAAAATAGAAAAAACGTAAAAAGTTTTTAAATAAAGTACCCTTTGACCAATTTTGATGAAAGTTTTGCTGTCACATCGCGGGCATATACATGCACTAAATACCAAATTTCAGGTTCGCACGGTTTATAGTTTTTGAGCTAGTCTGTTCACATACACACACAGACACATACTCAGACCATTCGCGGGGCTTGGTTATTCGACTCAGGGGACCCCAAAACGTGTATTTCCGTTGAAAACCGGTAGTCGAAATTTTTCACGATCGCAATACTTCCAGTTACTATATATTTCATATATAGGTAAGTGAAAGTAACACTTACAATTGGTAGTATAATTATAGAGATAATATAATAATAAATTGCTTATAATAATAAATGTTGCTCATATGAACATAGGAATAATGGTGGAGGATGGTTGACCGTTGTTATAATGGTTGTTATTGTTATTTATAAAAATAAATAGCACTAATATGTAAGAATCACATATTTTATTTTTGCCAACGTTTCGGCCCAAATTTTAAGGTATAGAGAATTTTAATTATAGAAATAGGCATGTGGGTCAAGGTTTTAAGGAAAACAATCAAATACACAGCTAAATTTCACGATATTCTAATTAATAAACACACGCCAATAGAAATGCATGCACTAATGAAAGGACATCGACTATTTGGATTGTATAGCCAATACAGGCCAAGGAATCGATTTCACTGTTGGGTACATCAGTTCCTGGGCAGAAGCCAAGTTAATCAGCTCTGAAGTAATTCTCATTTCAATCACTGTGGCCTGTTTTCGATAAACGATTAAACGTATTCACTGGGTATATTTTCTTTCTACCATAAAAAATGAAAATTAAATCTTATGCTAAATTAATCTCAGCTAAATTAATCTCAGCTAAATTAATATATAGCTATGAATTAGAGATTAATTTATCATATAACTGAGAATTAAGACAAGGTATATGAAATAAAGTAAAAATGTTTTCCATAGCTTAATAAACAGGAGCTGATTTTGCTTCCACTCGACTCAATCTAGGAAAGCCTTCTAGTGATTCAAAGAAAAAAATATTGTTTGATGTTTAAAATGTTCACGCTCGTTTTACGTTTTAAACATCATAGAGCGAATTCGGCGTCTCTCTAAGGTTAAATCTAAGTAAACCTAAAAGTAGACCGTTTTTTAATTTATAGGGACCGAAATCCATATTTTTTTTAATATACAGTTGGAACTGGATAACTGGAATCCCCCTGTGGCAGGATATTAATTCCACTTAAATAAGGTTTCACTAATCCAAGGTGCAGATGTCTTATTAAGGGGGCATGTCAAGAGTTTACAGCTTGTAATTTTTACAAAAAACTCATAACAGTAAGCACTTAAAAACCATAAATACATAAAATCTTGATAGAATTATTGCATTATTACATATTTTTGTAATATGTAGATTACAAGATAATTATGTATTATTGAAAGTAATCTTAATTTTTTCTGAACTTCACTTTGGCTCCTAAATATTTGTTTTTCTATATCGTATAACTAATCCAAGTACGTAACTCTATGGCTACATGTTGTAACGCTAAATCCAATAAAAAAAAAATCTTATAAATACTTATTATAAAATAATTTATCCAACATTTCATCTTCTGCTCCTTTATTCATTTCAAAAAAAGTCAAACACCAAACTGTTTTGCGATTTCATTCCTTTATTAAGTTGTTTCGAATTCACGCAAATTTAATTTTTCACTGATTGAAAGAGGTTTTAAATTTTGCGACATTTGACAGACTGAGGTCTACTCATCAACTTGAAGGTGGCATGGGGGAAATTGTTATTGTGGAGCATGAGCTGATTAGGGTGGAGTAAAATGTTCTTAATGTTTATGCCTCTTTAGGTTACTCACCAATCAAACAAAAGAAACCCATCTAACCCTTCACGTTTCCTTAGAAATGTGAATTCCACTTACAGATGTAACAAAAATACAAAAATCGTCCCACTTACAGAGGCCACCAAAATTGATTCCATTATATAGGTGAAAACATTCCAGCTAAAGAGTTTATTTAAGGGGAAAATGATGGGACAAGTTTTGTAGCACTTAACCAGGTTCGACTGTACAAAGAAGCTAGAGAACAATAAATAAATAAACAAATAAATAAATCTCTCCCGACCATGAAGTAAGACGGCCAGGGACTTAAGCATCAAAGCGTTGGCTGAGGCTGCGAAATAATTTACAGGACAATTAGCCGTGTAAATGTTCCGCTTCTCAGTTCCGATGTAGTCACCTGGAAACACTGTTCCTTGTCTTCTCTCTCTCATTCGTTCAATTAACAGTTAGTTGTATATTATCTATACAAATAAAGATGAACTTCTGTTTGTTTGCTCCTTATAGAAATCCATATCGTTTGTCCTAAATTCTCCAAATTTCGCTCAGTGGTTCTTTCATACCAGGTGCAAACACCTGTTCATATTAAAATTGTATAACTTCAGCCAATCTCTGGGTATATTCTTTATTGTTATAAAATCGTCATGAACTCGCTTTACGAAATTGGTTTTTATGAAATCGACAGATTAAGTCAAAACAAGTCTCATCTTATAGATTTTGAAGAGGCCATTATATTATATTGTAACACTTCTGTGGGTTAATAAATATTTATTCAACAAAAATAAACAGTTATCAATGCCCACGAATTAATAAAAGTTAAATACTTGAGCAGGTTACAAAAATGATAACGTTATAACACACAATCATATGACTTGAGCTACACAGTCAAGACACAGGCTTATATTCTAACTCGTTCAGTCACTCGCTCCTTATATATAATCGTAAATGGTCAGGTCTGGAATGATTCAGAACAATGTGAACAGTTCTACGTCTTCGTGGACCAGCCACAAATGATCTGGACCCAAACAGTTCGTTCCAACCGCTTATATTGTTCCAACAACGGTCTGGGATTTGAAATAATATGTTTTTTTTTTATTTATTTAACGATTTAACGTTACAGTATTATTGAATGAACCTTATAAATGCCGCGATATTGAGGGTAAAACTAAAAATATAGTAATCCTAAAGCTTCGGAATAATAATCTATTAGTGCTATTTTTTGTTTATAAAATAGTTCACGATTATTAGAAAAATGAAATTCCCCAGCCGAAACGGGAAAATACAGCTAGTTAAATAATAAAATAGATATCATTGCCACACAAATGTTGCGTGTCATCGTCTTTTCGCGTTTATCCTAAAATAGTATGAGACTGGTGGTTCAGGACAAACATTAGAGGTGACTGGGACTTTAAACAAACAATATATGGAAACGGAAACACGACACAGGAGAGTTAGCAATTAGAAAGATAAGAGGGTAAATAGTTTTTCTTCTTTCAGATTTTATTTGATTCGAAAACATGAATCGAAATGATTCATTCTATTATACTCCCCAGCAACTAGATTCATTTAATGTAGCCATGTAAACCAATCGTAAACAACCGAAATTCTTCTAGTTATATCCCAGTTCTTATTTTTTGGGCCAAGATCCTCACTTGGATAGAAAGCCTCGTTTTTAAATTCCTCGTGGCGTGTTTATAGCACCTTAGCAGTATTGGCGAGCCTTTCATCGGGTTTAAATAAAATAATCTGGTGCGATGTGCGCAGCATACAACATTCACTTCCCAACCTACTTAGATTAGAAATCAACGTGTTTTGATAAATATGTAAACTCCATTACTCAAATTCACACATTTTTCCACATTCATTTACATATTTTGATTTGTATTTGCCCTCTGATTTGTATTTGGCGGCAGACAGAGGAAGTTGGATGAGGATAATTTCGGAGGCCAAAGTCCTTCATGGGCTGTAGCGTCAATGGATAGATAGATATTTGCCCTCTAAAGTAAAGTATAAATATTTATACTAACTTAATTATTATTTTGGGTAACCAACTTGTTTTTAAATTATTTTAAATAATTTATTTTTGAAGAGAAAAGGTTTGGCTTCGCAGGAAATCGAACCCGGGTCTTCCTCGTGACATGCGCGGTATACTAACCATAGCACCACGGAGCACGCTTCCAAACGGTGCCAAATCCTTCCTCTCCACTGACACCTCTCCCACGATCTCGCAAGTTTTGGAAGTATTTACGGGAGAAAAATTGTACAACATTTGTCCATCTCCCGTAAATACTCGCAAAACTTGCGAGATCGTGGTAGAGATGTCAGTGAAGAGGAAGGATTTGGCACCGTTTGGAAGCGATTCTAAAGTGCTATGGTTAGTATACCGCGCATGTCACGAGGAAGACCCGGGTTCGATTTCCGGCGGAGCCAAATCTTTTCTCTTCAAAAACAAATTATTTAATATAAATTTATCTTGTTAAATAAAAGTTTTTACTTGTGATAATTCGGCAATACATAATACTCTATCGTATCTTTTTACTTTTACTTTTGCAGGTCTAGTCCCTCAATGGGTTGCCTGTTTAAGTCAGAGCGTCCCTCCACTTCTCTATCCAACCAGTCCCCTTCTTCACGTCCCCTGCCGGCCATCTCCTCCTCCACCGGGTTGGGGGCCTTCCTCTTCTCCGTCTTCCTAGTTGTTCCCACAGCAGAAGTCTCTTAGGCCACCTAGGTTCTGGCATCCGCTGGCAGTGCCCATACCATCGTAGTCTGCTCCTCCCAATCCTCTCCGGAACTCCGTCGGTCACCCCCTTCCTGCCCCGAATCTCTGCATTTCTGACTCTTTCTAGGCGGGTAGTCCTAAGACATCTTCTCCAGAAATCCATCTCTGCCGCCTCTAATTTGGAGTATAGTCCTGGGTTAAGCGTCCAGGTCTCTGCGGCGTATCTGAGGGATGGATCGACAATACTCCTAAAAATTCTTTTTTAGGAAAAAAAATTTGTCTATCGTATCTGATTTAAAAATTCTCTATTTAACTGGTGCATACTTCATTTAGATTCCATGGAAAAAAATAATTTCAATAAAATATGTATTTTTCAAAACACTTTGACAACTCTTTCCCATGAACAAAACGTCTTTAATTATAAGAAACAATGACCTCTCATTAAAGGTGTACTGCACATACGTAGGCTTAACGTATTTTATGAGTTATCAGTATATTTTTCTTTTTTTTCTCCTGTATATGTTTACTTGATTTCATATTTAGCCATTTCTTATGTTTAGGCAGAACGAGAGACAGTTAATTTCTCTAAATAAACAAAAACAAAGGTACTTTATACGAAAACAAAACGTCACAAAGTTACCCTCCATATTTAAGCCCCCTTAGAACATTTTAATGATGATGAAACTTACTGTTATTAAAGAATACTTAATTCTCATGAAACTTGACGAGTTTGATATAAATTTATTAAATTATGTGACTGATTTTAATGAAATTTTCGCTGTCACATCGCGGGCATATACGTACACCAAATACCCAATTTCAGGTTCGTACGGTTTATAGTTTTTGAGCTTCTCTGTTCACACACACACACACAGACCAATTGTCAGGACTTGGTTATTTGGACTTAGGAGATCCCAAAACGTGTATTTCCGTCAAAAAACAGTTGTCGACATTTTTCAAAATCGCAAACCATTTCTTATGTATTTCATATAGAGCTAGGTGAAAGTAAAAATATTTTATTTTATGGGTTTCTGTATTAGCTATCGACACATAGCATTAGTTTCTAGTTTTTATATTCCCTATAAATCCCTCCTATTTAATTAGATAATCTCGGTTTGAAATAATAAAAACTGTTGTGCTCAGTCGCTAGGATTCAATTACATAAACTTTTCATTTTATTATTGAAGCATATCTTGGAAGCCAACGTGACCATTCCTACAGAAATAAAAACGCTTGGATAAAACAAGTGACACAAGTTATGGCAGCACTATTTAGAGTATTGTTCTTCAGAATGAAATTAAATGGGTTTTAGCAATAATTTTCTCCTTCACTCTGTTACGTTCGAGTATCGTTGAAATGACATTATTGTTTTTCTTTTTGTTCATCTTTTAGGTTTTTTTTTAGGTATGTTTGCGGTTTAAGAGTTCTTCCAACCAGAACATAGTCATGACTATTTTATTTTCTATAAACTTTTTTCTTGACGGTTGAGATGCAAAAGAATTAAAGCTGAAGCATTCGAAGAAATCTCATATTTAAAAATAACAAAAAAAAAAAAACAAACATAAAACATCGATTCCCTTATAGAGGAGGTGAAGAAGCTATGATCACAAATTTCTAAGAAAATTAAGTGCGAAATACTCCAGAGCGGTCCAAGTTTTGAATTTGAAATAATTGTACCAATTTAATAATTAATTTTTTTCATCAGCATTTCAAGATTTAAGTTTATTAGATAGGCACCAATTTATAAGGTAAAAATAAAAAAAATCGATTGAATATATCTAATAAAGATTCTTTTTGTAATGAAAAAGTAAGTCAGATGCTTTAAAGCGTATGAATATCCTGGAATAAATTACGAAAACGAAAGGGTGGGCAAAAAAATAAATGAAAGTTGAATAATATGAATAAATTTGGAGGAGTTGTAAATATTGAAATGATATAAATATAGTTAGACTTATATCGTTTTTAAAGGATTTATTATTTTGAGCTAGTCATTGGTAGTTGAATTTTCTTAAAAAATCAAGCTTTATTGCACCCTAAAAATAATGTTTTTTCGCCTTCTTTTAACTTATCATAGGAAAAATCTACTCATTCTTAATTCAATCTCACTTTTGAAAAATATATTAATGTTATGTCTTATAAATTTTAATAAGTCGTCCAACAATAGCTTATTTTATGGTAGTCAAGAATTGACTCTATATTATTCTATATCATCTTTTAGCACTTCTGTTCAGTATTCTGATAGTTATATTTTTCAATAGTCATTTTTGCACGTTAAAGATATCTAAGGGAAAAGTGAATATTTTAATACAAAATACAATAAACTCGTAAATGGGGTAATGTTATTCAACTTAAATTTTAGCAGAGGATTAAGTTATAGTCTTTCATTTACCATTAGGTTTAATTTAATTTAATTTATAGACTGAACTATGGTAAAAATATCGAAAACTAAAATGAACTTGAAATATTATCGAACCCAAAATTAAATTTAATAACACTTGTGTGGGTTAACAACTTTTATTCAAGGAAAAATAACATAATATTCTATGCCACTCAAATTATATGAACACAAATATTGAAACAAACAATTAAGAAAGTTACAAAAATTATCACTTAGTAACACAGAGATTATCAATTATATGATTTGCTGCTCTGAACAAGATTAACTGTCCAGTCTATCGCTTCTTGTATATATTCGTAAGGAAAATGGTCTAGAACCTCTTGGACCTGCGTAGATGGTACTCGAATATCGTAGTCACAAACACGTGCTTTGAAAGTTTTTTCCGACCGTTAGTTCGTTCCAACAGCAGCTCTAAACCATATGTTTTTTTTTTTTTTATTTAACGTTAAAATAATTTTTTTATAATTTATAAAATTTCTCTTCAAATAACAACCTTCCTCTATTTTCAGCCTGGATATGTAAGTCATATTTACGAGCAGTTTCTGTGTAACTATCTATATACACATTTTCAGGAAATCTAAATATGTAAGGGACACTCAAGAAGGTTGAAAAAATCAGGTCGCAATTTAAATATTATAATTTTCTCAAGAATAGCCATATCACAGGGAATACCAGAGGTTAGGTTTTTTGTAGATATTTCTTTCAAATTTATAACTGAAATTCAATAATCACTAAAAACTCTTAGGCCTTACCATTTAAAAACTAGATAACAATTAATATGTAAAGAGGGAACATGCAGGAAAAAATGAAAACAAAATGTTTAATTACAAACCCTTGAAGGTATGATCAGGTTTGCCTTCCGTCAAAGTGAACGGTTGACGTATCTTTACAATCTGGGTCAATGGAAATAAAAATTCAATCAAGTTCCAGCAAAACGGAAAGTCTCGGTGGCGACGGTAAAGATCACTTAATGGCCTCTTGTACCTGCGCCTCTAAATTAAAGGAGAGTCGTCCATTTACGGGGTCCGGAAGGAATTAGACGGAAGGAACAAGGAAACTCGATTTAAGGAAATATTTTGTAGGTTGCGACGCGAATTGAGGATATGCAAATATTTAGAGTGAATATTTTTTATATGTAAATAGTTTTTGTATGTTTGATAAATACAAAAAAATTACAGGTCTATAAAAAAGATTAAATATGATAAGGCTAATTTACATAGCATAGCAGTCACCCGGATAGGACGTAAAATGGAGGTCCCGAGCCTGTGCGATGGCAGGTACTCGTTAAAGATCCCTATCCTAATTATACCTGGCTAAGCAAAATTTAGGACTATAGCATCGTAGCATCGTCCGATTAGCCTTGGTACCATAAAGCGACGTAAAACAAACAAACAAACATAGCTTCTGACATTTTGATTCTACAGTCCAATTTTTTTTTTCTTTTTTTTTTTTTTTTTTTTTTGCAGAGTTATTCTGAAAATTATAATATTCCAAAATCATTATCACCAGAGTTAGATAAAGAACTGTCCAAAAAAACTGTTAGATTTTTGTTCTGTTCGATTTTTTCAGTAATCTATGAAACGGCTGGGTAACTTTAGCCATATTTAAGTGATGTTGAATAAATATTTGAGTATTTTTTTATAACGTTTTTTGTCACTTACTTTTATTAATGTTGTATAATATCATGTTTGCATGATATTAATGAATGATTGACGTCGTGCGAAATTTTAAGAAGAAAAAAAAACATCGAATTTATTCATTCACCTTCGATTTGTAAATATTTATTTTTATAAATGGTCATCCTTGACAAGAAATTTCAACTGCACATTTTTAAATCCGGTTTGTGATACCTCGTTAATTTACACGTAACAATTTCATCAAAATTGATCAACTAGAGGGGGGACTTTACTTAATAAATGTTGTCTCATTTTCACATGGTTTTTTATTTACTCAAAAACGGCTTTAACGATTTTGATCAAACTGGGTATTTGATGTATGTATATGCCCACTATGAGACAGCGAAAATTTCATCAAAATTGGTGAAACGGAGGGGCCACTTTATTTAATGAATTTCGTCCAATTTTTACGTTTTTTCAATTTTATCCAGAACGGATCAAACGATTTTGATCAAATTCGTCATGTTTAATGAAAATTAGGTGTTCTTTAATATCAGGTAAGCTTTATCATAATTATAATATTCTGAGGGGCCTTTAATGGGGAAGGGGCCTTTTTTGTTCTCCTATAAAGTACCTTTGTTTTTGTTTATAGAAATTAACCGTCTCTCGTATACGCATTGTTCATAATTAAAGCCGTTCTGTTCATTTAACGGAAATTATTTGTTTCATGGTAACTAAATGAAGTTTTCGACAACTACATAGAGAATTATAAAATCAAACGATTTGGAGTATTATGCTTGCATCGCCGAAGTATCACAAGTAAAAACTTTTATTTAATAATAAAAGAAATTATTGTTTTTTATAGAGAAAATAAACACAAAAATAAGAAATAAATGTGGAAAAAAGTGTGACTTTGAGAAGTGGCAATTAATAAAACAGTGAGTTGTAAGTGATAGTTGTGAGTTGCGCGCACGCTCCATATTTTTATTATAAAAAAACGTTTCTTCAGCCTTCAATTCTTTCCGAAAGAAGAATGGAAAAAAAAGTTTTTGCTATTCTAAACTATTCTTTTTGTCTTTTCGCTTAACTATCATTTGATATTCTTTTTCTGTAACCCTCCGATTAATATTCTTATTTCTATGTACATAAAATGCTTTTAATATTTATTGAGTGAAAACAATTCATTATAGAATTACATGTTCCTAAATTAATTTAACCCTTGATAGCGACATTGTGAGGTTGTGGCTATTTCCAATTAGAATCCTGGTGCCTCCTGGAAATCCGATATTGCCGAAAATTGGGAAATATCTTCCTGGATTACTCCCCATTCCTGGGATTTCTGGAAGGCAGTCATGACTCGCGAAAGTGGAAGAACGAGTTTGATCAGGAGTGGGTCAGCTTCTTCAAGTTCAAAGTCAATAGTCTAAGGCTTATGCAACTGAACCTGACCCACCTATCTCATCATATACTGCCTACATCTTCACACTATATATATAGTGTGTATGGTTAAATATTTAATTATTATTAATAACAATTTTACATTGTAAATTGCAAAAAAAAAAAAGGCATATTTTTATATGATAACAAGATTTTATCAGGAAAACAGGTATTTTGATAAAGAAGTGACAATTACTTACTTAAATGTTTACCTAAAATCTTATTGAAAGTAATATAAGAAAAAAAGCACTAAGGTGTCAAACAGTTTATCATACCAAGTTGGTTTTTATGAAGATCATCACTGTTATAATAGAGCAGTTAATTATTAAATAAAAACACAAAAACATAACAGCCTTATGCAGACGTATTAAAAAAAAGTTATTGATATTATATTGATTATTATATTATTATATAGCTGTATATCCCGGTTTCACCCGGGGAATTTCATTTTTCTAAGGAAACGGTCGATTTCGTAAAAAAACCAATATAAAGCGAGATCATAACAATTTCTATACCAATAAAGAATATACCCAGATATCGGCTGAAGTTATGCAATTTTAATATGGACAGGTGTTCGCACCTGGTATCAAAGAACCACTGAGCGAAATTTGGAGATTTAGGGCAAACGGTATGGATTTCTATAAAGAACAAACAGAATTTCATCTTTATTTAACTATATACCAGCTGTATATACCGGCTTCTCCCGGAGAATTTTATTTTTTAAATCTATAAAATCTCGAAAGTGAGACTTTTATCGATTCAAACGGTCGATTTCGTAAAAACCAATGTAAAGCGAGATCAAAACGATTTTTATAACAATAAAGAAAATACCCAGATATCGGCTGAAGTTATGCAATTTTAATATGGACGTGTTCGCACCTGGTATCAAAGAACCACTGAGCGAAATTTGGAGAATTTAGGACAAATGGTATATGGATTTCTATAAAGAACAAATAAACAAACAAACAAACAGAATTTCATCTTTATTTATATAGATGGCAATAAAATCCATAATTAAATTATTGATAATGTATTATATTAATAGTAATTATATATATAAAATAGATAAAATAAGAATAGTAATGACAGGAAAAAGTAATAATAAGACAGGAAAAAGTACAAAAAGAGTATGTAACTAATATAGGGGCATTTAGTATGTGATTTTTCTTACAACTCTTGATAATATAAGTTTTGGAAAAATAACCTGTTATATATAATAATGGAAAATAGAAAACTGAAAAAAGAAAGGAACATATAGGTGGAAAAAACAGATGTATGTAGCAATATTTATATTATTTTCGTTCTATTTTAATATTTAATAATTTATTAATTTTGATTAATTATATGGTGCAATTTTGATTAAGGTTAAAAGAAAAACCAGAGGGCGGAAGTAGATCCGAAACGTAGCTTGGAAAATTTAAAGATTCGACTTCTACGTTTTTATGTTAAAGCGAATATGAAGAAATGGACCTTGCGTTTCATGAGAATTCTCTACTGTTTCGCAATGATAATCATGTGTTGTTATTACTAATAAACTGTTTACTTGCCACCACTAACACTTGGAATTTATTTGAAAAAATATCAAATAAAAAATGAAATTCTAATAATAGTTACTTTCAATGTAGCTTTTAACTTGGCTCTCGTACAACGATTAAGGACTCATAAAATATAATTTATATCCATTCTCCCGTGGTATAAATATTATTATTTTTACTTTTCCTAACAAGTTTCCTTTGGTTGAATGTTTCCATATTCTTTTATTCGTGTTTTGGTCCAGGTGATCTTTTTACTATCTTATGTGCGGCATTTCGGACCCTATGTCCGTCCCATCATTTGTTTGTTGTTTAATGTGACTTTATGCCAGTAAGGCTAATCGGACGATGGTACAGTGGGAGTCCTAAATTTTGCCTATCCAGGTATAATTAGGATAGAGATCCTCAACGAGTACCTGACATCATATAGGCTCGGGACCTTCATTTTACGTCCTATCCGAGGGACGTAAAATTTTTAATCCCATTAAAAAATCCTAGGGCCATCTCGGGACACGAACCCGCGACCTTTAGTATTGTAGGTTTCTATGCTAACCACTACACCACAGGTGACCCCTCCATCCCATCATAAAGCCTCGTAAAGTTAATTTTGTAATACAGTAAAAAATTCATATAAATACATAAAAAAACATAATTCTTTATACAATAAAACAATAAATTTCTGATATCTTACAGAACTTTTTCACATAATTTGGAAAAATAGTCATTATGCTACTACTTTGATATTTACCTTCTAATTTATAAATTGAACATTGTATAAAATGTTACGCCTTCCTTTCCCTACATAGTGTATCCAAGAATCATCCCCTGGCTTCTTGTGGATTGGTCTTAATTTTCTCGGTCCCACTAAACCTAGACTTTCTCATGCATATTTTTACCTTTCTGTCATATTATTGTTGTTATTAATATTTAAATATATGGAATAAACATAAAGTCAATAGGAAACAGCATGATGCAGAAAAGAGAGCGGAATAAAGCACAATCCTTGGACTTCACCACAGAAGTTACGAAATAAACATATTTTTTTTTAGAAACTATATCGTGACCAAGTCTCCTGATTTTTGTTCTTGTTTTGATAATATAGGAATGAATGTATATACCGGAGACTGTATTTATGTCGAGGATGCCAGAGAAGACGTGGATGCCAAATGATAATCTGTGGTGTACCTAAATATATCTGAAGTTAGCTGAAGTCAGGTGATGCTCTGGTGATTCACACCACTGACTCTACAAACACTGAACTTGAAAACTTAATATTTAATATACTTTAGATAACATTACAATTGACACCACCCCCTTTATCATTTACACTTTCATAACCTGCAAACCACAAAAGAAAATTACCTAGAAGAAAAGCCCCGGGTTATGATTTAATAACAGCCGAGGCGCTGCAGCAAAAGCCTAGGAAAGCTCTAGTGTTCCTTAAGACAATATACATCTGTATGATACTCAGGGCAACTAAATTCCTAATTCATTGTAAATATTCACACATCAAAATGATACAAAAGAAAGACAAATATCTTAACGATCCATCATCTTACATACCAATCAGTCTCCTTCCGATATGCTCAAAACTTTTCGAAAAATTATTATATGTAAGACTTCCTGTCCACCAATTTGGATTTCGCAAATTTCATTCAACTACACAGAGTTACTGACTTCATTTCTGGGGCCTAGAGGAAAAACTGTGGACCAGGGTCTTCTCTTCAAACTCAAGACCATTCTACCCTACACGTATTACCTTATACTACAATCCTACCTATGCGAAAGGTTTTTCTCTATCCGACAAGAAATTGGGACTTCGTCAGTCAGACCAATATCGGCAGGAGTTCCACAGGGGTCAATACTTGCTCCATTACTGTGCACTATATACACACATGACATACCTAAAAACTCTGAGACTTTCACTGCATCCTAGGCCGATGACACTGCAATTTTAACAATACATTTAAAAAATCGGTACTCACTTTAGAAAATAACAACCATAACAAATCTCAACATGTAACATTTAACCTCCGACGCGACACATGCCCACCAGGTTATATCGATGACAATCAAACACCTCAGAAGGATCAGTACGCTACCTGGGACTACTATTTCACAGAATGATGACTTGGGGCCCACATGTGAATATTAAATGACAGCCTCTTAACAAGCGACTAAAAATACTGTTCTCTCTTTTCTTCTAAATCGTCAAAATTGAAAATAGAACATAAACTGAATGTATACACCTACTTACTTCAACCCATTTGGACATACGCCTCACAGATTTTCGGCTCAGCAAAGAGGACGCACTTAAAAAAGTTACAAACTTTTAGATTGAACATTTTGAGACTAATAACGAACGCTCCCTGGTACGTAAATAATAAAACTCTACATACAGACTTACAAAAACCCACTATCGAAGAACACATACGAACTCTTTTTGTTACGCTTTTATTTAAATATACACGGACATAATAACAGACTAATCAACAGCATGGCCACGGCAGATATGCCTGTTGCAAAGCGGCTAAAAAGAAGCTGGATGAGAGACCTGCTCAGCTAAGGTATCAAGCCCACAAAGAGGTGTTGCTGGGCACTTTACTTTCATCCTGCCCAAAATGCCTTAAGTATTAATTCTTTCAAGCCAACACATTCGCTGACTGTCGTAATTGCGTAATTTTGTAAGAGAAAAAAAAATAGCAGGTAAAATATAGAGTATTAAAAAGGACTGAGGTCTAAACAACCTAAAGCGTTATGTTTAGGGCATAGTAACCATAGCAACTACCTAATTGCATTATTCGCTTAAAAATACAATAACATTGAAAAAACAAAATATATAAATAAAACACGGAGCATTGTTGCAAACTCCCTAATCACTGAGCTACACTGCTATTATTGAACTATAAAAACCCAACAAATGAACTAATTCATTAAACAACAGTTGGAGAAATCAACCACCACTCACCCCCTCCAACGTTCGGGAACAGATGTCAACAAATACTTGGCCCGGATGATGGAGCTCAGGTAAGTTGTAAACAATTAAAACAATGCGGGCCAGGTGAGGTAGATTGTCACCAGCTCAGGCAGTGGATGTGGCAATGAGTCAATAATCTCATCATTTTGTTGATCGGTGGCAGCAAAGCATCTTAGGAGCAGCTGTTATTCAAGTTACCAGGAGAGAGCTCTACATTCACTGGAGAAGCAGTAGCTGTCATGAAGGCTCTTCATTGGATCAAAGAGTCGAGAAAGTCAAACTGGGTGGTTGCAACAGATTCAAGGAGCGTGTTGTCAGCTATCAACAACCCAGCCCCAACTAACTCAATAATAACGGAAATTGTAAATACGCTGTGGGAACTTAGAAATAGTCAAAAATTCATAATATTGGTCTGGATTCCATCTCACTCCGGGATAACAGGGAACGAAAGATCAAGCAGCGAGTTTGGCAAGGAAAAGAGAAAACCCCAACATTATTCAAATAAACTATATCACCCACGAGGATTGGATCCACCAAACTGGATGAGTAAACCATCAAAACTAGCGCAAATAAAACAATATTGCAGCAAATGGGTCACAACTAAAAGATAATCGAGAATAGAAGAAGTGGTATTGTGCAAAATGCGGACAGGGCACTGCGCATTCACACATACATACCTACTCAAAGGTCTCGAAGCACATACCTCCAAAATATGCAATAACACAACTCACAGTATAAAACACTTGTTGCTACATTGTGTACAAAATAATGATGTACGAAAAAAGCTAAAGCTCTCGAAAACTGTGAAAGAAATACTGGGGGATGAAGAGTCTTCGGCCCTAAAGTTGTTCCAATTCTTAAAAGAAACAAATTACTGTAATAAAATATGAAAAGGAAAAAATTAAAGCCAATCACCCATCATCAGGGGTAGAGGCTAAAATATAAATAAATAAAATTACTACCAAAAGTTACTTCTAAAGAAACTTAAAACTTAATCCCCTACGGTATCCTTTAACACCTTGACAAATATTTCACACGGAATACTCATAATAGACTGGAACTATAAACAAGACAAAAACTATGAACAAACTACTCAGCTTTACCGACTACTTCGCCAATTACTAGGCAAACGTACAACGCTAAAAATAGTTATCTTTTTCAAAGGGTTAATTAATATCACAGGAATAAGACCTGTTCGGACACACAGAATTCAGCTTTCGGGCTCTATCAAAATTCCTTCGCAAAATCTATCGTCCTTTATTTGCTCGCAAATAAAGTAGTCCATAAAGACATTAAGTTGCTCATTTGACCCTCGTTTCTTCCTCTATTCCAGAAAATCAGTTTTTGAAATCGATAATTATTTTTTCCCAAAAATATCATCGCACGTCGGCAAGAAGATGGTTAGATTTATTTATTTATTATTTATTTATAGATTCCAATCTATAAAGCCTACAATAGTATTGACAGTTAACGATTAACAGTGCTACTGACTGCCCCAATGGTAGGCTGTTTGTGATCAAAGACTATTTTCCCTAGATCCTATTTGTAGGTACATTGTCAAATTGAGAACGCAGTTGAAAGTTCAAACAACAGTTTTTTAAGTTCTTGCCGAAGTGAGATATAATATTAATTATTGTTTGCTTGTCTTCAAAAAATAATGTCCACGATAATTCAACACAGGCTTCACCCTCACCATTTCAGATTTTCTTGAAATTTGGTATATGTATACTATGGTATACTACTTGTATCTACTAGAACCATTGTGAAATATTACTGAGATATGTCAACCCGTTTTTGAATTATTGGTCTCTAAAGCCCTTAAAAATAGGTTCAGAAACAGAAAAAATCATGATTAAAAATAGCTGTAGATGTCTTCCAAATTTGACTAGGACTATGAGATTGATATCGTTTAACAGGGCATTCCATGCTACTTCATATGTTATTATATGAAATTTATTTTACAAAATTTATAGTTTGGAACTAAAGAAATTTTCTTAAATCCAAGTTTAAAATTTTAATTTCAATTATCTGGAAAAGGGCATTTTTTTATTATTCTTTTTTAAAAAATAGGTCATACTGCCTATACCTATACATTGTTGTATACCATATGAAACGGCATGGAATGCGCTATTAACCGACACCAATCTCATAGTCCTAGTCAAATTTGAAAAACACCAGCAACTATTTTTAATCATAAAATGCCAGATTAATGAAATTTTATTACTAGTTTCCAATTTGTTTAGTAATGAAGTAATTTTCATCCCACTTTTATATTTTTTGATATGATACTACCTATTTTTCAAAAAAATATAATTTTTTTAAAAAATGCTCTTTTTGAGAAAATTGAAATTAAAATTTTACATTTGGTTTTAAGAAAATTTCTTGTGTATCAACCTATACATTGTTGTATATCGTATGAAACTGCATGGAATGCGCTGTTAAACGACACCAATCCCATAGTTATAGTCAAATTTGGAAAACATCTACAGCCATTTTTAATCATGATTTTTTCTGTTTCTGGCCTGTTTCTGGACCTATTTTTGAGGGCTTTAGAGACGGATAATTCCAAAACGGGTAGACATATCTCAGTAATATTTCACAATTGTTCTAGTAGATACAAGTAGTACACATATACCAAATTTCAAGAAAATCTGAAATGGTGAGGGTGAAGCCTGTGTTGAATTTATGCGTTGATTTGACGTGGAATAGCCCTATAACATTTTATTTCCAGAAGAAATAATTGAATGAAAAAAAAAAAAAAACGCTTTTGGGCTGCCTGATGTAATTAAAAAATATTAAACTATAATTTTATGAAGGGATTATAAATTTTAAAAAAATATTTTTTTTTTCTTTAAAGTACCCGAAAACACAATTTTTGAAAGTGTAAAGTAGATAAATTTATTATGTGTACATCATGAATGATGAATATTAGAAAATATGGATATGACATTTCTGATTACCAACAAAAATTGCTTTCATTTCTCTCTATAATTTTTCTTTATATACAGTTTTATAAATATGTAAACATTGTAATATCATGAATTAAATTTTTTAAATATTATTTAGAGTTGATTAACAATAAAAGAAAGCTATGCCTACGTAAAGCCCGCCTTGGTAAAACTAAGAAGTCAGATACTCCTTAGCAATCCTCGGGTAAAAAAAGGAGGAATCTGCTGAATAGTATTAATAATGATAGATTTATCTAAATATGATTTAATCAATGAAAATATTTTAATGGGCGAGTTCCAAAATTCCTGCATAATTATACAGGATCAGGATACTAAATTATTTCCTAATTCCTAATTCCCCCAAACCGAAAGGAATCCAGCGCCCTTGAAAATCCTTCCTGACAGGATTGCTCGCGTTGAAAAAGACGAGTTTCTTGTTTTGTGAATCCATCCGAAGATTCGCTTGTGATGATGGAGCTTGGGCTATCACAAAGGGATTTCTCTTGAAGAAGAAGTGTTCGGTTTCCTGTAAGAAAAAGATGACCAGGACGTACTCCTGAGGACAGCCCTAAATCGCGGAGGAAGATGACAGTGGTGGGGTTCCGGCGGTCCAGGAAACGTCCTTGCTGCCTCCCCTACCTCCAAGTCCTCAGCTGTCTATATATACTGCTCTTACCGAGTTCTCTGGCGTCACTCACTGTGCTCAGGACTAACAGCCTACAACCAACAACCAACAACCACCACCAGAAATGGCCCGCTTCTTCAACGTAAGTTATTTTCAAAGGAATGTGTGAACAGTTTTCAGTTTTAGCAGTGTTTAAAAAATTCGGAAAATTCCCTAAAACCGAAAAAAAAAATCATTAAAATCGGTAACAAAAAAAATTATTTAATGATTTGCTATCGAAATTAGAAAAAAAAAAAACAACAGCATTAAAAATCGCTATTTCGAAATTATTTAAATAAAAAGTGCCTTAAAAATATTTATGTGCAACATTCAATGTTTTTTTTTGGGAGGGCAGATCGAATAAATAGGCATTTATCAGTGTCTATCTAACAATATATATACCTAACAATATTCAACATCTAAAAATTGATCTACGTCCCAGCGCTCTTACCACTGAGCTAACCGTGAGTCCTAAAAATTGATAACTAAAATTCATAAAATTAAAGTATAAAGAAATATGTAAAGTTTCATTAATCATTTTTGTAAAATGTTCGCTCTTATTAGAAACATGTAAAAATTAAGTTTTAAAAATGAAAAAAAAATATTTTTTTAGATTAAACATCAAATTAAAAAAAAAATATTTGATAAAAATTATTTAAAAGGACAGTTTGCCGTCACAAAATGTTTTGTATATTTTTCTTTTTATATCTTATATTCAAATTTTTTATTACAAAAAAAAAAGGATTGAAATACTTTAACTCAAAAGAATTTTCACCATAGCTTTGCATTATTTTTTTCAATCGTGTTTTTACATTTTTAAATCACTTAACAATCGATCGCTTGATTTTAATGAAACGAATGACTTATACTTTAAAGATAGAAATTCAAACCTTAAACGTAAATTTTAGAATATTTACATTATTATTATATATATATATATATTATTTATATATATATATATATATATATATATATATATATATATATTTATATATATATATATATATATATATATATATAATATATATATTATATATATATATATATATATATATATATATATTTATATATTTATATATATTTATATTATATATTATTTACATTATTATTTATATTTATTTAATATAAGAATATTTACTGTCATTATTTTTGAGAAAAAAATTCGATAACAAAATTATTTTATATTAAATAAAATAATATTTAATATTTACTACTATTTTTTGTATTGCGAACCTATTTCTGTATCGCTTTTTGAACTTGAGACAAAGCATCTGACTCACATGCGATTATAAAGTTGCTTGGCATTTCTAACTTGTTTGGTATTGCTCAATTACTACGGCTTATCCGTTCGATGAAAAATCAGTAAATGTTAGATATGTTACATCATGAATAGAAAGACTTATTAATAGCATTTGTAATATATCATACAATAATTATTTTTCCATAAACTTATTCGAAGATAGGAAAAAAAAAATATAATTAACTCAGCTGGAATTTTTTAAGTATTTAAGAATCTGTCAATGAAATACGAATGATTAGGGTATTAAAATGCAGAAATGCGTTTCCTGTTAAGTATGCAAAGGACAGAAACATTGACCAACATTAAGTGTGAACACTAGAGCCTAATGTAAATGAATGCATTAGATAAGCTACCCCCGTTCCAAGTTGCGAAATGCATTAGAAAACTACAACCGTAATTTTATCAATGAATAATTGTTTTTCGAATAATTATGTTAACATAGATTAGATACTTACATGCAATCGGGAATAAAAAATAACGAAAAGGACAAAAGCGAGTTATTCATAAAACAGAAAGAAGAAAAAAAAAATGAGGCGAAAGTATACGCACAACGCTTCCGCGATACGTGAGCTTGGATGCCATTGCAATCGGACGTGATGCAGTTCCATCGATAACTTGTAACCATTCATAGATTTTGTCGTTACTGCTACAGTAACAAGTTACATAGTTATTTTTGATGGTTGACGGAGAACTGAAAAAACCTAAACAAACCGCATGATTATGATTTACAAAATTTGTTGATTATTTGTTCATTGCTTAGCCTCTACCCAAAAGGGCCATTAGAATTAATTTTTTCCTTTTCGTATTAAATTGCAGTTGTTCACTGCTTTTTTAAATAGTTTTTAGGCCCCTACTCAAAACGTTGTAGCTCCTTTATCTCTCAATATTTCTTTTATAGTTTCCCCGCGTTTTAACTTTTTTTTTACATCATATTGGTAAAAATCTAGTAACAGATGTTTAACGCACTGGGTTGTATTGTTGTAATTTTGACAGGTTATTGCTCTGAGACCACTGAATAGGTAGCCAGGTATAAATTCACTGTGTCCTATTCGAATTATACACAATGTTATTTCTTCCAATTTCGATTTCCTATTGCATGCGACCAATTTAATGCACACCGGTTTAACTTCAAGTTTCTTCCGCAAAATTTTAATCAGATTCTTTCAATAATTATTTAAAAATGTATATAATATAAAAAAATTAATATAAGTTTCGGATTTAGAAAAAATTATTCGATTTTACGAGCTTTTCTAAACTTAATATTTCATTGTTTGTTTAATTTAAGTCACATTATGCCACTAAGGCTAATCGGACGATCCCTTAATTTAGCCTGTCCAGGTATAGTTAGTACACCTTAATCTTTAACGAGTACCTGACATCGTACAGGCTCGGGACCTCCATTTTACGTCCAATCAGAGGGACGGCTTAGACAAGGATTTTTCACACCCAATAAACAACTTTTAGGGGGCGCGAAACCGCGACCTTGAGTATTTTAGACTGCTATGCTAGCCACTGCATCGCAGGTGACCCCAGTTAATATTGCATAATAATAATACAAAGTTTGATTAGGAAAAACACGTTAAATGATATTTATGCTAACATCCTTAAACACTTGCGTGTGGTATTCCAGGCATTTATGCATCAAAATAAATTATAAAAAAAAATTAATTATAGTAATCGTTGGGCTAATCAACAAAATACTAGAGTATAAATTTCACTGATTCAATATATGTTTGAGCTCTTCACTAATACATTTTAAAAAGGCGCCAAAACGCTTTTGAGAAATTATTCCTATCATTCCTATTGCCTCAAACTTTTTTTAAAAAAAATATAAAGTTAGCAGTACTAATCATTAATGAATAAAGCATCAAGTTTTTCAATATATCTCCAAGATCTAAAAAGATGTTCATACTATTTTTTAAGACGTTTGTGATCAAAGTCCCAAAGTTTGATTTGATACATCAGTAGCAATATAGATACCAGCTGACATAACTATCTATTTACTGTCAGTTATCCAGGAAGGTATCCAGCCCCGGCTGACTAGATATCCAGGATACTTGGAGGCCAAGGATAATCCACGGCCTGCTAAATAGTTGGTCAACATCCCGAACCAGCCTCCCTTAGTTCCTCCTATAATGCAACTGCTGCGAATATTCGAGCTCTGCAATGCCCTGGTAACTACCGGTCCTTAATTGAAACCGGTAAGAGGAATAACCGGATCACTGCGTCCGATGTTTGTCAAGAATCGATGGTTCGTAACCGTCTCGATGTAAGCGAATTCATCGATAATTCAACATTTGCATATAATCCAAAAGGTTTCAGCTGAGAAATCTTTAATAATACCAGAAGATTACAGATTATTTTCTTTCAGTGGTTTTGATTTAGACACACGATTTTATAAGCTTTACGAGCTTTGCCCCTCAGTTGAACATGCGTATGCTAGGCGTTATTTTCATAGTGCAAACTGAATTATCTGAATATTAGGAGCTAACTCCCGACAATGATAAAGAATAAATGAATAAGTCACTGATTCGAAAATTAAATGACAACCAATTAATAAAATTGTTTATGACCGTAGTCCTATTCACGTCTTGTAGGAAATTAATAAAATTTAATTAGATTTCCATTTGATTAACCAAATAATTGTGTCTTAAAGCTTATCTTAAAAAGTCCATTTAATTCCAAATCATTTAAATGTTTCTTGTTTTTGTATAAACTCCCTTTTGTGCCACTAATGCTAATCGGAAGATGCTACAGTGGGAGTCCTAAATTTCGCCTATTCAGGTATAATTAGGATATCGGTCTTAAAGAGGTACCTGACATCGTACAGGCTCGGGATCTAAATTTAACGTCCTATTCGAAGTGCGGCGTAGACAAGGGCTATGCGAGCCCGCGATCTTTAGCATTGTAAGCTGCTATGCTGGCCACTATACCCATCTTAAATGTTTCTCTTAAAACTCTGACAATGGTTCTATTAAAATCGATAAAACATAGTTCTCTGAAGCATAAAGACCGTCTTATTATAAATCAGAATCCAGCTAAAGTAATGTTTATCTGTCCTGTTTTCGAATGAAAAACTTACTTTCAGTATTATTTTATAACACGTTCTCTCTACAAAAATCTTTATATACTCAACTTGCTTCAATGGATATGTAAAAGCGATACATTTTTCACATCGGTTGCAATTGTTCATATCGCGATCATATTTAAAGCTTGAACCTCATGTGAGTAGAAGGACTTTCTAATTCAAAAATATTTTAGGAAATCAGACTTGTACTTTCTTAATTTTACAGGTTCAAAATAAAAACTCAAAAATGATATAATAGAAGAAAAGATTTTTAACCCTTTCATCAGGAGGAAAAATCCCTTTTGAAACTTTTAATTCCAGAAACGCATTTGACCTTTCTAGTTTTTTTGGAACTAATCGGTTTAATTTTGAAATTATTCGAGACATGCGTACCATAATTAGAAGCTGGTCACAATTACTAATGCCTCGATTCCAGAGCTAAAGTGAGCGTTCTTGTATAACCCAAGTTGCAAGAAGATTTCGCCTTGTGACATAAGACACGGTGTGGACAAAATGTACCAGAGAAACGTCAGATGAACTCGGTATATTCAGTAATGATGGTCCGAAATGACCGTTTCATGTAACTCACAACAGAGGCATTAGTCGTTGGAAGATTATTCTATATTTTTTGAATCGTTAAAGTTAAATTTGAGTTTTAAAAACTAAATTCTTCGCTTCAGTGGAAATTTTAAAAGTTTAAAGGAAGGTTACGCAAAACGCATCCAGTTACGAATCCCCAAACCGCATGCCAGAACGTCGGTACATTAGAAGTCTTCTTAATCGTTTGTTTGTTCATAAATGACCACAATCCACCAAGGAAAAAAATATAATCTACGGTCAGTTACAATCCTTTCTTCAAAAATACGTCAGTAGTTTCAAAACTCAGTTTTCTTTACTGATAATTCATAATTAACTGATAAAAGATAATCCATTCATAATTATTTTTAAAAATCTGATTATCTTCAAATGGAAAAAAAAAATCATGGATTAACTCCGTCGGATAATGCTTTAGAGTCAGATCGAGAATAAAGCATGATAATGATTGATTATAACACAAATATTAGCTGGTGGTTTCGCAAAAAATAAAATAATTTCAAAATCACGCTATAGTCTTCAGTAATTACGATATTATTTATCATTACTATTTTATGTCATTTCAGAGGGAAATCTAAGGGTTCTCAATAATTCACAAAAAATGATATTAAATGACAAAGTTTGTTATTACTATGAGTTTTGAAGCAATGTTTAGCACATCCTATATTATTTTGTTTGAGATATAGAACACGGTTCATGAAACCAGGACATGACGTACCCCACCCCCCTCCTATTTATATTGGACTATAAGATATTATAGTTAAATAGAAAATAAATAAATATTCAAACTTAAAAAATAAAAAAAATTAAAAAAATTTAAATAAATCATATTTGTTAAAGTGTTAAAAAAAAAAAAAAGATATCGTTGAAATTAAAGTACATGAAATCGTTAAAAATTCAAATCTTTTTAAAACCCGTGAAGATGTTCCGTTATATTGGAAACACGTTTAACGGCTTTAATAAAATTCGAATTGTATTAAATTTGCATAAATTTTATATTTTTAAATGCATCAGTTAGGAATTAAAAAATAGCATTACTTCGATCACAAGGTATTGTTTCTTAAATTTAAAATACTTAAATGATATATTTAGCATTACCCAGCAATTCGGATTTTTAAAATAATTGAATCTACACTAGTATCATTCATATGTATATATACAAGAATTTCACATTACACAAGTCTCAATCAAGCTTGGCATTGTTCAAAATCTGTTGTTATATTTATATAATGTGTTTTATAATATCCAATAGATACAATAAGGAAGTCGTTTTGGTTTTTCGAAAAGATAATATGGGATGAATTATAGAATTATAGGCTCCTTATACGATCAAAGAAAATCTTAGTATAAGTAGCTGCCTACAAATGGACCCACAACGTAATTTCACAATCCTTTATGTGGTGGAAATAGTAAATTATTGTTCCCTTTATCTATTTCGCCTTACAACATATCGCTTACCACATTAACGTAACCTTAATGTTAGGCAATAAGAATTTTCGTTTCATATTTTTTTTTTCTATTTATGCATCGCAATAAGAATTTCGCGATTTATAATATAGTTTCCGAAAAATGTAACAATGAAGTAATACAGATTGGAAGTATATTCAGTTTATTCGTCTCGGTATATTCGTGGTGTACTAATATAAAGCTTACTGACTTCAAAGCTTCGAAACGCCTTATCCTCAATTCTAAATTTTAGAAATCTATTACTCATCACAAAGCAAGAGTTTTTGTTCTTGAGAAATTTAGTGAATTTTTTATATCTATGCAGGGTCAAGGTATCTATCAGTTCAAGATTTCTCCTATTTTTTTCTTACTTTATAATTCTATTAAAAATTAAGGATGACCTTTGGAAATATAAATAAAGTGCGGAGAAGACCCAACCAACTGTCGTCAACTTTCTCGCAGAGTTAATTTACGATGCGAAAAAAATCGAATCAAGTCCTAATAAAATTTACATTATTATTTTCAGAATATGCTAAACAGAGAAGGCGAAGAAACTTTCGATAAGAAATATTAATAAAATATTAAGGATATTTTAACAGATTTGAGATCCGGACATCAACGTTTCCTCTATCGTTCAAGGACTAATGAAAGCAAGATTAGGAAGGAAAAAAAGTTAAGAGTGTACAGAAATCGAAGGTTAATACATCGCTTAGATATAAAATTACGCGAGATAAAACGAAAAAAGAGGTGATAAGTAATTATTGAATTTTTTATTTTTGATTCAAATTTTTATATTCCTTAAAAAATGTATACATCATCGAATCATGTAAATTATCATTTGATAATTTGCCGATTTTTTATCCGAAATTAGAATATAACTCCTTTAGAGCATACCCCTAAAAACAAACGTTTAATTTATTCTAAAATTTTTATTTATTTTCTGGATTAATTAAAGTTAGTTTTTTTGTAAAAACGACCATGTAATACGCCATCAACTTTTGACATCCTGTTTAGTTTTTCTTTTGATTTTTTTTCGCTTTCATATTTAAAAAATAAAAGACCCAGGTGTTGCATTGAAAATACTTCCTCAACACCAAGATATATATTATTGAAAAGGTTAAACAAATTATAACTGTATACCGACCGGTCCGGTGAACGTAACATACTCGTACATTAATTTAACTACCAAAGAAAACTACCGACATTAAAACCGGCATGTCTGATACGGCCGTGAGCGTATGTTACATATCTTAACAAAATATCGGTGCATCTCTATTCAAAGTAGGTATATAATAAATAAATAAATAATCAGAAATATTTCAATACATAAATTGAAATAAGAACAGTAAATCTGAAAGTTTAAAACAAAACACAAGAGATATTAAAAGTCATTGAATTGTAAACCACATCGCTCAAGGAACTGAATTATATCATAATGAAACGATTATATATTTTTCTACAGTAAAGAGAGATCCCCTTTAGCATTATGTTTTTTCTCGATACCACGACCTCATATAACCTTTCTCGATAAGTTCTTTTAATTTCGCTTTGTACGAGTAACAGTACCTCTTGTGGAGATCACCTGTGGTGTACTAACTAGCATAGCAGATTACAATACTAAATGTCGCGGGTTCGAATCCCGTCAGGGGGCCCTAGGATTTTTTTAACGGAGTAAAATATCATTGTCTATGCAGTCCTTCAGATGGGACGTTAAATGGAGATCCCTATCCTAGTATACCTCTATAGGCGGAATTTAGAACTTACTCACAGTAGCATCCGATTGGCCTCAGTATCATAAAATGACGTTTAACATAACTAAATCCCTTTAATTATATGTCTCCACATGCAATTTATATAAAATAAAATAAATCTTCTTCTTTTTTTCCACCTTAATACAACTGAATGTTGTCTTATCCAAATCAAGTTCGGAAATTACCTATTTATGATTATTATAAGACTAGAAGAAAAAACGAAAAACATTGATTGTTTATATTGCAGTAAAAATGCATCGAGTTTTAGAATATAATTTTGGTTAAAATCCAGCAAAATAAATTCATTGTATGTCTTCTTTTGTAGATAATTTAAACGATTTATGTAAAACAGTCATGTTCGGTGCGAATTATGCGTAATTTAAAATAAATAATGTTTCTTTTCATTTTGAAAGCTTTATTGCTCGTCATAGTCTTCAACCGACCTTGGCAAGTGGCAAAAAACACTTCCCTGGAGGGTAATTGCACTGAAAGAGGCAGAAGAACATTAAACACGCTAACTGTTCCCAACAAGGAACAAGGCTCATAGTGGCATGCCACTAATTGCTACCGGTCTTTGTTGTTGTTGTTGATGGGAGAAGATAGCCATTGAATGAGCTGCTTCTAACAATCGATCAACAATTATGCTGCATAATGCAATTCACGACTAGTAAAAAAATATATAAATAGTTATTTTTTTTTTTCACAGATGGGAATAATCATCGTACGATCATACTTGAATGTTATCATAGCAAACTTCCTTCATTTCGTATTTTTAATTTATTTTTTTTAATGGCATTAATGATTAAATAAATATCATTAAAGATAGGAATCGCCAGTACACTGAGCAGCACGCATCGGTGATTCTGTGCCGTATCTAGGTTGTCTAGGATCCAGGATGTCTTCAATTAGTTAACCTTCTTCTGTAAGAGGTCACACATCCATTGTCTTACCTCAGATCACTTCGGGTCCATGATGGTTTCCCTTGTTAGCAACGTATCATTACGATCAATGACAACTTTAAGTAAAACGATCCTTTGATCAAAGTTATCATCAAAGTGTTTTACACAAAAAAAAATTAATGTCTTTACCATTACAACCCGTAGAGATGGTCTTGTGAGTCATTGCTCTGTGAGAAAACATAATTTCGTGGTTTTAGCCATCTGGTAAGTGGTCAAACCAGACGACTTGATCAAAATTATGTTCAACTCGCTGCTTTATTGTTTTTCAACTTAATAACAAGTACCAACCTAATCATAAGGAGCAAATGCGTAAAGTTATCCGAGTAATCCCAATTAAACAGGCATTGTAGAATCAAGGCTGTTTTTCTCGTATAGTTGTCATTTTTAAAATCATGCCAGCAGATCATTTTTGGGTGGAAATTCCTATTTCATTTTTGGACTTTAAATAGCTAATTTTTCTATATCCTGCGTGTTTAAAGAGTGCATTTCCAATCTTCTGGGATTTCTGTGATGTTTTCTTAATATGGAGTTTACTCCTTAGTATGTTGATAGTGGATACCACTTTCGCCTCAATATCGCTTCGAGAGACCCGTCCTTCCGTATAGTATTATTTTAAAATCTTTACTAATAAAAATCATGGAGATAGTCGGATCCTTTGACATGTTTTGCCTGTTTTGATCCACTCATAGTGTTCACCAAAAAATTATCTGTAAAAAAAAAAAAACGTTTCTAAACCTTTTTTTTATATTCAATTCAAGTTGAGATGAAAACCTACATACCGATGTCAAGTACGCTATGCTTATGATTTCAATTTAATCTGGATAGAACTTTCTAAATAGAAGAGGAAAAACGAAATTATAACACTGCACTAAAAAATATTTCTTTAAACCTTTTTCCATCATAACATCCCTCGAAAAATCACTCATCCGAATAATTAAACCGAACTAACCGTTTCGTAATTTATTAGCTGTGCCAGTGACAGAAGTCACGTCCGGTGACAAATGAAGTCGTTACGAGTGACAGCTGAATACGGCCGAAAACTGGTGAGACGAATCGCCATTTTCCGCTCATACGAAAGGGGTCAACACTAAATATCGATTATATTTCATTTACGATAAGATATCGAGGTTTCGAATCGAAATCGAACTGGCTAAAGACGTGAAATGGAAACCAGATCTTAAGGTCGTCTCGTGGGGTGGTCATACAAGTTTGATTTGAAAAAATATTATTGCATTGTTTTAAGAAGTTTGTTCTGAAATGTTTTTTTAATATAGTAACGACTACAGTAAAATTTTAGTGACAAACTATATCTGGGAAAAAGGCATGAAATCACATTATTTATATCCGTAATATACTATAAATATCTACTGCACTCCTTAAAGATAGAAGAATAAAGATCAGGGTCAAACTTTCAGTCGAGTTAACATTTTTTCACGGAGTAGGTACTGCTCTACTGTTGCCTAAACCGGATCAGGTAGAAAAAAAATCTGGTGCGTGCGCGCAACACACAACTTTCACTTACCAACTTACTTAGATTAGAAATTGACGTGTTTTGCTAATTATCATTTCCTAAAGTCACACATTTTTCTACATTCATATCTTATTTTTGTTAATCGTTAAAGCCGTTTTTGAGTAAATAAAAAAAACCCTTGAAAATGATACAAAATTTATTAAGTAAAGTCCCCCCTCCTGTAGATCGATTTTGATGAAATTTTTACAGTCATATCTCGGGCATATAAATACATCAAATACCAAGTTTGATCAAAATCGTTAAAACCGTTTTTGAGTAAATAAAAAAAACACGTGAAAATGATACAAAATTTATTAAGTAAAGTCCCCCCTCCGGTTAATCAATTTTGATGAAATTTTTACAGTCATATTTCGGGCATATAAATAGATCAAATACTCAGTTTAATAAAAATCGTTAGAGCCGTTTTTGAGAAAATCGAAAAAAACGTAAAAAGTTATTAAATAAAGTACCCCCTCCCGTTGAGCAATTTTGATGAAATTTTTGCTGTCACATCGCGGGCATATACCTACACTAAATACTCAATTTCAGGTTCCCACGGCTTATAGTTTTTGAGCTAGTCTGTTCACACACACACACACACACAGACACACACACACACACACACACACACACACACAGACCATTTCGCGGGACTTGGTTATTTCGACTCAGGGGGTCCTAAAACGTGTATTTCCGTTGAAAACCGGAAGTCGAAAATTTTCACGATCGCAATACTTCCACTTACTATATATTTCATATATAGGTAAGTGAAAGTAAAAATCTGGTGCGTGCGCGCAACACACAACTTTCACTTACCAACTTACTTAGATTAGAAATTGACGTGTTTTGCTAAATATCATTTCCCAAATTCACAAATTTTTCTACATTCATATCTTATTTTTGTTAATCGTTAAAGCCGTTTTTTGAGTAAATAAAAAAAACACGTGAAAATGATACAAAATTTATTAAGTAAAGTGCCCCCTCCGGTTAATGAATTTTGATGAAATTTTAACAATCATATCTCGGGCATATAAATACATCAAATACCCAGTTTGATCAAAATCTTCAAAGCCGTTTTTGAGTAAATAAAAAAAACACGTGAAAATGATACAAAATTTATTAAGTAAAGTCCCCCCTACGGTTAATCAATTTTGATGAAATTTTAACAATCATATCTCGGGCATATAAATACATCAAATACCCAGTTTGATCAAAATCTTCAAAGCCGTTTTTGAGTAAATAAAAAAAACACGTGAAAATGATACAAAATTTATTAAGCAAAGTCCCCCCTCCGGTTAATCAATTTTGATGAAATTTTAACAGTCATATCTCGGGTATGTACATACATCAAATACCCAGTTTGATCAAAATCGTTAAAGCCGATTTAGAGTAAATTAAAAAAAACACGTGAAAATGTTACAAAATTTATTAAGTAAAGTCCCCCCTCCGGTTAATCAATTTTGATGAAATTTTTACAGTCATATCTCGGGCATATAAATAGATGAAATACTCAGTTTAATCAAAATCGTTAGAGCCGTTTTTGAGAAAAACGAAAAAAACCTAAAAAGTAATTAAGTAAAGTACCCCCTCCCTTTAAGTAATTTTGATGAAATTTTCGCTGTCACATCGCGGGCTTATACATACTCTAAATACACAATTTCAGGTTCGCACGGTTTATAGTTTTTGAGCTAGTCTGTTCACACACACACACACACACACACACATACACACACACAGACACACACACACACACAGACCATTTCGCGGGACTTGGTCATTTCGACTCAGGGGACCCCAAAACGTGTATTTCCGTTGAAAACTGGAAGTCAAAATTTTTCACGATCGCAATACTTCCACTTACTATATATTTCATATATAGGTAAGTGAAAGTAAAAATAAATAAAATAATACCTGTTTATACTTCATTCGGCTGAATAGAGTTAATATATTTGAAGAAAAGATGTTCAAACTAGTTTGTACAATCACAACAAACAACGTTCATACTCCAACTTGACTCGTAACGTCAGTGACTTTACCAACCATATTATTATTTTTTGTTTTCATTTGTTCGGCATTGTGTTGTGTACAATGCTCATTAAAGAAAATTCCTAAGCTAAATGTCGTTTTAAAGAAATAATTGTTTTGAATTGCTAATTTAAGCAAATTTTTATTTTCCTGTCTACGTTTCATAAATCCTTTGCGGTTAACATTGTGTATTCGTAGCGATTGTTATTAGCACGACAAATACAATTCTTTTTAGAATCATAAAATTGAATAAAATTAACATTTAATAAGGAATATAATAATAGCCATTGCTCTCATTTTGATTGGTCTCTCCTTGAATAGAGATGAGCCTATGACTAATTCTTCCGTACAAAAAAGAAACGTAAGATGATATCATAAATAATATACTAATGTCAAAAAGCTACAATAAGAAAAAAAGTAATTGTTAGGAAACAATCGAAAATTAATTAAACATGAAACTCAGATTCTCTGAAGTGCAGTGGTATACCAACCATGCTTTTAAAAATTTCACCGATTCCGGCTTTTTAAGAACAGAATACAACTTAAATCATATATAAAATATGAAAATAAAAATATGACAGATTTTTTAATTATTTAACTGGACAAATACAATATACATAGAAATATATAACAAAGATGGACGAACAAGCCATTTTTAGAACCGAAATATTAATTTTAAATTATTACGACTCCAGAATCGTGTTAAATTTAATCATGAAAGAATAACTTTCAGGTGATTAGTCAATATGACAAACTAATAATCCCAAGGTCACGGGTTCGTAACCCGGCAGATTTCACAATGATTTGCACCAAGAAAAAATTCTTGGTTTTAGCGTCCTTTGCAGGGGACTTGAAATGGAGGTCCTGAGCTTAAGTCATGTCAGGCAGATCCCTATCCTAATTATATCTGGATAGGCAAAATTTTGGAATCCCACTGTAGTAAGTCTGATTAGCCTTAGTAGGCCATGCAACGACGTTAAAGAAATTAACAAGTTTTTGAAAGGCCAATTCGGCTTCGCATGTTTGGAAAGTAAAAATGAATTACTGAATAGTAAATTATTTACAGATTACAGAATAAAAGCAGTTTTTTGTTAAATATATCAAGCAAACAAGTTTTACGACAACTTACAAGTTAATATCGTATGTAACATGAAGCAACATATAATTGTTTCTCTAATTAGTCACTACATATATTAGAAGTAATGAGATTTTAATTAGACAAATCTCTACTACAATCTCATTAGAGATTAATATTGCAAGTGTCGAAAGGAGATTTGAGGCCTCCGATAACAGTTCAGGAACTACGGTTCTCTTAGAGCTGATTACCCAATTCTACAATAATATTTAAAACATTAATATAAAATTATATGGCTAGGTCTAAATTATGAAAAAAATTAAATAATATATCAATGTTTACCTTTGAACTAGCAGTATTTATTATTTAAGAAAAGTGTCTTGTGCTAAGGGAATGTTTTAGGCATGACGTTAAAACCCACAAGTCTCTAAAACTGTCGAGTTTAGCTGTTAGAGAAACGACCGGAAACACACTGCCCGTTTCCGATAAGAAGATCGGAGAAACTCAAGTTGTGAAACTGAAAATCCCAACGTTGGGAAATATATTTAAGTCTTATAGCGAATTAAGTGTGCCGAGTCTTAAAGCCGTTTGGAAACCTTATCTTTTTACGCAACTCGCACACAAGAGCTACTGGACTAATAGTAAATCCCTAGAACTTTGGAATTAAAAGGATTAAGGTTTTCTTTTTTGTAAAAGTACAAAAAGATCTGATCAAGCCAATAAACACAAAAGAAATATGTCAAGGTTCTAAACGGATCTTCAAAAATTATCTTGCGGTCCAGTTTGTTGTGCGTGGTTTTTAAAATAAGGTTAACTTAAGTCGTTGGGAAATAATACAATACAGACCAAGGGGAAATAATTTCAATGTCATACATTTCATCTTCAACTTGTTAGTTAAAATAATCGTAGTTATTTATATTAATACTGTAGTTAATTTTAATTATAATAAAATTCACAGAATAACAATCGCCATATATTGATGGTCGGATAAGAATAAATAATAAACTCACAAAAATGTTTAAAAACTAGTTTTTTATTTGAATCATTTAAATGGAAGGTAAACTGATTGAATGTAAGAAAAGGTTCATGTTCTCATTTAATAATAAATTATTTCTTCACAGTCTATATTATTAATAAATATAAAAAGTTGAAACAGAATTATAAAAATCTGGTGCGTGCGCGCAACACACAACTTTCACTTACCAACTTACTTAGATAAGAAATGAATGCGTTTTGTTAATGCCACTTCTCAAAGTTACACGTTTTCCACATTCATTTCTTATTTTTGTTTTCATTTGCTCTATAAACCCCTCAGAACATTTTAATAAACGCTTACCTGATATTAAATAACACTCAATTTTCATTAAACATGACGAATGTGAAGAAAATCGTTAAAGCCCTTTTTGAGATAATCTAAAAATTAGAAAAAAAGTTATGAAATAAAGTGTCCGCTTCGGTTGATCAATCTTGATGAAATTTTGGCTATCACATCTTTGGCATATACATACATCAAATACCCAGTTTGATCAAATTCGTGAAAACTGTTTTTGAGTAAATAAAAAAAGCACGTGAAAATGATACAAAATTTATTAAGTAAAGTCCCCCCTCCGGTTGATCAATTCTGATGAAATGTTGGCTATCACATCTTTGGTATATACATGCATCAAATACCCAGTTTGATCAAAATCGTGAAAACTGTTTTTGAGTAAATAAAAAAAACACGTGAAAATGATAGAAAATTTATTAAGTAAAGTCCCCCCTCCGGTTGATCAATTTTGATGAAATGTTGGCTATCACATCTTTGGCATATAAATACATCAAATATCCAGTTTTATCAAAATCGTTAGAGCCGTTTTTGAGAAAATCGAAAAAAATGTAAAAAGTTATTAAATAAAGTACCCCCTCCCTTTGAGCAATTTTGATGAAATTTTTGCTGTCACATCACGGGCATATACATACACTAAATATCCAATCTCAGCTTCGCACGGTTTATAGTTTTAGAGCTAGTCTGTTCACACACACACACACACACACAGACACACACACACACACACACACAGACCATTTCGCGGGACTTGGTCATTTCGACTCAGGGGACCCCAAAACGTGTATTTCCGTTGAAAACCGGAAGTCGAAAATTTTCACGATCGCAATACTTCCACTTACTATATATTTCATATATAGGTAAGTGAAAGTAAAAATCTAAACCTCATCTTAAAATTTCTATTTTATAAATAAATAATAATTTTTTTATCAATTATAAAAGAATTATAGAAGAATGACTTGACACAATTGCGAATAAACCTATTCAGTCAATTGAAGTTTCTTATTTTCTCTAGAAAGTTAAAAATTAGGCTTGAAGAAGATTAGATACTTGCACATGCTTAGCTATTCTCTCAAGAATCTTATGATTTTTTAATCTAAAGGATAAATATCATGAATTTAAAAAATACAGATTTTCCTATCCTCAACTATAAAAGACTCATTATTAAATCACCTTTTGATTTTTGTACTCGTAACAAAACATTACATTGTGATTTGAACAAAATTGTGTTAAAAATCGGACCTCAAAGAAAAGTTTTATATTTATTAAAAAAAGTAGACTTCTCTCGCATTGTAAACGAAACGTTTAGAAAACTTTTAATCTGAATAGGGCTTAAAAAGAGATCGGTTAAAGCTAAAGATTTAAATTACCTAAATTATCATAATATAATTGAGTGTCTGAGAAAGAGAAGGGGCTATGCCACAAAACCTCAAATTTTAATTTAGTAATCTTAATAAAAAAATTTAAATAATGATTATTTTTAATTTTCCCAACTACCGTGTTGAGAATACAAAGCAAAGATGCCATAATCCAATAAAAATAATCAAAATTATGTATTTTGTACTCAATCTAATAAAACTTAATTTTTCTCAAAACTGTTTGTGTAAAAATGTGTTTGTGGCATAGCCCCTTCTCTTTCTCAGGCACTCAATTTTATAGTTGACTTGAAGAATCGGCTATGAATAGAACTAAACACTCAAATCCATTTCCAATGGATACCTGACTAATTCAATTTTATAAAATAAATGTAGATTATTTATTTATTATGATAATATTGTTTTATATTATTATCGTTTATTGTTTTATCTAAATTATTATCGTTTATTGTTGCAGGTTGCCCTCTGCCTTGCCGCCTTCGTCGTCGCTGTCTCCGCGCAGTTCGACTTCTTCGGAGGATACCCAGGCGGGTTCGGAGCTGCTGGTCCAAGGGACCCAAGGGACAACAGGGGTGAGTTGGCAGCAATTTACTTTAAACAATAAATGAAGAATAATAATAAAAAATAACTATAAATAATAAATTCGAGCGGAACTTTATTCGTGAGGAACGCCCATGACAGTGATCCCTAGAGGCCACCGACCTTAGCTATTTCGTAAGGACCTACCGACATCGTCACGCCAAAGACCTCTGTTTTTGATGTTACTAACGGTAGCCCTTCATTTATTTTACAAAAATCTTTTTTGTTTTTATAGATATTCGTTAGTACAATGTTATACGGAATGCTTAAGAACACCAAAAAGTTTGTCCTTCCGATTTATTATAAGATATCCGAAAGGCTTCCAACCATAACTCAGCTTCTATCTAAAGTTGTTCTTAAAAATGATCCATAAATGAAGTTATGTTGTAACTGTTACCAAACAATAAGTGATAATATCTTTATATTGAAGAAAAATACCATTTAATTGGTATTTTCCATATTTATTTTATTTTAAAATAAGGGAACGAATGAATATAATATACATCGAGGTCTTTCCGGTTCACAATAATTTTCCTTCATTATAATATTTCAATATTTGCCATTATTAACATCTCACCTCTTTTAGTAATATTCATTTTTCAATAAAATAACCACTTGATAAAATATCATAAATACAATTTTTGTAGACTGCAAAAATATTCATTTCGTTGTTCAAAGGTTTACCGACTTACTATTACACCAATACTGAGCAATTGGATTATTAACTTATGACAAATTTAATCGATGGACTGCATTTTTTAGATTGATTGAATGTTTATGTGTTATATCGGTTCAGTTGAAAAATATCATATTATTCTATAAAGTGAATGAATTACATAATATATATGTTATTATAACTGCTGATAACGGTTTCTAGGACCAGTTACTTTCCCAGTAACTTCTGGTGGATCTGAGACAAGCGGAGTCCGTATTGGAGCTTCTGGCTACGGATTCATCCCACCAAGCGGACGTGGAGGTAAGTAATAAGTACCGTGCACAATTAGAGTACTAGCACTCAACAAGCAATGGAGTACAGTACACTATATGAGTACATACAATCACCAAGCACAATACTAACGCCTTAACCCAATAAAATCACAAAATTAACAAAAATCTAACCAACTGTACATATGACGAAATTAAGATTATTCTGATCAGAGATTTCGCCAACACGAAATTATTAGGGATTAGAATCAAATAATTTACCCTTTTGCGAATTTCATAGTTGGAATTCATCTACCTGAACTTTAAACAATTGATATTTCGATAAGAAATGTATTTTATTTTTTCTAATACCTCTATATTTCATACAGTATTTTACTGACAGATTAAATCCTAATTTCTTATTAAGTTCAGAGTTATTGGAATCGGTTTTCTACATAAGAAATCACTCGAAAATAATGCCTTATCACTATTTACGAGTTTAGGAACTTGTTTTAAAATTTGCAAATTATTGATTCAAGTGAAAAAATTGCAAATTATTGAGTACTATCTTTGATGTTCTCTCTGATCGTGATACGAACAGCTGCTGAAAATCATAACTGTCCTAAACTTTTTTTTTCATCGTAAATAAAAACTTAGGTAATTGTTAAGATAGGTTATGATCAAGGGGAAAAATGGGGCCAAACCTGGCATAGTTTTAAGATTTTTTCTTATTGTAGTAATCTATTATGATTTTGACATTAAGAATCATTGAGTCTTGTGGCAAAAACTGGCAACAATACGATTTTGTAAGAGATTATAAAAAGCCACTGTCGCTACTGACCCAGCCCCGGTTTCCGTTATATCATCGAAATCCGTTCGTGTCTAACAGATCTCGTGAGTAACAGTCCACTACGAAGACGTTTTCACTTTTATAATAACACAACGAATAATAGAATGGCAACAATCTATTATTATTTATGTATATGTCATACGACCTACTTGTTCGTAATACAGTACAAGACGTTTTCAAGTCATAAATTAAAATTATGCTCTTTAAAAAACTTATGAAAAGACGTTAATTTTAAGTGTTGCAATATACAGTTGCATCGTTATATAAATAATTTTAATGAGACATCGATCTCAATATAAATGAACTTAATTTTCATTCCCTCACATAAAACTACATCATTTCTAACTAATACAGACCATTTCATGCTTGAAATCTGTTACCTAAGCAATGGAGATGTTCAATCGAGTAGATCATTTGATAGTCAACATCAAAGGACATCAATATTGTCTAATACGCAATTGCATATATCCGATATGCAATAGTGTAATATTCCAACTTTCACAACGTTCACTTAGCAACTTACTCGGGTTAGAAATCATGAAACAAAAAACACGTAAAAATGGGACATAATTTATGAAATAAAGTGCCCTCTCCGTTTGATAAATTTTTTGCTGTATTATCGTGCACATTGTCAGGTTGATACGGTTTGTAGTTTTTGAGGTGGTCTTTTCACATATACACAGACCCTTTTTACGAAACTTTTTATTTGCATTCAGAAATTCCAAAACAAAATTTTTCATGATCGCAATACTTTCCCTTACTATATAGTGAAAGTAATAAAATGCTTTTAAAGCTGTAGTATCTTTATCATGAGAGCTGTCATCATACTATTCTGAATCTTTTGAAATTCGTACTATGCATTATTAACATATAAATGATTTTAAATTAGACGTCTTGTAGCAAATATTAATAGGCGATATTTCGAAATATCCAATTGCGGAGACGGAATCGGTTTCTGGTTGACCTAGCACTCTAAGTACGGAGCAGTCAGAGTATCCTACATAAGTATGTTTTGCGGTCTCGTGGTTTCTCCTTGGGGGACCTTGGCTCGATCTTTGTCCCCGAGAACGATTCATCGAGTTGTGTCCTTCCATCGATATCTCCTCTCATGGGAAATGCCTAAGGAAGCTTAATAATATGCTAATTAATCAGTATGCACATTATCAGGAGAATATTCATTAAACACGCATATGTACATAAAAAAAATTATCCTAATTCATTTATTACTTTCATATACGTTTACATATATATTTTTTTAAATTATAACTAGAGTTTTGAATATTATTAACAGATTAAGTAGTAGCCCAACATTTAAATTAATATTATTAATATACTTAACTTATCAAAAAATCCTAGGATTAGGCCATAATTTTGAGTTTAGATGAATTGACATATTTCCGAGAAAAAACAAAATGAATGAAAGAAAATAAAATTTGACTAGTCCATAACTAGCTGATTATGATGGGATTTTCTTGATTATCGATACTAAGAAAATCGATAAATCTAACTACATATTTACACTAAAAATAGAGGTGATATATCGATTTTTCCATTATATGTTAACCTAAATAATTGGATAAAACGAGCAATAGCCTATAATATTAATCATAGTATATATCATGCAATAACAAACTAAGTAAACAGCTAAGTCTTATGCAATGAGTCTTTCTACTTCCTATAGTTACATTTGAACAGCAATAAACAAAATATAAAATAAATAAACAATGAAGCTCACAAATAGCAAATCGAGGTTTTTAAAACAAACATAAATCCAATATCAGTCTGTAATATGACCCTGTTTGAAAACTTCGTTAGCTTAATCCAAAATAGTACATAACCTGTTTCACTTATAAAAATGTTAATGATTTTCGAGAAAAGGTTTTCATTTTTTTTTTTTTGGGCTTACCATGCAACAATGGCAGGTACGGGTACTGTAAATTTATATCACATCTTTCCAAAATATTTCCCATTGCTATGCGTCAATCTTACCAACATCAAGATTTTGAAACCTTCCGAGTTTTTTTCTGTGCTTTTATTTAAGTCCTAATAAATAAATACGAGTAGCAATTACGATGCCTCAAGCTTCCATAAAATTCTCTTTTATCTCTTAGTTTATTTAACGTCACTTTATACTGCTATGGCTAATCGTACAATGCCTCAATGGGAGTCCTAAATTTTGCCTATCCGTGCAAAATCTTTTAATCCACGTATATATATTATACCTCATTCATTAAAATCAAAATGAAATACAGAGAGTATGTTTCAAGTTACCTTCAACAGCCCTGATAAAATTCTGTTATGCAATACACCTTGAATTTTAACTGATCACTGATAGAAACGATACCACTGAATCGATATACAAAACTATATAATCTTTATATGTATATAGGAGGTGAGATATCGATGTTTCCATCGATTTGCTGCATGCTAGGGGACCCAATTACGCAGTCCTCCTTGCGGTGACAGGTGCCCTCCACCTCAGAGACCGCATTATCAAGACTGCCTAGCGCACACCCATATCGGCATCTAATTAGTAGGCAGCCCTTCTAATTCAACTTGGAGGGTTCCCCCATCTGAGTCTTAGTTCTCTCTGTTCGTTAATGTCCTCTTGTTTCTATTAGTAACGTTAGATATGGTAGCAATGTTGTTGACAAAGCAATCCGATCTCATCAATGTGGTAATGAACGAATATCGACAACTTCAAGTTCACATTAACTCGAAATAACTTTAAAACTATCTTTAAAGACGGTTTACATCTTTAATTGGTGTTAAATAAAGTACACAACTATATATAACGATACGAAAGTATACCTGAGGAAATTTATACTAACATAACCTACATCAAATATTTCAAGACCAATCATATACAATAACATTCTTTCCAAGAAGAATATATTCAAAATAAAAAATAACACACTCTACACAGAATAACATTAGTTCACTAAACATAATGCTGTGAAAAGCATTAAAGATTAATTTATTTTGAAAATTCAACACGATTTTCATTAGGGTTAGAATTATAAATCAGCTGATAGCTAATAAAATTAAAACGGCTTCATCAGTTTTTTATTTTTTTTTTTTGCTCTTTTAATTTTTTTAAATTCAGTTCATTAGCTACTATTTTTTTTTTTTTTTTTACCATTAAGTATTATTAAAAATAAATTCAGTAAAATAAATTAAATATCTATTTGATATTTAATAACATACAGTGAACATGTATGTATACAATCATAGGTTTGTTCCAACTAGCCAGTTATGAACAGTTGTCAACAAGTTCTTCCCCTCCTGTTTTGATTTTAAGTTTGACTGGGTGGGATTCATGGAGCATTGTTTCTATGATGATGAATTAATTTACTCTTGTTCAAAAACTAACTAATCAAACAGAATCAAAAGTTTAGGGAAGGGCATGAGCAGTAATTACTTTACAACTAGCTGGTTGGAACAGACCTTAAAGTGATTTCAAAGCTCTTGACACTAATGTTGCTCTGATTCTATCTTATCTCCCCCTCCCCACACATTTATAATTCGGAAAATAAAAAATAAAGATCACAAATTAAATTAGTGCGATTTATTTTTATATATTTAGATCTATATTATATTTGTAGGACTATGTACATAACACTAAAGGTTAACAACAAATAATAGATCCTTAACATTGTAGAAATATAGCACTTATTGTAGAAATATAGCACTTATTGTAGAAATATATTAAACAAACTATGGTGTCAGAATGTCAATTAGATGAAATTAGTAATACTGTAAAGCCCAAAATACATTAGTATTTTGAGTAAGTAATATTAACTGAAATACTTAAGTAATATTACTATTTCTATATTATTAATCATAAATAGTTAGTTGTAAATGAGTTTCATTAGTACACTACTTTGTTGTTAACACTATAGCACAAATCAATAAAATATTTGTAATGGACAATGCCAAAAGGTATTACATAAATGTTCCCTAAATTGTGATTATGAGAAAACCATCCCGAAATGTTCATTAATTTTCCAACCTAATATAATCTTTTTTACTTTAAATCAGATAAGATTGTCCCTTGTTTGAAATATAAAAATAAATTTGCTTTAGACATTTTGAAGAAATATCAGCTTTGATTCAAATGAATTTATGTACCTTTTGAAACTGTCTTGCACTTACTTGTTTATCAAAATATTAGTTAAAAACTTGTATATAATTTATTGTTAATACAAGGAGGAAGATAATTTGTAATATTATACATATTCATCATCTAGTTCTGAAAATACCATCATGAGCACAAGTTGATGAAGTTATCCTTGGACCTGGTCATAGTCAATTAATATCTACAGTGATCGAGAGTGTAGTTTTTCTCAGTTGAATACTGGTCGTGAAATAAAAATAAATATAGAAACAAGTAATGTGATAAATATGGAAATTAAAATATTATCTGCATGAAAGACTATTGAAAAATCACAAATTGTCAAGGAACACAAGGAATGGTAAATGGTAAATTTTATTTTAAACTGAATAAAATTAAATCACCATCAATATATAAGCATTACATTCCTAAATGATCAAATTGGTGTGAATGCGGTGAAATTCTGTTTCATTACAATAATCTTCAACCTGTTGCCATTAGCAATGTAAATAATCATATCTCTACAATCTCGCTATAAGGCAAACATGGCATTGGAAAACGGTTTAGAGTTTCACAAGAAATATACCAGCATCTTGTTGGTGATGGATAGAGTATAGTGTATCTAAGATAGATTCACTGACTTTTGTCTTACGCTCCTTGAGGAAAACAATTATATGGTAAAATTAACAAATACATGTTTATGATTAGACCGGGTAATGTGTCAATATCGCAATAAATGTTTCAGTACGATCTTTTTTTAAATGGATCTGAATGGATTACTTAATCACAAAGCACTGTGGTAATTTAAAACCACGTGGCTTCCATCAGTAATTGAAATCAACTAACATTTATCGGATGTCGATAACATTAAAATCCAGAAGTGATATTATTTGCGAGCATAACAGTGAAAACTGATATTGAATTGAAAACAGCACTGAAGTAATGAAGTGTAAATAGATTGTAAATACTGTAAACAGAACTGTTTATGTCTTCAGAATGCACTGTGTAAATAAAAAAAGAAAATAGTAATTTTGCCAATTCTATACAATAATTATTTAACAAAATAGAATAATTTTTTGTTTTTAAATCATACATGTTTCATTCCATTATCAAATTTGATCTATTAATAATATTTGATAACATTTTTTGTTATAGTAAAGAAGTTTTTTTTTTTTAATTTAATACTTTATTTGTTTTTAACTTGATGTTTAACATAGATCCAAAGGTCACAGTGCCGTTAAAAGTATTATAAATGTATCAGCGATATGATAAAAAGAAAAACTAATGAGATGCAATATTTTGGACTGAATGAAACTAAGAAAAGAGATAATACATTCTTATAAAATCTTTTCGAAGGTCAAAAATTTATGCGAATGAAGACGAATCCTCTTGCAACAACTCATGGAACTGCGAACAAGTTAAAAAACATAGAAGATCTGATATCTAAAGCTGAACATAGCCTGCGGACAAAACATGAACAAGCTTCCTCAAAAACTGTTATCACCAAATTAGGAGCAGGACACGCAAAGGAGGCGCTGAAACATGCTAAAAAAATTTTGGATGCATCCTTATTGGATGCCGAACATAAAGTTATGGTAATTTTAAAGGAGGGGAGATTGGAACATGGGAAACAGTATTAGAAGCTTCAGGTGAGAAGTTACATAAATTTAGAAAAAGTTGTTTTTGTACTAAATTTTCTATTGATTTAGATCCAATAGGTAATTGTGAAAGAAAATTATGTAAGTGTACATCACGAAACATCCAGTCAAAGAACTCTTTTTTAAAGATTTGTCTTTGGTTCTTGTTGTCCTCCTCATGCCCCACCTTAATATGGAGTTAATATTTTTCTTTTCACCCATTCTGAATATTTATTTAGATCTATACTTTGATACTCTTATAAATATTTTTACATAAACAACTTCTAACTTCCCATTTTACATAAATCACTTATTTTAGCCCTCGATATTTCTTACACAGTACCGAGGATTCAATTATTCCTTTTTGATTTACACCAGTACTCTCGGCAATTTCATTCCTTCTAATATTTTCATATTTTTTCTCTATGATCTTTTTTAAATCATATATAATCACAAATATTCCCAACATACTTCCCACATCCCTAACTGAGGCTCTCTAATACAACATATGAATTATACACTGACAGAATAGTTGGTTTAAGAGTCAATCCTGATACTTTTTTTTTTTTAATTTTCATAAAGAGATTTTATTTTATGTTTTATTATAGATGATAATCTGTTTAATGATAGAATAAGAGCAGAATAATTTTGTCGAATCGATTTGTACTTTGTATCAGATCTATATTTAACTCTTTTTTACTATTTACATACTAAATTTGTTCATGTTTCATTAAAATTATCCTGCTTTAAAATTTTATGTGACACAATTATTTTAAATAGCTAAAATTATGGTGCAGTATTTATTTTAAATCTGAGAGTTAATAATTATGTTATTTTTTAAAATCTATGACAGAACATAAAAAAACTAGCTTATTTAGTGTTGTTTATAAAATAGAAAATTGTTTTGAAGTTCAACTTGAAGCACTTCGAACATAAAACCCTGAACTATTAAAATCTATTTAAGGTATTTGGTACTTTGTTTAATGATACATCTATAAAAATAGTAACCAATAATTAAAAAAATTAAAATATTCAGTAAAAGTTAACCCTTTTTTCTTTAATGATTAAGTAATATTGTATTTTGAAATATTCATTGCTTATTGATATTAAAAGTTATATAAAAAGTTCAAGATATGACTTGTTAATGTTTCAGGTGCTGGCCCATACGGCTCTGGACCAAGCAACTTCGAAGGTTTGAGATATTGGTAATCCAGTGAAACCGTGCCTTAAGGCTCATCTCGAACACTACCTCTACACAATATTTATTTATAAACCAATCATTATTTATTCAAACAATAACAATCATTCATCATAAATAATAATATCGCAGGTTACGAGCCGAACATACTGATCGGGGAAATACAGCTGTATTGAGCTGACTAGTCATATTTATACCCTGTTAGCCATGTTAGCTAGAACTCTCAACAGTATTTTCCTAAAATATTATCTCTCATTAATATTAATATTATTTCAATTTGTTGAAATATATTTATAATTATGTATTTATTTGTTAAGTCAATTTCTTAAGTTATAAGAAGGAATTGTATGACATATTCCTGTGATGTTTTGTTTATTGCACTGTAATTATTTAAGTTGCTCAGTTTTTATTTAAAAAAAAAATAGAATTTTTTTTTCAATTCCAAAGCATGTTATACATATTTAAAATATTTAATTTAATGATAATTACAAGATTGTATTTCATAATATAATTAAGCATATTTGTCCTTAGTTAGTAATTGTACTATGTATCTTCTTATTTAATTATTTACTATTTGTAATAAGCAAGCATCATATTATTTATTGTATATTTATGTTTCAATTAATTTGACTGTGATAGTCAAGTAGTTGTACCTATTTTATGTATAGAAGTCTTCTATTAGCTGCTAGTCTATACAAAGTTAATAAATAAACTTCATTAAAATTTAAATGAATTTGTTTCATTCACTAAATTCCTATATCATTTTATTTACAGTTAATCTCAATTTTCACAGCCTTTGGAACAATTTGTTGAGCACATACAAGGTTACATTGCGAAGTGAAAAATGTGCTCTTCTAAAAAATTTAGAACTGCTCGGTCAAATACTAATTTTAAGGTAAAATTGCTTTGAACTTTGATCTACTGAAATGAATTTTCTGATTATGAAAATTATTTTTTCTCCAAAGTGTAGCGTGACATTTATGTCACAGTAAAACGCAACCATCCCCTCTTATTTTTCTTTATAGTTGATTATGAAATAACATTGATTTTACCTGCAGCAAGGCACTACAATGCTTATTTTAGTTTATCTTTAAGTTATAAAATCAGACTGCAAAAATCATCGATTTCGATGCATTGAATTTTTTTTTTGTATGTTTACATTATTTTTAGTAACTTTTAATTATTCATGTTTTAGTTTCACAAATCCCTGCAGTTAAAGCAAATAAAATTTTAGGTTCAATAAAGGAATTCATAGCTGCATAATGTAGATCTTAACTCCTTGGATTCAAAAACTTTTTCCTCAAATAATTTGAATTTGTAAGAAATTCCTTTTTTTTTCTTACTGTAAAGGATCACAGGTGAAACATTGGATAATTAATTCTCTAATCATCTTCTTCAGGTTTCGTGATTTATTTAACATGATGAAATAAATAAAAAATGCCTTTTTTCACAAAAAAAAAATGTCTCTCGGAGTTAGAGGAGTCCGATATAACCAACTGTTATTAGATCACATTAAAATGATGCCTCCAGCAACTAGTTATTAAATCGTAACACTAGTTTTTTCCAATTACGTACGATAATTCGAAACTTTACCTCGTTAAATAAACTTTATGACGTTTTTCGATGAAAAAAGGCGTACTTTATTTATTTCAACTTGTTTATATTATGAAATGATTTAGATAATTATTTTATGAAGCTAAACCAATCTGAAACAATCAAAACCATGGTAAATGGGCCTGTGTATATATAATGAAATGAAAACCATTACTTTATTCTGGGACATTTAGTTTTATGGACTAAACTAAATAAATTACTATTCTTACATTTATTAGAAGATTGATAATTCAGGAAATATCGTAGAAGGTATTTACGTGGATAAGTAATCTCGGAACTGTGTGGTACGGGCAAATAAAGGTTTATCAAAAGAGTTGGTTCTATGAGCAGGGATTAACAAATCTGCAAGTTGAGATCCAGTGTTTGAAACATATCTGTACTGATAATATAAATACAATTTTTTAGAAAATGTAATAGAATCTCTTAATTTAATGTAATCTCTTAAAAAAATATTCATATCAACAAATTCAAAAGAATCCCTGGAAAGTTTGGAGTGCACGAGTAAACGGGGCCAATTTCATTCTTGGTACACCACTCTATGAATTACTGACCCCACTTCCCAATAAAAAAAAAAAACTTTCATTGAAAAATAAAGCTTAGTGTTCCTTCTCTGGTAGCACTTTAGTATGCCATTTTCAAAAAAATTGTCTACTTTTGTTCCTTCTCTGGTAGCACTTTAGTATGCCATTTTCAAAAAAATTGTCTACTTTTGTTCCTTCCCTGGTAGCACTTTAGTATGCCATTTTCAAAAAAATTGTCTACTTTTAGTCAAAACAGAGAGGTGGTAAGTGAAATTTGTGTGATGCGCTTACCGCACCAATTTTTTTTTCTTCATGATTAAGAATGCTATAATTTTAATTCCATGAAAATATTAAAGGAGGTGAAAGGAAGCAAGAATCAACATCAAACCATCAAGCAAGTATTTTTACTTTCACTTACTTATATTTGAAAAAATAAAAAATAAATATATATACAGTGAGACTCATGAAATTGATCAAATGTTTATAGTACAACAGAATATTCGTCCTAATCCGATATGTTGTTTGTCAACACATATTAATTACTTGTCAGAAAACTTTGTTTACTCTTTTATTATGATGTTTGAACCCTTTTCTACCTGAATTATAAACATAGCACATTCAGTCTTCTTTTAAGTCTAATAACACGATTTGATCAATTTTGTGACTTTGTTTTAATATTTAGTGTAGCCTCCTTTTGCATCGATTACTGCGCGGATCCTTCTTGTCAAACTTTCTACTAATTTTTCACACTGTTGTGATGTGATCTGACTCCATTTTGCTTCGACATTTTCCCACAATTGCTGCGTGTTGTATGCTGAAGCACTGCCGTCAGTAACTGATCTCTTCAGCTGAGCCCAGAGATTTTCAATAAGGTTTAAATCTGGGGATTGTGGTGGCTACTCCAACATATTGAACCTATTATTTTCTAGCCATGTTTTTGTGACTCGAGCGGTGTATTTAGGATCATTGTCCTGCTGGAATATAATGTCCTTTTTAGATTTATTAAGCTTTGTAAGGCTTCCTATCAAGGTACGTTTTAAAATCTCCACATAGTTGACTGCAGCCATTCTCCTATCGATTTTCTCGATTAAGCCACCCCTTTTGACATGAAACATCCCCATATCATGATACTCTCACCTCCCAAATTTAATTGTTGGTTGAACATGTCTTGGCTGTAATTTTTCATTTCGCCCTTTCCACATCCACTCTTTGCCATCCGATCCAAATCTATTAATTTTGGTTTCGTCAGACCATACAACCTTTGCCCAATCATTTACGGTGTAGTGCGCATATTTTTTGGCGAAGGCTAATCCAATACCAAATAGTTTTTGATGCCTGGTGGTTAATTGTTGCTTTTTAAACTTTGCCCTTCCTCGCAAGCCAGCTTCCCTCAACACACGGCGAACTCCTTCAGAGCTAATGTCTATATTATCAAACCGCCAAAGTATCCGTTGTATCTGGACGACATTATCAACTTCCCCCGAACGAATAGAACAAATAGTACCGCACTGTCTTATTCTTACATCTGTCTTATAATTACCTGCCTTATTATTACCTGCCTTACTCTTTTCAACTCCTTTCAAATGGGTTGCATTTGTCTTTCTAATATTATTAATAGTGCCTAATGAGCATCGGTATTTTTGGTTCAAAAATGATGGGATGCTCCTTTTTCAAGCTTGTTTAGAATTTCTTTGCGAATATTTTCCAACATTTGCTTCACTGTAAAACCGTTACAATTCAAATGTTATATCGATTCAAAATCTAGTCAACAAAAATAAAAATTGTTTCCTACTTACTGTTTTATAAGCTGTAGAACATCTATTGTTGTAAACAATTGACTCTTAATAAAATTATTACTGGAAACTCAAATTCACAAAATTGATCAAATCGTGTTATTAGATTTATAAGATGACTAAATGTGCAATGTTTATAATTCAGGTAGAAAAGGGTTCAAACATCATAATAAAAGAGTAAACAAAGTTTTCTGACAAGTAATTAATATATGTTGACAAACAAAATATCGGATTAGGACGAATATTCTGTTGTACTACAAATATTTGATCAATTTCGTGAGTCACTGTATATATATATATATATATATATATATATATATATATATATATAGATATATATACCTATATATCTATTCCCTCTATATCCTATTACCTCTATATCTATTACCTGTATATATATATAAATATATATAATAGAAAGAATCAGGATCATGAAATTTCTTTCTTTTTTTTTAAATCACTCCAGTACAATAGAATAGTTGTCGATTGACAGTTTGAGCACGTTCACTGCATGTCATTGATGACATGGATGGATGGATTTGAATCCACCTTCTAGAACCAACGGTAAGATAGGTAAACAGGTGACACACAGTGTTGTTCCGTCACCTCGCTGTGGTTCAAATTGCTATAACATATTAATTCTTTTTTATTCTGATTTAGAGGGGTCGGGCATAATATCAATCTTTATCGGCAATATCTGCAAGACTCCAATGAACTAAAATTGTATTATTATCTAGCTCATTTATTGACAAAGGCCGCTGTTAATGCGATTTCAAAAATTTTAGATAAATACTGAAAATTTATAATATAAAAGGACGATTTATAATAATTTATTATTATAAGTTTATAATATAAGGACCAAAAGAAGATATTGTGGTAGATACAACACCTCAAAAAAATAAGGCAATGCCAAAAAAAATAAATCTCCTACTCCTCCTAAAGCAGGATATACTCGTATATATGAAATTTTCAACACCCCCCCTCCCAAAAAATGCCACATTTAGTTTTAGAATTCTATAACATTTCTTATATTTATATATATTTGCCAATACCTTAAAAAATAAAAACTTAATCAACACTCCATAACATTCTCCCCCCGCTCCTATCTCGCCCCGATTCAAAAGCAATTCACCAATAAAAAACCATGGATACAAGACAAGATGATATAAAAATAACAATAATTATAACTCAGGAATATTAATACAGACAGATGTAACTAAATCTTTATTTATTTATTTATTCATGAATGAATTTCATCTATTAAATCATTCTTTTGGAATTTTCTTAAGTTTTATATATTAGAAAACTCATTGGAGGGCAGATTTGGATTAGCAGGTAATATGGAAATTTGATTTCTTCTTTGAATTTTAAAATTTCCAAATAATGTTAAAGAGAGTTATTTTTTGAAATCTTTATTTGGGGTGTTCCATTTTCATCTTGTTCTGCTTTTTTTTTTGTCAGGCTCTCTCTCCATCAAACAATTAGCAAAATATCTTATATTATTTTCAAGCTTTTAATTCCTCCAGTTTTTAAATAGCAAAAATAATAAGTTGACACAAAAAGATAACGACCTACATTTTGACAAGAACAACACAACACAAGTATAAAAAATAGAAATATCCGTGGAGTAAGAAAACTGACATTAACAGAAATCAATAGAAATTCAAATTTTGAGATGAATTGAGGAGGCATGCCTGATAATTTTAGTTTAGATTTTTTAAATAAAAATGACAATAATATCTTCAATATTAAACTATTTTGATATAATGACAAGAGTTCATGGTGTTCAAACAGTTTTTGTACTAGAATTCTTTTGATGTTGATGGCCAAACAATTAAAGCCTTTGGTGAAAGGTGTAAAATTACTTTTAAAAAATCCCCTTTGCTAATGTTTTCATAGCATCACATTTAATTTTAGAAAACTAAAAATTTTAACATCTGACAGTCAAATGATTAAATAAATATTTTCTTACAGCAAAGTCTGTAGGGTTATGAGAATGAATATTTGAAGAAAGTTTTAACTCATCAAATTCTGAATTGGTCAGAAGTAATGTAACGCCTTTAGGCTTCGATTAAAGTCAATTTTGACCAAACCGTTGATATCAAACCTCTCTGTACTCAGTATAGATGACTTTTCAATTTGAGCAAGAGGTAAAAATTGGGCTGCACTTTGATTTACTAATAGCCGACAGTAGGTAATGAAATCTGTGAAGGATAAGACAGAAATTTGTTTGTAATTTTCATGATAAGGTTTGGGTAGCAAATGCAAAAATATACCCCCAAATTGAATATCGTCAAACATATACTTTCAAGGTATTACTTACATTAAAATTGATGAAGCCCAGTGTGATTTTGGAACTAAGGGTAAACTTTCATCCAAGATTTTTCCTTATGTTTATTCAAATTTAACATTAAGGGAATTAATTTTATAAAATATTAATTGAATTGATTAGCATTAAAATAGTATGGGCTCAAGTATGAAAGCAACTAAACTCATATTTTTAATTACGAAAGGTACAGGATGTTGAACTAAAACAATAATTTACAAAAAAAAAACAGTAATTAATTCTTTTATAATAAAATAAATGTTTTTCATTGTGATATCAATGATGTAAATCTATTTCCCAAAGAACTAAAGAAACTCGGTAAATAAAAGGGTCAGAAAAAACCAAGTCCAGATTTAATTATCTAAGTTTTCATAAGTCAGTCTTAGTCATGCAGAATCTAATACAACTAAGAATTAAAATGGGCCGGAATAGCCGAGCTTATTGAAGCGCGACCCGCTTTAGCATGATCGAGCTGAAGAGTGGCGGTTTGAATCTGTACTGGGAGGGTTGACTTTTATTTGAGGAGACCCCATGGAATAAATCTCGACCTACTCACCATCGTTGGAATAGGTTGGTTACACCTCAAGAATAATCCCCTCCCCCCAAAGAAATAACAAAACAAAAAAAAAATAAGAATTATAAAAAGAATTTCATATTACAAATCTAGTCTAAAAAAAAAATATATATCTGCCACAAAAAAATTAAGTTAATAAGAAGAAATCTTGAAGGCTTTAAAGAATAATAATCGAACATGTCCACATTTATTTTTTCTAACTTATTTAAGAATGATAACTGAGAGTTAAGAAAGTCAAGCTTTCAGGTACCAATGCTTAGATAGAAGAATAAAAACATAAATTTTTCCTTCCAATTCACTAATATTGTTATGGAGAACAAGGCCTTACTTTTGAGAAGCTTAAAAATATCTAAAAATAATTTACACTTTTTTGAAAATTGGTAAATTTTAGCAATTATGAATTCAGATTGCAAACTATTTATAATAAGTATTTACCTAAGTATGCAAAATAAAAAAGAAAGACACAACCATGGGCGCAGTGTATGGTATAAGGGGCCTGCTGGTAAAATTCTTGTGTCTGGGAGAGGGGATTCAGGTATTCTGACTAGGTAAGGCTCAATTAATTTTTCAAATAAAGCTGATTGATATTCGAAACTTAAAAAAATTGTTTATAGGTTACTTAATAAATATAATAAATGAATACAAATTTATTTATTTTATATTTTTTGTTTCTGTATTTTCTCAGGAGGAGCTGCCCATGCCTGCCCCCCTCGGGGACGCCCATGGATACCGCTGAAGAATTTATAAAGGTACACAGTCTGTGAACTGTATTCTGTTTATATCCCTCAGGTCATAGAAATGGATCAAATAAAATTTGTAATCTAGTGTATCAAATTTATTTATTTATTTATTTGGTTTGATATGCCTCTACCCGAAGGGTTCATTGGCATTTTTTTTTTTTTTTAAATTCTATTGTAAAATCCAGTAAACTTCAAAAAATTCATTAGCTTTTCAACATTATCTTCGGTATCCCATAGCACGTCTTTTAATGATATGTTAATTTTTAGTTTTGTCCTTGCAGGCTGGTAGTGTTCGCAGTCCACTAGTATATGGGAGACCGTGATCAGGGCACCACATTTGACGCAGGTAGGGTGTGCGAGGTTGTGAAGCAGGTATGCATGGGAGAATTCACAGTGACCTATTCTAAGCCGGCAGAGGATTATTTCTTCTCTCCTAGATTTTCTGTTGCTGGTTGACCATTTTTTACAATCTGCTTTTATTTGTAGCAGTTTGGAGGGGTTCCTTCTCCAGGCTTCATTCCATTGTGTCATTAATTTGGATTTCACGTGCCTCGCCCAGTCTTCTCGGGGAATAATGTCTATGGATTTGACTTGACTGTTATCACCTGTTCGAGCCAGTCTAGATGCAGCATCTGCCTTCTCGTTTCCTCCAATGCCACAATGGGATGGAGTCCAAAGAAAAGCTATTCTTTTTCCTTCTTTTTGTAATTCATCAATAAGATGCAATATTTCCATTATTGTGGCGTGCTCTGGTTTTCGAATCCTTATTGCCTGTAGAACACTCATTGAGTCAGTGATAATGACTGATTTTTGGTAGTTAGCTACTTTGCAGTGGAGCAGAGCTTCCTTTATGGCAGTTGCCTCTCCAGTAAAAACCGAGCAAACTCCAGGCAGCTTAAAAAGGTATGTGTCTTCTTCTTTTATTACAGCACATCCCACTGCTGAATCCTCAAATTTAGACGCGTTGGTGTACATAATGTTGTGGTCCTGAAATTCTTCTAAATTATATAGTAATAATTTATAAATTAAATTATAAAGTAATAATAATAATTAAGGCTTAATGAACCCGAAGGTTAGATGCCAACAATTGAACTCGCTCCCCGCACGCCCATTTTATTCGCCTCGCTGCTATCATGTCAATTATATTTACCGGGTACAGTACACTCAGTTCGGCGTTGTGTACGTGTCTAAATTCTCCGGTTAGTTCATTCAATTCAATTATATAGTACTATATCGTCGGTTGAGTACAACAACTAGGTAACTACAATTTTAGCAAAATTTGAGTAAGTGCATTAAAAAATTCCATTAGGTTAGGTCCATAGCACACTACAACTTTGTTCTGTTGCATACAATTTAAAGGTGATATAATGAGTTTTCAAAACTAGATAAGTTGATGATCAGAAACCTAATCCGTTCCGATACTAGGTAAAGTTCACTTATCTAGTTGTTCGACCTATCAGGATTGCAAAACAGAAGCAACAAATAGGTAACTCAACATAGTTTTAGCACTACAATACTTGATTTGTAGATCAACTAAAGATCTTCGAAAAACTTTAATATGAGTTTTACTCGAAACAGCTGAATTGTAGTTACCTAGTTGTAGCATTGACCCCACGATATATACATATACATTAAGATCAAAACATTTTAACTGCCTCAATAGCAGTGAAGAGGCTAATTAGGAGTCAAATTCCATGGAGCTAAAGTAATCAACTGAAGCAGCTGTTTCAGGCAGCACAAAATTAATGAAGCCAATAAAAAATAAAATAAAACTCTTTTCAATAACTTTTCATATAATTTTTTAAAATTTCAATAAGTTGGGGTTCTTGAAATCCTTATAGACACACAGCCAATGATTCTAAGATGTTACCTTATTAGTTTCTAAGATATTACCTTATTAGCTGAATTAAATTTGATAATTAGTTAATATTTTTATAAATATTTTAGTAATGATGTTTTTATTTTGTTTTTAGGAGTTAGCAGTGGACTGCTGTGCTTAAGGTCCCAGGTTTGAATCTGACATGGCTTATGATATCTTTATTATTCGCCACAGTTCGTCTCGTGGGCCGAGAGACCCTCCTGGGGCAAACTCAGCCTCTATAAAGTGGGTACCCTTAATTGAAAAATTAAGGGGAAAGAACCTGGCGGTTGAGCGTGATCACGGTCAAATCACCTCCTTGCACGACCGCTGACCAAGAAACAGTACTCTTCCTTACATCGTACTGCACCCAAGACCCTTTATGGGTTGTAGTGGTACAGGCTTTTTTTTTTATGAGTTAGCTGTGGATAATGGCAAAGTTGGGCAAAAATTATCTATAGCTAATAACTAAAAGCTACAACTAATTTATGTATAATTTATCCATAATTAGTTATGGAATAACAGTTAAAAGATTATCTGTTATCTGTTAGGCAATAGATGATTCTCGTAGCTAGATTAGCTACTAGCTAATTCAGGCAACTACTTTTTTTTAGTAATGAAGGGTTAGTTATAGTTGAAGCTAATAACTAATTAGCTTTATCTATAGTTACATCTACAAATTAATAAATAAAATTGAAAATTGGAGCAAACCATTTATGTATTTATATTTTACTGATTAGGTACCTTGTTAAACACAGTTTCTAAGAAATCGTAACTTGTACCATTTTGTTAATGGAATCTGTTGTAAATTTTATTTTCTAGGATAGTCAGGAAATTCCATTTTGGGAAAAATAAATGTCAAAATTTTTAATCAAATAATTTATTAAAATTAAAATTCAATTTTACCTAAAAACAATTAACAAAATAAACTGCTGATAATAGTAGAAATAATTTTTGTAAAATATTTAAGCTTAGAAAACTTTATTGGAATGTAATATAGAGAAAAAAATAGAAACGAAAATTTATATAAAATATACGAGAAGCAATATTTTAATAAAAATTGAAATATAAATAATTCATATAATGAAATTAAAATTATTAGAAAAATAAAGATCAAAATTTTCAAGAAAACAAATTTTGAATTCCCTTAATAAGAAAAGAATACATAGTTTGATTTTGTGCTTCGATGAAAAAAAAAAAAAAAAAAAAAAAACTTATTCACATACAGAAATTGAATTAGTATACTAATAAATATTAATCTTAAAAAAAGTTCAGAAATTGTTATAGTTAATTTATAATTTATAGTTATTTATAATTATTTTTGTTTATTATTTTTATAGTTTTTTGCACTACTTATTGCACTTCATTGAAAACAAAATGATAGACGTCTTGTAGCGTTGGACAATGAAACAGAAGAACTAGACCACGAAACTGACTGAACATCGTGAACTTCCCCCACGTCAAAAATATAAATCAATTTTAAATTACATACCGCAGGAGAATATGATTGCAGACTGAATTTAATAAGCAAAAGAAAACAAAAAGTAGGATTAAAGAGAGGTCGTATAAATAAATATTTGCTCATAACTCCAAAGAAGATTCCAAAGGCCAAAACACAAAAATAAGAAAATATTAGTTGTTAACTATTTTCGGCAGCTAAAACTATAGCTAATTAGTTTAAGTTACCATGAAAGTTAATATCTATAGCTAAAAAAACATTAGTTGTTCATTTCAGCTAACAGCTAATTTAGTTGTTATAATTAGCTATGAGCCGCTAGCTAAAAACTAAATTAGCTAAAAACAAAAAATTCCTTAGCTAATGTACAACTCTGGATAATGGCCACCAAAACAAAAAGATGTAATGTAACTATTGTTTCATACAGTAGAATTCACTGGCGCAACCAGGCTGAAGCACCCACCCAGTTGACAGAAAGGAACTTGTTTTTAATTCACACACTGGATTAAATTTAAAGTTTAAGTAGCACTTTTCCATTTATGCCATAGTTAAATAAATAATAGTACATTTTGAACTTGACAGATATAGATGGATATTTTTTTCTAAAATTCAATTAAGCGATTCAGCCCCCCCCCCCCCCCCATCCCCGATAGTAATCCTGGTTGTGCCAAATGTGGAATTCCAATTATCCTAATAAATTGGGCCTGGATAAAATTCAGATACCTGGAATAATTTTAAATGTATTTTATTGTATATAAAACAACAGAAACTAAGAGATAGACAATAGTTGTTTACAGAATACTTTTTAAAATAAAATCGAAAGTAATAAACTGTTTCATTTACTACAACCACTAGAACTGGCTTAGGATGAACAGTCCTCGCCATTAACAATACAAGAATAATTTTCACTTAAAACACCAAAAAGAGGTGTTCCATACTTAGATATTTTTTGTTTGATATTTTATTTATCAATCAAATTCTGACCAGGTAACTGTGGTCTCACTTGATTGGGGTTCAAATAATTGGAGTTCTACTCAATAATGACATTTCTTTCAATTGATTCATTTAAATATATTGACAGTGTGAAGATAATATTTAATTGTCCTCTCCAGTCCTTGGGCATTTAGTATTCTTTAACTCGTGATTTTTTAACTTTAATTTCTCAAAAAAAATTTAATAATCAGCAATCAATTACAGTAGAATTAATTACTTGCTCCATAGATTTCATTCATAATATAATTTTTAAAATTAAAAATAAATATAGATTACTTTTGTGTACAACTCTTATATCAACCATTTTTTAGTTGCCAATTTTTTTCTTTCTTCCGCAGCTGAATCCAATATTTGAGACAATCATACTATGCAGGACTTAATTTTCTTTAATTCAAAATAGAACAAATTTTTTATAAAGAAGTGTCATTGAAAAGCTATTAGCCAAAATGAGAAAAGTTTGCACCACATGCCATGGTGCTTTGCACGCTTGTTCTTGCAAGCTTATGATATCCAAGTTACAGATAAAAACCATTTACACCATTGTTGAATAAGGGACAAAGGAATTTCTTCTATTTTATAGAAAAGACAAATATTAGCCAACACAAGTTATTATTACAGAATAATTACAATTTTCAAATTTATGAAGTAACTTCCACAAAAATTAATTCCTCTTATACAGGTGAAAACATTCCAGTTAAAGAGTTTATTTAAGAAGAAAATTATGGGACTACAAGTTTTGTACCACTTATAGAGGTATTCCACTTAAGCAGGTCCCACTTAACCAGGTTCGACTGTATCAGCCAACACAAGTTATTATTACAGAATAATTACCATTTTCAAAGTTATGCAAGTATACATGATTCTTAATATTTTACAAAAGTAGAAGTTAACTATGTTTTAATAGGTAATCTCTCGCTTCTGAAATATAATTGATTACTCAACATACTCCTACCTTGAGGAGAGTAACGAGTCAATGACATAATTAACCTCGATTATTGTGTACCTCCAGTGAACTGCCGGCCCATGCGTGCCTTCACCTCCTTAGTTCGGACAATCATTCTTACCTTCTTCTAGTCCCGGTCTTCTTATATCACTTCTCGCCGTGATCATATGGGTATAATAATATCTCCTTGCTGATTCGATTGCTTATCTCTTCATATCCATCCCATGAACTACTCAGGATTCTCTTATTTTGACTATGTAATATATAAGGCACAGCAGTTATAGTTGCAGTAGTACTGCAATGCCTTATATATTACAACTATAACTGCAGTGCTTTCACACTTCCTTATGATGTGTTTAAACTTATGTATTAAGTGATTCAAACTCTCTTTGTATATAAGGCTATAAGATGTAATTTCAGAAACAAGCTAAACTGTCAACTTTTTTTTTTTTACTTTATTTCAAAACCGATTTTAAATTTGGGGGGGGGGGTTGTAATATATAAGGCATTGCAATTATATGAGCAAATACTCCTTGTGTTTTAACTCTGGTAACCTTCTATTAATATAATGGAATTAACGTATGCAATGTACATGTGATTAAAATAATAAAGTTACTATTATGTTATTTAACATTTAAATGTTATGTTCTTTACTTTTACAGACTTTTAATTAATTAAGTTTTTCAATTATATTATAAGTTGTAACAGACTTGATTCTGTTGTTGTTTTAGGCTTCCATGGTCTGAATCCATTGTACGCATTTCTTCTTCAGAGTTTTACTCATTCTTGTATTGGACCTGAAGAAGCCCACAGCAAGATGGGTGAAAGCTTGGCAGTTGAAAAACCAGTTACATGGTCAAACCCTGAAGAAGAAATGCGTACAGACTTGATTCTTCCAACCTTAGCTATTACTTTAAAGATCTTCTTTCTTTCATTCTTGACATTGGTACAAGGCCAGATGTCCTCCCACCTTAACAGAGGCATCATTGACAGGCCTAATACATTTATTGTTTCCCCCTTTAACTACTGACCGATGCGGTAAATAATGCCCTTTGCCCCAGTCCTTTTAATGTCACCTCTTCTATAATTCCTTTAGCTGCCCATTCTTCAAAAACTAGACCATATTCCTCCTCCAATCCCAAGACTTTTAACTGATAGCATCTCCATTCCTCTATTTGCATCTTCTCCAAAAGGTTATTCTAAGCTATATCTGTCAGTTCATTTTTTGTCTTTGATTGAGCAGGATCCCCGATATCCAAAATTTCTAATTTACTTAAATCAGTTACATGAAAATCTGCCATTAATAAAAACATATTAGTCATAACTCTGAATTATCATATCTCATCCTGCCCATCAATGTCCATCCTAAAACAGTCTCAATAGCCAGTAAACCACTACTTATTACTTCTCTTCTGCCAGTTCAAATATGTCATGCAAAATCGGGTTCATTCTCAATATCGACAGGCCCTGATCTATCATCTGATAGTGAAATACCTTTTTGTAGCATTTCTTCTAAACATGGACCTACTGCTGCTGCTGGCACTGCATTAAATATGTCCTCTGAATCTAATACATCTAATTTGACAGAAAAATAATTTTCTAAACTACCAATTTCTTGTTTGTGTAAGGTAACTTTTAAGAACTTTTACCTGAGTTTGGTTGCCTCCGAATAATACATGGGTAATTCTCTCCTCGGAATGGAGATAAGCTCAGGAATTTCGCCACTCTTTTAGTTACATAGGACCTTTGCGATTCTGAATCAATTAATAACCTTGCATAATAGCCTTTTGCCCCCTTCAGTTTCACTGTGAGTGGGTGCATCAAAATAGGACTATAACCTTCAGCTTGATTTTACTGAGTGGCGTTTTCTTTTTCTTTCTTCACTGTTGACAAAACAGTGCCTTCACATACAACACATTTTAAGAATGATCTACATTTTTGTTTAATGTGACCTCTAAGCAAACATCTAAAACAACAACCTTTGCTTCTTAAAATCTTTGTTTCTACCACAGAATATTCTCGGGCCTTTTAACATTCTTCACAATAGTGGCGACTTTGGCAAAATACACGATGTATACACACTCACCTGCTTCCTCTCAAGTTCTAAAGCTACAAATTTTTGTTTCCCTTCAGCTAAGACCATCTTGTCAAAGAGAGAATAAACCGAAATTCCTTTCTAGTTTCGTGCCCCACAAGGGAGGCCAAGTTGAATAAAAGGGACTAAGGAATGTCTTTTATTATATAGAAAAGAGAAATAGAGTCGAACCTGGATAACTGGAATCTCTTGGTGACAGGATTTTAATTACACTTACAGAGGTATTCCACTTAAACAGAGTTTCACTTCTCCAGGGTGCAGGTATCTTATTTAAAGGGCATGTACCACTAAAAGAAGTTTTCAAACAACTTGTAATTTTTAAAAAAAACATAACAGCCTTACTCCGTTGCTTGACCCATCTTCTATAGCTGCAAGAATATAATGGACAATTTCCTTTCTGTAAAATGATTTAAAATTTTGAATTATACCTTGATCCAAAGGCAGCAGTTTATTTGTAGTATTAGCTGGGGACCCAGGGAACAATCAAACAAAAGAAACTCATCTAACCCTTCACGTTTCCTTAGAAATGTGATTTCCACTTATAGAGGTGAATTCAAAAATCATCCCACTTACAGAGGTAAATTCAACAAAAATTGATTCCACTTAAAGAGGTGAATATATTCCAGTTAAAGAGTTTATTTAAGGGGAAAATTATGGGACAGCAAGTTTTTTACCACTCATAGAGGTATTCCACTTAAGCAGGTCCTACTTGACCAGGCAAGTTATTTTTACAGAATAATTACAATTTTCGAAGTTAGGCGAGAACAAATGATCCCTAATATATTACTAAAGTAAAAGTTAACATATGCGTTAATAGGTAACCTCTCGCTTCTGAAAAAAACAACAATCATTCTTGCAGTTAAATAGAACAGTGGTACCAAAAGGACTGAGGTGAACTGTTCTATTAACCTTGGAAGAAAATTTGAAATCTCATTGAAAATTGAAATCTCCTATTATTACTTAAAAATAATGAAAACAATTATCAATAAATATAGTAATTAATTGCAACCTACAATACTGTATGTCGCTGGTTCGTGTCCCATGGTGGCCCCAGGATTTTTTAAAGGGAATAAAAAATCCCTGGCTATGCCGTCCCTCAGTTAGGACGTAAAATGAAGGTCCCGATCCTGTGCGATGTCAGGTACTCTTTAAGATCCTAAGTGCACCTGGATAGGCAAAATTTAGGACTCCCACTGTAGCATCGTCCGATTAGTGGCATAAAAGCGACGTAAAACAAACAAAAAAAAAACAGTAGGTAATTAATTTAGATTTTGGACGATCTCACGAAATACGCCCTTTTCACAGTAGAATTTTGTCACGAAGCTCTTAGGAAATTGATGTTCGTTTGTTTTAACGTCCATTAACGCTGCTAAGGCTAATCGGACGATACTTCAATGGGAGTCCCAAATTTTGCCTATGCAGGTATAATTAGGATATGGATCTTTAACGAGTACCTGACATCGCAAAGGATCGGGACCTCCATCTTACGCCCTATCAGAGAGACGGCATAGCCAAGGATTTTTTAAAGCGAGTAAAAAATCCAATTTACTCCCTTTAAAAAATCCTAGGGCCACCACGGGAATCGAACCCGCGATCTTTAGTATTGTAGGTTGCCATGCTAACCACTAAACCACAGGTGACCCCCTTGGGAAATTGAGATATGAGATCTATACTTTTTTAAGTTATAATTCATTCATTTTTTTTTTTGTGTTCGGCAAACATCACCCTGGTTGTGGATTGCCTGCAATCATACAAATAAATAAATAAATAATTCATTCATTCATATAAATAAGACTTATCATTGAACAGTATTCAATGAAATAAAAAGTAATAAAAAAAATTTGCCTTTGGTCAGGATTCGACCCCGGTTTTCCAATCACTAGTAAGGCGCTCTTGCCACTTGAGCTACCAGTCACATATCCCGGTCAAGTCAATCCTCTCTCTTCACTGACCTCTTTCCCACAGATTTCTCAATTTTTTTTACTTATACGGGGGAATGGACAATTTTTTTTTTCCAATTTTATGATGTCTCTTGATTAATGCCAATTTTTTACTTTCACTTACCTATATATGAAATATATAGTAAGGGAAAGTATTGCGATCCTGAAAAAATTCGACTTCCACTTTTCAACGGAAATACACGTTTTGGGGTCCCCTGAGTCCAAATAACCTACAATATAAATTTTATTACTATAAACCGTACGAACCTGAAATTAGATATTTGGTGTATGTACGAGTATATGCCCGTGATGTGACAGCAAAAACTGGTTAATCGGAGGGGGCACTTTATTTAATAAATTTCGTCTCATTTTTACTTTTTTTTTTAATTTCTCAAAAACGGCCGTAACAAGCTCTAACAATAAGTGACAAATTATTACATATTTAAAAATATTGGATGAGTGTCTGAATATGGAATCGTTTTAGAAAGGAAAGAATCAAATTCTTTTCTAAATTTATTCAGTAAAGGGATTTCTTTTATATGTAATACATCTCTCACATTGACTATCTCATATTTAATAATCCTTTTATCGAGGCTACACAATGGAACACTGCTCCCTGTTCAGGAATATACAATGAACCACTTCGTTTGTTATTTCATTTGCTGTGGACAATAATGGAATTGTGGAATATAATACAGCGGCACTCGATTGGAAATTATCTGTTCTAAATTTGAAATATTACATGACAATGTAACAATGGACAATATCTGAAAGGAAAATGTTACAGCACGCGTTGCAATTTCAATGTAGAAGCTTAACACGAGTCAATGGGAATAGAATTAAGCTTAAAGGTACGTTTTCCTCTATACGATTAAAATTTAACTATAAAACTTGAGAACTGTGAACGTATTTCCTATTTTATGTATTAGTTCGAGCGAATATTGCGAGAATCGTATATAATGAAGTTTAATTAAAAACGTCTAAACTTTATTCAAACAGACAACGCATCGGATTCTGAAGCAATTCTCAAGGCTACAAACATTACGTATCAGAAGTATTCATTACTTATAAATATAACATTAAGAAATTTCATATTTTGACGTCCCTACCATACAACAATATACGAGATCACTTTATTTAACTGAAAAATCAATCATTTAGATTAATATTAGTTGCTGGAGTCGTCATTTTAAATTTTATTTAAAATGAAACGTTTTTTTAACAAGGGTTAGCTAGAATATTTGACAAAACTTATATTTTTACAGGAGTGAGATAGACTTTGGAAGCATCCTTAATAACTTTGTTTCGGAAAGAACATTTAAAATACTCTGCAGAGTTTACAACTCTGCAATCAGAATATTTACAGGAACTTTTAGAACTTCCCCATTGAAAGTTTATCGTTGAAAATGGGGAACCAAGCATTAAGAAGAGATTATCTTAATCTGTATTTACCCTGAAAAGTTTTTTCTCCACTAAATGATGGGACTGGTGAGCAAATAAGACTTGAAACCGTCTTTCCTTAATCACGATGGCAGTGTTTATTGGAAAAATCGGCGCTAGTTCCTTTCCGTTACTTCTGACCTATCCCAACATGGCGCCGTTAATGGTAGTCCGAATAGCCATTGAAAAGGACCCGTTTGGGAGTTTATTTATCTCTTAAGAGCGAGCGTAGCGAGCGAGTCTGGAAAGCTAGGATCTACTAAAGCGGATCAAGGCCCTTCTTACCCTTGAAGTACGGTGGGATAAGCTCCAGAAATACACGCCCTGATTTGATATAGGGAAATCTTTACCAAAAAATCATACAGTCGAAAAGAATTTGAAAGTCTAAGGATTTAAGTGCAATATAAACATTAACCTGGCATCTACAGCAGTTTGTTTACGCTCGGTAAAATTTTAACTTTGCACTCAATTTGAAACATTCACTTCACTTAACTAAAATATGGTGCGATGCGCGCAACACACAACTTTCACTTACGAACTTACTTAGATTAGTAATCGACGCGTTTCGATATTATGTAAACGCCAATCCTCAACTCCACACATTTAAGTATATACTTATATTTGTATATCTCCATAAGTTATAGAGTATCTGTATAGCAAAATTTGGTAGTTCTCTGCACTTTTTGATTCATTATTGCTAATTTATTTATGAAGGGACTAATTTCATCAACAGTCGAGTTTTTTTTTACTGCTTTCTTGTTTTTTACTACGAATAGCTTTTTGCAAATACATCGTGATGGTGAATGGATAGGTGTATTTACGTCTCTTATGCCTTTCTGGAAATCAAGAAAGATTACTGTTCCTCTAAAATCGCTTTGTATTGTTTTCAAAAATTTATTATGAAACGAAAGTTTCTAGACTAAAATATACCTATAGTAATTATAGACTATTATCTGATAACACATTTTTACACACCTGCAATGCTTCTAAAATTTGAGCATCACGTATTTACTTTGTTAAGTAAAATTGATCTTTTTATTAATAAATAAAAGTTTTTATTTTCATGATACGGTTAATACAATTTTGGCTTTCACATATACATATATACATCAAATACCAAGTTTGATCAGAATCGTTAACGCCGTTTTTGACTAAAAAAACAAGTGAAAATGGGACAAAATTTATTAAGTAAAGTGCCCCCTCCCATTGATCAATTTCGATGAAATTTTGACTGCCACATCGCGAGCATATACCTTCAACTAATACCGAGTTTGGTCAAAATCGTTAAAGCCGTTTTTGAGTAAATAAAAAAAACACGTGATAATGAGACAACATTTATTAAGTTAAATAAAGTTATTTAGTTTAATTTTAGTGTAATATAAAACACTAGCATTCCCGTCGCGGCTTTGCCCGCGAGCCTTTAAAATCAATTCTGTGATCATTATCTTGGTATTGATTTAATATAATATGTTATATATTGACAACATGGGTTACATATTAACAACATAACAAGGATCGGAGCTTCCAGTAGTTGGAATGTTGGAGGGAGAAGCTACCGGCTCGGTAGGAGAGAGGGAGACGCGGAATGGAGAGAGTTCACTAAAACCGCCCAAACAAAAAATTGCTTACTCGTCGTGAACGCTTCATTTTTCGACTTTAAAACATGGTTTTCGACGACCCTCAGGGGCTTTCGAGTTAAACTCGACGTATCAAGATCTTTAAAATGAGTCTAAATTTGATATTTTTTTCTCAAAGTGCAAAAATAGGCGTCCGTTAGAGTTTAACGACAATTTCGTCATTTAAACCCCTCAGGGGTTACATTTTTGAAATTCCTTTCTTAGTGGTTACCTACATCGCGTTTAAAAACTAAATTCCGAACTTCAAGTTTCTATCATTAGTAGTTTTTGCACTGCGTTGATTCTGTCAGTCAGGACAAAGCCTCTTATATATCAGTCCCTTAAGGCACAAGTGGTGTAACTCCAATTTTCGTTTTTTTTAGTTAGGCATGGTAATGTGTAGGGAAAAATGTGTTCTTTTTAATGCACTAACGGTGCAGCTCCTAGTTCCTATAGCAAGGTCATAAACAGCAGAACTTTCTTGTGCAGTCAACGATGCCCCAAATTAGCTAACAGCACAACCGGTGCAGTTGAAAGATACGCCATTTGTGCAGTAACTTTCGTAAAGGAAAGCTATTATAGTACTATTTTTGTTAAAATGAACTCCATTAGCTCGCAATTCCATGATAGCGGATGCTGAAAAATCACCGCTAACAATGACAGCTACTATTCATTCTCGTTTGATTTGGAGAAGTCTCTGCCTTTCCCTAAATTGGTGTGTCAATAGGCCTACTACAAACGTAATATGTACGTATACAATTTAGGCTGCCATGAACTTTCGACCAAAATGGGATTCATTTACTGTTGGGACGAAGTTAATGGTTCAATAGGTTCACAAGAAATTGCATTCTGTTTGATTAAACACATAAAATCTAGATAATAAATGTGGTTATGAACAGTGATACATGTACAGGGCGAAACCGGAATGGGAAAATTGCCATGACATTATTGAAACATGTCCAAAGTCCAGACAACAACATAGAAATAATTGACCAAAAATTCATGCAAAGTGGACATTCATTCCTCCCCAATGACCGTGACTTTGCATCCATTGAAAATTTCAGTAATTCGCAACAAATTTACACACCTGACGACTGGTACAGAACTATTGCTATGTTGAAAAATAAAAAAGCCTTTCACTTGACATTTATGACGATCGATGATTTTTTGTTAGTCGAAAATATCCTGAAAAATATCAGCAAAAGAAAGAATGACTGTGAAGGCCATCCTGTATCGTGGCTAAAATGCAATGGATACGCTACCAAAAGAATGAGCCATTTAAAATCCTTTTCAAGGAAACTATATCTCAAGAGATGCCGTTTTCAATTTTGAATTTCATGCAAACGGGGAAAAAAGGGCGACCGGTTAACGTTTGCAACATTGATCAGGGAAAGCTATACACAAGCGCTCGGCCTGTTAGGAAAGACAAAAGAAAGACATGATGGACCTGCTGCCATACATCCCTCCAATACACCACAATTATTTCCAGAAGCTCGTCACTAGCGAGAATGCTGAAGATATTGGCCCACTTCAGGAAGAAGATGAAGAAAGTGACATTAAATAAAAAAAAAAAATGATTTGTCTTATTACCTATTTTAATAAAACAGAGTTTTATTGATAATGATTTTGTTTTTGTTTAAAATAACACCTTAAAACCATTTACATTACAGCACAAATGGCAAAAGTAATTTTAAGTGCTCGAAAAAAAAAAAATTAAAAAATAAAAGGTTTTAAAAACGTCAATTTAAGTTAAAGGTGACCTCTTTATTGAGTTTTATTGAAAAAAAAATAGTCCAAAAGTACAATACTGATTTTTATATACAACTTGTAGCAAACCCTTTAATATCTCGAAACAATAAAATACTATATTTCGCACCAAGGGCCGAAAGTGGGCGTTTGCCGGCCCGAGATATTTTTTGACCGAGACGTAGTCGAGGTCATGAAAAGTTCGAGGGCCTGCAAAAGCACTTTGACCCGAGGCACGAACGCTATTTTTCACCATACTACAATAAATATTAATACGATATAACATTAATCAAAAACAAGATTTTCTTTTGGTTAAGTGGTTAAAACCTTCTAACTCTTTGTTAGAAGGTTATCTTGTGGTTATGGGGACATGATGAATGTTTAATGTATGGATTGTTTTACGTTATGTTATTATGTAAGTTAATAAAGAGGCACTTAACACATTTGATTTTTTTGGCTGATAAAAAACCGTTATTATTAACGGCCGATACCGATTGCCGTTTCAAAAAAGCAATACTTTTTGGAAATTGGGTGAGTTGAATATTTTCTTTTACTTTTAAACAACTTTTTATCATGGAGTACTTACTCCATAAAGTACTGGGTTTGTTTTGCTTTGATAGGACCGAGAGATATACGAGTAAAACTTCATCATTCACATCTACAGGTTTTACATTTTCCATTTTTAACCAGTTCAAAAACTTTGTATACTCTTCGTCATACCTATCTTTTGATTTTGCTGGTAACAAATCTGCTATGATTTCTTTTGCTCTTCTATTTATAGATTCTGATATATTATTAGCCATAATTACTAAATAACTAAACAATAATACGAGCAAAACAAACTTATGTAATGTATATAATGAAATGAATGAATTAAAATAATAAACAGCTGATTTTGCGGCCCTAGGACGAAATATTCATTTTCGGCCCTAGGGCGGCGAAGTGTAGCTTTCGCAAATTAGGTGTGTAAAACAGGTGATTACATCGTAGTATGGTGAAAATTAGAGTTACACCACTTGTGCTTTAAGGGGCTCATATATAGAGATTAACCTGGCGTCTACAACAGTTTTTTTACACTCGGTAGATTTGAACTTTGCACTCGATATGAAGCAATCACTTCACTTAACCATAATAATTTAATAATAATGAAGGCCTAACGAACCCCTCGGACGTTTCCCAATCGGCCCCGTGTTTATTAATTTTTCAGGGATTCGCTCACAACCGAGTTTCGCAATTTTATTCGCCGCGCTGCAATCACGGCTTATATTTACTCGTTATATTTAACGAAAAAACACTCAGTTCGTCGTTATATAAACTTCTAAATACACTTCACTACAAAAAAAATAAAATAAAATAATAATAAATAATTAGTCCTCTGAAGGATTGCTCACTGCAGCCCAAAAATGTCGCTACCTAGTAATTATTATTACTATTTTTTGAATTTCATATAGTCACTTATTTTTTTTATTTTGTATTAAAAAAATTCTAAATCGAATCTCGCTCTTTTTTAAATAAACAGAAATAGATTTTAAGTGATTTATTGTATTCAATGGTGGTTTCCAAAATACTGTTCAATAAAGTAAAAAAAAAATTATCTTACAAAAACATATTTAGCAAGTTATTTCACAATAAAAAAATTATCTAGAGGAATGCTTCAACTTGACCGCAACATAAATTAGCAAACAATTTCATTTTCCTAATGGTACATGACGCCACAGAATCTAAACATATATAGAAATGGATCATCTTAATCAAAAACAAGACTTTAATAAACGTAGTTTAACTTTTTGCTGCTTTGGTATTTAATTAATTTTTTAACGATAAAAAAAACATTATTTAACCATAATCTAACATTGTCAAAATAAAAGTTTGTTATCTTAATCTGCTCTGCGATAATTATTTTTTCTGAAATAACCATTCTATTTTCACATAAATAATATAATGTACGATTTTTAAGTATAAACATTGTTCATTGTTTGTATGTTTATGATTGTTGCTATGTCTATGTTTATGTTTATGTATATATTTTTATCTTAATTTACCTATTCTATTTATTGTATGTACGTGTACATGTATACTCTTGCGTTTGTATGCCTATTTATGGGTGGTATGGGTCTATGAATTTTCTAGGTATATTTTATTCATCTTCATTGTTTTCATTAATCACTAAATAATCTGGCTATAAGTATACTTAAAAGAAATAATTTATTGTTAAAATTACCACACCATTCTGATTGGTAAACCTATTCCTTTTAACCATTTCTATGATTCTTATATTCTATTATTATACTATTTACAATTCATGCACTTCCTTTTTCTTATTTTTAAATTTTGTTTACTTCCTTTATATTTTATTAGATATAATTTTTACTTTCACATACCTATATATGAAATATATAGTAAGTGGAAGTATTGCGATCGTGAAAAATTTCGACTTCCGGTTTTCAACGGAAATACACGTTTTGGGGTCCCCTGAGTCGAAATGACCAAGTCCCGCGAAATGGTCTGTGTGTGTGTGTGTGTGTGTGTCTGTGTGTCTGTGTGTCTGTGTGTGTGTGTGTGAACAGACTAGCTCAAAAACTATAAACCGTGCGATCCTGAAATTGGGTATTTAGTGTAAGTATATGCCCGCGATGTGACAGCATAAATTTCATCAAAATTACTTAAAGGGAGGGGGTAATTTACTTAATAATTTTTTAGGTTTTTTTCGATTTTCTCATAAACGGCTCTAACGATTTTGATTAAACTGAGTATTTGATTTATGTATATGCCCGAGATATGACTGTAAAAATTTCATCAAAATTGATTAACCGGAGGGGGGACTTTACTTAATAAATTTTGTAACATTTTCACGTGTTTTTTTTATTTACTCAAAAAAGGCTTTAACGATTTTGATCAAACTGGGTATTTGATGTATGCATAAGCCAAAGATGTGATAGCCAACATTTCACCAAAATTGACCAACCGGAGGGGGGACTTTAGTTAATAAATTTTGTATCAATTTCACGTGTTTTTTTATTTACTCAAAAACGGCTTTAAAGATTTTGATCAAACTGAGTATTTGATGTATGTATATGCCAAAGATGTGATAGCCAACATTTCATCAAAATTGGTCTAACGAAGGGGACCACAACAACGCATTAATTTCTAATCTAAATAAGTTGGTAAGTGAAAGTTGTGTGTTGCGCGCAAGCACCAGATTTTTCATTCTCATATTTGTATATCTATATATGTATGTATGTTCTATGTTATACATCTATTTCTACATGTGTATGTTATATGACAAACTGTTATGTTAATTGATTTTGTATATATGTAATTAAATTCGCGTTATGTCGTAAGATGGTACGCGTAGAAATAAAGTTACACGTTACAGGGATACTGTAATGAGAAAACAAGAAAGTATAAACATTTTTTAATGTTCACTTTTGCACTAAGTTTTCAAACTACAGAATTCCCAGTACAGAATTCCGAGTTAGAATGATGTAAGTTTTAGTGACATTGGTTATGAAACAAAATTATATATTTTTTTATCAAAAAAATCCTCATCAAAGAAGAATATTCTGTAATCTCATTACACCGAAAGGATTTATAGTACTTTACGATAAAAGTATATCGTACCTTTATTATGTTGCTTCTGCTTTCAAATGATAACGCGATAATAAATGAAGTATTTTACCATTATGTGATTTGGCGTGCTTGTTAAGGTTTTGTTGAAAATATCATTTCCCCTTCGCCTTGAGATATCGAGGGAATGAGGAAACAATTCAGTTATTTGTTTGACATTTACCGTCTAAAGCTCTTCATAAATTGTCTTCATCTGTTGTTCATCTTGTTGAAGTGCCGTTTACAATTTTCTTAAGTCTTCTGTTTTAAAACGATTGAAACCGGTTTTGTTATTCTAAAGTTTATTTCGAACAATCAATAAACTAAAGTGTCTGCTATTCTTTTTTTTTCAGCAGCAGAAAAAATTCATTTGATAAATAAGCTGGTTTCCTTTAAAATCATGAATCACCATTCTCCACCACATATGTACATTTACGAATTTAAATAAAATAAGCATTAGGATTGAAATCATTGGATTTTTTTCCATACAGTATTTTAATATTTTTAGTTTTTATTATATTTCTTATAAAAGCATCCAAATCAGTTAAGTTGTAGTGAGAACACAGACAAAAAATCTGGTGCGTGCTCGCAACACACAACTTTCACTTACCAACTTACTTAGATTAGAAATTAATGCGTTTTGTTAATTGCTACTTCTCAAATGAACAGAACGGCTTTAATTATGAACAATGGTCTGTCATTAAAGGCGTACTCCGCATTCTTTTTTTCTCATCTATATGTTTTCTTTATTTTTATCATATTTCATATTTAGCCATTTCTTATATTTAGGCGTAACGAGAGACAGTTAATTTCTCCATATAAACAAAAACAAAGGTACTATATAGGAAACAAAAAAACAAACAAACAAAAAAGACCCCTACCCCATTTAAGCCCCCTTAGAACATTTTAATAATGATAAAGCTTACTTGATATTAAAGAACACCTAATTTTCATTATACATGACGAATTTGATAAAAATCGTTGAAGCCGTTTTTGAGATCATCGAAAAAAAGGTAAAGATTGGAAAAAAATTATAAAATAAAGTGCCCCCTCCGTTTGACCAATTTTGATGAAATGTTGGCTATCACATCTTTGGCATATACATACAGCAAATACCCAGTTTGATTAAATCGTTAAAACCGTTTTTGAGTAAATAAAAAAACCCGTGAAAATGATACAAAATTTATTAAGTAAAGTCCCCCTCCGCTTGATAAATTTTGATGAAATTTTTACAGTAATATCTCGGGCATATTAATACATCAAATACTCAGTTTAATCAAAATCGTTAAAGCTGTTTTTGAGTAAATAAAAAAAACACCTGAAAATGATACAAAATTTATTAAGTAAATTTTACTTAATAATCAACCCCTCCGGTTGATCAATTTTGATGAATTTTGTACAGTCATATCTTGGGCATATTATTATATCAAATACTCAGTTTAATCAAAATCGTTAGAGCCGTTTTTCAGAAAATCGAAAAAAAAACGTAAAAAGTTATTAAATAAATTACCCCCTCCATTTGAGCAATTTTTGCTGTCACATCGCGGGCATATACATACACTAAGTACCCAATTTGGGGTTCGCACGGTTAATAGTTTTTGAGCTAGTCTGTTCACACACACACACACACACTCACACACACACACACACACACACACACACACACACACACACTCACAGACACACACACACACACACACACACACACACACACACACACACACACACACACACACACACACACACACACACACACACACACACACACACACACACACACACACGGACCATTTCGCGGGACTTGGTTAATTGTACTCAGGGGACCCCAAAACGTGTATTTCATTTGAAAACCGGAAGTCGAAATTTTTCACGATCGCAATACTTCCACTTACTAAGTATATATTTCATTTATAGGTAAGTGAAAGTAATAAAAAAGAACATATTAGGGACTGAATTATCGAGAATCGAAGAATGAACATATTGCGAAATAAACGTAAATTTTCGTTCAAAAATAATTAAAAAGTTAACTTTGTGTCTATAATTACTTGCCAATACTTGTTATACTTTTTAGGACTAACCAATCGTCATATTAAACAAGGAATATTCGATTGTGAGGTTGACTGTTGTCCATATAAATCAGCGTCACACAGTTTGACCTAAGAACCTTAATAAGCAAAAAAAAAAATATATATTTTAAAAAAACTGTGGCTTGTTTTAAAAGTTAATATATATGAGCCACGATTCCTTACAGGAAAGAGGTCCGTTTCTACTTCCTCAGGAGTAACCTGTGGTGTAGTGGTCATCATAGCAACCTACAATACTAAAGGTCGCGGGTTCGATTCCCGTGGTGGCCCTAGGATTTTTTAAAGGGAGTAAAAAATCCTTGGCTATGCCGTCCCTCGGATAGGATAGTCATCATAACATCATAAAATGGAGGTCTTGAGCCTTAGCGAGGTCAGGTATTCGTTAAGGATCCCTATCCTCATTATACCTGGATAGGTAAAAATCAGGAATCGCACTGTAGCATCGTTCGATTAGCCTCAGTGGCATAAAGGGATGTTAAAAAAAAAATTATTTCAACAGATATTGCAAGACATGGCTTATTTTTTTTCCAGTTTAAATTCATATTTATTTTTTCATTGTCTTTTTATTAGTTTAAAATAAACATATCATTAACATGTATTATTGCTTACCTAATCATGTGTTAATTAAAGCGATTACTTTTAAAGTAATAATCTCTTGATAAAAGGTAACTGTTCAAAGTAATCATTTAGTGATGAAAAGTAACGGGCACCCTTACTACCCCGATCCGCGATAGCTTTTTCTAAGCGCCATTTCGACACAGCCATTTTGGTTATTGCTTTTTGGTATCCATTTTGGTGACATGTTGGAGGCCTTCAATCTATCTTCCTGATCCTCTCCATCTGTCCTTGTCCACCGTCCTTTTCAGAATTCGACAAGATGAGAAAGTAGAGGAAAGGATATCCATTCTGTAACAGGATATCCTCATATCCTCGACAATTCTAGGCGATGCTTTCTAATCAATATGTACCGCCAGCTGTCATCGGTGTTGCAGCTTGTTATGCAAATGGTCACCTTGATATTAAATTTAGCATTAGGATTTTCTTTAATGAATGAAACTCATATATGTATATGTATATGAACTGTTTAAAGCCATAAAAAGTTTTAACAATAAGTTGATCATGTATAATAAGGAAAAGATATTTCTATATTTTTCATATGTAACAATTTTATGTATGGACAAATGGCGATGGAACCAAAAAATTGTACAATAGATAACCCCAGAAGATGGGCCAATATCCCGAAACGTTAACGGACAATTAAATATAAAATAACTCATGGAAGAGATTCCTTCATTCAATTCATTCAAGGAAAATCCTGAAACAAAGCACTCTTCCTCAATAAAGTGAAATATACAACCAGGCAGAAAATTAATTTAGCTTTTTGTTACGAAAAAAAGGAGGATTAAACCGAATTGTGGCGTGTTCGGATGCTGAATACAAACGATAAAAAAACAAAAACAATATATGATAAAAGAAAGGACCATCAAAAAATTCCCTGATCCACAGTTGATGGAATGGTGGAAACTGCTCTGATCCGACTTTGCGGATCATTTTTCATTTATATATATATATATATATATATATATATATATATGGCATATAAATTTATAAGTGGACTGTATAACTAAAATCATGAGTTAAATAATTTTCTAGCAATCAGCAGACTCCCGAAACATTAAAATTATTGAAAATTAGTTCGGGACAAACCCGCATGCGACTTCCACTGGCTGCACTCCTTCTACGTCTTTTTCGTAATCTGGATCGTCACTTCTTTGTTGTCCCTAAATTTTCAACAAACCCAATTGTTCGGGAGTTCTAGTAATATTTTAAGAAACCATTAAAAAAAAACTGGTGCTCAACTGAACATTAGCAAGTACAAAGACTGACTGGGGGATGTTTCTGTATGCCATATGGGATTATACAAAAGCAAAACAATTGACAATCAAAACATATGGCCCGACACAGCCGGACCAACCGTATTATTTATAATATTTAAATAAAATTAATCGCCTTGACACGACCTATATATATATATATATATATAGACGAGAGTACTTACAAAGTAAACAGAAATACGAGAAATTGGTCAATCAAAATTTGAATCTTGGAAAACTTTCACGATAAACTGTACAGCGTGGCCATACGATTTGCGGCAAACAAACTGAAACCTGTGACATTACTTCAAACTGTAATTAATAACGAGGGTCAATATACAACAGACACATGCGAAAATTTTGAATGATATGATACAAAATGACAGGTCTGATACTGACTGCCACGAACACCAAAGTTATGCGTGATAATATTAATATTCCTCCTAATCTACCGGCGACTTACCTCTTGAGGACGAAGAAATCACGGATGTAATTAAAAATTTGAATTTAAAAAAAACCACAGGTATTGACAAAGTTAGTCCTACAATAGTTTCAAAAATTTATGAATTTTTTCCTAAAGTATTAATTGAAATTTATAAACTTTTTTTTCAATAGAAAACAGTTTCCAGCGAACTGGAAGGAAGGTAGGCTAACGTTAATACCTAAAAGTGACGGAATATCGCTAAGACCAATTAGCATCCTTCCAGTTCTAGGAAAAATATTCGAAAAAGTTCTTAAAAACTGACTCATATATTTTCTATTGACTAATAACGTCCTTAACAAACGACAGTTCGCTTTTCTTCCTCAAACTGGTTCTGACGATGCTTTGCACGAACTGACCGAACCCATTACAACAATGGATAAATAAAGCAATTTACTGGTTGTTAGCCTTGACATCAAAGGTGCTTTTGACAGCGCATGGTGGCCGGCTATACTGACTAACTTGAAGAAGTATAACTTTCCACAAAATTTATACTTACTGATTAAAAATTATTTAGACAACAGATCCTTGACAATACAGACGAACTCTTACTCTATCAACAAAAAACTAACTATAGGTACTCCACAAGGATCATGCCTATCACCACTTTTATGGAATGTATTAATGAACACAATATTCGAAACTGACTTACCTCACGACACGACAATATTAGCATACGCTGACCCTATTTTAGTCTTAGTCCAACGAAAAAACATCAGTGAACTAGAAGCCGTTACGAATACAATACTTATTAGACTAGTACGATGGGCTAAGACTAACAAACTTCAATTTAATGGTAACAAGACGAAATATATAACTTTTTCTCGGAAAAGGACAATACCTGTACTTGACATTAAATTAAATTCTGTTGGACTAATAAAAACTGACGTGATTCGATATCTCGGCATACTATTCGACAGAAAACTGAACTGGAACAGTCATACTGACAACGTCTACAATCAGGGATTTCAGACAATCAACAGACTCGCAATTGCAGCAAGAGCAAGGTGGGGCCTCAGATCTGAGATGCTGAAAGTCATTTATGAAGCCGCTCTATTACCAAAAATTATCTATGGTAGTCATATTTGGCAATCTGCAGTAAGTCGGAAGAGAAACTTAGATAAGTTGAAAAGGTTACAGCGACTTACTCGTATTGCAATAAAAATATGCCAAGGCTTCAGTACCCTTTCTTATGAGGCCTCTATTCTTCTTGCTGGGTTGCTACCGATAAATTTAATTATAGACGAGGAGACAGAATTATACAGAATCAAAAAATTACATTCGAACTACAAACATATATTACACGACGACATAGATCTACTGCTTTCAACGAACAACTGGATACACCCTACATCATACGCACAGGTACAATCACAAGTGAACTCTGACTTGTCATCACAAGACACTAATAGAACAGACTTATACACAGACGGTAGCAAGGATGATGAAAAGGTTGGTTGCTCTTGGGTAGGAAAGGACAGGCTAGGAAAGGAAATGTATTGGAGTACCAATACTAACTTGCGCCCTGGTGCTTTAACAACCAAGTAGAAAAACTGGCTGTTTTGAAGGCCCTGGAACACATCCTTGCGAACCCATCTGACTTCAACTCACAAATAATCGTACATACTGACAACATGAACGTCCTACACTCACTTATTAACACAAACGTTCACGATCCACTGACAGAAACTATCAGAAATCACATTATTCAGCTACTGACGTACCAAAAATCTGCCACAGTAAAATGGGTAAAGGGGCATTCAGGTATAAAGGGCAACGAAAGAGCTGACCACTTAGCGAAAGAGGCGGCTAACAGCGATGAGTTGTTGCCCACTTATACCAAAGCACCTATATTATTATATATCGCTCATAAAAAAGCTGATTCTTAGGGAATCGGTGATTAAGTGGAACGATATGTGGAGAACATCTCCCAAATCACCCAGTTTATATAAATACATCCCACAAATTACACTTACTAACTTCAAACAACTACGCATTACTGAATACACATTGACACAATTTCTCACAGAACACGGAAAGACAAAACACTGTCTAAAACGTTTTAATATCATAGATACAGACACTTGTGACGAAGACGGACAAGTTCACAACTTCAGACACATACTTTACGATTGCAAACTATGTGACAGACAAAGATTTGAACTGATACGAAACATAATACTGAAACGCGGTAACTGGCCAGAAATTGAAGAAAAAATTGAAGTATGCCTCAAAAGGCATGGGACATGTATATAACAATAAATGGTCTCTTTATGGGGTTACCATAAAGGGAAAACAATAAAAAAAAAATAAATAAATAAAAAAAATATATATAAACGCCTCTAAATAAAGGAGAAAATGTTACCGCAGCTATTGAAAATATATCATAAAAATATCTGGACTTGACTCAGTTGACTAGAAGGCACTTAAAACAGGCATGGGCACGATAATATTATTTCACCCCTCGTGGGTATTACGTATGTACCCGTAATTCCCTTCGTCAGCAAACAATGCTCCCAGCAACCTCGCCGTTTAGTATTCACGTGTTCTGAATATGCAAGGAAGCCCAAATATTCACCCTCAAAATTATGTCTGTAATTAGCAAGGAGTAGAAGAAAAATAATCTTGTAAATGAAAATTAAATTGCCGTATGTTTGTTACCTCAAAACATAAAAAGTAGCGGCCATATTATTTTTTTTTTAATTTTACAACAATAAGCCGTTAAAAAAAACCAAAAGCATAGTGATATTAGCGCTTAACCAATTTAATAAATTTCAATATTTTGTTTTTAAATTATCTTTTGTAATTGTTTTGAATCCTTCTACTTTATATTTTCATAATATAAAAGACAAATTAAATTATATTGTACTTCAAAACCGACAGAAGTAAACACGACCCTGGAATCCTTACACAAGTCTAAACAGGAAAGAAACCGGCCGCAGTCTCCGACTACTACAACATTTACTAGATAAATGCTCCAAACTTCCAATTCACTGAACCAGGGGTGTAAATATGAAACCGAAATTCGCCAATGATAGGTGTTAGCAGTCAATATAATCTTCTAACTAATCCGTCAGTATTGTTATCTGCTTTTGCCTACATGTAATAAAGAGATCCAATTGATACCAACATCAGTTTCATTCTGTAACCGTGTTTTTAGTGGCTTTGAATTTGGATTTGAATTTGTTGGCGACTTTTGTGCCAACAAATCAAGATTTGCGGACAGCATTTATTTTCCGTTTCCTTCTGAAAAAAATTGGAGCATTATCACATAGGATGCTTGTTGAAGCTTACGGGGAGCATGCCCTAGGCAAATCTCAATGTTAATTTACTTATATCATATTAACTTATTGTATTGATATATATATATTATTAACATTGAATAAATAAATTTAAAAAAAAAACTTCAGTTGTCTCAAAATATCGTAAATGGTTTATTGCGTTACACCGACCATTATTAACAGTATTTCAGCCTATCCTATTCTTGATCACATGTTTTCTTACCGTTTTATCCGTTAATATCCCCAAGGGAAAAAAATCTGGTGCGTGCGCGCAACACACAACTTTCACTTACCAACTTACTTAGATTAGAACTTAATGCATTTTGTTAATTGCCACTTCTCAAATGAACAGAACATCTATAGGTAATAATAACGCATTGGTTTGTCATTAAAGGCGTACGGCGGATGCGTGAGCTCAAGGTGTTTTATGAGTTGACGGATTATTTTTCTTTTTTACTCCTGTATATGTTTACTTGATTTTCTTCATATATCATATTTAGCCATTTCTTATTTTTAGGTGTGATGACAGACAGTTAATTTCTCAATATAAACTAAAACAAAGGTACTTTATAGGAAAACAAAAAAGGCCCCTTCCCCATTTAAGCCCTCTCAGAACATTTTAATAATGATAAAGCTTACCTGGTAATAAATAACAACTAATTGTCATTAAACATAACGAATTTGATAAAAATCGTTAAAGCCGTTTTTGAGATCATCGATCAAAAAGGTAAAAATTAAAAAAAAATAATGAAATAAAGTGCCCCCTCCGTTTGACCAATTTTGATAAATGTTGACTATCACATCTTTGGCATATATATACATCAAATGCCAAGTTTGATCAAAATCGTTAAAACCGTTTTTGAGTAAATAAAAAAAACACGTGAAAATGATACAAAATTTATTAAGTAAAGTCCCCCCTCCGGTTGATCAATATTGATGAAATTTTTACAGTCATATCTCTGGCATTTAAATACATCAAATACCAAGTTTGATCAAAATCGTTAAAACCGTTTTTGAGTAAATAAAAAAAACACGTACAAAATTTAATAAGTAAAGTCCCCCCTCTGGTTGATCAATTTTGATGAAATTTTTACAGTCATATCTGGGGCATATAAATAGATCAAATACTAAGTTTAATCAAAATCGTTAGAGCCGTTTTTGAGAAAATCGAAAAAAACTTAAAAAGTTATTAAATAAAGTACCCCCTCCCTTTGAGCAAATTTGATGAAATTTTTGCTGTCACATCGCGGGCATATACATACTCTAAATACCCAATTTCAGGTTCGCACGGTTTATAGTTTTTGAGCTAGTCTGTTCACACACACACACACACACACACACACACACACACACACACAGACACACACACACACACAGACCATTTCGCGGGACTTGGTCATTTGGACTCAGAGGACCCCAAAACGTGTATTTCCGTTGAAAACCGGAAGTCGAAAATTTTCACGATCGCAATACTTCCACTTACTATATATTTCATATATAGGTAAGTGAAAGTAAAAAATCTGGTGCGTGCGCGCAACACACAACTTTCACTTACCAACTTACTTAGATTAGAAATTAATGCGTTGTTGTGGTCCCCTTCGTTAGACCAATTTTGATGAAATGTTGGCTATTACATCTTTGGCATATAAATACATCAAATACCCAGTTTGATCAAAATAGTTAAAGCCGTTTTTGAATAAAAAAAAACACACTTGAAAATGATACAAAATTAATTAAGTAAAGTCCCCCCTCCGGTTGGTCAATTTTGGTGAAATGTTGGCTATCACATCTTTGGCTTATACATACATCAAATACCAGGTTTGATCAAAATCGTGAAAGCCTTCTTTGAGTAAATAAAAAAAACACTTGAAAATGTTACAAAATTTATTAAGTAAAGTCCCCCCTCCGGTTAATCAATTTTGATGAAATGTTGGCTATCACATCTTCGGCATATACATACATCAAATACCCAGTTTGATCAAAATCTTTAAAGCCGTTTTTGAGTAAATAAAAAAACACGTGAAAATGATACAAAATTTATTAAGTAAAGTCCCCCCTCCGGTTGGTCAATTTTGGTGAAATGTTGGCTATCACATCTTTGGCTTATGCATATATTAAATACCCAGTTTGATCAAAATCGTTAAAGCCTTTTTTGAGTAAATAAAAAAAACACGTGAAAATGTTACAAAATTTATTAAGTAAAGTCCCCCCTCCGGTTAATCAATTTTGATGAAATTTTTACAGTCATATCTCGGGCATATAAATAGATCCAATACTCAGTTTAATCAAAATCGTTAGAGCCGTTTTTGAGAAAATCGAAAAAAACCTAAAAAGTTATTAAGTAAAGTACCCCCACCCTTTAAGTAATTTTGATGAAATTTATGCTGTCACATCGCGGGCATATACTTACACTAAATACCCAATTTAAGGATCGCATGGTTTATAGTTTTTGAGCTAGTCTGTTCACACACAGACACACAGACACACAGACACACAGACACACAGACACACGGACACACAGACACACACACAGACCATTTCGCGGGACTTGGTCATTTCGACTCAGGGGACCCCAAAACGTGTATTTCCGTTGAAAACCGGAAGTCGAAATTTTTCACGATCGCAATACTTCCACTTACTATATATTTCATATATAGGTAAGTGAAAGTAAAAAATCTGGTGCGTGCGCGCAACACACAACTTTCACTTACCAACTTACTTAGATAAGAAATTGACGTGTTTTGTTAAATATCATTTCCCAAAGTCACACATTTTTCTACATTCATATCTTATTTTTATTAATCGTTAAAGCCGTTTTTGAGTAAATAAAAAACCCCGTGAAAATGATACAAAATTTATTAAGTAAAGTCCCCCCTTCGGTTGATCAATTTTGATGAAATGTTGGCTATCACATATTTGGCATATACATACATCAAATACCCAGTTTGGTCACAATCGTGAAAGCCGTTTTTGAGTAAATAAAAAAGCACGTAAAAATGATACAAAATTTATTAAGTAAAGTGCCCCCTGCGGTTGATCAATTTTGATGAAATTTTTACAGACATATCTCGGGCATATAAATAGATCAAACACTAAGTTTAATCAAAATCGTTAGAGCCGTTTTTGAGAAAATCAAAAAAACACGTGAAAATGTTACAAAATTTATTAAGTAAAGTCCCCCCTCCGGTTAATCAATTTTGATGAAATTTTTACAGTCATATCTCGGGCATATAAATACATCAAATACCCTGTTTGATCAAAATCGTTAAAGCCGATTTAGAGTAAATAAAAAAAACACGTGAAAACGTTACAAAATTTATTAAGTAAAGTCCCCCCTCCGGTTAATCAATTTTGATGAAATTTTTACAGTCATATCTCGGGCATATAAATAGATGAAATACTCAGTTTAATCAAAATCGTTAGAGCCGTTTTTGAGAAAATCGAAAAAAACCTAAAAAGTTATTAAGTAAAGTATCCCCTCCCTTTAAGCAATTTTGATGAAATTTATGCTGTCACATCGCGGGCATATACCTACAGTAAATACCCAATTTCAGGATCGCACGGTTTATAGTTTTTGAGCTAGTCTGTTCACATACACACACACACACACACACACACACACACACACACACACACACACACACACACACACACACAGACACACACACACACACAGACCATTTCGCGGGACTTGGTTAAATGGACTCAGGGGACCCCAAAACGTGTATTTCCGTTGAAAACCGGTAGTCGAATTTTTTCACGATCGCAATACTTCCACTTACTATATATTTCATATATAGGTAAGTGAAAGTAAAAAAATCAGTGATCAGAAATACAAAACGTTCCTTTCTGTTTAACAGAGGAGTGTAAATATATCCTTATATATATAAAAATCTCGTGTCCCAATGTTTGTCTTTCTATTTCTCAGAAACTACTCAACCAATTTTAATGAAATTTGGCTCAATGTTTATAGTTTTGGCCGACTTAATAGATAGGATAGTTTTTAACTTGATTAGTTACCAAAATAATTCTTATATAGCGAATTATTGCAAATACAGTAGATCGTGTTTCGATTTATTAACATGGCGTCATATGTCGATTTTATAACGTTTTTGTTTATAAGCATGATCTTGTAATACAGGTTATCATTATTATAATTTTGTATTGTGTTATGTGAGTGCAGTTATTTGTTCCTATATTATTATTTTTCACAGACAAATAGTAATACAAATCTTTGTATTTATTGTTATAAATTCTTTAATTTTCATTAAAGAATAAATAAATTAAGAAAAGGTTACAATAAATTCTCAAAAGTGTAGGTAATTTTTCTTCCTTTTCCTTTTTTATCTGTATTACAATTAAGTTACTAGCTAAGAGCTGAAACGCTTTGCTGTGGCCCACCTTGATATCAACTTTTAGTAAAGTAAATACATTTTAATAATTAAAATTAGGCTATTATTTGAAATAATATTCTATGCATGTTGTAACAGCACCTACTGTCACAGGTGTAACCTAATAGAAACCTGACTTGGGGAGTCAGTGTTGCCAAAAAGTTGTGAAAATTAGTGAGTTGGCTACACTGCCGGTAACAAGACATGCAACCTCCCTGAGTGTGTTTTGATTAGGTGTTGTGGGATACTTTGTGATTTGCTTAAGAACTGCATAATTAAGACTTTAATAATATATTTTCAGTTGATTTATTTAACAGAAGTTTCTTTATTTTCATTATTCGTTTTGTTATTATAATTTAAATACAGTGTTTTTTTATTTTACCAAACCTTTTTATTATTTTCATCCTGTGCTCTAAAATGTGAAATTTAAAAAATGTCAGTGAAGATTTGTAATTCCTCCTTTATCAACAATAATTTAAAGTTGAGAAAATTTAATCCCAATCGAATAGAGGCTGTTACTTCCTGTTGGGCAGAGTTGTAATTATCTTTATATGTAAAATTTAAGAAATCTCAGCAAAGATTTTAATCCTTTCTTTAATTTAAAGTAGGCTATTATTGGGAATGATATTTCGTTGTTAATTTCACCAGAATACAATTTTTACTTATCTTTAAATGATTGTTGATTAAGAAAGGATTACAAATCACGGCATTTTTTAAATTTTACATATAATGATTATTACACCTCTACTGAACAGGAATAATTGTTATTTGGGTAACCGCAAGTTTCAGATTTATCCACCATAAATATGAGAGTACTACTGCAAAATGATTCATCGGCAGATATATTTTCTAAACAATCGTGTATATTGGAAACGGTGAAATAGAGCTGCATCGAAATTCAAAATTTATCAAATTACCAGAAAATTTCTGAACTGTTGTAGAGACGAAAAATGAACTGTCTACGAAATATAAAGTGTCTTTCCTGATATTTTGAACAATTATTTGGACTATCATTGGCTGGGTAGTCGTGCTATTTCGGCAGCAAAAAATGTTGATTTCGATGAATAAACTTCCAAAATCAATTGACAATGTTCTAGATGTAATCGAAGCCGTAAATTGTCCATCTGAATTTTTTAATTCCCTGGATATACACCCAAACAATCTCCAGTTAAAGATTGGCTCACCGTTCATTCTTCTTCGGAACTTAAATCCACCTCAATTGTGCAACGGTACACGTTTGGTCATTAAAAGGATCACAGGAAATGTTATTGAAGCAAAAATGTTGCCTGGAAGGTTTACAGGAGATATCGTCCTGTTGCCACCTATTCCCCTGGAACCGACAGAATTTTCAATAAAATTTAAAAGGCTTCAATATCCTATTCGTTTGGCTTTTGCCATGACCATAAACAAATCCCAAGGGCAAACAATGTCCACTTGGACTTTGAAAATCCGTGTTTTTCCCATGGGCAATGGCATAACTCACTTGGGAAATGGGCATCGCCTGCTCACGTGTGTGGAAACCATCAAATCTTTGGTTTGTGTTAAAAAAACAAAACAGGTTAATCGAAAACATTTTGAACAAATTAGTACTTGAATAAATAACAATTCTTAATTGTATTATGTAAAAACCTCTTTAAGAAGAGATTTCTTATCACTCAAATATATTACTAAATTAAAAGCTTCAACACACCACCCTCCTACCGAACACTTATTTGCCGAAGGGTCGGGAAATCGAGGTCTTTAAGAAATTGAGAAAAACGCCTATCAAAAGGATATATACGACGCGTTAACCAAGATTGGCATGACCCTGAGCAAAATTAAACCCGTTGTTAAACTAACAATACCAAGTTGAAGTAGTGTTAGGCCAATAATCAATAGATCAATGGCTGAGGTTACCAAAACTTACTTCAGTCATCCTTTTTAAAATCAGTGGAAAAATATAGCCATTTCGAGTTAGTTTATACTGATCCATCAAAAAAGGGCGATAGTGTTGGCAGCTCTGTGAGTCGTAAACACAATTAGCTCCTTTTTAATCAAACTACATTGAAATATGAGATGTAAAAAATAAAAACTTTAACTTTCCTATATTCTTTACCAAATACTTTTAAATGGTGTAATGCTCTATTCTCAATCACGTTGGATTTTGATTTGCTGAAAGGTTTTCATCTTTATCAATGAATATTGGTATCACTGTATTTGTTTAGAAATATTAGGATATAACTACTGAGCCACAGCAACGCGTCTGCTGGTATATATATAAAATTTAAAACCCCTCGCATGAAATTCATAGTTCCTCCCTATCAACAGTAATTTGAAGAAGGCCACTAGTTGGAATGATGTTTTTGGGCCAATTTCACGAAAATGCATTTATTGTTTTCCTTAAAAGTTGATTCTATATTAGGCTAGTGCAAAGCGTGGCCGGGTTTAGTGAGTAGTAAAATTTGGTTTCCACTTTGTTCCTATCTGAACTATGGGACGAATTTCATTTATAAAATTCAGGTATAGTATAAAATATCAAAGGATAACTTATGAAACAAGGAAGTGACTCACTTTTTTTTATTTTTTTATTGAGTTTTCACTAAAACCCAATGGGGGGAGTTTAAAAATAAAATAAATATTGTTTAGCCTAGAAACCGTTTTTAGTGGATTGAATTAATAATAAGTAATAATAATAAGATTGAAATAATAAGTGACTAAAGAATCATGATTATAATGGTAAATTTACTAATAATCATTTTAGTTATGATATCAAGAGGTAAAAGTCGATAAATCACCTAGATTAATATAATATTAATTTTCTACTTGACATGAAATGCCATACTTTTATACATTAGAGGAAAAGTTGTCGACTATTCTTGGAAAGCACCAATATCTTGGATGATAGGTTTAGAGTGTTAGCGATTGATAAACCAATCACTCCATCCTTTCAACGCCATGTCTATCTCAAAAAGATAGAAATAGATCCAAACAAGATTATTTAGGAGAGTAAATATAAAGTTTTAAAATTGGAATATAATTTATTTGATATATATATATTCAGCCTCTTGAAATTTTCATTATGCAGCATATCGCTTTAGATTAATACTCACTTTTTTTTTCTCTGTGTGAAGAAGAGAAATTTAATTTTTTTTTTTACATTTAAACTGATCCTTTCCTGATCCGGATTTACGACGTTTTGGTTAAAAGGTTCTTAGAAGATTTGGTTGTTTAACGTCACTTTATGCCAATTATGCTAATCGGATGATGCTACAGTGGGAGTCCTAAATTGTACCTATCCAGGTATAAATAGGATAGGGATCTTTAACGAGTATCTGACATCGCACAGGCACGGGACCTCCATTTTATGTCCCGTCCGAGGGACGGCAGCCCTAGAGAAGTTAATGGCTGTAGTCAATTCAAGAATGACACCCCAGATATGATTCCTTAAAGATGGATAAAAATCCTTAAAGATGGATAAAAAACATCAATGAACAATAAATTATAAAAGAATATGACAAATTTTATATGGAAATATAGTGTAGTATTTAGTCAGCTGATTTCTTTTATTTTGATAATCATACTCCATGTTTAAAGTCACCGTATATTCTTATCTAAGGATTAAAAGTCATTCAGAATCGATTGAGAAGGATTTCTTCGAATAAATCGAAGAGCCTGCTCTTGCTAGAGGAATTACTTTAATCATGTGAAGGGACTGAGTGAGGAGCTCTGCCTTCATTGGATTTAAATCCCGCTTCCTTTAAAAGGCTTTTTAGAAAAGCAGGGAATCGAAGAAAAAAAAAAGTTTCTCGTAACTTAAAATTTTATATTTAAATTTTAAATATTCAATGTACCTTTCTTAGGATTCCGAAACCAACTAAATAAATTTTAAACTTTTTATTTTAAGATTTCTATTCCGGAAAAGCTTGGATTAAAATGATTTATTATATAAAATGCTATTTGGGTTTTGTTTCTTTTACTACTACAGTTTTACCTAATTTAAACTTTTAAAAATTTAATATAATAAAATTTCATAAGTTTTTAATCTTTATCGTGTTGAGGGGAAGTGTGTCCTTTTATTTCGGGAACATGGAATTCTGCCGAACGTAAAAGAATTTTCAAAGGGACGTCAAGTGTGTATTCAATTCAAGTCCTTTATTCGGTAGAGCTGTTCTGAGAATGGCTGCAGGAAAACCGTTTGTATAAGGCAAAGGAAAGGTTTTGGCTGAGTAAGCTGTATATTAAATGATTGATTTTATTAAATAGAAAAGAAGATGGTTGCATCTCATATAGGTATCAATTTCGAGTCATGCATCCTGTTGTAATCATAATGACAAATCCTACAATGCCAGAATATAGTCACAGCAGTAATAGACTAGGCCTACTTTATCAACTTGTTTCTATGGTTATATTAATATTAACTAAAAATATTAATGGGGTCATCTGTGGTATAATGGTTAGCATGGCAACCTACAATAATAACGGTCGCGATTTCGAGTCCCGCGGTGGTCCTAAGATTTTTTAAAGTGAGTAATAAAGCCTTAGCTATGCCGTCCCTCGGATAGGTAGCCATCATACCATCACAAAATGGAGGTTTTGAGCCTTAGCGATGTCTGGTATTCGTTAAAGATCCCTATCCTGGATAGGAAAAATTTAGGAGTCCGATTAGCCTTAGTAGCATAACGTTGAAAAAAACAAACAATCTACGTGCAATACAATCTTATGTTAAATACCAGTGAATCTATTTTTTATAGATTACATTAGATAAAACTATTTTTATAAAAATCGCGGTTTAGTATTATGTAGTCATAAAACATTGAAATCGTAAAACAACATTAAGTCGTTAAACAAACACGACCCGACAATCTATTTACCTTCAAGTCTTCCGACATTCTAGGGTTAATTAAATAAAAATTACTAATAATTGATTACTAGTTAAATAATTAGCAGTAAATTGTTTTGTAAGTGAATGCTTCAACCAACATTATACAATATAAATGGCGCTTTTCCTCCCAGACTAAAAATAAACAACGTTACTTTTTTGTAATTTACAGGATATCACATTATTTGCATAGCAATGAGTTAAAAAAATCTGGTGCGATGCGCGCAACAAACAACTTTCACTTACGAACTTACTTAGATTAGAAATCGACGTGTTTTGATAATATGTAAACGCCATTCCTCAACTTCACACATTTTTCCACATTTACATATTTATATACTTATATTTGTATATCTCCATAAGTTATTGAGTATCTGTACAGGAAAATATGGTAGTTCACAGCACTTCACAATTCGAATCATATTATAAATAAATAAAAGTTTTTATTTTCATAATACGGTTTATAAAATTTTGCCTGTCACATATACATACATCAAATACCAAGTTAATCAAAATCCTTAAAGCCGTTTTTGAGTAAACAAAATGATAATGAGACAACCTTTATTAAGTAAAGTGCCCCCTCCGTTTAACCAATTTTGATGAAATTTCGGCTGTCGCATCACGGTTATATACATACATCAAATACCAAGTTTGATCAAAATTTTTAAAGCATTTTTTGAGAAAATCGAAAAAAACCTAAAAATTAGAGAAAATTCTTTAAATAAAGTACCCCCTCCATTTGACCAATATAGATGAAATTTTTGCTGTCACATCGCGGGCTTATAAATACACCAAATACCCAATTTCAGATCTGTGCGGTTTATAGTTTTTGAGCTAGTCTGATCACACACACACACATAGACCATTTTGCGGAACTTGGTTAATTGGACTCAGGGGACCCCAAAACGTGTGTTTCCGTTGAAAACCAGAAGTCGAAATATTTCACGATCGCATTACTTTCCTTACTATATATTTCATATATAGGTAAGTGAAAGTAAAAATAAATTACCAGACCTTTAATTAATTATTTAATTAAATGATTAAAATTCTATTCACGCTTTTGAAGCGAAGTTGTTACAAATCAGATAGAATATTTTTAGATAAAATTAAAAAAAGTCATTCAGTACATTTTTAAAAGAGCTAAACTTTTTCAAATGTATACAAAGTAAATTTTAAAAAAGGTGCCTTTACACCTTACGAACCTCACCTTCGAACAAGTTCTCCTTCGAACCTTGCCGTACCGACGAGAAGCGAATAGCCATTTATACTTCACGTGATGTTAAGCGAACCAATATGGCTGACGCACCCAAGGCTAGCTTATTGATAAAGAAAAAATCTCCATTATCAATATATTTTATATTATCTGAAAAATAAAAAAATAGGAGACGATTTACAACGTTTCACAAATTACACTAGTATCACAAACAACTCCAGAGGGCGGTGTTCGGAGGTAAAGTTAGTAGAGTGTAAAGGCATCTTAAAGGTGACTTCATACTGTGCAAACCTTGATCAGCCGGTTCCCAACACTGTTTGGCTAATCTAAATAAGACAAGAACCTGTACGCGTGTTTGTTCGGGGACAGCGCTTGTTTTAGGTTAGTTAATATAAGCATTAGAACTTCTTTTCGCCTTTTTTGACGTTGCTTTTATCCATAATAAGTTAGAGCAAAAGCCAGAACAGCCGCTAGTTCAAAGTCAGCCGTCTTGGTAATGAAAATTGTTGTATTGAGGTGCACAGGTGCGGTTAGATGTCATTGTTCGCTCGACTTCACTTTTCAGTGTAAGTTGCAGTTCGTAGTACGCCTTCTCGGCTAGGTTCGGAGGATTATCTGTCCGTACAGTATAAAGGCACCTTAAGATTCAAATGAATGAAAAATGTTCAGGAATGGACCATCTTTCAATCACAGAACATTTTCTTCATTTAAATAGCCTTCATTTCGATCTAAACAAGCGGATCTTCATTAGGTCAAAGGGATTTGTCTTTGAATAAAAATTTTATTTCGTATATCCATTTTATTGCAAAACGACGTAATCCAAAAGTACCTACGGTTCCTCGGACTATACTTGGATATGAGTATACGAACAACTGTCGCACTTTCTATAAAACCATAATGAAAACTGTTTGGACATTGGGAAAATAAATTTAGGGCACCACCAAACAGTCTATAACGGTATCTATATTCAAATCTGAACCACTTAGGTATCTCTTCTCTTTCTTGTTTCCAGTTACCCATTCAAAGAAGATTAACTTAATAATCAAGCATTGCCCGATAGATCTGCTCTAACGATGAGAGAGATAACTAACACATATGACATAAACATCACAATCAAGCTAAATCTAAAGCAGTATAAAAGGTACTACTACACCTATTCCCCTGCTGGGTTTGACAGCTGATAAGCACGCTGCTACCTGTTGGCCACCATGCCAACTACCATCCCCACCACCTTTCCCCTATTGCCCCTCCTGTTTGAAAAATAACCGCCTTGCCTCAGTATTACGTAATTTTTACGTCACACACTACCTCACCCCTTCTGAAAGGAACACATCGATTTTGTGCCAGTCGATATAATTATCTAACTTTTAAAATACCCGCGTCTCCCCTCTATTTCTCCGAATATTTCGAAGAATCAGTATTTCGAACTATATTCGGAGTTGCTGAATAATTCAAACCTATACCATAACCTTCTTTTTCATTAAACTTTCATTTTAAAAACCACTTCGATCAGAATTTTAATAATAAACCCTAGACATTCTTTGAACATGAACGATGGGAAAAAATCATATTAAGTAATGGTCAATGTATTGTACTTTATTAATGTAAATAATCGACTAAGTTTAATTTTACCTTGAAAAACCTAATACAAATAATCGACTGAGTTATAATTTCACCCTGAAAAACCTAATACATTTATTTGACAACCTAATAACATTTTTATTTCTCACAAAGGAGGCTTAGGATTTATACAAATTAGGCTTGGGGTTTATATGCAGCACTTAATTAAGAGTTAGCTTCTATGCTATGATATTTAACTCTTATTTATGCTATTGCTAGTTAATTAGTGGGCTTTATTAAAGATGGAAATGGTTGCTCTCAAATAAATTATTATTTAATTTAGCTTATTTTACAGCAACCTGGACCATCCTCTGCTTAAACTGTGTTTTCTTTTTTTCTCTGCTTGTAATTCAACGATCAACAACCAACACCTCAACTCTTATTTACATTACTTTTTTGGTTCCTGCAGGATGACAGTTTAAAATAAGAAAAACAATTTTAATTCATAAAACAGCAATGAGACCATGAGCATCATTGATGACAAAATTTCCAGAATGAAAATGGCCTTCGGTTGAGGCATCATATCAATAAACACTGCCCATATTTCTATGAGCTTCTCCATACTGGAACATACCACTTACCTTTTTTAAAATAATACAACAAAATATGGCAAAAAAGACTGATATTTTCTTCCATACTCACAGTGCAATAGCGAACACAGTAATAGGGTAGTTTCACAAAATCTTAAGAGAACATAAAGGACTACTACCTAGGAGGAAGAAATAGGTACTCTGTTGGTACCCAGTTTTAATAAAAATCAGTTAACACAATAAAAAGAAATTTACAGCTTAAATATAAAGAGAAAGAGAGGATTTTTGATGCATTTTGTGAAAACACCCAATTATTGTGTTCGCTATTGCACTGTGAGTATGGAAGAAAATATCAGTCCTTGTCGCCATATTTTGTTGTATTATTTTAAAAATGGTAAGCATACTGGAGAAGCTCATAGAAAAGTTTGCAATGTTTGAGGATACAATGCCTTAACCGTCAAAATGCCTGTCAAAATTGGTATGCCAAATTTCATTCAGGAAATTTTGCTATCAATCATGCTCCACAGTCTTGTCGCCCTTTAATGAATCAAAATTGCTTTTGTTATTTTAAACTGTCATTCTGCAGGAGCCAAAGAAGGAATGTAAATTTTTTTTTGAGGTGTTGTTGTTTGATCCTTGAATTACAAGCAGAGAAAAAAAATAAAAGGATGGTCCAGGTTGCAGTAAAATATAATAAGCTTAATTAAATAAATTATTATTTATTTAATTTAGCTTATTTAACCACAACCCTATCCATCTTTTGCCAATTATTATTACTCTTTTAAATGTACTCCATATTAACCCCGAAAATCTACTGGGTCTCCTTTTTGAGAAATAAAGGTAGTATTGAATTGGCAAATGAGTCCGTTCAGTTTTTCAGGGTAAAAGAAAACTCAATCTATTATTTACATAATTAAATTTACTATACATTGACCATTATTTAAAAAGAATTTTTTAAGAATCTTTCCACTAACTCATATGCCATATACATAGCAGGTGTGATTTTTATTGTTAAAAAACTTATCCAAACTGTTAAAATTAAAAACAGTTGTTAAAAAACTGTTAAAACTTTTGAAGTTTTAATGTATTGAAAAAAGTATATACATCATAAAGGAAGATGGTTTTTTCACTGTTTGTAAAAAATTGGAATAATAAAGACAAAAAAAAAAAATCATATTTATGAAAAAATGCTCATACTAATAAATGAAGCTTTATTTCAGGCATGTTATTATTTCTTTATAGAAAAGAAACTGAAAAAGAAATATTTAAAAAAAAAAAACTGGTAATTTTTCTATTGTTATTTTCTTAAAATAAGTTAGCCACCGAATATTTTAAGTAATTTTTTTTATTTTATTTATTTATTGGCTTATAAGACAGCTTAGCCATGGAGTCTGGCCCAATCAATGTTAGTAGAGTTAGTAAACAGGCTTGAATAAAATTAAAGCAAACCAAAAAATTAAACAAATAAACCAATAGGCGCTGTATAAGAAGAAGATAAGAGAAATACTGTAATATAAAAAAAAAGAAATTACTGACTAACATAATCAGGATTAAACTAAATTTAACTATAGATCAACTAACAAAATAAACTGAAAAATTGAAATTTTTTTATATAACTACCACCATTTATATAAAATAAAATATTGCCAAATTCTCTTAAATATAAATTTCTTTTAGTTGATGCAATGCACTTGTTGCCATTTTATGCAATGCACTTGTTGCCGAATATTTTAAGTAATAAATTTTAATTTTTAAAATTAACCAGATGAAAAAATAATAAACATAAGCAAATAGCGAAAACTATTTCTTAATGAAAGGAATACCCTTCCTCTTCGTTCCAATTAATGCATACTGTTCTTACAAAATCATTTCTCTAGTTCGACCCTTCTCGTTGACAACACTGAATACAATTTTAGATTTCAGCGAAATACAAGACAGCTTTATGTTTGCTCTGTGTCCAGCCATTTCAATTGGTTCAAGGAAAACAGGCTACAATAACAGTCCTGTATACCGAAACTTTGCCCAAATGACATTTCAGGTTAAAATATCTCAGTGCAAGTCAATTCTACGGCAATAACATTATTCTTATGAATACCCCAGTCTAAATGCTAAACACAAATTATATGTAAAAACAATAGTAATAAGGAAAAATAAATACGTCACCAACGATGTGGTGGTATAAACGCTATCAAGGCATCTGGTTTTAGCCACCAGTCCGAAAGAGTGGGTGGCGCTACGTTATTTTCCGAAAAAAACGAAACCAATAATACATAAATAAAAAGAGAAAAGACTTAAAGTATCTTACCAGTGCTTACTTAGGTGAAGAAATAAAATAATGTAAAATATGAGAAAACCTAGAAAAGGGTTATAAAATGATGAAAAATAAAAGAGCAACTATAAAAGGTGATGAAATAATAATGATAGTAATTTTTAACAATAAAAAACAATTTATATGTAAGCAGGAGATTCGATCCAAACCTCAAGTCAGTGACGGAACCACTAGGCCACCGACAACTGTTAGTAAATGTTCGATTTATTTGATTGGTAACGACTAATGTTACAAGTCGCAATAGGAGAAATAAACAATAAATAAGAATAGGGTCCATGCAATAACAGATCACAAAGACACAAAAATAGAATGGAATTACAATTTATTGAAACAAATGAAATTAATAAAAAAAAACTTCTTAACTCCATTAGTATGTAAAACCTATAAATAAAATTAAACTTTTTGAACTCTTAACAAATATACAGGTAACTAAGTTTACTAAGAAAAGAAATGTCTTTACATAAACTTGACTTAAAAGTAAAACAAACCAAAAAAAAAAAATCTGCCTTAAACACTTAAGGTTTTTTTCCCTACACTTCCACCTTCACGATATATTTTTTTTCCCTTTTTCCACACTGATCTCCCCGCACCAACACACAACCTACTTGCTTTGTTGTTTGCGTGGCTCCAAGTCTCAGGATGTGTTTAGACACCCCCTTTCGGGCATTCGTCGTCCGTTCTTCCACTATTTTTCTATCGACATTAACACTGCGAACACTATTCTTTTCTTATTGGGGTACGTGAAATCCACCGAAGCGTGTTCCCTTGAAGTCGGTTCAGACTTCTTCGTCGAAAAGACCTTCCTCTTTTTTTCCTAGGTCGTCCAGCGCCCCTAGCGGCTAGACAGTAAAGCTTGAACTAATGATTTAAATAAAAGAAAATTCTTACCCCTTTTTTTTTAGTTTCTATTACTTAACAATTTTGTATAAAAAAATATATAATTAATTTTTAAGTATAATAATTTTAATATTATAAATATTATATTTTTTATTCCTATTGTGTCTTATGCATTTTAGTCTATGTATATCTATTTCTACCTACTCTCCGGCCCCTCATTCGCCTCAACTAATCAATTCTTTTTTTTTTTTTTTCATCACTTTCACCAATCCATCATCTACCTACTTATGTTACACCGTGACTAGCGTAGCAGCCCTTAGGCCTGAATTGCACCTAGTGAGCAAAGTCAGTACTGGGTCTAGTAGCAGGCGAGTCATTTCGGCGAGACAGTGGCAGATAGGAGGCTGTTCCGTCGAGTAAATACCCCCCACAACTCTACTCGGCACATCGCTCGGACCGTGTGATCAGTCAAAATGAACTAAACACAGTAGTGCTAGATATCCACAGTGTTGTTTATTAACTTCAAAATGACTAAATGGAGCTCTGAAACAACAATTAGATTTATACAAGAGTATAAATCACACGAATGCCTCTGGAATCGGCAACCTTTAAAAACAAACAAATTCATGATACTGCTTATATCAAGTTAGTAGAGGCGATCAATTTACCTGACTTTGGTGTACCAGAGGTATAAAATAAAATTAAAACTTGTGGTCAACATACAACCAAGAAAACAATTCAAGATTTTTAAAAATCTGGTTGTGGATTATCTTCAGTTTACGAATCCAGTTTAAAATGGCTCCAGGAATTGGAACCTACCATGAGAGAAAAACATACAAAATTATTTTAAATATTTCACCAATATTTTTACTTTCACTTACCTATATATGAAATATATAGTAAGTGGAAGTATTGCGATCGTGAAAAATTTTGACTTCCGGTTTTCAACGGAAATACACGTTTTGGGGTCCCCTGAGTCCAAATAACCAAGTCCCGCGAAATGGTCTGTGTGTGTGTGTGTGTGTGTGAGTGTGTGAACAGACTAGCTCAAAAACTATAAACCGTGCGAACCTGAAATTGGGTATTTAGTGTAGGTATATGCCCGCGATGTGACAGCAAAAATTTCATCAAAATTCCTCAAAGGGAGGGGGTACTTTATGTAATAACTTTTTATGTTTTTTTCGATTTTCTCAAAACCGGCTCTAACGATTTTGATTAAACTGAGTATTTGAAGTATTAATATGCCCGAGATATGACTGTAAAAATTTCATCTAAATTGATCAACTGCAGGGGAGAATTTACTTAATAAATTTTGTATCATTTTCACGTGTTTTTTTTTATTTACTCAAGAATGGCTTTCACGATTGTGATCAAACTTGGTATGTATAGATGTATGTATATACCAAAGATGTGACAGCCAACATTTCATCAAAATTGGTCAAACAGAGGGGGCACTTTATTTCATAACTTTTTTTCCAATTTATAGCTTTCTTTAAATTATCTCAAAAACGGCTTTAATGATTTTGATCAAATTCGCCATGTTCAATGAAAATAAGGTGTTCTTTAACATCAGGTAAGCTTTATCGTTATTAAAATGTTCTGAGGGGGCTTAAATAGGGAAGGGGCCTTTTTTGTTTTCCTGTAAAGTACCCTTGTTTTTGTTTATATGGAAAAATTAACTGTCTCTCATTACGCCTAAAAATAAGAAATGGTTAAATATGAAATGTGAAAAAAATCAAGTAAACGTATATAGGAGAAAAAAAGAAAAATATTCCGTCAACTCATAAAATACGTTGAGCACACGCATGCGGCGGAGTATGCCTTAATGAGAGACCATTGTTCATAATTAAAGCCGTTCTGTTCATTTAATGGAAATTATTTGTTTCATATTTGACTGACCCGCTGCCTCCTCCACGTGTAATCACCCCAATACTCAATATTTTGCTCGGCCGAGTGACAGAGCGAGGTACTCGGCCCAGCTACTCGGTAGGGTTAATTCAGGCTTTTGTGGGGGTTATTGGGTTTGGTAACCAAAATAATGGGTTCGCAGCCCGGCAGGTGATTTTTAGGAGTGAAAAATCCTTGGTTATTCCGTCCTTCTTAAGGTATATAAAGTGGAGGTCCTGTATCCTGTATCCTATGGAGCCTGTGCGATATCAGGTACACTTAAATACTCTTCTACGGTGGGTTATTTTGGTTTCTTTTTTTAGTTATATTATAGGCCTTACTCCTGAGAATCGTCTCTTTCTTTTCCATAAGGTATTCGTGGTATTATGGGGAACAATGAATAACTTAATGAATTTAAATGAATATTTTGATTATCATTCTTAATTAACAATTAAAATACTGTAACACGACTGTGAGTTAGCAAATATTTATTCAACAAAAGTATACAATTATCAATGCCACGCGAATTATAACAACATTAATATTCAAGCAGGTTACAAAAATTATAACGTTATAGCACACAAATCATATCGCTTGAGCTTCACAGTCAAAACCAAGGTTTGAAATTAACTCTTATTTTCTCGGAAAGAGAATAAAAGTCAAATCAGGACTTTTATATTTCTAATAAATAAATAAAAATCACATCATGACTTTTATATTTCGGGCCAGAAAATAAAAGTCCTGATATGATCTTTATCCCAATGATAGCTAATATAAAAGTCAAAGCTTGATTTTAAAAATTTAAGGATGAATTTATTAGCTTTTTTTCGGATTTCTCCATATTGGTGTACATTATTGGGTTAACCGTTTTTATGGAAACCTTATTGAAATGTGAAATATTGAAGCTTCAGTTTCCTTAATAAGTAAGCTGAAATTTATTTTCAACAACTTCATATTCTTATATGAATTATTAAAAACTGATTGTTTACTTTAGAATGCTATTACTTTTGTATTAGCATATTAATTATTGAAAAATCTTAGTGTTTTGACATTTTAAAAAGAATTGGTCTAATAGTGTGTATTATGATTCTGTTATTTATTTTTCATTTTTATATAATAATAAATAAAAGTTGTCTATCAATTTATTTCTGTTCTTTTCACATTTCTCTTACCACTCTTCCAAAAACTTGTTATACCAAACTTATCTAATTTCAACAAATTCCATGAAAGCCTTTTCATGTAAAATAGGCATAGATAAATAAATAAACTTTAAAAATGTTAAACTGGTACTATTAAAATTACATTTAATTTTCTCAAATTGGATTCAGTCTATATTTCATATCAAGATTTTGTTTTGTCAATGAGTAATTGAGTGAAACTATCTTTACTATCAATAATTAAGATTATATTGCTCATTACAGTACTACTTGCAAAAAAAAAATGAATTCACTTAATTTTTTTTTAGATGTTTATTTCACCAAGTAATCAAATATTTACAATTACAGCTCTACTGGCTACTGAAACATAATTAATGTTAGAAGTGTAGAAATGGAAAAGATTCAAAAGCATGTGCATCAAAATGTTTGTGATTAAAGTTGTACACTTAAGTAATACTATCAATATACTAAATAAGTATGCATTAATTGAAAATAATACATCTTTTGTTTTGAACTATTTAATTAGAAGATAAAAGATTCGACCACGGCAGGTCCTCCTGGGTTCGATTCCCGGCCGTGGTCGAATCTTTTATCTTCTAATTAAATAGTTTAAAAATTATATCTTAATTGTATAACCAACGACCATGAATAAATAACATCTTTTGTTTTGATTTTGCTTATATGGAGAAATTATCTGTCTCTCATTGTGCCTGGTAATAAGAATGGCTACATATGAAAGCATTTGATAAATATATAAAGAAGAAAAAAAGAAAAATATTTCACCAAGATTAAAATTTTTATTTCCATTAAAAAGTGCAATAATATTTCACCTTTGTTGTTTATACCTCATATAAATAAAGTAAAAATTCCAAAAAGTCGTTTGTTCTTAATAAACGGTTCTTTTTTAATAAGTATTTAAGTCCTGATATTTGTTTTCTGTTTTTATTTCTATTATTAAATAGTTAAGGAGAGGCTAAAGGTAGCTAATCACCTACCTTAGCACTAAGGAAGGAAAAAAGATCAAATTTATAGGAACACCTTAGGATCTAAGGCGTCCTTAAGATAGAAAAGGTAAAGGAACGTTTATAAAATGAAAATTGTGTTAAGGTTAGCTAAAGGTGTGCATTTTAAGGAAGCCTTTAAGTAAGGCGTTCCTTAGGATCTTTCATAAATACGGCCGTAAGACTGTTCAGTCAATCGATCCTTAAATATAGTTGTAAGGAGGGTTTAGAATGTCTGAATGAATGTAAGAATCTCGTGGAAGCGGGTGGAACGGCAAAGATGGAGCTCGAACAATCTAGATCCAAACGGTTCGCTCCAACGGATAGTTCGTTCCCACAAACGGTCTGGGATTTTAAATCTTTATCTTTTTCTTTTTACTTAACGATTTGACGTTACAATGCTATTGAATTATCTATTTAGGTTATCTATGACATTGATGTTTACAATGGTATTTTACTTACACTAGTACTTTTTAATGTCTGTTTTCATAAATGCATTTCTTTAAAGGAAACTTGGGTTCATCAATTTTTCTTATCTTCTTTTCTATCCAATACACCTGACATAGTGACTTGATGGGCTTAAGCTTAAGTAGCTCTTGAAGCAACTCCTATCCTGATCACACCTGGATAGGCAGAATTCATTATGTACCAATGTAGCATCCTCCGATTAGGAATCCTTAGCATAATTAAAGTGACGTTAAATAAATAATTAAACTCAAAAACAAATACACTATTGCCATGTGGCTTTCGGACGTGACCTTTTTGGAGCAGTTTAATGAGGTCTCAGAAGTTGATTGATAATAATTTTCCTCCTTTTTGAGCTAGTGAAGTGGAAAGCTGGGATTTAATAAAGCTAATTAGGCCCTTTTTAACTAAAATTGACGCGGAAGGGAGTTCGCTAATATCACGCTGAATTAATTGGGCTGTAGAAATCGGCGACGCTGAGGGAGGACATTATTGCCATAAACATTGAGGCTTTCTTTACTCACTAAGCTTACCCCTTTCTATCATAAGGATAAAAATAATAGTAATTTAAAAAAAAATGTCAATCCAGACAACCATAAGGAAATAACAAAATGATCCAGATGATATCCGTCTCATTGATTTCAAATTAGTTAATTTAAACATTAAAGGGGTTGGGGGCAGATAAAGTTACACCACAAAGATAACGTTCAGAAATAATTATAAATCCAATAATCACAATTATAATATCACACGTCGGCAAGAAGATGGATCTCAAGATATATATTCATTTTGAGGTATTCATGCCTTTGGAATCAGAATGACATACAATACCAGAACATAATATTGTAGTATTAAGTGGCAATAGTATTGTAACACTTACCTGGGTTAAACAAATTTTATTCAAAGAAAATAACAATTTTCTATAACACACAAATTATGAAAGCACAAATATTTAAACAGGTTACAAAGATTATCGGTATTACTTCGGATGAGGAGCTCCAAGATGGCGGCCGGCGTGAGTAAACAACAAGGTATTCCGATCACGCCCTACACGATATCCACGATTCAGTTCGGGTTAACCGAGAGTTCCCGAGCAGATGTAGTCCAAATAACCAAGTTCCTCGCTTCAATAAGGGCGGATTCACACTATCGCTCCGCTCCCGCTCCACTCCCGGTCCGCTCAAATATTCTAAAGAGAAATAGACAGAGAATTCCACTATCGGCACCGCTCCACTCCCGGTCCGCTCTCGCTCTACCCCATTCACACTAGCGCTCCGCTCCCGCTCCGCTCCAGGTCCGGTCTCACTGGCAAAATATTCTACAGAGGAATAGAGAGAGGTTAATCACAATATTGGCACAGGTCCGGCCTCGCTCCGCTCCCGCTCCACTCTCGCTCCACTCTCGCTCCACTCCCGCTCCACTCTCGCTCCACTCTCGCTCCACTCTCGCTCCACTCCCGCTCCACTCTCCTAAAGTCTTTTCATATTCACATTATATAATTTTACTCCGTTCACGATTGAAGCCATTAATAATCGAAGCCGTCTGTATTTGGATTTTAATTAATAATTAACTTTCAGTTATTAAAGTATTTATTTATTCATCAATTTTACGGCCAAAAAAGTTCAAATTTAAAAAAAAATATATATATATATATATATATATATATATATATATATATATATATATATATATATAATTATAATTAATTTAATTAATGGTGAAGAAATAATTTAAATTTTTTTTCCGAATGTATTAGAATACGCTTGAAATGATTAAAAAAAAAAAATCACCAACAATACGCGCGGTTTTTCGACGTGAAAAATTCATGTTATGTTTGAGATATATTTTGCTATGAATTAATGTACTCGTAAAAAATGGTCACCGATTTATTTATTGACTACATACTCATTGCTATTATAAAATAACGTTTAATTTGAAACGAATAAAAATGCAGTATATTATGAAAAATGTCAGATCATTAACAAAAAAATATATTAAAGCAAAAAATAATTAAAATATTAATCAGGAAAAGAAGAGAACACAATCGGTAAATTTGTAGCATTTGCCGATTTCAACTTGAAATTTTCAAGCGTATTCGAATACATTCCGAAAAAAATTTAAATTATTTCTTCACCATTAATTAAATTAATTTATAATTATTATTATTAATTATCATTGTGTTGCAATATATTCTTTTTATTATATGTTTTGATATTATCTTCTTCATCAAGAAAAGTACACTTACCAGCTATTTCTACAAACGAAAAATTGATTTTTTTTTTGGCCGTAAAATTGAAGAATAAATTAATACTTAAATAACTGAAAGTTAATCATTAATTAAAATCCGAATACAGACAACTTCGATTATTAATGGCTTTAATAGCTTAAACCTTTCAAAATTGAACGGTGTAAAATTATATAGTGTGAATATGGTAAGACATTAGGAGAGCGGACCGGGAGTGGAGCGGGAGCGGAGCGCTAGTGTGAATGGGGTAGAGCGAGAGTGGACCGGGAGCGGAGCGAGAGTGGAGCGGATAGTGTGAATAGGCCCTAAGGGGAACAACCAACGTAATGAACAAATGAATGTTTCTTTAATATAATTAAAATACTACAATAGATATGAGTAGAAGTATTATTTCAATATATAAATATTTCCTGAGATGTTGCATACAATTTCAAATTTTAAACTAAACAGACCATTTAACCAATAAATTTAATAGTTTGTTTTGTAAATATATGTTTGTTGGTTTTTTAAAAATATGTTATTGTCCTGTTTAAATGATTAAATGTGTTCAAGTTAAATGCACGTATAAATGGAAATTTTATCTATTAAAATCAATTTAATTATAATTATCGCCTAACGGTATTATAATCCACTAAATAGAATTAATTTAATTAAGTACGTTCCAACTAGCAATAATCGCACTTCAGTAGACCTTTATTGGTTACGACATTGCCTCTGCGCAATGTTAATTTAATTAAATTTCTATATTTGTTAATGTTATTCTGCCCTAACCCACATATATATCAATAATTTTTCGATCAATACTTCCAAGTTTTGACGAGCTGTTGGAAATTCGTTACATAAATATGCCATTTGGATATCGGTACAGACTGTAGCTGTATCAGACCTAACCTAATAAAAGTAAACAACGAATGAATTCCCCTCCAAAAATGTGGATAAAGCCGACATCGGATCTCGGGAACTCTAGGTTAACCCGAACTGAATCGTGGATATCGTGTAGGAATACCTTGATGTTTACTCACACCGGCCGCCATTTTGGAGCTGCTCATCCGAAGAAATACCAGATTATCTCTTTGTAACACAGAGATAACCAAATGATTTGAACTTTACTACAAAAGACTAACGCTCCAGTCTTTCGCTCTTTATATTTAGTCGTAAGAGGACTGGGGTAGAATGTTCTGGCCCGGCGTAGATGATATTCGAACATCACAATCACAAACATGTACTATGAAAGTTTGTTCCAGCTGTTAGTACATTCCAACAATACGAATAGGGCCATTCTAAACCATTTTGTCTTTTGTTTTTGTTTAATGTTACAGTTTTAAGTTAGTAAGAAACATGACAATATTAAGTATAATAGTACTATATATAATAGTACTATTACCGTTCGTGTGATTTACCATATTCCTTAATGGAGGGGTTGATTGTGTATAACGCTAATAGAGGGCTACTTTTGAGTTACATTTAGTATCAGTGGTACTAACTGCCTTGATGGTAGCCTATTTTCCCGACTCCCTCTTTGTAGGTACATAGTAAAACATAGAATAGGCCAATATGGAACTATTATGGACCAAACTTCACATGATAATCCAAAAATAGATCGTTATCCGTGATTATAGATACAGTTTTGTTTTTAGTTGTAGCCATGCTCTTGCGACGTGCGATATTGTTAAAATACAAAATTTACCCTACTGCATCTACTTCGAGCGATAATTTTGGTCATCCTGTTAAACGATCCGAGGACTGAAGTGCCGGAGGAAAATTGAATAAAGCTAGATTAACGAAGCACTGAAGAATTAGCGTTTACAGAAGAAGTATGCGTTCAGAAGTCGGAGAAGCTTGGTATTGCAAATTTTTTTGTAGAAATATTTCAATCTCGGTCCGAAACTACAACACAATTACAAAAAAAAAAAAAGCTTGATTTATTGATAAGTAGTTAAATATATGCGTCAATTTAACGATGAGGCCCTTGCTTTTATAATAGAATTTAAATTCAAAAAGAGATGATTCATATCTTTGCTTCTAAAGTTACCAACTAACGTTAGATTTTTCAGCGGGTGTGTAATGGTAAAATTAGTAACAGCAAATATAAAAAAAAGAGTTTGAAGATAGCAGCGCGGTTGATGATTATTTTCCTTCTCGTCTGTTCCTGTTAAATTAAGTGCTTAAAAATGGAAGAAATTTTAGTCCGGAACAATTCCAACAGAAATTTAAGGAAGAAATGAGTCTAATAATTGATCGGCCGAAATCTAGTTTTAGGAATCCTAATGATGGGAATACCGCAATACGGGTTTTCAAAAATCGTGGCCATAGAGCAGTCCTACCCGAGTTAAATGTGATCGATGTGGATGATTTCACTACATATGTTGGAGAGACCAGAAAATGATATCTAAATTTATATTCATTATTAACTTAACCATCATTGTGGGTAACCACCTATTTTTTAAATCATTTTAAATAATTTATATTTGTAGTACTATTGCCGTCTACTATCCCTAAGCTGCTTGTTCAGAGCACCCAAATCATCAATAACTGCATTCTGCGTATTGAATGCTCAGAACAAGAGCAAGAGGCTTGAAACTAGGACTTAAGAGTTCGACAATTGTTTACTCGTTTTCACCTACAGCTAATTAATACAGATTATACTAGTTATTCAGGTTTAGTCTCAACTCTATTTTGAACATCGGACACATTATTTAACTCTTAAAGCAAAAAATAAATAAAAAAAACCTTGTTATAAACCTCTATTTCAGACACTATTGCAGTTGACCATTTGAAAGGTCTAGGAAGTAATAATTCGTGCATCTCATCCACCGATGATTCTTCTGGATAAGATGAAGATTCTTAGATAAAAAAAACATGGACTGATAATGAGTCGAATATAAGCAATTAGCAAAAATATACCATGCGCAATGTTATATATTGCTTCCAGTATTAGGCTTTACAAAAACCATACCTGTATTATTTCCGGTTATGTCAAATACTCTATTTTCTTAATCTTTGTTACCTGTGTGATGTTTTTTACCTCATTGAGACTCAATTTTTTAATTAGATCAAGATGCCATGACTATTTAAGTGAATCAGATTTTTTTCTTGCTAGTGTGGTCATTCGTCCCACTGTGCGCCGTTATTCTTTTCTCAGCATGAAAAAATAATTTAAATTTTTTTTTCTAGCCATAAAGGTCTAACATATTTTTGTCCTGACTTATATCACTCCTATAAGATGGTCAACACAAACAATAAAAGAATAAATAAAATACTTTGTTGAAGTAAAACAATGTTGTCAAGGACTTCGATTTTTATGATTTTTTACTTTACTTGAATGAATCATAAAAGCATCATTAAAACTCTCCTAAATTTCGAGGTAACTTTAGGGTTACTCGAAGGCGAACAGTAATTTTAAAATTAACTTTTTCTCTTCGATCAAAATTAAGCTCGTTTGAGTTTATTTAGTTCCATCGAGTCAGTTGAGATAAATAAAAACATTTGGCCAGTAAAAACCTTTTCTTTCATCCACCCACATTTTGATATATTTTTCCGTTGATCTGGCATTTATACTTGTCCTTCATTTTCCTTTTATCAAAAACTTTTTACTTTCGATAAAATCGCGGCCAGGTGGATGAAATTACATAATCTAGTTAGAAGCATTTATATTTATTGAATATTCGGATGTGATCGACATTTTTTCTTGGCAGTTTTAAATGTTAATGCACCCCCTCCTATGGCCTCAAGCACATTTTTTTTTGTTAGGAAAGCCATTATTATTTAGATAGAATATGATTTGATGAACCCAATTTGCTTCGGAGCGCTAGGAAAAATATCTTATTGTTAGTATATCTCCTCCATTTTGAAAAATCTAATGAGCTACTTTGTTTTGTTTATTTGTTTAACGTTCACTTATGCCACTAAGGCTAAGACAAGTGGGTTATCGTTAAACAAAAACAAGTGGGAGTCCTAAATTTTCCCTATACAGATGTAATTGGGATAGGAATCTTTATCTGACATCGGACAGGCTCGGGACCTTCATTTTACGTCCAATTCAAGGGACGGAAAAGTTAAGGATTTTTTACTCCCATTAAAAAATCTTAGGGCCACCGTGCGACGGGTACCCGCGACCTTTAGTATTGTAGGTTGCCATGCTAACCAATACACCACAAGTGACCCCAAAAAACTACTTTGGTGTATTATAGCTTCTGTGCATAGAACCTGCTTCCAGCCGAATTAGGAAAGTTAGTGTGGTTTCGCTAAGGGAGAATGTGTTTTTTTTAAATCGTTTAGTTTATTTTTATAAACTGGAATGTTCCCCGAATAAATGATATTCTGTAAAGGGTGATTATTGGTAAAAATAATGAAATATATACTTAACTTTAATATAATTATATAAATCCTAGGTGACCTTGTTTATTTTTCTTTTATGATATCTGTTGCGGCCACAGGCAGTTTTATTAAATAATTTTTAGAAAAAATTAATTGTTTATAGCAGGAATAAACAAATTGTTTATAGCGGCCCGGTAGCTTCGTTTGGTATTAGCCAATACCAAGCGTAAGCCGGGCCAGTAGCCTTAAGATTGCAGTAAGAGACAGGTGAAGTAGCAGCTACCTAGGGAAATTGATCGAGCCAGGCTCAAAACTGCTTCAGGAGCACAGAAAGTTGGTCAAGACAGACAAGTTGATTCCACAAAGACGGTAGAGGACATTAAAATTCATTTTTTTGTATATATTTCGAGTAAAAATTCTAAGAGATATTAATTTATTTTATTTTTTTCTTTTAATTGTTTTTATTGTAACCAGAGGCATATATATATATATATATATATATATATATATATATATATATTTTTTTTTTTTTTTTAATTCAGGATTTTCCTTTCTTTTTTATTAAATGTTGACCAAGGATCTTATTTATTTTTTTTGTTTTCGATAAAAGGGAAATTATTTGTAAATATTAATTCATGTAAAATGTCGCTATAATAAATATATTGTATTTAAAATTAAAATCATATTTAATTCTGCAATCACCAGAGATTTATACTTAAATAAGGTTTAGTTTGAGGAAATTCTAAACTCAGAATTTCCAAGCGGCCTTAACAGATATCTTTATTACTGTTGTTTCTACATATAATTTGTTTTTAACATCTAGACTGTTGTATTTATAAGAATAGTACGATCTTGACTTAATGTTGTGGTATCGTACGAAAAACTTAAACCTCTTTATTGCAAACCCCTTCATCGCGTTCTAACAAGAGTGCGTCAAGGGACCCTAAAAAAAATAGATGTTGACAGATCCTGATGGTAATCCAACTGTCACAGAGACTCATGCCCCAACGTGCACAGTCATCTGGAAAGTCTATTAAATTCACACACAATCGATATAGCTAAATATCGATGTAACAGTGTACCTAGTAAGTAATTATCTCCCTTGACTGGAAGTTCAACAACGTTCAGTCGCGCTTCAGCTGTCGGTAAACTTACACTGCTTACCTAATATTGTACTTGCTGAGATTTAGGAGGTTAATGCAGAATAACCGAGGTTTGGAGATATCTTACTTCAAGGCTGGAATTCAGAGCCTAGAACTTTTGAAGAACGGTTATTGGTAAGGATGGCTAATAAAATATTACAACCTAATTTTTTTATTTAAATTTACTACCACATACTTGTGAGGTTTAAACTAGTTGTGGTTCCTGATGTCATCTTCTTTTCAGATGTATGTAATGATGTGTAAAGGCGGTGTCAAAATACAAGGCGAAAATTTCTGGTGGCATCAACACATTTCTGTATTGACCAGCTCGATTTAAATTTTTGCAAGCGGTTTTAATTGTACTTGCTTGTAATAACTGGTGGTGGTATCATTCGTTGTGTCTCTCGGTTGGAAACGTATAACTAGACTCTCTGGTCATCAGCCTCATGTTTTTAACTTTGTTAACCAGAATTCCACCATCTATTTTCTTTATTGAATGGAATTTAACTTAATTCATTTTGACAAAAAAGCGATATATAATCTGGTTTTCTTCTGTTTGAAAAGGCTATAAACCTCTTTTGGATTGCTACAAAAATAAATCTTTTATTAACAAAATAATTTCAAATTGAGCTTAATAGCAATTTAAGATATAACAATTAACAATTGAAATGTATACACAAGTCTATGTACAAAATCGGTTTCTATAGCCTTTCGAAATAGAAGAAAACTAATTTATGTATCCAAAGATTTGAAAATAGAAGAAAAAAAAAATTAAAATAGGCGTTCGAAGCCTATTCTATTGTCATTGAAAACGACAAAATGTTTTTTTCGATATTATCACAGGTAGTCATTTAGCTTATTGTCGAATTATCTCCACGAATAATGTTAATAAAAAAAAACTTTGTAAAAGAAATACGCGACAGTTATTACAAAAGATAAGTAATAAAAAAAGCAAAAGTTTAATGGCCGTAAAATACGTAAGTACCAAGGGCTCTTATGCAATCGTAATAGCTGTAATTATTATTGAGTAATTATTGAAATTATATCTTAAAAAGTAATAAACCCTAATGAAGAAGAAAAAATGAGGAAAAATATTTTATGTTACGAGAATATCAAATTAAGGCTAGTAATGAAGATATCACTTTGCTAACTTTTAAATAGTTGTGTAGTAATTGGATGGACTGGACAAAGTGCATGAATAAAGTTAATTTAAATGTAGAGGCGTTAGCATTTTCAATATTTTTATATTTTTGACAGGAATATCGAAAATTTGAGGAGAAAATACTTGAGATGTGAGCTCATAATTAAATTTGATAAATCCGGCATGCCCTAAATATTTTCTTTTTGAACTCCTTGCGTGCTGAAATATCAAATCCTAGAGATACACAAGCCACGCTGATCTATTGGCTTTTATAGACCATTCAGATAATCGATGTCAGGAGAAACTCGACAAATCCAGGACATTGAAAAATATTTATCTTCCTCTAACCAAAGCAAGAAGTACATTTTGGAGTACAATTTTGCTTGGCCTGTCACTGTCTAAGAAAGTATATATAAGATTTAAATGAGGAACCATAAATTTTAATCTTGCCCATTTCAACTTAAAATATATTTATACTTTCAGTTATTTTTCATTTATTAGACAATTTATGTAAGCTTGTAAGTGTTTAGTATAACAATTTCCAAAATATATGGTTCTTAACAATCGTTTTTCTTCCATAATCAGGAAAAACTCTGCATGTCAAAAAAAATTTTGATCATCATTTATTTTTCAGATCTACCGAATGAACAGAGATTTATCAAATCATGAAAAATGTATTCAAAGTTGTAATATGTGTCGGAGAAAATAGTTTAAGTTAAGGAAATCTCATAATGCAAAAATAGAAACTTTTTTTTCACTTTTACCATCAGTTGAACTTATAACGACCGATTCAACTATGTGCGCTGTAAAAATAAAAAATAAAATATTACAAAAAAAGGTTTTGTAGTAATTTTACACCACTGTATTTTAAATTAAATGAATTCCATATAATGTTGAAATTACAACATACATTATCTTAAAAATTACATTGAACTAATTTATTTTAAAGTAATATGTTTTGAAAAAAACTGATAAACCTTTGTTTTGCTACTATCATAACTTTGAGTCCGCTATATGATAAAACTAAAACCATTAAAAGGGGGTCACCTGTGGTTTAGTGGTTATCATAAAAACTTACTATACTAAAGGTCGTGAGTTCGCGTCCCGAGGTGGCCCTAGGATTTTTTAATGGGATTAAAAAATCTTTGTCTATGCCGTCTAGGCCAGTGCGATGACAAGTACTCGTTAAAGATCCCTATCCTAATTATACCTGGATAGGCAAAATTTAAAACTTCCATTGTAGCATCGTCCGAATAACCTAAGTGGCATAAAGTGACGTTAAAATAAAATTAAAAAAAATTATATATAAATATTAAAATATTTATTTACTTAGACGGCATATGTATATATATATAAAATTCATGGAATGCGTTTGACCTCATCCAATTGAATAATAAAATCTTGTAGCATAAAATTTTCATTGGCGCTGTAAATTTAATTATTACCGTCATAGCCATAAAGATCGTTTCTAACGCTGCTCATTCAATATTTGTTATTACTTCGTAGTGACGTGCAATCGAGATGTTATTTCGGACCTTATCTAAGAAGATTAGGGACCAGTTCAAAAGCTTATAATTTTTTTTTTGTTAGTTACCAAGCAGCAACTTTTCTCTAGCTTGTTTCAGTTGATCTGGTTCGTTAACGAAGGAGATCTCTCATCCAGCACCTTTTTAATCTCCTATTTGTAGGAGTAATAATAAAATCATCTGTTGCCATGTCTATTATCAGTGAGTTAAAATGTCCGTGCAATTTAGGATGTAATCGTTTTTAAAGTTTTTTTTTTGTCTACTTTTTGCAATTGTTTCATTAGTCACATATCATGTTGCTTCTGCCAGGTGTCTTAACATTTTGATTGAAACATTTGAAGTCGTTGTAAGTGAAGAGTATGTCTTTACTGGTTTTAGCAACTAGAAATATGTATTTAATTTTTCTCTCATTCCTAGTTTAGAAGTTTCCGAATAAAGTGAGCAATAAGGTTGAGTCCTTTTTTAAGGATCTTTCGTTTCATCTTAACACGCTGGCCCCAGGTCATCCTTCTGTCAAGGTAAGACCGAGATAGTGTACAGTGTCAAATTACGAAAATTTGGATATTTTCGATAGATATGGGAGGGCAAGTATTTTTTCTAAAAGTTATGGTCATGTGTTTTGATTTGTAATGGTTTAATCAAATATTCCATCGTTTACACCAGTCGTTTGGTTTCCTTAACTTCAATTATTTTTTCTGACACATATCCCTTATTAGAACGTAAAGCTAGATATATAATAATCATAATAAAGGCTTAACGAACCCGAAGGTTCGATGCCGACACCACCACTCGCTCCCTGCACACCTCGATCCATCGAACGTCTTCCAGACCCAACTTCGATAGATCCGCCCTAACACAATCCTCCCACTCCGTCTCGGCCTGCCCCTCGGACGTTTCCCATTTGGCACCGCGCTTATTAATCTTTTCGGAATTCGTTCACAGCCAAGATTCGTAATTTTACACGCCCATTTTATTCGTCTTGCTGCAATCACGTCAATTATATTTACTGGGTAAAGCTCGCTCAGTTCGGCGTTATGTAAGCGTCTAAATTCTCCAGTTAGTTCATCCCTCTTCGGTCCGAATATTCTGCGCAATACAATTTACACCTTTATTTACATTAAAGACATATAATTATTTTTAAATATATGTCTCGGTGCAGAAGGAGTCCAAAAAATAGAATTAAAAAAAAAACGAACTTTTTGGATTTTTCGGGTTTATCAGATGACATTTTTGGAACCTGCGCCTTTTAATATGCGTAAACTAAATTTTGTAACATTTTAGCAATTTGATTCCCGTTATTCTTTAAGATTATAAATAAAGAAAACTAAACATCAAGTTTTGACACAGCACATTTAAGATAAAAATATATATCTTTGACATTTTTTGTAAACCTGTTTGTGACCGTAGTTTTCATGTTTAGAAAGTAATTATTCACTATTTGTTATTAATCCGTAATGACGTGCAATCGAGATGTTATTTTAAGTTAACCTGGATGGAATTAAGGCGCATTTTTATCCAATAATTTTACAGCCATTTTTCTTATTTCTAAAATATATTCGGAGCAATATTAAAAGTAAAGCCTTATAGAAAAAAAATATAGGTATTATTAGCAAAATCTATGGCCATCTCTTTGAAATTATTATATTTTTTCTATTGAGCTTTACTTTCAATATTAATGCACCAAATCTATTTTATAAATAAGAAAACTGGCTGTAAAATTATTGGATAAAAATGCGTTTTAATTTCATCCATGTTAACTTTATGGTTTATAAAAAGAAAATATTAAAATTATTATAAATTCTTTTATTGACACAAGTCGGTTCAAAATTTTTTCGTAGTGGTAGATGGTAAAAGAGACTAAAATGCTTTAATAGAATTTGATCGATCAAATGCAATCGATCGGCGATATATCTATTTCAAGATTTAAATCCCTATATTAGAATATTCAATATATTTTCAGCCGCGAATTAAATTAAATCAAAAAATATATTTTTAGTTGAATTATTTGACAATATTTTTTCCATTTAAATTTCTAAAATATAAGATAAAATCAATTTAACTTTAAGGATTTTTCCTTCTTCAGGCAATAATTATTTAAAAATCATTCGAAAGGAAGAAATGCCTGAAAAGACATTTATATAAGCAGAAAGCTCAATACTGACTCATTTCATTCTTTATGTATGACCAGAAGTACTTTCGGGACATAAGTTTCCGAGAAGCCCTAACCCCAGGATGACTTAAACCATGGACTGCGTCGAACATAATCCTCCGCATTTCCTTGGGTAAGTATATGCGAGCAGTTGATGTCGAGGTCTCGCATAGAATTGGCTGGGATGTTCCAGGAAAATTAAGTAACTTAAGGCAGAGATTGGCTTGTCCTTTGAGATCTTTAACTTCTGGGTCGACCTTCTGAAGAGCAGCCAATTTTTCTAGGTCATTCGTGAGATCTAGTTCCTCTACTCGGGATAAGGCGTCTGCGACCTGGTTCTTGTGTCCTTCCACGTGCCTAATGTCAGTAGTAAACTGGCTTATAAAATTGAGCCATCGTATTCTCATTGGCGAAGCCGAAGAAGGTTTCTGGAACATGGCATAAACCAACGGTTTATGGTCAGTCCATATAGAAAAGCTTCTTCCCTCGATGATAGCTCTGAAGTGACGAACTGCAGAGTAAATTGCAAGTAACTCCCTATCATACGCGGAGTATGTTCTCTGGCTATCAGACAGTGCCTTAGAATAAAAGCCTAAGGGAACCCATGCTCCACCGTCCCGCTGTTGTATTACGGCTCCCATCGTGTGGTTCGAAGCGTCGCAAGCAAGAGAGAGGTCTGCGTCGAGCTTCGGATGCGCTAATAGAGCTGCGTCTCGTAGGCTAGTTTTACACGCTTCAAACGCTGTGTTGCTTTCTTCGTTCCATTGAATAATGCTGCGGTCATTTTTTTTACTACCATGCAAGTACCTGTTCAGGGCTGCTTGAGTGGCGGCTGCTTGGGGTACACAAGGTCTGTAGAAATTCAGCATTCCCAGAAAGCGTCTAAGTGATTTAACATCGTTGGGTTTGGGATAATCTATGATGGCCTGTACTTTACCCATCTGAGGTTTGATACCCGCTGAAGTAATGTGATACCCTAAGAAATCGATCTCTTTGAGTCCGAATTCGCATTTCTCAGGATTCAAGGTTAGGCCGTTTTCGTCCAAACGTTTAAAGATTTCTTCGAGATGAAGAAGATGCTCCTCCAGATCCGCAGAAGCTATTAATAAATCATCAAGCATGACAAAACAAAATTTTAGGTCCCCGAACTTGCTGTCCATGAATCTTTGGAAAGTTTGGGCCGCGTTCCGCAAACCAAAACACATGACCATAAATTCGTAGAGACCGAAAGGAGTGGCGATCGCCGTCTTCGGGATGTCTTCTTTTTTTATGGGTATTTGGTAGTATGCCCTCACAAGATCTAGTCTTGAAAATATTGTCTTCCCATATAGATTATTCCGGAAGTCCATAATATTCGGTACCCCATAACGATCCGGCACGGTTTGGGCGTTTAATTGTCTGTAATCCCCGCAGGGCCTTACAGAACCATCCTTTTTGGTTACGACGTGCAGGGGACTGCTCCACTGGCTGCGTGATGGTCGGCATATGCCTTGCTCCACCATCCGATGAAACTCTTCTTTCACTATGAGATATTTCTCCGGTGGAAGTCTTCTAGCTTTAGCATGGACGGGTCGGCCAGTGGTTTCTATCACATGTTCTGTGTCATGTTTAGTTGTCCTCTTTGCAGAAGAAGGTCTTGTAATGGCTGGAAACTTTTTTAGCAGATTAGCGAATGGGTGATTCTCCGGAACGGCAGAGATGCAAACTGGGATTTCGTCTACTATTTTTCCTTTCGATGATAGTAAAGTAGACCTGTCAATAAGTTGCTGGCCTTTGAGATCTACAATTAAATTGAAATGGTACCTGACTCCAAATCAGAAGGTTGCGTGTTCAAATCACGTCGGGGTCACCACTGTTAGCTCTTTGGCTAAATTAACTATCGATTATAGGGTTGATTTAAATTAACCTCTCAGTGAATAATAGATTTTTATTGAACATAGAAAATATATGCAAATTAGACAATGAAAATAAATAAACAACTTGATAAACACGAACATAAATAATCTATAAAAATAAAAGGAACTAACTGGGAATAAAATAAACTAAATAACTACTACTACGAAACAAACAAACTAAACAAAACTAAACTGAAATAAATATACTACAAATAACTACTTACACAAATGGTGCACCAACTACTACTATACAAATTATAAAACCAATAAAAACAACGTTATATTACAATGATTTGCAGGCCTGCGATTTACACCTTCTTACAATAACTCACACAGTAACAGCGTGGAACCTAGCCAATTGGGCAATTACTTTTGGCGGTGTAATTGCGTAGGTCCAAGGAGGTTGGAACGTAATTATTTGTTCTAAGCACCGCTACACGTCTAACCATCTTAGCCATTATGTTTCCTAAAAGTTGAGAACGAGTGCTAATATTCAAAAAGGGTTTAAAGTCAAGTTAAGAACGATGATGAAGGAAGAAAAGAATGAATACACGTGAAGCTTTGAAGCAGAATGACCGAGAACTTTTTCACCGTAAAATGTATAATTACGTTCCGGTGGCTAAGCAAAAACGTTGACCTCCCGGCATAGTTTAATCTAGCAGTTGAAAGATGTCGCTAATGTAGACAATGAAAACTAAATTTCTAGGAACGGATTCAGCTAATATAACCTAAAAGAATCTGGTATGCACATCAGAGATCATTCAATTACCACCCTTTTTTAACTAAAGATATGTATATTATTTTAAATCGCATACTTTTTTGCTACCGGAATGGGAACAATAATCTTCTATCGCAATGAAAATAGTTTTCTTTATTATTGCAAAGTGGGATCGGTGATTCATATAGTGGTGTTAAAAGAAAGAAAGAAAAAATAATTTTTATTATGGGACATCTAGTCCCCTAAGAATAACAGAACATGGTCAGATCCAGAATCATTTGTCTGGTTGGTTTAAAAGAAAATCAAAAATATTAATAATTAAGATATAAATAAACGTAAAAGAGAAAACACTGACCCAAAATATTGAGAAAAAAAATTTGGATAACGAGAACAAAAAATTTGATCAGCTTCTGAGTTTTGAATCTATAATAAATCAAATAAATATTCTATGTTGGTTTCACTATTTTATATCTTTATAGAAGATTGAAGATTAAGGAGGTGGCGAAATAGGTGGGTTTGAGAGGATGTGAGGGATGCAGTTTTACGGATGGAGACAGGTGAGGAATTCCAGAAGGTGGCGGCGCGGATGATAAAGGATTTTGTAAAGAAGGCAGTTCGGTAGGAAGGGATGTACAGGTTAGAGGTTTGGGATCTGGTGTTTAGGGAATGTATAGAGGAGCAGGGTTTGGAAAAATTAAAGATATAAGGAGGCTTCTTCGTTCTGAAGGTTTGGAAAAGATATACACCTAGGAAGTATTGCCGAGAAAAACTGATTAGAGCCACTTCAATTCTGCACAGCAACTGGAGACGTGGGGACACTGAAGATAAATCTAATGAAGCAATCCTTTAGTTCTCTTCATCCTCACCTCATTAGGTATTAGGTATAAGTGAAAGTAATGAAAATAACACGATTTTCGTACAGTATGTTCCTAGCCTTTCACTAACGGTTTTCCTACATACAGCCAGCCTCAGAACAGCTCCTTCAAATAGATAAGCTTGAATTGAATAAATATTTGAAGTGAATTTCAACATTCTTTTGTTATGGCAGAATTCCATATTCTGGATGGAATTTCCCTGGTTTTGTCGAATATTGTGAATAATCTAGAAAAAATTCATCACCACTAAGAAAAATTGAAGACTACAACAAACAATATAATGCTTATTGTAGATGTTTATTGTGGACTAAATGATTTAATGAAACGGAATTTTTATAGGTTACACTAGCTTAATCTGATTCTAGAAAAATCACTGATCAGTAACATTTTCTCAATGGCTAATAAACAAAGAAAACTCACAATATTTTTAATGCTAGGAAAAAAAATACATGTTCATGTTAAAAGTTGCTGTGACCCACCTAATGTTGCTAGATGCTATACCTACATCAAATTTACCTCACCAATCCAGATTCTCTAAATTCCAACAGACCCTTTCTTATCATCCTAATCCGTCAGCTCAATCCCTATTATGCCCCAACCATCTCTACAATCCTCCCAGAAGGTTGAAACGTATACGTGGAAAATAAATCATTAATAAACCCTCATTTATTAATTTATTTACAATTTTAGGGTCTTTTTCGCTCAGTAATACAATATTTATAGTACAATAAAAATAAAATACAGTTAAATACAATAGAATTACAATGCAATACAATTACCATAAAATTAAAAAACAAACTTTGATGTTACCATACAATCACAATTTACAAAAAGTAAGCTATATTATATTAAATATATTATTCTGTTTAAGGAACAGCGTTAAGTTGCTTTGAGCTTTTTGTTCCATTTGGAGAGTTTCCTCCAGGCTTTCTTTTAAGAGATGCTCTCGGGAATTCTCGTACGCGTTGCCTTCAGTGAGGATATGGCTAACTGTGAGTGGAACCACCCAGGAGGAGTTTCCCTACACATCAAGTGCTCGTGAAGTGCAAAGTCGAGTGTGCCCAATCCTCAGCCTGGTGAGTAGGTACTCCTTCTTCTTTTCTGGTCATTGAGGTTACTTTAATTCTTACCGCGAACATACGGCTCAAAGATTTTTAACTGATTTAATTTTCAAATCGGGTTTCGAATTTTGTAGTCAAGTCTTACCCAAAACCGTCCGGATAATCGGTGTTATACTGTTCTCCTATTTTATTCTCGAAACATTATTATTTTTTTAATCTAATGAGGAGTAAAATATAATACTCTGCAGAGGAACTAAAGCATTTAATAAATATCTAAACTTTCATCTGTACTGGAAGACAAGACGAGAGAGGAGAGATAGGTGAGGATGTGAACTGACTTTCTCCTGAGGTGCTGCCGTCCTCCGGTAGGTGGCGGGCCTGAGGCAGACAAGATGGCCGCTCGGCCTCACTAGTCTAGTTCTGTTCCTCTCCCAGTTCGGTTCTGTGTTCCCTTATTGTTCTGTGTCGTATCGTTACATCTGTGTAATCGCTATTATTATCAGTTCTTCTACATAGTCCGAGTCCATCATACAGTGCACAAGAGATAGGTCCAGCAGATCGAGGGCTAGCGCTGGAGACTTCGACAGTGGATATGCGAGACACCTCCGTCAAGTGTTCATTCATGTAGGGCCATCATGTACCTGTTCCTCTTCATCTTGGCTTCCTATGGGGTCATCAAAGGTCGGTACCTAACTCTTTTTTTGTATTTTTTTTTTGTTGCATATTATATTCAGAGTTAACAGTTTTAACATTTCCTCTTCCGCTTGTACAGTTGGACTAACGGTATAGCTTCGCCTCAGTCTCACATATTTCTTTCAACACAGTACTGACTTTCTATACAATTTTACTATTGTCAGTATTTTTTAAGATAAGTTTATCAAGAATTAAAATTTATCGAATTCTGTCAGAATTAATTAATAAAAAAAATGTTAATCCATTCTTGAATTAATTGTCAATTCAATTGTCAGGTGCTTTCATTCAAATATGAGGAAAAAACAAACAATGAATCTTCTCAATTATATTAATATAAAATACAATAAATGAATGTTTGTATTAAATTATTATTTAATGAATTAAAAGTAGTATTTAAAAAAAAAAAAAACTAAATAAAGTTAAAAATACAATTATAATAAGGAAAGATTTATAATTAGAAATGTATTTCATCAAACAAAACACATCAAAAAACAAAACATTATGTTTGATTTTAAATATCGTAATGACCTTTTGGTATTCTGGAGCCCAATGTTATCATTGTGTATAAACATTTTTTTTTTTTATTTAGTTTTATTTAAATAGTTTAAGAATAACAATATTTTCTTTACTAATTCAGTTGATTAACTTTGATTAGATATATTTACATATCCCTCACTTCCACTATGCATTTTACGTTAAAACATAATTATTGTAAATACTAAGATTCGTAAATTTAAAAATCAGCTTTTCATTGTGATTAACAACTTTGTAATTACTCAAAGAAATTAACTTTTAACTTCTATTCAAGGTATTTTTTTAATGATTATCGAATGGTTTTGTACATTTTTAATTTGTTTCACACAAATAAAGTATGCGAAGAAGTTACGTGCATGTCATGATACAGCAAAACATCTTTTTTTCACTGCTTTTTTACTAGTTATTATAAATTAATCTGTATCAGAAATTTCGGATGAAGTATTTTGGTGTTTTATTTAGCAAAAAAATCAATATTTATACAATAATAAATATTTCTCATTCAATTTATTAGTAGTAGAGTATTATATAAATGTAATTTTCGTGCTATTTTCTATAAATTTCTGAAAAAAAATATATGGAGAAATACAATTCAAAATATTTTTATATAATAATGATTTGCTAAATTCTTGCAAATTTTAACGTTAGTTACGATCAAGTGATAATTTTAAAAAAATCAAATAAATATACTTTATGGCTACCTATAAAAATTGAGCAGACAAAAAATCATTACCATAATATTGACATTCCTAATTTATAATTATATAATTTTATATGTTTTACATTAATCATTTGGTCAATTTGAACGTTAGGATTAATTGATAAAAATGCTATAATAATCGAACGGAGAAATCATTATTATCACAATATTGCATGTTTTTCACGTGCATATTTTGGTCGAAAAGAGACGGAATTTTATCGATAAGAGACGGAACTGGAGGAGTTGGGATGGGAGACTTCCTGGAAGATGGTGACGTCAGCTGGTGGCATAAGTCCCAAGTGATTAATGATGGAGGAGGCTGTGAGAGTGTTTCAAAGATCAAGGTTCCCAAATTGTTCGCAGAGAAAAAAAAAAAAAAATGGATGAGCCATTTCGTCATTCGAAGAGTCGTCATTTTGCTTTTAAAACATGTGATGTATATATCATAGAACTCTTGAAGTTCTAAACCGATCACGTAATTCGCTATCCGGAATATTTTTTATGTATTTAGAATATATATAAAAGAAATAATAACTAATCATGCCTTGTAGAGGTCTTAGGTTCTGCATTTATATGTACAGTTTCTTGATGAAAGTTAGTAAAACTGAAGTTTCTTTGACGAGAATCACAATCAACAAATAGACTTTTTCTACTTAAAAGATGATTATTAATGCATTATTATTAAATTTTTATAAGGATTTGAAAGGGATAGTTAAAAAAAAATAACTATTTTATTTTGAAAAAGAAATACAATCAGCTACGTTCGAGGGCATTCACTATTAGTGATGTTAGGACCCATTCACACAAATGATCCAAAGAATTACAAAAATATATAAAAATAAATAAATAATAACACAGAAGGTAAAATCTTAAATTAAACAAGAAAACATATTTTCTTGTGGGTTACCAAACTTAAAATTTTATTTTTGCAGCTAAACGATTGGCCTCAGCCGGAAGTCAAATCAAATCCTATTTAAATTTTTATAAAGGATTTGCTGATTTTCTAAGATTATCAAGTGATTTTTATTTTTGATCAGAAGTAAAAAAAATTCATATCCTAGTCATCATTATTATTTTGTTTTTATCTTAATATCTTAATTTGCACTTGCCAGCAAACTCTGGCAATCAGCAAATGTGCGCTAAGCTAATTAAATAAGGGCACGTTTGGCATGGGGAAGGATGGCACGCAGCAGGTACTGTCTGTTAACTAAGGAGATCTCTCATCCAGCGCCTTTTATAATCTATTATTTGGCATATAGGTTGTTATCATACCTCTTATCAGTCGATTAAAATAACGTGTGAGCATGAAAACCTTTGTAAAGTGTCTTTATTATGTCATTAATTTTAAATAAAAATTTTACTATTAAAATTGTAATGTATCTTCTAAAACCTGATTTTTATTTTATGATGTATATTTTTTAAATCCAAATTTAATCATTATTATTCCTGTAATAAGGTATTACTGAACGAGTAATCATTATTTTTAGTCAAACTGATGAATTCAAAGATCGCTTCAGATTTTCATTTATAGATCAATCTCAAATTAAGAAATGAAAAGTAGTAATTATTACGATTATTTTGAATACATAATTATCAATTTGGAATCCTGCTCTAAAGTGGCTTGTTATGCCAAAGTGGGTTTTATATGAATACAAAGATGTGTACTCAGGTATATTGAGCAGATTTCTACTAATAACCAGATTTCAAGTCGGTATAAATGTGTTATTTTTTTAGATGAATATTAATTGTTGGGATACAAAGAAAATGACTAGTTTAAAATCATATTATTGTTACATAATACTTTTAAAATGTTATATTTAATACCCTAATACATTTCTTTTAACTAAGGAGATTCAGTTTTAGGGAAAAACGGTTGTATCAATTTTTTGATTAGTTAAAAATAAAATGTTAAAATTAAAAAAGAAATAAGTTAAAGTTTATAAAATAAATTTTTGTTCCTATTTATTACGTCCTACTTAGTACGTTATCAAGTTTCTTAAATGAGTTGCACGAATTGGTTTACATTTTATCATCTTTATCTATACAAAGTATACTACTATAATTCTTAAATACGTGAAATGCAATTATTTGTAAATCATATTTTTTAAAACCACATGCACATGAGTTGGTATCTTATCAATCTTGCATAGCTGTAAAAATTAAAGTTTATAATCCCAGTTTTGGCCTTTACGATTATGTGCTAAAACAATCCTGAAACAGATTACAATAAAATGATCCGAAATTGCTTATAAACTATGCGATAAGGAACTGTGCAATCACCATAAGGATTTATTTCTTTAGTGGGAAATCCCACATTTTTAAATTAAACGTACTAACTAAAATGTCATAAGATTTGCTGAACATTATGTTTACCCGTTTTGGTTATAGTTCTCTTAATTTGATGTCGTAATTATGTAAAGACCAGATGGTAACTATACCTTTTTTTTTCATAAACAGGAGGAAGATGAAATAAATGTGATAGAAAAAACTGTAAATAAACGACTAACTCTATTTTATTAAATTGTTTCTACGGCCTTAAAAATATTAATGAGACATAAACTAAATACGTATTCTGGCGATCGTACTGTGACAATCCTAAACATTGCCTACCTATCGGGGATCTTTAAAGAGCATATAAATGATAGGTAAACGCATCTCTGGAACACAACAGCTTAAGATACGTCGGAAGAAGTACTTCCTTCTTTAACAGACTAGAAAACCTGAACAAGGCAGACAAGAGGCATTGCAGGGTACGATCCTTCCCTATACCAGACATGGCATTATTAGATTCACTTAAAAGAGAGTATTTGCTGTGGAATAATAAATAATTATCCAATAATTTTTGAAAGTCTGTTGAGACTCATAGATTAATATATGAAATTAAACGTAATAAAATTAAAAAACATTAAAGATAAAAATAAAATAAATTAAAGATATTATCTTATTTTGAAGAAGCGAGGCTGTTAAATTGATGGGTTCAATCGAAGATAGTCCTAATCCACACACAAGAGAGATAGAGAAATGCATAATTTTTTTATAACAAAACAAAACAATGCTGTCCAAATACATTGGGTTGCTATGAAACACAGCATACTTATCAATACTTACATACATTCATTTAACAAAAATAACATTTTAACTTAGATGCATATGCACCTATAATATTACAATTTTTTTTTCTTCAACAATTATTTTTTCTTTTATTTTCCTCTTAGTATGTTATAGTTCATATCTCTTCATATTTTGAGTTCATTTTCCCTTTCTCGTCATTGTATCCTTGTCTCGTACGCATGCAGAGACTGTATCAGGAAAAATAGGTTATAAAATTATAATATATTTTTAAAGTTATAAACTTTATTCAAACCTGATGAGAGGCAGGAGGGTTATATGTTTAATATTTACTATGTAATGTATTTTAATATTTACATAGCCGTCAAGACAAAGCAGACAGAAGGTCCAATGCCACAAAAACATAATTTAATTCTTAAAACTGTAAGAAGAGCCATGAACGCCTCCGTCCTTAATGTCCTTGCAAAAAGTAAGCATTATCATTAAATCTCAATTTACTGGGAGCTGAGCGTGCTATGAACATTAATTTTATCATAATTGGTAAATCAGAGAGACTTAATTTTTCCTACAAAATAAATAATCATCAAGAGAATCGTTGTTTCTCTCTTCCTTACGATGAAAATAATAATTAGAAAGCAATAAATATATTATATTATATCATATTATATTTAGATATTGTTACGATCGGAAGGGGTAACAAGGATTTACCCAGAAGGTAATGGAACACTTTCATAGTTTAAAGAATTTCATGCACTAAAAAAATTTATCAATGAAAGGTATAGTGCAAAAAAAAAGTTTGTGTTTTAACGATAAAAGCCTTCAATTTCAAACTTGCGGCCAATTTCAAGTTTGATGTGCCAAGAAAGAATTATTATTTCGTCATGTGATTTTATAATTAAAAAGTCATGAAAATTTCATTGCTTTATTTTTAAACGAATTCGAAAAGAATTTAGAAAATATTATTTTAAACAAATATTAATTAAACGTGTATTAATATTATTTGTTAATTATTGTTTTGTGTAGTTTTAAAATATTTAACGTTTGTTTTCACAGTAATTATTTACATTTATACTGTTACAACCATAGCAAAGAAAGCTTTTGAAAATCATGCAGCAAATCATTTTAAAGGACCAAAATATATTTACTTCCTTCCAAACCAATTAAAAAAAAAAAATAGTCACTTTTCTAAATTTCGGAGTAATACTTTCTCTTGTCAATTAATAATTAATACTTAATTGGGCAACCCAAAAGGCCTGTTAAAATTTTTCGAACTAGCTTTTGGCCATAGGCTACTGCAATATAAAAAATAGACCTGTTTATTTGGTTGTTTTTCGATGACACTTTGGATGAAAAAGCAGTTCACTTATCCACCGGCAAAAAGTGAAATTCAATATTTTATTCTGAAAATTCATAAAAAAAAAGCTTAGGTGTATTAACAGCGCTATTGGTCAATTGCGATTGCAACTAAAGCTCTAAATGCGAATCAACAGACCTCAAGTTAAGCCTAGGTCATCAAGCTATTCTCTTTTCTTATGACTTACATTCCAATGGAAAACGGGGATAATTTAAAATGAAATTTACAAACGATTCTTTTAAATAATAGTCATACTGCAAAAAAAACTTTTGAATTTATAATATTGAACGATTTAAACCATTTCCTAACGATTTATAAGTTTTATGCTGCTGAATTAACGATTTTATTTACTGCGAGTCTGCGTGAAATTTTATATTATTTGATATTGCATTCATCAGAAAACATGGCCTCAAAAGGCTCTAGACAATATCATGTTGCATTAAATATTAAATACAAATTTTTAAAAAAGAATCACCAATTGAAATATTTCTACTAAACTAACTCAAATATTTAGAGTATAAGGATATTGTTTGTTTGTTTGTTTGTTTAACGTCCATTTTTATGCTACTTAGGCTAATCGGACGATGCTACAGTGGGAGTCCTAAATTTTGCCTATCCAGGTATAATTAGGATAGGGATCTTTAACGAGTACCTGACATCGTACAGGCTCGGGACCTCCATTTTACGTCCTATCCGAGGGACGGCATAGCTAAGGATTTTTTTCTCCCATTAAAAAATCCTAGGGCCACCGCTGGAATTGAACCCGCGATCTTTAGTATTGTAGGTTGCCATGCCTATTCTATAGTCTTACCTAATAAAGATTTTTGGACTAATTACCTATGCGAGAGGTAACTAGTCGCGAAAAAAAAGCCGTATTAATTACGGTTTTTAAAATTTTAGTTCGCGAGAACTAACAACAGATCGCATTGACAGAGTTGCTCGCGGTAGTCGGGGACGTGGGGCGATATTATCTTTATAAAGATACTATAAAGTCCTTCTTTAGCAAGACCAGTAGAAGAAAGCAGGCAAGACGGATTGAAGAGGCTTACACAAGCGAGCGAATACTAAGACATAAAGACAGGACCGGAGGAGGAGAAAGAAATCTTGTACGTCCAGGCCTTAGATGAAAAGGTACGGAAAAAATGTTACGTAGAATCGGGGCAAGAGGGTGGATGAAACTGGACGAAGAAAGGAAGAGAGGATTGAAGTAGGATTATCGGGGAAGCCCGTGGGGAGTACCCCACGCTACTCTAAAGGCTTCCGAATTAAATGGGGTCGGACCTAGTAAGTTCTATTCCACGATATATTGTAACACTTCTCTGGGTTAGCAAATATTTATTAACGAAAATATAACAATTATCAATGCCAATATAATTAATACAACTCAAATGTTCTAGAGGGTTACAACAATGATAACGTTATAGCACACTAATCATATGACTTGAGCTTCACAGTCAAGGCACAGACTAAGACTAACTGGCCTGACACTCGCTCCTTATATATAGTCGCAAGACGAACCTTTTGGAAGGTTCGGGATCCTCGTGGGAGGTTCCAGGTCTCCGTCGAAAAGATCTAGGCCCGTCCACGTGCTCCATATATATATATATATATATATTATAACTGTATATATAGTTTGGATTCTTTGAGAGAGACCTTCATTGATGAGAACCGGTCGATTATACGACATTATAAAACGTTCCTGTTTTCAATAGTGATCTCGCCTTAGATGAAATCTTTTACAGATGTATATTATTATTATAAATTAGCCGACGACTCCACTATCGCTTACGAACGACGAAAAACAAGATAACGTGGTTTAATACATCGCAGCGTTATCTTTATGGCCTCCATAAAAAGATTTTATCGCTCAAGTCATATTTTATTTTAGTTTTTTCCTCTACGAAATATAAAAGTTAAACATTTATAGGATGACATGGAATAGAAAAAGCCCCCTTCTTCTTGTACATTAATACGGTTGAACACCTTAGCTATACAGGCTCAAATGAAAGCATATATATTATATTGGCTTACCTTCAAACATTCTTTGATGATGTGAGTGCTGCCATGATAACTGAACCATGATATGTCAAATGAAAGTATGATGTGATAACTGAAGCCATGATATGTGAACATATCAAACCACATATCCTACCCAACTATATCCTAACCACATATCCTGTCATATCATATCATTTCAAAAACAACCCAAACCATATTGTTGACATATCTTGGCTTCAGTAGATGTTTAATAGGAATAATTTTCGACATCGTGTTTCAATATTTTATTAAGGAAATAACTCAATTTTTACTGCATGGATTTAGGGTTAAATTAATGGCCAGAATTATGGGTTAAGAAAAAAACTTGGCATTATCTGAGGCATTAAGGTGAGACTGATACCATGTAAAAAGAACTTATAAAAACCATAATGGAAAGTGGTATAAAAAGCGGATAAATGGAATAAAACGGAAAATTTTATTTTGATTTGTACGAATAAACATTAAAATTTATCAAATTAAAATATTAAATACTATATTTCAATATAACACAATCTTTTGGAGGTGGCGCAAAATATAAATTTTTAACGGTGGAAATCATGAACACCTAAAAATCTCCTACTTGGATCTCTTCTTCCCATCTGTTGATTGCAATGTCTACCGTTTTCTTATTTCGCTTGAATATTTCGTGCTTTATTATTCTCTTAAGGGTTTTAATATGTTATAAAATGAGGTTTTGACACCTTTCACCAATTTCTACCATACTTCGGAAGGCATTTTATAAACCCGTTTTATCCAAACTTTTCAAAAATCAATATTCCAGGTTTAAACTTAGTACGCAATGATATTGGCCCATTAATAGTGTACATGCAAAATATCAACTCAAAAACGCCACCTGGGTGTTTTAAAATGTGTACGATATTTTGAAATATTTTTTGAATGCAAAAAATCGCTTACTCTAAACTAAAAGCAAGATTATATCACTGCCCCAACGTTACTTGAAATAAAAATGAAATCTTTTAAAAAGGTCAAAGTTATACGAGGATGTGAAATTGAGTGTTAAATTCAAAGTTTAACAATGTGATACCAGATTCAACATGAACATTTATGATTCCATATTTAAATGAATACAGCGCCGCTAAATCTTCAGAAAAATCACTAAAATTCAGTAATACTTATTTGATGAAGTTATAATGTATTGCAATAAATTAATTAATGGGGAAATAAATAATTATGTGTAATTTTTTTTTTAAATATGTAAAAAAAGTAAACCGACGTGAAATCGTAACTAGTAACATGTCATTTGAAAGATTTTCTATTTTGCAACGCCTCCAAAAAGATTGTGTTGTAATTAACATGATATTTAATATTTTAATTTAATAATTTTGACTAAAGGTTAGCGTGTTTTCATACAAATTAAAGTAAAATTATTAGTTTTATTGCATTTTCCTGCTTCTCATACCATTTTCAATTTTTTTTGGATTTATAAAATTATAAGGTAATTATTTCATCGGTTTTAGTGCATTTAATTTCACTGGTTCCTGGTAAATTACTTTTTTTGAAGTCGAATTACATTTTTTACTATTTTTTTTTTTTTAAATAAAAAATACACATAATTATTTATTTCCCTATTAATTAATTCATTGCAATATAGTATAGCTCCATCAAATAAGTATTACTGAATTTTAGTGATTTTTTTCTTCTAAGATTTAGCGGTGCTGTATTTATGTTAAATCTGGAATCACGTTATTAAACGTTAATATTAACACTCAATTTCACATCCTCGACTAACTCTGTCCTTTTTAATAGATTTCATTTTTATTTCAAGTAATGTTGGTTTAATAAAATACCTTCCGAATTATAGTAGAAATTGGTGAAAGGTGTCAAAACCTCATTTTATAAGATATTAAAACCTTAAGCGAATTATAAAGCATGAAATATTCAAGCGAAATAAATATAACCTGCATTCCACTGCATCATATTTCGAAAGTTATTTTTGTTTTTCTGAGTACCTTTTATTTAATATTAAATTGCTGTAAAACGTCTCTCCGCCACTTCATTTTCTGACTGCATCGACTTGTCAATAGCAATCAGTAAATGACAGAGACAAGTAGATTAGAGCGATTTTGAGTTGTTGACCGATGTTTGGTGTAGTTTTCGTTATTATCTGATGCTGGAAAATAACTTTTATTTATTATTTTCACCTAGAACGAAAAACTCCAGACTTGTATATTCATCCAACTTAAACATGTCTTCATGATCATGTATTTTCCAGATATACATATTCGTTGCATATTTACTAGCGTAAATTAATTCAATATACAGCATAATAATAATGTAACGACTTGGTAATTTCAAACTAGTTTTTATTCCAGAAAAACAAATCTTGCATAAATAATGAGATTCTCGGAATGTTGCGAGGTTACTTAAGATAAGCGAGAACTTGCTAATTGCCACGGGAGGAATAAAATTATCTCTCCTCCTTCCTAAACCTTTTATAATTTATTTAAGCACTAGAGCAATTTAAGGCACATGCAGCCTGTGCCCGATCGCCATCCTACGATCCAAATCATTGTCGTTTTAGTTTGTTCCAGAGGAAGGTGCTAGGACTTTATCCAACAATATGATCATTAATTATATAATTCCCGTCTGGCCCTCAACATGCTAGGTTGACAGTTGTCGAGATACAGTTAGCAATAAAAGTCTATGTAAACCATGCCAAAAGTCAAATTTTAGCCAAGGAAAAAAAGGAAAAATAACAGACTATTTTTCTAATTTTTTCTTTATAAATTAACCCTTAATACTTAATAATTTTGAAACATTTTTAATTTCATAAACAACGTTTTAAGATATTTATAAAAATTATTTATACAAAATAAAAAAAAAGTCTGTGTACACTGAGTAATTATTTCAAAAAATATTTTTTTTTTTTTTTTTTGGTAAACACATTGTTATTTTGGTGTTACTATTAGCTGGCAATCTTGTTGCAGCTAAGCGGTGCACTCATTGTAGGATTATAATTCATAGAGTGCAAAATTGCAGGCCTGTGATTTCTCAAAATTTATTTGGGCCTTCCAGATCGAGGTTTACTTTGAAGATAACTGGTTTCTTGGTAATGCTTAATTATTCTTTTAACTGTAGAGTGGCGTTTCTTAATTATTTCTGCGATTTCTCTAAAAGATTTTCTCTCTTTTCTTAAAATAATAATCAATTGTCTAAATTGTACACAAATTTCCATTTTTAGCAAAGGAACAGAAAAACTCGCAAACCTCAGCCACTATAAAGACTTAACTGTATGATAGATTGTAGGATATGCAAATTAAGGACTTCGATTTTGTTGTTTCTGCAATTTTTGTATTTTATTGTATTGTATAACATCATCATGAATGCGGCTCGACAACTCGGCGACGAGTCCTGGCCTCCTCCACCAATCTCTTCCATTCATCTCAGCGGCCATCCAGTTACACCCAGGATTTTCCTTGCGTCTTCAGCCACACCATCCCTCCACCTCAGCTTCGGTCTGCCTCTTCTTCTAGTTCCGTGGAGAGGCTCGGTTAACCCGGCGCTGGTCGCGCCCCTCCATGGGACACAGTTGCTAGCGCGTGAGCAAATTGCTCACACCTCAGTTTTTTGGCTATTCTATTATTTTTCAGCAGCATTCTTCACCATATTTTTGTTTCTTTTAATTTAGAATATGTTTATCACTAAATTATTAATCTATTTAAGGTGTTTTCATCGGTTTAATGCACTTATTATAATTTATTTATAGGAGTGGAGTAAATGGAAGAGAGTATGTATACTCTCTTCTTGTACACAAGAATAAAATGCTTTATTAACACGATCTTTTTTGGTATATTTTTTCTTCATGGGCATACAATTTATACCATAAATTTCTATTTAATTATACAATAAAATTCCTTCAACCGAATTTTCTCCTTTGCGTTTTTGTTGGGATTCATCTTCACCTACCGTCTTTGTTATTGTTCTTCTCAAGTTAATTGGTAACGTTATGATAGAAGATCTCCTGGATTAGTTGGGCTTTATGAGCTGAAGCGTATAAAGTATAATCTCCTTTCTAATTGCTCATTGGTGTTAGCTTCAAAATTAATGTGAGAGTTAATACCTCCTATGTCTAAATGAGAAAAGAAAATCCGGAGTGGCCATCTTCCTCTGATTCTGGACACAGAATACAAAGTTTTCAGAGCGTCAACTACATCCACTAAATCCACGAAACGGAAGAGCTACAATTTTATCAAAGAAAGACAAACGTGTACTGACAAGATTTGGGCTCATTACAGCGGTGAAGGGGCAAGTCCGTGCGGTCACGGAGCGGCCCGCACGGTGGCTCAGTTCTGTGTCACGGATGGCCGCGCTGTGAGCATTTTGCTTACGCTCCCGTTTTTTCGAACAAAACGTTTTATTGGGGCTTATAGCGGCAATTTTTTTTTCAATAATAACTTCCTAAAGTGGGTTAATGTATAAATGACAAAGAGAAAAAATATAAGAATTAAATAAAAAAAAATAAGCGAGATACACAAGATTTTCGGCAAGTGTGCGCAAAATGCTCACAAGGCGACCTACGCCGGGTTAAAGCCTGCTTTGGGATTCCCTCTGCACCCATCCTGGCTACATGTCCAGCCCACTTTAGTCTACCCAGTTTCATCATCAAAACAATGTTCGGCTCATTGTATCTTGCGTCTATCTCCCTGCTGCTCCGCCTCCACCAAGTGCCATTATCGTAAACACCTCCATATATTCCGCGGAGAATTGTCCTTTCAAACTCAAGGAGATCTCGCCCGCTTGATTTATTTAGAGTCCATGTCTCTGAGCCATATAAAAGTACTGGGCGTAGCAATGTCTTGAATAGATGAATCTTAGTTTCTCTGGACAAAGTTATGCTTTCATTTTATTACATATTTCACGGTTGGACGCCTCTTATCAATGTCATTGTTCATAATCAAATGTATATTTAAATTACGGTAATATAGTTTTGAACTTGGTAGTCATTTTATAAACATTGTTATCTCCTGAAAATACTTCCATTTCTGGCTAGATCGGATCAGGATTCGTGGATAGAGACCAGGATGTTGATGCCTATAGCTGGAGGATGTTGATCAGCCTTGGTGGACTAGAAGAACGAGAACTACGAGTTTTGAAACGGATATTCTTCAAGGTTGATAACGATGGCCTCCGGTACATCACGCGCAGCAAACTTCATTTTCATCCTTTTTTGTTTGTTAATTTTTTACCGATGTTTAAAATTCATCATGTATGAATTATGATGTATTCTTTCGAAGCGAGCAGGTAAGCTATGTGATTTTGTGAACACGTGGACTGATTATATTTGTGTATTGAAGATAGCTTTTAATCTTAGAGTAAATAAATAATTTCCCTCCAATTTATATCGAAAATTTAAGAATTTCTCACACTGATAATTTACAAGAATACATTTCGGAAGAAGATGTAATAAGAAGCCTCCACGGTACAAAGAAAATAAAAACCCTTAACACTTAACTAATTTTTTTCCAAAATATCAGTACTAGGACTGAGACAAAACTTTAATGTTTATTTTAATTTACTGAAACCAATATGGTTATTTATTTATTTTTTTTTTTTGGGGACTTTAAGGCTTCCAATGAAGTCCTATACTGCCCATACTAACACCCATGGCACTGGGTGATACTTCTCCTACGAAAGAAAAGCACCACCCAGGGCGGGACTCGAACCCGCAACTCCGGCATGGGAGTACGGCGCTTTACCGCACAGCCACACCGGGCCCCACTATATGGATATTATCTTCAAAAATATACAGTGCTTCCAAAAAGATCCCCTTTAGACCCAAGACATTCGACTTTTCATCAAATACCTCATGTTTTTAGCCTAGACAAATTTGTATGTATTTAGCCTACATATAGATTTCGTTTAATAATTTTTAATTATTTCTTTAAGAATCCCATACCGCGCGCGATGTATCTTTGAAATTCAATCAAAATGGTGTAAGGATGACTCTGATCAGTTAATTTGAGTTTACATTTTTTTAAGCGAAGTTTATAATATTTTTTGTACAAAGTATTTCAACATTTTTAGTTAGATGTGTTCTCTGTGTGTTGGGAATGATCTAGACCCCTCTGGATGGTTCCATTGTGGGCTGAATGTAAGAAGCGATGGAATAGCACCTTATTGTTGCCTATGTCGAAGCAGAAGATTACTTTTGAGTAACTGTTCCGTTACTTGTAGTTTCTGTTTGTAACGTTATTAATAATTTGCATTGTAATTACTTATTTTATAATTTTACGGGAATAAAATTATTTAAATCCAGCTTAGTGTTACAGTACATTTTCCAGGCACAAGTAAGAGCGTGTAATCTATTAGATAGTATTCAGATTACGACTTTTTTCTGTATAATTGCCAGACTCCGACTCTTACTTCTTGCGCGATTTTCTTGAGGTTTTCTCCGAGAAGTAAGTTAAATCCAATCCTTAATTAAACGTAGCTTATAATCTTTCTCAAGGGTCATAAATACAGTCGGTTGTAACTTTACTAGGCCACTTTTGAAATTAAGGCTAAAAGTTTGCTATCGGAAATATGTATGAAGGGGTTTCCGGTTTCCTAGGAATATTTAGTACTCAGCAGGGGTTGTACGGTGTGATCGGACTGGCCGGGGGGTTGGATTATCGGAAGGGTCATTGGCGTCTTATGATTATTTTGATTACATTGTAGTATTCTCTTATGTTTGGATGTGTTGATGTTAATAAATTCATAATTATTGATTTTTTCCTTTGATTCTGAAAAAGAATCTAATTTTGTGTAGGGGTTGCCTTAGATATTTTATTCATAGATCTATCTGTTATTTAGTTAACTTTTTTTCCTATTTCCGGAAAGAAATCAATATTTCAATAATATCCGGATTGACTGGAAGTGTTTAGCAACCAATAATTTTATTATTACAATTAAAGCAAATAATAAATTTAAATGTTGTGTTGAGGTCATGCGTGATTGAACAGACTATTTAGCTGTCAATCAAACTATCTGTATTATTTCCGGGAACGCGTTCCATATAATTATGTTTTAAATATATTTATTAGTATAATGACCTAAGCTATTTCTGAGTTTGAAGGACGAGAGATTTTCGAACATAGAAGTCCGCATTCATTTAAATAAGTCAACATTCGCTGTTTAGAATCGCATCAGCGTTATGATAGATTACAGTAATTATTTAATCATTATTGATTATATTCCTTATTTTCGAAAGTTTAGTTTATGTTTTTAACTGTTTTGGAATAAATCTTCTATATTTTTTCTATACCTTCTATTTTCGAAGAGATGTACAAAAATCTATTCAGACACAATAAATAAAAGCTGATATATTTTTAAAACCTGAATCGAATTAATTTCTCAATAACTCGTTACTGTCGATCTCTCGTTACCTATCGATATATTCCTTTCCTCGAAATATAATTCGATTGAGAACCTTGAGTAGTTAACTGAAAGACCTCTCACGACCTCCTTGATCCAGTTTTGGCGATGGCAGGCCATACATCATTTTAATGTCTTCTCTAATATCCGCGTTAATGTCAAAGATTTAATATAGAGGAATCCTTCTTCAGAAATAGATTTCAAAGGTTATTTCAAAGGTATACTAACAATGGCATCCCTTATACAGCAGAAGTAAATAAAAAAACTATTTTTATATTTTATTTTTACATATATCTTGCTTCTATTATTTTCTCTCTTAAGACTAGTTTACACGGTTAAGTTTTTTTATCAATGTTGGGTCAAGATATTGTATTTCAGTTATTAACCGATATTCACTTACAATAATAGTAACCACCCCAAGATTCATCGACAAACCTAACGTGCAACATCAACAGAACAATTTGGTAAATGATAATTGCCCTTTGGGGCCAAGACGGGAAGCAACGCGTGTTTATTACCAAAAATTTAACCATGAAAGAGGCCACAAAAAAAAGAAAGTTCAAATCAATGTAGTTGTCTTGGAAATGAATAAAACTCAACTTACAGGAACAAATAATAATGATGATTTTAACGGAATAATATAATCTATCTTAATAAAGATGAAATTAGGTTTGTTTGTCTGTTCTCTACAGAAATACATACGTTTTGTCCTAAATTCTCCAAATTTTGCTCAGTGGTTTTTCATACCAGGTGCGAACACCAGTCTATATTAAAGTTGCATGGCTTCATCCAATCTCTTGGTATATTCTTTATTGTTATAAAAATTGTTTTGATCTCTCTTTAAATTGTTCGAAATCGAACGTTGGAATCGAAAAATCTCTCACTTCATAGATTTAAAATTAAATTCTCAGGGTGAAACCGGTATATACAGCTAGTTAGCGATAATAAAACAACGATTTCAACAAGAAGAAGTAAACACATGTGCTACATATTAGACATCATAACCTTCTACATCTTTTTTTATAAATAGCCAATAATATTCCAAGTGGAGGGAGATATCGCTATTTACATAATATAATATTTCACTGTTGTTTGGTCAAAAGGGGTCGTCATCGAATGTGAAGCTTAAAAAAGGATGTTAGTAAATCATAATATTATTTACTTGTAAAGAAGTCTCATGAAATCATTGAACAGTTTTATGACAACAGTATAAAATATGGTTCACCTTTATTATTTTTGTGGGTAATTATTGGGTATAGCATGCAATAAATGACAAATTAAACCAGGCAAGCTTAAAAAATATATTGTATGATTGACAGCTGACCTTACATTCAACGAATTCATGAATTAGACCGGGGTGCCGGTCAAAAATTCAATAAACCTACAAGTAGTAAAGTATCTTATTGTAGAATCCTCGAGACTCTGACATCTCCAAGGTCATTTGCCCTGAAGAAGACCTGCATCGTTAGGTCGAAACGTTGGCTGCAATAACATATTGTTTAATTAACTTCTATGGCTAATCGGACGTGCTACAGTGGGAGTCAAGGATTTTTTAATCCTATTAAAATTCCTAGGAACACCATGTGACACGAACCTGCGACCTTTTATATTTTAGGCTGCTATGCTAGGTAGCCCCACACTAATAAGATGATTTAGCACTATTTGCCTGCCACGCTGTACTATTTATTTGATGCCTTAAACCGAAAATGTTTAAATGTTTATTTTCAGGTTTTTTTTAGTTCCAACTAAAATCTTTGTATATTAAACGTATCACAGATGATTCGGCATATAAGAATGGGTTATATGTGATGTTTATGAGTTCATTAAACAAGTGGCGGTCACTCAAAGTTTTATCATACCTACTAATCAATTACTTTACTATCTAGTCTCATTAATTTTATTCTTATTATGCTCCGCGTCCTACAATGCATACGATATTTACATTAGGCCGATATAGAGGCGCCCTGTTGACCGCTTTATTCCTTCAAAAGCCGAGGAGATGTTTATACCCAAAGCTGTCCATCATCCCCCGATGATCGCAGACTGCAAGAAGTTGATGACTCGACCTCGTTGTGTGCTCGGTCACGGTCCTCAGCCAACACGTTCTCCTTACCGTTAGCTCCTCTCTTCTGCTCGGCTCCAACGGTCCCACTACTCAGGCTACTATTTCATCTATTTGTATATAATAATTAGTATATACTCGAATGTTTGTAAGTGTAATATAATAATAATATAGTGTTTTTTTGTAGGAAAGAAATATGGCATGACATAATGACTAAATCCCTTGAAAAACAAAAGAAATTTAGGCTGTCCCATCGCGGACATATACATACATCAAATACCAAGTTACACCTAATTTTCATTGAACTCAATTCAAAATAGTTTGATCCGTTCTGGATAAAATTGAAAGAAAAAAAAACCGTAAAAATTAGACAAAATTCATTAAATAAAGTACCCCATCCGTTTATCTTATTAATTATGATGAAATTTTTGCTGTCACATCGTGGGCATATACACACATCAAATATCAAGTTCAATCGAAATCGTTAGAGCCGTTCTGGATAAAATTGAAAAAAAAAAAAAAACCGTAAATATTAGAAAAAATTCTTTAAATAAAGTACTCCGTTTGGCCAATTTTAATGAAATTTTTGCTGTCACATCGCTGGCATATGCATACACGAAATACACAATTTGAGGTTCCTACGATTTATAGTTTTTGAGCTAGTCTGTTCACACAAACACCATTTCGCGGGACTAGTTTATTTGGACTCAGGGGACCCCAAACGTGTATTTCCGTTGAAAACCGGAAGTCGGAATTTTTCACGATCGCAATACTTTCCTTACCATATATTTCATATATAGGTAAGTGAAAGTAAAAATAAAATGTAGGTATATTAAGTAACCTTGGTCTCAGGTATAATCAATACTATGTAGATCGACTAAAGAATAAAAGATCGACGAAGAATAAAAAATTACTATAGGTTAGAGGGAAAATTAAAACTGAGTTTCATGGATTATGTTCCTTCTGAAGCCGCCTATTAGAAAAGACAATACTAGAAAGCCTGAAACGGCACGAATGTTTAAATATTGATCAAGATTTCTCAATGGCTATCTTTAGTCTCATTTTCTGTTTATTATTGTATTAGTCCATGCTCAGTTTAACTCAAATATAAATAATGAACATTTAGAGGTGTGTAATAGTCAACTATTTTTCTTCTTGATTTTCGAGATTTTCAGTTTGATCTTTTTTTATTTTGTTCGTACGATTTATAGTTTTTGAGCTAGTCTATTCACACACACACACACACACACACACACACACACACACACACACACACACACACACACACACACACACACACACACACACACACACACACACACACACAAACACCAATATGTATGAGAATCGTCCGGGGTGGCGGTAAAAAAACTACAAACAGTATTAAACTATTTCATTGCAGCCAATGTTTCGACCCAGCAATGAAGATCGTTGTCAGGGCTAAACCAACAAGACGCAGACAAAAAAAATATAAATACACAGGACATTTTAGTGCCTCTGTAATGTGTGGTTATCGTAGATAACAAATAATAAAGAAATATTCTCAATAAAGGTTTCATTTTGAACTCTGAAAAGGTTAGAAATAATATTGAAATTCGAAGACCTGATTTAGATTTTAGAATAGAAATAGTGGTTTATTTTCAACAAAATTTACATGAAACATAAACAGACAAAATACAATTCAAAAGAAAACTAAGCCAAGAATGCATACAAAAAAAGAACATGGGAATAACAAAACAAAAAAATTAAACAAAAAATGGGCGTTGAATCAAATGAAAAAGTTAACAATTTTGTAAAAATAAGTAAATAACTTCATTTTCTTTTATCTATCTTCTATCTTCTATCTTCTTTCATTATTTCCTTTTTCGAAAACAAGTAAAGTATTTTAAAAAAAAATTTAGATTTTAGAACAATTGTAAAAATATAACTTAAAATATCATATAAAATATCACTTGTCTTCCTAGGTCCACATATGGATTATTGTATCATAGTCAGCCCGTCAATATTATTTCGGATTTCCTTATTGTATTTATATGTTCAAAAGTTTTTGCTTTCACTTACCTAGATTTGAAATATAAAGTAAGGGAACGTATTGCGATGATGACAAATTTCGACTTCCGGTTTTCTACGGAAATACACGTTTCGGGGTCCCTTGAGTCCAAATAACCAAGTATCGCGAAATGCTCTGTGTGTGTGAACAGACTAGCTCAAAAACTATAAACTGTACGAACATGAAATTGGATATCTGGTGTACGAATATGTCTGCGATGTGACAGCAAAAAGTTCATCAAAATAGGTCAACTCGACTGTTAATGAAATTAGGTCCCTTAAAAAAAGAAATAAGCAATAATGAATCGAAAAGTACTGAGAACTTTAAAGTTGTGCATTACAGATACATTATAACTTATGGAGATGTTCAAATATAAGCATGTAAATTTTGAAAAATGTGTGAAGTTGAGGAATGACGTTTCTTTCTCTAATCTACGTAAGTTTGTAAGTGAAAGTTGTGTGTTGCGAGCATCGCACCAGATTTTTTATATTATTTTTTTCTGGTATATGTGCTAGAATTTAAGAAAGTACTTTAACGATCCGGCAGCCGGGACGACTTGGCGCGCCGTTCCCCTGACCCAGAAAACTGGTCAGATCGGAAGTACCAACTGTCCTAGAAAGTTGGAATACTTTCCTATCCTCCTGCAGGCAACTTCCTGATTGAAATCCTCATCCTTGCAGTATCATCCATCCTCGTATCCAATTAAGATTATGTTGGAATAGCTCAGTCATAATGCGGAATCAAATCATTCTAATTATGTCTGAGCGTTTTGTGTATTAATATTTGACGATTGGTGAATATGAGCTTAAATTTTATTGCATGCCAAAGTGTTTGGTACTAGCAAGAAGAGATGAAGGTCAGTATCCTGCAGATCTTGATTAATTCTTTTTAATAGCGCTCCTTATGAAATAAATATTATGCACGTATTTTGTTCACCTCTCATTTGAGCCGCGATCATTTAGATTGGTCATATTCACCGGTAACAGTTTTAAAATTCATGAGGCAATCAGCCAGTCAGAGTCGAATTCGCGAACAAACCATGAAGAGGGGCACTTCGACAACTGGAATTCACACAAGACTTATGATCAGATTTCGTAAAGTTACATGGCCGAATATGTCATGTCACTCTACTTTCCAGCCTTCAACAATATTTTCAGGTGTGAAAAGAAAATTTTCTGAGCCTTGCAAAGACTCCACTAGTGATAGAAGAAACACAAAATACACACGTGATTCATACGGGAAATTTTGTATGCTTGGGTCATAAACAGTGCAATAATTATTACAGTAACGTGTAACTTACAGTAACCTTGCAGCAACGTGAGGTCTGGACTACCCCCTCCAGGCTGTCTGTGCTCCCGCAAGCAACAGAAATGTCTGTAAGAAGACCACACTGCGCGGCCAAAGGTCTCATCAGGCCTATTACGCCAACCGGAAAAAAAAAATTACTACAGTGGAAATAATCAAGTAATGATAATGATTAAAAAAATAATTTATTTTTATTTTTTTGTATATTAAAAATTTCTGTGAGTATTCTCATCTTAAAATAAAATAGATCATAAGATATGATATCTCTTGGAATAAAAGTATTAATATTAAAAACACCTCTAATATTAGCCAATTCTATTTATCCCAATATGAAATATAATCAAAATATTATCAACCTTTTTTTTCTAATGCCTCACCTCACAGGTGACCGCGACTAGAACTGAAAACATACAGGTAACGCGATTAGCGGAAGGTTAAACAAATTACCTATATTAAAATGGTTCTTGTTATTTTTGATTAATGATTCAAGGATAAATACAGTCGTTTTATTGATTCTATGTTAAGTCGATGAAATTTAAAAAAATAAATAAACTATCCATACAGTTATAACACGAAAATCGGCACAAAGAATCGAGTCGGTATATATTTTTTTTTTTTTTTCTGCCAGATATGTTATTGAGTAGGTTGAAGGAAGAACAATGAGTTTTTGAAGAACAATGAGGCAGAGTAATGTTATTTTTTGCCTCCGCTTCTAGGGCCCATAGAAATACAATAAAATATATTTTGCCGATTACATCGATGTTTTGCTAGCAGGATCTTTAAAAATATTTTTATCAAGACACGTGAGAGACTGACCGCTTTCTCCCCTGGCAGGGTTAAAAAGCTTCTTACCATACTTACAAACCCTACTTAGTATATCTCCCCTAAGTCCGTTCCCAGTTCCACTGGTGCAAGGGTATGAGGATAGCAGAAATTATGAGCTTGTTGCTTAAAAAAATTAACTTTTATGCCAAAATAGTATTTTGGGGAGTCTTAAATGTAACACATATTTAATTGGGCTGACGTTTCCACTCGGAATTCAGTTGCTCATCAGGGCTCAATAAGAAATAACAACAACTAATAACAGGGGCCGGGATAGCCGAGCGTGTAGGAGCGCGACCCGCTGTTGCACGCTCGAGCCGAACGGCGGTGGTTCGAATCCGCCCTGGGAGGGTTGACTTTTATTTCGTGGAGGCCCCACGGAACAAATATCGACCCTCCCACCATTTTTAGGTTAGAATAGGTTGGTTACACCTCTAGAGTAACCCCCCGTATGCCACACATGGCCAGGTAGGGGTACCGAACAAAAAAAAAAAAAAAAAAAAAAAAAAACTAATAACAGGGAATAAATGAAGCCAGAAAGTTCATCATGTATTTTCTATTATTGTTTGTTTTTGTTATTTTTATCCTGAATTTCGGGTCGAAACAATTAAATATATTTTCATTTATTTTATTGCTTCTCCCCTCCCTTGCCTTATAAGGCTATACGGGGTTTCCTGGACCAGGGGAGGGGGTGGGGGATTGATGCCGAGTATTATTAAATGTCCCCTGGCTCCGGGTTTTGAACTGGCTATCTTCGGGTTTTCAATTTTATGTTGCCATAAGTATTTTCTTTTTGGGTATTTTATTTTCTTCCGCGTTTGCCCACTCGAACATTTCGCCATCCAAAACAATTAAATATGTATTACATATAGCCTTATTTATTTTTACCGCACCATTTCTTTTTTATTATATTTTTTCTATAAAAGGTTTTGTTATTGTTTTCTAGATCACATTATATGTAAATTTTTCTTACCTATTATGTCCTTTATTGTACTTTTCCTTTCATAATATAAGGGTTCGGGGCAAAATAGTGCCAAGCAACATTTTTAACAAAAAGAAACTGTAGATGAAGTCTGCTTTATATTACGTAGGACTATATGTCTATGATGGAAGTGCCTCTAAAGTCATATTTATTGATATTTAATTTAATTTTATCATTGTATCCAACATAACATTTCAGTATATTAATCTTCTTCTGTATCTTAGAGGCTAAAATTACCCGAGTTGTCGAATAGGCAATGTTAGTTATTAATAAGATAATAAATTAACTCTGCTTAATGTAGGAATTGGATATGAAAGTCTACTTGTTATGGAGCCGTTGAATAATAATTAAGAAAAAAAAAAAAGAAATAATGTCATAATAGGGAAAAAGGAATTTGATAAATGGTGAAAAAGAAGAGCTTCCTTTGTTGATTAATTAATTTAATAAATAGTAATTAATTTTCTCTCCCCTTTATAATTTTTTTCCATTTCCTCGTAAAGAAGCACGTTATGAACAAGCTAATGTTGTGCAATCATATTTATCGCTCCGTTTCTTCTTCATTTATTGTTCTCAGTATTGAACGTAATGAAAAAAAGAAAAAAAAAGATATTTTCTAAAATCTCTTCAAGATAGACATCCGAATTCGAAATTCGTCGAACAGTTTATATCTCGAATCATGGCGAACAAAGCATGATAAAGAACATGGCTGAAGTTTAAACATGTAGTTACAGTTCTTGCACCATTTCTTACATACTAATCGAAACAACTGAAAATCTAAAATTCAAGATAAAATAACTTAAAACTGGAACACGTTCGAACTTCCAGCTTGTGGCGACCAAGCTACCCAGTCTGCTAATCGAAATTAGGATATCCATTATTTTTGAAGAAAATTATAGAATTCGATTTTTTTTTTTTTTTTAAATATCGGTTTAAAATCACAAAGAAAGGCGTGAATTTATTAGTAACTGGAGTCATATTTAAATATTTTGACGGATACGTTTTTGTATAAGCCCTTGTATGGTCGTTGTTGGGATTACTCGTAATAAAATTAGTGTATGGACTCTTATGTGAAAGGATAAAAGAGCTGTAAATTTAATAGTTTAAAAACTCGATGGAGGACAAACTGTACATCTTGTAATCGGTATATTTGTGAATTGATAAAGAAAACACTCGCAAGTTGCGGTTCACACTGAAATAAAAAAAAAGAAAAGAACTGATATTATTCACCTGAAAGGTTGAATGTGAATTTGGTTGTGTGAGATAACACTTTGAAAGTAATTCCCCCCACAATCCATCAGAGGATATGATGTATACCGTTGAATAGCCCGTAACTGAATTAACCCAGTGAGGGAAGCAGGGACCTCATTTGGTTATTCCAAAAAGGATCAAGAAAAGGTAAAGGTGTGTAATTTCGGGAAATTACTAATGAAAAAAAAAAAAAAAATGTACTTTTTTAAATGGCTTTTTAAGTAAGGATTAAACCATTTTTCCTTGGTTCTCTCAGAAACCATAAGGAAAAAAGAAAGGAAATAAAAAGACTGAATAATTTTATTCACTTTTGATGAGGGGTCGAAAAACACGAAAGAGCAAAGACCTGTGCTTTTATCTTAATTGAGATAAAAAAAAGTACATTAATGGTTAGGAAATGATGAATGACCGCATAATCAGGTTGCTAATTATTGGTATTTATGGTAATTAATTATTGGTACTAAAGTAAAAAAAAAAAAAAAAAAAAAACAGAGTCAAAAGTGCCAATAGAAGGCTCAATTTTCCTCTTAGGAACATAAAGAAAATATTCTTGGGTAAAATAAAAAAATAATTTATAGTGCGCTTGTTGAGTGTATGATACTATATAGAGTCGATAAGTGCACTCTTAACAGAATACAGGAAAGACTATTGACAATGGAGATGGATTTTTTGAAGAGGTCGGCCAGGATTTCAATGATAGGATACATAAAAAAAGCTAGACCAGGGAACAACGAGTATTAAAGGAAACATATCTGAAAACTAAAATGGTATAGCAACTAGCAAAGGAATCGGTTTATGCCGAATACCGAGAATGGAATTGGAATGGAAAAAGATGAAGGTAGAGATCCTTTATAAAGTGGATAAATAAAATAGAAGGGAATGACCGGTGTGGGGCAAAGAGGGAAGATATTTCAGTAATTTCTCAGAAGCCTGGAGGCAGGGACTGCTCAAGGAGACATCGACTTGAAGAAAGTCAGAATAATAAATACAAAAATAAACTTATTTTATATTCACATGATGTGACGAACAGTTACTTGTAATCAGATTTTTTTTTTTTTTTTTTTTTTTTTTTTTTTATTTTTTATACGGTAACCTTCTCCATATTTAGTTTTTATAATTTATTTTTCTACGACGTTTCGGGCTTTTGACCCATCTTCATTGATTATATATGTTTTATAATATTTACATTAGTTTATTCCATATTAAAGATATTATTCAAATTATTAATGATTATTTTTTAAAGATTTTTAAACTAATTAATTAGAAGATAAAGATTCGACCACGGTTGGGAATCGAACCCAGGTCCTCTTTTTTATACAAATCGTTTAAATGCGTTTTGGTGTTTATAGATTTATTTCATTGTCAAAGCAGTCTCCTGTTTCTCAGCCTGGCTTTCGTACTAATTCCCATTTTATCCACTTCATCCCTCTCTTACATTAGTTATGTTAATTGTAAAATAAACACAAAAACACGCCATGTTCGAATTACTTTACTTTACCTTTACCTTCGAATTACCTTACTTTATTAGATGTACTGTGTGAGGTGCTGAGTAATGATGACCGTCAATGATCCTGCACAAGATGAATTGCTTGGAAGCGGAGGTTGTGGTCATTTGATTGATTACGACAATTCCAGCTGCTGATGCCACGGGACTCGAGCTAGGACAGCTAGGAGGTAATCAAGACTCCTTATTGGCCAGCAGAGAGCTGAGTTTCGGTTCGATTTAACAATAATAAAATGGAGAGTATAATGCATCTATATTGTAACACTTATGTGTGTAAAATGGTATTTATTCAAAGAAAAATAACTATTTCCAATGCTACACGAATTATCACTTTGCAACACACAGAACCATATGACTTGAGCTTATCTTTAACAAATACTGACTAACTCTCAAGTCCATTGCTCCTTATATTGGGTTGGGGAAAAAGTAATTTCGGTTCATCCCAGTAGTCGCTTATCAAAGTCACTTATCGCTTGTAATCCTCATTAAGTGAAGCCATACTATACCACGTTTGAAAGATCACAGTCCATTGAATATTACAAATTCCAGTGTCATTCATTTACTCATGTAAGTCAAACGTTATTATGCTTTGAAAATGGCGATTCCAGAAGGTCATTTTCGTCATATTTTGCTTTTTTACTTCCGAAAAGGGAAAATGCAGCTCAGGCTCCTCGAAAATTTTGTGGTGTTTTTGGTGATGTGTGTTTAAGCGAACATCAGTGTCAGATCGATTTCATTCCGGAAATTTCGATGTTAATGATGAGTCTCGCCCTGGCAGGCCATTTGTTGAAAAAGTAACTAAATTCTTCCAAAAAACGAGGTAGACCGACATATTTCATCTCGTAACATCGCTATGGAGCTACCAAATGAAGCTAGATATATGGGTTCCTCATGAATTAACAGTACAAAATTTAATGGACAGAGTTTCCATTTGTGAATCGCTGGTGAAACGAAATCGAGTGATTTTTTAAAAGAATGATCACAGGTGATAAAAAGTGGATAACGTACGACAATAATGTGCGAAAAAAATCGTTGTTGAAGCCCGGAGAAATTCACAAACTGTGGCAAAGCCTGGATTGACGCCAAGGAAGGCGATGCTGAGTGTTTGGTGGGATTGGAAAGGCGTTGTTCATCTTGAGCCGCTCGAACCTAGCCAAACCATTGATAGAGAGTCGCTCTACTGTCAACAACTAATGCGGTTGAAGCAGAAGATTCGAGAAAACCGGCCAAAATTGATCAATACGAAAGGCGTTGTATTCGATCACGGCAATGACAGACCACACACATCTTTGGTGACTCGGCAAAAATTACGAGAGTTTGGCTGGGAAGTTTTGATGCATCCACAATATAGCCCGGACATTGCACCGTCTGACTATTATTTCTTTGGTTCAGTTTTTCGCCCTGAAAGCACAGAACTTCTATAGCGAGGGTATAATGGTTTTACCGAAAAAATGGCAAACGGCCATCAATCAAAACGGCAGATATCAATGGTTAGTATTTGGAATTTATATAAAAAATTCGCTTTGAAAAACATGAAAAATACCGAAATTACTTTTTGCCCAATCCAACATACAGCCGTAACGAGATGAGCCTAGAACCTCGTTGAACTCCGTAGGCGGTACTCGAACATCCTAGTCACAAACACGTGCTATGACAGTTTGTTCCAACCACTAAGTCGTTGCCATAATTTGTATAAAACCATTCCAAACAATTTTTTTGGTCGGTATCTCAGTATAACTAAATATTCGATATTAGTAGAGGTAAGGGTAACACTTTTTGTTTACTTTAGAAAAGCGAATAACTGTTGTATTAATAAATAAAAAAAATCACATTATATTCACACACCCGACACAGTTGTTTGGTAAAAATATAACGCTAATATTAACAACCTAGGCCTACTATTGTACTTAACCTGTTTATTTTTTCTACTATTTTAACCTGTATTTTGTTTATACTATTTTATAACTTTTAAGAAAATTTACAGTTGTTCTAGTAAACTGTTCACTATGATAAAAATAGAATTACAAAAAAATTTTATGTGTAACAATTCTTTTATGTGAACAAATTTTCTGGTAAACAGACAAAAAACATGGTACTTTTCAGTTATAGTCACGCCCAGATAAAATGTTTTTACTTTAGTTAGTACATTGCTTTGTTTTGTGAATAACACATGTTTTCTGAATAAAACACTTTACATGAAATTTAATTAAATTATTTATTTTCATTTTAGTATAAACATTAAATATAAATATAAATATAAATATAAAAGCGGGATGATGTGCTGCTGGGCACTATATTCCCTCATGCCTACAATGCCAACATCAAAGCAGTTTATATCAAATTTGCTGATTGTCGCTTAGCTGCGACAGGTGCGAATATAAATATGAAGCAAAAAAAAAAAAAAAAAAAGTATAAACATTGAAAAAAAAATTATATGTTAGAAATGTCATTGTAAAAATCTTTAATATCTTTCATTACTTCATTAAAAGTATCTTTTTCTGCTAACCTTTGGCGCCACATAGAGTTGAAAAAATCTGACCGTAGTTACCTTATCCAAAATATTTCTTAAATTCTACTGATACTCAACCATATTTAACGTGATTAATTATTTAGTAAAAAAAAAATGATTCGGCAGGCAATTGTTTTCTCCTGACAGTGTTGTCAGTAAGTTAACAGTTGTGAAATTAACTCTTAGGCCACACATGTTCGCACCGCATACGCATCCGCAGCACGGATCTGATTCATTTACGAAGGATAGATAGTAACCGTTCACATTACTTCATTAAAAGTATCTTTTTCTGCTAACCTTTGGCGCCACATAGAGTTGAAAAAATCTGACCGTAGTTACCTTATCCAAAATATTTCTTAAATTCTACTGATACTCAACCATATTTAACGTGATTAATTATTTAGTAAAAAAAAAATGATTCGGCAGGCAATTGTTTTCTCCTGACAGTGTTGTCAGTAAGTTAACAGTTGTGAAATTAACTCTTAGGCCACACATGTTCGCACCGCATCCGCATCCGCAGCACGGATCTGATTCATTTACGAAGGATAGATAGTAACCGTTCACACACGCGGATGCGGATGCGGTGCGGACATGTGTGGCCTGACCTTTACATGTTTATTTATAATTAGAGTGAAAGTTATGTTTATTAAATAAAAACATATGTCCGAAGAAAACATAATTGATGGCACAAAATTTTCCCTCCGCGCTTATCTATGCAACAAACAATAGTGATGAGTTATAATTAGTTGTTTTTGTGATAAGCTGTAAAAGAAAGGAAAATTACATTTTAAAAGTTATATTATGGGCTTCCTAATTCATCATACCAGAAAAAACCCAAATTACCACCCTTGTCATTTTTAAAGAAGAAGAGGCCAACGGGTAATAAATTTCACTTTAAATAGTTTTTCAAATTTTATCCTAAATATGTGCAAAAAAAAACTGCATGACTTGTATCATAAATTAATATGCTCTAACGGTTCCTAAAACAGGATGGATGCATACCTTTCAATATTCTTGTACTTGCATAAACCACATGACAATTCATTAACTGGAACTGAGGTCGACATCAGAGGTACCCCACGACTTGTTATAACATTGTAGGTACTTTAAGTTGAGGGTATTTCTAATATTGGGTTTGTGCTTATTTTTTAAATATTATGCATGCACATATTATCCTTAGGTACCCATATCCACCTGTACCTCTAGGTATTAAGTCTCATTGTTAATACTTAAGGAATAAGTTTGTTGACTAGAATATTTGATTTCTTCTAAAATTAAAAAAAAATATAAACAATTTAATATGTGTCAAGCTAGGATAAAATTACAGAAAATATAATAGGAAAAAAGAGCTTTCCTATAAAACTAGCAGCCGTATAAAAAGAAACAACGAGAAAACAGCACGGAGTATAGAAGTAACTCTATAATTATATTGTCAAGTAACTGAAATTCTATACTCTGTGGAAAACACTCAAAACAATTGGGGGAAAACCATTTCGTGAGATGGAAAAAGTAGTGGGGGGTAGGGGGGTAGAATGAAAAGCAAATTAGGAAATGATCTCGCAAAAAATCCAAACGATTCGGAAAAATAGACAAATCTTACCCAAAATTTATTTGAAATGATGTTAGTAGGATAATGTTATACTTTAATTAATGTCGCATTTCCAACTAAATATATATTTCAAGTAAATAAATATGAATGTTTGCTTTTTTGTAAACATTATAATTGATTTTTTTTAATTTCTCGGAAGGCGTCAAGCGTACAAAATGTATTTAAAACAAAAATGTGCCTTAACGGTAAATTATTATTTTTTAAATTTAATGGCAGATATAAACGGATCTATGGGGAGGATTATGCAGTCCCCCTTTAGGTGATTTTTAGTTATTTAAAGACGGGTTTTAGGTTTCCCGAAAGTAAGGAAGTTGCATAATATGCAGAGCAATTAGAATGTCAGTTCGCTTCAGGCATGCAGCGTTTTCTTTACAACCGACTGGGAACGCAGATTTGGCTGAGAGTATAATTAAGTTAACAATATTTGTAATGAACATTGAAAAAACAAAAACATGTTGACTTCAGTTGAATCGCCCATTTCCCATATCCAAAAAAAGGTTTGTTTGTTTAACGTTACTTTATGCTACTAAGGCTAATCAGACGATACTACAGTGGGAGTTTTAAATTTTTCCTTTCCAGGTATCATTTGAATAGAGATCTTTAGCGAGTACCTGTCATCGTATAGGCTCGACACCTCCATTTTGCGTCCTATCCGAGGGACGGCATAGCTAAGGATTTTTTCCTCCCATTAAAAAATCCTAGGGCCACCTCGGGACCCCGCGACCTTTAGTCTGGTAGGATGCCATGCTAACTACTACACCACAGGTGAACCCATCCGAAAAAGGTTATTTCTCGTTTTAAACTATCAAAAAAAAAAAAAAAAAAATAAATAAATAAAGAAGGAAAAAATCAATCGTTGAAGTATTGAGATAAATATGAAAATTTTAATTGCTAATTAACAAATTTTTCGACAAATGATATGTAAAAAAAACTATGAATTTCATTGAATTCGCCATTTATGATTTCAATAATAAATAATAGTTTTTCTTGATCGAGTAACGATTTCACATTATTTTGTGTGAGTAATGTTTTAATCCTTTTAAAGGCAATCCTTAATTTAAACACAATGGGTCACAATTAACCTTAGCCAGTGGCGAAAAGGTACTCAACGGCTTAAGTCCTTAGGTCATCTTATTGTTACCCCACATTTCTTTTGGATTCTCCTAAAATCACAAAAGTTAGTATTTAAAGTATACAGTAAACTTAGAAGGGAAAAGCTTAGTTATAAAAAATCCAATAAATATGATTTCTTAAAACTTTATTCTTCTGAATATTTATAATGTCATTTTTCTAACAAGGTTATGCTACATAGTAGCTGTCGACTGTCCTTCTCATAATAATTCCTTTGGAGTTTGCTTAACTACTTTATACCTAATCTAGTTTGGCCGAGGGTGTTTTGATGCGAGTAGTTCGTGGCTTATTCCTTCCACGATAGAAGTTAGTTGGTCTCTATGGTGTCCTCTTCTGTGGGGAATTCTATTTAGTGTGTTCTCTAATTAGTAATACAAATTACGTAGACGGACTTTATGAAAACATCTATTCACAATGGAAACAAATAATTTCAATTGAATAATTTAAAAGAATATTTTTTTTGTTTTGTGCATATCAGTCAATCTTAGCCGTCTGCCTCGTTATAAACCAAATGTCGTCCTTTTCTAAATTCTCAGCTTTACATTTTTATATACCGTTTAGTTGGATCTTCTGTAATCCTTCCAGCGTAACCTTCTGAGCCAAGTTTCCTCGGAACATATTTTGTATTATCTCCTTGAATCAGAAAGTCGAGAGGGACCCCTCGGGCTAAGAAGACCTGAATAGCAACAGCTAACAGTATTTAGTTACTCGCAGTTGAGCAATTCTCTGAATCTTCGCTAAGTTTTTCCTCTGTTGTTGCGTGAACATAAAAAATGGGGTCACCTGTGGTGTAATGGCTAGCATAGCAGCTTAAAACACTACAAATCACGGTTGCCCGGCAGGTGATTGGATGGTGAAAAACTCTTGGTTATCCAGTCCTTCGGATAGGACGAAAATAAAGATCCCGAACCTGTGCGATGTCAGGTACTGGTTAATGATCGCTATCCTAATTATACCTTGATAGGCAACATTTAGGACTCCCGCTGTATCATCGTCTGTTATTCTTGTAGTGTAAAGGGGCGTTTAGCAGAAACAAATCAAATATTCCGTAAAATATTGCCATAAAAATTAGACTTTAATTGGGAGCGGAGCGGGGTGGGGTTTATAAAACTTCTTATTCCGCTCTTTTCCCTGATTGTTGGTATTCTAGCACAAGGTACTTTACCTTACTAAATAAGATTGAACAGATTTGATAGAACAGATGATTAATAACCCGAAGATCCAGTTCAACAGCCAGTTCACAACCCGGAGCCAGGGGATTAATATTCGGAATTAATCCCCCACCCTCTCACCTGGCCCGGGAAACCCCATATTGCCGAATAGGCGAGGAAGGGCAAACATAAAATAAATAAGTTGTGGCCTTGTCCTTTCATAATAATATACTAGCAAAGGTGGAACAGTGGTAATAAAACCTTCTCTACAATTTAATGGTTACTCTCACTTTAATTAGTCGAATAGCTTTTCTCCGTTCCGAAGTACATAGCAACTTTCTAATTTTCCTAACTTAGATATTTCCCTGATATAATCGCTCTTTATCATGTACGGCATTGGCATTTCTTTAAGTAGTCCTATGGCGTAATAGCCGGGGAAAATGAGATCCTTCCCCCACCAAGGTACGAGTGAAAGTTTTCGTCCTCGGGTGGCCTCCGATTTGGTTCCATTAGGGGCAGGCCCTGCTCTGCTAAGGATCCTTTCCTGGAGTCCTTATCCTGGATCACTGGTAGCGATAACATTTCTGGAGTCCTTATCCTGGATCACTGGTAGCGATAACATTTAAAGATCATATATATTTTAATCGAAATTCATTAATTTCTTTGAGATCTTATTATTTTGTTCCTGCTTTATTTGCTTTTGATGATCTGAGGAAAAAATGCAAGCAAAGTGAAGTGGGATAACTGCGTCGTATTAAATGCAAAAGCCAACTTTAAACGAGTATAAAAACCACCTTTAAATTTTAATAATAATAATAACTTTATTGGCTCTTAGAATACATTCTTTTAGCCAGGAGTCCGGCCCAATTGGTGTTAGTAAGGCTTTTGAAGTTGTTGTTTTTTTTGTTTTTTATTTCATCAATGTTAATAACTAATTATGTAACAATATTTACAAAACATATCAATAAAAAAGAAATTAAATATTAAAATATATCACACGTAATTTAATACAATTACGACAGATTGATCAGATAACAAATAATAACCGTGACAGTTCATTATTAAGATTGTATGATAAAGGTGAGTTAACAATCGATAACAATATCGATATAAATAGTAAATACTGTGATCAAGTCTGTGTTTCAAGCAAAACATCTAAACGCAAGTAAATAGATCGATAAACTATTATAATCATACAATAAACTATTATAAGATATAAAATTCACTTAATTTAAAACATTTAATTTAAATGCATTCCTCGACACCTGAGTAAACAATCCAGTCAATAGCACGATGACACTTATTCCCACAGTGGCTCAGTGAGGACAATAGCAAACATGCCGACTATAAGTCTATATATAGACACACACCCGTAAACCCCAGCTGTAAATGATAATTTAATGTTTTTCAATCTATATTGTAACGATAAATCGATGAGCAAATTAAAAAAAAAAAACATATGACATAAACCCCCGGACCGTTTGTTGGAACAAAATATGCGGTTAGAACGAACTGTTGGGGCCTAGATCTTTCGCGCCTAGTCTACATAGGCGTAGAACTGCCCACATTGTTCTAGAACGATCCAGGTTACAAAAGATCATTTTTGTAACCGTCTCAATGGTTTAAGTTGTAATAATTCGTTGGCATTGTGATAACTTTATATTTCTGTTAAATAAATATTTGTTACCCACATAAGTGTTACAATATAAATTCTTAAACTACAGTACTCCCAGAAAGTATAGTTGATTTTTTTAATATCTTGAAAATTGCTCTCAGTGTAAAAATAAAACGTAATTTCAAGTTTCGTTAATCTATTTACGCAATAGTTTCAGATAAATGACACAAAACTCTTCTATAAAACATAACTGAAATTATGTTATTTGTTGGGTGAGTGCTAAAGTGAAGAATTCCGACCTATTATTTCGCTCCACGGCCAACGTTTTTTGGGAGGCAATGAACTTTGATAATATTAAACTGTTTCAACTTTACACCAAACCTAAATCAACAAGTGCTACACATTAATCAATTATGAAGCGCCCCAGTGAGCTTACATCTTGAAATAGAGTAGATTAAAGTTGGGAGGTATGAAGTTCGCACTTGATTCTACAGAAGGCGGTTGATGTAACTAAATCACATAATGATCGTATTTGACCTCATAAACACACTCATTTTTCGTCACGGTAAATGTTTTCAACAATTTTATTAGAAGAGAAAAACTTTGTACACGGGCGGAAATCGAACCCAGGTCCTCGGCGTCTCCATGGCATTCCTCTTACCACCGTGGGATCGATCCCAGCTCTGGCCAACCTTTCTCTCCGGCGATCCCACCCACCAGGGTTCGCCACATTGCAGTCTAGTAACCTTAAAGTATATTTTTAAATATTAAGGAAATATATTTGGTTAACTGTTAGGTAAATATGTTTAATTTTCACCTGAATATTCAGCTATTATTTCAGAAATAGTGGAACTACCTGCTAGATTAGAAAATTTAGCTAGGAGGTTGAATTTTTTTTTTTCTTTTACACGCAGTTACTTTACAAACCGTTTGTGTTTTGTAAAAACACCCATCACTATCTATTACCTTCCAGACAGAAAAAAAAAATAATAAAGTGAAATCATAGAATTGTTTGTGTATCAGAATCAGAATTAAAAATTTTCGAAAATTTATGACCAACTTGGCAAAGTGTGGTATACCCCTCCTTGACATTCCTGCACGTGAAATGAAGGCTCCTCCCGAAGAGCGGTTTTTGTGGTCAGCACGTGCCTAAAGTGCCTTCTTCCCGAGCACAACAAGTGCCTTTGTTCCCCGAACTATTTTTCTCTTCCTCGTTAATAATCTCAGCCCATCAGGCATTTTATATAAAGAAGGCATTTTATATAATGAAGGCATTTTATATAAAGAAGGCATTTTATATAAAGAAGGCATTTTATATAACCTATCCAAAAGAATACGTGTAAAGAATCCGTTCTTCCTCGTCTGATAACTTTTAACTGTATTAATTTAATATTTATCGATAAAGTTCCCTTAAGTTAAAAATGAAAAAGATAAAATTAAACAGGCTATGGTCAATCACCTAAAACAGTTTTGAATCATTTAAGCTTTACATTCCGAAATTCATTTTCTTGCTTTTTTATCAAAACCTCAACCATGAAAGTTTTCTATTGATTTTTCTGTTACATTTATTGTATAGATCTTCTGCGATCTCTTTGTAACCTCTGCCATTAACTCTTTGCAACCATTTTTCAACAAGTTTTCTTCAATAACATCGGAAAAGTCATCCAAGTTTTAAACATTCCTATATCTTATACCACATTTGTTTCTTTTCCTCCAATATAAATTTTTACTTTCACTTACCTATATATGAAATATATAGTAAGTGGAAGTATTGCGATCGTGAAAATTTTCGACTTCCGGTTTTCAACGGAAATACACGTTTTGGGACCCCCTGAGTCGAAATAACCAAGTCCCGCGAAATGGTCTGTGTGTGTGTGTGTGTGTGTGTGTCTGTGTGTCTGTGTGTGAACAGACTAGCTCAAAAACTATAAGCCGTGCGATCATGAAATTGGGTATTTAGTGTAGGTATATGCCCGCGATGTGACAGCATAAATTTCATCAAAATTACTTAAAGGGAGGGGGTACTTTACTTAATAACTTTTTAGGTTTTTTTCGATTTTCTCAAAAACGGCTCTAACGATTTTGATTAAACTAAGTATTTGATCGATTTATATGCCCAAAATATGACTGTAAAAATTTCATCAAAATTGATTAACCGGAGGGGGGACTTTACTTAATAAATTTTGTATCATTTTCACGTGTTTTTTTTATTTACTCGAAAACGGTTTTAACGATTTTGATCAAACTTGGTATTTGATGTATTTATATGCCTAAGATGTGACTGTAAAAATTTCATCAAAATTGATCTACGGGAGGGGGGACTTTACTTAATAATTTTTGTATCATTTTCACGTGTTTTTTTTATTTACTCAAAAACGGTTTTAACGATTTTGATCAAACTTGGTATTTGATGTATTTATATGCCCAAGATGTGACTGTAAAAATTTCATCAAAATTGATCTACGGGAGGGGGGACTTTACTTAATAAATTTTTTTATTTACTCAAAAACGGCTTCAACGATTTTAATCAAACTGGGTATTTGATGTATATAAATCCCAAAGATGTGATAGCCAACATTTTAGAGGAGAAAAAAAGAAAAATATTCAATCAACTCATAAAACACGTTGAGCCCATGCATGCGTAGTACGCCTTTAATGACAGGTCATTGTTCATAATCAAAGCCGTTCTGTTCATTTCATGGAAATTATTTGTTTCATGGTAACTAAATGAAATTTTCATCAAGTACATAGAGAATTATAAAATCAGACGACTTGGAGTATCATACTTGCATTGCCGAATTATCACAAGTATAAACTTTTGTTTATTAATAAAATAAATTAGTGTTTTTTAGAGAGCAAATGAAAACAAAAATAAGAAATGAATATGGAAAAATGTGTAACTTTGAGAAGTGGCATTAAAAAAACGCATTAATTTCTATTCTAAATAAGTTGGTAAGTGAAAGTTGTGTGTTGCGCGCACGCACCAGATTTTTTTCTTCTCAAATTGTTCGATCATCGGTAATCTATTTACACTTGAATTATATACTGTATCAACTTGTTCATTGAAATAATTTTTACTTTCACTTACCTATATATGAAATATATAGTAAGTGGAAGTATTGCGATCGTGAAAAAAATCGACTTCCGGTTTTCAACGGAAATACACGTTTTGGCGTCCCCTGAGTCGAAATGACCAAGTCCCGCGAAATGGTCTGTGTGTGTGTGTGTCTGTGTGTGTGTGTGTCTGTGTGTGTGTGTGTGTGTGTGTATGTGAACAGACTAGCTCAAAAACTATAAACCGTGCGATCCTGAAATTGGGTATTTAGTGTAGGTATATGCCCGCGATGTGACAGCATAAATTTCATCAAAATTACTTAAAGGGAGGGGGTACTTTACTTAATAACTTTTTAGGTTTTTTTCGATTTTCTCAAAAACGGCTCTAACGATTTTGATTAAACTGAGTATTTCATCTATTTATATGCCCGAGATATGACTGTAAAAATTTCATCAAAATTGATTAACCGGAGGGGGGACTTTACTTAATAAATTTTGTAACATTTTCACGTGTTTTTTTTATTTACTCTAAATCGGCTTTGACGATTTTGATCAAACTGGGTATTTGATGTATGTATATGCCCGATATATGACTGTAAAAATTTCATCAAAATTGATTAACCGGAGGGGGGACTTTACTTAATAAATTTTGTAACATTTTCACGTGTTTTTTTGATTTTCTCAAAAATGGCTCTAACGATTTTGATTAAACTTAGTATTTGATCTATTTATATGCCCGAGATATGTCTGTAAAAATTTCATCAAAATTGATCAACCGCAGGGGGTACTTTACTTAATAAATTTTGTAACATTTTCACGTGTTTTTTTTATTTACTCTAAATCGGCTTTAACGATTTTGATCAAACTGAGTATTTGATGTATGTATATGCCCGAGATATGGCTGTAAAAATTTCATCAAAATTGATTAACCGGAGGGGGGACTTTACTTAATAAATTTTGTAACCTTTTCACGTGTTTTTTTGATTTTCTCAAAAATGGCTCTAACGATTTTGATTAAACTTAGTATTTGATCTATTTATATGCCCGAGATATGTCTGTAAAAATTTCATCAAAATTGATCAACCGCAGGGGGCACTTTACTTAATAAATTTTTTATCATTTTTACGTGCTTTTTTTATTTAATCAAAAACGGCTTTCACGATTGTGACCAAACTGGGTATTTGATGTATGTATATGCCAAATATGTGATAGCCAACATTTCATCAAAATTGATCAACCGAAGGGGGGACTTTACTTAATAAATTTTGTATCATTTTCACGGTTTTTTTTATTTACTCAAAAACGGCTTTAACGATTAATAAAAATAAGATATGAATGTAGAAAAATGTGTGACTTTGGGAAATGATATTTAATAAAACACGTCAATTTCTTGACGAACTTATCTACCAAACTTATCTAAGTAGGTTGGTAAGTGAAAGTTGTGTGTTGCGCACACGCGCCAGATTTTTTATTTAACGAAAATATCAATTTACAATACCACTCAAACTATGGAAACACAAACATCTTGTTACAAAATGTATCACTTTGTAACTACAGAGTAACGCAAAAATAACCGTATGACTTAAGCTTCAGAAGAAGACTAACTCTCCAGTCCATGGCCTGGAAGATTCTAGGCCAGCATAGATGGTACTCGAACATGTACAGCAGTTTGTTCCGATTATTCCAACAGGTCTAGAACTATTAAGAGCAATTTAATCATATGTCTTGTGTTTTGTTTTGTTTCTCGTTACAACACTTTTGCAGGACCTTTTTTATTTGCCTTTTTCCTTTTTTTTTTTTTTTTCTTTTTGACTTTTTAACTATGTTTTTTTTATTTTATTTATCTACTTGAGAGAAAGGCTTTGAGTAAAAATTGAAAAAAAAAAACAAAAAAAACTTCCGGAGTAAGAATGCCGAAAGAACAAAGTAAAAAGTTCAAAAAAGCAAAAACATATTTGAAGGGAAAAACGAAACGGGCGAGTGGATTGAATAGGCACTTGAAATTATAAACTGACTGAAGTACAAACAAAAAAGTCCAAAACAAGAACTTGTAAAAGTCAAAGTTTATAAAAGTCCTTTCATTTTACAGTTTTCATTTTTATTTCAGTAGGTTAATTAATTATGAAATTTTAACTTTCTCTGGTAACATGAGATACTTTGGCATATCATATGGTCCAATCCTATTCCATATTATCTCAAAGTTTATTTTTGATAAATTTTCTAGTTTAGAGCTACCAGTGGTTAGCTTCTCTTCATGTTTGTTTAAGAGATATTTCTTAGTATTGTCACATTTACTGAATGTATTTATTTAAATATAGTTGTAAATTTCATTAAATAAAAAAAAAAAATCTAAACTCAATTGTTTAATGTGATTTTTTACCTTGTTATATTATAAGTTCTGTTGAATTGTTTTATTGCAATAAATTCAATCAACAACTGATTTTGTTTATAAACTTCGAACATGCATCAACTTAATTTGTACTAAATGTGTAAATAATCTTTACGATTTTCCGGCTCATTAGAAATACTTTTTTAAAATATCTTTTTAGCTCGAAATCTGAAATATTTTCTTCTAGATAAATGTTCACTTAACTAGCGATTCTGAACTGGTCTAGAGGTAAATAATAATTCAAGAACTATTAACCTCAGCAGTGCCCGTTTGTCAGTTCAAGAGTTTCTGTTCCCTAATTCTTACAATCACTTTCTGAATTTGCAGAAAAAACTGATACTAAATCCCTTCTAATTTCATAAATATAAAAAGTACAGTTATTAAGTACTTGACGAGATTTATTTGAATTATCTAAACGTACTGGTATTTCTATCGCTGGCCACAATCTAAATATATTCCATTTAATTTGTTAGATTAACAAACTAAATATCTAATTTTCTGTAATCTGGAAATCTGTAATGCCTGAAAATTAGAAAAGTTATAAGAGTTTTAAAATTATTTAAATCTATTAGGGAAACCAAAATCGCACGGATCTTCAAATATCTTTTTTTTGAGGTTGTTATGAAAATATTTTTAGACGTATCTTGCCATTCATATCTACTACCTCCAGAAGTTACTTACTACCTCCTAGAACCTCGTATCTTGGAGCCTAGAAGATGAAAAAAAGAAATATCATAAAATTATTTTATATCTCGAGTTTAATAAATTATATCGGCATGATTGTTATGGTAAAAGTTTTATTTTTCATTGTAGATTAAGGAATAATACTGTCGATCTTGTATATTCTGTTCCAAGCCAATAAAATTGTAAAGAAAAAAAAGTTTGATCTTCAACCAAAATACCCTTGTAGATTTTATTCACATTAAATGAGTCAGATTCGAATTCTGCATGAAAAAGTATATTACATGTTTTAATTGAATAAAGGCTTTTCAGTGCTTTTGAGGGTACTCTGAATTATAATTGAATTTGTTTCCTAGAAGATTGAATAATGTTTTTATATTTGAATGTCCTTACACAAAATTTATGAAACGGAATATAATTTTCCTTAATTTTTTAATCGAAAAAAAAAATGTGTTATAATATTTATATGTCATTTTTCGAACACAAGATATAAGAAAGGAGTTGAATGCTATTTTCTTTTTTCTAGGCTTCTAGAGTCCATTTAGCCCAACGGCAAAATACGTGTCTAACATTCTTCTTCAAGGAAACTCGAAAAATGTTTTGAAAAGAATGATGAAATGGACCTGTAATGTTAGATTTTTTCATGAAATAGTCAAACAACTATTTTATTTTTTCCTAGAACATTTAGATAAAGTTTCCAGCCACATGGTAAAGGTTTCACTTCACTTGAAAACGCTTAAAGTATTGTTCCTTTTCCTAAAATAACCCGAAACCTTTCTGTAAGACTCAAACAACCGGAATCCGAAAATGACATGCTTCATTGTAAGGCCTTCCTTTGTTTCAAACTGAGAGAGGTGTGGTTGCTGAAGCCTTGTTTGAATGCTGTCATCTCAATGAAATATTGATGCCGAAAGTATTTTGACTGTTAAGGAGTGCCTAATCCATTCTGTATAATATAATGTGCTTTGTTTGCCCACTTAAAAACAAAAATTAGTTGGTAGTCATTTAATTGTACTGGGCCATTCCATGTCAGGTCTACACAAAATTATATTAATATTTCAAAACCTTACCATCTCAGATCTTTTTAAAATTTAGTAAATTTGTTCTACAAATATAAGCTAGAAAAATGGTGATGTATTATCTATATTGTGATATATAATAGTAATGATTATCAATAGATATGTTCAGAAACATATAGTAAGCAGAACAGAGGTTATAGAATATTTGAACGGGAAAAACTGGACTGCTCCGGTTGGTTACTCTAAACAATCGTGGTATTAGAGATATAATTTGATTAAGGAATATAATGGATGAACAAAATCTTAATAGAAGGGAGACGTGTGAATATATAGATATGTGGGTTTAATTAAGAAATTTTCATTATTTCTCTATATATCATATGTTGTTTATTTGTTTGTCTATCTTATTATATTTTTGATATTGACATAAAAAAAGAGAAATATTTATGTGTAAGGGAGTGTTTTGATTGAAAGAAAGAGAGTATGACGGAATTTGTATTCGAATTATTGAGGTTTTTTTGGTGGATAATTATTGTTTATATTTGCTATTTGCCTTTCGCTATTTATATTGTTAAGTTAAATATTTGTTATTGTCGGTTCATATAGTATAAGTAGTGATATGTTTATTTGTACCAAAATAATGTTTATTATGTGTTATTATATTAAAAAAAATTTGCTGTATGTGAAATAATGCTGTTGGGCTTACTCTGATGGTCTTTAACCAAGAGTATAAATGCATATCACATTATATAATATGTTGATTATATTTTTAATAAACGCATTTCTTATTATATAATTATTATTATTACGCATATAATTATTTTTATTATGATGTTCAATAGTATTTGAAATATTTAAAGTTTTATTATATTGAAGAAACAAATTGGTCCAGAAAAAAAAAAATCATTATTAAAAATTGCTGTAGAAACGTTCCTAATTTGGATAGATCGTGGACATTTTACAGGGCATTCCTTGCCATTTCATTTGACTATTATTTAAGGTAGGTAGGAGGATATTTTTTTAAGCTATCGGAGGGTCCAGAACATTATATAAATAAAAAATAAATCAAGGTTCCTTTAAAGTTCGAATTTTATGTGAAATGACCGCTTTGTAAAGGCAATTTTACTTATTTTATATTATTATATAAAGGCATTGAGAAGAGACAAACAATAAATTATAATTGATTTCTCCTATAAAGGCAGGTGTCAGTAACCCCTGGGAGCAATCCACCGCCAGGAAATTGACTGCCTTGCGTAGGCCTTTGATAACCCTTACCTGTTTTACATTTTGGGTGCCAAGAGGTTTTATAGATTCAAGTTTTTATTTTTGTGTATGTATCCCGGGCTTAAGGCTGCTAAATAATTCATTTCATTACAAAATCTTTGTATAAAAATTAGTTAAAGAACATGGTTATTGGGGTTGTTAGTTGCTTTTAATCTAAAGGATTGTGTTATTATCGAATACCACTATTTTTAAATATGAATATTTTTTTTTTTTTTAGCGTTTGAAAGCCGTGTATTTATGAAGAAATAATTTTTAGTTTATTCATAAAACGTAACTGATGTTAACAACAGGATAATTTATACTTTCACATATTAAACAGTAAAAATTGGTTTTTCATTGAACTTAGGGTAAACCGTACAGTTATTTGGGTTCCTTAATACTAAATTTCAGTGGTGACATTAAAAAAAATACTTGTTATGAAGGGATCTAATTGAAACTTCCTACAACTCCTCTTAATCTATCCTTATAAAGATTCAAGAGGTTTTTTTGGGTCAAAAGTTCAATAGTTTTACAATATGGCAATATTTATTGTTAAAAGAGCCAAATTTAGTTATTGGCACCCTTTGGATTTAATTGTGAAATCTTGCCTATGGTTAGGTTTTTAAAGTCTTACTTCATAGATGACTTAGAGGACCCTTTAAACATTAGACTCATGTATATCTTGTAATAAAATTAGGACTTGGTTACGTATTTCTTGGAGTTAAAGTTGGGGTGCCAATAACTATATGGTTTACCCTATTGCAACTTTTATAAAACGAAATCAAAACTAATAGAATTACAAACCATCAACAATTCCTTTAACGTAAAACTATTTTTTAGAAAAAAATAAAGAATTTTGAAAGAGGAGAGGTGCGTCCGGCACTTGATGTTTACCGATCGAGAAAAAAAAAAAAAACGTATAGGAATCTGTAATCTTTAATGAAAAAGATTTACTTTGACCACTTTTTTAAATAACAATTTTATCAAAAGGAAAAATTTGGACAGGGCCGAAAACCGAACGTGTGTCTCTGCATCTCCGTCGCAGCGCTCTCAACTAATGGCCCCGAACCGCGGGGTCAATCCCAGCTGCGTCCATCTTTTCTCTTTTGCGATCGCTCCAGCCGTGTCTTGCCACATGGCAGCCAATCAACCGGGGACTGGATAATTGTCCGAATGAGAGCATCTAATTCACTTACTGTTATATTTATTTGTTTAATATTAATTTTTTATTATTTAGTTTAAGTTAAAGCTATCTTAAAGTGAAAGAGAGTTTATCATTTATTTTAAATAAAGTTTTGTGATTTGCGCACCGGAATACATCTTTTTTTATCCAAGGTAAATAGCCCATAAAATAGTTATTTGACATGGAATTTAACCTTCTGTGAACCAAGTGTCTATTGGTTTTTCTGAGATGTCTTTTATTAAGAAAATTACTAAAACACGCTTATAATTTTAAAATTAAATATTTATTTTTGAAATATCTATATAAATAAAGATGAAATTCTGTTAGTTTGTTTGTTTATTTGTTCTTTTTAGAAATCCATACCGTTTGTCCTAAATTCTACAAATTTCGCTCACTGGTTCTTTCAGACCAGGTGCGAACACCTGTCCATATTAAAATTGCATTACTTCAGCCGATCTCTGGGTATATTCTTTATAGTTATAATAATCGTTTTGATCTCGCTTTACATTGGTTTTTACAAAATCGACCGTTTGAGTCGATAAAAGTCTCAGTTTATAGATTTCATAGATTTAAAAAATGAAATTCTCCGGGTGAAACCGGGATATACAGCTTGTAATAAATAAAATGAAGCGACTTGGCGAACAAAGGAGAACTCATATTATGAAATCGAGTGGCTCTTCAACTTGATTGCTGCCACGAAGTTTAATATGAGCGAAGACTCGGGCTCAGAGTTGAGCAATATGAAACACGAGCCTACGTCCCCTGCATACCTTTATCGTATAGGAGTCTATCTCGCTAATATATCCCACGCTAAGGCAAAGTCGACCATACCTTCATTTATTTGGTATGTATATATTTATTTATTAAACACCCTTCCCTGCCTTTCGGCAAAACGGGTTTCGGCAACATTAGCATATAACGCTCATGCGTATGTTAATGTTGCGCAATACTTCTTCCGCTTCTTTATTCTTTTCTTCCTCATATTCTTATTTATTCTTTTATTCTATTTTTCTCCCGCAGTTCCTCAATCCGGTGTCCTTCCAGGAGTAGGATTCCTTCTACCTAGATTAAAAACTTCCGGACCCAGTGCTGTTTTCCACCGAGAGGACATAGAGTCCAGTTTTCCTCAACAACCTGGCCCTTTGTATCTCGAATGCAGCGCAGCTTATAACGATATGCTCAGCAGATTCTAAGACACTGCAGCTAGGGCATAGGGGTTCGATATCCTTCCCAAAGCCATGAAGCTTAGGTCGAAAGGCCCCATGCCCTGTGAGAAACTGTGATACCCAATAGTCGGGAGGACCCATTTCGCTTGGATAAGAGACCGGTCGGTGGGGAAGTACTTCCTTAAGTTCCTAAATAAGTAAATCCTTCCATTCATCAATTGTGTCCTCCCGGATAATTGTTTTCAAATTATTAGGCTCCCGATCGACTTTCACTTTAATGAGGGTCGTTACTTCTGCGGTGCCTTCTTTCTTTAATCTATATCGATGTAAGTCTTGTTGCAGTAGGAGGTCGAGAGGTACCGCCCCTGCTAATACCTGCGCCGCCTCATGAGACACAGTCCGGTACGCACCACTTTTAATGTCTATAGGGGATTTATTAAGGAAAGTTAAAACGTTCGTGGAATCCACAATGTTAACTTTAACCTCTATTGTTTCAACTTTTAAACGAAATCTATTTAAACTATAACTAAAACATGTCCAAAAACTAAAACACAACGAAGTAAAATGGAACAGTAACAAAAGAACACAGATAAAGTAACAAATAACACAAATATTAACATAAAACTCTTCAGAACACTTTGAACTACTTCGCAATATATCACACATTATCACCTTAAGGATCTTTTTTATTTATTTATTTTTTTTTTTTTGTTATGTATATAGTCTATTTGAAAATAACACGTCTACCTTAGTTTCAAAATAAAATTTACTCTACGGACAGGATTCGAACCTACACAGGAAGTCCTGCTCACCTCGTTCCCCTATTGTTTCGCTGAGAGGTCTCATAATATTAACCTTGCGGTACGCCTACCCACATTCCGGGTATAACGCATTTCTCATCCATGTCCGACCTTGCCAATCAATATTAACCAACTTTTACTAGGCACTAAGTATTTAAATGTCCATAATTTTACAATAAGAATAATGTATTAGTTATTTCAAACAATATTTGTTTTTTATATATTATTTTATGACTAATTAAATTTTATAAGATAAACAATAAATAAATAATGTTAGGATAGGTCTGATTAATGGCACAGCAGCGATTAATGTCAAATAATTCGGAAACAGTAGCCGATGTCCATTATACAACCCTTCGCGGTTACTTTTGGTTTTGGAATTAACTTCATAGTTTGGAATAAAGGATGCGGTATGAACGCTCGTATGAGTGATACAGCACAAATCTATGTGATTAAACGATATAAGTATAAACTGGATAAGTTAAATTGCTAATATTCAGGCTAACAAACTCAAAATTTTTATATATCTGTTTACATTAAATTTTATGTTTTTCTTATATTTGATTTTTTTTTAGTTTCAGGTGAGTCTTTGTGGAATCATACATACCATTCATCGCCTGTTTAGGTAAATTTTCATGTTTTTTTTTTAACTTTCGCAGATTTAAGAAAGTTGTATATAAATTTAAAAATAGCCTAAAATATTGGTTTTTAACCGAAAACGATGTACAGATTATGAAAATTCATTTACTAAATCTTTAGCTAGTGAGCAGTTACTCAACAATATTGAGAGATGTCAGTCTCTCATATTTCCTGATTAGTTAAATGAGCCCTTTTTTAACTTTGTTTTCTGCAAAAAATTGGTTTTTAGTTTTTCTCATCGTTTAAAAAAAGAACATTCATGACAGATAACCCTTAATCCAAAACAGTTATGAGTTATATTGAGCCTAACACTAATCTGAGATAAAAAATGTCATAGTAACAATATTTAGTAAACAATAGCTAAGGCTTTTAGTATTGTTTTCGTTTATTATTTAATTTTCATCTTTAATTTCGATACCCAACTGTCTAAATAGTTCCGGTCAAACAGCTGGTCCAAAATATTTTTATTATTATACTAGCTAGGGTGCCCGGCTTCGCTCCGGTAGTTGTATGGCAGTTTCAATAACAGAAAAACTTTAAAATTAAAGGAAATATAGAACAAAATTAACACTTTCTTGAAAATTTTAACATTGTATTAATATTAAGATTCGAGATCTGCAGTGTCCGCCCAAATAAGGAACCCTATATACTTTATAAGGTGTTGAAAATGGTGAATGAACAATTAATTTTACTGCAACTTTGTCGAGTCATGCATCGTTTTTGATGGATTCTGTGAATATGAATCCTATAAGCCCATTCCAAGCAGTCAGCAGATAATAAGTTATTAGATTATTAGTTAGAAACACTATATTTGGAGTACAACTTAAGCGCCGACTACTGTGATGGTCCCATTAGATCCAGAAGTTTAGAAAATACCGAAGATTCATAGAAACTTTTTTTGTGAGACCTTTCTTCCAGTTCAACCTCCCTTAATTTATCCCCCCCCCCCCCCACCACACTCTAATTTGGCCGAACTCTGCACTTTGCCAATCTTACTACTGTTACTAAGTGAAAACCAAAATATCATGAGGGCACAATTTTTTCATCATATTTCTTTTTATCCTGAACTATGAGCGGTGATAAAATCTTATTGAAAACATGTATATTTGGAGTCAATTCATCATTTTGTCAACTGGAATGCTCATCATACATAGTAATAAAACCATTTTTCATAACTACATACAATAAGAACACTTCAAACTTGTTATTTTCGGTTTATAATCAGTCTATTCAGCTTTTCTTTTTGGTTTTATTTCTGTTTTTATTCGCTCACTCATATTGCATTAAATTTACTTAAGTATATGTTAGATATTGATTAAATGTAATGTGTTAATCAATTAACCTTCTTATGAGAAAATTAATTTTGTAAAGTATCCAGTCGGTATTCTAATTGATTGCAGATATGTAAAATCATTAACTTATTTTAAAAGAAAAGGTGAAACTAATTATTTTCGCTTGATTTTTTAGTAATTTAAAAAGAACAGCTGACAAAATATATAACCTTTACAAATATAACGGAATGAATGAACAATAAATATTGAGTGAAACATACCCTAGCGCTTCCTGGTGGTCTGCATCTCGAACTAAATTTTTCATTCATAAACTCGTATGTCATTCTCAGAGAGGCTAATTACATGTTGCGAGAGCCTTAAAATTCCAGTCCTTTTTTCTTCAATTTCACACCCTTAAGAGAAAAACGGAAACCTTCTTCTCCGTTAGGGGACCTACAGTTACACGCTGACACAAATCTCTTAATCGTATGTGGAGTCGTTTCTGAGCCTTTTCGGCACGCACATTGTACACTTTGCTTTATAATATATATTTATTTATGTTTCTCATTCATGATATAAATAAAAAACATCAATGAAATAATTACTTAACATAATTTATGACTCCCAACGTAGCGTCATCCAATTAGCCACAGCCGCATAAAGTTGAAATTTTAAATAAATCTTATTTAAAGAGCTCTTTTGCAAAATGTTAAAATTCTATCAACTGAAAGTATATATAAAAATATTAACTAGTTTCACTTTGATTTATGATAAACTTAATCTCTGAAGAAATTCCATAGTATCAAACAAAATGAGAAAGACAATTATTTTAACTAACATTTGGATTCAACTTCTAGTCTTAGGACTGTCAGTATGAAAGGTAATATAAAAATAAACTAAAATAAAAACAAATTCTTCAGGATTACTAACAATCAACGAATCTTTCACAATAAGCTTCACGTGAAAACAGTTTTTCGTCACAAAAGAAAACAACTTTAACATATGAAAAGGAATATTGGTGGAAGTAAAGAAAATTGTTGTCCTTGTTCATAGTGCCTTAATTTAATTGCTGCAGCTGTATAATTATCTAGCGTATCTTACGAAGTTCTACGGTCTTAGATTTGCATCGGTAAATATTTCTTCACTGGTTTTGTGCTACTTTCGAAATCGGGATTCCCATAGATCAGTACTGCGAAAGCTCTGTCAATGTTCATAACTTTCACTTCATAGAATTTCTCATTATCGATTTAGTTGCATAATAACCCTTTTATTTATTTGTTTCATATAATTAATATATTTATTAAGAACATTGAATTTTCTGTTTCGAAACCGAATTGATTTATTAATACGGTATATTCTTTTTGCTGAATGAAGGTTTTATTTTTAGCTCTGCATGTTATGGGTACCCCTGAATCAAAATAAACAAGTCCCGCGAAATGGTTTGTGCAAACAGACTAGCTCAAAAACGATTTTTTGTATGAAACTGAAATTAGATAATTGAGGTATTTATGTGCCCGGGATGTGTCAGCAAAGATTTTGTCTAAATCGAGTAAACTTAGGGAGCACTTTATCTGATAATCTATTTTTTCTATTTCTCAAAAACGGCTCTGACGATTTTGTTTAAAATCATCATGTTTAATCCTAATCAAACATTCTTTAATATGAAGTTTCTTCATCATTGTAAAAAGGTTTATGAGAGCTTTAATGGCTAAGGAAAATGTGTCCCTTTAAAGTACCTTTAATTTTTTTTATTTGGAGTAAATAATAGTCCCATGTCCTCCCTAGTAACAAGAACTGGCTAAATGTAAAATACGAAAGGATTCATAAAATCAAAATTCAATAATCAAATAAAAAAATATATATATAATTTCCCTGACAATGATATATAATATATCATTGGAAAGCTTAGAACTGAAGAAATAATAATATTAAGTTTATAATACAGTAGAAAGTTGCTGAAACGAAATATTAAAGTTAGAGGAAAATAATAAATTTTACTTTCAGATACCAGAAAATATTTGTTTCCTTGGTACTAGTCGATACTGTCTAAAACTTACTCAAAACTTAAAGAATTACAAACAATCTTTTTAGTTGTGTTTTACGATGAAAAACAAAGAGAACTGTTTAGAAAGAAGACGAAAGAGAAAATTGTGAGAGAATGCGAAGTCCATGCTGCTTAAAATCTTATTAATAGGAAAAAAATATGGCGATGCCTTGTGAATCAACGGTACCTTCCAACAAGCACCCTAAACATGATGGCAACTCTCGCATGTAAAAAAGGACATGTAACGCGGACTGGTACTGCGCATGCGAAATGATTCGACAACGTGTTTTATGGGCTTGTTGGAACGTACTTAAACTATTGATTTAAATAAAGCATTAAAAAATGTCTCTCTCTGAGATAAGACAGTCGTTTTCTGAAAAATTCTAAGGTTTTGTAAATCGAACATTTTGTTCCACTTTACGCCCGATTGTTATGAACTCTTTTTATTGATTCTTATTTACGATACGACAAAAAGTCGAAAAACATGATAGTTATTTTTGATTGTTATTTCTATAATCTCATACAAAAATATTTATATAAACTAACTCAATAGGGTGCCTATATTAAATTAATTCAATAACTTAATACGTGCTTGGACATTATTTATCAATGATTACAGCCATGTTTAGATAGCAATGATGGTAAATAGGTTTATTATATAAAATAACTAGCAGACCCGGCCACGCGTTGCTGTGGCTCAGTATTTATATCCTAATATTTTTAAACAAATACAGTGATACCAATATTCATTGATAAATATGAAAACCTTTCAGCTAATCAAAACCCAACGTGATTGAGAATAGAGCATTACACCATTTAAAAGTATTTGGTAAGGAATATAGGAAAGTTAAAGTTTTTATTTTTTACATCTCATACTTCCATGTAGTTTGATTAAAAAGGAGCTGATTGTGTTTACGACTCACAGAGCTGCTAACACTATCGCCCTTTTTTAATGGATCGGTATAAACTAACTCGAAATGGCTGTATTTTTCCACTAATTTTAAAAAGGATTACTGAAGTAAGTTTTGGTAACCTCAGCCATTAATCTATTGATTATTGGCCTAACACAACTTCAACCTGGTATTGTTAGTTTAACAACGGGTTTAATTTTGCTCAGGATAATGCCAATCTTGATTAACGCGTCATATATGTCCTTTTGATAGGCGTTTTTCTCAATTTCTTTGAGACCTCGATTTCCCGACCCTTCGGCAAATAAGTGTTCGGTAGGAGGGTGGTGTGTTGAAGCTTTTAATTTAGCAATATATTTGAGTGATAAGAAATCTCTTCTTAAAGAGGTTTTTACATAATACAATTAAGAATTTTTATTTATTCAAGAACTAATTTGTTCAAAATGTTTTGGGTTAACCTGTTTTGTTTTTTTAACACAAACCAAAGATTTGATGGTTTCCACACAGATGAGCAGGCGATGCCCATTTCCCACGTGAGTTATGCCATTGCCCATGGGAAAAACACGGATTTTCAAAGTCCCAGTGGACATTGTTTGCCCTTGGGATTTGTTTATGGTCATGGCAAAAGCCAAACGAATAGGATATTGAAGCCTTTTAAATGTTATTAAAAATTCTGACGGTTCCAGGGGAATAGGTGGCAACAGGGCGATATCTCCTGTAAACCTTCCAGGCAACATTTTTGCTTCAATAACATTTCCTGTGATCCTTTTAATGACCAAACGTGTACCATTGCACAATTGAGGTGGATTTAAGTTACGAAGAAGAATGATCGGTAAGCCAATCTTCAACTGGAGATTATTTGGGTGTATATCCAGGGAATTAAAAAATTCAGATGGGAAATTTACGGCTTCGTTTACATCTAGAACATTGTCAATTAATTTTGGAAGTTTATTTCATCGAAATCAACATTTTTTGCTGCCAAAATAGCACGACTACCCAGCCAATTATTGTTCACAATATCAGGAAAGACACTTTATATTTCGTAGACAGTTCATTTTTCGTCTCTGCAACAGTTCAGAAATTTTCTGGTAATTTGATAAATTTTGAATTTCGATGCAGCTCTATTTCACCGTTTCCAATATAGAGCAATTGTTTAAAAAATATATCTGCCGATGGATTAACTTGCGGTTACCCAAATAACAATTATTCCTGTTCAGTAGAGGTGTAATAACCATTATATGTAAAATTTAAAAAATGCCGCGATTTGTGATCCTTTCTTAATCAACAATCATTTAAAGATAAGTAAAAAATTGTATTCTGGTTGAATTAACAACGAAATATCATTCCCAATAATAGTCTACTTTAAATTAAAGAAAGGATTAAAATCTTCGCTGACATTTCTTAAATTTTACATAAAAAGATAATTACAACTCTGCTGAACAGGAAGTAACAGCCTCTATTCGATTGGGATTACATTTTCTCAACTTTAAATTATTGTTGATAAGGAGGAATTACAAATCTTCACTGACAATTTTTAAATTTTACATTTTAGAGCACGGGATAAAAATAATAAAAAGGTTTGGTAAAATAAAAAAACACTGTATTTAAATAATAATAACAAAACGAATAATGAAAATAAAGAAACTTCTGTTAAATAAATAAATAAATCAACTGAAAATATGATATTAAAGACTTAATTATGCAGTTCTTTAGCAAATCACAAAGTATCCCACAACACCTAATCAAAACACACTCAGGGAGTTTTTATGACTGGTTACCCGCAGTGTAGCCAACTCACTAATTTTCACTAATTTTTGGCAACACTGACTCCCCAAGTCAGGTTTCTATTAGGTTACACCTATGACAGTAGGTGCTGTTACAACATTTATAGAGTATTATTTCAAACAATAGCCTAATTTAAATTATTAAAATGTATTTACTTTACTAAAAGTTGATATCAGGATGGACCACAGCAAAGCGTTTCAGCGCTTAGCTAGTAATTTAATTTAAATACAAATAAAAAAGGAAAAGGAAGAAAAAGTACCTACACTTTTGAGAATTTATTGTAACCTTTTCTTGATTTATTTATTCTTTAATGAAAATTAACAATAAATACAAAGATTTGTATTGCTAATAAATAATAATATAGGAACAAATAACTGCATTAACATAACACAGTACAAAATTATAATAATGATAACCTGTATTACAATAGCATGCTTATAAACAAAAACGTTATGAAATCGACATATGACGCCATGTTAATAAATCGAAATACGACCTACTGTATTTGCAATAATTGGCTATATAAGAATTATTTTGATCACTAATCAAGATAAAAACTATCCTATCTATAAAGTTGGCAAAAACTATATACATTGAGCCAAATTTCATTAAAATCGGTTGAGTAGTTTCTGAGAAATAGAATGACAAACATCGGGACACGAGATTTTTGTATATATAAGGATAATGGTAACAAAAAAATTTTTTTAAATGTAATTCAAATAAAATTATTTATGTAGAATATAATTAGATGTTGTTGTTTGTATAGTAAGCATTCTTTTGTAAATAATAAACAAAAATTGTATTTGTTATCAATAATACGAGTAGTTATTATCATCACAAGTACAGAAAATGGCTTTATTAGAGAGACTCTGGAGAGACACTTTCTGTACAACTTATGTAAACGTATATACTACCTATCCACCTGTGAAGGGTATACGTGTAATCGGAAGCTACCTATGTGGGTCATTCCAAGATTACAGGCCACGGCAATACGTGGTTTGTGGGAAGGGGAACCCTTTCAATCAAACGTTGGTAGGGATTACTGATTTTTTTTCTCATAGTATCGTTAGCTTCGTTAAAAATGAAAAAAAAAATATAAATGTTCCATAAAAATGCAGATTCAGCTTGGCCTTTATTTAGTGTTTTTACCCTGAATTCCTGGAGGCTGCTTATGTCTAACTTTTCTAAAAATTCCCTTTACTGAATTTAAACCGTCGTGAGCAAATCCTGCAAAGCATACTTTCCTAGTATCATTACTCTTGTTTTTTAAAATTAAAATGAATGTTCACGAGAACGTTGCCAGTATTTTATATCATTCCCTCAACCACCAAAACCAAAAGCGGGATGGCTCTCTGCCAGATATTGAGGTATACAGTAAAATAATAAGTTCATTGAAGAGAGTCAACGCTGGTGATGTTGGATCAAGAATAAACTTAAAAACCCGATCACACCCCGAAATTAGGATCGTACATTTTAAATAAACTTATTAACAACTAGTTTCACTTACTTGAACTTTTAGTAAAATAAATAAACGTACTTTTTTTTATTTGTTCCTCCCCTTCCTCGCCTTTTAGGCTCTACGGGGTTTCCCTTGCCAGGGGGTAAGATGGCGGATTAATGCTGAGTATTATTGAATTTCCCCTGGCTCCGGGTTTTGAATTTGCTATCTTCTGGTATATCATATGTGTCCAAGGGCATTTGGTGAAATTTACATAAAAACATCATTACACACCATAGCTTACTTTAAATTACTTCAGAATAGGAAAGGTTTGTTTGTTAAATGTCCCTTTATGTTACTAAAGATGTCGGACGATGCTACAGTGGGAGCCCTAAATTTTGCCTATCCAGGTATAATAAGGGTACAGGCTCGGGACCTCTGTTTCACATCCTATCCAAGGGACGGCATAGCCAAGGATTTCTTACTCCCTTTAAAAAATAAAAGGGCCAAGGCGGAACGCGAACCCGCGGTCTTTAGTATGGTAGGTTGCCATGCTAACCACAACACTACAGATGATCCCCCGTAAAAGAAGTTATTAACCGCAAAAATATTGTTTCGCTATTGCCTGAGTTGCTAGGAAACGCCGAGAAATCAGGCAACAACCCGAAGCCTGCAGATATTTGTAATGTTATTTGCGATAAAGACATTGTTTCTGAAATCCTTCCATGAACTCAACTCGAAAAAAAAAAATCAAAATAAGCTATAAAGTAATCATTTATAACTCCTAAAATTGAAGGAGAAATATTTACCGATGGTCACAGATGACATATAAAAAATTGATTTCACAAGATGAGGGTTAAGACTAATTTGAGCTCTAATTGTTTGTTTGACGTTTTTGTATTATAATATTATGTTAATAAAATTGTTTCCATCCAGATTGATGTTACAGCAAGTACTGAAAATCAGAATGGAGGCCTTGAATTACAAAAGATGTCATTTCCTTTACGTGGTTTGTTGTAAACAAGTAACTTCTAACAGTAGCTGCAGTGCCCTTCTGCCGAGGAAGTACAGATCCTCCCCCATCAGTCCAAATCAAGTTGATTGGCTTTGGCTTCTAAATCGAGGAGCGTTCTGTCAGTGGAAGGCATCCACTCCTGGCCTACATCGGTTCCGATGGAAAACACGTCTGTTTCCGATTCTTCTTCAGAAGTTGTTTTCAGCGCCTCAATAATGATTTCCTTTTCAGTTCGGACTGTTCATCTCTTTGAAATGTCTTTATTTAGCCAGTCTATACCCCATCGGTTCCCATTAAGTCTTAGAAATTTAAATTTGTTCGTAATATATCCAAGAATATTCTCTTCGAATCATTACGATACATTTCGTTGCTTACATTAATTAATAATGTTTTGAAGATGTTTTTATTGGAAATTAAATCTCCTGGAAATGTAGGGGTGAAGAGCCATGAAAAAAATAATCTTTTAATAATTTTATTACAAGAGAAAATATTGTCGACGGGCGGGAAAAAAAACAAACCCAGGTCTCTGCATCTCCGTCGCAGTGCTCTTACCATTGAGCTAACCTTGGGGTCAATCCCAGCCGTTTCACTATCTCTCTTCAACGATCACAAGAGCGACCCACGGCTATCTTATGGCGTGTGAGGCTCCACCTGACTACCAGACTTGTCCACTTACAGTAAAACACTAATTAACGTAGTTCAGGGCGTATGATACATACAGTGATCACTTTGGAATATCTACAGATAGCTTTTCGGGACAAAGTACAGACAAACATTGAAATGTTCGAATTTCTGAAACTAGGAAACCTGTATCATAAAATATAACAATTGATTGTAGGCGATGAAGAAAAAAAAAATCTCGCCCATCCGCCAGGCTTCCCCAAATTCGAAAACCTTTTCTCTTGAAATAAAATTATTGAAAAATAACAAAAACTAATTTCCACTAAACCTATCCATTTTTTTTTTAATTGCAGAACTAAAATGGAGCTGTATTGCACACAAAATGACAAAAACAACATTTTTTTTTCTTTTTGGTACTTCGTCTTTCGTGAAATTTTTTAAGATATATGTTTCTTTTTGAAGAATTGATTTCTCTGCAACGGTGATAAGTTGCTAAATAATGATTATTTTAAGTTCAAACTAAGGAAATGTGAACTGGTTACAATGGGAACCATAGCTGTGTTCTCATACATTATTTCACAAATCTATAAAATATAAAATGGTTGGACACCTGGTTTAAGGTGTCTTTTTTTTAATGTATGTTTTTTTGTCACTTTATGCCATTAAGGCTAATCGGACGACTTGTTTTTAATAATAGTTGTTTATTTTTCTAATTTTATTCGATGATATAGGTATTCTTATTTAGGTTTTCTTCCTCACCAGCCGGGAATAGTAGTGAGATCTTCTGAAAGAGGAGCTGTGAGAGAACCTATATATTTTTGTGGATTTGTATCATTTTTGTAAATGATGTGGATCTGTGTTCGCTAAAGAATGAATAAATAAAAATTGGACCTTTTGAAACAATATATTCAGTTTGAATTAATTTAGTTCTTGTTTTATTTTACATAGCGAACAATTTTATTTTCTCTCATGTATCAATAGGGTTTGTTTACTTATTATTTATTTGTATACATTGGAGCTATTGGGTCACTGATTAATGCTGCACGCGAATTTTTTTACAAGTTTGTAATTATACGTATACATTATACGGTGTTCAAGTCTAAATTTTGTACATGTTACAAGTCGTCAATAGATTTGGCTGTGACCCTGTTTAAAGTTTTGGACTTGGGTTCCAGCTGGAGGCCTTTGCCCTGGATAGCGAGAGGAAAGCTGAGACGGAGGTGAACGGAACCTTCTCAACTTGCTTTCTATTACTTTCTCTTCCCAAGGACGAGAGCTCCACTTGGTCAGACTCTGCAACATTTAAAGCTACAGTTAGGGATGGGATGAGGAAAAATATATTATAGAAATAATATTTAGATATAATATTAGGATCATATCATTACAGAAACGTCCTAAGAAATATTAAATCCAAGAAAACTCCATGAAATCATTGATTACTCCTTGCAGATGGCGCAGAAATATCTACAAAAAAAAAAAGTCCTGGTTTTGTGAAAATCTGAGTATTAACTATGGGATGGCCTAGGGCTATCTTACTTTTTAGATTTACCGAGGGGGGGGGGCTCTAGGAACCATTAGGTTTCTTTTATTTTTAACTATAAATACTTTTTTTTTAAATTTATTTCCTGAGATTACAACATTTACCAATTTATAAAATTGTGAAGGGAAAGGAATATCCTTTTTCTAGACAATTAGAAATGTCATTTCCATGTTTTTTTTAAATTCATCATTCATGGTATATAAGATATTTAACTGATTTACACTTTCAAAACTTGTGTTTTTAGGTAGGTACCTATAAGAAAAAAAAGTAATTGTTTAAAATTTATTATCATCAATTTATTATTATAAATGACTTCATAAAATTATAGCTTAGTAATTTTAAATTGTATCCGCGGGCCCATAAGCGTTTTTTTTTTTTTTTGTTTTTTTTTAATCAACTATTTCTTCTTGATATAAAATTTTACAGAAAAATTTTAATTCACGTTTACATAAATCTTGAATGTTTTTCTGACAACTAATTTTTTCAGATTTGTTATTTAATAATTTAGTAGCTAAATATGGAATGGAAAAATAATTTTGAGTTCCCCCCCTTTCGTATTCCTAAGGTTAAGGTTGAAAAGGACATGCAAATCGATCGCCTTTAGACTGCACGCTATTCAGAAATTGAATGCATTAATTTATACAACAGTCTTCACTATAAAAAGTTCAATGAGAAACATGTTGATAAATAGGTGATTATTTTACAAAATAAAATTATACAAGACAAACACTTGGATGTTTTACATTTTATCGTTTCAGTAACCCTGTAACGAGTGCATTTATTTATACGCGTGCCATCTTGCGACATAATGCGCATTTAATTACATATGTAAAATCACGTAGCATAATATTTTATCATACAAAAATACATATAGATAAAAGTTGAATTAGGAATATAAGTGAGAGAATTCAGTATAAGTACTTAACAATTTCACGGTTAAAATAATCGAGTTTTAATAATAAGAATGTTATTGACAGTTGCAACAATAATTATTTATAAATGAGATAGCTGAATAAGTGAAATGAAATTGAAAAAGATACACTATAAACTATACATAGAGCCTATATAAATGTATTTACGTAAAGACACATAAATATGCTAGAGGATAAATGTACACCCTCGTATACATGCATAAGTGTATGTTTATATGTAGGTGTATATTTAGTAGTTCATATATGTCTATCCGGTCCTTAAATGCATCACGTTTAATTAATTCATTACTTTAATTACCTACTTAAATTATTAAGATTACTTTTAATCAAAATATAGCTAAACGAAAAATTACATTTTTTCATGAACGTTTATGGTATAGTTAAGAACTTTCGGGTAAGTATTGGATGTGGAGTATAATTCAATAAAGTTCAACTTCAACCGAACATAAAATAAAAAATCTGGTGCGTGCGCTCAACACACAACTTTCACTTACCAACTTACTTAGATTAGAAATTAATGCGTTTTGTTAATTGCCACTTCTCAAATGAACAGAACGGCTTTAATTATGAACAATGGTCTGTCATTAAAGGCGTACTCCGTATGCGTGGGCTCAACGAGTTTTATGAGTTGACTGAATATCTTTCTTTTTTTTCTCCTCTTTATGTTTTCTTTATAATTATCATATCTCATATTTAGCCATTTCTTATATTAAGGCGTAACAGGAGACACTCCATACAAACAAAAACAAAGGTACTTCATAGGAAACAAATAATCAAAAAAGCCGTTTTTGAGATCATCTCTGTTTGACCAATTTTGATGAAATGTTTGCTATCACATCTTTGGCATATACATACATCAAATACCCAGTTTGATCAAAATCGTTAAAACAGTTTTTGAGTAAATAAAAAAAACATTTGAAAATGATACAAAATTTATTAAGTAAAGTCCCCCCTAAGGTAGATCAATTTTGATGAAATTTTTACAGTCATATCTCGGGCATATAAATAGATCAAATACTCAGTTTAATCAAAATCGTTAGAGCCGTTTTCGAGTAAATCGAAAAAAAACGTAAAAAGTTATTAAATAAAGTACCCCCTCCCTTTGAGCAATTTTGATGAAATTTTTGCTGTCACATCGCGGGCATATACATACACTAAGTACCCAATTTCAGGTTCGCACGGTTTATAGTTTTTGAGCTAGTCTGTTCACACACACACACACACATAGACCATTTCGCGGGACTTAGTTAATTGGACTCAGGGGACCCCAAAACGTGTATTTCCGTTGAAAACCGGAAGTCGAAATTTTTCACGATCGCAATACTTCCACTTACTATATATTTCATATATAGGTAAGTGAAAGTAAAACAGCTATCAAATAAATGGTTAAATGGTTTTTATGTTATTAACATCTAATTCTGGTATTTTCATAAATAAATTTGATTCTTCTATATCCTAAAAATATTTAATTTAAACATTAAGATATCAAAATAAAGGAAAACTCCGATGTGCGGACTTATTTGTGCAGTGAAAAAATAAAAAACTATTTAAGAAGAACAAACATGGGTATCTCGATGCTTGATTGGGGATGAGGATTACTCGTGATAACGTTTGCTTTCTCTTTCCAAACATCCGCTAGTCCAGATCAAGATATCAAGTAATGGTTTAAATATCAAATAATGGTCCGTTTCTTTGTTTATTTTTATCAATAGAGAGAATACCCTCTGGTTCGTCCATTTTAATTGAATCCAGAATTTCGAATATTCAACATAAATATTACGTTTTAAAAACTTATAACATTATTTTGCATAATCGACTCTATACTGAGCTTGATTTAAAATAATCTATTTTTTTTTTTAAATCGTTTTGGCCAACTTAGGAGAACGGGGCTCGTCTTAACTCACAGCTGCTTCTTCTGGGCCCCGAGTGCCTCCACCTTCTGGCGGTAAGGTGCTGCTTCCTGCTTCCTCTCATCCGTACGTTTAGGTCTGGTACTACTCAAAAGTAGTTTGTTTCTTCGTTTAACGTCGCTTTTTATTAACGTTTAACGTTATTGTTTTTGGTGGTGTTGTTTATTTAAAACCACTTTTTGCTTTTAATGCTAATCGGACGATGCTACGGTGGGAGTCCTAAATTTTGCCTATCCAGGTAAATTAGGATAGGGATCTTTAACGAGTACCTGACATCGCACAGGCTCGAGATCTCCACCTTTATCTGAGGGAAGGCAAAGCCAAGGATTTTTTACTCCCTTTAATAAATAATAGGGCCAACGCGGGACCGTGCAGTAGTAGGTAGCACCAAGTAGGCGTGTACACTTCTTGCTTGTGAGAGGCAACGGTAAGACAGCGAAATGTCTACATAAGTTCTAAATAAATTCAACCACAAAAAAATCATGTACGGTATTATATATCAATTTTCCTTATTCCGGACTTTTCCTGTTATTTTATTTCAAGTTTCAAAATCATATCACAATCGAATCTACTCGAGGAAAGCTTTTGAATTTTAATACATCTGATTAAATAATTAAAATACCCATTCATTCTAAAAGCCACAATGGAATATGTAATAGCTATAGGGAAATTAATTAAATTATTCGATTTCAATAAAATTTACTTTATTTTCATTTGATTGTGAAAGGATTCCAGACCAAAATGGAATCCGTAATTATAACCCCCCCCCCTTCAACATTGGATCCGGGAAAATTCAGTGCCTGAGATTTGCTCCCCAGGCCTGAAATATTTTCCCCCTCGTTGAAAGCTATGAGGTTGGATTTGAATAGAAGTAAGGAGTTGGCCGATGGCTTCTTAACACTGCTGTTAAAGTTTTTATGTATTGTCTATACTAACATATAAGAATAAATAAATAATAAAAAGGAAAAGGAATGTATTTAGATGAATAGCATTGAGTACTGTCTACTACTTTACTCGTAACGAAACATTAAAGATATTTTTTGGGTATTTACTTGTAACTATCTTTTCTGAGTCGCAGAAGCAATGCATTTTGAATATTGTTATTAAACGTAGGCATTTTGAAGGGTATTATTAAACGAAATTAAATTTTGGAGACGGTACGAATCATGATTTTCATTCTTATATCTCAAAAGGAATTTAATAAAATCAATGAAAAAAAAACAAGAAAACAAAGGTTGGAAACGACATAGGTAATATGACAAGCAGCCTTTTTGATAGATTTTGGTGCCAAAGGAACTAGCGAACCAAAAAAAGTTTCGCATTTATCATTTCAAAACGGAAAGGAAAAGAGGGGAAGGAGTTTCCCTCTCACGGCCGAGGCCATTTTTTTGCGCAAAATCGCTTTGTTTTTTGGTTTGGCCTACAACTTGGCAACGTGCAAACTTTCTGTTCAGCTCGTGTTCAAGTATTCATCGAAAGGATATTAGGGAAAAGTGCGATTTCAGCTATCTTTGGGAGGCCGCCATTTCATAATATGAGAAAAATACTTGTCCTTCAATTTATATCGAAAACGTCCAAATTCCTCAAACAGACAGAGTGCAGTATCTCGGCTTAATCCTGAACAGATGGATGACATGGGGCCCGCACGTTAAAATCAAAAGGAAAACTCTTAATAAACGACTAAAGCTGCTTTTCCCCTTTTCTGAAACCTCAAAACTAAGACTTAACTGGCTTCTAAAGATTATTTAAAAGTGCGATTTCAGCTATCATTGTGAGGCCGCCATTTCATAATATGAGAAAAATACTTGTCCTTCAATTTATATCGAAAACGTCCAAATTCCTCAAACAGACACTGTGCAGTATCTCGACCTAATCCTCAACAGATGGATGACATGGGGCCCGCACGTTAAAATGAAAAGGAACACTCTTAATAAACGACTAAAGCTGCTTTTCCCCTTTTCTGAAACCTCAAAACTAAGACTTAACTGGCTTCTAAAGATTATTTAAAAGTGCGATTTCAGCTATCATTGTGAGGCCGCCATTTCATAATATGAGAAAAATACTTGTCCTTCAATTTATATCGAAAACGTCCAAATTCCTCAAACAGACACTGTGCAGTATCTCGACCTAATCCTCAACAGATGGATGACAAGGGGCCCGCACGTTAAAATGAAAAGGAACACTCTTAATAAACGACTAAAGCTGCTTTTCCCCTTTTCTGAAACCTCAAAACTAAGACTTAACTGGCTTCTAAAGATTATTTAAAAGTGCGATTTCAGCTATCTTTGTGAGGCCGCCATTTCATGATATGAGAGAAAATTTTGAAAATAGTCCGGGAAGGCGGTTAATAAAATACAAAATAGTATAAAACTATTTTATTGTTGCCGACGTTTCGACCCAACTATGCAGGTCTTCGTCAGGACTAAATAAACAAGACACAGACAAAAATATGAGTGATTAGGACAAAGAATATGAACTGGCTAGATAAAATATAAAAAATATGAAAAAACAAAGAATATGAACTGACTAGATAAAATATAAATGACTGTAAACGTTGAGTTAATATGGCTATTGGCACTGATAGTATAGCGGGGAGGCGGTCAATAAAATACAAAATAGTATAAAACTATTTTATATTTACCCCGGACTATTTTCAACCTTATTATAAATCCGGTCAACTATCATCTATCCAAGAGAGAAAATTTGGGTTAAATAAGGTTATTTATATATTGTACTTTTATATATTGTTCCTTTGTTGATGGTTTTTTTTGTTTTATGATTTTAAATCTTTTTATACGGTTTTAATAACTTTGAGCATGTTGTTTGATATTTTTATTATTATGCTGCTGTTATTATTCCAAGTTATTAATATTTTATCTAGTTTTTAATTTTTAATTATTATTACATATATACGGTTATATATACATTAAATAATCTTTAAAAGCCAGTTAAAACTATGGAGAGAACATACAGGTAAAAAAAAAAAAGAAAGAAAAGGAAAAAGAAAAAAAAAAATCAGGTGCGTGCGCGCAACACACAACTTTCACTTACCAACTTACTTAGATTAGAAATTGACGTGTTTTGCTAAATATCATTTCCCAAAGTCACACATTTTTCTACATTCATATCTTATTTTTGTTAATCGTTAAAGCCGTTTTTGAGTAAATAAAAAAACCCCTGAAAATGATACAAAATTTATTAAGTAAAGTCCCCCCTTCGGTTGATCAATTTTGATGAAATGTTGGCTATCACATATTTGGCATATAAATACATCAACATCAAATACCCAGTTTGATCAAAATCTTTAAAGCCGTTTTTGAGTAAATAAAAAAAAAAAAAAACAAGTAAAAATGATACAAAATTTATTAAGTAAAGTCCCCCCTCCGGTTAATCAATTTTGATGAAATTTTAACAGTCATATCTCGGGCATATACATACATCAAATACCCAGTTTGATCAAAATCGTCAAAGCCGTTTTTGAGTAAATAAAAAAAACACACGAAAATGATTCAAAATTTATTAAGTAAAGTCCCCCCTCCGGTTGATCAATTTTGATGAAATTTTTACAGTCATATCTCGGGCATATTAATATATCAAATGCTTAGTTTAATCAAAACCGTTAGAGCCGTTTTTGAGAAAATCGAAAAAAACCTAAAAAGTTATTGAATAAAGTAATTTAATAATTACCCCCACCCTTTGACCAATTTTGATGAAATTTTTGCTGTCACATCGCGGGAATATACATACACTAAATACCAAATTTCAGATTCGCACGATTAATAGTTTTTGAGCTAGTCTGTTCACACACACACACAGACCATTTCGCGGGACTTGGTTATTTCGACTCAGGGGACCCCAAAACGTGTATTTCCGTTGAAAACCGAAAGTCGAAATTTTTCATGATCGCAATACTTCCACTTACTATATATTTCATATATAAGTAAGTGAAAGTAACACTTACTATATATTCCATATATAGGTAAGTGAAAGTAAAAATATATTCCTTTGTATTAGTTTATTATCATATATATTAGTTTTGTTAGTATTTAGGATTTAACAAATAATCTGTATAGGATAAATGAGTATGCTGTGTATTAGCAACTAAATATATGTGGGCAGCATCTCTTTTATTAATAAAGTGTTTCTCTCTCTCTCTCTCTCTCTCCCTCTCTCTCTCTCTCTCTCTCTTCTGTTTCTGGGATCTTTGTCCTCGCTGCCGATCCGAATTTCTGACGCTCGACTGCCTGCCACAAATAACCCTTCTCCCTATCCGCGGTGGGGACAATGGGGACAACTTCGGAAAGGTCGAGAGTAGGAAGTTTCGTCCAATGTGGTCGGCCCGTGACGACGATTTCCAATGATTCGATCTTAAACCTTGGGTTCACAGGGTCCCATCTGACAATTTTCACGAAAAGGTCTTTGTGCCTCTGAGTCTAGTTTAAAATGATTTATTTTTAAAAGGAGTTTTTATTTTTATTTTTTAACTCTAATCGTATATCTGCGCACGACAACAACATACTGAAAATCAGCGGATTTGATAGTCATACAATGGCATATCAGGTGTGAGGAAGGATTTCACCCAGCATTACCTCTTCTAGATTCAGTTATTCAGGTCTATTAAAGAAGGAGATCTCTCACCCAACGCCTTTTTAATCTCCTGGGGGTATTTATTTAACATTCATGGGTATTTCATCCATAGCCATATTAGGTACTTATAAGAAGGTCCGATATGTCCGAGTAGGTTAGTGTGAAAACGTTTGTAAAGAGTCTTTATATGTTGGTCGACTATTGGCTTGTGGAAGTCAGTCTCTAAGGTTTGATTAGTCACGTACCAAGGTGCATTTGAAATGAGTCATAATATTTTTGATTGGAAGTTCTGGAGTTTTGTAAATGATTTCTTTGGCAGTGCAGTATATTTGTGAACAGTATATCCATTTAGATATACGCAAGTGTGTGTACGTGTTTGGTTTTTGTCTAAGTCTTAGTTTTTAGGTTTCAGAAAAGGGGAAAAGCAGCTTTAGTCGTTTATTAAGAGTTTTCCTTTTCATTTTAACGTGCGGGCCCCATGTCATCCATCTGTTGAGGATTAAGTCGAGATACTGCACTGTGTCTGTTTGAGGAATTTGGACGTTTTCGATATAAATTGAAGGACAAGTATTTTTCCGGAGAGTAAAAGTTATACTTTTTGATTAAGTGTAGTTTTCCGTAATGCACACACCATTACTTTAATTTATGTAAGTTGTTTTGTAAGGTTACTGAAGCGTGTGAGGGATCTTGATGTTTTGTTAGAATTGTTGTATCGTCTGCATAAGTAGCGGCCAATTACTTTCTTGTACCATATGTCAATGTCATGGGTATTTGGTTTTTAGAAAACCAAAACAAGATGTAATTTAACATAAATATTTTTACTGATTGTGCCTGTGAAAGTATTTTTCCTGTATTTCAAAACATTTCATATAGAAAATAAGGTAAATTTGTTGTTTTTTCTTAAACAATTTACACAGCAAACGCCGACAAGAATATAGTTACAACTTAAAAAAACTTTTTTTTTATAATTACGTGTGAAGTTTCAACTGAATTCTCAATTTTACTATGTATCTAGAGACACGGACTGGGAAAATAGTCTTTGATCACAAGTTTACCATTGGTGCAATTAGTACCACTGCTACTGACTGTAACTCAAAACTATAAGAATATGGCCAGTTATCGCGGCTTATGCTAACATTACTATTAATATTAATTTAACTTATTGTGCCATTGTAGGTTTCGTCATTCTGATTCCAACGGAATGCAAAACTCAAAATTAATATATTTTGAGTTGTAACCATCTACTTGCCGAAATGCGATATGTTAAAATATGACCAATTTCCTCAATTCAAATAAACATTTCTCAAGACCTTTTATGATTAGGAATCATAATTAAAGTTTTTTTTTTTCTTCTATCAGATATATCGATATATATATCGATTCAGTTCGGATTGTCGAAAGTTTTCAATCACATACCCAATAAAGCAAAGTCGACTGCATTCCCGGAAAAGATCGATTTCATGTTCAAAATTGTTCACTATTAGCTTCTGCTATACAAGCATTCATTGCATTTGAGGAATGCGGAAAGATAGCAGGGCCGCTCTCCGTTATTAAATTACTCGCTTAATTCCTCAAAGGAACTCTATCATTCAGCTTTTAATTTTTCATGCAGCCCTTTTTTCTTTGAGCCTGTTATTCTTCCTTGTTTTGTTCAGTTCAGTTTCAGGAATTCCTAAATGCTTTAGTAAAACTCATTTACTGCACAGAGTGTATAGGTAGCTCTGATATTATTATTTGCTAATTTTATATTTAACATTTGAATTAATAATTATGCCTTTCAGTTAAAAGAATGACTAACAGTTAAGGGGTCCTTACAAAGTCACATTTTTTCCAATATTGAGCTATCCACAGAAATCGTATCTGTATATGTAGCCTCATGTTTTTGTGTAAGCAGGACTTGATGATATCATTGACATGATCTCATATGCCATATATAGAACCTAATATATTTTTTTCATATTTTTTAGACAGTGTGTACCACATGGGAATAGTTGTTCACAGTTCTGCGAAAATTATGTTTTTGTCGGTTCAACTTTAATTCCAACTTTTTGGAGAAAAGTACTTTTAATAATATTTCTCTTTGGAAAATTGGAACCTTTTATTATTTATTATTTTATTTTATTTTATTTATTTTTGTGAATACTTTCGTGAACTGTAATGTTTTAATATTTCTGCCATACAGACTGTATATATTATCTAATAAGAAGGAAGAGATTTTCCATAGAAAAATATCATTAAAAGTGGTTTTCTAAATATGGCTAATATGGCTTTCCTAAAATTTGGATTTGTCGTTCTGCAAACTTCTAGCAGGGAAAAAAGACAGGATAACCAAAAATGTTTGTAAAAATGTAGCATACCTTGAAGATTAAGAGGATATTTGAACAGCTTGTGATAAAATATTGGATCAAAATTTATAAATCCACTAATGCTTATTCAAAGTAAATTATAATAATAATATACCATTTGATTAGAATAGGTTAAATGATGATTAGGATTTTCAATTTGAAAAACTTTTTATTTTCGAATGCCAACGTTTCGATCCAACTTGTGGATCTTCATCGGGGCTTCTGAGTCAAGATAGATACAAAGACTCGTTTTTCAGTATCTACCTATCTTTCAGTCTTTGTATCTGGTATCTGGTATCCATTGGTATCCATTCAAGGGTTAAAAATGCATTATTTAGAACAAAACCGATAATTTATTCACGATTAAAATTAAATTAGCCTGTAACCATGTTTTTCTATCGAAAAATCTATAAACGCCAATTTGCTCAGTATCCGATAGGTGTAGCCTTTAATAGCAGTGACTGCTATCGACATATATCACGACGTGATTGCCTCCACTGTTCCGGTTTGTTTGAAGCTGATAGTTATTACTTCCGTCTTGTGAGTCCTCATGTTACGAAGGCCACAGTTTTCCTCAATAGTTTACGAGGAAAGTTATAAATCGGACGGGAAGTGTCTGAAATTGGTTTGTTCAACGAACCTATTCATTTGGCTTATAATACTTTTTATTTGAAAAAAATTATAATTGACAACGCTGAAATTATCAACAACCTTACAAAAAGTAACTATTAGCAACAACAATGTAACTCTAACCTTTGATGTTCAGAGGAAGACTAGGCACCTGTTACATTGCTTCTTATATTTGGCCTGAAATCGAACATTCCAGAAAGGCTTAGAACATTCTTGAACATCCAAAACAATTGCTAGTACACTAATGAACTGTTTGAACAAAAACTTTAGAACTATTATTCACTCTATTAGACAAAATTATTTGATTTTCTTTTGTGTTACAATATTTTATTATATATATATTTGTAATAAGAATTATCTTCAAACAATAAATGACTAGAAAGTATCTATATTTACGGATTCAGCTTTGGTGGTCTCCACCAAACCATCTGATTCCTCTCGCATGGATTCCAATAATTTCAATAAAAATCAACAGATATTTAAGCGTTACAACTATTTCAGGTAGGGGTCATCAGTGGTGTTGTTGTCAGCATAGCAATCTATAATAATAAAGGTCGCGGGTTCGCGTCCTGCGGTGGCCTTAGATATTTTAAATGGAGTAAAAAATCCTTGGCTATGCCGTACTTCGAGTAGGGCGTAAAATAGATGTCGAGCCTGTGCGATGTCAGATACTCGTTCCCTATCATAATTATACCTGGATAGGCAAAATTTAGGACTCCCACTGTAGCATCGTCCGGTTAGCCTTAGTGACATAAACTGGTTTTAACCAACAAACAGATCTAGATAAAATGGATAACAAACAGTCTAGAATCCGCTGAGGTAAAATAAGATAAGACCTCTTTTTTTGTTTAAAATATCAATTCGTATGTCATCTGGTTATTGAGGTGCACGTAAGAATATGCTTATCAGGTGTTTATTTGTTTTAGATTCATTAGATGTTAAAATTTTATAATCCAGATTTCATGCTTGATAAAGTTTATCGATCGAAACAAAATAATCATATTATTTATTTTCAGTTTGTATAAAATCATATTGGGATTAAATGAAGAAAGATTAATTGGGCTTAGTGTCCGTAATTTCCTTATCCTCACTACCAAAATGAGAACGTAATTCATTTGTACGCAAAACAATATTGTTTGTTAAATATTGTTCGCAAGAAATGTTGAATCACCTGTCAATGTGGGTTACATTGAACAGCTATAACTATATTATAGTTTCAAAGATGCAATTTTTATGTCATCTTTTATTATTTCATTACATTCTTCATTTCGCACTTTTATGTTTCGAAAAAAGTAAAAATCGAAATGGTGGGCTTTGGATTGAAATTTTTTTAAAAGGATGGCCCGCCATGACTATATAAATATCTCTAATGTATAAACCTTATTTTTTAGTGACATGATTCATATTTTGATATTTGCAAGCATTCTGAAACAATACATTTCTGAAACTTTGACTTTAACATTAAATTGATGAGGTGTTAAAGAGCCCGAAGGTTCGACGCCGACACGACAACTCGCCCCACCCCGCACAGCTCTATCTGCCGACCACCGCCCAGGCCCAACGACAGATCTGCCTTAACGCAATCCTCCCACCTCCGCCTCGGCCTGCACCCGGACGTTTCCCATTCGGCACTGTGCTCATTAATCTTTTAGGGGTCTGCTGACAACCTAGTTTTGCAATTTTACATGCCCATTTTATTAGCGACGCTGGAATTGCTTCTATTGTATTTACCGGGTACAGTTTACTCAGTGCGGCCTTATGTAAACGTCTAGATACTCCGGTTGATTCGTTCTTCTTCGGTCCAAATATTCTTCGCTTTACTTTATTTTCAAATCCCTGAGCCTTTGCTCATCTCTCAATGTTAGCGGCCGAGTTTCGCATCCATAAAGGACCGACTTCAACATAATAGTTTGAATTATTAATTTTTATTCACAGGAATAATGAGAGATGATTAGTTATTTAAAATTGATACATATTTAAAAGTATTTTGGAGGAAGTCTTTTTAAAAATATGGCGCTGAAAGCTCCTCAGTCTATATCAATCATCCTGGGTAACAGTGACGTTGCTATACAGTAGCTAGCCACTCGCCTTAAGTAGCTACTATCCACTAGCTAGCCACTAGGTGTTATCTACTATTATATCGTACTTGTTAGGTTTTTGGAATGAAAGTAAAAAATAAATAAAAATAAAGGTGTAACTGTTTCATAAACATTAGCGGTCCTAATAAAACAAGTTTATTTGTTAAAATGAAGTGAAGGTGAATCCTTTAACATGGTCACTAGAAAACTTAGATTTTTTGTACTTGAAAGATCAAACAAACTCATATATATATATATATATATATATATATATATATATATATATATACCAGGTCATTCAAAAAGTCCTGTCGTTTTTTTGGGGAAAATTATAAATAAATAAATATTTTCAAATAATCACCTTTATTCATCAAAATATCCACCGTTACAGTCGGTAACCTTCTCCCAACGAGATGGTAAAGCCCAAATTCCTTCCTTAAAAAACTGTTGATTTTTACTGCAAAAATAAGTGGTCAGTTCGTGAATTAGATTGTCACGGTCTTGAAAACATTTCTGTCTCAGATTGTTGTCGAGATCTCTGAATAGGTGATAATCAGTGGGTGACAGGTCAGGGGAATATGGTGGGTGAGGCAAAACTTCCCAGCCAAGTTAACGAAGATGCAGTTGTCAAGCGAACAAGCATATTGGCATCTGAAAGCTTATGAGGAATCCATTTATCCAGTTTTTTCACTTTTCCCAGTTCTTTAAGGTAATTCCAGGCAGTGGTGGCTGAGATATTAAGTTGAGAGGCTATCTCTGAACAACTTTGACGCGGATCCAACTCTACTACTCTTCGAACGTCCTCCTTATCAACTACAGTTGGTCGACCCGAGCGTGCCTCGTCTTCTAGTGTCTCGTCGCCTCCACGAAATTTTGAAAACCAAAATTGTGCCTTCCGCTCAGACAGCACATCTTCCCCAAACACGGAGCATATTTTTCTAGCAGTTTCGGCAGCTTTTGAGCCAAGTTTAAACTCATAGAGCAAAATCGACCGAATTTGAGTTTCAACTGGAATCATTTTAACTAGACAGTTGGATGGTGACTGCATTAAATTAATCCTCCTTAGCCTCCTATTCATAAAGTATAAACATTTGTGTTTACATGGATAAAAGTTGTATTGAACGGAATTAATTAGCAAACACTCTAGAATCAAAATAAATAACGAACAAACGAAAAACGACAGGACTTTTTGAATGACCTGATATATATATATATATATATATATATATATATATATATATATATATATATATATATATATATATATATATATATATATATACTGCCAATAGACCTATGTGTAATCTGATGAAATTAAGCCGGACTTGATCCGCCGTCAGACGAGTATTTTAAATTGCATCTATAGTTTATCATTTTAAATTTCATCGGTAGATAAAATCTAAACTATTTGCTCAAGGGATAATGCCATTGTTTATTTTCGGGGTGCATAAAAACTATTATTGACTTAGACTTGATGGTATGTTAACAGTAAAAGGATTTTGTTTTAACCCCCTCTGTATTTTATGTAAATGCAGTCTGAATTGACTGCTAATGTTTCGAAAGGAAGGGCATTTCACCGAGGAGAGGCCCCAACGAATTAAAACCAAAAGAAAACAAAGCTGGTACATCGGATACCCAGTGCGAGCCAATTCCCGACAAAGACCCTCAGCTCCAGCTACAAAACAAACAAGTTGAAATAACAGACTTTACAAACGCACAGAGAAATCCGTTGTCCTGGCTCAGCTAAACATTCGTGCATGCCTATTTGAACACTTACTCGTTAGCATAATATAACTGCAATCCTGTGGCAGGTTATTCATTCGGTAAACATTCACAAACAAGAGGTTTTGGATTTGCTCTAAATGAGGGAAAAATCAGCGACCAACCGTGTGTAAAAATGACAGTTTGTCTATTCGTCAATGTGTTAAGTGTGTTCGTTGCCGTTTTTGTCCGCTCTTTTACATACTTTGTGGCATTGCAAAAATGGCTTTTATTTATTTTTTATTTTATTACTTTATTCATTACATTATTACTTTATTCATTTATTTTTCTATAATTAATTGTACTTATTGAAATTAGTGATTGGAGATCGGAGATCAATAGTTAAAAGAGAACTGTAACTGATTTGTTTCAACGTCATCCATATTTGTGGAACATCACAGTGCAATATGATATGTACTCGTACATCATTTAGTGTTAGATAGTTAAAAAAAAGTCTTTTACTTACTGACCTGCTTAGTGTAAAAATCGACCTGTCTTCAAATATTGAACGTTACATACTGAGCAGGTTTTCCTTTCTTTTTTTATCAAGGAACACATGATGGTAATGTAGCGGTTAGCATATCCAACTATTCACAGAAGGTCGTGGGTTTGTAGCCCTCTTAATACCTTCGGATAAGACTTAAAATGGCCAGCCTGTACGATGTCAGGTACTCGTTAAGGATCCCTATCCTAACTATACCTGGATAGGCAGAATTTAGGAATCCCACAGTAGCATCGTCCGATTATCCTAAGTGGCATAAAGTAACGTTGTAAATAAACAAGCAAACAAACAAACTTTTTTTTATATATTATCACAAAACTGGGGGTTGGGGGCTCAAATAGTAAATATAATTTGTTTCTAACTACGCAGATTTTTAGGAACTTAATCAATAACCGAATTTTACCCCGTTTTTGGTCGATGTATTGTTAAAGGGATTCAATAAATTATAAGTTTATTTTCCAACTCCTCAAAAGAAAAAAAAATAAATACTGAAGCGGCTTCTTCGTAATGAATAAGTCAGGCCTTCATTTGAAATATAGTAACTATAATTTGCGTTAAATTTGTTGTAGTCGATCTGAGAACAAATAGTCTACTCTAATATCTCATTATTGATAAGACCTATTCCTTTAGTTTAATGATAGTAATCAGTGGCCAATATTCTGGTATTTTTGACGAAATTTCAACGCTTGATAATGAAAACACTAGATTTATAGCAATAATGTTCAAACTTTGAAATTCGTGCCCTGAAATGTAAGGAATTATGACTTAACTGATTATTTACAGGGATCTCAGATATAAATTAATAAAAGTTAAAAATACCGCTATTTTTATAGAATTTCTAGTTTTATGAGAAAAATGATTGCGAAGAACTATGGAGACAAGTAAGTGTGTTAAGAACGAACAACCAAAGTGTGTGAACCGGACGAATGGAGACGGTTTGAATCGTGTTGTAAATTCTCAAAGTGAGAAGTCTCCGAGGGAATGAAAATCCTCTCCGTCGCCATCTAATCCCTCAGGATCTACTCAGCAAAATTAGGCAACGACTCGCCTTTCATTCTCCAGGAAGAATGAATTCCCTGGAGTAGGTTATCGTTGAGGATAATAGTGGTCCAAGAGTGAACCCACTGAACAACGACATTGTTCATTTCGATAAAACTCGTCATCCTTAATAAGAATCATCAACACACATGTCTCATGTTTCCACAAGATTGAAATTTCAATTTCCTTTAATGATTTCCATAATATATATGTATAATATATTATTGGAAAGCTGATAACTTCAGAAAGATAAATATTTAGATTATAAAGTCATAAAATGTTGCATTATGATATATAATTTATACATTATATCAAGTAACAATTTTTCCACAACACTTAAAACGCGTTGAGCACTCTTTCGCATGCGCTGTACGCCTTTCCTAATAAAGTTGTCAACGTGTTTCGAATGCTTGACAAAACCTACTTATTTTACAGAATCTGTTTTTTTCCATGCTAACTAAATGAAGTTTTCATTAAAACTAAACAGAGACTTTTAAATCAGACGCCACGGTATATTTTGTTCGTATAGTATTGTATTGTCACGAATATAAACTCTTTTAGTGTTCTTTGGAGAGTCAATGCATAAAAAAACCACCTGATGCTTAAATTATTTCTTCCAGTTTTTTGGAGTGACAAGCTTAATTAAATAAATGTGGGAAGAGCTGTATTCGTTGCTAAATGACGTTTACACATTTTCAAAATACCTGAACTAAGTTGGTTTTAATTGAAAGTTGTTTATTACGCGTTTTTAAATTTTTACTTTCACTTACCTGTATGAAATATATAGTAAGTGGAAGTATTGCGATCGTGAAAAATTTCGACTTCCGTTTTTCAACGGAAATACACGTTTTGGGGTCCCCTGAGTCCAATTAACCATGTGCCGCGAAATGGTCTGTCTGTTTGTGTGTGTGTGAACAGACTAGCTCAAAAACTATAAACCGTGCGAACCTGAAATTAGGTATTTAGTGTACGTATCTACCCGCGATGTGACAGCGATTTTCGATTTTCGATTTTCTCAAAAACGGTTTTGATTAACGATTTTGATTAAACTGAGTATTTGATGTATTAATATGCCTGAGATATGACCGTAAAAATTTCATCAAAATTGATCAACCATAGGGGGGACTTTACTTAATAAAGTTTGTGTCATTTTCACGTGTTTTTTTTTATTTACTCAAAAACGGCTTTAAAGATTTTGATCAAACTGGGTATTTGATGTATATGTATGCCAAAGATGTGATAGCCAACATTTCATCAAAATTGATCAACCGGAGGGGGGACTTTACTTAATAAATTTTGTATCATTTTCACGTGTTTTTTTTATTTACTAAAAAATGGCGTTCACGAGTTTAATCAAACTGAGTATTGGATGTATGTATAGGCAAAAGATGTGATAGCCAACATTTCATCAAAATTGATCAACCGGAGGGGGGACTGTACTTAATAAATTTTGTATCATTTTCACGTATTTTTTTTTATTTACTCGAAAACGGCTTTTACGATGTTGATCAAACTGGGTATTTGATGTATGTATATGCCAAAGATGTGATAGCCAACATTTTATCAAAATTGATCAACCGGAGGGGGCACTTTATTTCATAACTTTTTTTCCAATTTTTCGATTATCTCAAAAACGGCTTTAACGATTTTCATCATATTCATCATGTTTAATGAAAATTAGGTGTTATTTGATATCAGGTAAGCGTTATCATTATTAAAATGTTCTGAGGGGATTATAGAGCAAATGAAAACAAAAATAAGAAATGAATGTGGAGAAATGTGTAACTTTGAGATGTTGCATTAACAAAACGCATTAATTTCTTATCTAAGTAAGTTGGTAAGTGAAAGTTGTGTGTTGCGCGCACGCACCAGATTTTTCTTTTAACTGTAGCTATATTTTTTACTTTCACTTACCTATATATGAAATATACAGGAAGGAAAGTATTGCGATCGTGAAAAATTTCGACTTCCGGTTTTCAACGGAAATACACGTTTTGGGGTCCCCTGAGTCCAATTAACCAAGTCCCACGAAATGGTCTGTGTGTGTGTGTGTGTGTGTGTATGTGTGTGTGTGTGTGTGTGTGTGTGTGTGTGTGTGTGTGTGTGTGTGTGTGTGTGTGTGTGTGTTTGTGTGTGTGTGAAGAGACTAGCTAAAAACCGTGCGAACCTGAAATTGGGTATTTAGTGTATGTATATGACCGTGATGAGACAGCCGAAATTTCATCAAAATTGGTTAATTGGTGGGGCACTTTACTTAATAAATGTTTTCTCATTATCACGTGTTTTTAATTTACTCAAAAACGGCTTTAACGATTTTTGTCTAACTTGGTATTTGATGTATATATATGACCGCAATGCGACAGCCGAAATTTCATCAAAATTGGTTAACCGGAGGGGGGACTTTACTTAATAAATTTTGTACCAATTTCCCGTGTACATATTTTTTATTTACTCAAAAACGGCTTTAATGATTTTGACCAAACTCGGTATTTGGTGTATGTATTATGTCCGCGATGTGCCAGTCAAAATTTCATCAAAATTGATCAATTGGAGGGGGCCCTTTACTTAATAAATTTTGTCTCATTTTCACGTGTTTTTTTTTTTTATTTTACTCAAAAACGGCTTTAACGATTTTGATCATACCTGGTATTTGATGTACATATATAGCCCAGTCAATTGGTGTACCGAAGGGCCTGTTTTAAAAAAAATTAGGGTAGAAGGTTTCTCTACGGATTCTTATGTTTTTCGGTGTGCTAAATCCGAATCTGAAGTTTGCCAACAAAAAAAAATGACGGCTTCAAAGTGAAAATCGCAAAAAAACCTAAAAATGTCGGACTTTTTTCACAAAATCGCCTATAAGTTGAAAAATATGCATCCTAGCGAATTTTTCTTAATTTACAAAATTAAAGTAGACAAAATTTGATTCAAAATGCACTGGTCACTTTTAATTTTTGAGTGCAGGGCACCGCCGCTAGAGCGCGCTGAAAATGAGCAACGTTTTGGCACTTAGGCAAAAACGAAAAAATAGCCCTAACTAGCCCCAGACGCTTCCTTATCGTATATCCCCCTTGAATACGTGTTTTTTTTTCATGTTCTATGGTGGTTACAAGATTACGGAGCCTTTGAAAAACATTGCTCACGGAGTTGTAGGAATTTATAAAAGGAAAGATATTTCAAAAATTAAATTAAATTAATACAATGAAAAGGAATGTAATAGCAATTACCTATTAATACATTACAATTAATTTCAATTCTTTAATTGACCTTCCTCCTTTTTGGCCTCGATGGAGCAGTCTCCGGTTGATCGCTATCGGTCGGTAACTCCACTAGAAAAGGAATTGTACATATATTTGTACACGATACTATCAGGTGTCTAATTGGAAAACTGTTCAAAACCCATTGAAATAGGGTGTATTACAAACATGCAGTTTCCCTTCTGCTTGCGTTGGTGATTCGACCGGGATGAAATCGCCAGGATTCTCGGACACCTCTAAAATATAAATCGTACGAATACATTAGAGGGTGAATTAAGCAAACCCCATTGGAATTAGGTATGTACAAACAAGATGATGTTTGTACACCTTGTGCAATACACCTTGTGATGATGTCTCCAGGATTGTAATAGTAATAATACACCCTATTTCACTGGGTTTTGAACAGTTTTCCAATTAGACCCCTAATAGTATCGTGTACAAATATATGTACAATTTCTTTTCTAGTGGAGTTACTGACCAATAGCGATCAACCGGAGACTGCTCCATCGAGGCCAAAAAGGAGGAAGCTCAATTAAAGAATTGAAATTAATTGTAATGTATTAATAGGTAATTGCTATTACATTCCTTTTCATTGTATTCATTTAATTTAATTTTTGAAATATCTTTCCTTTTATAAATTCCTACAACTCCGTGAGCAAAGTTTTTCAAAGGCTCCGTAATCTTGTAACCACCATAGAACATGAAAAAAACACGTATTCAAGGAGGATATACGATAAGGAAGCGTCTGGGGCTAGTTAGGGCTGTTTTTTCGTTTTTACCTAAGTTCCAAAAAGTTGCTCATTTTCAGCGCGCTCCAGCGGCGGTGCCCTGCACTCAAAAATTAAAAGTGACCAGTGCATTTTGAATCAAATTTTGTCTACTTTAATTTTGTAAATAATGAAAAATTCACTAGGATGCATATTTTTTAACCTAGAGGCGATTTTGTGAAAAAAGTCCGAAATTTTTAGGGTTTTTTGCGATTTTCTCTGTGAATCCGTCATTTTTTTTTTGTTAGCAAACTTCAGATTCGGATTTAGCACACCGAAAAACATAAGAATCCGTCGAGAAACCTTCTACCCTAATTTTTTTTTGTCAACAGTACCATTTGACGGCTAATATGTGACAGCCAAAATTTTATTAATCGTTAATAAAAAAACTTTTATTTATTAATAAAAATGTCAATTTTACTTAAGAGAGTAAATACGTGAACTCAAATTTTTGAAGTATCGCAGGTGTGTAAAAATATGGTATAAGATAATAGTCTATAATTAATATGGGTATATTTTAGTCTAGAAACTTTTGTTCCATAATAAATTTTTGGAAACAATATAAAGGGATTTTAGAGGATCAGTAATCGTTCTTGATTTCCAGAAAGGCATAACAGACGCAAATACACCTATCGATTCTCCTTCACAATGTATTTGCAAAAAGCAACTCGTAGTAAAAAACAAGCAAGCAGTAAAAAAAACCCGAATGTTGATGAAATCAGTCCCTTCATAAATAAATTAGCAATAATGAATCGACAAGTTCTGAGAACTACCAAATTTTGCTATACAGAAACTCTATAACTTATGATATAAGTTATAGACTCTATAGCTTAAATATTAGTATATACTTTAATGTGGAAAAATTGGCGTTTACATATTATCGAAACACGTCGATTTCTAATCTAAGTAAGTTCGTAAGTGAAAGTTGTGTGTTGCGCGCATCGCACCAGATTTTTTGAAAAAGGAAATACGGTTGAGAATTCTATTTCATGAAGAATCATCATTTTATTTTACTTTACCCAGAATTTTCGGAAGTATCAACTATATTTAAGTCTAATCATTTCTCCGCATTTATCTCAATTGAGGTCTTCCAGGGTATAACAGAATTTTTAATTTTACATCATTTTTAACGCCCTAATTGAAACCACCCTCATAACTTCTCCATTGATTTGAGTATATTTATAACAAACTTATTCTAAATGTTTCCATAGCAAAAATAGATTAAAATCGTCATTGCATGATCGTGACTGGAAAAGCTCGAAGATCGGAATATGTTTCCTCGTATTTTAAGGGTTAAAAACATGATTTTTATGATAATCTAAATAAAAAGTTTGTTAGGACCCGGAAGAGCTGTCGAAAGCCCTGCCCTGTACAGGGTGTCCTGTTCCTGTCCAGGGTGTCCTGTTCCTCTTCCTCTTTACTTGTCCTTCTCACCTTACCTCGGAGTCCAGTAACTAGATTCCCAATCCTTTGTGACACCTTGGATGTTGGAATGGTATCAAACTGCTATCAAGTTTATAGACTCGAAACTATAATTTCATGTTTATAAATAGAAAAGTCAACTAGATCTCATTGGTCAACTAGCCAACCAATATTTGTTTGAAGTTAATTATTTGAAATTGAAAAATTATTTTATTTCAACATAAAATGTTTAATTGTGACGGAATGTGAATCAGATAGATCATGTCGCCTGGACAAAGTGACGCCCCCGGGTTGCTGCGCTGCGGCGCACACAGGGGTATTTGATCCGAAAAGCTGGACAAAACTATTTACTTCCATTTTATTAATTCAAAAGTCCTCAAAATGGCTTCTATATTTGTAATAGACATTAAAAATGTTTTTTCAGCAGTTAAAAAAATATCTATATCTATAAATATATCTCCACCGACTGTGAAATAGGCATCCATGGGCTTACAATTTATGTTCATATTATTTTCTCTTAATGCATTGCACCCATGAAATATGCTTGTATGTGTTTTCCTAATTCATTCAGAATTGTTTAGTACCTCTCGAAACACAACTTAAAACCCAGGAAGAAACGCACCAACCTTTCTTAAAATTGCATATCCAATTTAATTATTCATTATTCACTTTCGTCGTCACTTAATGAACTTTCGGAATCACCACTATCGGTTAAGTTGGTTGGGTGAGAAAACATTTCTAATGTTTCCTTACAAGACCTGATACCTTTTCTCTTGAACTTCTCATACCTGTGATAACTGGATCTGATGTCAGTATTAATCTATTAATTACATCCAGATTGCACTCAGTCCGGGAAAATTTTCTGGTCTTATTTTCTCTATAAACCCGAAATGGTTATTGCTGCTGCTTCCTCAGATAAAAGACCAAAATGAAGCAGAGGGTTTTTTATCACTTCAAAACCATTCCTTAAAATTTTGTAAACAGATGGTGTCATAGCATACCATTGATAAAGTTTCTCCGTATCCGTTGTAAATTTTAAAGTAACAATTTTTTTTTCAGAGCGTCCACCAGACCTTGAGCTTTTAATTGATATCGTCCCACTTAGCCATTTCTTGTTGCTGTTTCAAAAACATTTCTTTTCCTTGAAGAAGCATTCTATGTCACTTGGAAATCATGCCTCAAAATGGATAATTTTGTTTTAGCTCTTTCACATGCTCTAGGTTATTACAATATTTCCCAATGACACCCAAAATTTCTTCTTTTTTTTTAAAAGCTAATGTTTTGACTTTAAAATATGTCAAATAATTCCATTCAGATTACAGTTATTCTTCCAGAAGATCCTAAAATACAAATAAATGAAAATATAACAAAATTGATTTTTTTTTTATTATTTAATGAAATTGACATTTTAGTAATAAAAAATTATAAGTCTCCCAATCGCAGCTATTCGCAGAATTTTTTTCAAGAAACATAATCTACGATAATTATACATTATCATAAAAAATATTTCGTTGCCCAGAAATGCCCAGAAGTATAACTTTTTAACCTTCAAATTTAATTTTTAGCTCTAAAATATACCTACCAAAAAACAAAAAGATATTGATACTAGTATGGAATTAAAAAAAAATATAACTATCTGGATAACAAGTACAAACCTTGCCTCGAACTATCCATCATATGGTAATGCCGATACTACAGTAAGAACAAAGAAAATTAATATATTTTGTAGACCAATACTTATGAGCACAGACGAGTTAAAGAATAAGGTCAGATTTGAATTAGAATAGCCGCCGGATTAAGGGCCTGGAAGAGATAAAAATCATCTTACATGATCCAACAGGTCCTCTACTTGAACTTCGAGTCATTATTTACCAGAAATTTCAAATTTCAAAAAATGGGTTTAGGCCAACTTTTAGGGCCAAATACCCCTGCCTGCGTTGTTGCGAGGCCTGTCGGATGGGATCGCTGAGGAGAGAGGATCGACACAGCTGGGAATGGTCCCACGGTCAGCTCAATAAGAGTGCTGCAACGGAGCTGCATATGGCCTGGGTTCGATTCCCGGCCCTGGCTCAGACTTTTCTCTTTAATTAAATTATTTAAAAATTATAAATTAACTTACCAAAGTTTCCTTGAAATAGTGGCATCTTCAGGGCTGAACATAATTAATAATATATATCATAAGCTGAATAAGCTTAAGAACATAAGCATAATAAGCTGAACACAAAGAATATAAATTTTATGTTATTTGATTTTTTTTTTTGCAGTCAAGAATCTTCTTATTTAGTATAAGCAAATCTTATTGTTTGGTTGTTGAAATAAAGCAAAAATAAATAGTAATGACCGGTCACTTTCATTGGTCACTAATGGCCGGTTAATAATGAGGTAAAGAAAATAATTTAACCGCTTCCCGGTTTTTATCAATAAGCTACATACCGAGGGCCAACAGGCAACTTATAGTCGCTTTGGCACAGGTTTGTTAGCGGATGCAAAGCACCTTACTCTCATTTTCATTGATAATAAAAGAGCCCTTTCATTGATAAAACTTTCTCACCTGTCTCGTGGTCCGTTGACAAAAAGCAGGTGTGGCAAGCGGTCGGTATTAGCCAACTTCCGCGAGTATTGTCTTCTGCTTCACTTTCACACGTCGGCGGTTATTGAATGGATCCCGGACCTTCATTCCAACTCGTCCAGGTATCTCATTAGAATATCTAATAAAAAAATATACAAAAATATATTTATATATCAAATAGTTAGCCATAGCGAATAATTCAAATATTATATTAATCAATGAACTTATGAACTTAATTTGAGCCCAATCAAGCAGGCCATGGTCATTTACAACAAATAAACTTATAACGTTATTAAAATTTGCAATCGACAAAATACTTTGCAATAAGCAAATCGTCACTGTTAAATCAAACCAACATATGTGCGAAAATTGAGTTTTGAGTTGTTGATGTCGAAAAATTTCTTTTTTTCCCGTCTATTTTTATGTCAAACCGGCATATCGTATAGAATCAGTAGTACCGGCATATGAATAAAAATCAGTCAGATGGCGTTGAGCCGGTATGCATTTAAGTGGAAATGGCCATTTTTTTTATATGGTTGCTGACATAACATGGTGTATCTACTATTTTCCGTAACCCTTTCAATTAAAAGAAATTTTTTATAATATTCTTGTAATCCATATCCAAGTTATTCAAAAACAAACAAAATATTTTAATTTGATTTTATTTAATAACTATTAAATTTAATTTAATTTAGATTTAAATTTAATTTAATAACTATTTATCTCTTTTATACTCCGTCCTCATCTATATTTCAGTAATTTATTCATTTTTCATTACTATTTGCTATTATTTATGCCTTATTGATTTTATTTTGTTCATTAATTATTGTATGTACTTCTTTTTTTCACTTCAAATGTTTTCATTGGTAGCTATCATTTTTTATAATCAGCCCTGATGAGGACCTGAATCTCAAAACGTGGGAACAATTGCTGCTATTGCACATACAGTATTGTTTTATTTGGCCGCATCCCATTATATAAACTTCTATGGCCAGCCATATTCCTTCATTATTTTTAAAATGTTACCAATCTTAATAAAAGGATCTAATGAAAACTATTTAAAAAATATATCAATAATTTTCATGTCATCATGCCAAGAAGAAAAATTGAAATATTCTTTCCGATTTTTTATTTTTACGATTAAAAAAAAACTAAACAAGTATAGTGTTATGCTTTGACCTGTTGTCAATAAGTATTCAAACGAATGTTATTCAATATTTCTGATATTCACTTAAAAAGAATGTTATCAAACAAAAGATTTAGCATGCTTAAAACACTTTTAATTTATTTATTGTGCCCCGTTGCCACTTGTCACTTAAAATATTAATCAATATATATTATAAAGCAAAGTGTACAATGTGCGTGCCGAAAAGGCTTAAAAACGACTCAACGCACGTTTAAGAGAGTTATGTCAGCGTGTTGCTATAAAACCCATAACGGAGAAGAAGGTTTCTGTTTTTCTCTTAAGGGTGTAAAATTGAAGAGAAAAGGACTGGAATTTTAAGACTCTCGCACCATTTAATTAGCCTCTCTGAGATTGAGATACGAGGTAATGAATGAAAAATGTAGTTCGAGCTCCAGGCTACTAGGAAGCGCTAGGGTGCGTTTCAGTCTATGTTTATTGTTCATTCATTCCGTTCAGTTTGTAAAGGTTAAATATTTTTTCAGCTGTTCTTTTTAAATTACTTTTAAAATTGTTTCACCATTTCTTTCTAAATAAAATAATGATTTTACATATCTGCAATCAATTAGAAAACCGACTGGATAACTTACAAAATTAATTTTCTCATAAGAAGGTTAATTGATTTACACATTATATTTAATCAATATATAACATCTACTTAAGTAAATTTAATGCAATATGACTGAACATTTTTTAGTAGTACAGTGAGCGAAATAAACAGACATAAAGCAAAAAAGAAGAGCTGAATTGACTGATTATAAATCGAAAATAAAAAGTTTGAAGTGTTCTTATTGTATGCAATTATGAAAAATGGTTTTATTACTATGTATGATGAGCATTCCAGTTGATAAAATGACTAACTCCAATTACAGCATTTTTTCAATAAGATTTTATCACCCCTCATAGTACAGGATAAAAAGAAATATAGGAAATATAGAAATATAGGATTCAGAATCACAGAAACCATCAAAAACGATGCATGACTCGACAAAGTTGCAGCAAAATTAATTGTTTATTCGCCATTTTCAACCCCCTTTAAAGTATATAGGGTTCCTTATTTGGGCGGACTCTGCAGATCTCGAATTTTAATATTGATAATATGTTAAAAGTTTCAAGAAACTGCTAATTTTGTTCTATATTTCCTTTAATTGTAAAGTCTTTCTGTTATTGAAACTACCACACAACTACCGGAGCGAAGCCGGGCACCCTAGCTAGTATTTAAATATGGAGGGCTTTGTAAATAAGATATGAACCTTTCAGTTGACTCATTGACCAACACTCATTTTCAGCATTTTTCAATAAAGCACTTGTGATAATATTTCTCTCAGGAAAATTCGTCCTTTTTAATGTTTAATAGTATGAGAAAATACTGAAACATCATTGTTTTCTAAATAAACAAAAAATATCAAAATGTAAGAGTTTTCCAAAGCCAAATATTATTTTAAGTGCTCTATGACAAAATGTTGAAATTAGAGTGAGTCATCTTGTCAACTGAAAGTATTAATATAGTATGGAATTTTATATTTAGATACTTATATATCTTTGAATCAATTTGATGTTACTTAATTATTGCAGGATTTAAAGATGTAATAATTAAATTATATTAAATTAAATTGAATTAACTAAACCTCTAAACTTGCTTTGAGCAATGAACTGCTATTAGTGGTTAACAGTTCACACAGGATGGGTTGGGATCTGTGGTGCAGAGTCCCCCTTCCTTGACATTTAAATGCGAGGCTTTTGTGGCTAACCGTTCTTTTACATTTGGGACTAAATTTATTTATAATAAATAATATCAATAATAGCATTGCTGCTATTAATATTTTAAAAATTATTAAGTGTGATTATATTTTTACTTTTTAACAACTCGTTAACGCAATAATAATTCATTCCCCCGACCCTGAGAAATTCTCGGAGCTAAGATAAAAGTAATGTTAAATTATAACCGAAGGTCAATATTGAAAGAGGAATATAGATTAGGACAATTTATTCGCAAAAGGAGTTTTAGGAACGAATTTCAAATATAATCACGTTCTTTGTACTTGTATTTTCTTGTTTGATATTATTAGTTTGCTACATTAACTTATGCATTCGGAAATTATTCTTTTATTTTATTTATTTATTTTTATCTTTGGCTACAATAGTTCATGAAAATTCATTAAACTTCGAACTTTGCGCTAAACCGCATCTTACATGCCCTCTTTATTAAGTATGCAAAGATCACGTGAAAAATTAATGAACATTGAATTAGTAAAAGTCTAGTCATTTCTTTCTATTGATTTTTTTTTTATTTTTATTCGAGTGCTAGTATTTCTGTATCATTATAATTTATTTTTTATAACACTACTGGATTTTTTTCTACTTAAAATTATTATAGACTATAGTTAGGAATGGGCAGCTCTTTTCCGTTTTAATTCAATTATCCTGATTTTGATGTGAGGAGATCTATCATCCAGCAATTCTTTGATCTCCTGGTGATGGGTGCTGTGAAAGAACGTTAAAAGTTGCTCTTTAAAGTTTAACCTATCATTATAATAAATTATAGGGCCAAAACATCTATTAAGCTTCATGTCTTTACCAGATAAAAACGCTTACAATTGTACAGACTGGGAGGAATGCTGAAAAAATGAGTGGAATCTAATTCCAAGTACACAAGAAAGTGGAGCAGAAGCGAGAGGATGGATGTAAGCAAAGCACAATGGATAAGGCACAAAGGTTTTTGTACTATTTGCTTGCAATTTATTCCTTTGGGCAGAGAGGGAATTATTTAGCCACCAAAATAATGGCTAGCCTTTTGTAACTAGATTATTCAATAACGTTCTATTTATTCCACATTAAAAATACCCTGAAACTTGAACTTATTTATTTAAAATTAGCATATCATACAAGATAGGTAATTTTGGAAACACTCCTTTTTAAAAAAATTATAACCTCTTTTTATCTAAAAAATAAAATAAAAAAAGAACTTTTTGATAAAATATGTACCTACTCTTACATCTTACACTTCATTAATATGTCCGCTCCATGTAAATACTAGTGGGGCAATAATACTATTCCAGAAAATAATGTAATATATCATGGAATAATAATTGTAAAACTATTTAGTTATCTATAATTCATGGAGTACCATCTCACTTTATTGCAAAATATTCCTCCATTTAATATTTAGGAATGATAAAGTTTGGGTTATTTTATTATACAGTTCTATTTGGACCCTTATAAACCTAGGATTACTCACGTATAAGGCTATTGGGTTGGTTCGAAATATCTTCAGTTGCAGTTGTGATACGTATTAAATGTTTGATATTTGCAAATCAACAGTATACGATTTTTTTTTATTCGTATTAAAATTAATTTTTTATATAGATATTAGGATATAACTGAAAGCTTGCTGGACTATTCTCTTTCGTATACATTTACTATGTATAGCTTATTGTGACCAGAAACTGCTCACAGATTCCGACTTTTGCAAAATTTACTAGACAAACGCTAAAAACTTCCAATTCACTGTAGAAATCTCATTTAATGACCTTTTCTGGACCTCCGGAGTAAAACATTGTGGTTTCACCAAATCCTCTAATTCCTCTCGCATCTAATCCAAAATCCTGAATGCTCCTGATCTTTTACCAAACAAAATTATCCTTAATGTCCCCGATTAGGCCCGAGCTAGACACCATTCCTTTCACAATTGACTCCCAACTCATTCTAACCCAGTCGTTTCCAACTTCGCTTTTACCTGACAAAGCATCGTGAAAAGAAGACTGTCTTGTGACCCACAAACATACGGACATTAAACAGCTAAAAATGGTTAGCTTTTCTTATGATATTAGGTTTTTTTTGTATCACATTTACTTATTTTACAACAATATTTACCAAACAAAAATTCTAATAATTTATCATAGATATTTAGTTCCATCTCTAAACTTTATCCTACCGTCTTTAAATATAAATTTTTGTTAGAACAATAGTTTCCCTGATTATGTATTTCATATGTAGGCAAATGAAAGTAAAAAGTATATTGCGGTGGTAAGTTTATATAAGTGTTTTTTTATTTAATTTCAGTAAAGTTAATTTACTTCTTGGGTAGTCTTAGAAAGAAAATGTAATAACTTTAGAAAGATTTCGAGAAAATAAATCTATCTCTCCTAAAGAAACGTCCCTGACTGCTGATCTATTTTCGATTGCCAAACAATCATCAGAAAATCCTTGAGGAAAAAACAAGAAAAAGAATTTTCAGGAAAGTAGAAGACGGTGTTCAAGAGTAAGGAAGAAAATTGCTTCGCCTTCCAAAGCTAACTATTTGAACTATTTTTTTTTCCAATTTTTGCTTTTTTATAGTTTTAAAAGACAGTAATAGTTTTTTTTTCTTAGTAGGTAGTAATTTGATGTAATCATCAACCGTGAAAATGTATCTAAACACGGTTATTTAAAAATATAAGATACATTTTTATCTAGCAGTAGTATACTGCCATTTAAAAATGTATCTGATAAGTGCTTGACGCAATTCGAAGAGATTAAGAACCTAAATGGGAATAAATTATTATTCTTTAATAAATGTATTATTTTCATGCATTACCCTTCTCTTAAAAATAAATATGATAAATTGATCTTCTCATTTAATTTCTTCTTCTCTTATTTAAAGAGCGGTTTCAATATTTTATTGGCGGGAAGGAATTCGGGTGGGATTTCTTGTTCGTGAATTTTCCAATCCACCTATTACATTTATATTTCTTATAAAATATATATATTCATTAGGTTGGTAATTAAAAACAACTTTACCAACACATCAATGTAATGAAAATGAAGCTGCTATTGGACACTAAGCGCATTGTAAAACGACTGATTGTGAATCTGGTGCAATGGACACAACACACAACATTAACTTACCAACCTACTTAGAGTAGAAATCTACGTTTTTTAATAAACGTGTAAACACCATTAAGCAACTTCACAGACTGCTTTTTCCCACATATTTTTCTTATTCTCTACATGGACAAGAGTATTGTAATTGAAGCGTGGAAATGCATAAGGGTATAAGTGATTAGAATTTTTTCCAGAAATGACATGACTTAATGCCCACAAGGGTGAAATCGCTTAAACCGATGCCATCTTTTAAACTTTCAATGAACTACTTCCTAACAACAAAAAGCTTATACCCATAGCTGAAGAATGACTAAGGCATATATAACAATTTGGCAAAAAAAAAGACATTTTTTTAAATTTTTTGGCACTTGTACCCTTATGCATATCCACGCTTCAATTATTAAAAACATTGAAAATCCTCAATCTATATTTTTTCTTTTGTGCCTAAATTCCACAATAGTCATTTTTCTTTAATTCCTCACTAACTTTTTCGTTTTACATATATTTCATATATGGGTAAGTGAAAATAAAAATATACAAAGACTTGGAGGCTCTAAACTGATCTAGTAGGCTTAAGTATGTAACAAATACATTTTGGATATAGTTTTATTGTAAATGGGCTTTATACTTAATGCTGCCTCACCCCGGCCTCCGGTTAATGGACTCGACCCTACGATCTAACCACAGAATGCAAATTAGATCAATATTAACTGTTTACATCAACCATTTAATACAATATTTTCTTCTTGATCTTGGTTTTAACTGCTAACTGTTGTAGTTTTAAATAGTATATAATTCGTTGGAAAAAATAATCTATATCTCAGTCTAATGCGTTTTGTTATTTTATTTTTTTATTTCATCCTGACTTTCCATTCATCCAGTCTTCAGATCTAAATTACTTTTCCCTGTGTAGACGAAAGTCTTTAGATTTTCTGAATAAATAAGAAATAAAGAAGAATAAGTATTAAGTATTTAGAGCCGAAATCGTTGTTTTTTTTTTATTCCTTTGCGATAGGATTAAATTAAATAGTGAGGATTTTCAGTTAAACATTTTTTATTTTGAAAAGCCAACGTTTTGATCTCAACATGTGGATCTTCATCAGGTCTCATTGAGTCCGGAGGAATACAGAGACTTCACGTATAGGGATCGAAAAGTAGGCCTTTCAAAATAAAAAATGTTTAAATTCCTTCTATCGTAAAAAAAAAAAACAGCTGACTATTACACATCTATAACTTTTATTTATTTTTTTATAAAGTTATAATAGTAGCTAACATTCTGTTTGCAGGTATCGGTGAAGACCTTCCACCTCCTGTGCTGACCATCGTGAGGAAGTGGGAGATCCCAGACTCTGAGCAGATCGGCTCGGTGGTGACGCGGGTCCAGGCCAGGCAGGACGGGGAGGCCCGGCTCCAGTTCGGCCTCGAGAAGGAGGGCTGGAACCCGGCCGGGCCCCCCGACCCCAAGCCCCTCCCCTTCAGGATAGACCCCGACACTGGCGTAGTCTACACCAACGAGTCCTTAGCTGGCAGGGTAAGTTGTCTTCTATCCTATATCTGTATATTAGCTTAGCTGGCAGGGTAAGTTGTCTTCTATCCTATATCTGTATATTAGCTTAGCTGGCAGGGTAAGTTGTCTTCTATCCTATATCTGTATATTAGCTTAGCTGGCAGGGTAACTTATCTTCTATCCTATATCTGTATATTAGCTTAGCTGGCAGGGTAACTTATCTTCTATCCTATATCTGTATATTAGCTTAGCTGGCAGGGTAACTTCTATCCTATATCTGTATTTATTCGTTTGTTTTATTATCATCTACTTTAATTACGAAAAAGATGAAGTAGTAGTAGCTGATCTGAGGCGCGCACCGGCCTTTTTCACCTCCGCAAATCTTGACTTACTATACAGACAAAATAATAAAGAAATAGAAGTTATAAATGTAAAAAATACCCACTGTGCAGTTGTTATATGGACCTCCCCCCTTACAGGTGCAGTACACTATAATGAGGTGGTTACTGTTGTATTTTTTCTGTTTGCTGCAGACCTGTAGATCTTAGACCGTCTGAAATAACCTTTTCCAAAGCTGCCTATCTCGGGCTTCTTCATTCCAGTTTGTTACATGTAGCTCTGCAGTACCATTGTTGATCCCATCTTCCCACTTGCTTTTTGGTTTACTACGAGGTCTGTCATCTACTATTCAGGCATTCTTTCTATGCCCAGCAATCTTTCCAGACCATCTTAACATCCCCGCCTCCATGTCATGATATTGGACTATCCAGCCCTAGTTTATGTTTTCTGATCATATTTTTGTATATGTTGGGAAGAGAACCTTTAGTAGAAACTTACAATAGTAAATTCCATGACGCTGTATAAGACCTTGCTATCATAGTATATCATATCTGGTTATCGTTGCACATACAACCACATTCGAGATTTCTAGATATCCTAGTAACCAGTGCCTTTGTGTACATAAATATCCGCTATTCAGAAGTTACTGTTGTTTTCATGCTACGACCTAAATACTCTATAGCGTCCTACGATTCCCTGCAGGTTACGTAGTCTCTGTCCCATAAACTATCACCTGTTTTATAAATTTAAGTACTGCATAATTTTGAGTTTAAGGGTAAGAATCTTCTTCTTGACTAAGGAATTTAGTTTTCACAATATCCCTTCTCTATTCCGAGTCGCTTGTATTCATTCATAATCTCTCATTATATAATTCACGAGCTCCTATGTTATTTGAACAGTTTCAGTAACTTTTCCATCTTCTCTCACTCATATTGTGTAAGTGGTTTGGTTGAATATACCTACCCTGAAATGTGTTAAGTTACTATAAGCAAGCATTGAGGCGGTTTTATTTTTTATTTTTCTTTTTTTTTATATATAATGAATAAGTCTTTAAGTCAGGCTTGCTGTCTAAATTAGCTGGAGGTGTAATTTGTGTACAATTTGTGTTAAATCTGTTATCTAATCGGATGGTGAACAATTAGTCAACACTAACGCCTCATTGTTGTTGAGATCTATTTAGTTACTTTAATGGCGGTAATCAGTAGCCATTATTTTGGTATTTTTGACGAAGTTTCAACCCTTGATAACGAAAACCTGATTTTGCACGAATACTGCTCAAACTTTAATATTCCTGAGTATTATTCAATAGGATCACAGATTGAATCTCTACATTTCCTTTACTCACACAACATTATTCACAAGTATTTCTATATTGTTGTTTTAGGCTGTACATCGTCTGAATTCATTATATGCATTTCTTCTACAGGGTTTGACCATGTAACAAGTTTTTCAACTACCAAGCTTTCACCCATCTTGCTATGGGCTTCTTCAGGGCCAATACATATATGAGAGTGGAGAAGGGGATCAGTAACGTATTGGGGGCGAAGTCTGTGTAGCGCCCGAGGGGGAGTGGTCAGGTGGAGGGGGATGTCTATATTTCTTTTAGTTTACTAACTGGTTGATCGGAACATTAGTACTTGATTATATTTTTATTTTTTGTCATTAGCACTTAAATTTTATTCCCTCTTGTACTCGCTTTATCTTTATTGGACCCCCAATATGTTCTCTTCATTTTTTCCAACTCTTCATTATATAAAGTAGGTGATACTTATCAAAACCATGTTGTACTTTATTGAAGGTTAGAAAATTTCCTCCATGAATTTATTTTAAAGCATGTCTTAACTAAAATTTAAACGTAGCTGTAGTACAGGTTAATTTTAGATTTAGTATTTGTAGCGGAGCTCCTATGAAATTGTATCTTTAGAACACAGCCTATTGCTTGACCACTTCAGACTAGCAGCCAGAGCAAGCCTAGGACCAAATTATGGATGCAAGGCAACTGCTTGAATGGTCACAATACGGTGGTAACTATATCAGGCACCCAGTAACTTCATGCCTTCATACCTCTCAACTGTGGAACCAAAGTAAATAAAATCTAACTATGGTGGCACTTAGTGATTGAGTTATGTTGTGGATAAAGATGAAGATTCCAGTAAAGTGCAAGTTACATTCCTCCAACCTTCAGGTCCGTCACCCTCATTTATATATCCCACTCCACCTGATACATTGTGGATACCCATTGCAGATGTGATATGTGAAGTAAAACCCATCACAGAAACCACCCGAACATGCAGTTTACCAACAGTGAAGTGAACGATAAACGTGTGGGTATAAGAACTGATTTGTTAACTTTACTCATAATATCAGGTTGTCATAAGTTCCTATATGACCTTTCCAGTATTAAAAAAATTTAAAAGTAATAGCCACTACTTGTTTAATTGTAATGTGTTGCTTGTTTCATTCAATAAACTATTTAAAATGTTCTGAAACGATACTAATTCTGGTACTTTTCACAAAACATTTATTTATGAAGCCCTGTATCATCTTATCTCATTGAGATCACATGATAGAATTTCGTTATTTAGACTAAGTCATTGCAAACTATTTTTGATAATTTTTTAAAAATTTTAAAATTGCCACTTTTTGAGAAATTGAAATTTCAAAATTTAATTTAAATTTTCAATTTTTTGATCTATTACCCAAAAAGGTGACTAATATATTGTTCAAACTGATCTATTTCTATGACCGCAGGGAGGAGAGAACATCTTCCTCTACGTGACCGTGTCCAACGGGGAGCTGACGCAGAAGACTCAGGTGTGGGCGAGCATCCTGGACAGCGGGGGCCCCAACCTTCCTGTGGCCGGAGGCCAGCTCCCGCCCCGCCCCCCCATCTCCAACCCGCCCCCCCTCAGGACTGTTCTCAAGTAAGCTACCATTTATTGTATCTTCTCTATATGTTTTATTGATAGAACTTATATAATATATATACAGGGTGGGGCAAAAGTTATGAACCGGCTTTAGAGGGATGTAAAACAAAATCAGCTCAACTTACACAAATTATGTTTATATTGCTTCATTCAGTTCACAATCTAGTTTTTTACATTAAGTTTTAAAGATTAGTACATTAAGAAGATGGCGGCCGTCTTCAGCGATACACTCTTAAAGGCGAATTCTGAAGTTTTCAACAGCTCTTCTGCACATTTTTTAACACAGTCTTTTTGGGGCTACTAATCTGGGAGACTCCCATCGAGAATCGTAGTGTGGTTTTCCAGGATATCAGTAACCGCCCGCAGGTTTGGTACAAGGACGGTATGCTTCAGGGAAAGATATATAGGTCCTCGGGGCCTGCTGACTCTGGGATACCGTAATCCTTGGACCTAGACCAGTTTGTCACTGTCCTTGAACCCGTGAGAGATGACGCCATCGGTGGGAAGGACACTGCCAAATTGGCCCCAACGGTTATGGAGCTATGGGCAGTCTGCCGCTGTACTATGGTACCATGGCTTGCAGCAACGTGAGGTTTGGGCTACCCCCTCCAAGCTGTCTGTGCTCCCGCAAGCAAAACAAATGTAAGTAAGAAGACCACACTGCGCGGCCAAAGGTCTCATTAGGCCTAAGAAAAAAAATCCGGGAGACATCTGGTACGAACAGGACGGGGCTACATCGCACACTGCTAGGATTTCAATGGCGAGGTTGAGACAAATGTTCCCCAGTCTGTCTGAGAATTTGTGACTTTTTCCTTTGGGAGTATCTTAAGGAAAAAGTTTTTGAAAATCGTCCACATACCCTGGAAGAACTTCGAGACAGAATCAAGGTGGAAGTTACGGCAATACCCACCCAAATGCGCAGAACAGCTTTTGAAAACTTCAGAATTCGCTTTCAAGAGAGTATCGCTGATGACGGCTGCCATCTTCTTAATATCATCTTTAGAACTTGATGTAAAAACAATAGATTCTGTACTGAACTAAGCAATATAAACATAAGCTGTTTATATTGCTTAGTTCATATTCATACTGCATTTGTAAGCAATATAAAGTTAAGCGGCTTTTGTTTTACATCCCTTTAAAACCGGTTCGTACCTTTTGCCCCACTCTGCTTTAAGGGATATTAAATCAGAAGATAAAGGGGTCAACCACGGCCGGGATCGAACCCAAGGCCCTGCAGCTACGTTGCAGCGATCTGACCACTGAGCTATCCGTGGGGCCGTTCCCAACACTGTTCGAATCTTTCTTTTCCCAGCCACCAACGTAATCATTGACTAAATTTCAAGACACCTTTGAGGTATGTCAATTAGAAGTATCGAGACCTGGCGGCTGGGATTACATTCGATTCCCGGCCGTGGTCGGATCATTTATCTTCTAATTAAAAAGTTTAAAAATTATAAATTAACTATTTAAAAATAATCAACTATTAAATTTGAACATACTGTATTAAGGGCTAGTACATCAGACCCTTTTTTGCATGCATTTATTTTTATAATTTTTTGTTGTATCAATTTCTTTTTACATTTAATCACATTTCACTGTATACGTCTTACACAAATTTAGACGGTTAGGAACGTTTTTTTGAAAGAATTATTATTTTTTTGCCGCTTTTCCCGATCTCAACGATTTCCACACCCTGGTATTTTACAACCTTATTTATTTTTCAATTTGTTTTTACCTCGTTCTGTATTTGACGTTTTAATATTATTTTGGCACATTTCATTTAAAAAGTAATTTTATTATTAACTCGTTTATATAAAAAGAAATATTTATTGTATTTTTTGTGTCGCCTCTACCCTGCAGGGTCACTGGCAACATATAAATTTTATGAAGTATTAGGAAAAGATATATGTGCATAATTTCTAGTTGAAAAGATATGTATGTATAATTGTTAGGACTTGCAGCATTTGTAAGCAACAAAACTCTGCATTAGTAATAATATAGATATTTTTATAAATTTTAACGTACGTAAGAACAGTCTAAGAGGAGATATGACTATTGATATACCCCAGGACATTTGGAGGAGATTGATAAGGCGCTGGATCAGAGATCTCCTCACTTAAACAATCGCTGTTTACAACCCAGTAAATGGTGTTTCGAGGTGCCTGAAATATCATTGTATTCACTATCATCTTATTTTCTTATTGCCGGTATCTTCTTAATACGTGCCAATAAATAAACGTGAACGAAAAATATTTATCCGATCAAAACAAAAAATAATTTGTAAATTAGACCGTTTACTTACTAATACTGCCTACCTTTATTATTATAAAAATCGTGTTGGTGTGTTGATTCGGTCAGATGTTACTTGGTGACTTCCGAAATTACATTCTTTTCCATGAATAGTCCTCTAAAAATGAAAAATTGAGTTGAAAAACTCAAGCTACTCTGAATATGAAATCTAATATAAGTCAGCTTCTCTAGCTTGCCTTTATAAAAATAACTTTTTAAAATAAAACTATTTAAGCATATTTTCATCTCATAGCTAATTCTAATTAATTTCACAAAAGAATCAAAATTTAAAAAAATAACACGATTTTAATTTTTTAAGATTTTATATCATTTGATCACGTGTTCACCAAGGGTTCACCTTTGGTTTAGTGGTTAGCATAGCTACCATATACGCGCGGCCCTGGGATTTTTTAAAGGGAGTAAAAAATCCTTGACTGTGCCGTTCCTCGGACAGGACGTGAAATGGAGGTCCCGAGCCTACGTCTTTCAAATGGAAAAAGGATTCGGAGGTGATTTGATTGCTTTAAGGTGGTAAAGGTACTGCGGGAAATATTGGAGATGTGTTTTTTCCAGGAAAGGGTTTGGTTGAAGTTCACTCCGAGGTTTTCGACAGTTGGATAGAATTTAATGGGATTTTTATTTCAAAGCAGGGTGGGTTTTAAGGAGGTGCTTGGAGCCTATTAAAATTGCTTTAGTTTTTTCTGTGTCGTTCCTCGGACAGGACATGAAACGGAGGTCCCGAGCCTGTACGATGTCAGGTACTCGTTAAAGATTCCTATCCTAATCATCCCAGGATTGGCAAAATTTAGGAATCCCATCATGGGAGTAGCATCGTCGGATTAGCCCTAAAAGCAAAAAGTGGTATCAAATAAACAAAACGTCACCAAAAACAATAACGTTTTCGTTTGTTTTTCGGACAAATTGGTTTTCTTTATAGGATTAAGTTATCAGTAATATAAAGCTTAGAAGCTCTCACATAAGAGTTTCTTATAATCATTTGATTTTTTAAAATAAATCATTATTCACTTTTCAATTAAAATGATTTTTAGATTTGATCAATATTTTATGTTTCTGATTAACTTCATTCTCTTGAGCTTCTATAAAGACAATAATTCTGTACCCCCGAATTAAACAAAACCATTTCAATTTTCTCGTTGAATTAAATCCATCACAAAAAAATTAGATGCCATGATGAATTCACATATTTCCTAATCAGCATCAATGACAGTGTGAAAAATGTCCATTAAATGTCCTTAATAGCGTTAATGTCCTTGGCAGCTTTAACGTGTATAAGCCGGATCTTTAATGAGTAGCTGACATTGTACAGGCTCGAGAGCTCCATTTTACGTCCTGTTCTTGAGGCAGCTTAGCCAAGGATTTATTACAACCATTAAATAATCTTAGGACCACACCGGAACGCGAACCAGCTACCTTTATTGTAGGTTGCTATGCTACCTATGCTAACCATTACACCACAGGCGCCCCTAGAGTAGTAGTTTTTCGGTTATAATTAATTATGTTAAAAGAAATAGTTTTTTCGCCTTCTAGGATCTACTGGGTTTTCCCGGGCTAGGTGAAAGGGTGAGTGAATAATGCCGAGATCAATTGAATGTACCCTAGCTCCGGGTTTCGAACGGGCTATCTTCCGGTTCTCATATTTTGTCAGGAGCAACCAGTACTTGCTCACACGTTTGCCCACTCAGCCACTCCGCAACCAAGACGTCCTCAAGGTATTACGACTCTCAATGATTAATGTTGATCCACTCCTGTTTCAGATCGCACACCCCAGAGAAGCCCCCGGTCCCCCCGCCTCGCCCTGACCTGCCACCGCCCCCGCTGATCGAGGCCATCCAGAAGGAGGCGAAGAGGCAGAAGGAGGAGCACAAGAGCCACGACTCCGGGTCCAAGGAGGATGACCGGAAGCCCCGCCCCCCGCCACCGGTCGTAGTGACACCCTCCACGGTGGGGCCCAACCCCAGGCCCAACGTCACCGAGCTGGTCCTCACCTTCCTGCCCGTGGTCATGCTCTGCCTGGCGCTGGGGGTGCTCGCCGTCACGGCCTTCCTCTTCAGGAGGAGGATATGCAAGAACAAGAAGAAGCCCACCAAGGAAGATCTGGTGAGTGCAATTAGCTCATTGATTATAATTATTTAAATTATTGTAACACTTACCTGGATTTTAATATTTTTTAGCTAAAATTTATAACTCCCAATGGTAGACAAACAGTAGTAACTCAAATTATCAAAAAAGGTTACAAAAAGTAGCAACTTAAGTAACATAAAATTAACCATATGATTAGATCTAGAAAAAGGTTTATTGCAAAATAAGAATGAAATATAATCGTTAATTTACAATAAATTGGTTACCAGTTAATATAACGGCTATTCGCAGTCAAACGGTTAAAGCGTACTCTATAATTGTGATTGGATTATTTTTTCAGCGTTACCTAGTAATCGTCATATGTGAACGGCTGAAACTGACTATAGAATTTTACCCGACGGATGTAGTTAGTTTGTTAGTTACCAATCAAAATGGTCTTCATTAACAGAATGTATTCATAAGATGTAAAGTATCAGGTGGGGATGCCGGTGACCGTGTGGGGTAAAGCGTGGTACGCTTACGATTTTCGAAACCCAGAAGGTAAAAAGAAGCTCTAGTTCAATTCCGAATGAGTAGTGGCGGAAGTTAACGAATGCCACCTGCAAGCACCGATCAGGCATATGAGTGACATGTCTTCCCCTTGGACCTTATCGAGAATCACGGCTTGGTTTTCCAGGATATCAGTAACCGTCCGTTACAAGGCAGAAAGAAATATAGGTTATGTAGCTATGGGCAGTCTGCCGCTGCACCATGGTGACCATGGCTTGCAGCAACGTGAGGTTTGCACTACCCCCTCCAGGCTGTCTGTGCTCCTGAAAGCAACACAAATGTCTGTAAGGAGACCAAAGGACATGTTAAATATATTTTCTAATGGGATCCAGTTGAAACTATGTTCTTTTTTGGTCTCCTTAATTGTACCCATTTGCACAATTTTTTTCGCGAGACAAACGGAGCCCCTTTATTCTTACTGTTGATAATAAATATGTTAGCACATATTATTTATGGTTATAATGATGATAGATAAAAATTAAAAATAACTTCAAATAATAGTGTAGTTATGGAGAATAACACTCTTCTCGATGGTGGCTTAGAGGTTTAACATGCCGCCAAAGGGCAAGGTGTATTTTTTTTTCAGGTCTACATAAGGCCATGTATGACCATGCGGGAGGGGGTTGGGGTATAACCTAAACCTAAAACGAACCCGGGCACTAAGTTCGAGATTTATTCCAGGAAATAAAAGTCAAACCTCTTTTTCTTTCTACCTTCGTCCTGAAGTAGATCCAGATTAAAATTCCTTCAAAGGCTTACGACCCCGAAAACGCCCCTTCGAATAGTCTTAAGTATTTCTTTTTTGTAAGGACAGAATTTGCTTTCAATATCCTTTTATTTGCTGTCTTCCGTCTTAAATCATTTAATTCCTCTCTCCTCCCCTCTAAAATCTTTAATTGAGAAATTTTTATTTTATTTATGGTAATATATTTTAACATGAAAGATTAATAATCAATCTTAATTAGTAAATTAGTAAAATTACGGTAACTTAAAAAATGACCGTGGGGGGGGGGTGAAAAAACGGTAAATTAAAAACGCTTTAATTTTAAAAACTAATATCTGAATTAGTAAAAGGATTAATCACAATTCTTAATAATTATTATTAAGAATTGTGATTAATCCTTTTACATTGAAAAGAGTCCTAGACTTTTGTGGAACAGTTACATAACTATTTTAGCACATGTTCTGGATACTTCGAGAACCTCCTACGCCCTTCTAGAATGTTCGATTTCGGACCAAACATAAGAAGCAATGTACTAGCGACATAGCCTTGCTCTGTACTTCGAAGCATGTAATTATCTTTGTGACATAGTGTTGCCATCAACAGTTCCTTTTTGTAACATTGATAATAATGAGTGCTCTTATTGTTTGCCTGACGTTGTAAATTTATTATTTAGTTATACGTAGATTTCCTTCTTATGCAAATTATTTAAACCCACTTAAGTGTTATAATATGTTATTTTTTCAAATTCAGAGTGTTCGATTTTAGATGGCTCCGATTCGACTGGTGTAGTTTAATGATCACTGCGTTAATTGAGGAGCTATGAATAATTTTCATCATTATGATCAAGGGTGTAGTAAATTTTTCGAGTGTAATATAAGTATTGTTATATTAAAGTGAAACTTTGAGAAGGTTTATCGTTTGTTATACTGTGACGCTTTGAGGTTATTGAAGTGGTCTACGGTTCCTCCGGTTACACAGCTGATCCAAAATATTAAAATTTAATACAAATTTAGTATTGAGAATTTTTTCATAATATGAATGATAAATTTTAATGCTGAGTATATATGTGTGCTGAAGTGTTTGTCACTTGGAACGGTTAAACGAATTTGTATTGGGCTACCATTTTTAAACCTGCTGGGTTTTGGTGGTCAAATGCTATCCATATCTTGTATTGTAATTTGAGGTTTTTGAAGTATAATATTTATGTCAAATATTTAAATTGCTGGGTTCAATTAAAATGGACGAACCCGTCAATAAGCTATCTGTTGATACCAACAAACCAAGAAATAAACCGTTACTTGATATTTGAAAGGGAAATCAAATCTAACCTTGAGTGATCCTCTTATTAAATTGGTGCAGAATAACCATGTTTGTAGTCCTTAAATAGTTTTTTTTTTTATTCTAATTCTGATTTTTTACCACAAGATTTATTTTTTTCATTTTTCGATTTTTTTTTTTTTTTTTTAAATAATGCGACTAAAGAATTTAGAATATACAGTAGCCCCTGAGGAATAATGTTTGTAGGTACACGACCGAAATCGAGGTGATCCGTGTGATATAAATAATGCTGGAAATTATGAGCAATCAGTCCGCGAGGTTTGTGCAAGGTTTTATATCTAGGTGGAATGTAAAACGATAAGCTGCACAAGTAATTAGTTTGTGATAGGTTAAATGATGGTCAGGATTTTCAGTTACAATGATATTTATTATGGTAAGCCAACGTTTCGATCCAACTTGTGGATCTTCATCAGGGCTACTGAGTCCAGGTGGATACTCTATATCCAGTATCCACCTGGACTCAGTAGCCCTGATGAAGATCCACAAGTTAGATGGAAACGTTGGCTTACCATAATAAATATCATTGTAACTGAAAATCCTGACCATCATTTAACCTATCGTAATTGAAGAACAGTTGACCATCTCTCATCTCTAATTAGTTTGTGTTTTAATAACATTTATTTTATTTGAACAAATTTAATACTTAGTATTTAAAGATGAATCGCTTGCAAACTCCTGCAGCTACTTATAAACACTACAGCTTATGACACACAGGTTAGTAGGTTAGGTGCTTACACCTAAACATTTCTTGCGTCTGGGGTACGATATTCAAGTGAATTACGTTGACATCTTGTTGTCTACTTCCATGGGAGTTATAAAAGGCTAATATTATCGGGAAAATGACGTTCTGTATTCCTAATTAATTGTGCCAAAGCCACAATTGTATCTTATTATGATATATCCATACACATACGAGCTGGCAATATATACATAATTTTTAGACTATATTATACATTTTTATTGCTGGGGTTTTAGAGACTGTTCGACGAAAAGAGTTTAGTTAAAATCGATAGCCCAGTGACCTCCTGCAATGTTTGATTCATTTCGGGTTCTTATTGAGTCAGGATATTTTGAATTCTACTCGATTTTATTTTGCATCAATAAATAATAGATTAATGATTAACAGTCATTTAATTTTTGGCTTAAAAATTTCATTTTTGTTTTTATTTTTCCAAAAGAAGCGTTAGAAAGTGGGCTGACTGACCGATAGATGTACCCGCTTACCATTTCACATTCCAGGAAAGTAAGAGAAAACTTTCTTCAGCCGCCTTACTCTCAAACACGTGGTCGTCATATATCACGTTACATATCTTTTATTCTTCACGTGTCGGAAGGTGAACTAAGTTTGTATGTGTACAGCTCTCTCGAATTTAAAAAATCCTAGCAAATATTTTCCAGTTGTTATAATTTTTTGCGGTACATTGAGGAGTACTATGAATCGAAAATTGTTACAAATGTTTCAAAGAGAAGCACAGTGGCTCGTTGACAGATTCAGATTATTCTGATCGAATGAGGTTCCTTTGAGCTACCCGAAGCTTTTTCTTCTGTTCAGTTCTCTGTTGGGGATCTATTCCATTCTCTCGTTGTAGGCTTAAAGGATTTGAGGCTGCTGCTTCCTTGTTCAACCGTCTAGATTCTGTTATATTCTAATTTATAATAATAATATTGTTTTGAAAATATCCGTGGATCTTTTAATTATAACTATTAGAATATAACAAAAGAAAGTTGCGCAGTGGAAGCGTTATGCCTTTATATTTTCTGACATCATATATAAATAAATACATACGATGGTTCCTTATATGAAATTATATATACAGGATTTAAGGGAGTGGGATCGGCCGGGAGCAAAGCGATAATTTTTGTAACCTGTTTAAATATATGTGTTTTTATAATTTGTGTGGCATTGAAAATTGTTTTTTTCGTTTGAATAAAGATTGTTTAACCCACGTAAGTTTTGCAATATCCTATAATATATTTGGCCTTTATATAGTAATAATCATCTAGCCCTAATAATATAATTATACATAACATAATAAACATATATGGTTCACCACAACTCTTCGACTTGAAACCCTTCCAAACATTGAATCCTAGTCCGAAATATTCACCTGACTTCCTTATTACTATTGTATTATTTCCGTTGTTGCAGAAGAAGAAGAACTCCTCAGGAGTGACAGCAGGTGGAGAGGAACCGATGATGCTGCACCAGTGGCAGAGCCCCCGAGCCTTCTCCAACAGGTACACGGCCTGGGACACCCAGCTATCGGAAGCGGTACCTCAGCAGGTATGTTAATAAATCACCTGTCATCTCGGGGAAGGAGTCGTTAAGTAGAATTCAGCCAGAAAAATTGGATAACTGGCTAAAAAACATACAGATTCGTAGTACATGTTATGACGATTCCAGGCACATAACTCCCATAGTCTCCGCCCCTTAATAGTGTCACCGTATAAATTTATGTACTTTATAATATTAGGCTTACAGGTCAGATACTTCTTGTTTAGGCCCGAAGCAGATGAGCTGCATTTTTCTGGCGTCCGGCCTGGCTTGTGATCAGGGGTACCTGGATTAAATGGATTTACCGGATTATACCATTATACTCCAGGTAAAATGCCGCTCTATGTCTGCATCGGGCCTTATACACACTCATGACTAAGGAATTTAGTTTTCACAATTTTACTTGTCTATTCCGAGTCGCTCGTATTCATTTCCCCGCCCCCTAGATATTTGAACTGTTTCACCTAAATTATTTATATTGATTTATTTAGTGTGTAAATGGTTTAGTTTACCCTAAAATGGGTTAAGGGACTAACGGGAAGCATTGAGGCGTTTTTTTTTTTAAATGGTGAGAATAAGTCTATAAGTCAGGCATTCAATCGAAATTCATTTATTAAAATTTGCTTTTAATCTGTTATCGGACAACAATTAATCAACTCTAATACCTCGTTATCGATAAGATCTATCTAGTTGCTTTAATGACCGTAATTACACTAGCCACAATTGTTAACAAACTCCCAATACTTGATAATGAATACCTGATTTTATATCAGTACCGTATAAACTTTAAAAGTCTTTCGAGATTAATAAAACATGGTAATTTGCCATTACTTTTTATTCGTTGGTATCACATATTTAATATTATTATTTACGGGTCTTTCTCAAATAAAATAGGTTATTATTACTTATTAAAATAACTTCCCCTCATACAATCTTATGATAATACAATGTAGCTTTAAAGCATATTTCCAGTCTATGTCAAATCTCAAACTCTTAATTTTAATTTAATTTCATAGGATGAAAAGCTCATCTACGTTCATATGTCACAGATCAATGTTTGCTTGGATACTAAACGTTCGGCTTTGCTCATACAGCTCTTGTTAATTTTCCTAGTGTTGCAAATATTTTTCTGCGAACTTTAGTTGTTTTTCTTTATTTTTTAAATAAACTTTCTTTCAAACCTTTATGCGTTTTCATCCACAGCAGTTGATGATATTCAAGATCTACTCGACAAACTTCTAGGGGCACGTCACTTAAAATGCATACATGATGTGAGTGATACGATTCTTCATATCATACACAGTAATAATCCTAATGAGTATTATATTATTTTCATGAAGAAAAAAAAATGAGATTTAAAAGAGTGTACTTAAAGCATGCCCAGCAGCATATCCTAATTTCATTAAAGTCGGGCGTGACAAACAATTGCACTGTATTCTTCGTATGGGTTCCAAGTCACTGCGGAATAGTTGGCAATGAATTAACGGATCAGGCTGCCAAAAAAGCTATAACAGATGGTACTCCTTATCGAGGGGTTCTAGCAGCGGACTTTTTATCCCTCAACAAGCAAAAAATAAAGCAAAGTTGGGAAAACAGGTGGTTGAACTTAGTTGAAAATAAATTACATGAAATTAAAAGAGAAGTGATCCCATGGAAGTCCTCTAATAGGAGTAAGCGCAGAGAGGAAGTAATCTTGACGCGTCTTCGCATAGGTCATACGCGCTTGACACATGGATATTTAATGGCTCGCGAAGACCCTACCGACTGTCAGGCTTGTGGCTGTCCGCTGACAGTGAAGCATTTTTTGACGGAATGCAGTGCATACGAAGAATACAGAGCACTTTTAGACATACCAAACGATCTATACAGTATACTGCAAGACAACGTAACAGACAAACTGTACGACTTTCTAAAATTGACAGGATTATATCATAAGATATAAACAGAAATTTGAAATAAAGGGCGATGATGACCCTAGTGGTTGACGCCCTTATTAAAAAAAAAAAAAAAAAAGAAAAAAAAAAAAAGCATGCCCAGTGAAAAAAAAATATTTTTAAACCTAATCCCTGTTAATATCTTTCATAATAAAACGCAGTATTACGGATACATATTTATTTTTTATTTTTTTTATTGAATCAAGGGAAACGCTTATGAAATGTGAAACTTTAATATGAAAGGAATTTAATAAGGAAAACTTAAAAATAAATAAAATCAGCTGACATTCATCTCATTATCTTCTTTGTTATCTTCTTTATTATCCTTTCTTCTTTTAAAGCTGATTGGCGGCTGTTTTTGTGCCTGACAAAGATTTCATACAAACATCATCCATTGCATTAGGGTACATTATTTACTAACTTAAACTGTTTATTTATATTTAAGTGTGTATGACATTTTTAAGGAATTGGAAAATGTCAATATTTGCAGAAAAAGGTTTTGAAATCTAATTATTCAAAACAATAATTTCAGCATTAAACGTTAATAAATAGAAAATTATAAAAGTGTCAAGATCGGGAGAAAAGTGATTTTGAAAAAGAAATAAATTCTATCGCTAATGTAATGGAAACATTAGAAGAACATATTTAAGTATTGATGATTTTAATATCTAGAGACGCTAAAAGATAGCGAAATGGCTGTTCTCTAAGGAAAATACTTACGATACTTTCTTCTAAACTATAGATAATAGATATTAATGGATATAAATTATCGATGCTTCTCGATTCCGATACTTGAAAAAAATGAAATAATTTAGCCACCACAGATTGAATCAAAGATGGAAAAAACTAATGTCCAAATTATTTAGCAAACACGTAGATATTTATGTCATGATTAGGCGTATTCCTAATATTTTTTTATCTTATTTTTATAACCGTTTTAAGCTCGAATGTTGATTTATGGGAAGAAAAATAGAAGGTTGGGATAAGTAGGCAGTTTACTGCGGAAGGAATGGTATCTGGGCTCGGCCAAGTCGGTGACATATGGGACATACAGCAAGGTCATTATGGATAATTTTACAATTGACAAATTAAGAAGTATTGAGGATTTTGGATTGTAGGGATTGGATACGAGATGAGTTCTAGGGTATGGTGTAGCCCCCGCGTTCGATTCCTTGGGGCCTGCTGACTCTGAGCTGCCATGATCTTTGAACCTGAACCAGTTTGTCACTGTCCATGAAGAAGAGAGAGCCATCGGTGGCAAGGACGCTGCCAAATTGGCCCCAATGGGATTATGGAGGTATGGGCAGTCTGCCGCTGCACCATGGTGACCATGGCTTGCAGCAACCTGGGGTTTGGGATACCCCCTCCAGGCTGTCTGTGCTCCCGCAAGCAACACAAATGTCTGTAAAAAGACCACACTGCGCGGCCAAAGGTCTCATTTAGGCCTAATGCGCCAACAGAATAAAAATATGAGTCTTTTGTAATTGATCGTTGCTTATGAGCGCTTTTCCAGTAGGCGGCAAAGTCGAGCAGTTTCCTGTAGTTTCAATCTTGTTTGAGGATTCCGAATTAAACTTTTGTCCTGTTGGAACCCAAGTAGTGGAACTATTCAACACAAGATAGTGGAGAATCGTTAAAGTATACTACGAGACAGCTAGTCTACGTTTGTTTGAATTTTTTTGTCTTATTTGCAGATAGGTTATATTCTAGTACAAGCGTGTCCTATTTTGTGAGTTAAATGATGATTTTCAGTTCTTAAGGTATGTCAGTGGATTGTAAAGTCTTGTGAGTTCTTCTTGTTCTTTGATCACGTTTTTGTTTCAATCGAGTCTATTTTTGGAGTATAGTCTCAAGCACCGTATTTCGTTTTTTTTTTTTATGATCTTGATATTCATTAATACGATAGACACGATCATTAAAATAAAATGTTTTCGTCTTTAAATAAACTTTTCCAATAAAAAATAAAAAAAATAAAAAAAAATTAATTGACAGGGCTATGGAAAATGGATAAGACTTCCGGCCGAAAAAGAAGGGCGATTTATTTGAAAGGATTGAAGAGCTAAAGGCATCAATAAGGAAAAGAAGGTTGTATGTTTACATTAAGTTGAAAAGGAAGGGAAGGGATTGGTTGTCCGGGGGTATCTCGGATCAATTGATCAAACCTGGGGACATCAAAGAAGATAGCCTCAACCGAGAGAGAACTACTTTATTGAATTAAATGCAATGCCTCCCTACATGATAGAGTCGCTAAAAAGCAGCCTTTTTAAAATTGTTATACACTGATCACTTCGTTTTTTTTTTTTCTGTTCATTTTCTTATTCGTGCCTGTCTTCAAAGCAGACAATCAGCAAATATGATATCTATTATCGATCAACATGACATTTTAGGTGTGAGGAAAAAAGAAATGCCCTTCTGCACATCATTCCGGACTTAAATGTATCCCTTACTTTAGGAGAGAAGGTATCTCATCCAATATATCGTTGTTGATAATGCAAAAGGTCGTATGACAGATATTTTGCGAATTTATTGGATTTTTAAACAAAACGAGGAGCCCTAGGGTCCCAAAAGACGATGTAGGTCCCCAGTTAATAGAAAAGAAAATCGTGTTCAGTAAAAAAAATATTCGAATTTCAGGATTCGCTTGGTCATTAATCCTTAATGACACCAGCCTACGAGGACAATTTAAACTCTAACTCAAAAAAAGTTTTACAAATGAATATAATAATAATTTTAATGTTTCTTTCCATAATTAAGCCCAAAAACTAAAAAAATGAATTGCTAATAAAATGATTTTTTGTTCTCCTGGATGTTAATTGACATAAGACCTTTTTCAATATCTAAGCTGTTGCTGTGCCTAAAATATATTTTCAAGTTTAATCTTGATTATAGCGATGATTAATAATAGAAAAAGAAAATTTGCTACTTGTTTGAGTAAAACAATTACCAAAAAGTAATCAGTTTTAAGTTTTACCAATCATAAGTTTTTGATATATATTAATATCGAAAATTTATATTAGCTTCGCAAAGCAATCAAAGGACTAAATATTAAATTATTTTTTATTTACAATTATTTTAGGAAGCTCCTGCTCTTCTAGTCAATCGCTGGGAATTCCCAAAACACCAGGAAAAAGTTTAGGATAAAAAAGTTATTTTTATAGTTATTTAAGTTTATTATTTTTAGTCTCCTTCTAATGGGCATATCAGCTTGTCTAAAAAATGTTTCGCATGCACAATCTTGATTAAAGGGATGGTGTAATAGTAGAAAAGGAATTTGCTACTTGTTTCTTTTGTTTGTTTCATTCTCTCTAGACCACTTAATGTGTCCCAGAGCTACCTTTCCGATAAAAAGGCTTCTCAAAGGGACATCAGTTTTTAATTTACCAGTTATATATATAAATATTGACATATATTATCATAGAAATAGAAAGAAGTACCAAAAATTTATATTATTACTACCCTTGCAAGAAATGATATAATATTTAAGAATTTTCGCAAATCAATCTAGCTGCTTAAGGCTGAAGAATTCAAAATTTCCAAATAAATTGTTAATTATTTTAGGAAGCCCCCGCTCTCCCGGCCAAAGTACAGGACCGCTGGGAATTCCCAAGGCACCAGATAAAAGTGTTCAGTATTCTGGGAGAAGGATGCTTCGGACAGGTTTGGAAGTGTGAAGCCACCAATATTTCAGGTACATTCATGTTCACCGCAACTCTTTGAGTTTATTATTATTATTATTATTACTATTATAAAATGTTCTTCATATATACCTACGTATCCTTCAGGAAACGAAGGTCCTACGATAGTGGCTGTGAAGACCCTGAAGGAGAACGCCGGGGAGAGAGAGCGGACGGACCTGCTTCAGGAACTTCAAGTGATGAAGAGCTTAGAGCCACACCCCAACGTCGTGCGGCTCCTCGGCTGCTGTACCGAGAAGGGTAATATATTATTCTTTCATTCTCTTGTAAAACAAAGCGTTACATATAAACGTACTTTTTTTTACTTTCACTTATCTATATATGAAATATATAGTAAGTGGAAGTATTGCGATCGTGAAAAATTTCGACATCCGGTTTTCAACGGAAATACACGTTTTGGGGTCCCCTGAGTCGAAATGACCAAGTCCCGCGAAATGGTCTGTGTGTGTGTGTGAACAGACTAGCTCAAAAACTATAAACCGTGCGAATCTGAAATTGGGTATTTAGTGTATGTATATGCCCGCGATGTGACAGCAAAAATTTCATCAAAATTGATCAACCGGAGGGGGGACTTTACTTAATAAATTTTGTATAATTTTCACGTGTTTTTTTTATTTACTCAAAAAATGTTTTCACGATTTTGATCAAATTGGGTATTTGATGTATGTATATGCCGAAGATGTGATAGCCAACATATCATCAAAATTGATTAACCGGAGGGGGGACTTTACTTAATACATTTTGTATAATTTTCACGTGTTTTTTTTTTATTTACTCAAAAAAGATTTTCACGATTTTGATCAAACTGGGTATTTTATGTATGTATATGCCAAAGGTGTGATAGCCAACATTTCATCAAAATTGGTCAAACTGAGAGGACACTTTATTTCATAATTTTTTTCCAATTTTTAACTTTTTTCGATGATCTCAAAAACGGCTTTAATGATCTTTATCAAATTCGTCATGTTTAATGAAAATTAGGTTTTCTTTAATATCAGGTAAGCTTTATCATTATTAAAATGTTCTGAGTTAAGTAAGTTGGTAAGTGAAAGTTGTGTGTTGCGCGCACGCACCAGATTTTTTCATAGGTTATAGCATTTGCTTGCAAGTCTATTTGAATGTTTTTCAAGTCGACTGAAACCCTTTCCATTAGATTGCATTTCCAAAGCAAATGTAACCCATTACAACTCAATTGCTGCCCTCGAAAAAAATGTATATATATAAGTTAAATCGTGTTAAACTAAAAACACAAAAAAAAAAGGAATAGGTTTAAGAAATGAAACGCCTCGATATCTGAACTTAGACTGATTTATTGAGATAGTAATCCTCCTTTTATAGACTTACACTGTTTACATTATTTGTCTTGAGTATTAAGCTTAACATAGCCTGGCCTCCAGGCTTAATTTATATATATATATATATAATTAAAACTTAATTGGAATGGTTGAAGTTAAGGCCTCAGAATTTGCCAGGATATAATAATCAAAAATTTTAAAACCAAATAGTTATTTTCAAAGTAAGTTTATTCTAAAAAAATAGAAACATTAAGCTCAACTAAACTAAAGTGCCATATGCTCTATTTGTTTAAAAAGTAACAGCCTGAGGGCCAAAGGATTTAGTATAATGTGTCACTTTTGCTACAGGTTTTTATAAATATTTTGGCAAAATTTAAGTAAAGATACTTTTGATAACTTTAGTTTCGATTTTTTCATGTATTCGGCGACATATTTTAATGCTGCCGAACGGTTAATAAGTTAAATTTTTTACTTTCTTGGAAAAATGCATTTTTTTAATGGTTTATTTTAAGAAGGAATGATTATTTATGTTGAATTACGAAAATCATTATTTCAAGAAGTATTTATAAATTGCATTACTTTACTGCTATGTACCAATATCTAAGTTTAAAAAAATACGGTCATGAACTATTGTGGTGAGTTCTGAGACCTCTACCTACCTGAACAGTTCCACAGTAGGTTAAAACCCAAATTATTTTCCAGGGTGACTAATTGAAAAAATCAACTTTGGTTCTAAATGTTCTATATTTTGTGCTAACAAGAGTTGAAAGATTTTTTTTAAGGTTGACTACTGAAATGAAAACGGTTACCATTTAAATAAAAAAGGTGACAATTGAGTTGAAATGGGTTGCATTTGACTTGGAAAAGGTTGAAATAGACTTGGAAATTCTATATTTAGATCATTAACATTATTAAAAGATTATTTATATTGTAAGCAAATTTAAGATACAGTATTCTCTCGCTAATTCGAACTAATAGTGTACAGGGGGGTGTTCGGATTACCGAAAAATTCGGATTACAGAGGGAAGGTAGGGGAAAAAAATTCATGTAAATTTTATTTTATTAGATCACAAAATTACATATATACATATTAAAATATGTTTACTTATGTTAACAAATTATTTTTTAAAGAAATCAGTTATTTTTCTTTGTTGCGATTTTTCTAAACTATTTCGGAGTGCTTCATCTCGAAGATGACGAAGTAATAAAACTTGTTGCCATGGTACGTTGTTTTCGATGGCCCAATCAATGCAGTAGTTGAAATTTTTTACTGCATCTTCATGCTTCACAATGTGAACCACAGTTGATGGTCCTTCATCTTCAGTTTCCGATGGCTCCTGAACGGAGCTTACAATTTCATCATCTGTTTTTAGTGCTACCTCATTTTCTCCACTCCCCTGAATCCAATCATTCACTTCGTGTTCTATGATTTCAACTTCTGGATTGACAGTCTTTAAAAGTTTTGATATTAAAACAAGGTTAGACCCAGTTGAAATATCCTCCGTGTCTCTTTTCCCCAACAGTTTGTTCCAAGATGCTCTAATAAGGTTTGGTTGTACGGAATTCCGTACAATTGAATTAATTTAGAACTTATCTAAATTAATCAAAAAATAAATTTTGATAAAATGAGAGAGGGAAAAAAACCCTGGGCGGCTGTTCGGATTACTGGAGAATTCGGACTATCGAGGTTCGGATTAGCGAGAGACTACTGTACATAGATTTCTGGCTAAATAGGATCTTGATAAATTCTTAGAGCCCAAAAAAAAAAGATAAAAATAAAATGAAAAATCAGTTTTCTTTTTAGTTATGTTAGTCTTGTGAGGGTGCGATATTAGCCTTTATAACTGTTTGTTTATTTCATTTTTGATCTTCTTAAATATTAACATTGTTTACGTGCAATTATGTCTATGCCATTTGCTCAATTACTTGTTACCTTTTAATGTATACCCAAACTGATTCTTCTGCTTCATTCTTCTAGAACCGTACTTCGTGATCATGGAGTACGTCTCCTTGGGCAAACTCCAGAGCTTCCTCCGCAGTTCCAGAGCCCAGAGGAGCTACGACAACCTGCACGGGAAGAGCGGCTCCCTCACCTCCAGGCAGCTCACCTCCTTCTGTTACCAAGTAGCCAGGGGGATGGAGTTCCTCTCCAGCAAAGGGGTAACTATACACATAACATGATACTATGGATATATATATACCGTATACTTGCACCTCCTTCTGTTACCAAGTAGCCAGGGGGATGGAGTTCCTCTCCAGCAAAGGGGTAACTATACACATAACATAATACTATGGATATATATATACCGTATACTTGCACCGTAAGGTATGTTGAAGTCAAGTCCGAACAAAAAATATTTTTTTGAAATTTGTTTGCGCGTGAGTGAACTCAACTTTGAAGATGAGTTCTTGATGAATAAAGTCTATTTTTATGTCAATCAAAGATTCAAAAAGGCAATTTAAAAAGTAGAAAAAAAAATCATTTGGCCGTGTAGAAACTACTTACATTACAAATTTACATCAATCAAAGCACTAGTAATATTAAAGATCATTAATCTTATATATTATTTCTAAAAGATATTTTTTGGCGGTGCGCTGTATCGTTCTTAAAATATCGAATTCGATGATCAGAGCATTATTTTTATTGTTTGTTTAACGTCCATTTATGCTACCAAGGCTAATCTGACGATGCTGCAGTGGGAGTCATAACTTTTGTCTTTCAAGGTGTAATTAAGATAGGGCTCATTAACGAGTACCTGACATCGCTCAGGCTCGGGACCTCTATTTTACGTCTTATCCGAGGGATGGCATAGCCAAGCCTCCCCCTTTTTACTCCCTTTAAAAATTCCTATGGCCGCGACCTTTAGTAATGTAGGTCGCCATGCTAACCACTACACCATAGGTGACCCCTAAAATAGTTAAATAAAAAACTATAAGAAATAAGCATAAAAGTAGTCGTATAAAAACAGTCGCTTTGCTTGCATTGTTGTTTTTTTAAATTGATTTGCAAATAAAGAAGAGTTCTTTTTTTTGTTCTTTTTCGAACACTTCATAGACCAGAGCTTGATCAATAAATTGAAACTTCCAGCCCCCCCCCTCATAGTAACCCCTCTGAAAGGGTCGTGTATTTATATATTTTTACAGATTTCATGCCTTATGGCATACTAGCTGTATCGATGTTAACAAGGTTTTATTTTTCACATTATTAGTATACAATCTGTACATAATTTGAACAACAATATTTATTATTTAGAAGTTCGAATAATAACTTGTAAATACAAATAAAAACAAAATGAAAGTCCAAAACGCCACTGGGTGTGGAGGGAGTTCTGTATTCTCTAGAATCCATTTTGAAAATTAATCAATTTTAAAAATTTTAGTAATTCCAAATTATGTTCTTCAAATAATTTGTTTTCAGGATTAGGTCATGTGTCCCCCTTCATCAGAATAGTTTTGATTAAATAGCCTCTGTAAGTGACAGTCATATAGGGCATGTATGTGGAGTCCTTCAAAGTCGTGCTAACATTGAGGTATGTGTAACATTGAGAGAGACGAATCAACCTGAGAACTCAGACGTTCACACAATGCCGAACCGAGCGAGCTGTATCCGGTAAATGTAATAAAGTTCATTGCAGCGCCGCGAATAAAATGGGCATTTCAAATTCCGAAACTCGGTTGTAAGTGAAACCCTAAATGATTAATAAGCCGACTGGGAAAAGTCGGAGGGGTTTGTCGAGGCGGGCGGAGGAGGGAGGATTGCGTCTCTCCAAGTTGGGTCTGGATGGAGGTGTTGGTATCGAAACTTTGGGTTCCTTAGGCCTTCATTTTAAGCCCATTGCTTTTTTACTTTCACTTACCTATATATGAAATATATAGTAAGTGGAAGTATTGCGATCGTAAAAAATTTCGACTTCCGGTTTTCAACGGAAATACACGTTTTGGGGTCCCCTGAGTCCAAATGACCAAGTCCCGCGAAATGGTCTGTGTGTGTGTGTGTGTGAACAGACTAGCTCAAAAACTATAAACCGTGGGAACCTGAAATTGGGTATTTAGTGTAGATATATGCCCACGATGTGACAGCAAAAATTTCATCAAAATTGCTCAAAGGGAGGGGGTACTTTATTTTATAACTTTTTACGTTTTTTTTCGATTTTCTAAAAAACGGCTCTAACGATTTTGATTAAACTGAGTATTTGATCTATTTATATGCCCGTGATATGACTGTAAAAATTTCATCAAAATTGATTAACCTGAGGGGGGACTTTACTTAATAAATTTTGTATCATTTTCACGTGTTTTTTTTATTTACTCAAAAACGGCTTTAACGATTTTGATTAAACTGGGTATTTGATGTATTTTTTTGCCCGAGATACGACTGTAAAAATTTCATCAAAATTGATCAACCGGAGGAGGGACTTTACTTAATAAATTTTGTACCAATTTCACGTGTACATATTTGTTATTTACTCAAAAACGGCTATAATGATTTTGAAGAAACTGGGTATTTGATGTATGTATATACCAAATATGTAAAAGCCAACATTTCATCAAAATTGGTCCAACTGAGGGGGAACTTTATTTCATGACTTTTTTTCCAATTTTTAACTTTTTTTCGATTATCTAAAAAAACGGCTTTAACGATTTTTATCAAATTCGTCATGTTTAATGAAAATTAGATTTTCTTTAATATCAGGTAAGCTTTATCATTATTAAAATGTTCTGAGGGGGCTTTTTTTTTGGGGGGGGGGGGGGGGGGGGGCTTTTTAGTTTGTTTGTTTCTTTCTTATAAAGTACCATTGTTTTTGTTTACATGGAGAAATTAACTGTCTCTCGTTACGCCTAAAAATAAGAAATGGCTAAATATGAGATATGATAAAAATAAAGAAAACATAAAGAGGAGAAAAAAAGAAAAATATTCTGTCAACTCATAAAACTCGCTGAGCCCACGCAAGCGGTGTACGCCTTTAATGACTGACCATTGTTCATAATTAAAGCCGTTCTATTCATTTGAGAAGTGGCAATTAACAAAACGCATTAATTTGTAATCTAAGTAAGTTGGTAAGTGAAAGTTGTGTGTTGCGAGCACGCACCAGATTTTTTTTAAATAATCCATTGCTTAGTAAAATATAATAGAAATGGGTTAATGCGTTTTTGTTTTTCAGTTCTCTTAAAATGTAATAAATTATATTGTTATGTATTTATTTGTTTTTTGTTTCAGATAATCCACAGGGACCTCGCGGCCCGCAACATCCTAGTCAGCGCCGACCACACCTGCAAAGTGGCCGACTTCGGCTTCGCGAGGGACGTAGTCGCCAACCACATATACGAGCGAAAATCGGAAGGTCGGCTGCCCATCAGGTTAGATTTTTATTTTATTTTTTATATAATCTTATTTATCTGTGTGTATGAAGTTTGTTTCTTTCGGTTCAGAGGCTAAGAAATCGCCTAGTAGGGAATCAACAAGATCTGTGAAACTAAGGAGAGGAAATAAATTTATAGAAAAAATGAACGAAAAATCGATATTTTCAATTTAGCTCAAAGACCCTCTGTAAGGGAAGAATAAATAAATACCTACTTGGTTAAATAAATAAAAATATATTCATAAGAGAGAGTCATTTAACGTAAAAGGCTGGGTAGGTTTTATAATTTGGTTGGAGTGTTTTTTTTTTGTATTTCCTTTTGGCAAAATGAAAAACGAATTAATTTGAGCCCTCGTTGCCAAGAGCTTTCCAAACGTCTGGAATCAGCTCTCTTTGACTTCAGCAGGGGAGCGGCAACACTTAGCACACATGTTTTGTGTTATTAATGATAATGATAATATTTAGATTTATATATATATATATTTACTTATTTTTGTACACGGAAACGTTGAAACTTACATAATAAGCTGCTTTGATATGCAGACCCGGATTTGAAACTTAGAACTTAAGGAAAACGTTGCTTGTTTATTTATGTTGATTGGGGGTACAATTTTCCTCATTGCCCTTGAGTCCTTGAAGGATGTTTTGGGCCCTTATCGCTCGAATATAAATGATTGAACTGTTTCACTTTAAATTATATAAACATACTAAACTGGTCTTTGAGAACTCTTTTTGCATTAATTATGATTTTGTCCAACTTCTATTATCGATTGATCAATATCCTTTCCGTTATCCGTAAATTCGCAATTACTATAAGCTGATCGTTAAAATCGAGCTCAAAAATTTTTACTTTCACTTACCTATATATGAAATATATAATAAAGGGAAGTATTGCGATCATGAATAATTTCGACTTACGGTTTTGTGACAGCAAAAGTTTCATCAAAATAGGTCAAACGGAGGGGGTGCTTTATTTAATAACTTTTTACGTTTATTTCGATTTTCTCAAGAACGGCTCTAACGATTTTGATTAAACTGAGTATTTGATGTATCAATATGCCCGAGATATGACTGCAAAACTTTCATCAAAGTTGATCAACTAGAGGGGGCACTTTACTTAATAAATTTTTAATGAGAATTAAGTATTCTTTAACATCAGGTAAGCTTTATGATTATTAAAATGTTCTGAGCAGGGGGGAAGGCGTCGTTTTTATTTTCCTATAAAGTACCTTTGTTTTTGTTTATATGTAGAAATTAACTGTCTCTCGTTACGCCTAAAAATTAGAAATGGCTAAATATGAAATATTAAAAAAGTCAAGTAAACATATAGAGCAGAAAAAAAAAAATATTCCTCCGTCAACTCATAAAACACGTTGAGCCCAAGCATGCGGAGCCTTTAATGACAAACCATTGTTCATAATTAAAGCCGTTCTGTTCATTTAATGGAGCAAATAAAAACAAAAATAAGAAATAAATGTGGAAAAATGTGTGACTTTGAGAAGTGGCAATTTACAAGACACACCAATTTCTAATCTAAGTTGGTAAGTGAAAGTTGTGTGCACCAGACTTTTTTTTGTAATTCCGTGTTCCATGAATATGAAGTTAAAAAAATAAAAACAATTAAACATTGTTAGAACTGCCAGTTACTCCTCCTTGTTCTTCGGTTTAAACATTCCCCTAAATCAAAACTTTGTTAAAGATATGTTTAAAAAATTGTTGATAGTTCAATTTGCCATCCTATATAGTTAATACGGATCTTCTATTCTAGAATATGATTTTTGACTTTCACTTTACTATGGAAAATATAGTAAGTGAAAGTATTGCGAGCATGAAAAATCATTGCTTATACCCAATATGGTATGTGTGTTTGCTCGATAAGGGAATGTTGAAAATAAATTTTCGTGTAAGCAATCTGTTTCTTGATGCCCATTGTGTCTTCAGACTATTTAAAATTTAATTACAAAGAAGTGAAAGCCATGAAATGGTTAAGAAAAAAAAAACTCATTATAAAAAACCTTATTGTAAAACTTTTTTTTAAATTTAGAGAAGAAGCCATAAGACACCTCCTTTGCGTTCGAGAATTAAGAAGGATCGGATTATAAAGGCCATGAAACAAACAAGAAAATATGGCGTGTCACCATTCTTTTTGATATTGATGTAAACAATAAATTTACAGTCTTTTCGGTTGATGAAATTCTAATACGCCGTCGAATTTACAACATAAAAATTGAATTTCTATGAACTAAAAAGTTTTTCATAAACATAATTTAATAGGATATTTTGTTAAAAGTCGGTTAGAAGGACTTTGACTTAGAGTTTTTCTGGGAGAAAATTAAGCTTAAACCACTCTCAACTACTCAGCCGTTCTGCTTTGCTAGCCATTTAAGGATTATGGACCCGTCGTAATGAGTTTTGAGGCTCCTGCTCCAGAAAAGCCACTAAGTTTTAGATCTCATAGGCTGAAAGTACTCATTTCATAGACAACAAATGTGAAAATCTACCACCTCAGTTCGGTTGTGATCAAATTTTAGAAACAAACGAAATCGAAATTTTCGAATAATAATTTATCGCTGAGAAAATTGCATTCTACTTAAAATAGAAGGGCGTAATATTTCGCGTCGACTCACCTAATTAAAGTTAAAATCGATAAAATGGTTTCGCCATAAGTGATTATCTATTATTGGCAATATTTGCAATTTTAGCGGGAAAAAAAAATCACGCTCATGTTCCAAAGCCTGCAATTTGAATATGGTTTCCCCTAATAAAAATGTTGCGTATATAAGTTGTAGAATATCAAATTCTTTGTAAAACGAGTTCCTTAATTTTAAAATTAGCCCACCCCCGGGAAGAATAAGGTGAACGTATTTAGCGCTTAGTGTCCTAAAATCCGTGAAATTTGTGGATGTTTTTTTAGTTTCTCGCATATAAATCGCCAAAAAGTATTGCTTTTTCGTTAATATTAAAGGGTATGCTATTGCAAACAGAATGATGTATTTGACGTTAAATATGTTTAGAGCTTAAGGCGAATTTGAAAATAAAAAATCGGTAATTTTTACGATTTTGATGGAAACAATATTTTAATGGCCGTAACTCGAAATATTCTAGTTTAAATGAAATTTTTTTTAGCTAAAAGTTGCAGAACTAGATCAATTAGATAAAATTTGCTATAAAATAAATTCCTTACATATACCATCAGGCAACTCCTGGTTGGAAAAACAAATCAAAACGTGAAAGTATTCCCAGCGCTTACTTCCTGCTAAGACGATATGATAAGTGTGGATATGATAAAATATCCGTAAAAATAACTACTTAGAGAGGAGAGGTAGGTGCTTGGCAAACATTATCGTTAATTATAACACATGGAAGAAGGTGGATGATTTGGATTTCAAAATTGTTTACACTTCACAAACTGAAGTCTTAGCAGGAAGTGAGCGCTACGAATAGTTTCACATTTTAATTAAGTAGTTTGTTTTCACAGGAGTGGGCTAATTATAAAATTAAAGAGCTCGTTGTACACAGAATTTTATATGTTACAACTAATATAGGAAACACTTTTTATCTGAGAAAGCCCTCTTCTTCATTTTTTGTTTGTTTAACGTCACTTTATGCTACTAAGGCTAATAGAACGATGCTACAGCAGGAGACCTAAATTTTGGCTATCCAGGTTTAATTAGGATAGGGATCTTTAACGAGTACCTGACATCGTACAGGCTCGGGACCTCCATTTTACGTCCTATCCGAGGGACGGCATAGCTGAGGATTTTTACTCCCATTAAAAAATCCTAGGGCCACCACGGGGCGCGAACACACACCTTTAGTATTGTAGGTTGCCATGCTAACCACTTCATCATAGGTGACCCCAAAAGCCCTCTTCATATTGCAGGCTTTGGAACATGAGCGTGATTCATTTTTCCCATAAAATGGCATATATCGCGGATAATTGATAATAGGTTTTGTCGGAACGAATTTACCGATTTTAACTCAGTCCACGCGAAATCTTTACCTTTCTATTATAAGTAGAATGCAATTTTCTGTGCGATAATTTTTTTTTCGAAAATTTCGATTTTGTTTGCCTTTAAAATTTGATGGCAACCGATCTGAGTTGGCAAATTTTCACATTTGTTGTCTTTGAAATGATTACTTTCAACCTATATGATCAAAAATATTCTTAAAATCAGACTGTTTTTTGGTCCTCAGCACCTAGGACTATATTGGTAAATAATTCTAACTTTTTACTTTCACTTACCTATATATGATCGAGAGAAATTTAGACCGATTTTCAACTGAAATACAAGTTTCGGGGTCCTCTAAGTCCAAATAACGAAGCCCTGCGAAATGGTCTTTGTATGTGTGAACCTACTAGCTAGGAAACGGTTCGTCGTACTGGACTGAAATGAGGTATTGAGGTATTACGGGCAACAGGGGCAATTACGGTGGAAGAAATAGACTTGCTCACACGGTTTTTTGATGAAGTTTTTTGTTAACCTTGGGATGAAAATACTCTAGTTCAATTTTTGACCCGGTTTAAGAAAACTGCAGCTCTTTGATCCCAAGATTACTGAGGCCTGATGCTCCTTTAATTTATTTTTAACGAGCGGTCCCGGCATCGCGTTGCTGTGGCTCAGTAGCTGCAATGTGCTCAATTAGTTGTATCCTATACTTATTTATAGTCAAATCAAAATTCACTGATAAAGATAAAAATGTTTCAGCTAATCTAATGGGATTTAAAATAGAACTATACGCCAAATTTAAAATTGTTTGGTAAAGATTTTAGATTGGTTTAAGTTTTTATTTTTTACATGTTACATTTGATAATAAAAATAATGATATAAACTAATAAAGAGTATAATTGGAACAGGGTTTAGTACAATCAAAATAGACAGTGCACTAAATTGATCTTTTGCCATAATGCATATTAATTAAATTCAGAATATGACACATGACGGTATGAGATATCGTATCAAGAGGTTATACTACGCAATGATTTTGGTTAACCTGTCTTTTGCTAAAACAAATAGATTCGATGTTTTCTCCACACGTGAAGAGACGACACATAATTTGACTCCAAGCCGGAAAAAATAGATTTATGCTTAACCACCCTAAATATCGAAAGAAAATTAAGTGGTGTGTTAATAAATCAACTTACACCGCCATCTTTTGGAAATTTATAGAACTTACAAATACACTCAATTGTAGAATAATAAGCATTAAATTTGCAAAAAAGGATATATTGAGGCCAATAATCGAGATATAAAATATCACTTCTCTTAAGTTGGACAAAAATACACACAATGAAAAAAAATTCATCAAAATCGGTTAAGTAGTTTCTGATTTTACCACCGACAAACATCGGGACACGTTATTTTTATGTATATAAAGATGTGATTGATATCAGAATAGAAAATAGACCTGAAGGGCCCGAACCCGGGCCAATATAAATGTTATTTACACGCTAGGGTTCACAAGTTAGTAGTGTCACATTAGTATTGACGCTGCTAAAGACGCAGCTTGAAACTACTACTATGATGTACATGGCAGGCATTTTTTTATTTACTTTTGTATATCACAATATAATTTTGCAGGTGGATGGCCCCAGAGTCGCTGTACGACAACGTCTTCTCGGTGAAGTCTGACATCTGGAGCTTTGGAGTCGTGATGTGGGAAATCGTGACCCTGGGATCGACTCCTTACCCAGGCCTGTCTGCGCAGGAAGTCATGCGCCAAGTCAAAGAGGGTCAGTACATTCCTATCATTGAGCTCTTTATAGCCCCTTCTTACAGTACTTAATAATAAAAAAATTGAACTCTCTGTTTCTCGTAGAACTCTCTGTTACTCCCTCCTCTCAGCCCTCATTCGTATTCCACCCTTTTCAACATTACTTTTAAGTAGGTTATAAGCTTCTAACAATTCCACAAAGAGTGGGGTAGATACTTTTGATCAAGTTTTGGCACGCATCACCCACAGAAATCAATTCCTACTAAATGCTGTTAACCATGGCCACAAATGATAATAAAAAGGTTCAATTTTTTTTTAATGTGCAGTCGCTTACAACTTAAACTTATTAGGTATTGAAAACATGCCTTTGTATAAATGACGTATAAATCATCTGTAAATCAGATAAGGAAAATGAAAAAAGGTCCACCGTTAAAAAAAAAAATTAACTTAAAGACATTTTAAATGTTTCAGGACTTAATACAAAATAACGAAAACTTTCTGTAAAAACTGTTGTAGCCCGTTCGCTATGAGCATACATAGACATTTTTATAAATATACGATTTAAAAAAAAAGTCAATCAAAATATCGTCGTTGATACTGCAAAAAGTCGTATGTCAGAAATTTTCAATTTTGCTATTTTATTGTATTTTTAATCAGAACGAGTAACTAAAAGACGAAATATGTCACTAGTAAATAGTAAAGAAGAATTATGCTGAGTAAATGAAATATTCGAATTTCAAGATTCGCATGTTCACTAATCCTGAGTGACACCAACCTATAAGGAAATTTTAAACTCTGACGCAAAAAAGTTTTAAAAATGAACACAAGAATTTTAATGTTTCTTTCGATTATCAAACACAAAATCTAAGAAAATAAATTTTATATAAAATGATTTTTTTGTTCTCCTGAAAATCAGCTGGTTATTGACTAACGACCTTTTGTAGTATCAACCACGATATACCACTTCATTAAAACAGTTTTTTTTTTTTTTATGTGGAATAATGAGTTACCCTACGTATACCTAGACGTATTTGAAGCAGGTATATGATAATTAAAAAGTCCGGTTAAAAAGATCTTGCTGTGAGGGGATTCTAGGTGTTCCATACTGACTGCTCTGCTTTCTAAGAAAATGACATATGAATAAGCATACGTTCTTTTCTATTTCTGTTCCTTTTTTTAAAAAATAATCTGGACTTGTGGACTTTTGTTTGCAGGGACTCGATTGGAGAAGCCAGAGCACTGCCGAAGGGAAGTGTACAACATCATGTTCTACTGCTGGGAGCCCGAGCCTGAGCAGCGGCCCGACTTCTCCCAGCTCGTCCTTCTCCTGGAAGAGCTCCTCCTCACTGAGACGGACTACATCGAACTCCAGAGGTTTCCAGACCATTCCTACTACAACATCGTGTCCCTCTCCGGCGAGAAGGTATAGCAATCAGCCACCTTCTGGGCTCTGTAGCCTCTCGAATCGACGTTGGCTTCTTCAGTCCAGAAGAAAGAAGAAGTTGAGGGATCGGTGCGCTTTACGCGTGTCATCGGATCCATGCCAAAATGCAAAGGACTTATGTTAATACAAAAGTTAAAACAATAAACCCTTTTTTAAAGAATGACACTGTGTACTGTCTAGACGTTTTTACAATAACAGTGGGCCAGGTCCATGTTGGTTATAGATCAGCTGATGTGCGAATAATTTAAGTTCTAAAAGTAATTAAATATTAATTCTACTTCATCTAAATTAATTTATCAAAGATCGAATAACATGAATATTTCATATGAACAATTTAAATTCTACAAGCAATGTAAATACAAGAGAAATGTTGATCTATACAATTCCAGTTAATTACGTCGAGTAACTTATTTATATGTCTAAATAATTTACAGTATTAATTTACCACAGTAAGTTAATACCATCAACCGACAATAGCTACCTTTTAGTGTATCATTAAATTTTATAAAATTCCACTATTAATTTAGCGAGTCTTGCTTTCGAGCTTACTTAGTACACCATTTTAATGGAAAAAAAGGCTCACATTTAAAAAAAATCCATAATTTTTTATCCACTTAAGAATAATTAAGATTGATTACACACTTTACTAAATAAAGAATTATATCAGTGAGTATTTTTAAATAATTCATTTTAATAAACAAGCTAGTTTTTCATAATATGTAAATTGTTGAGGAAATTTCTTATCTTCATAATTTTTTTTTTTCAACCATACAATTTTTAAGGCTACCAGAAAAATAAATTTACTGGCTCTGTCTACAAAGTATAATTAACTGTAGAAAAATAAATCTACCTTTATTACAATTGAAATTATTCATAATATGTTTAGAATGAATTATACATCTGTTGGAATAATTTAAACATTTATGGTCATGATATATTGTCAATATTGTGTCGTTAATTACTTTTATAAAGATGTTTTATTTGATAAATAATTGATTTAATTTTTATAAAATTTGTTTTGTAAATATACCTATCTATAACTTATTCTAGTAATACATTGTTAAGTTTTTGAAATGTACTACACCTATAAATATTGTTTGAATTTTCTATCAATGGTTAATGGTATTTCTGTTAATATGTATATATTATGTAAATATTTTCTAGTTTTATTAATAAAGTGTCTGTTTGTACCATTCAACTGTGTATTCTTTGACATACTGTAACATTAATATTAGCAATGAAATTGTTAAAATATCTTTTTAAAGCTGAATTAGAATAGCATACTTGATTATTACTTTCACTTACCTATATATGAAATATATAGTAAGTGGAAGTATTGCGATCGTGAAAAATTTCGACTTCCGGTTTTCAACGGAAATACACGTTTTGGGGTCCCTGAGTCGAAATAACCAAGTCCCGCGAAATGGTCTGTGTGTGTGTGTGTGTGTGAACATACTAGCTCAAAAACTATTAACCGTGCGAACCTGCAATTGGGTATTTAGTGTATGTATATGCCCGCGATGTGACAGCAAAAATTTCATCAAAATTGGTCAAAGGGTGGGGGTACTTTACTTAATAAATTTTGTATCATTTTCACGTGTTTTTTTTTTATTTACTCAAAAACAGCTTTAAAGATTTTTATCAAACTGGGTATTTGACGTATTTATATGTCAAAGATGGGACAGCCAACATTTCAACAAAATTGGTCAAACGGAAGGGGCACTTTATTTCATAACTTTTTTCCAATTTTTACTTTTTTTTCTATTATCTCAAAAACGGCTTTAATGATTTTGATCAAATTCGTCATGTTTAATGAAAATTAGGTGTTCAATAATATCAGGTAAGTTTTATCAGTATTAAAATTTTCTGAGGGGGCTAAAATGGGGAAGGGGCCTTTTTTGTTTTCCTATAAAGTACCTTTGTTTTAGTTTATATTGAGAAATTAACTGTCTCTCATCACGCCTAAAAATAAGAAATGGCTAAATATGATATATGAAAAAAATCGAGTATACATATACAGGAGAAAAAAAGAAAAATATTCCGTCAACTCATAAAACACCTTGAGCTCACGCAATCGTACGCCTCTAATGACAAACCAATGCGTTATAATTAAAGATGTTCTGTTCATTTAATGAAAATTATTTGTTTCAAGGGAACTAAATGAAATATTCAACAAGTACATAGAAAATTATAAAATCAGACGACTTGGAGTATTATGCTTGCATTGCCGAATTATCACAAGTAAAAACTTTTATTTAATAATAAAATGTATTTAATAATAAAAGAAATTAGTGTTTTTTTTTTTGTTGTTTTTTTGAGCAAATTAAAACAAAAATAAGAAATGAATGTGGAAAAATGTATAACTTTGAGAAGTGGCAATTAACAAAACACATTAATTTCTAATCTAAGTAAGTTGGTTAGTGAAAGTTGTGTGTTGCGCGTACGCACCAGATTTTTTTTTTAACATGATGCCATATTTTGAACAGCACCTATCTACCTAGCAAACATCTTTATATAAAGATATTGTTTTTCTATATAAAATCACTTATAAATTTAAAATGAAAATTTGATAGAATAGATTCAGTTTTTACCATTCAAAAGAGCAATCAATTTTCATTGAAGTCATTTGTCTAGGCTTTATAAAAAGTTATATATATTAAAAATATATTGGTTGTTCATTTCCATTCCGAAAGTTCCACGGAAAGAAGGCTAAAAAACAAAACAGAAAAAAGGGGTAAGGTACAGTTTAAAAAAATATATTTTTCCAAATTTTAAACCCGAAATTTAATTTTAAATTACTGGCTGTTCCTTATGTGCTTCGTATTTACTACGTGTAATTAGAAAACCTAAGCAAATTTCGTATAAAAACAAATTACAGGTGAAATAAAAAAAAAATTCCTTTTATGAGATATGGCTACAGATGACCCGCCCCTAAATATGAGTAGGAGATATAAAGGCGTTGGATGAGAGATCTTCTTTAACATACCAAAATAACAGAATCAAGCCAGACAAGAGGCACTTTTCCAGGTTATTATATACATCTTGTAGAAAGACCATCAAATTTGCTGATTGTGAAATCCTGTTGACAGGCGCGGATTCACAAATTGAGTAAAAAAAAATTATTCCCACCAAAAAGTGGACAAGGGAATTGAGAAGTTGTTGAACTATCATTACATGTCTAAAAATAAAGGAAAGCTTGTTGGGACAAACGTTATATGAAATTATCCTCTTCGAAGGACGCCTTTTTATTTTATTTTATTTTTTTTAAAGTACTGTATTTTGTTTTATAACAATTACAGGGATATGGTTGATTACAGATATGAATATAAAATCTTTGCATGCTTACTAGATAATTTAATTTTTTTTTCTTTTCTTGCTTCAATAAACAAACAAATATGCTCTTTAATAAAGAAAGAAATATAAATTTTATAACAAACATTTATAAGTAAATTAAAAAAAAAAAAAATAAGTAAAGAATTAATATAAAGAAATACAAATTTATAGAACCCATAACCTAATCATTATTTTTCCCGTTTTCTTCCTTTGCTTATCTTCAAATAAAGAGAAAAATAAAAAAATAAAAAATAATTAAATAGTAGGTATTGCTTCTATTCTTCCATTCATCTTCTCTCCTTCATTTTTCCTTCGTTCCTTATTAACTTAATTGTCTTTCGTAGTTTTAATTTTGTTTAAGTACATTAAGTTTAAATTCATTACCTAACCCGATCTCACGCCATACTTAATCATTCCTATGAAACTAAATACCTTATGTGTAAATATCCATTTTAGAAGTGAAACGGATTCAAAATCATTTAGATATTGCCTCCTCAAAACTTTTTTTTTTTTTTTTTTTTTTTTTTTTTTTTTTGCATCTAAGAATATTCTGGCCATTTTCGTTCCGCATTTTTTGATGATTCCATCCGTGGAAACCAAATGATATTTTATCAACATTTTGTTTGGAGGGCTCTGCAATATCGAGCTATCGGGGGAGGAAACCCTAGGCCGAAAGACAAAATTTTCTAAAGTTGCTTTGGTTTTCTCAGACTTCAATCTTTTTTTTGATTCATTTTATATTTCTTTTTAGCAGGGCTCAGAGTATCCTTATGGCTTAGGCCTTCAACTCCGAAACGGCTCGAGTAACCAGGTTGGTCTAACTCCTCGGCTCCACACTGCTTGAGTTGTTCCAGAGTGTAAGCCACCCCATTAATTATTAACTTGTCTCTTCTTAAAAAAACTTTTTTCTTTTTTTCTTTGGCTTCCTGTAGAAAAGGTATTAGCTCTCCGCGCCTTCTTCTCACTTTCAGAGGGAGATATTCTGACAAACTCATTCAATGGTCTCTCAACTTCTTATTGGCCTCGAGAAATTCATATTTTTTCCATGTAGTTACAAATCTTACTAACAAAGACAGGGCGGGGGGATTCCTGATTTGACGGCCTAAACGAGTGATATAATCAACTTCGCCTTTTGTGATGGTAATATCCATTTTTTCAGCGGCAAGCTTTATGAATTCGTCTAAAAGCGAGCTAAAGGTTTCACTTGGATTTTCCTCTAGGTTGTGAGAAATAATATTTTTCTTCCTTTTGGTATATTCCATTTCGTCACAAATTTTGCCTAGGCGCTGGAGCTCGCTTATTATTATTTTTTGCCCGTCCTCTAAAGCCTGGACCCAACCCTTGGTCCTCTCGAGCTCCTCTTTATATATTTTAGCCTCTTCATTACTTTCCTGCACTTCTTCGTGAATTGATTTAAGCATATTAAATATGTCATTTAATGACGGAGATTGATTTTCGAGTTCTATTCCGGCATCCATATTTATAGGTAATATTGTTAATGAATAAAAATATAAAAATTGTATAATACAAAACTTATAAAAGAACTATTACTTTATAATTAAAAGGAAAACGGAGAATTTACAATATTTACGAAGTTGGTAGGATTAGCGGTGACTTCTCCGTTGTTCGTATCTTCATGAAATTACAGCCGTCAATTCGCAGACATATACATACGTCAAATACACAGTTTTATCATTATCGTTCAAGCCGTTTCTAAGTAAATAGTGGATACACCTAAAACATAAACAAAATTTACGAAAGTTAAGTTCCCCCCTCCATTGTTCCGTTCTTGATGAAATTGCAGCTGTGAATTCGCAGACATATACTGCTATGTATTGTTGATGGATGCTGCCGTGATAGGAAAAGGAAATTAAATTAATAATTTAATATTAAAATATGTAAAGTACTGTATATGCTCAAACCGGTGGTCAGTTTTACCTGAAGGCGGCTAGGTCTTGGAAATACCCCATGTAAGTTATTGGGGCTATAAACCTTCTGTTATAAATTCAAAATAAGCAAAGCTTAGGACCGACAATGCTGCCGACAAACACCCAGGGAAATACCTAAGAAGATTGTTAGAGAAATTTGTGGCCATAAACCCTGGTTTTGCCCCGGCAAAGAGGCCGCTGGCAAACACGGTGAATATAGGAAGGAATGGAAATTTGAGGCAGCTAGCCAAGGGAAGAATTCTGGAACCAACAAATCAAATCAAAACAAACAAGTCTGCAGCCAGCCAATCAGAGGAAGTCTGAAGAGAGTGGGGGAAAGAAGACTTATACAGAAGAGAGACAAGTATAGAGAGGTCGGCGGAGGCCCCTCAACTCCTAACATACCATGATGAGCTGCACCACAGCGAAAATATCATAACTCAACACCTCAACGCACCTTCAAATACCACAGGTAGTATAAGGTAATAAGGTAAATCAGCATCGTTCCATTAGTATTAATGGTTCGAATTTCACATTTTAATCCTGTTTTTCTGTTTTAGAGGGATCAGAAAAAAAAAGAAAATATAGAGGGGTCGAGGGGTGAGTTGGGAAGAGAGAGAGTTCGGAGGTGGATAGAGGTCGGGTAGTGTGCCAAGAGGGCGAGAGTGGAAAGAGAAGGGAAGGACCAGATAGATAGGAGCGGCAGAGTCCAGACAGGCTGAATTGGGATGCTGTGCTGAGTCTGAGAGAGCGTCAGAGATGGCCGGGACTGATCCAGCAGATAGGCCAGAGACAACACCAGAGAGTGCCCACCAGATAAGGTTAATACATAGGTGAGGTTTTTGTGTTTATGGACACACAACGTCTCAGGTTATTTGTGTCCTCTTTCATTTGGTTTAATATTTATTATTTTATTTTTTAATTCAATTTATATTTTATTAAATAAATTTAATTACTTTGTCTATATTTATAATATCATCACCTAGAATACTTTGGAGCTTGCGTTCGGTTCCTAAACATTGAAAATATGCATCGTTACTAGGGCAGTCTTCTAAGATATGGCTGATAGTTAACTGTACTCCACACGTTGCACATGTGGGGGGGGGGGCGTTTCTTTCGATAAGGTGTCCATGCGTAAGGCGCGTGTGCCCGATTCTCATCCTTGCTATTACCACCTCCTCTCTTCTGGTGCTGCGGTAAGAGCTCCTCCAGGGTTTTATTTCGGATTTTATATTTTCAAATTTATTTTGTTCATCCGTTCTATACCATAGTTGGACCCATGTCATCTGAGCTTGCCGTTTCAAATAGTTCGATACGTCGGTTGTAGTGTAGATATTTCTAATTTCTATGGACGATGATAATGCTGCTTCCTTGGCTGCTTGGTCCGCCTCTTCATTTCCTTTTATTCCTACATACGATGGTATCCAAACTAGCACTATATTTTTTTCTGTTCATTTATTATCGCGAAATATGCCTGGGCTCTTTTAATGACCTGGTCGCTAGTATAAATATTGGTTAATGCTTTTATTGCGGATAGGGAGTCCGTGAATAACGTAAAGTTTTGCCCGCGACTTAGTATTACACGATACAGGGCTGCACTAATTGCATAACATTCTGCAGTGAAGTTGCTAGTTGTATAAGGAAGCCTGTATCGGATAGTTTTAGAGTTAAAAATTATAGAACATCCAACGTTGTTGTTTAATTTGCATCCATCTGTATAAAGGTGTATGCTGTCACGATATTTATCTAACATTTTTTGGTATTCTAAAATGTAATTGTATTCTGGGGTATCTTTTTTCTTATATTTATTAAGAGTTAAGTCTATTGGTGGTAGTTTTATAGTCCATGGTGGGTAATGATATTCATTGTTGCTTATTTGGAAATTTTTGATTTCTTCTATATATCTTCTTGCCCTTATTCCTAATGGGGCTTGCAGTCTATGGTTTTCTGTATATTTCCTGATATTTGTTTGAAATACATGTTTCCATGCTGGATTTTTATCGTTGAATTTAAGTCTTCCAATGTATCCGCAGGCGAGTTGGTGTCGCCTGACAGCAAGTGGAGCCAAACCTGCTTCCACACATAGACTGTTCACAGGGCTCGTTCTGAAGGCGCCAGTTGCAAGACGGATACCCGCGTGATGGACCGAGTCCAATGTGGAGAGCAGTTTAAGGTTAGCCGAGGAATAGACAAAGCTGCCGTAATCCAGTTTCGATCTAATTAAGCAAGTATATACTTTCAACATGCTGGATCTGTCTGCTACCCACGAGCATCCAGCTAGGACCTTTAGTATGTTTAATCTCTTTGTGGACTCTTCTTTTAGCCACCTAATGTGATCTTTCCAGTTTAGTTTATAGTAAATTATTAATCCCAAGAATTTAACTTTTGGCTCGAACTTAAGTTGTATTCCTCTGTATATCAACTCTGGAGGTGAAGTTGGTGACTTTCGTTTTGAGAAAATAATGCATTTTGTTTTTTCTGTTGAAAATTGAAAGCCCGAATGCGTGGACCAAGATTCCAAATTCAAGAGGCTTTTTTGTATATTTTTTTTCATCCAGTTTTGATTTCTAAAAGGGAGTAACAAGGCCAAATCATCAACAAATAGGAAAGATTTGATAGGTTTAGGAATCATTGACGTAACGTTATTAATTGCTATAGCAAAAAGGGCACAGCTTAGGACACTTCCCTGGGGTATTCCATTGGCCAGTGTTTTTACTGATGATACATAATTACCCACTCTAACTTGGAAGGTGCGTTCCTGGAGAAAGTTTTTAATTAGTACAAGAAGGCGACCCTTAAATCCCCATTCATTAAGTTGTTGTATAACGAGATTTGGATTTAAGTTATCATAGGCCTTTTCTATGTCAAAGAAGATGCCTACGCACTCTTTCTTTTCGGAGAAGCAATCTAGTAATTCGTGCTCCAGCGTAACCAGATGATCTAAAGTGGAGCGTCCTGTTCTGAACCCACTCTGGGCTTCTGAAATGAGGTTATTTTTCTCTAATATCCATGTTAAACGTTTGAAAACCATTTTTTCCAGCAGAAGTTTACACATACAACTTGTCAGTGATATCGGTTGGTAGCTAGATGGAGATAGTTTATTTTTACCCGGTTTCAGAATAGGGATAATAATCGCTTTCCTCCAGATGCTTGGGAAATCTCCTGTACACCAAACGTGATTGTATAGAGCAAGAAGTGCCCCCAAAGCATGACTTGGTCGATTTTTTAACATGTCATTGTGGATCTCGTCTACTCCTGGAGTGGAAGATTTCAGCTCCTTTATGCTGAACACCAGCTGAGGTCAATAGAGGAAAAAGTATTGTAGGCCGGACTAAAATATGTTGGATCTCCCGTGTTTAAAATAATTGCGTCAGTAGAGTCAATAATTCTTCGAATAATGTTCCCCCGCGAAGAGCAGTATGAGGACCCCCAGGAGGTATGGTGGCCATTGATATCGCCCGTACATAAATAGGGAGAGGGAAGAATGTTCAAAAGATTCAGTAAATCTCTTTCTGCAAAATTATCCGGTGGAATATAAATATTGCAGAGAAAAATGGGAAACTTAAGAAAAACTTTTACTACAATTGCTTGAAAAGAAGTATTTGTTATTACCAACTCTGATACTAGGCTCTTATGAACAGCAATTAGGACACCTCCAGAAGCCCTATTACTATTTTCAAAATCATTTCTATAGATATTGTATTGCTTCAAGTTATATTTTTTATTTGGGAGTAACTTAGTTTCCTGAATGCACATTGCTAAAAGCTGATATTTGTTAATTATTAGTTTTAATTCTTCTTGTTTATTAATTAGACCATTACAGTTCCACTGGATAATGTTATTTGATAAGGTCATTTAATGAAGTTAGAGTAAAATATCTAAAATAAAATATATATGTATATATATATATATATATGCTCATAAGAAAGATAAAATTAATAAAGAAGAATTGAATAATGAAAGTAAACAATTGTATAGATTAGAAATAATATTAATTAATTAATAAGATTATATAAGAATTAAAATTTTTTTAATACCTAACGTATTATAATAAGATATTTATGTATTTGGTATTTTTATTTGTATCCATTTTTTCTTTACTCGAATTTCGATTGGATGCTCTAGTTCGAGATTTACTCCTAGATCTTCTTTCTTTTACTAACGTCCACTCGCCCTGTGAGTCAGCTTGGTGACTGAGCGAAGCGTTGGTTTCATTAGTGGTCCCTTTTTCCGAAGTTAAGACCTTCGGTTCCATGGGGAATTCAGGTTTTTTGGCAGAGTTCTACCCGGAAGGTTTAGAAGAAAGGGTTAAGGGAGGAGTTGGGGTGGGAACCCGGGATGGGATAGAGGTAGCTGTCGAGGTGGCAGCTGGGAGAGAAGTGACTTGAGGAAGCGAGGAAGTGGAGGGCAGAGGTAGGGAGGGGGGGGAGCGTGGTGGGAGGGAGCGGGGTGGGGGGTTCCCGAATGCTACTAGCATTGGGACCTCGGATGGGGTTAGACTGATTAATATATATATTGGCACTAACGGTTTTTTAAAAGTAAAATTATCGTTGCTTAAATCATCCGTTTGACAACTCACTGATTTTTTATTTTTCAAAATGTTAGAAAAACTCATTTGCATCGCTATTGGGTGCAGTAATTCGTATTTTTTCTTTGCGGCTTGAATACCTTTAATTTCTCTTTCTCTTAAGAAAACAGGACATTTTTTAGAAAAAGAGTCATGTTGGCCCTGGCAATCAACACACTTTACCGGACTACTACAATCCGCACCTACATGTTTATTTTTACCGCAAAATCTACATAAAGCTTCTTTGTTACATACTGTTTTAGTATGACCAAACTTAAGACATCAAGAACGGATCAACGGAGGGGGAACTTAACTTTCGTAAATTTTTTTACTTTCACTTACCTATATATGAAATATATAGTAAGTGGAAGTATTGCGATCGTGAAAATATTCAACTTCCGGTTTTCAACGGAAATACACGTTTTGGTGTCCCCTGAGTCAAAATAACCAAGTCCCGCGAAATGGTCTGTGTTTGTGTCTGTGTGTGTGTGTGTGTGTGTGTGTGTGTGTGTATGTGAACAGACTACCTCAAAAACTATAAACCGTGCGAACCTGAAATTGGGTATTTAGAGTATGTATAAGCCCGCAATGTGACAGCAAAAATTTCATCAAATTTGCTCAAAGGGAGGGGGTACTTTATTTAATAACTTTTTAAGTTTTTTTCGATTTTCTAAAAAACGGCTCTAACGATTTTGATTAAACTGAGTATTTGATCTATTTATATGCCTGAAATATGACTGTCAAAATTTCATCAAAATTGATCAACCGGAGGGGGGACTTAACTTTCGTTAATTTTTTTTTTATGTTTTAGGTATATCCACTATTTATTCAGAAACGGCTTGAACGAAAATGATAATACTGCGTGTATAACGTATGTATATGTCTGCGAATTCACAGCTGCAATTTCATAAAGAACGGAACAACGGAGGGGGAACTTAAATTTCGTAAATTTTTTTTTATGTTTTAGGTATATCCACTATTTACTCAGAAACGACTTGAACGAAAATAAAAATACTGCGTCTTTGACATATGTATATGTCTGCGAATTCACAGCTGCAATTTCATCAAGAACAGAACAACGGAGGGGGAAATTAACTTTCGTAATTTTTTTTTTATGTTTTAGGTATATCCACTATTTACTCAGAAGCGGCTTGAACGATAATGATAATACTGCGTCTTTGACATATGTATATGTCTGCGAATTCACAGCTGCAATTTCATCAAGAACGGAACAACGGAGGGGGAACTTAACTTTCGTAAATTTTTTTTTATCTTTTAGGTATATCCACTATTTACTCAGAAACGGCTTGAACGATAATGATAATACTGCGTGTTTGACGTATGTATATGTCTGCGAATTCACAGCTGCAATTTCATCAAGAACGGAACAACGGAGGGGGAACTTAACTTTCGTAAATTTTTTTACTTTCACTTACCTATATATGAAATATATAGTAAGTGGAAGTATTGCGATCGTAAAAATTTTCGACTTCCGGTTTTCAACGGAAATACACAATTTGGGGTCCCCTAAGTCAAAATAACCAAGTCCCGCAAAATGGTCTGTGTGTGTGTGTGTGTGTGTGTGTATGTGAACAGACTACCTCAAAAACTATAAACCGTGCGAACCTGAAATTGGGTATTTAGAGTATGTATAAGCCCGCGATGGGACAGCAAAAATTTCATCAAATTTGCTCAAAGGGAGGGGGTACTTTATTTAATAACTTTTTAAGTTTTTTTCGATTTTCTAAAAAACGACTCTAACGATTTTGATTAGTTGATAAGTTCCCCCTCCGTTGATCTGCTCTTGATGAAATTGCAGCTGTGAATTCGCAGACATATATATGTGTCAAAGACGCAGTATTATCATTATCATTCAAGCCGTTTCTGAGGAAATAGTGGATATACCTTAAACATAAAAAAAAATTTACGAAAGTTAGGTTCCCCCTCCGTTGTTCCGTTCTTGATGAAATTGCAGCTGTGAATCCGCAGACATATACATATGTCAAAGAAACAGTATTTTCAATTATCGTTAAAGCCGTTTCTGAGTAAAAAGTGGATATACCTAAAACATAAAAAAAAATTTACAAAAGTTAAGTTCCCCCTCCGTTGTTCCGTTCTTGATGAAATTGCAGCTGTGAATTCGCAGACATATACATATGTAAAAGACGCAGTATTATCATTATCGTTCAAGCCGTTTATGAGTAAATAGTGGATGTACCTAAAACATAAAAAAAAAATTACGAAAGTTAAGTTCCCCCTCCGTTGTTCCGTTCTTGATGAAATTGCAGCTGTGAATCCGCAGACATATACAGATATCAAAGACGCAGTATTATCATTATCGTTAAAGCCGTTTCTTAGTAAATAGTGGATATACCTGAAACATGAAAAAAAATTTACGAAAGTTAAGTTCCCCCTCCGTTCTTCCGTTCTTGATGAAATTGCAGCTGTGAATCCGCAGACATATACATATGTCAAAGACGCAGTATTATCATTATCGTTAAAGCCGTTTCTGAGTAAATAGTGGATATACCTGAAACATAAAAAAAAATTTACGAAAGTTAAGTTCCCCCTCCGTTGATCCATTTTTGATGAAATTGCAGCTATGAATTCGCAGACATATACATACGTCAAACACGCAGTATTATCATTATCGTTTAAGCCGTTTCTGAGTAAATACTGGATATACCTAAAACATAAAAAAAAATTTACGAAAGTTAAGTTCCCCCTCCGTTGTTCCGTTCTTGATGAAATTGCAGCTGTGAATACGCAGACATATACATATGTCAAAGACGCAGTATTATCATTATCGTTCAAGCCGTTTCTGAGTAAAAAGTGGATATACCTAAAACATAAAAAAAAATTTACGAAAGTTAAGTTCCCCCTCCGTTGTTCCGTTCTTGATGAAATTGCAGCTGTGAATTCGCAGACATATACATATGTCAAAGATGCAGTATTATCATTATCGTTCAAGCCGTTTCTGAGTAAATAGTGGATATACCTAAAACATAAAAAAAAATTTACGAAAGTTAAGTTCCCCCTCCGTTGATCCGTTCTTGATGAAATTGCAGCTGTGAATTCGCAGACATATACATATGTCAAACACGCAGTATTATCATTATCGTTTAAGCCGTTTCTGAGTAAATAGTGGATATACCTAAAACATAAAAAAAAATTTACGAAAGTTAAGTTCCCCCTCCGTTGTTCCGTTCTTGATGAAATTGCAGCTATGAATTCGCAGACATATACATACGTCAAACACGCAGTATTATCATTATCGTTTAAGCCGTTTCTGAGTAAATACTGGATATACCTAAAACATAAAAAAAAATTTACGAAAGTTAAGTTCCCCCTCCGTTTTTCCGTTCTTGATGAAATTGCAGCTGTGAATTCGCAGACATATACATATGTCAAAGATGCAGTATTATCATTATCGTTCAAGCCGTTTCTGAGTAAATAGTGGATATACCTAAAACATAAAAAAAAATTTACGAAAGTTAAGTTCCCCCTCCGTTGTTCCGTTCTTAATGAAATTGAAGCTGTGAATCCGCACACATATTCATATGTCAAAGACGCAGTATTATCATTATCGTTCAAGCCGATACTGAGTAAATAGTGGATATACCTAAAACAAAAAAAAAAATTTACGAAAGTTAAGTTCCCCCTCCGTTGTTCCGTTCTTGATGAAATTGCAGCTGTGAATCCGCAGACATATATAGATGTCAAAGACGCAGTATTATCATTATCGTTAAAGCCGTTTCTTAGTAAATAGTGGATATACCTGAAACATAAAAAAAAAATTTACAAAAGTTAAGTTCCTCCTCCGTTGATCCATTTTTGATAAAATTGCAGCTATGAATTCGCAGACATATACATACGTCAAACACGCAGTATTATCATTATTGTTTAAGCCGTTTCTGAGTAAATACTGGATATACCTAAAACATAAAAAAAAATTTACGAAAGTTAAGTTCCCCCTCCGTTTTTCCGTTCTTGATGAAATTGCAGCTGTGAATCCGCAGACATATACATATGTCAAAGACGAAGTATTATCATTATCGTTCAAGCCGTTTCTGAGTAAAAAGTGGATATACCTAAAACATAAAAAAAAATTTACGAAAGATAAGTTCCCCCTCCGTTGTTCCGTTCTTGATGAAATTGCAGCTGTGAATTCGGAGACATATACATATGTCAAAGACGCAGTATTATCATTATCGTTCAAGCCGTTTCTGAGTAAATAGTGGATATACCTAAAACATAAAAAAAAATTTACGAAAGTTAAGTTCCCCCTCCGTTGTTCCGTTCTTGATGAAATTGCAGCTGTGAATCCGCAGACATATATAGATGTCAAAGACGCAGTATTATCATTATCGTTAAAGCCGTTTCTTAGTAAATACTGGATATACCTAAAACATAAAAAAAAATTTACGAAAGTTAAGTTTCCCCTCCGTTGTTCCGTTCTTGATGAAATTGCAGCTGTGAATCCGCAGACATATACATATGTCAAAGACGCAGTATTATCATTATCGTTCAAGCCGTTTCTGAGTAAAAAGTGGATATACCTCAAACATAAAAAAAATTTTACGAAAGTTAAGTTCCCCCTCCGTTGTTCCGTTCTTGATGAAATTGCAGCTGTGAATTCGCAGACATATACATATGTCAAAGATGCAGTATTATCATTATCGTTCAAGCCGTTTCTGAGTAAATAGTGGATATACCAAAAACATAAAAAAAAATTTACGAAAGATAAGTTCCCCCTCCGTTGATCCGTTCTTGATGAAATTGCAGCTGTGAATTCGCAGACATATACATATGTCAAACACGCAGTATTATCATTATCGTTCAAGCCGTTTCTGAGTAAATAGTGGATATACCTAAAACATAAAAAAAAATTTACGAAAGTTAAGTTTCCCCTCCGTTGTTCCGTTCTTGATGAAATTGCAGCTATGAATTCGCAGACATATACATACGTCAAACACGCAGTATTATCATTATCGTTTAAGCCGTTTCTGAGTAAATACTGGATATACCTAAAACATAAAAAAAAATTTACGAAAGTTAAGTTCCCCCTCCGTTTTTCCGTTCTTCATGAAATTGCAGCTGTGAATTCGCAGACATATACATATGTCAAAGATGCAGTATTATCATTATCGTTCAAGCCGTTTCTGAGTAAATAGTGGATATACCTAAAACATAAAAAAAAATTTACGAAAGTTAAGTTCCCCCTCCGTTGTTCCGTTCTTGATGAAATTGCAGCTGTAAATCCGCAGACATATACATATGTCAAAGACGCAATATTATCATTATCGTTCAAGCCGTTTCTTAGTAAATAGTGGATATACCTGAAACATAAAAAAAAATTTACGAAAGATAAGTTCCCCCTCCGTTGTTCCGTTCTTGATGAAATTGCAGCTGTGAATTCGCAGACATATACATACGTCAAACACGCAGTATAATCATTATCGTTCAAGCCGTTTCTGGGTAAATAGTGGATATACCTTAAACATAAAAAAAAATTACGAAAGTTAAGTTCCCCCTCCGTTGTTCCGTTCTAGATGAAATCGCAGCTGTGAATTCGCAGACATATACATATGTCAAAGACGCAGTATTCTCATTATCGTTCATGCCATTTCTGAGTAAAAAGTGGATATACCTAAAACATAAAAAAAAATTTACGAAAGTTAAGTTCCCCCTCCGTTGTTCCGTTCTTGATGAAATTGCAGCTGTGAATTCGCAGACATATACATATGTCAAAGATGCAGTATTATCATTATCGTTCAAGCCGTTTCTGAGTAAATAGTGGATATACCTAAAACATAAAAAAAAATTTACGAAAGTTAAGTTCCCCCTCCGTTGATCCGTTCTTGATGAAATTGCAGCTGTGAATTCGCAGACATATACATATGTCAAACACGCAGTATTATCATTATCGTTTAAGCCGTTTCTGAGTAAATAGTGGATATACCTAAAACATAAAAAAAAATTTACGAAAGTTAAGTTCCCCCTCCGTTGTTCCGTTCTTGATGAAATTGCAGCTATGAATTCGCAGACATATACATACGTCAAACACGCAGTATTATCATTATCGTTTAAGCCGTTTCTGAGTAAATACTGGATATACCTAAAACATAAAAAAAAATTTACGAAAGTTAAGTTCCCCCTCCGTTTTTCCGTTCTTGATGAAATTGCAGCTGTGAATTCGCAGACATATACATATGTCAAAGATGCAGTATTATCATTATCGTTCAAGCCGTTTCTGAGTAAATAGTGGATATACCTAAAACATAAAAAAAAATTTACGAAAGTTAAGTTCCCCCTCCGTTGTTCCGTTCTTAATGAAATTGAAGCTGTGAATCCGCACACATATTCATATGTCAAAGACGCAGTATTATCATTATCGTTCAAGCCGATACTGAGTAAATAGTGGATATACCTAAAACAAAAAAAAAAATTTACGAAAGTTAAGTTCCCCCTCCGTTGTTCCGTTCTTGATGAAATTGCAGCTGTGAATCCGCAGACATATATAGATGTCAAAGACGCAGTATTATCATTATCGTTAAAGCCGTTTCTTAGTAAATAGTGGATATACCTGAAACATAAAAAAAAAATTTACAAAAGTTAAGTTCCTCCTCCGTTGATCCATTTTTGATAAAATTGCAGCTATGAATTCGCAGACATATACATACGTCAAACACGCAGTATTATCATTATTGTTTAAGCCGTTTCTGAGTAAATACTGGATATACCTAAAACATAAAAAAAAATTTACGAAAGTTAAGTTCCCCCTCCGTTTTTCCGTTCTTGATGAAATTGCAGCTGTGAATCCGCAGACATATACATATGTCAAAGACGAAGTATTATCATTATCGTTCAAGCCGTTTCTGAGTAAAAAGTGGATATACCTAAAACATAAAAAAAAATTTACGAAAGATAAGTTCCCCCTCCGTTGTTCCGTTCTTGATGAAATTGCAGCTGTGAATTCGGAGACATATACATATGTCAAAGACGCAGTATTATCATTATCGTTCAAGCCGTTTCTGAGTAAATAGTGGATATACCTAAAACATAAAAAAAAATTTACGAAAGTTAAGTTCCCCCTCCGTTGTTCCGTTCTTGATGAAATTGCAGCTGTGAATCCGCAGACATATATAGATGTCAAAGACGCAGTATTATCATTATCGTTAAAGCCGTTTCTTAGTAAATACTGGATATACCTAAAACATAAAAAAAAATTTACGAAAGTTAAGTTTCCCCTCCGTTGTTCCGTTCTTGATGAAATTGCAGCTGTGAATCCGCAGACATATACATATGTCAAAGACGCAGTATTATCATTATCGTTCAAGCCGTTTCTGAGTAAAAAGTGGATATACCTCAAACATAAAAAAAATTTTACGAAAGTTAAGTTCCCCCTCCGTTGTTCCGTTCTTGATGAAATTGCAGCTGTGAATTCGCAGACATATACATATGTCAAAGATGCAGTATTATCATTATCGTTCAAGCCGTTTCTGAGTAAATAGTGGATATACCAAAAACATAAAAAAAAATTTACGAAAGTTAAGTTCCCCCTCCGTTGATCCGTTCTTGATGAAATTGCAGCTGTGAATTCGCAGACATATACATATGTCAAACACGCAGTATTATCATTATCGTTTAAGCCGTTTCTGAGTAAATACTGGATATACCTAAAACATAAAAAAAAATTTACGAAAGTTAAGTTCCCCCTCCGTTTTTCCGTTCTTCATGAAATTGCAGCTGTGAATTCGCAGACATATACATATGTCAAAGATGCAGTATTATCATTATCGTTCAAGCCGTTTCTGAGTAAATAGTGGATATACCTAAAACATAAAAAAAAATTTACGAAAGTTAAGTTCCCCCTCCGTTGTTCCGTTCTTGATGAAATTGCAGCTGTAAATCCGCAGACATATACATATGTCAAAGACGCAATATTATCATTATCGTTCAAGCCGTTTCTTAGTAAATAGTGGATATACCTGAAACATAAAAAAAAATTTACGAAAGATAAGTTCCCCCTCCGTTGTTCCGTTCTTGATGAAATTGCAGCTGTGAATTCGCAGACATATACATACGTCAAACACGCAGTATAATCATTATCGTTCAAGCCGTTTCTGAGTAAATAGTGGATATACCTTAAACATAAAAAAAAATTACGAAAGTTAAGTTCCCCCTCCGTTGTTCCGTTCTAGATGAAATCGCAGCTGTGAATTCGCAGACATATACATATGTCAAAGACGCAGTATTCTCATTATCGTTCATGCCATTTCTGAGTAAAAAGTGGATATACCTAAAACATAAAAAAAAATTTACAAAAGTTAAGTTCCTCCTCCGTTGATCCATTATTGATAAAATTGCAGCTGTGAATTCGCAGACATATACATATGTCAAACACGCAGTATTATCATTATCGTTTAAGCCGTTTCTGAGTAAATACTGGATATACCTAAAACATAAAAAAAAATTTACGAAAGTTAAGTTCCCCCTCCGTTTTTCCGTTCTTGATGAAATTGCAGCTGTGAATCCGCAGACATATACATATGTCAAAGACGAAGTATTATCATTATCGTTCAAGCCGTTTCTGAGTAAAAAGTGGATATACCTAAAACATAAAAAAAAATTTACGAAAGATAAGTTCCCCCTCCGTTCTTCCGTTCTTGATGAAATTGCAGCTGTGAATCCGCAGACATATACATATGTCAAAGACGCAGTATTATCATTATCGTTCAAGCCGTATCTGAGTAAATAGTAGATATACATAAAACATAAAAAAAAATTTACGAAAGTTAAGTTTCCCCTCCGTTGATCCGTTCTTAATGAAATTGCAGCTGTGAATTCGCAGACATATACATATGTCAAACACGCAGTATTATCAGTTTCGTTCTAGCCGTTTCTGAGTAAATAGTAGATATACCTTAAACATAAAAAAAAATTTACGAAAGTTAAGTTCCCCCTCCGTTGTTCCGTTCTTGATGTAATTGCAGCAGTGAATCCGCGGACATATACATATGTCAAAGACGCAGTATTATCATTATCGTTAAATCCGTTTCTGAGTAAATAGTGGATATACCTAAAACATAAAAAAAAATTTACGAAAGTTAAGTTCCCCCTCCGTTGTTCCGTTCTTGATGAAATTGCAGCTGTGAATCCGCAGACATATACAGATGTCAAAAACGCAGTATTATCATTATCGTTAAAGCCGTTTCTTAGTAAATAGTGGATATACCTGAAACATGAAAAAAAATTTACGAAAGTTAAGTTCCCCCTCCGTTGTTCCGTTCTTGATGAAATTGCAGCTGTAAATCCGCAGACATATACATATGTCAAACACGCAGTATTATCATTTTCGTTCAAGCCGTTTCTGAGTAAATAGTGGATATACCTAAAACATAAAAAAAAATTTACGAAAGTTAAGTTCCCCCTCCGTTGTTCCGTTCTTGATGAAATTGCAGCTATGAATTCGCAGACATATACATACGTCAAACACGCAGTATTATCATTATCGTTTAAGCCGTTTCTGAGTAAATAGTGGATATACCTAAAACATAAAAAAAAATTTACGAAAGTTAAGTTCCCCCTCCGTTGTTCCGTTCTTGATGAAATTGCAGCTGTGAATTCGCAGACATATACATATGTCAAAGACGCAGTATTATCATTTTCGTTCTAGCCGTTTCTGAGTAAATAGTGGATATACCTAAAACATAAAAAAAAATTTACGAAAGTTAAGTTCCCCCTCCTTTGTTCCGTTCTTGATGAAATTGCAGCTGTGAATTCGCAGACATATACATATGTCAAAGACGCAGTATTATCATTATCGTTCAAGCCGTTTCTGAGTAAATAGTGGATATATCTAAAACACAAAAAAAAATTAACGAAAGTTAAGTTTCCCCTCCGTTGATCCGTTCTTGATGAAATTGCAGCTGTGAATTCGCAGACATATACATATGTCAAACACGCAGTATTATCAGTTTCGTTCTAGCCGTTTCTGAGTAAATAGTGGATATATCTAAAACATAAAAAAAAATTTACGAAAGTAAAGTTCCCCCTCTGTTGTTCCGTTCTTGATGAAATTGCAGCTGTGAATCCGCAGACATATACATATGTCAAAGACGCAGTATTATCATTATCGTTCAAGCCGTTTCTTAGTAAATAGTGGATATACCTGAAACATAAAAAAAAATTTACGAAAGTTAAGTTCCCCCTCCGTTGTTCCGTTCTTGATGAAATTGTAGCTGTGAATTCGCAGACATATACATACGTCAAACACGCAGTATTATCATTATCGTTCAAGCCGTTTCTGAGTAAATAGTGGATATACCTTAAACATAAAAAAAAATTTACGAAAGTTAAGTTCCCCCTCCGTTGTTCCGTTCTAGATGAAATCGCAGCTGTGAATTCGCAGATATATACATATGTCAAAGACGCAGTATTCTCATTATCGTTCATGCCATTTCTGAGTAAAAAGTGGATATACCTAAAACATAAAAAAAAATTTACGAAAGTTAAGTTCCCCCTCCGTTGTTCCGTTCTTGATGAAATTGCAGCTGTGAATTCGCAGACATATACATATGTCAAAGACGCAGTATTATCATTATCGTTCAAGCCGTTTCTGAGTAAATAGTGGATATATCTAAAACATAAAAAAAAATTTACGAAAGTAAAGTTCCCCCTCTGTTGTTCCGTTCTTGATGAAATTGCAGCTGTGAATCCGAAGACATATACATATGTCAAAGACGCAGTATTATCATTTTCGTTCTAGCCGTTTCTGAGTAAATAGTGGATATACCTAAAACATAAAAAAAAATTTACGAAAGTTAAGTTCCCCCTCCGTTGTTCCGTTCTTGATAAAATTGCAGCTGTAAATCCGCAGACATATACGGATGTCGAAGACGCAGTATTATCATTATCGTTAAAGCCGTTTCTGAGTAAATAGTGGATATACCTTAAACATAAAAAAAAAATTACGAAAGTTAGGATCCCCCTCTGTTGTTCCGTTCTTGATGAAATTGCAGCTGTGAATCCGAAGACATATACATATGTCAAAGACGCAGTATTATCATTTTCGTTCTAGCCGTTTCTGAGTAAATAGTGGATATACCTAAAACATAAAAAAAAATTTACGAAAGTTAAGTTCCCCCTCCGTTGTTCCGTTCTTGATGAAATTGCAGCTGTAAATCCGCAGACATATACATATGTCAAAGACGCAATATTATCATTATCGTTCAAGCCGTTTCTTAGTAAATATTGGATATACCTGAAACATAAAAAAAAATTTACGAAAGTTAAGTTCCCCCTCCGTTGTTCCGTTCTTGATGAAATTGCAGCTGTGAATTCGCAGACATATACACACGTCAAACACGCAGTATTATCATTATCGTTCAAGCCGTTTCTGAGTAAATAGTGGATATACCTTAAACATAAAAAAAAATTTACGAAAGTTAAGTTCCCCCTCCGTTGTTCCGTTCTAGATGAAATCGCAGCTGTGAATTCGCAGACATATACATATGTCAAAGACGCAGTATTATCATTATCGTTCAAGCCGTATCTGAGTAAATAGTAGATATACATAAAACATAAAAAAAAATTTACGAAAGTTAAGTTTCCCCTCCGTTGATCCGTTCTTAATGAAATTGCAGCTGTGAATTCGCAGACATATACATATGTCAAACACGCAGTATTATCAGTTTCGTTCTAGCCGTTTCTGAGTAAATAGTAGATATACCTTAAACATAAAAAAAAATTTACGAAAGTTAAGTTCCCCCTCCGTTGTTCCGTTCTTGATGTAATTGCAGCAGTGAATCCGCGGACGTATACATATGTCAAAGACGCAGTATTATCATTATCGTTAAATCCGTTTCTGAGTAAATAGTGGATATACCTAAAACATAAAAAAAAATTTACGAAAGTTAAGTTCCCCCTCCGTTGTTCCGTTCTTGATGAAATTGCAGCTGTGAATCCGCAGACATATACATATGTCAAAGACGCAGTATTATCATTATCGTTCAAGCCGTTTCTGAGTAAAAAGTGGATATACCTGAAACATAAAAAAAAATTTACGAAAGTTAAGTTCCCCCTCCGTTGATCCGTTCTTGATGAAATTGCAGCTGTGAATTCGCAGACATATACATATGTCAAACACGCAGTATTATCAGTTTCGTTCTAGCCGTTTCTGAGTAAATAGTGGATATACCTTAAACATAAAAAAAAATTTAAGAAAGTTAAGTTCCCCCTCCGTTCTTCCGTTCTTGATGAAATTGCAGCTGTGAATCCGCAGACATATACATATGTCAAAGACGCAGTATTATCATTATCGTTCAAGCCGTTTCTGAGTAAATAGTGGATATACCTAAAACATAAAAAAAAATTTACGAAAGTTAAGTTCCCCCTCCGTTGTTCCGTTCTTGATGAAATTGCAGCTGTGAATCCGCAGACATATACAGATGTCAAAAACGCAGTATTATCATTATCGTTAAAGCCGTTTCTTAGTAAATAGTGGATATACCTGAAACATGAAAAAAAATTTACGAAAGTTAAGTTCCCCCTCCGTTGTTCCGTTCTTGATGAAATTGCAGCTGTAAATCCGCAGACATATACATACGTCGAACACGCAGTATTATCATTATCGTTCAAGCCGTTTCTGAGTAAATAGTGGATATACCTTAAACATAAAAAAAAATTTACGAAAGTTAAGTTCCCCCTCCGTTGTTCCGTTCTTGATGAAATTGCAGCTGTAAATCCGCAGACATATACATATGTCAAAGACGCAATATTATCATTATCGTTCAAGCCGTTTCTTAGTAAATAGTGGATATACCTGAAACATAAAAAAAAATTTACGAAAGTTAAGTTCCCCCTCTGTTGTTCCGTTCTTGATGAAATTGCAGCTGTGAATCCGAAGACATATACATATGTCAAAGACGCAGTATTATCATTTTCGTTTTAGCCGTTTCTGAGTAAATAGTGGATATACCTAAAACATAAAAAAAAATTTACGAAAGTTAAGTTCCCCCTCCGTTGTTCCGTTCTAGATGAAATTGCAGCTGTGAATTCGCAGACATATACATACGTCAAACACGCAGTATTATCATTATCGTTCATGCCATTTCTGAGTAAAAAGTGGATATACCTAAAACATAAAAAAAAATTTACGAAAGTTAAGTTCCCCCTCTGTTGTTCCGTTCTTGATGAAATTGCAGCTGTGAATTCGCAGACATATACATATGTCAAACACGCAGTATTATCAGTTTCGTTCTAGCCGTTTCTGAGTAAATAGTGGATATACCTTAAACATAAAAAAAAATTTACGAAAGTTAAGTTCCCCCTCCGTTGTTCCGTTCTTGATGAAATTGCAGCTGTAAATCCGCAGACATATACATATGTCAAAGACGCAATATTATCATTATCGTTCAAGCCGTTTCTTAGTAAATAGTGGATATACCTGAAACATAAAAAAAAATTTACGAAAGTTAAGTTCCCCCTCTGTTGTTCCGTTCTTGATGAAATTGCAGCTGTGAATCCGAAGACATATACATATGTCAAAGACGCAGTATTATCATTTTCGTTTTAGCCGTTTCTGAGTAAATAGTGGATATACCTAAAACATAAAAAAAAATTTACGAAAGTTAAGTTCCCCCTCCGTTGTTCCGTTCTTGATGAAATTGCAGCTGTGAATTCGCAGACATATACATACGTCAAACACGCAGTATTATCATTATCGTTCATGCCATTTCTGAGTAAAAAGTGGATATACCTAAAACATAAAAAAAAATTTACGAAAGTTAAGTTCCCCCTCCGTTGTTCCGTTCTTGATGAAATTGCAGCTGTGATTCGCAGACATATACATATGTCAAAGACGCAGTAATATCATTATCGTTCAAGCCGTTTCTGAGTAAATAGTGGATATACCTAAAACATAAAAAAAAATTTACGAAAGATAAGTTCCCCCTCTGTTGTTCCGTTCTTGATGAAATTGCAGCTGTGAATCCGAACACATATACATATGATAAAGACGCAGTATTATCATTTTCGTTCTAGCCGTTTCTGAGTAAATAGTGGATATACCTAAAACATAAAAAAAAATTTACGAAAGTTAAGTTCCCCCTCTGTTGTTCCGTTCTTGATGAAATTGCAGCTGTGAATCCGAAGACATATACATATGTCAAAGACGCAGTATTATCATTTTCCTTCTAGCCGTTTCTGAGTAAATAGTGGATATACCTAAAACATAAAAAAAAATTTACGAAAGTTAAGTTCCCCCTCCGTTGTTCCGTTCTTGATGAAATTGCAGCTGTAAATCCGCAGACATATACATATGTCAAAGACGCAATATTATCATTATCGTTCAAGCCGTTTCTTAGTAAATAGTGGATATACCTAAAACATAAAAAAAAATTTACGAAAGTTAAGTTCCCCCTCCGTTGTTCTGTTCTTGATGAAATTGCAGCTGTAAATCCGCAGACATATACATATGTCAAAGACGCAATATTATCATTATCATTCAAGCCGTTTCTTAGTAAATAGTGGATATACCTGAAACATAAAAAAAAATTTACGAAAGTTAAGTTCCCCCTCCGTTGTTCTGTTCTTGATGAAATTGCAGCTGTGAATTCGCAGACATATACATATGTCAAACACGCAGTATTATCAGTTTCGTTCTAGCCGTTTCTGAGTAAATAGTGGATATACCTTAAACATAAAAAAAAATTTACGAAAGTTAAGTTCCCCCTCTGTTGTTCCGTTCTTGATGAAATTGCAGCTATGAATTCGCAGACATATACATACGTCAAACACGCAGTATTATCATTATCGTTTAAGCCGTTTCTGAGTAAATAGTATATATACCTAAAACATAAAAAAAAATTTACGAAAGTTAAGTTCCCCCTCCGTTGTTCCGTTCTTGATGAAATTGCAGCTGTGAATCCGCAGACATATACATATGTCAAACACGTAGTATTATCATTTTCGTTCAAGCCGTTTCTGAGTAAATAGTGGATATACCTAAAACATAAAAAAAAATTTACGAAAGTTAAGTTCCCCCTCTGTTGTTCCGTTCTTGATGAAATTGCAGCTATGAATTCGCAGACATATACATACGTCAAACACGCAGTATTATCATTATCGTTTAAGCCGTTTCTGAGTAAATAGTGGATATACCTAAAACATAAAAAAAAATTTACGAAAGTTAAGTTCCCCCTCCGTTGTTCCGTTCTTGATGAAATTGCAGCTGTAAATTCGCAGACATATACATACGTCAAACAAGCAGTATTATCATTATCGTTCAGCCATTTCTGAGTAAATAGTGGATATACCTAAAAAAAAAAAAATTTACGAAAGTTGATTTCCCCCTCCGTTGTTCCGTTCTTGATGAAATTGCAGCTGTGATTCGCAGACATATACATATGTCAAAGACGCAGTAATATCATTATCGTTCAAGCCGTTTCTGAGTAAATAGTGGATATACCTAAAACATAAAAAAAAATTTACGAAAGATAAGTTCCCCCTCTGTTGTTCCGTTCTTGATGAAATTGCAGCTGTGAATCCGAAGACATATACATATGATAAAGACGCAGTATTATCATTTTCGTTCTAGCCGTTTCTGAGTAAATAGTGGATATACCTTAAACATAAAAAAAAATTTACGAAAGTTAAGTTCCCCCTCTGTTGTTCCGTTCTTGATGAAATTGCAGCTATGAATTCGCAGACATATACATACGTCAAACACGCAGTATTATCATTATCGTTTAAGCCGTTTCTGAGTAAATAGTATATATACCTAAAACATAAAAAAAAATTTACGAAAGTTAAGTTCCCCCTCCGTTGTTCCGTTCTTGATGAAATTGCAGCTGTGAATCCGCAGACATATACATATGTCAAACACGTAGTATTATCATTTTCGTTCAAGCCGTTTCTGAGTAAATAGTGGATATACCTAAAACATAAAAAAAAATTTACGAAAGTTAAGTTCCCCCTCTGTTGTTCCGTTCTTGATGAAATTGCAGCTATGAATTCGCAGACATATACATACGTCAAACACGCAGTATTATTATTATCGTTTAAGCCGTTTCTGAGTAAATAGTGGATATACCTAAAACATAAAAAAAAATTTACGAAAGTTAAGTTCCCCCTCCGTTGTTCCGTTCTTGATGAAATTGCAGCTGTTAATTCGCAGACATATACATACGTCAAACAAGCAGTATTATCATTATCGTTCAGCCGTTTCTGAGTAAATAGTGGATATACCTAAAAAAAAAAAAATTTACGAAAGTTGATTTCCCCCTCCGTTGTTCCGTTCTTGATGAAATTGCAGCTGTGATTCGCAGACATATACATATGTCAAAGACGCAGTAATATCATTATCGTTCAAGCCGTTTCTGAGTAAATAGTGGATATACCTAAAACATAAAAAAAAATTTACGAAAGATAAGTTCCCCCTCTGTTGTTCCGTCCTTGATGAAATTGCAGCTGTGAATCCGAAGACATATACATATGATAAAGACGCAGTATTATCATTTTCGTTCTAGCCGTTTCTGAGTAAATAGTGGATATACCTAAAACATAAAAAAAAATTTACGAAAGTTAAGTTCCCCCTCTGTTGTTCCGTTCTTGATGAAATTGCAGCTGTGAATTCGCAGACATATACATATGTCAAACACGCAGTATTATCAGTTTCGTTCTAGCCGTTTCTGAGTAAATAGTGGATATACCTTAAACATAAAAAAAAATTTAAGAAAGTTAAGTTCCCCCTCCGTTCTTCCGTTCTTGATGAAATTGCAGCTGTGAATCCGCAGACATAGACATATGTCAAAGACGCAGTATTATCATTATCGTTCAAGCCGTTTCTGAGTAAATAGTGGATATACCTAAAACATAAAAAAAAATTTACGAAAGTTAAGTTCCCCCTCCGTTGTTCCGTTCTTGATGAAATTGCAGCTGTGAATCCGCAGACATATACAGATGTCAAAAACGCAGTATTATCATTATCGTTAAAGCCGTTTCTTAGTAAATAGTGGATATACCTGAAACATGAAAAAAAATTTACGAAAGTTAAGTTCCCCCTCCGTTGTTCCGTTCTTGATGAAATTGCAGCTGTAAATCCGCAGACATATACATACGTCGAACACGCAGTATTATCATTATCGTTCAAGCCGTTTCTGAGTAAATAGTGGATATACCATAAACATAAAAAAAAATTTACGAAAGTTAAGTTCCCCCTCCGTTGTTCCGTTCTTGATGAAATTGCAGCTGTAAATCCGCAGACATATACATATGTCAAAGACGCAATATTATCATTATCGTTCAAGCCGTTTCTTAGTAAATAGTGGATATACCTGAAACATAAAAAAAAATTTACGAAAGTTAAGTTCCCCCTCTGTTGTTCCGTTCTTGATGAAATTGCAGCTGTGAATCCGAAGACATATACATATGTCAAAGACGCAGTATTATCATTTTCGTTTTAGCCGTTTCTGAGTAAATAGTGGATATACCTAAAACATAAAAAAAAATTTACGAAAGTTAAGTTCCCCCTCAGTTGTTCCGTTCTTGATGAAATTGCAGCTGTGAATTCGCAGACATATACATACGTCAAACACGCAGTATTATCATTATCGTTCTAGCCGTTTCTGAGTAAATAGTGGATATACCTTAAACATAAAAAAAAATTTAAGAAAGTTAAGTTCCCCCTCCGTTCTTCCGTTCTTGATGAAATTGCAGCTGTGAATCCGCAGACATATACATATGTCAAAGACGCAGTAATATCATTATCGTTCAAGCCGTTTCTGAGTAAATAGTGGATATACCTAAAACATAAAAAAAAATTTACGAAAGATAAGTTCCCCCTCTGTTGTTCCGTTCTTGATGAAATTGCAGCTGTGAATCCGAAGACATATACATATGATAAAGACGCAGTATTATCATTTTCGTTCTAGCCGTTTCTGAGTAAATAGTGGATATACCTAAAACATAAAAAAAAATTTACGAAAGTAAAGTTCCCCCTCTGTTGTTCCGTTCTTGATGAAATTGCAGCTGTGAATCCGAAGACATATACATATGTCAAAGACGCAGTATTATCATTTTCCTTCTAGCCGTTTCTGAGTAAATAGTGGATATACCTAAAACATAAAAAAAAATTTACGAAAGTTAAGTTCCCCCTCCGTTGTTCCGTTCTTGATGAAATTGCAGCTGTAAATCCGCAGACATATACATATGTCAAAGACGCAATATTATCATTATCGTTCAAGCCGTTTCTTAGTAAATAGTGGATATACCTGAAACATAAAAAAAAATTTACGAAAGTTAAGTTCCCCCTCTGTTGTTCCGTTCTTGATGAAATTGCAGCTGTGAATCCGAAGACATATACATATGTCAAAGACGCAGTATTATCATTTTCGTTTTAGCCGTTTCTGAGTAAATAGTGGATATACCTAAAACATAAAAAAAAATTTACGAAAGTTAAGTTCCCCCTCCGTTGTTCCGTTCTTGATGAAATTGCAGCTGTAAATCCGCAGACATATACATATGTCAAAGACGCAATATTATCATTATCATTCAAGCCGTTTCTTAGTAAATAGTGGATATACCTGAAACATAAAAAAAAATTTACGAAAGTTAAGTTCCCCCTCCGTTGTTCTGTTCTTGATGAAATTGCAGCTGTGAATTCGCAGACATATACATATGTCAAACACGCAGTATTATCAGTTTCGTTCTAGCCGTTTCTGAGTAAATAGTGGATATACCTTAAACATAAAAAAAAATTTACGAAAGTTAAGTTCCCCCTCTGTTGTTCCGTTCTTGATGAAATTGCAGCTATGAATTCGCAGACATATACATACGTCAAACACGCAGTATTATCATTATCGTTTAAGCCGTTTCTGAGTAAATAGTATATATACCTAAAACATAAAAAAAAATTTACGAAAGTTAAGTTCCCCCTCCGTTGTTCCGTTCTTGATGAAATTGCAGCTGTGAATCCGCAGACATATACATATGTCAAACACGTAGTATTATCATTTTCGTTCAAGCCGTTTCTGAGTAAATAGTGGATATACCTAAAACATAAAAAAAAATTTACGAAAGTTAAGTTCCCCCTCTGTTGTTCCGTTCTTGATGAAATTGCAGCTATGAATTCGCAGACATATACATACGTCAAACACGCAGTATTATCATTATCGTTTAAGCCGTTTCTGAGTAAATAGAGGATATACCTAAAACATAAAAAAAAATTTACGAAAGTTAAGTTCCCCCTCCGTTGTTCCGTTCTTGATGAAATTGCAGCTGTAAATTCGCAGACATATACATACGTCAAACAAGCAGTATTATCATTATCGTTCAGCCGTTTCTGAGTAAATAGTGGATATACCTAAAAAAAAAAAAAATTTACGAAAGTTGATTTCCCCCTCCGTTGTTCCGTTCTTGATGAAATTGCAGCTGTGAATTCGCAGACATATACATATGTCAAAGACGCAGTATTATCATTATCGTTCAAGCCATTTCTGAGTAAATAGTAGATATACCTAAAACATAAAAAAAAATTTACGAAAGTTATGTTCCCCCTCCGTTGATCCGTTCTTGATGAAATTGCAGCTGTGAATTCGCAGACATATACATATGTTAATCACGCAGTATTATCAGTTTCGTTCTAGCCGTATCTGAGTAAATAGTGGATATACCTTAAACATAAAAAAAAATTTACGAAAGTTAAGTTCCCCCTCCGTTGTTCCGTTCTTGATGAAATTGCAGCTGTGAATTCGCAGACATATACATACGTCAAACACGCAGTATTATCATTATCGTTCAAGCCGTTTCTGAGTAAATAGTGGATATACCTTAAACATAAAAAAAAATTTACGAAAGTTAAGTTCCCCCTCTGTTGTTCCGTTCTTGATGAAATTGCAGCTGTGAATCCGAAGACATATACATATGTCAAAGACGCAGTATTATCATTTTCGTTTTAGCCGTTTCTGAGTAAATAGTGGATATACCTAAAACATAAAAAAAAATTTACGAAAGTTAAGTTCCCCCTCCGTTGTTCCGTTCTTGATGAAATTGCAGCTGTGAATTCGCAGACATATACATACGTCAAACACGCAGTATTATCATTATCGTTCATGCCATTTCTGAGTAAAAAGTGGATATACCTAAAACATAAAAAAAAATTTACGAAAGTTAAGTTCCCCCTCCGTTGTTCCGTTCTTGATGAAATTGCAGCTGTGATTCGCAGACATATACATATGTCAAAGACGCAGTAATATCATTATCGTTCAAGCCGTTTCTGAGTAAATAGTGGATATACCTAAAACATAAAAAAAAATTTACGAAAGTTAAGTTCCCCCTCCGTTGTTCCGTTCTTGATGAAATTGCAGCTGTGAATTCGCAGACATATACATATGTCAAACACGCAGTATTATCAGTTTCGTTCTAGCCGTTTCTGAGTAAATAGTGGATATACCTTAAACATAAAAAAAAATTTAAGAAAGTTAAGTTCCCCCTCCGTTCTTCCGTTCTTGATGAAATTGCAGCTGTGAATCCGCAGACATATACATATGTCAAAGACGCAGTATTATTATTATCGTTCAAGCCGTTTCTGAGTAAATAGTGGATATACCTAAAACATAAAAAAAAATTTACGAAAGTTAAGTTCCCCCTCCGTTGTTCCGTTCTTGATGAAATTGCAGCTGTGAATCCGCAGACATATACAGATGTCAAAAACGCAGTATTATCATTATCGTTAAAGCCGTTTCTTAGTAAATAGTGGATATACCTGAAACATGAAAAAAAATTTACGAAAGTTAAGTTCCCCCTCCGTTGTTCCGTTCTTGATGAAATTGCAGCTGTAAATCCGCAGACATATACATACGTCGAACACGCAGTATTATCATTATCGTTCAAGCCGTTTCTGAGTAAATAGTGGATATACCTTAAACATAAAAAAAAATTTACGAAAGTTAAGTTCCCCCTCCGTTGTTCCGTTCTTGATGAAATTGCAGCTGTAAATCCGCAGACATATACATATGTCAAAGACGCAATATTATCATTATCGTTCAAGCCGTTTCTTAGTAAATAGTGGATATACCTGAAACATAAAAAAAAATTTACGAAAGTTAAGTTCCCCCTCTGTTGTTCCGTTCTTGATGAAATTGCAGCTGTGAATCCGAAGACATATACATATGTCAAAGACGCAGTATTATCATTTTCGTTTTAGCCGTTTCTGAGTAAATAGTGGATATACCTAAAACATAAAAAAAAATTTACGAAAGTTAAGTTCCCCCTCCGTTGTTCCGTTCTTGATGAAATTGCAGCTGTGAATTCGCAGACATATACATACGTCAAACACGCAGTATTATCATTATCGTTCATGCCATTTCTGAGTAAAAAGTGGATATACCTAAAACATAAAAAAAAATTTACGAAAGTTAAGTTCCCCCTCCGTTGTTCCGTTCTTGATGAAATTGCAGCTGTGATTCGCAGACATATACATATGTCAAAGACGCAGTAATATCATTATCGTTCAAGCCGTTTCTGAGTAAATAGTGGATATACCTAAAACATAAAAAAAAATTTACGAAAGATAAGTTCCCCCTCTGTTGTTCCGTTCTTGATGAAATTGCAGCTGTGAATCCGAAGACATATACATATGATAAAGACGCAGTATTATCATTTTCGTTCTAGCCGTTTCTGAGTAAATAGTGGATATACCTAAAACATAAAAAAAAATTTACGAAAGTTAAGTTCCCCCTCTGTTGTTCCGTTCTTGATGAAATTGCAGCTGTGAATCCGAAGACATATACATATGTCAAAGACGCAGTATTATCATTTTCCTTCTAGCCGTTTCTGAGTAAATAGTGGATATACCTAAAACATAAAAAAAAATTTACGAAAGTTAAGTTCCCCCTCTGTTGTTCCGTTCTTGATGAAATTGCAGCTGTAAATCCGCAGACATATACATATGTCAAAGACGCAATATTATCATTATCGTTCAAGCCGTTTCTTAGTAAATAGTGGATATACCTGAAACATAAAAAAAAATTTACGAAAGTTAAGTTCCCCCTCTGTTGTTCCGTTCTTGATGAAATTGCAGCTGTGAATCCGAAGACATATACATATGTCAAAGACGCAGTATTATCATTTTCGTTTTAGCCGTTTCTGAGTAAATAGTGGATATACCTAAAACATAAAAAAAAATTTACTAAAGTTAAGTTCCCCCTCCGTTGTTCCGTTCTTGATGAAATTGCAGCTGTGAATCCGAAGACATATACATATGATAAAGACGCAGTATTATCATTTTCGTTCTAGCCGTTTCTGAGTAAATAGTGGATATACCTAAAACATAAAAAAAAATTTACGAAAGTTAAGTTCCCCCTCTGTTGTTCCGTTCTTGATGAAATTGCAGCTGTGAATCCGAAGACATATACATATGTCAAAGACGCAGTATTATCATTTTCCTTCTAGCCGTTTCTGAGTAAATAGTGGATATACCTAAAACATAAAAAAAAATTTACGAAAGTTAAGTTCCCCCTCCGTTGTTCCGTTCTTGATGAAATTGCAGCTGTAAATCCGCAGACATATACATATGTCAAAGACGCAATATTATCATTATCGTTCAAGCCGTTTCTTAGTAAATAGTGGATATACCTAAAACATAAAAAAAAATTTACGAAAGTTAAGTTCCCCCTCCGTTGTTCCGTTCTTGATGAAATTGCAGCTGTAAATCCGCAGACATATACATATGTCAAAGACGCAATATTATCATTATCATTCAAGCCGTTTCTTAGTAAATAGTGGATATACCTGAAACATAAAAAAAAATTTACGAAAGTTAAGTTCCCCCTCCGTTGTTCTGTTCTTGATGAAATTGCAGCTGTAAATTCGCAGACATATACATACGTCAAACACGCAGTATTATCATTATCGTTTAAGCCGTTTCTGAGTAAATAGTGGATATACCTAAAACATAAAAAAAAATTTACGAAAGTTAAGTTCCCCCTCCGTTGTTCCGTTCTTGATGAAATTGCAGCTGTGAATCCGCAGACATATACATATGTCAAACACGTAGTATTATCATTTTCGTTCAAGCCGTTTCTGAGTAAATAGTGGATATACCTAAAACATAAAAAAAAATTTACGAAAGTTAAGTTCCCCCTCTGTTGTTCCGTTCTTGATGAAATTGCAGCTATGAATTCGCAGACATATACATACGTCAAACACGCAGTATTATCATTATCGTTTAAGCCGTTTCTGAGTAAATAGTGGATATACCTAAAACATAAAAAAAAAATTACGAAAGTTAAGTTCCCCCTCCGTTGTTCCGTTCTTGATGAAATTGCAGCTGTAAATTCGCAGACATATACATACGTCAAACAAGCAGTATTATCATTATCGTTCAGCCGTTTCTGAGTAAATAGTGGATATACCTAAAAAAAAAAAAAATTTACGAAAGTTGATTTCCCCCTCCGTTGTTCCGTTCTTGATGAAATTGCAGCTGTGAATTCGCAGACATATACATATGTCAAAGACGCAGTATTATCATTATCGTTCAAGCCATTTCTGAGTAAATAGTAGATATACCTAAAACATAAAAAAAAATTTACGAAAGTTATGTTCCCCCTCCGTTGATCCGTTCTTGATGAAATTGCAGCTGTGAATTCGCACACATATACATATGTTACTCACGCAGTATTATCAGTTTCGTTCTAGCCGTATCTGAGTAAATAGTGGATATACCTTAAACATAAAAAAAAATTTACGAAAGTTAAGTTCCCCCTCCGTTGTTCCGTTCTTGATGAAATTGCAGCTGTGAATTCGCAGACATATACATACGTCAAACACGCAGTATTATCATTATCGTTCAAGCCGTTTCTGAGTAAATAGTGGATATACCTTAAACATAAAAAAAAATTTACGAAAGTTAAGTTCCCCCTCCGTTGTTCCGTTCTTGATGAAATTGCAGCTGTGAATCCGCAGACATATACAGATGTCAAAAACGCAGTATTATCATTATCGTTAAAGCCGTTTCTTAGTAAATAGTGGATATACCTGAAACATGAAAAAAAATTTACGAAAGTTAAGTTCCCCCTCCGTTGTTCCGTTCTTGATGAAATTGCAGCTGTAAATCCGCAGACATATACATACGTCGAACACGCAGTATTATCATTATCGTTCAAGCCGTTTCTGAGTAAATAGTGGATATACCTTAAACATAAAAAAAAATTTACGAAAGTTAAGTTCCCCCTCCGTTGTTCCGTTCTTGATGAAATTGCAGCTGTAAATCCGCAGACATATACATATGTCAAAGACGCAATATTATCATTATCGTTCAAGCCGTTTCTTAGTAAATAGTGGATATACCTGAAACATAAAAAAAAATTTACGAAAGTTAAGTTCCCCCTCTGTTGTTCCGTTCTTGATGAAATTGCAGCTGTGAATCCGAAGACATATACATATGTCAAAGACGCAGTATTATCATTTTCGTTCTAGCCGTTTCTTAGTAAATAGTGGATATACCTAAAACATAAAAAAAAATTTACGAAAGTTAAGTTCCCCCTCCGTTGTTCCGTTCTTGATGAAATTGCAGCTGTAAATTCGCAGACATATACATACGTCAAACACGCAGTATTATCATTATCGTTCATGCCATTTCTGAGTAAAAAGTGGATATACCTAAAACATAAAAAAAAATTTACGAAAGTTAAGTTCCCCCTCCGTTGTTCCGTTCTTGATGAAATTGCAGCTGTGATTCGCAGACATATACATATGTCAAAGACGCAGTAATATCATTATCGTTCAAGCCGTTTCTGAGTAAATAGTGGATATACCTAAAACATAAAAAAAAATTTACGAAAGATAAGTTCCCCCTCTGTTGTTCCGTTCTTGATGAAATTGCAGCTGTGAATCCGAAGACATATACATATGATAAAGACGCAGTATTATCATTTTCGTTCTAGCCGTTTCTGAGTAAATAGTGGATATACCTAAAACATAAAAAAAAATTTACGAAAGTTAAGTTCCCCCTCTGTTGTTCCGTTCTTGATGAAATTGCAGCTGTGAATCCGAAGACATATACATATGTCAAAGACGCAGTATTATCATTTTCCTTCTAGCCGTTTCTGAGTAAATAGTGGATATACCTAAAACATAAAAAAAAATTTACGAAAGTTAAGTTCCCCCTCCGTTGTTCCGTTCTTGATGAAATTGCAGCTGTAAATCCGCAGACATATACATATGTCAAAGACGCAATATTATCATTATCGTTCAAGCCGTTTCTTAGTAAATAGTGGATATACCTGAAACATAAAAAAAAATTTACGAAAGTTAAGTTCCCCCTCTGTTGTTCCGTTCTTGATGAAATTGCAGCTGTGAATCCGAAGACATATACATATGTCAAAGACGCAGTATTATCATTTTCGTTTTAGCCGTTTCTGAGTAAATAGTGGATATACCTAAAACATAAAAAAAAATTTACTAAAGTTAAGTTCCCCCTCCGTTGTTCCGTTCTTGATGAAATTGCAGCTGTGAATCCGAAGACATATACATATGATAAAGACGCAGTATTATCATTTTCGTTCTAGCCGTTTCTGAGTAAATAGTGGATATACCTAAAACATAAAAAAAAATTTACGAAAGTTAAGTTCCCCCTCTGTTGTTCCGTTTTTGATGAAATTGCAGCTGTGAATCCGAAGACATATACATATGTCAAAGACGCAGTATTATCATTTTCCTTCTAGCCGTTTCTGAGTAAATAGTGGATATACCTAAAACATAAAAAAAAATTTACGAAAGTTAAGTTCCCCCTCCGTTGTTCCGTTCTTGATGAAATTGCAGCTGTAAATCCGCAGACATATACATATGTCAAAGACGCAATATTATCATTATCGTTCAAGCCGTTTCTTAGTAAATAGTGGATATACCTAAAACATAAAAAAAAATTTACGAAAGTTAAGTTCCCCCTCCGTTGTTCCGTTCTTGATGAAATTGCAGCTGTAAATCCGCAGACATATACATATGTCAAAGACGCAATATTATCATTATCATTCAAGCCGTTTCTTAGTAAATAGTGGATATACCTGAAACATAAAAAAAAATTTACGAAAGTTAAGTTCCCCCTCCGTTGTTCTGTTCTTGATGAAATTGCAGCTGTAAATTCGCAGACATATACATACGTCAAACACGCAGTATTATCATTATCGTTTAAGCCGTTTCTGAGTAAATAGTGGATATACCTAAAACATAAAAAAAAATTTACGAAAGTTAAGTTCCCCCTCCGTTGTTCCGTTCTTGATGAAATTGCAGCTGTGAATCCGCAGACATATACATATGTCAAACACGTAGTATTATCATTTTCGTTCAAGCCGTTTCTGAGTAAATAGTGGATATACCTAAAACATAAAAAAAAATTTACGAAAGTTAAGTTCCCCCTCTGTTGTTCCGTTCTTGATGAAATTGCAGCTGTGAATTCGCAGACATATACATACGTCAAACACGCAGTATTATCATTATCGTTTAAGCCGTTTCTGAGTAAATAGTGGATATACCTAAAACATAAAAAAAAAATTACGAAAGTTAAGTTCCCCCTCCGTTGTTCCGTTCTTGATGAAATTGCAGCTGTAAATTCGCAGACATATACATACGTCAAACAAGCAGTATTATCATTATCGTTCAGCCGTTTCTGAGTAAATAGTGGATATACCTAAAAAAAAAAAAAATTTACGAAAGTTGATTTCCCCCTCCGTTGTTCCGTTCTTGATGAAATTGCAGCTGTGAATTCGCAGACATATACATATGTCAAAGACGCAGTATTATCATTATCGTTCAAGCCATTTCTGAGTAAATAGTAGATATACCTAAAACATAAAAAAAAATTTACGAAAGTTATGTTCCCCCTCCGTTGATCCGTTCTTGATGAAATTGCAGCTGTGAATTCGCACACATATACATATGTTAATCACGCAGTATTATCAGTTTCGTTCTAGCCGTATCTGAGTAAATAGTGGATATACCTTAAACATAAAAAAAAATTTACGAAAGTTAAGTTCCCCCTCTGTTGTTCCGTTCTTGATGAAATTGCAGCTGTGAATCCGAAGACATATACATATGTCAAAGACGCAGTATTATCATTTTCGTTTTAGCCGTTTCTGAGTAAATAGTGGATATACCTAAAACATAAAAAAAAATTTACTAAAGTTAAGTTCCCCCTCCGTTGTTCCGTTCTTGATGAAATTGCAGCTGTGAATCCGAAGACATATACATATGATAAAGACGCAGTATTATCATTTTCGTTCTAGCCGTTTCTGAGTAAATAGTGGATATACCTAAAACATAAAAAAAAATTTACGAAAGTTAAGTTCCCCCTCTGTTGTTCCGTTCTTGATGAAATTGCAGCTGTGAATCCGAAGACATATACATATGTCAAAGACGCAGTATTATCATTTTCCTTCTAGCCGTTTCTGAGTAAATAGTGGATATACCTAAAACATAAAAAAAAATTTACGAAAGTTAAGTTCCCCCTCCGTTGTTCCGTTCTTGATGAAATTGCAGCTGTAAATCCGCAGACATATACATATGTCAAAGACGCAATATTATCATTATCGTTCAAGCCGTTTCTTAGTAAATAGTGGATATACCTAAAACATAAAAAAAAATTTACGAAAGTTAAGTTCCCCCTCCGTTGTTCCGTTCTTGATGAAATTGCAGCTGTAAATCCGCAGACATATACATATGTCAAAGACGCAATATTATCATTATCATTCAAGCCGTTTCTTAGTAAATAGTGGATATACCTGAAACATAAAAAAAAATTTACGAATGTTAAGTTCCCCCTCCGTTGTTCTGTTCTTGATGAAATTGCAGCTGTAAATTCGCAGACATATACATACGTCAAACACGCAGTATTATCATTATCGTTTAAGCCGTTTCTGAGTAAATAGTGGATATACCTAAAACATAAAAAAAAATTTACGAAAGTTAAGTTCCCCCTCCGTTGTTCCGTTCTTGATGAAATTGCAGCTGTGAATCCGCAGACATATACATATGTCAAACACGTAGTATTATCATTTTCGTTCAAGCCGTTTCTGAGTAAATAGTGGATATACCTAAAACATAAAAAAAAATTTACGAAAGTTAAGTTCCCCCTCTATTGATCCGTTCTTGATGAAATTGCAGCTGTGAATTCGCAGACATATACATACGTCAAACACGCAGTATTATCATTATCGTTTAAGCCGTTTCTGAGTAAATAGTGGATATACCTAAAACATAAAAAAAAAATTACGAAAGTTAAGTTCCCCCTCCGTTGTTCCGTTCTTGATGAAATTGCAGCTGTAAATTCGCAGACATATACATACGTCAAACAAGCAGTATTATCATTATCGTTCAGCCGTTTCTGAGTAAATAGTGGATATACCTAAAAAAAAAAAAAATTTACGAAAGTTGATTTCCCCCTCCGTTGTTCCGTTCTTGATGAAATTGCAGCTGTGAATTCGCAGACATATACATATGTCAAAGACGCAGTATTATCATTATCGTTCAAGCCATTTCTGAGTAAATAGTAGATATACCTAAAACATAAAAAAAAATTTACGAAAGTTATGTTCCCCCTCCGTTGTTCCGTTCTTGATGAAATTGCAGCTGTGAATTCGCACACATATACATATGTTAATCACGCAGTATTATCAGTTTCGTTCTAGCCGTATCTGAGTAAATAGTGGATATACCTTAAACATAAAAAAAAATTTACGAAAGTTAAGTTCCCCCTCCGTTGTTCCGTTCTTGATGAAATTGCAGCTGTGAATTCGCAGACATATACATACGTCAAACACGCAGTATTATCATTATCGTTCAAGCCGTTTCTGAGTAAATAGTGGATATACCTTAAACATAAAAAAAAATTTACGAAAGTTAAGTTCCCCCTCTGTTGTTCCGTTCTTGATGAAATTGCAGCTGTGAATCCGAAGACATATACATATGTCAAAGACGCAGTATTATCATTATCGTTCAAGCCGTTTCTGAGTAAATAGTGGATATACCTTAAACATAAAAAAAAAATTACGAAAGTTAAGTTCCCCCTCCGTTGTTCCGTTCTAGATGAAATCGCAGCTGTGAATTCGCAGACATATACATATGTCAAAGACGCAGTATTCTCATTATCGTTCATGCCATTTCTGAGTAAAAAGTGGATATACCTAAAACATAAAAAAAAATTTACGAAAGTTAAGTTCCCCCTCCGTTGTTCCGTTCTTGATGAAATTGCAGCTGTGAATTCGCAGACATATACATATGTCAAAGACGCAGTATTATCATTATCGTTCAAGCCGTTTCTGAGTAAATAGTGGATATATCTAAAACATAAAAAAAAATTTACGAAAGTTAAGTTCCCCCTCTGTTGTTCCGTTCTTGATAAAATTGCAGCTGTGAATCCGAAGACATATACATATGTCAAAGACGCAGTATTATCATTTTCGTTCTAGCCGTTTCTGAGTAAATAGTGGATATACCTAAAACATAAAAAAAAATTTACGAAAGTTAAGTTCCCCCTCCGTTGTTCCGTTCTTGATAAAATTGCAGCTGTAAATCCGCAGACATATACGGATGTCAAAGACGCAGTATTATCATTATCGTTAAAGCCGTTTCTGAGTAAATAGTGGATATACCTTAAACATAAAAAAAAAATTACGAAAGTTAGGATCCCCCTCCGTTCCTCCGTTCTTGATGAAATTGCAGCTGTGAATCCGCAGACATATACATATGTCAAAGAAACAGTATTCTCATTATCGTTCATGCCATTTCTGAGTAAAAAGTGGATATACCTAAAACATAAAAAAAAATTTACGAAAGTTAAGTTCCCCCTCCGTTGTTCCGTTCTTGATGAAATTGCAGCTGTGAATCCGCAGACATATACAGATGTCAAAAACGCAGTATTATCATTATCGTTAAAGCCGTTTCTTAGTAAATAGTGGATATACCTGAAACATGAAAAAAAATTTACGAAAGTTAAGTTCCCCCTCCGTTGTTCCGTTCTTGATGAAATTGCAGCTGTAAATCCGCAGACATATACATATGTCAAACACGCAGTATTATCATTTTCGTTCAAGCCGTTTCTGAGTAAATAGTGGATATACCTAAAACATAAAAAAAAATTTACGAAAGTTAAGTTCCCCCTTTGTTGTTCCGTTCTTGATGAAATTGCAGCTGTAAATCCGCAGACATATACATATGTCAAAGACGCAATATTATCATTATCGTTCAAGCCGTTTCTTAGTAAATAGTGGATATACCTGAAACATAAAAAAAAATTTACGAAAGTTAAGTTCCCCCTCCGTTGTTCCGTTCTTGATGAAATTGCAGCTGTGAATTCGCAGACATATACATACGTCAAACACGCAGTATTATCATTATCGTTCAAGCCGTTTCTGAGTAAATAGTGGATATACCTTAAACATAAAAAAAAATTTACGAAAGTTAAGTTCCCCCTCCGTTGTTCCGTTCTAGATGAAATCGCAGCTGTGGATTCGCAGACATATACATATGTCAAACACGCAGTATTCTCATTATCGTTTATGCCATTTCTGAGTAAAAAGTGGATAAACCTAAAACATAAAAAAAAATTTACGAAAGTTAAGTTCCCCCTCCGTTGTTCCGTTCTTGATGAAATTGCAGCTGTGAATTCGCAGACATATACATATGTCAAAGACGCAGTATTATCATTATCGTTAAAGCCGTTTCTTAGTAAATAGTGGATATACCTAAAACATAAAAAAAATTTACGAAAGTTAAGTTCCCCCTCCGTTGTTCCGTTCTTGATGAAATTGCAGCTGTGAATTCGCAGACATATACATATGTAAAAGACGCAGTATTATCATTATCGTTCAAGCCGTACCTGAGTAAATAGTAGATATACCTAAAACATAAAAAAAAATTTACGAAAGTTACGTTTCCCCTCCGTTGATCCGTTCTTGATGAAATTGCAGCTGTGAATCCGCAGACATATACATATGTCAAAGAAGCAGTATTATCATTATCGTTCAAGCCGTTTCTGAGTAAAAAGTGGATATACCTGAAACATAAAAAAAAATTTACGAAAGTTAAGTTCCCCCTCCGTTGATCCGTTCTTGATGAAATTGCAGCTGTAAATTCGCAGACATATACATATGTCAAACACGCAGTATTATCAGTTTCGTTCTAGCCGTTTCTGAGTAAATAGTGGATATACCTTAAACATAAAAAAAAATTTACGAAAGTTAAGTTCCCCCTCCGTTGTTCCGTTCTTGATGAAATTGCAGCTGTGAATCCGCAGACATATACATATGTCAAAGACGCAGTATTATCATTATCGTTCAAGCCGTTTCTGAGTAAATAGTGAATATACCTAAAACAAAAAAAAAAATTTACGAAAGTTAAGTTCCCCCTCCGTTGTTCCGTTCTTGATGAAATTGCAGCTGTAAATTCGCAGACATATACATAAGTCAAACAAGCAGTATTATCATTATCGTTCAGCCGTTTCTGAGTAAATAGTGGATATACCTAAAAAAAAAAAATTTACGAAAGTTAAGTTCCCCCTCCGTTGTTCCGTTCTAGATGAAATCGCAGCTGTGAATTCGCAGACATATACATATGTCAAAGACGCAGTATTATCATTATCGTTCAAGCCGTTTCTGAGTAAATACTGGATATACCTAAAACATAAAAAAAAATTTACGAAAGTTAAGTTCCCCCTCCGTTGTTCCGTTCTTGATGAAATTGCAGCTGTGAATTCGCAGACATATACATATGTCAAAGACGCAGTATTATTATTTTCGTTCAAGCCGTTTCTGAGTAAATAGTGGATATACCTAAAACATAAAACAATATTTACGAAAGTTAAGTTTCCCCTCCGTTGATCCGTTCTTGATGAAAATGCAGCTGTGAATTCGCAGACATATACATATGTCAAACACGCAGTATTATCAGTTTCGTTCTAGCCGTTTCTGAGTAAATAGTGGATATACCTTAAACATAAAAAAGAATTTAAGAAAGTTAAGTTCCCCCTCCGTTGTTCCGTTCTTGATGAAATTGCAGCTGTGAATCCGCAGACATATACATATGTCAAAGACGAAGTATTATCATTATCGTTAAAGCCGTTTCTGAGTAAATAGTGGATATACCTAAAACATAAAAAAAAAATTTACGAAAGTCAAGTTCTCACTCCGTTGTTCCGATCTTGATAAAATTGCAGCTGTAAATCCGCAGACATAGACAGATGTCAAAGACGCAGTATTATCATTATCGTTAAAGCCGTTTCTTAGTAAATAGTTGATATACCTGAAACATAAAAAAAAATTTACGAAAGTTAAGTTCCCCCTTCGTTGTTCCGTTCTTGATGAAATCGCAGCTGTGAATTCGCAGATATATACATATGTCAAAGACGCAGTATTATCATTATCGTTCAAGCCGTTTCTGAGTAAATAGTGGATATACCTAAAACATAAAAAAAAATTTACGAAAGTTAATTTTCCCCTCCGTTGATCCGTTCTTGATGAAATTGCAGCTGTGAATTCGCAGACATATACATATGTCAAACACGCAGTATTATCAGTTTCGTTCTAGCCGTTTCTGAGTAAATAGTGGATATACCTTAAACATAAAAAAAAATTTACGAAAGTTAAGTTCCCCCTCCGTTGTTCCGTTCTTGATGAAATTGCAGCTATGAATACGCAGACATATACATACGTCAAACACGCAGTATTATCATTATCGTTAAAGCCGTTTCTGAGTAAATAGAAGATATACCTAAAACATAAAAAAAAATTTACGAAAGTTAAGTTCCCCCTCCGTTGTTCCGTTCTTGATGAAATTGCAGCTGTGAATTCGCAGACATATACATATGTCAAAGAAACAGTATTATCATTATCGTTCAAGCCGTTTCTGAGTAAATAGTGGATATACCTTAAACATAAAAAAAAATTTACGAAAGTTAAGTTCCCCCTGCGTTGTTCCGTTCTAGATGAAATCGCAGCTGTGAATTCGCAGACATATACATATGTCAAAGACGCAGTATTATCATTATCGTTCAAGCCGTTTCTGAGTAAATAGTGGATATACCTAAAACATAAAAAAAAATTTACGAAAGTTAAGTTCCCCCTCCGTTTATCTGTTTTTGATGAAATTGCAGCTGTGAATTCGCAGACATATAACTATGTCAAACACGCAGTATTATCATTTTCGTTCAAGCCGTTTCTGAGTAAATAGTGGATGTACCTAAAACATAAAAAAAAATTTACGAAAGTTAAGTTCCCCCTCTGTTGATCCGTTTTTGATGGAATTGCAGCTGTGAATTCGCAGACATATACATATGTCAAAGACGCAGTATTATCATTTTCGTTCTAGCCGTTTCTGAGTAAATAGTGGATATACCTAAAACATAAAAAAAAATTTACGAAAGTTAAGTTCCCCCTCCGTTGTTCCGTTCTTGATGAAAATGCAGCTGTGAATCCGCAGACATATACATATGTCAATGACGAAGTATTATCATTATCGTTAAAGCCGTTTCTTAGTAAATAGTGGATATACCTGAAACATAAAAAAAAATTTCGAAAGTTAAGTTCTCCCTCCGTTGATCTATTTTTGATGAAATTGCAGATATGAATTCGCAGACATATACATACGTCAAACACGCAGTATTATCATTATCGTTTAAGCCGTTTCTGAGTAAATACTGGATATACCTAAAACATAAAAAAAAATTTACGAAAGTTAAGTTCCACCTCCGTTGTTCCGTTCTTGATTAAATCGCAGCTGTGAATTCGCAGACATATACATATGTCAAAGACGCAGTATTATCATTATCGTTCAAGCCGTATCTGAGTAAATAGTGGATATACCTTAAACATAAAAAAAAATTTACGAAAGTTAAGTTCCCCCTCCGTTGTTCCGTTTTAGATGAAATCGCAGCTGTGAATTCGCAGACATATACATATGTCAAAGACGCAGTATTATCATTATCGTTCAAGCCGTTTCTGAGTAAATAGTGGATATACCTAAAACATAAAAAAAAATTTACGAAAGTTAAGTTCCCCCTCCGTTGATCCATTTTTGATGAAATTGCAGCTATGAATTCGCAGATATATACATACGTCAAAAACGCAGTATTATCATTATCGTTTAAGCCGTTTCTGAGTAAATACTGGATATACCTAAAACATAAAAAAAAATTTACGAAAGTTAAGTTCCCCCTCCGTTGTTCCGTTCTTGATGAAATTGCAGCTGTGAATCAGCAGACATATACATATGTCAAAGACGCAGTATTATCATTATCGTTCAAGCCGTTTCTGAGTAAAAAGTGGATATACCTTAAACATAAAAAAAAATTTACGAAGGTTAAGTTCCCCCTTCGTTGTTCCGTTCTTGATGAAATCGCAGCTGTGAATTCGCAGACATATACATATGTCAAAGACGCAGTATTATCATTATCGTTCAAGCCGTTTCTGAGTAAATAGTGGATATACCTAAAACATAAAAAAAAATTTACGAAAGTTAATTTTCCCCTCCGTTGATCCGTTCTTGATGAAATTGCAGCTGTGAATTCGCAGACATATACATATGTCAAACACGCAGTATTATCAGTTTCGTTCTAGCCGTTTCTGAGTAAATAGTGGATATACCTTAAACATAAAAAAAAATTTACGAAAGTTAAGTTCCCCCTCCGTTGTTCCGTTCTTGATGAAATTGCAGCTATGAATTCGCAGACATATACATACGTCAAACACGCAGTATTATCATTATCGTTAAAGCCGTTTCTGAGTAAATAGTAGATATACCTAAAACATAAAAAAAAATTTACGAAAGTTAAGTTCCCCCTCCGTTGTTCCGTTCTTGATGAAATTGCAGCTGTGAATTCGCAGACATATACATATGTCAATGAAACAGTATTATCATTATCGTTCAAGCCGTTTCTGAGTAAATAGTGGATATACCTTAAACATAAAAAAAAATTTACGAAAGTTAAGTTCCCCCTGCGTTGTTCCGTTCTAGATGAAATCGCAGCTGTGAATTCGCAGACATATACATATGTCAAAGACGCAGTATTATCATTATCGTTCAAGCCGTTTCTGAGTAAATAGTGGATATACCTAAAACATAAAAAAAAATTTACGAAAGTTAAGTTCCCCCTCCGTTTATCTGTTTTTGATGAAATTGCAGCTGTGAATTCGCAGACATATAACTATGTCAAACACGCAGTATTATCATTTTCGTTCAAGCCGTTTCTGAGTAAATAGTGGATGTACCTAAAACATAAAAAAAAATTTACGAAAGTTAAGTTCCCCCTCTGTTGATCCGTTTTTGATGGAATTGCAGCTGTGAATTCGCAGACATATACATATGTCAAAGACGCAGTATTATCATTTTCGTTCTAGCCGTTTCTGAGTAAATAGTGGATATACCTTAAACATAAAAAAAAATTTACGAAAGTTAAGTTCCCCCTCCGTTGTTCCGTTCTTGATGAAAATGCAGCTGTGAATCCGCAGACATATACATATGTCAATGACGAAGTATTATCATTATCGTTAAAGCCGTTTCTTAGTAAATAGTGGATATACCTGAAACATAAAAAAAAATTTCGAAAGTTAAGTTCTCCCTCCGTTGATCTATTTTTGATGAAATTGCAGATATGAATTCGCAGACATATACATACGTCAAACACGCAGTATTATCATTATCGTTTAAGCCGTTTCTGAGTAAATACTGGATATACCTAAAACATAAAAAAAAATTTACGAAAGTTAAGTTCCACCTCCGTTGTTCCGTTCTTGATTAAATCGCAGCTGTGAATTCGCAGACATATACATATGTCAAAGACGCAGTATTATCATTATCGTTCAAGCCGTATCTGAGTAAATAGTGGATATACCTTAAACATAAAAAAAAATTTACGAAAGTTAAGTTCCCCCTCCGTTGTTCCGTTTTAGATGAAATCGCAGCTGTGAATTCGCAGACATATACATATGTCAAAGACGCAGTATTATCATTATCGTTCAAGCCGTATCTGAGTAAATAGTGGATATACCTTAAACATAAAAAAAAATTTACGAAAGTTAAGTTCCCCCTCCGTTGTTCCGTTCTAGATGAAATCGCAGCTGTGAATTCGCAGACATATACATATGTCAAAGACGCAGTATTATCATTTTCGTTCAAGCCGTTTCTGAGTAAATAGTGGATGTACCTAAAACATAAAAAAAAATTTACGAAAGTTAAGTTCCCCCTCTGTTGATCCGTTTTTGATGAAATTGCAGCTGTGAATTCGCAGACATATACATATGTCAAAGACACAGTATTATCATTTTCGTTCTAGCCGTTTCTGAGTAAATAGTGGATATACCTTAAACATAAAAAAAAATTTACGAAAGTTAAGTTCCCCCTCCATTGTTCCGTTCTTGATGAAATTGCAGCTGTGAATCCGCAGACATATACATATGTCAAAGACGAAGTATTATCATTATCGTTCAAGCCTTTTCTGAGTAAAAAAAGGATATACCTAAAACATAAAATAAAATTTACGAAAGTTAAGTTCCCCCTCCGTTGTTCCGTTCTTGATGAAATTGCAGCTGTAAATTCGCAGACATATACATATGTCAAAGACGCAGTATTATCATTATCGTTCAAGCACTTCTGAGTAAATAGTGGATATACCTAAAACATAAAAAAAAATCTACGAAATTTAAGTTCCCCCTCCGTTGTTCCGTTCTAGATGGAATCGCAGCTGTAAATTCGCAGACATATACATATGTCAAAGACGCAGTATTATCATTATCGTTCAAGCCGTTTCTGAGTAAATAGTGGATATACCTAAAACATAAAAAAAAATTTACGAAAGTTAAGTTCCCCCTCCGTTGTTCCGTTCTTGATGAAATTGCAGCTGTGAATCCGCAGACATATACAGATGTCAAAGACGCAGTATTATCATTATCTTAAAAGCCGTTTCTTAGTAAATAGTGGATATACCTAAAACATAAAAAAAAAATTCGAAAGTTAAGTTCTCCCTCCGTTGATCTATTTTTGATGAAATTGCAGATATGAATTCGCAGATATATACATACGTCAAACACGCAGTATTATCATTATCGTTAAAGCCGTTTCTTAGTAAATAGTGGATATACCTAAAACATAAAAAAAAAATTCGAAAGTTAAGTTCTCCCTCCGTTGATCTATTTTTGATGAAATTGCAGATATGAATTCGCAGACATATACATACGTCAAACACGCAGTATTATCATTATCGTTTAAGCCGTTTCTGAGTAAATACTGGATATACCTAAAACATAAAAAAAAATTTACGAAAGTTAAGTTCCCCCTCCGTTGTTCCGTTCTTGATGAAATTGCAGCTGTGAATTCGCAGACATATACATATGTCAAAGACGCAGTATTATCATTATCGTTCTAGCCGTTTCTGAGTAAATAGTGGATATACCTAAAACATAAAAAAAAATTTACGAAAGTTAAGTTCCCCCTCCGTTGTTCCGTTCTTGATGAAATTGCAGCTGTAAATCCGCAGACATATACGGATGTCAAAGACGCAGTATTATCATTATCGTTAAAGCCGTTTCTGAGTAAATAGTGGATACACCTTAAACATAAAAAAAAATTTACAAAAGTTAGCTTCCCCCTCCGTTCTTCCGTTCTTGATGAAATTGCAGCTGTGAATCCGCAGACATATACATATGTCAAAGAAACAGTATTATCATTATCGTTAAAGCCGTTTCTTAGTAAATAGTGGATATACCTGAAACATGAAAAAAAATTTACGAAAGTTAAGTTTCCCTTCCGTTGATCCACTTTTGATAAAAATTGCAGCTATGAATTCGCAGACATATACATATGTCAAAGACGCAGTATTATCATTATCGTTCAAGCCGTATCTGAGTAAATAGTGGATATACCTTAAACATAAAAAAAAATTTACGAAAGTTAAGTTCCCCCTCCGTTGTTCCGTTCTAGATGAAATCGCAGCTGTGAATTCGCAGACATATACATATGTCAAAGACGCAGTATTATCATTATCGTTCAAGCCGTTTCTGAGTAAATAGTGGATATACCTAAAACATAAAAAAAAATTTACGAAAGTTAAGTTCCCCCTCCGTTGTTCCGTTTTTGATGAAATTGCAGCTGTGAATTCGCAGACATATAACTATGTCAAACACGCAGTATTATCATTTTCGTTCAAGCCGTTTCTGAGTAAATAGTGGATGTACCTAAAACATAAAAAAAAATTTACGAAAGTTAAGTTCCCCCTCTGTTGATCCGTTTTTGATGAAATTGCAGCTGTGAATTCGCAGACATATACATATGTCAAAGACGCAGTATTATCATTTTCGTTCTAGCCGTTTCTGAGTAAATAGTGGATATACCTTAAACATAAAAAAAAATTTACGAAAGTTAAGTTCCCCCTCCGTTGTTCCGTTCTTGATGAAATTGCAGCTGTAAATTCGCAGACATATACATATGTCAAAGACGCAGTATTATCATTATCGTTCAAGCCGCTTCTGAGTAAATAGTGGATATACCTAAAACATAAAAAAAAATTTACGAAATTTAAGTTCCCCCTCCGTTGTTCCGTTCTTGATGAAATTGCAGCTGTGAATACGCAGACATATACATATGTCAAAGACGCAGTATTATCATTATCGTTAAAGCCGTTTCTTAGTAAATAGTGGATATACCTGAAACATAAAAAAAAATTTCGAAAGTTAAGTTCTCCCTCCGTTGATCTATTTTTGATAAAATTGCAGATATGAATTCGCAGACATATACATACGTCAAACACGCAGTATTATCATTATCGTTTAAGCCGTTTCTGAGTAAATACTGGATATACCTAAAACATAAAAAAAAATTTACGGAAGTTAAGTTCCACCTCCGTTGTTCCGTTCTTGATTAAATCGCAGCTGTGAATTCGCAGACATATACATATGTCAAAGACGCAGTATTATCATTATCGTTCAAGCCGTATCTGAGTAAATAGTGGATATACCTTAAACATAAAAAAAAATTTACGAAAGTTAAGTTCCCCCTCCGTTGTTCCGTTTTTGATGAAATTGCAGCTGTGAATCCGCAGACATATACAGATGTCAAAGACGCAGTATTATCATTATCTTTAAAGCCGTTTCTTAGTAAATAGTGGATATACCTAAAACATAAAAAAAAAATTCGAAAGTTAAGTTCTCCCTCCGTTGATCTATTTTTGATGAAATTGCAGATATGAATTCGCAGACATATACATACGTCAAACACGCAGTATTATCATTATCGTTAAAGCCGTTTCTTAGTAAATAGTGGATATACCTAAAACATAAAAAAAAAATTCGAAAATTAAGTTCTCCCTCCGTTGATCTATTTTTGATGAAATTGCAGATATGAATTCGCAGACATATACATACGTCAAACACGCAGTATTATCATTATCGTTTAAGCCGTTTCTGAGTAAATACTGGATATACCTAAAACATAAAAAAAAATTTACGAAAGTTAAGTTCCCCCTCCGTTGTTCCGTTCTTGATGAAATTGCAGCTGTGAATTCGCAGACATATACATATGTCAAAGACGCAGTATTATCATTATCGTTCAAGCCGTTTCTGAGTAAATAGTGGATATACCTAAAACATAAAAAAAAATTTACGAAAGTTAAGTTCCCCCTCCGTTGTTCCGTTCTTGATGAAATTGCAGCTGTAAATCCGCAGACATATACGGATGTCAAAGACGCAGTATTATCATTATCGTTAAAGCCGTTTCTGAGTAAATAGTGGATACACCTTAAACATAAAAAAAAATTTACGAAAGTTAGGTTCCCTCCTCCGTTCTTCCGTTCTTGATAAAATTGCAGCTGTGAATCCGCAGACATATACATATGTCAAAGAAACAGTATTATCATTATCGTTAAAGCCGTTTCTTAGTAAATAGTGGATATACCTGAAACATGAAAAAAAATTTACGAAAGTTAAGTTTCCCTTCCGTTGATCCACTTTTGATAAAAATTGCAGCTATGAATTCGCAGACATATACATATGTCAAAGACGCAGTATTATCATTATCGTTCAAGCCGTATCTAAGTAAATAGTGGATATACCTTAAACATAAAAAAAAATTTACGAAAGTTAAGTTCCCCCTCCGTTGTTCCGTTCTAGATGAAATCGCAGCTGTGAATTCGCAGACATATACATATGTCAAAGACGCAGTATTATCAATATCGTTCAAGCCGTTTCTGAGTAAATAGTGGATATACCTAAAACATAAAAAAAAATTTACGAAAGTTAAGTTCCCCCTCCGTTGTTCCGTTTTTGATGAAATCGCAGCTGTGAATTCGCAGACATATAACTATGTCAAACACGCAGTATTATCATCTTCGTTCAAGCCGTTTCTGAGTAAATAGTGGATGTACCTAAAACATAAAAAAAAATTTACGAAAGTTAAGTTCCCCCTCTGTTGATCCGTTTTTAATGAAATTGCAGCTGTGAATTCGCAGACATATACATATGTCAAAGACGCAGTATTATCATTTTCGTTCTAGCCGTTTCTGAGTAAATAGTGGATATACCTTAAACATAAAAAAAAATTTACGAAAGTTAAGTTCCCCCTCCGTTGTTCCGTTCTTGATGAAATTGCAGCTGTAAATTCGCAGACATATACATATGTCAAAGACGCAGTATTATCATTATCGTTCAAGCCGCTTCTGAGTAAATAGTGGATATACCTAAAACATAAAAAAAAATTTACGAAGTTTAAGTTTCCCCTCCGTTGTTCCGTTCTTGATGAAATTGCAGCTGTGAATACGCAGACATATACACATGTCAAAGACGCAGTATTATCATTATCGTTAAAGCCGTTTCTTAGTAAATAGTGGATATACCTGAAACATAAAAAAAAATTTCGAAAGTTAAGTTCTCCCTCCGTTGATCTATTTTTGATGAAATCGCAGATATGAATTCGCAGACATATACATACGTCAAACACGCAGTATTATCATTATCGTTTAAGCCGTTTCTGAGTAAATACTGGATATACCTAAAACATAAAAAAAAATTTACGACAGTTAAGTTCCACCACCGTTGTTCCGTTCTTGATTAAATCGCAGCTGTGAATTCGCAGACATATACATATGTCAAAGACGCAGTATTATCATTTTCGTTCAAGCCGTTTCTGAGTAAATAGTGGATGTACCTAAAACATAAAAAAAAATTTACGAAAGTTAAGTTCCCCCTCTGTTGATCCGTTTTTGATGAAATTGCAGCTGTGAATTCGCAGACATATACATATGTCAAAGACGCAGTATTATCATTTTCGTTCTAGCCGTTTCTGAGTAAATAGTGGATATACCTTAAACATAAAAAAAAATTTACGAAAGTTAAGTTCCCCCTCCATTGTTCCGTTCTTGATGAAATTGCAGCTGTGAATCCGCAGACATATACATATGTCAAAGACGAAGTATTATCATTATCGTTCAAGCCTTTTCTGAGTAAAAAAAGGATATACCTAAAACATAAAAAAAAAATTCGAAAGTTAAGTTCTCCCTCCGTTGATCTATTTTTGATGAAATTGCAGATATGAATTCGCAGACATATACATACGTCAAACACGCAGTATTATCATTATCGTTTAAGCCGTTTCTGAGTAAATACTGGATATACCTAAAACATAAAAAAAAATTTCGAAAGTTAAGTTCCCCCTCTGTTGATCCGTTTTTGATGAAATTGCAGCTGTGAATTCGCAGACATATACATATGTCAAAGACGCAGTATTATCATTTTCGTTCTAGCCGTTTCTGAGTAAATAGTGGATATACCTTAAACATAAAAAAAAATTTACGAAAGTTAAGTTCCCCCTCCATTGTTCCGTTCTTGATGAAATTGCAGCTGTGAATCCGCAGACATATACATATGTCAAAGACGAAGTATTATCATTATCGTTCAAGCCTTTTCTGAGTAAAAAAAGGATATACCTAAAACATAAAAAAAAATTTACGAAAGTTAAGTTCCCCCTCCGTTGTTCCGTTCTTGATGAAATTGCAGCTGTAAATTCGCAGACATATACATATGTCAAAGACGCAGTATTATCATTATCGTTCAAGCACTTCTGAGTAAATAGTGGATATACCTAAAACATAAAAAAAAATTTACGAAATTTAAGTTCCCCCTCCGTTGTTCCGTTCTTGATGAAATTGCAGCTGTGAATACGCAGACATATACATATGTCAAAGACGCAGTATTATCATTATCGTTCAAGCCGCTTCTGAGTAAATAGTGGATATACCTAAAACATAAAAAAAAATTTACGAAATTTAAGTTCCCCCTCCGTTGTTCCGTTCTTGATGAAATTGCAGCTGTGAATCCGCAGACATATACAGATGTCAAAGACGCAGTATTATCATTATCGTTAAAGCCGTTTCTTAGTAAATAGTGGATATACCTAAAACATAAAAAAAAAATTCGAAAGTTAAGTTCTCCCTCCGTTGATCTATTTTTGATGAAATTGCAGATATGAATTCGCAGACATATACATACGTCAAACACGCAGTATTATCATTATCGTTAAAGCCGTTTCTGAGTAAATACTGGATATACCTAAAACATAAAAAAAAATTTACGAAAGTTAAGTTCCCCCTCCGTTGTTCCGTTCTTGATGAAATTGCAGCTGTGAATTCGCAGACATATACATATGTCAAAGACGCAGTATTATCATTATCGTTCAAGCCGTTTCTGAGTAAATAGTGGATATACCTAAAACATAAAAAAAAATTTACGAAAGTTAAGTTCCCCCTCCGTTGTTCCGTTCTTGATGAAATTGCAGCTGTAAATCCGCAGACATATACGGATGTCAAAGACGCAGTATTATCATTATCGTTAAAGCCGTTTCTGAGTAAATAGTGGATACACCTTAAACATAAAAAAAAATTTACGAAAGTTAGGTTCCCCCTCCGTTCTTCCGTTCTTGATGAAATTGCAGCTGTGAATCCGCAGACATATACATATGTCAAAGAAAAAGTATTATCATTATCGTTAAAGCCGTTTCTTAGTAAATAGTGGATATACCTGAAACATGAAAAAAAATTTACGAAAGTTAAGTTTCCCTTCCGTTGATCCACTTTTGATAAAAATTGCAGCTATGAATTCGCAGACATATACATATGTCAAAGACGCAGTATTATCATTATCGTTCAAGCCGTATCTAAGTAAATAGTGGATATACCTTAAACATAAAAAAAAATTTACGAAAGTTAAGTTCCCCCTCCGTTGTTCCGTTCTAGATGAAATCGCAGCTGTGAATTCGCAGACATATACATATGTCAAAGACGCAGTATTATCAATATCGTTCAAGCCGTTTCTGAGTAAATAGTGGATATACCTAAAACATAAAAAAAAATTTACGAAAGTTAAGTTCCCCCTCCGTTGTTCCGTTTTTGATGAAATCGCAGCTGTGAATTCGCAGACATATAACTATGTCAAACACGCAGTATTATCATCTTCGTTCAAGCCGTTTCTGAGTAAATAGTGGATGTACCTAAAACATAAAAAAAAATTTACGAAAGTTAAGTTCCCCCTCTGTTGATCCGTTTTTAATGAAATTGCAGCTGTGAATTCGCAGACATATACATATGTCAAAGACGCAGTATTATCATTTTCGTTCTAGCCGTTTCTGAGTAAATAGTGGATATACCTTAAACATAAAAAAAATTTACGAAAGTTAAGTTCCCCCTCCGTTGTTCCGTTCTTGATGAAATTGCAGCTGTAAATTCGCAGACATATACATATGTCAAAGACGCAGTATTATCATTATCGTTCAAGCCGCTTCTGAGTAAATAGTGGATATACCTAAAACATAAAAAAAAATTTACGAAGTTTAAGTTTCCCCTCCGTTGTTCCGTTCTTGATGAAATTGCAGCTGTGAATACGCAGACATATACACATGTCAAAGACGCAGTATTATCATTATCGTTAAAGCCGTTTCTTAGTAAATAGTGGATATACCTGAAACATAAAAAAAAATTTCGAAAGTTAAGTTCTCCCTCCGTTGATCTATTTTTGATGAAATCGCAGATATGAATTCGCAGACATATACATACGTCAAACACGCAGTATTATCATTATCGTTTAAGCCGTTTCTGAGTAAATACTGGATATACCTAAAACATAAAAAAAAATTTACGAAAGTTAAGTTCCACCACCGTTGTTCCGTTCTTGATTAAATCGCAGCTGTGAATTCGCAGACATATACATATGTCAAAGACGCAGTATTATCATTTTCGTTCAAGCCGTTTCTGAGTAAATAGTGGATGTACCTAAAACATAAAAAAAAATTTACGAAAGTTAAGTTCCCCCTCTGTTGATCCGTTTTTGATGAAATTGCAGCTGTGAATTCGCAGACATATACATATGTCAAAGACGCAGTATTATCATTTTCGTTCTAGCCGTTTCTGAGTAAATAGTGGATATACCTTAAACATAAAAAAAAATTTACGAAAGTTAAGTTCCCCCTCCATTGTTCCGTTCTTGATGAAATTGCAGCTGTGAATCCGCAGACATATACATATGTCAAAGACGAAGTATTATCATTATCGTTCAAGCCTTTTCTGAGTAAAAAAAGGATATACCTAAAACATAAAAAAAAAATTCGAAAGTTAAGTTCTCCCTCCGTTGATCTATTTTTGATGAAATTGCAGATATGAATTCGCAGACATATACATACGTCAAACACGCAGTATTATCATTATCGTTTAAGCCGTTTCTGAGTAAATACTGGATATACCTAAAACATAAAAAAAAATTTCGAAAGTTAAGTTCCCCCTCTGTTGATCCGTTTTTGATGAAATTGCAGCTGTGAATTCGCAGACATATACATATGTCAAAGACGCAGTATTATCATTTTCGTTCTAGCCGTTTCTGAGTAAATAGTGGATATACCTTAAACATAAAAAAAAATTTACGAAAGTTAAGTTCCCCCTCCGTTGTTCCGTTCTTGATGAAATTGCAGCTGTGAATCCGCAGACATATACATATGTCAAAGACGAAGTATTATCATTATCGTTCAAGCCTTTTCTGAGTAAAAAAAGGATATACCTAAAACATAAAAAAAAATTTACGAAAGTTAAGTTCCCCCTCCGTTGTTCCGTTCTTGATGAAATTGCAGCTGTAAATTCGCAGACATATACATATGTCAAAGACGCAGTATTATCATTATCGTTCAAGCACTTCTGAGTAAATAGTGGATATACCTAAAACATAAAAAAAAATTTACGAAATTTAAGTTCCCCCTCCGTTGTTCCGTTCTTGATGAAATTGCAGCTGTGAATACGCAGACATATACATATGTCAAAGACGCAGTATTATCATTATCGTTCAAGCCGCTTCTGAGTAAATAGTGGATATACCTAAAACATAAAAAAAAATTTACGAAATTTAAGTTCCCCCTCCGTTGTTCCGTTCTTGATGAAATTGCAGCTGTGAATCCGCAGACATATACAGATGTCAAAGACGCAGTATTATCATTATCGTTAAAGCCGTTTCTTAGTAAATAGTGGATATACCTAAAACATAAAAAAAAAATTCGAAAGTTAAGTTCTCCCTCCGTTGATCTATTTTTGATGAAATTGCAGATATGAATTCGCAGACATATACATACGTCAAACACGCAGTATTATCATTATCGTTTAAGCCGTTTCTGAGTAAATACTGGATATACCTAAAACATAAAAAAAAATTTACGAAAGTTAAGTTCCCCCTCCGTTGTTCCGTTCTTGATGAAATTGCAGCTGTGAATTCGCAGACATATACATATGTCAAAGACGCAGTATTATCATTATCGTTCAAGCCGTTTCTGAGTAAATAGTGGATATACCTAAAACATAAAAAAAAATTTACGAAAGTTAAGTTCCCCCTCCGTTGTTCCGTTCTTGATGAAATTGCAGCTGTAAATCCGCAGACATATACGGATGTCAAAGACGCAGTATTATCATTATCGTTAAAGCCGTTTCTGAGTAAATAGTGGATACACCTTAAACATAAAAAAAAATTTACGAAAGTTAGGTTCCCCCTCCGTTCTTCCGTTCTTGATGAAATTGCAGCTGTGAATCCGCAGACATATACATATGTCAAAGAAAAAGTATTATCATTATCGTTAAAGCCGTTTCTTAGTAAATAGTGGATATACCTGAAACATGAAAAAAAATTTACGAAAGTTAAGTTTCCCTTCCGTTGATCCACTTTTGATAAAAATTGCAGCTATGAATTCGCAGACATATACATATGTCAAAGACGCAGTATTATCATTATCGTTCAAGCCGTATCTGAGTAAATAGTGGATATACCTTAAACATAAAAAAAAATTTACGAAAGTTAAGTTCCCCCTCCGTTGTTCCGTTCTAGATGAAATCGCAGCTGTGAATTCGCAGACATATACATATGTCAAAGACGCAGTATTATCATTATCGTTCAAGCCGTTTCTGAGTAAATAGTGGATATACCTAAAACATAAAAAAAAATTTACGTAAGTTAAGTTCCCCCTCCGTTGTTCCGTTTTTGATGAAATTGCAGCTGTGAATTCGCAGACATATAACTATGTCAAACACGCAGTATTATCATTTTCGTTCAAGCCGTTTCTGAGTAAATAGTGGATGTACCTAAAACATAAAAAAAAATTTACGAAAGTTAAGTTCCCCCTCTGTTGATCCGTTTTTGATGAAATTGCAGCTGTAAATTCGCAGACATATACATATGTCAAAGACGCAGTATTATCATTATCGTTCAAGCCGTATCTGAGTAAATAGTGGATATACCTTAAACATAAAAAAAAATTTACGAAAGTTAAGTTCCCCCTCCGTTGTTCCGTTCTAGATGAAATCGCAGCTGTGAATTCGCAGACATATACATATGTCAAAGACGCAGTATTATCATTATCGTTCAAGCCGTTTCTGAGTAAATAGTGGATATACCTAAAACATAAAAAAAAATTTACGAAAGTTAAGTTCCCCCTCCGTTTATCTGTTTTTGATGAAATTGCAGCTGTGAATTCGCAGACATATAACTATGTCAAACACGCAGTATTATCATTTTCGTTCAAGCCGTTTCTGAGTAAATAGTGGATGTACCTAAAACATAAAAAAAAATTTACGAAAGTTAAGTTCCCCCTCTGTTGATCCGTTTTTGATGAAATTGCAGCTGTGAATTCGCAGACATATACATATGTCAAAGACGCAGTATTATCATTTTCGTTCTAGCCGTTTCTGAGTAAATAGTGGATATACCTTAAACATAAAAAAAAATTTACGAAAGTTAAGTTCCCCCTCCATTGTTCCGTTCTTGATGAAATTGCAGCTGTGAATCCGCAGACATATACATATGTCAAAGACGAAGTATTATCATTATCGTTCAAGCCTTTTCTGAGTAAATAGTGGATATACCTTAAACATAAAAAAAAATTTACGAAAGTTAAGTTCCCCCTCCGTTGTTCCGTTCTTGATGAAATTGCAGCTGTAAATCCGCAGACATATACATATGTCAAAGACGCAATATTATCATTATCGTTCAAGCCTTTTCTGAGTAAAAAAAGGATATACCTAAAACATAAAAAAAAATTTACGAAAGTTAAGTTCCCCCTCCGTTGTTCCGTTCTTGATGAAATTGCAGCTGTAAATTCGCAGACATATACATATGTCAAAGACGCAGTATTATCATTATCGTTCAAGCACTTCTGAGTAAATAGTGGATATACCTAAAACATAAAAAAAAATTTACGAAATTTAAGTTCCCCCTCCGTTGTTCCGTTCTTGATGAAATTGCAGCTGTGAATACGCAGACATATACATATGTCAAAGACGCAGTATTATCATTATCGTTCGAGCCGCTTCTGAGTAAATAGTGGATATACCTAAAACATAAAAAAAAATTTACGAAATTTAAGTTCCCCCTTCGTTGTTCCGTTCTTGATGAAATAGCCGCTGTGAATCCGCAGACATATACAGATGTCAAAGACGCAGTATTATCATTATCGTTAAAGCCGTTTCTTAGTAAATAGTGGATATACCTAAAACATAAAAAAAAAATTCGAAAGTTAAGTTCTCCCTCCGTTGATCTATTTTTGATGAAATTGCAGATATGAATTCGCAGACATATACATACGTCAAACACGCAGTATTATCATTATCGTTTAAGCCGTTTCTGAGTAAATACTGGATATACCTAAAACATAAAAAAAAATTTACGAAAGTTAAGTTCCCCCTCCGTTGTTCCGTTCTTGATGAAATTGCAGCTGTGAATTCGCAGACATATACATATGTCAAAGACGCAGTATTATCATTATCGTTCAAGCCGTTTCTGAGTAAATAGTGGATATACCTAAAACATAAAAAAAAATTTACGAAAGTTAAGTTCCCCCTCCGTTGTTCCGTTCTTGATGAAATTGCAGCTGTAAATCCGCAGACATATACGGATGTCAAAGACGCAGTATTATCATTATCGTTAAAGCCGTTTCTGAGTAAATAGTGGATACACCTTAAACATAAAAAAAAATTTACGAAAGTTAGGTTCCCCCTCCGTTCTTCCGTTCTTGATGAAATTGCAGCTGTGAATCCGCAGACATATACATATGTCAAAGAAACAGTATTATCATTATCGTTAAAGCCGTTTCTTAGTAAATAGTGGATATACCTGAAACATGAAAAAAAATTTACGAAAGTTAAGTTTCCCTTCCGTTGATCCACTTTTGATAAAAATTGCAGCTATGAATTCGCAGACATATACATATGTCAAAGACGCAGTATTATCATTATCGTTCAAGCCGTATCTGAGTAAATAGTGGATATACCTTAAACATAAAAAAAAATTTACGAAAGTTAAGTTCCCCCTCCGTTGTTCCGTTTTTGATGAAATTGCAGCTGTGAATTCGCAGACATATAACTATGTCAAACACGCAGTATTATCATTTTCGTTCAAGCCGTTTCTGAGTAAATAGTGGATGTACCTAAAACATAAAAAAAAATTTACGAAAGTTAAGTTCCCCCTCTGTTGATCCGTTTTTGATGAAATTGCAGCTGTGAATTTGCAGACATATACATATGTCAAAGACGCAGTATTATCATTTTCGTTCTAGCCGTTTCTGAGTAAATAGTGGATATACCTTAAACATAAAAAAAAATTTACGAAAGTTAAGTTCCCCCTCCATTGTTCCGTTCTTGATGAAATTGCAGCTGTGAATTCGCAGACATATAACTATGTCAAACACGCAGTATTATCATTTTCGTTCAAGCCGTTTCTGAGTAAATAGTGGATGTACCTAAAACATAAAAAAAAATTTACGAAAGTTAAGTTCCCCCTCTGTTGATCCGTTTTTGATGAAATTGCAGCTGTGAATTCGCAGACATATACATATGTCAAAGACGCAGTATTATCATTTTCGTTCTAGCCGTTTCTGAGTAAATAGTGGATATACCTTAAACATAAAAAAAAATTTACGAAAGTTAAGTTCCCCCTCCATTGTTCCGTTCTTGATGAAATTGGATCTGTGAATCCGCAGACATATACATATGTCATAGACGAAGTATTATCATTATCGTTAAAGCCGTTTCTTAGTAAAAAGTGGATATACCTAAAACATAAAAAAAAATTTACGAAAGTTAAGTTCCCCCTCCGTTGTTCCGTTCTTGATGAAATTGCAGCTGTGAATTCGCAGACATATACATATGTCAAACACGCAGTATTATCATTATCGTTCAAGCCGTTTCTGAGTAAATAGTGGATATACCTGAAACATGAAAAAAAATTTACGAAAGTTAAGTTTCCCTTCCGTTGATCCACTTTTGATAAAAATTGCAGCTATGAATTCGCAGACATATACAGATGTCAAAGACGCAGTATTATCATTATCGTTAAAGCCGTTTCTTAGTAAATAGTGGATATACCTGAAACATAAAAAAAAATTTCGAAAGTTAAGTTCTCCCTCCGTTGATCTATTTTTGATGAAATTGCAGATATGAATTCGCAGACATATACATACGTCAAACACGCAGTATTATCATTATCGTTTAAGCCGTTTCTGAGTAAATACTGGATATACCTAAAACATAAAAAAAAATTTACGAAAGTTATGTTCCCCCTCCGTTGTACCGTTCTTGATGAAATTGCAGCTGTGAATTCGCAGACATATACATATGTCAAAGACGCAGTATTATCATTATCGTTCAAGCCATTTCTGAGTAAAAAGTGGATATACCTAAAAAATTAAAAAAAATTTACGAAAGTTAAGTTTCCCCTCCGTTGTTCCGTTCTTGATGAAATTGCAGCTGTTAATCCACAGACATATACATATGTCAAAGACGCAGTATTATCATTATCGTTCAAGCAGTTTCTGAGTAAATAGTGGATATACCTAAAACATAAAAAAAAATTTACGAAAGTTAAGTTCCCCCTCCGTTGTTCCGTTCTTGATGAAATTGCAGCTGTGAATTCGCAGACATATACATATGTCAAAGACGCAGTATTATCATTATCGGTTAAGCCGTTTCTGAGTAAATAGTGGATATACCTAAAACATAAAAAAAAATTTACGAAAGTTAAGTTCCCCCTCTGTTGTTCCGTTCTTGATGAAATTGCAGCTGTGAATCCGAAGACATATGCATATGTCAAAGACGCAGTATTATCATTTTCGTTCTAGCCGTTTCTGAGTAAATAGTGGATATACCTTAAACATAAAAAAAAATTTACGAAAGTTAAGTTCCCCCTCCGTTGTTCCGTTCTTGATGAAATTGCAGCTGTGAATCCGCAGACATATACATATGTCAAAGACGAAGTATTATCATTATCGTTCAAGCCGTTTCTGAGTAAAAAGTGGATATACCTAAAACATAAAAAAAAATTTACGAAAGTTAAGTTCCCCCTCCGTTGATCCGTTCTTGATGAAATTGCAGCTGTGAATTCGCAGACATATACATATGTCAAACACGCAGTATTATCAGTTTCGTTCTAGCCGTTTCTGAGTAAATAGTGGATATACCTAAAACATAAAAAAAAATTTACGAAAGTTAAGTTCCCCCTCAGTTGTTCCGTTCTTGATGAAATTGCAGCTGTTAATCCGCAGACATATACATATGTCAAACACGCAGTATTATCATTTTCGTTCAAGCCGTTTCTGAGTAAATAGTGGATATACCTAAAACATAAAAAAAAATTTACGAAAGTTAAGTTCCCGCTCCGTTGTTCCGTTCTTGATGAAATTGCAGCTGTAAATCCGCAGACATATACGGATGTCAAAGACGCAGTATTATCATTATCGTTAAAGCCGTTTCTGAGTAAATAGTGGATACACTTAAACATAAAAAAAAATTTACGAAAGTTAGGTTCCCCCTCCGTTCTTCCGTTCTTGATGAAATTGCAGCTGTGAATCCGCAGACATATACATATGTCAAAGAAACAGTATTATCATTATCGTTAAAGCCGTTTCTTAGTAAATAGTGGATATACCTAAAACATAAAAAAAAATTTACGAAAGTTAAGTTCCCCCTCCGTTGTTCCGTTCTTGATGAAATTGCAGCTGTGAATTCGCAGACATATACATATGTCAAACACGCAGTATTATCATTATCGTTCAAGCCGTTTCTGAGTAAATAGTGGATATACCTGAAACATAAAAAAAAATTTCGAAAGTTAAGTTCTCCCTCCGTTGATCTATTTTTGATGAAATTGCAGATATGAATTCGCAGACATATACATACGTCAAACACGCAGTATTATCATTATCGTTTAAGCCGTTTCTGAGTAAATACTGGATATACCTAAAACATAAAAAAAAATTTACGAAAGTTATGTTCCCCCTCCGTTGTACCGTTCTTGATGAAATTGCAGCTGTGAATTCGCAGACATATACATATGTAAAAGACGCAGTATTATCATTATCGTTCAAACCATTTCTGAGTAAAAAGTGGATATACCTAAAACATTAAAAAAAATTTACGAAAGTTAAGTTTCCCCTCCGTTGTTCCGTTCTTGATGAAATTGCAGCTGTTAATCCACAGACATATACATATGTCAAAGACGCAGTATTATCATTATCGTTCAAGCAGTTTCTGAGTAAATAGTGGATATACCTAAAACATAAAAAAAAATTTACGAAAGTTAAGTTTCCCCTCCGTTGATCCGTTCTTGATGAAATTGCAGCTGTGAATTCGCAGACATATACATATGTAAAGGACGCAGTATTATCATTATCGTTATAGCCGTTTCTGAGTAAATAGTGGATATACCTAAAACATAAAAAAAAATTTACGAAAGTTAAGTTCCCCCTCCGTTGTTCCGTTCTTGATGAAATTGCAGCTGTGAATCCGCAGACATATACATATGTCAAAGACGCAGTATTATCATTATCGTTCAAGCCGTTTATGAGTAAAAAGTGGATATACCTAAAACATAAAAAAAAATTTACGAAAGTTAAGTTCCCCCTCCGTTGTTCCGTTCTTGATGAAATTGCAGCTGTGAATTCGCAGACATATACATATGTCAAAGACGCAGTATTATCATTATCGTTCAAGCCGTTTCTGAGTAAATAGTGGATATACCTAAAACATAAAAAAAAATTTACGAAAGTTAAGTTCCCCCTCTGTTGTTCCGTTCTTGATGAAATTGCAGCTGTGAATCCGAAGACATATACATATGTCAAAGACGCAGTATTATCATTTTCGTTCTAGCCGTTTCTGAGTAAATAGTGGATATACCTTAAACATAAAAAAAAATTTACGAAAGTTAAGTTCCCCCTCCGTTGTTCCGTTCTTGATGAAATTGCAGCTGTGAATCCGCAGACATATACAAATGTCAAAGACGAAGTATTATCATTATCGTTCAAGCCGTTTCTGAGTAAAAAGTGGATATACCTAAAACATAAAAAAAAATTTACGAAAGTTAAGTTCCCCCTCCGATGATCCGTTCTTGATGAAATTGCAGCTGTGAATTCGCAGACATATACATATGTCAAACACGCAGTATTATCAGTTTCGTTCTAGCCGTTTCTGAGTAAATAGTGGATATACCTTAAACATAAAAAAAAATTTACGAAAGTTAAGTTCCCCCTCCGTTGTTCCGTTCTTGATGAAATTGCAGCTGTGAATCCGCAGACATATACATATGTCAAAGACGAAGTATTATCATTATCGTTTAAGCCGTTTCTTAGTAAATAGTGGATATACCTAAAACATAAAAAAAAATTTACGAAAGTTAAGTTCCCCCTCCGTTGTTCCGTTCTTGATGAAATTGCAGCTGTGAATTCGCAGACATATACATATGTCAAACACGCAGTATTATCATTATCGTTCAAGCCGTTTCTGAGTAAATAGTGGATATACCTGAAACATGAAAAAAAATTTACGAAAGTTAAGTTTCCCTTCCGTTGATCCACTTTTGATAAAAATTGCAGCTATGAATTCGCAGACATATACAGATGTCAAAGACGCAGTATTATCATTATCGTTAAAGCCGTTTCTTAGTAAATAGTGGATATACCTAAAACATAAAAAAAAATTTCGAAAGTTAAGTTCTCCCTCCGTTGATCTATTTTTGATGAAATTGCAGATATGAATTCGCAGACATATATATACGTCAAACACGCAGTATTATCATTATCGTTTAAGCCGTTTCTGAGTAAATACTGGATATACCTAAAACATAAAAAAAAATTTACGAAAGTTATGTTCCCCCTCCGTTGTACCGTTCTTGATGAAATGGCAGCTGTGAATTCGCAGACATATACATATGTCAAAGACGCAGTATTATCATTATCGTTCAAGCCATTTCTGAGTAAAAAGTGGATATACCTAAAACATTAAAAAAAATTTACGAAAGTTAAGTTTCCCCTCCGTTGTTCCGTTCTTGATGAAATTGCAGCTGTTAATCCACAGACATATACATATGTCAAAGACGCAGTATTATCATTATCGTTCAAGCAGTTTCTGAGTAAATAGTGGATATACCTTAAACATAAAAAAAAATTTACGAAAGTTAAGTTCCCCCTCCGTTGTTCCGTTCTTGATGAAATTGCAGCTGTGAATCCGCAGACATATACATATGTCAAAGACGAATTATTATCATTATCGTTTAAGTCGTTTCTGAGTAAAAAGTGGATATACCTAAAACATAAAAAAAAATTTACGAAAGTTAAGTTCCCCCTCCGTTGATCCGTTCTTGATGAAATTGCAGCTGTGAATTCGCAGACATATACATATGTCAAACACGCAGTATTATCAGTTTCGTTCAAGCCGTTTCTGAGTAAATAGTGGATATACCTAAAACATAAAAAAAAATTTACGAAAGTTAAGTTCCCCCTCAGTTGTTCCGTTCTTGATGAAATTGCAGCTGTTAATCCGCAGACATATACATATGTCAAACACGCAGTATTATCATTTTCGTTCAAGCCGTTTCTGAGTAAATAGTGGATATACCTAAAACATAAAAAAAAATTTACGAAAGTTAAGTTCCCGCTCCGTTGTTCCGTTCTTGATGAAATTGCAGCTGTAAATCCGCAGACATATACGGATGTCAAAGACGCAGTATTATCATTATCGTTAAAGCCGTTTCTGAGTAAATAGTGGATACACTTAAACATAAAAAAAAATTTACGAAAGTTAGGTTCCCCCTCCGTTCTTCCGTTCTTGATGAAATTGCAGCTGTGAATCCGCAGACATATACATATGTCAAAGAAACAGTATTATCATTATCGTTAAAGCCGTTTCTTAGTAAATAGTGGATATACCTAAAACATAAAAAAAAATTTACGAAAGTTAAGTTCCCCCTCCGTTGTTCCGTTCTTGATGAAATTGCAGCTGTGAATTCGCAGACATATACATATGTCAAACACGCAGTATTATCATTATCGTTCAAGCCGTTTCTGAGTAAATAGTGGATATACCTGAAACATGAAAAAAAATTTACGAAAGTTAAGTTTCCCTTCCGTTGATCCACTTTTGATAAAAATTGCAGCTATGAATTCGCAGACATATACAGATGTCAAAGACGCAGTATTATCATTATCGTTAAAGCCGTTTCTTAGTAAATAGTGGATATACCTGAAACATAAAAAAAAATTTCGAAAGTTAAGTTCTCCCTCCGTTGATCTATTTTTGATGAAATTGCAGATATGAATTCGCAGACATATACATACGTCAAACACGCAGTATTATCATTATCGTTTAAGCCGTTTCTGAGTAAATACTGGATATACCTAAAACATAAAAAAAAATTTACGAAAGTTATGTTCCCCCTCCGTTGTACCGTTCTTGATGAAATTGCAGCTGTGAATTCGCAGACATATACATATGTCAAAGACGCAGTATTATCATTATCGTTCAAGCCATTTCTGAGTAAAAAGTGGATATACCTAAAACATTAAAAAAAATTTACGAAAGTTAAGTTTCCCCTCCGTTGTTCCGTTCTTGATGAAATTGCAGCTGTTAATCCACAGACATATACATATGTCAAAGACGCAGTATTATCATTATCGTTCAAGCAGTTTCTGAGTAAATAGTGGATATACCTAAAACATAAAAAAAAATTTACGATAGTTAAGTTTCCCCTCCGTTGATCCGTTCTTGATGAAATTGCAGCAGTGAATTCGCAGACATATACATATGTAAAGGACGCAGTATTATCATTATCGTTAAAGCCGTTTCTGAGTAAATAGTGGATATACCTAAAACATAAAAAAAAATTTACGAAAGTTAAGTTCCCCCTCCGTTGTTCCGTTCTTGATGAAATTGCAGCTGTGAATCCGCAGACATATACATATGTCAAAGACGCAGTATTATCATTATCGTTCAAGCCGTTTATGAGTAAAAAGTGGATATACCTAAAACATAAAAAAAAATTTACGAAAGTTAAGTTCCCCCTCCGTTGTTCCGTTCTTGATGAAATTGCAGCTGTGAATTCGCAGACATATACATATGTCAAAGACGCAGTATTATCATTATCGTTCAAGCCGTTTCTGAGTAAATAGTGGATATACCTAAAACATAAAAAAAAATTTACGAAAGTTAAGTTCCCCCTCTGTTGTTCCGTTCTTGATGAAATTGCAGCTGTGAATCCGAAGACATATACATATGTCAAAGACGCAGTATTATCATTTTCGTTCTAGCCGTTTCTGAGTAAATAGTGGATATACCTTAAACATAAAAAAAAATTTACGAAAGTTAAGTTCCCCCTCCGTTGTTCCGTTCTTGATGAAATTGCAGCTGTGAATCCGCAGACATATACATATGTCAAAGACGAAGTATTATCATTATCGTTCAAGCCGTTTCTGAGTAAAAAGTGGATATACCTAAAACATAAAAAAAAATTTACGAAAGTTAAGTTCCCCCTCCGTTGATCCGTTCTTGATGAAATTGCAGCTGTGAATTCGCAGACATATACATATGTCAAACACGCAGTATTATCAGTTTCGTTCTAGCCGTTTCTGAGTAAATAGTGGATATACCTTAAACATAAAAAAAAATTTACGAAAGTTAAGTTCCCCCTCCGTTGTTCCGTTCTTGATGAAATTGCAGCTGTGAATCCGCAGACATATACATATGTCAAAGACGCAGTATTATCATTATCGTTCAAGCCGTTTCTGAGTAAATAGTGGATATACCTAAAACATAAAAAAAAATTTACGAAAGTTAAGTTCCCCCTCTGTTGTTCCGTTCTGATGAAATTGCAGCTGTGAATCCGAAGACATATACATATGTCAAAGACGCAGTATTATCATTTTCGTTCTAGCCGTTTCTGAGTAAATAGTGGATATACCTTAAACATTAAAAAAAATTTACGAAAGTTAAGTTCCCCCTACGTTGTTCCGTTCTTGATGAAATTGCAGCTGTGAATCCGCAGACATATACATATGTCAAAGACGAAGTATTATCATTATCGTTTAAGCCGTTTCTTAGTAAATAGTGGATATACCTAAAACATAAAAAAAAATTTTCGAAAGTTAAGTTCCCCCTCCGTTGTTCCGTTCTTGATGAAATTGCAGCTGTGAATTCGCAGACATATACATATGTCAAACACGCAGTATTATCATTATCGTTCAAGCCGTTTCTGAGTAAATAGTGGATATACCTGAAACATGAAAAAAAATTTACGAAAGTTAAGTTTCCCTTCCGTTGATCCACTTTTGATAAAAATTGCAGCTATGAATTCGCAGACATATACAGATGTCAAAGACGCAGTATTATCATTATCGTTAAAGCCGTTTCTTAGTAAATAGTGGATATACCTAAAACATAAAAAAAAATTTCGAAAGTTAAGTTCTCCCTCCGTTGATCTATTTTTGATGAAATTGCAGATATGAATTCGCAGACATATACATACGTCAAACACGCAGTATTATCATTATCGTTTAATCCGTTTCTGAGTAAATACTGGATATACCTAAAACATAAAAAAAAATTTACGAAAGTTATGTTCCCCCTCCGTTGTACCGTTCTTAATGAAATGGCAGCTGTGAATTCGCAGACATATACATATGTCAAAGACGCAGTATTATCATTATCGTTCAAGCCATTTCTGAGTAAAAAGTGGATATACCTAAAACATTAAAAAAAATTTACGAAAGTTAAGTTTCCCCTCCGTTGTTCCGTTCTTGATGAAATTGCAGCTGTTAATCCACAGACATATACATATGTCAAAGACGCAGTATTATCATTATCGTTCAAGCAGTTTCTGAGTAAATAGTGGATATACCTTAAACATAAAAAAAAATTTACGAAAGTTAAGTTCCCCCTCCGTTGTTCCGTTCTTGATGAAATTGCAGCTGTGAATCCGCAGACATATACATATGTCAAAGACGAATTATTATCATTATCGTTTAAGTCGTTTCTGAGTAAAAAGTGGATATACCTAAAACATAAAAAAAAATTTACGAAAGTTAAGTTCCCCCTCCGTTGATCCGTTCTTGATGAAATTGCAGCTGTGAATTCGCAGACATATACATATGTCAAACACGCAGTATTATCAGTTTCGTTCTAGCCGTTTCTGAGTAAATAGTGGATATACCTTAAACATAAAAAAAAATTTACGAAAGTTAAGTTCCCCCTCCGTTGTTCCGTTCTTGATGAAATTGCAGCTGTGAATCCGCAGACATATACATATGTCAAAGACGCAGTATTATCATTATCTTTCAAGCCGTTTCTGAGTAAATAGTGGATATACCTAAAACATAAAAAAAAATTTACGAAAGTTAAGTTCCCCCTCTGTTGTTCCGTTCTTGATGAAATTGCAGCCGTGAATCCGCAGACATATACATATGTCAAACACGCAGTATTATCATTTTCGTTCAAGCCGTTTCTGAGTAAATAGTGGATATACCTAAAACATAAAAAAAAAATTACGAAAGTTAAGTTCCCCCTCTGTTGTTCCGTTCTTGATGAAATTGCAGCTGTGAATCCGAAGACATATACATATGTCAAAGACGCAGTATTATCATTTTCGTTCTAGCCGTTTCTGAGTAAATAGTGGATATACCTTAAACATAAAAAAAAATTTACGAAAGTTAAGTTCCCCCTCCGGTTTCCGTTCTTGATGAAATTGCAGCTGTGAATCCGCAGACATATACATATGTCAAAGACGAAGTATTATCATTATCGTTCAAGCCGTTTCTGAGTAAAAAGTGGATATACCTAAAACATAAAAAAAAATTTACGAAATTTAAGTTCCCCCTCCGTTGTTCCGTTCTTGATGAAATTGCAGCTGTAAATCCGCAGACATATACGGATGTCAAAGACGCAGTATTATCATTATCGTTAAAGCCGTTCCTGAGTAAATAGTGGATATACCTTAAACATAAAAAAAAATTTACGAAAGTTAGGTTCCCCCTCCGTTCTTCCGTTCTTGATGAAATTGCAGCTGTGAATCCGCAGACATATACATATGTCAAAGAAACAGTATTATCATTATCGTTAAAGCCGTTTTTTAGTAAATAGTGGATATACCTGAAACATGAAAAAAAATTTACGAAAGTTAAGTTCCCCTTCCGTTGATCCACTTTTGATAAAAATTGCAGCTATGAATTCGCAGACATATACATACGTCATACACGCAGTATTATCATTATCGTTCAAGCCGTTTCTGAGTAAAAAGTGGATATACCTAAAACATAAAAAAAAATTTACGAAAGTTAAGTTCCCCCTCCGTTGTTCCGTTCTTGATGAAATTGCAGCTGTGAATTCGCAGACATATACATATGTCAAAGACGCAGTATTATCATTATCGTTCAAGCCGTTTCTGAGTAAATAGTGGATATACCTAAAACATAAAAAAAAATTTACGAAAGTTAAGTTTCCCCTCCGTTGATCCGTTCTTGATGAAATTGCAGCTGTGAATTCGCAGACATATGCATATGTAAAGGAGGCAGTATTATCATTATCGTTAAAGCCGTTTCTGAGTAAATAGTGGATATACCTAAAACATAAAAAAAAATTTACGAAAGTTAAGTTCCCCCTCCGTTGTTCCGTTCTTGATGAAATTGCAGCTCTAAATTCGCAGACATATACATACGTCAAAGACGCAGTATTATCATTATCGTTAAAGCCGTTTCTTAGTAAATAGTGGATATACCTGAAACATGAAAAAAATTTACGAAAGTTAAGTTCCCCTTCCGTTGATCAACTTTTGATAAAAATTGCAGCTATGAATTCGCAGACATATACATACGTCATACACGCAGTATTATCATTATCGTTCAAGCCGTTTCTGAGTAAAAAGTGGATATACCTAAAACATAAAAAAAAAATTACGAAAGTTAAGTTCCCCCTCCGTTGTTCCGTTCTTGATGAAATTGCAGCTGTGAATTCGCAGACATATACATATGTCAAAGACGCAGTATTATCATTATCGTTCAAGCCGTTTCTGAGTAAATAGTGGATATACCTAAAACATAAAAAAAAATTTACGAAAGTTAAGTTTCCCCTCCGTTGATCCGTTCTTGATGAAATTGCAGCTGTGAATTCGCAGACATATACATATGTAAAGGAGGCAGTATTATCATTATCGTTAAAGCCGTTTCTGAGTAAATAGTGGATATACCTAAAACATAAAAAAAAATTTACGAAAGTTAAGTTCCCCCTCCGTTGTTCCGTTCTTGATGAAATTGCAGCTGTGAATTCGCAGACATATACATATGTCAAAGACGCAGTATTATCATTATCGTTCAAGCCATTTCTGAGTAAATAGTAGATATACCTAAAACATAAAAAAAAATTTTACGAAAGTTATGTTCCCCCTCCGTTGATCCGTTCTTGATGAAATTGCAGCTGTGAATTCGCAGACATATACATATGTTAATCACGCAGTATTATCAGTTTCGTTTTAGCCGTATCTGAGTAAATAGTGGATATACCTTAAACATAAAAAAAAATTTACGAAAGTTAAGTTCCCCCTCCGTTGTTCCGTTCTTGATGAAATTGCAGCTGTGAATCCGCAGACATATACATATGTCAAAGACGCAGTATTATCATTTTCGTTCTAGCCGTTTCTGAGTAAATAGTGGATATACCTTAAACATAAAAAAAAATTTACGAAAGTTAAGTTCCCCCTCCGTTGTTCCGTTCTTGATGAAATTGCAGCTGTGAATCCGCAGACATATACATATGTCAAAGACGCAGTATTATCATTATCGTTAAAGCCGTTTCTGAGTAAATAGTGGATATACCTAAAACATTAAAAAAAATTTACGAAAGTTAAGTTTCCCCTCCGTTGTTCCGTTCTTGATGAAATTGCAGCTGTTAATCCACAGACATATACATATGTCAAAGACGCAGTATTATCATTATCGTTCAAGCAGTTTCTGAGTAAATAGTGGATATACCTTAAACATAAAAAAAAATTTACGAAAGTTAAGTTCCCCCTCCGTTGTTCCGTTCTTGATGAAATTGCAGCTGTGAATCCGCAGACATATACATATGTCAAAGACGAATTATTATCATTATCGTTCAAGCCGTTTCAGAGTAAAAAGTGGATATACCTAAAACATAAAAAAAAATTTACGAAAGTTACGTGCCCCCTCCGTTGATCCGTTCTTGATGAAATTGCAGCTGTGAATTCGCAGACATATACATATGTCAAACACGCAGTATTATCAGTTTCGTTCTAGCCGTTTCTGAGTAAATAGTGGATATACCTTAAACATAAAAAAAAATTTACGAAAGTTAAGTTCCCCCTCCGTTGTTCCGTTCTTGATGAAATTGCAGCTGTGAATCCGCAGACATATACATATGTCAGACACGCAGTATTATCATTTTCGTTCAAGCCGTTTCTGAGTAAATAGTGGATATACCTAAAACATAAAAAAAAAAATTACGAAAGTTAAGTTCCCCCTCTGTTGTTCCGTTCTTGATGAAATTGCAGCTGTGAATCCGAAGACATATACATATGTCAAAGACGCAGTATTATCATTTTCGTTCTAGCCGTTTCTGAGTAAATAGTGGATATACCTTAAACATAAAAAAAAATTTACGAAAGTTAAGTTCCCCCTCCGTTGTTCCGTTCTTGATGAAATTGCAGCTGTGAATTCGCAGACATATACATATGTCAAAGACGCAGTATTATCATTATCGTTCAAGCCGTTTCTGAGTAAATAGTGGATATACCTAAAACATAAAAAAAAATTTACGAAAGTTAAGTTTCCCCTCCGTTGATCCGTTCTTGATGAAATTGCAGCTGTGAATTCGCAGACATATACATATGTAAAGGAGGCAGTATTATCATTATCGTTAAAGCCGTTTCTGAGTAAATAGTGGATATACCTAAAACATAAAAAAAAATTTACGAAAGTTAAGTTCCCCCTCCGTTGTTCCGTTCTTGATGAAATTGCAGCTCTAAATTCGCAGACATATACATACGTCAAAGACGCAGTATTATCATTATCGTTAAAGCCGTTTCTTAGTAAATAGTGGATATACCTGAAACATGAAAAAAATTTACGAAAGTTAAGTTCCCCTTCCGTTGATCCACTTTTGATAAAAATTGCAGCTATGAATTCGCAGACATATACATACGTCATACACGCAGTATTATCATTATCGTTCAAGCCGTTTCTGAGTAAAAAGTGGATATACCTAAAACATAAAAAAAAAATTACGAAAGTTATGTTCCCCCTCCGTTGTTCCGTTCTTGATGAAATTGCAGCTGTGAATTCGCAGACATATACATATGTCAAAGACGCAGTATTATCATTATCGTTCAAGCCGTTTCTGAGTAAATAGTGGATATACCTAAAACATAAAAAAAAATTTACGAAAGTTAAGTTTCCCCTCCGTTGATCCGTTCTTGATGAAATTGCAGCTGTGAATTCGCAGACATATACATATGTAAAGGAGGCAGTATTATCATTATCGTTAAAGCCGTTTCTGAGTAAATAGTGGATATACCTAAAACATAAAAAAAAATTTACGAAAGTTAAGTTTCCCCTCCGTTGATCCGTTCTTGATGAAATTGCAGCTGTGAATTCGCAGACATATGCATATGTAAAGGAGGCAGTATTATCATTATCGTTAAAGCCGTATCTGAGTAAATAGTGGATATACCTTAAACATAAAAAAAAATTTACGAAAGTTAAGTTCCCCCTCCGTTGTTCCGTTCTTGATGAAATTGCAGCTGTGAATTCGCAGACATATACATATGTCAAAGACGCAGTATTATCATTATCGTTCAAGCCATTTCTGAGTAAATAGTAGATATACCTAAAACATAAAAAAAATTTTTACGAAAGTTATGTTCCCCCTCCGTTGATCCGTTCTTGATGAAATTGCAGCTGTGAATTCGCAGACATATACATATGTTAATCACGCAGTATTATCAGTTTCGTTTTAGCCGTATCTGAGTAAATAGTGGATATACCTTAAACATAAAAAAAAATTTACGAAAGTTAAGTTCCCCCTCCGTTGTTCCGTTCTTGATGAAATTGCAGCTGTGAATCCGCAGACATATACATATGTCAAAGACGCAGTATTATCATTTTCGTTCTAGCCGTTTCTGAGTAAATAGTGGATATACCTTAAACATAAAAAAAAATTTACGAAAGTTAAGTTCCCCCTCCGTTGTTCCGTTCTTGATGAAATTGCAGCTGTGAATCCGCAGACATATACATATGTCAAAGACGCAGTATTATCATTATCGTTAAAGCCGTTTCTTAGTAAATAGTGGATATACCTGAAACATGAAAAAAATTTACGAAAGTTAAGTTCCCCTTCCGTTGATCCACTTTTGATAAAAATTGCAGCTATGAATTCGCAGACATATACATACGTCATACACGCAGTATTATCATTATCGTTCAAGCCGTTTCTGAGTAAAAAGTGGATATACCTAAAACATAAAAAAAAAATTACGAAAGTTATGTTCCCCCTCCGTTGTTCCGTTCTTGATGAAATTGCAGCTGTGAATTCGCAGACATATACATACGTCAACGACGCAGTATTATCATTATCGTTCAAGCCGTTTCTGAGTAAATAGTGGATATACCTAAAACATAAAAAAAAATTTACGAAAGTTAAGTTTCCCCTCCGTTGATCCGTTCTTGATGAAATTGCAGCTGTGAATTCGCAGACATATACATATGTAAAGGAGGCAGTATTATCATTATCGTTAAAGCCGTTTCTGAGTAAATAGTGGATATACCTAAAACATAAAAAAAAATTTACGAAAGTTAAGTTCCCCCTCCGTTGTTCCGTTCTTGATGAAATTGCAGCTGTGAATTCGCAGACATATACATATGTCAAAGACGCAGTATTATCATTATCGTTCAAGCCATTTCTGAGTAAATAGTAGATATACCTAAAACATAAAAAAATTTTTTACGAAAGTTATGTTCCCCCTCCGTTGATCCGTTCTTGATGAAATTGCAGCTGTGAATTCGCAGACATATACATATGTTAATCACGCAGTATTATCAGTTTCGTTTTAGCCGTATCTGAGTAAATAGTGGATATACCTTAAACATAAAAAAAAATTTACGAAAGTTAAGTTCCCCCTCCGTTGTTCCGTTCTTGATGAAATTGCAGCTGTGAATCCGCAGACATATACATATGTCAAAGACGCAGTATTATCATTTTCGTTCTAGCCGTTTCTGAGTAAATAGTGGATATACCTAAAACATAAAAAAAAATTTACGAAAGTTAAGTTCCCCCTCCGTTGTTCCGTTCTTGATGAAATTGCAGCTGTGAATCCGCAGACATATACATATGTCAAAGACGCAGTATTATCATTATCGTTAAAGCCGTTTCTGAGTAAATAGTGGATATACCTAAAACATAAAAAAAAATTTACGAAAGTTAAGTTCCCCCTCCGTTGTTCCGTTCTTGATGAAATTGCAGCTGTGAATTCGCAGACATATACATATGTCAAAGACGCAGTATTATCATTATCGTTCAAGCCGTTTCTGAGTAAATAGTGGATATACCTAAAACATAAAAAAAAATTTACGAAAATTAAGTTCCCCCTCCGTTGTTCCGTTCTTGATGAAATTGCAGCTGTGAATCCGCAGACATATACAGATGTCAAAAATGCAGTATTATCATTATCGTTAAAGCCGTTTCTTAGTAAATAGTGGATATACCTGAAACATGAAAAAAAATTTACGAAAGTTAAGTTCCCCCTCCGTTGTTCCGTTCTTGATGAAATTGCAGCTGTGAATCCGCAGACATATACATATGTCAAACACGCAGTATTATCAGTTTCGTTCGAGCCGTTTCTGAGTAAATAGTGGATATACCTTAAACATAAAAAAAAAATTACGAAAGGTAAGTTCCCCCTCCGTTGTTCCGTTCTTGATGAAATTGCAGCTGTGAATCCGCAGACATATACATATGTCAAAGACGCAGTATTATAATTATCGTTCAAGCCGTTTCTGAGTAAATAGTGGATATACCTAAAACATAAAAAAAAATTTACGAAAGTTAAGTTCCCCCTCCGTTGTTCCGTTCTTGATGAAATTGCAGCTGTGAATTCGCAGACATATACATATGTCAAAGACGCAGTATTATCATTATCGTTCAAGCTGTTTCTGAGTAAATAGTGGATATACCTAAAACATACATATACATATGTCAAAGACGAAGTATTATCATTATCGTTCAAGCCGTTTCTGAGTAAAAAGTGGATATACCTAAAACATAAAAAAAAATTCACGAAAGTTAAGTTCCCCCTCCGTTGTTCCGTTCTTGATGAAATTGCAGCTGTAAATTCGCAGACATATACAGATGTCAAAGACGCAGTATTATCATTATCGTTAAAGCCGTTTCTGAGTAAATAGTGGATATACCTTAAACATAAAAAAAAATTTACGAAAGTTAGGTTCCCCCTCCGTTGATCCGTTCTTAATGAAATAGCAGCTGTGAATTCGCAGACATATACATATGTCAAACACGCAGTATTATCATTATCGTTCAAGCCGTTTCTGAGTAAATAGTGGATATACCTTAAACATAAAAAAAAATTTACGAAAGTTAAGTTCCCCCTCCGTTGTTCCGTTCTTGATGAAATTGCAGCTGTGAATCCGCAGACATATACGTATGTCAAAGACGCAGTATTATCATTATCGTTTAAGCCGTTTCTGAGTAAATAGTGGATATACCTAAAACATAAAAAAAAATTTACGAAAGTTAAGTTTCCCCTCCGTTGATCCATTTTTGATGAAATTGCAGCTATGAATTCGCAGACATATACATACGTCAAACACGCAGTATTATCATTATCGTTTAAGCTGTTTCTGAGTAAATAGTGGATATACCTAAAACATAAAAAAAAATTTACGAAAGTTAAGTTCCCCCTCCGTTGTTCCGTTCTTTAATGAAATTGCAGCTGTAAATTCGCAGACATATACATACGACAAACACGCAGTATTATCATTTTCGTTCTAGCCGTTTCTGAGTAAATAGTGGATATACCTTAAACATAAAAAAAAATTTACGAAAGTTAAGTTCCCCCTCCGTTGTTCCGTTCTAGATGAAATCGCAGCTGTGAATTCGCAGACATATACATATGTCAAAGACGCAGTATTATCATTATCGTTCAAGCCGTTTCTGAGTAAATAGTGGATATACCGAAAACATAAAAAAAATTTTACGAAAGTTATGTTCCCCCTCCGTTGTACCGTTCTTGATGAAATTGCAGCTGTTAATCCACAGACATATACATACGTCAAACACGCAGTATTATCATTTTCGTTCAAGCCGTTTCTGAGTAAATAGTGGATATACCTTAAACATAAAAAAAAATTTACGAAAGTTAAGTTCCCCCTCCGTTGTTCCGTTCTTGATGAAATTGCAGCTGTGAATCGGCAGACATATACGTATGTCAAAGACGCAGTAATATCATTTTCGTTCAAGCCGTTTCTGAGTAAATAGTGGATATACCTTAAACATAATAAAAAATTTACGAAAGTTAAGTTCCCCCTCCGTTGTTCCGTTCCTGATTAAATTGCAGCTGTGAATCCGCAGATATATACATATGTCAAAGACTCAATACAATACAAAGACTCAATACTACATATTATCATTATCGTTCAAGCCGTTTCTGAGTAAATAGTGGATATACCTAAAACATAAAAAAAAATTTACGAAAGTTAAGTTCCCCCTCCGTTGATCCGTTCCTGATGAAATTGCAGCTGTGAATTGGCAGACATATACATATGTCAAACACTCAGTATTATCATTATCGTTCAAGCCGTTTCTGAGTAAATAGTGGATATACCTAAAATATAAAAAGAAATTTACGAAAGTTAAGTTCCCCCTCTGTTGATCCGTTCTTGATGAAATTGCAGCTGTGAATTCGAAGACATATACATATGTCAAACACGCAGTATTATCATTTTCGTTCAAGCCGTTTCTGAGTAAATAGTGGATATACATTAAACATAAAAAAAAAATTACGAAAGTTAAGTTCCCTCTCCGTTGTTCCGTTCTTGATGAAATTGCAGCTCTGAATCCGCAGACATATACATATGTCAAAGACGAAGTATTATCATTATCGTTCAAGCCGTTTCTGAGTAAAAAGTGGATATACCTAAAACATAAAAAAAAATTTACGAAAGTTAAGTTCCCCCTCCGTTGTTCCGTTCTTGATGAAATTGCAGCTGTAAATCCGCAGACATATACAGATGTCAAAGACGCAGTATTATCATTATCGTTAAAGCCGTTTCTGAGTAAATAGTGGATATACCTTAAACATAAAAAAAAATTTACGAAAGTTAGGTTCCCCCTCTGTTGATCCGTTCTTGATGAAATTGCAGCTGTGAATTCGCAGACATATACATATGTCAAACACGCAGTATTATCATTATCGTTCAAGCCGTTTCTGAGTAAATAGTGGATATACCTTAAACATAAAAAAAAATTTACGAAAGTTAAGTTCCCCCTCCGTATTTCCGTTCTTGATGAAATTGCAGCTGTGAATCCACAGACATATACATACGTCAAACACGCAGTATTATCATTTTCGTTCAAGCCGTTTCTGAGTAAATATTGGATATACCTAAAATATAAAAAAAAATTTACGAAAGTTAAGTTCCCCCTCCGTTGTTCCGTTCTGGATGAAATCGCAGCTGTGAATTCGCAGACATATACATATGTCAAAGACGCAGTATTCTCATTATCGTTGAAGCCATTTCTGAGTAAAATGTGGATGTACCTAAAACAAAAAAAAATTTACGAAAGTTAAGTTTCCCCTCCGTTGTTCCGTTCTTGATGAAATTGTAGCTGTGAATTCGCAGACATATACATATGTCAAAGACGCAGTATTATCATTATCGTCAAAGCCGTTTCTGAGTAAATAGTGGATATACCTAAAACATAAAAAAAAATTTACGAAAGTTAAGTTCCCCCTTCGTTTATCTGTTTTTGATGAAATTGCAGCTGTCAATTCGCAGACATATACATGTGTCAAACACGCAATATTATCATTTTCGTTCAAGCCGTTTCTGAAGAATGGTGGATATACCTAAAACATAAAAAGAAATTTACAAAAGTTAAGTTCCCCCTCTGTTGATCTGTCCTTGATGAAATTGCAGCTGTGAATTCGCAGACATATACATATGTCAAACACGCAGTATTATCATTTTCGTTCAAGCCGTTTCTGAGTAAATAGTGGATATACCTTAAACATAATAAAAAATTTACGAAAGTTAAGTTCCCCCTCCGTTGTTCCGTTCCTGATTAAATTGCAGCTGTGAATCCGCAGATATATACATATGTCAAAGACTCAATACAATACAAAGACTCAATACTACATATTATCATTATCGTTCAAGCCGTTTCTGAGTAAATAGTGGATATACCTAAAACATAAAAAAAAATTTACGAAAGTTAAGTTCCCCCTCCGTTGATCCGTTCTTGATGAAATTGCAGCTGTGAATTCGCAGACATATACATATGTCAAACACTCAGTATTATCATTATCGTTCAAGCCGTTTTTGAGTAAATAGTGGATATACCTTAAACATAAAAAAAAATTTACGAAAGTTAAGTTCCCCCTCCGTTTATCTGTTTTTATGAAATTGAAGCTGTCAATTCGCAGACATATACATATGTCAAACACGCAGTATTATCTTTTTCGTTCAAGCCGTTTCTGAGTAAATATTGGATATACCTAAAATATAAAAAGAAATTTACGAAAGTTAAGTTCCCCCTCTGTTGATCCGTTCTTGATGAAATTGCAGCTGTGAATTCGCAGACATATACATATGTCAAACACGCAGTATTATCATTTTCGCTCAAGCCGTTTCTGAGTAAATAGTAGATATACATTAAACATAAAAAAAAAATTACGAAAGTTAAGTTCCCCCTCCGTTGTTCCGTTCTTGATGAAATTGCAGCTCTGAATCCGCAGACATATACATATGTCAAAGACGAAGTATTATCATTATCGTTCAAGCCGTTTCTGAGTAAAAAGTGGATATACCTAAAACATAAAAAAAAATTTACGAAAGTTAAGTTCCCCCTCCGTTGTTCCGTTCTTGATGAAATTGCAGCTGTAAATCCGCAGACATATACAGATGTCAAAGACGCAGTATTATCATTATCGTTAAAGCCGTTTCTGAGTAAATAGTGGATATACCTTAAACATAAAAAAAAATTTACGAAAGTTAAGTTCCCCCTCCGTTGTTCCGTTCTTGATGAAATTGCAGCTGTGAATCCGCAGACATATACATATGTCAAAGACGCAGTATTATCATTATCTTTCAAGCCGTTTCTGAGTATATAGTGGATATACCTAAAACATAAAAAAAAATTTACGAAAGTTAAGTTCCCCCTCCGTTGTTCCGTTCTTGATGAAATTGCAGCTGTGAATCCGCAGACATATACATATGTCAAAGACGCAGTATTATCATTATCTTTCAAGCCGTTTCTGAGTATATAGTGGATATACCTAAAACATAAAAAAAAATTTACGAAAGTTAAGTTCCCCCTCCGTTGTTCCGTTCTTGATGAAATTGCAGCTGTGAATCCGCAGACATATACATATGTCAGACACGCAGTATTATCATTTTCGTTCAAGCCGTTTCTGAGTAAATAGTGGATATACCTAAAACATAAAAAAAAAAATTACGAAAGTTAAGTTCCCCCTCTGTTGTTCCGTTCTTGATGAAATTGCAGCTGTGAATCCGAAGACATATACATATGTCAAAGACGCAGTATTATCATTTTCGTTCTAGCCGTTTCTGAGTAAATAGTGGATATACCTTAAACATAAAAAAAAATTTACGAAAGTTAAGTTCCCCCTCCGTTGTTCCGTTCTTGATGAAATTGCAGCTGTGAATTCGCAGACATATACATATGTCAAAGACGCAGTATTATCATTATCGTTCAAGCCGTTTCTGAGTAAATAGTGGATATACCTAAAACATAAAAAAAAATTTACGAAAGTTAAGTTCCCCCTCCGTTGATCCGTTCTTGATGAAATTGCAGCTGTGAATTCGCAGACATATACATATGTAAAGGAGGCAGTATTATCATTATCGTTAAAGCCGTTTCTGAGTAAATAGTGGATATACCTAAAACATAAAAAAAAATTTACGAAAGTTAAGTTCCCCCTCCGTTGTTCCGTTCTTGATGAAATTGCAGCTCTAAATTCGCAGACATATACATACGTCAAAGACGCAGTATTATCATTATCGTTAAAGCCGTTTCTTAGTAAATAGTGGATATACCTGAAACATGAAAAAAATTTACGAAAGTTAAGTTCCCCTTCCGTTGATCCACTTTTGATAAAAATTGCAGCTATGAATTCGCAGACATATACATACGTCATACACGCAGTATTATCATTATCGTTCAAGCCGTTTCTGAGTAAAAAGTGGATATACCTAAAACATAAAAAAAAAATTACGAAAGTTATGTTCCCCCTCCGTTGTTCCGTTCTTGATGAAATTGCAGCTGTGAATTCGCAGACATATACATATGTCAAAGACGCAGTATTATCATTATCGTTTAAGCCGTTTCTGAGTAAATAGTGGATATACCTAAAACATAAAAAAAAATTTACGAAAGTTAAGTTTCCCCTCCGTTGATCCGTTCTTGATGAAATTGCAGCTGTGAATTCGCAGACATATACATATGTAAAGGAGGCAGTATTATCATTATCGTTAAAGCCGTTTCTGAGTAAATAGTGGATATACCTAAAACATAAAAAAAAATTTACGAAAGTTAAGTTCCCCCTCCGTTGTTCCGTTCTTGATGAAATTGCAGCTGTGAATTCGCAGACATATACATATGTCAAAGACGCAGTATTATCATTATCGTTCAAGCCATTTCTGAGTAAATAGTAGATATACCTAAAACATAAAAAAAATTTTTACGAAAGTTATGTTCCCCCTCCGTTGATCCGTTCTTGATGAAATTGCAGCTGTGAATTCGCAGACATATACATATGTTAATCACGCAGTATTATCAGTTTCGTTTTAGCCGTATCTGAGTAAATAGTGGATATACCTTAAACATAAAAAAAAATTTACGAAAGTTAAGTTCCCCCTCCGTTGTTCCGTTCTTGATGAAATTGCAGCTGTGAATCCGCAGACATATACATATGTCAAAGACGCAGTATTATCATTTTCGTTCTAGCCGTTTCTGAGTAAATAGTGGATATACCTTAAACATAAAAAAAAATTTACGAAAGTTAAGTTCCCCCTCCGTTGTTCCGTTCTTGATGAAATTGCAGCTGTGAATCCGCAGACATATACATATGTCAAAGACGCAGTATTATCATTATCGTTAAAGCCGTTTCTTAGTAAATAGTGGATATACCTGAAACATGAAAAAAATTTACGAAAGTTAAGTTCCCCTTCCGTTGATCCACTTTTGATAAAAATTGCAGCTATGAATTCGCAGACATATACATACGTCATACACGCAGTATTATCATTATCGTTCAAGCCGTTTCTGAGTAAAAAGTGGATATACCTAAAACATAAAAAAAAAATTACGAAAGTTATGTTCCCCCTCCGTTGTTCCGTTCTTGATGAAATTGCAGCTGTGAATTCGCAGACATATACATATGTCAAAGACGCAGTATTATCATTATCGTTCAAGCCGTTTCTGAGTAAATAGTGGATATACCTAAAACATAAAAAAAAATTTACGAAAGTTAAGTTTCCCCTCCGTTGATCCGTTCTTGATGAAATTGCAGCTGTGAATTCGCAGACATATACATATGTAAAGGAGGCAGTATTATCATTATCGTTAAAGCCGTTTCTGAGTAAATAGTGGATATACCTAAAACATAAAAAAAAATTTACGAAAGTTAAGTTCCCCCTCCGTTGTTCCGTTCTTGATGAAATTGCAGCTGTGAATTCGCAGACATATACATATGTCAAAGACGCAGTATTATCATTATCGTTCAAGCCATTTCTGAGTAAATAGTAGATATACCTAAAACATAAAAAAATTTTTTACGAAAATTATGTTCCCCCTCCGTTGATCCGTTCTTGATGAAATTGCAGCTGTGAATTCGCAGACATATACATATGTTAATCACGCAGTATTATCAGTTTCGTTTTAGCCGTATCTGAGTAAATAGTGGATATACCTTAAACATAAAAAAAAATTTACGAAAGTTAAGTTCCCCCTCCGTTGTTCCGTTCTTGATGAAATTGCAGCTGTGAATCCGCAGACATATACATATGTCAAAGACGCAGTATTATCATTTTCGTTCTAGCCGTTTCTGAGTAAATAGTGGATATACCTTAAACATAAAAAAAAATTTACGAAAGTTAAGTTCCCCCTCCGTTGTTCCGTTCTTGATGAAATTGCAGCTGTGAATCCGCAGACATATACATATGTCAAAGACGCAGTATTATCATTATCGTTAAAGCCGTTTCTGAGTAAATAGTGGATATACCTAAAACATAAAAAAAAATTTACGAAAGTTAAGTTCCCCCTCCGTTGTTCCGTTCTTGATGAAATTGCAGCTGTGAATTCGCAGACATATACATATGTCAAAGACGCAGTATTATCATTATCGTTCAAGCCATTTCTGAGTAAATAGTGGATATACCTAAAACATAAAAAAAAATTTACGAAAATTAAGTTCCCCCTCCGTTGTTCCGTTCTTGATGAAATTGCAGCTGTGAATCCGCAGACATATACAGATGTCAAAAATGCAGTATTATCATTATCGTTAAAGCCGTTTCTTAGTAAATAGTGGATATACCTGAAACATGAAAAAAAATTTACGAAAGTTAAGTTCCCCCTCCGTTGTTCCGTTCTTGATGAAATTGCAGCTGTGAATCCGCAGACATATACATATGTCAAACACGCAGTATTATCAGTTTCGTTCGAGCCGTTTCTGAGTAAATAGTGGATATACCTTAAACATAAAAAAAAAATTACGAAAGGTAAGTTCCCCCTCCGTTGTTCCGTTCTTGATGAAATTGCAGCTGTGAATCCGCAGACATATACATATGTCAAAGACGCAGTATTATAATTATCGTTCAAGCCGTTTCTGAGTAAATAGTGGATATACCTAAAACATAAAAAAAAATTTACGAAAGTTAAGTTCCCCCTCCGTTGTTCCGTTCTTGATGAAATTGCAGCTGTGAATTCGCAGACATATACATATGTCAAAGACGCAGTATTATCATTATCGTTCAAGCTGTTTCTGAGTAAATAGTGGATATACCTAAAACATACATATACATATGTCAAAGACGAAGTATTATCATTATCGTTCAAGCCGTTTCTGAGTAAAAAGTGGATATACCTAAAACATAAAAAAAAATTCACGAAAGTTAAGTTCCCCCTCCGTTGTTCCGTTCTTGATGAAATTGCAGCTGTGAATCCGGAGACATATACATATGTCAAAGACGCAGTATTATAATTATCGTTCAAGCCGTTTCTGAGTAAATAGTGGATATACCTAAAACATAAAAAAAAATTTACGAAAGTTAAGTTCCCCCTCCGTTGTTCCGTTCTTGATGAAATTGCAGCTGTGAATTCGCAGACATATACAGATGTCAAAGACGCAGTATTATCATTATCGTTAAAGCCGTTTCTGAGTAAATAGTGGATATACCTTAAACATAAAAAAAAATTTACGAAAGTTAGGTTCCCCCTCCGTTGATCCGTTCTTAATGAAATAGCAGCTGTGAATTCGCAGACATATACATATGTCAAACACGCAGTATTATCATTATCGTTCAAGCCGTTTCTGAGTAAATAGTGGATATACCTTAAACATAAAAAAAAATTTACGAAAGTTAAGTTCCCCCTCCGTTGTTCCGTTCTTGATGAAATTGCAGCTGTGAATCCGCAGACATATACGTATGTCAAAGACGCAGTATTATCATTATCGTTTAAGCCGTTTCTGAGTAAATAGTGGATATACCTAAAACATAAAAAAAAATTTACGAAAGTTAAGTTTCCCCTCCGTTGATCCATTTTTGATGAAATTGCAGCTATGAATTCGCAGACATATACATACGTCAAACACGCAGTATTATCATTATCGTTTAAGCTGTTTCTGAGTAAATAGTGGATATACCTAAAACATAAAAAAAAATTTACGAAAGTTAAGTTCCCCCTCCGTTGTTCCGTTCTTTAATGAAATTGCAGCTGTAAATTCGCAGACATATACATACGACAAACACGCAGTATTATCATTTTCGTTCTAGCCGTTTCTGAGTAAATAGTGGATATACCTTAAACATAAAAAAAAATTTACGAAAGTTAAGTTCCCCCTCCGTTGTTCCGTTCTAGATGAAATCGCAGCTGTGAATTCGCAGACATATACATATGTCAAAGACGCAGTATTATCATTATCGTTCAAGCCGTTTCTGAGTAAATAGTGGATATACCGAAAACATAAAAAAAATTTTACGAAAGTTATGTTCCCCCTCCGTTGTACCGTTCTTGATGAAATTGCAGCTGTTAATCCACAGACATATACATACGTCAAACACGCAGTATTATCATTTTCGTTCAAGCCGTTTCTGAGTAAATAGTGGATATACCTTAAACATAAAAAAAAATTTACGAAAGTTAAGTTCCCCCTCCGTTGTTCCGTTCTTGATGAAATTGCAGCTGTGAATCGGCAGACATATACGTATGTCAAAGACGCAGTAATATCATTTTCGTTCAAGCCGTTTCTGAGTAAATAGTGGATATACCTTAAACATAATAAAAAATTTACGAAAGTTAAGTTCCCCCTCCGTTGTTCCGTTCCTGATTAAATTGCAGCTGTGAATCCGCAGATATATACATATGTCAAAGACTCAATACAATACAAAGACTCAATACTACATATTATCATTATCGTTCAAGCCGTTTCTGAGTAAATAGTGGATATACCTAAAACATAAAAAAAAATTTACGAAAGTTAAGTTCCCCCTCCGTTGATCCGTTCCTGATGAAATTGCAGCTGTGAATTGGCAGACATATACATATGTCAAACACTCAGTATTATCATTATCGTTCAAGCCGTTTCTGAGTAAATAGTGGATATACCTAAAACATAAAAAAAAATTTACGAAAGTTAAGTTTCCCCTCCGTTGATCCGTTCTTGATGAAATTGCAGCTGTGAATTCGCAGACATATACATATGTAAAGGAGGCAGTATTATCATTATCGTTAAAGCCGTTTCTGAGTAAATAGTGGATATACCTAAAACATAAAAAAAAATTTACGAAAGTTAAGTTCCCCCTCCGTTGTTCCGTTCTTGATGAAATTGCAGCTCTAAATTCGCAGACATATACATACGTCAAAGACGCAGTATTATCATTATCGTTAAAGCCGTTTCTTAGTAAATAGTGGATATACCTGAAACATGAAAAAAATTTACGAAAGTTAAGTTCCCCTTCCGTTGATCCACTTTTGATAAAAATTGCAGCTATGAATTCGCAGACATATACATACGTCATACACGCAGTATTATCATTATCGTTCAAGCCGTTTCTGAGTAAAAAGTGGATATACCTAAAACATAAAAAAAAAATTACGAAAGTTATGTTCCCCCTCCGTTGTTCCGTTCTTGATGAAATTGCAGCTGTGAATTCGCAGACATATACATATGTCAAAGACGCAGTATTATCATTATCGTTCAAGCCGTTTCTGAGTAAATAGTGGATATACCTAAAACATAAAAAAAAATTTACGAAAGTTAAGTTTCCCCTCCGTTGATCCGTTCTTGATGAAATTGCAGCTGTGAATTCGCAGACATATACATATGTAAAGGAGGCAGTATTATCATTATCGTTAAAGCCGTTTCTGAGTAAATAGTGGATATACCTAAAACATAAAAAAAAATTTACGAAAGTTAAGTTCCCCCTCCGTTGTTCCGTTCTTGATGAAATTGCAGCTGTGAATTCGCAGACATATACATATGTCAAAGACGCAGTATTATCATTATCGTTCAAGCCATTTCTGAGTAAATAGTAGATATACCTAAAACATAAAAAAAATTTTTACGAAAGTTATGTTCCCCCTCCGTTGATCCGTTCTTGATGAAATTGCAGCTGTGAATTCGCAGACATATACATATGTTAATCACGCAGTATTATCAGTTTCGTTTTAGCCGTATCTGAGTAAATAGTGGATATACCTTAAACATAAAAAAAAATTTACGAAAGTTAAGTTCCCCCTCCGTTGTTCCGTTCTTGATGAAATTGCAGCTGTGAATCCGCAGACATATACATATGTCAAAGACGCAGTATTATCATTTTCGTTCTAGCCGTTTCTGAGTAAATAGTGGATATACCTTAAACATAAAAAAAAATTTACGAAAGTTAAGTTCCCCCTCCGTTGTTCCGTTCTTGATGAAATTGCAGCTGTGAATCCGCAGACATATACATATGTCAAAGACGCAGTATTATCATTATCGTTAAAGCCGTTTCTTAGTAAATAGTGGATATACCTGAAACATGAAAAAAATTTACGAAAGTTAAGTTCCCCTTCCGTTGATCCACTTTTGATAAAAATTGCAGCTATGAATTCGCAGACATATACATACGTCATACACGCAGTATTATCATTATCGTTCAAGCCGTTTCTGAGTAAAAAGTGGATATACCTAAAACATAAAAAAAAAATTACGAAAGTTATGTTCCCCCTCCGTTGTTCCGTTCTTGATGAAATTGCAGCTGTGAATTCGCAGACATATACATATGTCAAAGACGCAGTATTATCATTATCGTTCAAGCCGTTTCTGAGTAAATAGTGGATATACCTAAAACATAAAAAAAAATTTACGAAAGTTAAGTTTCCCCTCCGTTGATCCGTTCTTGATGAAATTGCAGCTGTGAATTCGCAGACATATACATATGTAAAGGAGGCAGTATTATCATTATCGTTAAAGCCGTTTCTGAGTAAATAGTGGATATACCTAAAACATAAAAAAAAATTTACGAAAGTTAAGTTCCCCCTCCGTTGTTCCGTTCTTGATGAAATTGCAGCTGTGAATTCGCAGACATATACATATGTCAAAGACGCAGTATTATCATTATCGTTCAAGCCATTTCTGAGTAAATAGTAGATATACCTAAAACATAAAAAAATTTTTTACGAAAGTTATGTTCCCCCTCCGTTGATCCGTTCTTGATGAAATTGCAGCTGTGAATTCGCAGACATATACATATGTTAATCACGCAGTATTATCAGTTTCGTTTTAGCCGTATCTGAGTAAATAGTGGATATACCTTAAACATAAAAAAAAATTTACGAAAGTTAAGTTCCCCCTCCGTTGTTCCGTTCTTGATGAAATTGCAGCTGTGAATCCGCAGACATATACATATGTCAAAGACGCAGTATTATCATTTTCGTTCTAGCCGTTTCTGAGTAAATAGTGGATATACCTTAAACATAAAAAAAAATTTACGAAAGTTAAGTTCCCCCTCCGTTGTTCCGTTCTTGATGAAATTGCAGCTGTGAATCCGCAGACATATACATATGTCAAAGACGCAGTATTATCATTATCGTTAAAGCCGTTTCTGAGTAAATAGTGGATATACCTAAAACATAAAAAAAAATTTACGAAAGTTAAGTTCCCCCTCCGTTGTTCCGTTCTTGATGAAATTGCAGCTGTGAATTCGCAGACATATACATATGTCAAAGACGCAGTATTATCATTATCGTTCAAGCCATTTCTGAGTAAATAGTGGATATACCTAAAACATAAAAAAAAATTTACGAAAATTAAGTTCCCCCTCCGTTGTTCCGTTCTTGATGAAATTGCAGCTGTGAATCCGCAGACATATACAGATGTCAAAAATGCAGTATTATCATTATCGTTAAAGCCGTTTCTTAGTAAATAGTGGATATACCTGAAACATGAAAAAAAATTTACGAAAGTTAAGTTCCCCCTCCGTTGTTCCGTTCTTGATGAAATTGCAGCTGTGAATCCGCAGACATATACATATGTCAAACACGCAGTATTATCAGTTTCGTTCGAGCCGTTTCTGAGTAAATAGTGGATATACCTTAAACATAAAAAAAAAATTACGAAAGGTAAGTTCCCCCTCCGTTGTTCCGTTCTTGATGAAATTGCAGCTGTGAATCCGCAGACATATACATATGTCAAAGACGCAGTATTATAATTATCGTTCAAGCCGTTTCTGAGTAAATAGTGGATATACCTAAAACATAAAAAAAAATTTACGAAAGTTAAGTTCCCCCTCCGTTGTTCCGTTCCTGATTAAATTGCAGCTGTGAATCCGCAGATATATACATATGTCAAAGACTCAATACAATACAAAGACTCAATACTACATATTATCATTATCGTTCAAGCCGTTTCTGAGTAAATAGTGGATATACCTAAAACATAAAAAAAAATTTACGAAAGTTAAGTTCCCCCTCCGTTGATCCGTTCCTGATGAAATTGCAGCTGTGAATTGGCAGACATATACATATGTCAAACACTCAGTATTATCATTATCGTTCAAGCCGTTTCTGAGTAAATAGTGGATACAGTGAAACCTCTACTAACGGACACCTCTAAATAGCGGACACCTCTAAATACCGAACATTTTTCAATGTACGGGCACTAAGATGGGATTTGTAATGCTTTTGATCCTCTAAATAACGGACTCTCTAAATAACGGACGCGGACAGGGAAAATATACACAATTGGTTCAGAAAGTATGAAAATGTACCTCCAAATAGCGGACAGCAAGGCAAAAGTGAATTAAATTTCGAGGAATACATGTAGTGGAGCCCGCAAACCTACCCACGGCTGCTTCTTGGAAAATTCGTCAGTTTTGTTGACATTTTTTTCAGCTTCCCAGTTCTCTTAATTCCGTTCTAACCGAAAACATTGCTTCAGTTATCGTTTGGCTGTTGATGGAAATACACTGTCATGTCCGCTAGGAAACGTTTGTCTTTAGAACAAAAAGTTAAATTAATCGAGTTATACGATCGGGAGAAACCCAGTGTGCGTTCGCTTGCCGAAAAAATGGGGATCGGGAAAACTCAAGTCGCCGACACCTTGAAAAAACGGGAAAATATTCTTAAATTATGGACAGAAAATAAGAATAAAAAATCTAAAAAACTGTTAAAGCCGGGGAAGACTTTAGACGTGGATGCCTGCGTTTTAGAGTGGTTCGTGCGGGTAAGGACCAATAAAATTCCAGTGAATGGCCCCCTAATCCAGGAAAAAGCGCGTGAAGTCGCTAACCGTTTGGGCCTTCCTACATTTAAAGCTTCAAACGGGTGGTTGGAAAAATTCAGGGCACGGAACAACATCACATACCGGTCTATTTGTGGGGAATCTGGGAGTGTTCCTGAAGAAGGCGTCATTGATTGGACAGCTAACTTGGAAGGTTTAATTTCAAAACACAATGAAAGGGACATATTCAATTGCGACGAGACTGGACTCTTCTACAGAGCTTTGCCAGATAAGACCATGACATTGAAGGGTGAAACATGTGCTGGCGGAAAAATTTCTAAGGAGAGATTGACTGTGTTGTTATGCGTCAATATGATCGGTGAGTTTTTACCACCATTGATAATTGGTAAGGCTAAAAAACCGCGATGTTTTCGAGGGGTTTGTACTAACGAAATTGGTACAGACTGGAGGTACAACAGTAAAGCCTGGATGACACGTGAAATTTTCACTCAGTGGCTCACCGAGCTGGATGAAAAAATGGGTAAGCAGAAGAGAAAGATTTTATTATTTTTAGATAATGCATCTTCCCATTATAAAACGGAAAATTTAACCAATGTGCAACTTATATTTTTCCCTCCCAATACAACCTCAAGGTGTCAACCTCTTGACCTAGGAATTATAAAAAATTTTAAAGTGCTCTATAGGGCCAAAATTCTGAGGCACTTACTGTCGAAAATTGATAAAGAGACAACAGTATACGATCTCAATAAGTCGATATCGGTTTTGGATGCGATTTTTTGGACCGTTGCTGCAGTAAAAGAAATAAAACCAACTACAGTTATAAACTGTTTCCTCAAAGCAGGTTTTAAAAAAAATATAAACATACCATCGCCATCTCAAGAAAATGAAACCAACGTGAAAGAGGAATTCGCCGAATTTGTAGAAGGAATAACGGAGGATTACTTCGATATTGATGGTTCTCTTTTCACTGATGATCAAAGTGTGGACATCCAACAAATAGTGAAATCAATGATCAAACACGACGATGGAGATGAAGAGGAAGAAGAAGACGATGGTGACGCGAATACCCAGGAATTGCAGCCCATCCATGTCACTCTACCTCAAGCACTGGAAAGCGCCGAAAAAATCAAACATTTTTTTTTAAATTGCGAAGATCCAGTAGGGGTGAAGATGGCTGCAGATATTCAGATGTTGATTTCAACAAAATTCACAAAGATAAATCAATGCCAAACAAAAATAGAAGATTTTTTTAAAGTTGTAAGTTAAAAAGGTTTCTATGGAATATTTTATGTATTTTTTTACTTTTGTGCATTTTTGTTAATTTAATTTGTTTTATTCTATCATAAGGATTGTTTCGTTCTATTTTATTGTTATATATTATATTTTCATTTTGCTTAATTTGTAAATTTGTATACATATGTACATATATAACCTGTTTTTTTTTTCAATAAATATGTACATAATTGATACTGCTTTATATACATATCTATCTATGCTTTTCCTTTCACCATTTCCTAAACAATTAAACAAACACTAAAACAATGCTGAGTAATTTTCCATCAGTTTACACAATACTTGTAGGTGAAAAAGTGGGGATAATTAAGGTAACCTCTGATTAAGGGACACCTCCCATTAACGGACAGTTTTGAGTGCACCGAGGGTGTCCACTAATGGGAGGTTTTACTGTATACCTTAAACATAAAAAAAAATTTACGAAAGTTAAGTTCCCCCTCCGTTTATCTGTTTTTATGAAATTGAAGCTGTCAATTCGCAGACATATACATATGTCAAACACGCAGTATTATCTTTTTCGTTCAAGCCGTTTCTGAGTAAATATTGGATATACCTAAAATATAAAAAGAAATTTACGAAAGTTAAGTTCCCCCTCTGTTGATCCGTTCTTGATGAAATTGCAGCTGTGAATTCGAAGACATATACATATGTCAAACACGCAGTATTATCATTTTCGTTCAAGCCGTTTCTGAGTAAATAGTGGATATACATTAAACATAAAAAAAAAATTACGAAAGTTAAGTTCCCCCTCCGTTGTTCCGTTCTTGATGAAATTGCAGCTCTGAATCCGCAGACATATACATATGTCAAAGACGAAGTATTATCATTATCGTTCAAGCCGTTTCTGAGTAAAAAGTGGATATACCTAAAACATAAAAAAAAATTTACGAAAGTTAAGTTCCTCCTCCGTTGTTCCGTTCTTGATGAAATTGCAGCTGTAAATCCGCAGACATATACAGATGTCAAAGACGCAGTATTATCATTATCGTTAAAGCCGTTTCTGAGTAAATAGTGGATATACCTTAAACATAAAAAAAAATTTACGAAAGTTAGGTTCCCCCTCTGTTGATCCGTTCTTGATGAAATTGCAGCTGTGAATTCGCAGACATATACATATGTCAAACACGCAGTATTATCATTATCGTTCAAGCCGTTTCTGAGTAAATAGTGGATATACCTTAAACATAAAAAAAAATTTACGAAAGTTAAGTTCCCCCTCCGTATTTCCGTTCTTGATGAAATTGCAGCTGTGAATCCACAGACATATACATACGTCAAACACGCAGTATTATCATTTTCGTTCAAGCCGTTTCTGAGTAAATATTGGATATACCTAAAATATAAAAAAAAATTTACGAAAGTTAAGTTCCCCCTCCGTTGTTCCGTTCTGGATGAAATCGCAGCTGTGAATTCGCAGACATATACATATGTCAAAGACGCAGTATTCTCATTATCGTTGAAGCCATTTCTGAGTAAAATGTGGATGTACCTAAAACAAAAAAAAATTTACGAAAGTTATGTTTCCCCTCCGTTGTTCCGTTCTTGATGAAATTGTAGCTGTGAATTCGCAGACATATACATATGTCAAAGACGCAGTATTATCATTATCGTCAAAGCCGTTTCTGAGTAAATAGTGGATATACCTAAAACATAAAAAAAAATTTACGAAAGTTAAGTTCCCCCTTCGTTTATCTGTTTTTGATGAAATTGCAGCTGTCAATTCGCAGACATATACATGTGTCAAACACGCAATATTATCATTTTCGTTCAAGCCGTTTCTGAAGAATGGTGGATATACCTAAAACATAAAAAGAAATTTACAAAAGTTAAGTTCCCCCTCTGTTGATCTGTCCTTGATGAAATTGCAGCTGTGAATTCGCAGACATATACATATGTCAAACACGCAGTATTATCATTTTCGTTCAAGCCGTTTCTGAGTAAATAGTGGATATACCTTAAACATAATAAAAAATTTACGAAAGTTAAGTTCCCCCTCCGTTGTTCCGTTCCTGATTAAATTGCAGCTGTGAATCCGCAGATATATACATATGTCAAAGACTCAATACAATACAAAGACTCAATACTACATATTATCATTATCGTTCAAGCCGTTTCTGAGTAAATAGTGGATATACCTAAAACATAAAAAAAAATTTACGAAAGTTAAGTTCCCCCTCCGTTGATCCGTTCTTGATGAAATTGCAGCTGTGAATTCGCAGACATATACATATGTCAAACACTCAGTATTATCATTATCGTTCAAGCCGTTTTTGAGTAAATAGTGGATATACCTTAAACATAAAAAAAAATTTACGAAAGTTAAGTTCCCCCTCCGTTTATCTGTTTTTATGAAATTGAAGCTGTCAATTCGCAGACATATACATATGTCAAACACGCAGTATTATCTTTTTCGTTCAAGCCGTTTCTGAGTAAATATTGGATATACCTAAAATATAAAAAGAAATTTACGAAAGTTAAGTTCCCCCTCTGTTGATCCGTTCTTGATGAAATTGCAGCTGTGAATTCGCAGACATATACATATGTCAAACACGCAGTATTATCATTTTCGCTCAAGCCGTTTCTGAGTAAATAGTAGATATACATTAAACATAAAAAAAAAATTACGAAAGTTAAGTTCCCCCTCCGTTGTTCCGTTCTTGATGAAATTGCAGCTCTGAATCCGCAGACATATACATATGTCAAAGACGAAGTATTATCATTATCGTTCAAGCCGTTTCTGAGTAAAAAGTGGATATACCTAAAACATAAAAAAAAATTTACGAAAGTTAAGTTCCCCCTCCGTTGTTCCGTTCTTGATGAAATTGCAGCTGTAAATCCGCAGACATATACAGATGTCAAAGACGCAGTATTATCATTATCGTTAAAGCCGTTTCTGAGTAAATAGTGGATATACCTTAAACATAAAAAAAAATTTACGAAAGTTAGGTTCCCCCTCTGTTGATCCGTTCTTGATGAAATTGCAGCTGTGAATCCACAGACATATACATACGTCAAACACGCAGTATTATCATTTTCGTTCAAGCCGTTTCTAAGTAAATATTGGATATACCTAAAATATAAAAAGAAATTTACGAAAGTTAAGTTCCCCCTCTGTTGATCCGTTCTTGATGAAATTGCAGCTGTGAATCCGCAGACATATACGTATGTCAAAGACGCAGTATTATCATTATCGTTCAAGCCGTTTCTGAGTAAATAGTGGATATACCTTAAACATAAAAAAAAATTTACGAAAGTTAGGTTCCCCCTCCGTTGATCCGTTCTTGATGAAATTGCAGCTGTGAATTCGCAGACATATACATATGTCAAACACGCAGTATTATCATTATCGTTCAAGCCGTTTCTGAGTAAATAGTGGATATACCTTAAACATAAAAAAAAATTTACGAAAGTTAAGTTCCCCCTCCGTATTTCCGTTCTTGATGAAATTGCAGCTGTGAATCCACAGACATATACATACGTCAAACACGCAGTATTATCATTTTCGTTCAAGCCGTTTCTGAGTAAATAGTGGATATACCTTAAACATAAATAAAAATTTACGAAAGTTAAGTTCCCCCTCCGTTGTTCCGTTCTTGATGAAATTGCAGCTGTGAATCCGCAGACATATACATATGTCAAACACGCAGTATTATTATTTTCGTTCAAGCCGTTTCTGAGTAAATAGTGGATATACCTTAAACATAAAAAAAAATTTACGAAAGTTAAGTTCCCCCTCCGTATTTCCGTTCTTGATGAAATTGCAGCTGTGAATCCACAGACATATACATACGTCAAACACGCAGTATTATCATTTTCGTTCAAGCCGTTTCTGAGTAAATAGTGGATATACCTAAAACATAAAAAAAAAATTACGAAAGTTAAGTTCCCCCTCCGTTGATCCGTTCTTGATGAAATTGCAGCTGTGAATTCGCAGACATATACATATGTCAAACACGCAGTATTATCATTATCGTTCAAGCCGTTTCTGAGTAAATAGTGGATATACCTTAAACATAAAAAAAAAATTACGAAAGTTAAGTTCCCCCTCCGTATTTCCGTTCTTGATGAAATTGCAGCTGTGAATCCACAGACATATACATACGTCAATCACGCAGTATTATCATTTTCGTTCAAGCCGTTTCTGAGTAAATAGTGGATATACCTTAAACATAAATAAAAATTTACGAAAGTTAAGTTCCCCCTCCGTTGTTCCGTTCTTGATGAAATTGCAGCTGTAAATCCGCAGACATATACGTATGTCAAAGACGCAGTATTATCATTATCGTTCAAGCCGTTTCTGAGTAAATAGTGGATAAACCTATAACATAAAAAAAAATTTACGAAAGTTAAGTTCCCCCTCCGTTGATCCGTTTTTGATGAAATTGCAGCTGTGAATTCGCAGACATATACATATGTCAAACACGCAGTATTATTATTTTCGTTCAAGCCGTTTCTGAGTAAATAGTGGATATACCTGAAACATGAAAATAAAATTTACGAAAGTTAAGTTACCCCTCCGTTGATCCACTTTTGATGAAATTGCAGCTATGAATTCGCAGACATATACATATGTCAAACACGCAGTATTATTATTTTCGTTCAAGCCGTTTCTGAGTAAATAGTGGATATACCTTAAACATAAAAAAAAATTTACGAAAGTTAAGTTCCCCCTCCGTATTTCCGTTCTTGATGAAATTGCAGCTGTGAATCCACAGACATATACATACGTCAAACACGCAGTATTATCATTTTCGTTCAAGCCGTTTCTGAGAAAATAGTGTATATACCTAAAACATAAAAAAAAATTTACGAAAGTTAAGTTCCCCCTCCGTTGTTCCGTTCTTGATGAAATTGCAGCTGTGAATCCACAGACATATACATACGTCAAACACGCAGTATTATCATTTTCGTTCAAGCCGTTTCTGAGTAAATAGTGGATATACCTTAAACATAAATAAAAATTTACGAAAGTTAAGTTCCCCCTCCGTTGTTCCGTTCTTGATGAAATTGCAGCTGTGAATCCGCAGACATATACATATGTCAAACACGCAGTATTATTATTTTCGTTCAAGCCGTTTCTGAGTAAATAGTGGATATACCTTAAACATAAAAAAAAATTTACGAAAGTTAAGTTCCCCCTCCGTATTTCCGTTCTTGATGAAATTGCAGCTGTGAATCCACAGACATATACATACGTCAAACACGCAGTATTATCATTTTCGTTCAAGCCGTTTCTGAGTAAATAGTGGATATACCTAAAACATAAAAAAAAATTTACGAAAGTTAAGTTCCCCCTCCGTTGATCCGTTCTTGATGAAATTGCAGCTGTGAATTCGCAGACATATACATATGTCAAACACGCAGTATTATCATTATCGTTCAAGCCGTTTCTGAGTAAATAGTGGATATACCTTAAACATAAAAAAAAAATTACGAAAGTTAAGTTCCCCCTCCGTATTTCCGTTCTTGATGAAATTGCAGCTGTGAATCCACAGACATATACATACGTCAATCACGCAGTATTATCATTTTCGTTCAAGCCGTTTCTGAGTAAATAGTGGATATACCTTAAACATAAATAAAAATTTACGAAAGTTAAGTTCCCCCTCCGTTGTTCCGTTCTTGATGAAATTGCAGCTGTAAATCCGCAGACATATACGTATGTCAAAGACGCAGTATTATCATTATCGTTCAAGCCGTTTCTGAGTAAAAAGTGGATAAACCTATAACATAAAAAAAAATTTACGAAAGTTAAGTTCCCCCTCCGTTGATCCGTTTTTGATGAAATTGCAGCTGTGAATTCGCAGACATATACATATGTCAAACACGCAGTATTATTATTTTCGTTCAAGCCGTTTCTGAGTAAATAGTGGATATACCTGAAACATGAAAAAAAATTTACGAAAGTTAAGTTACCCCTCCGTTGATCCACTTTTGATGAAATTGCAGCTATGAATTCGCAGACATATACATATGTCAAACACGCAGTATTATTATTTTCGTTCAAGCCGTTTCTGAGTAAATAGTGGATATACCTTAAACATAAAAAAAAATTTACGAAAGTTAAGTTCCCCCTCCGTATTTCCGTTCTTGATGAATTTGCAGCTGTGAATCCACAGACATATACATACGTCAAACATGCAGTATTATCATTTTCGTTCAAGCCGTTTCTGAGTAAATAGTGGATATACCTTAAACATAAATAAAAATTTAGGAAAGTTAAGTTCCCCCTCCGTTGTTCCGTTCTTGATGAAATTGCAGCTGTGAATCCGCAGACATATACGTATGTCAAAGACGCAGTATTATCATTATCGTTCAAGCCGTTTCTGAGTAAATAGTGGATATACCTATAACATAAAAAAAAATTTACGAAAGTTAAGTTCCCCCTCCGTTGATCCGTTTTTGATGAAATTGCAGCTGTGAATTCGCAGACATATACATATGTCAAACACGCAGTATTATTATTTTCGTTCAAGCCGTTTCTGAGTAAATAGTGGATATACCTGAAACATGAAAAAAAATTTACGAAAGTTAAGTTACCCCTCCGTTGATCCACTTTTGATGAAATTGCAGCTATGAATTCGCAGACATATACATATGTCAAACACGCAGTATTATTATTTTCGTTCAAGCCGTTTCTGAGTAAATAGTGGATATACCTTAAACATAAAAAAAATTTTACGAAAGTTAAGTTCCCCCTCCGTATTTCCGTTCTTGATGAATTTGCAGCTGTGAATCCACAGACATATACATACGTCAAACATGCAGTATTATCATTTTCGTTCAAGCCGTTTCTGAGTAAATAGTGGATATACCTTAAACATAAATAAAAATTTAGGAAAGTTAAGTTCCCCCTCCGTATTTCCGTTCTTGATGAATTTGCAGCTGTGAATCCACAGACATATACATACGTCAAACATGCAGTATTATCATTTTCGTTCAAGCCGTTTCTGAGTAAATAGTGGATATACCTTAAACATAAATAAAAATTTAGGAAAGTTAAGTTCCCCCTCCGTTGTTCCGTTCTTGATGAAATTGCAGCTGTGAATCCGCAGACATATACGTATGTCAAAGACGCAGTATTATCATTATCGTTCAAGCCGTTTCTGAGTAAATAGTGGATATACCTATAACATAAAAAAAAATTTACGAAAGTTAAGTTCCCCCTCCGTTGATCCGTTTTTGATGAAATTGCAGCTGTGAATTCGCAGACATATACATATGTCAAACACGCAGTATTATTATTTTCGTTCAAGCCGTTTCTGAGTAAATAGTGGATATACCTGAAACATGAAAAAAAATTTACGAAAGTTAAGTTACCCCTCCGTTGATCCACTTTTGATGAAATTGCAGCTATGAATTCGCAGACATATACATATGTCAAACACGCAGTATTATTATTTTCGTTCAAGCCGTTTCTGAGTAAATAGTGGATATACCTTAAACATAAAAAAAAATTTACGAAAGTTAAGTTCCCCCTCCGTATTTCCGTTCTTGATGAATTTGCAGCTGTGAATCCACAGACATATACATACGTCAAACATGCAGTATTATCATTTTCGTTCAAGCCGTTTCTGAGTAAATAGTGGATATACCTTAAACATAAATAAAAATTTAGGAAAGTTAAGTTCCCCCTCCGTTGTTCCGTTCTTGATGAAATTGCAGCTGTGAATCCGCAGACATATACGTATGTCAAAGACGCAGTATTATCATTATCGTTCAAGCCGTTTCTGAGTAAATAGTGGATATACCTATAACATAAAAAAAAATTTACGAAAGTTAAGTTCCCCCTCCGTTGATCCGTTTTTGATGAAATTGCAGCTGTGAATTCGCAGACATATACATATGTCAAACACGCAGTATTATTATTTTCGTTCAAGCCGTTTCTGAGTAAATAGTGGATATACCTGAAACATGAAAAAAAATTTACGAAAGTTAAGTTACCCCTCCGTTGATCCACTTTTGATGAAATTGCAGCTATGAATTCGCAGACATATACATATGTCAAACACGCAGTATTATTATTTTCGTTCAAGCCGTTTCTGAGTAAATAGTGGATATACCTTAAACATTAAAAAAAATTTACGAAAGTTAAGTTCCCCCTCCGTATTTCCGTTCTTGATGAAATTGCAGCTGTGAATCCACAGACATATACATACATCAAACACGCAGTATTATCATTTTCGTTCAAGCCGTTTCTGAGTAAATAGTGGATATACCTAAAACATAAAAAAAAATTTACGAAAGTTAAGTTCCCCCTCCGTTGTTCCGTTATTGATGAAATTGCAGCTGTGAATTCGCAGACATATACAAATGTCAAAGACGCAGTATTATCATTATCGTTCGAGCTGTTTCTGAGTAAATAGTGGATATACCTAAAACATAAAAAAAAATTTACGAAAGTTAAATTCCCCCTCCGTTGTTCCGTTCTTGATGAAATCGCAGCTGTGAATTCGCAGACATATACATACGTCAAACACGCAGTATTATCATTATCGTTCAAGCCGTTTCTGAGTAAATAGTGGATATACCTTAAACATAAAAAAAAATTTACGAAAGTTAAGTTCCCCCTCCGTTGTTCCGTTCTAGATGAAATCGCAGCTGTGAATTCGCAGACATATACATATGTCAAAGACGCAGTATTATCATTATCGTTCAAGCCGTTTCTGAGTAAATAGTGGATATACCGAAAACATAAAAAAAATTTTACGAAAGTTATGTTTCCCCTCCGTTGTACCGTTCTTGATGAAATTGCAGCTGTAAATCCGCAGACATATACGGATGTCAAAGACGCAGTATTATCATTATCGTTCAAGCCATTTCTGAGTAAAAAGTGGATATACCTAAAACATTAAAAAAAATTTACGAAAGTTAAGTTTCCCCTCCGTTGTTCCGTTCTTGATGAAATTGCAGCTGTTAATCCACAGACATATACATACGTCAAACACGCAGTATTATCATTTTCGTTCAAGCCGTTTCTGAGTAAATAGTGGATATACCTTAAACATAAATAAAAATTAACGAAAGTTAAGTTCCCCCTCCGTTGTTCCGTTCTTGATGAAATTGCAGCTGTGAATACGCAGACATATACGTATGTCAAAGACGCAGTATTATCATTATCGTTCAAGCCGTTTCTGAGTAAATAGTGGATATACCTAAAACATAAAAAAAAATTTACGAAAGTTAAGTTCCCCCTCCGTTGATCCGTTCTTGATGAAATTGCAGCTGTGAATTCGCAGACATATACATATGTCAAACACGCAGTATTATTATTTTCGTTCAAGCGGTTTCTGAGTAAATAGTGGATATACCTAAAACATAAAAAAAAATTTACGAAAGTTAAGTTCCCCCTCCGTTGATCCGTTCTTGATGAAATTGCAGCTATGAATTCGCAGACATATACATACGTCATACACGCAGTATTATCATTTTCGTTCAAGCCGTTTCTGAGTAAATAGTGGATATACCTGAAACATGAAAAAAATTTTTCGAAAGTTAAGTTACCCCTCCGTTGATCCACTTTTGATGAAATTGCAGCTATGAATTCGCTGACATATACATATGTCAAACACGCAGTATTATTATTTTCGTTCAAGCGGTTTCTGAGTAAATAGTGGATATACCTGAAACATGAAAAAAAATTTACGAAAGTTAAGTTACCCCTCCGTTGATCCACTTTTGATGAAATTGCAGCTATGAATTCGCAGACATATACATACGTCATACACGCAGTATTATCATTTTCGTTCAAGCCGTTTCTGAGTAAATAGTGGATATACCTGAAACATAAAAAAAAATTTACGAAAGTTAAGTTCCCCCTCCGTTGATCCATTTTTGATGAAATTGCAGCTATGAATTCGCAGACATATACATACGTCAAACACGAGGTATTATCATTATCGTTTAGGCCGTTTCTGAGTAAAATGTGGATGTACCTAAAACAAAAAAAAATTTACGAAAGTTAAGTTTCCCCTCCGTTGTTCCATTCTTGATGAAATTGCAGCTGTGAATTCGCAGACATATACATATGTCAAAGACGCAGTATTATCATTATCGTTCAAGCCGTTTCTGAGTAAATAGTGGATATACCTTAAACATAAAAAAAAATTTACGAAAGTTAGGTTCCCCCTCCGTTGATCCGTTCTTGATGAAATTGCAGCTGTGAATTCGCAGACATATACATATGTCAAACACGCAGTATTATCATTATCGTTCTAGCCGTTTCTGAGTAAATAGTGGATATACCTTAAACATAAAAAAAAATTTACGAAAGTTAAGTTCCCCCTCCGTATTTCCGTTCTTGATGAAATTGCAGCTGTGAATCCACAGACATATACATATGTCAAAGACGCAGTATTATCATTATCGTTCAAGCCGTTTCTGAGTAAATAGTGGATATACCTTAAACATAAAAAAAAATTTACGAAAGTTAGGTTCCCCCTCCGTTGATCCGTTCTTGATGAAATTGCAGCTGTAAATTCGCAGACATATACATATGTCAAACACGCAGTATTATCATTATCGTTCAAGCCGTTTCTGAGTAAATAGTGGATATACCTTAAACATAAAAAAAAATTTACGAAAGTTAAGTTCCCCCTCCGTATTTCCGTTCTTGATGAAATTGCAGCTGTGAATCCACAGACATATTCATACGTCAAACACGCAGTATTATCATTTTCGTTCAAGCCGTTTCTGAGTAAATAGTGGATATACCTTAAACATAAATAAAAATTTACGAAAGTTAAGTTCCCCCTCCGTTGTTCCGTTCTTGATGAAATTGCAGCTGTAAATCCGCAGACATATACGTATGTCAAAGACGCAGTATTATCATTATCGTTCAAGCCGTTTCTGAGTAAATAGTGGATATACCTAAAACATAAAAAAAAATTTACGAAAGTTAAGTTCCCCCTCCGTTGATCCATTCTTGATGAAATTGCAGCTGTGACTTCGCAGACATATACATATGTCAAACACGCAGTATTATTATTTTCGTTCAAGCCGTTTCTGAGTAAATAGTGGATATACCTGAAACATGAAAAAAAATTTACGAAAGTTAAGTTACCCCTCCGTTGATCCACTTTTGATGAAATTGCAGCTATGAATTCGCAGACATATACATATGTCAAACACGCAGTATTATTATTTCCGTTCAAGCGGTTTCTGAGTAAATAGTGGATATACCTGAAACATGAAAAAAAATTTACGAAAGTAAGTTACCCCTCCGTTGATCCACTTTTGATGAAATTGCAGCTATGAATTCGCAGACATATACATACGTCATACACGCAGTATTATCATTTTCGTTCAAGCCGTTTCTGAGTAAATAGTGGATATACCTGAAACATAAAAAAAAATTTACGAAAGTTAAGTTCCCCCTCCGTTGATCCATTTTTGATGAAATTGCAGCAATGAATTCGCAGACATATACATACGTCAAACACGAGGTATTATCATTATCGTTTAAGCCGTTTCTGAGTAAATAGTGGATATACCTAAAACATAAAAAAAAATTTACGAAAGTTAAGTTCCCCCTCCGTTGATCCATTTTTGATGAAATTGCAGCTGTGAATTCGCAGACATATACATACGTGAACGAGCAGTATTATCATTATCGTTTAAGCTTTTTCTGAGTAAATAGTGGATATACCTAAAACATAAAAAAAAATTTACGAAAGTTAAGTTTCCCCTCCGTTGTTCCGTTCTGGATGAAATCGCAGCTGTGAATTCGCAGACATATACATATGTCAAAGACGCAGTATTCTCATTATCGTTGAAGCCATTTCTGAGTAAAATGTGGATATACCTAAAACAAAAAAAAATTTACGAAAGTTAAGTTTCCCCTCCGTTGTTCCGTTCTTGATGAAATTGCAGCTGTGAATTCGCAGACATATACATATGTCAAAGACGCAGTATTATCATTATCGTTCAAGCCGTTTCTGAGTAAATAGTGGATATACCTAAAACATAAAAAAAAATTTACGAAAGTTAAGTTCCCCCTCCGTTGATCCGTTCTTGATGAAATTGCAGCTGTGAATTCGCAGACATATACATATGTCAAACACGCAGTATTATTATTTTCGTTCAAGCGGTTTCTGAGTAAATAGTGGATATACCTGAAACATGAAAAAAAATCTGGTGCGTGCGCGCAACACACAACTTTCACTTACCAACTTACTTAGATTAGTAATTGACGTGTTTTGCTAAATATCATTTCCCAAAGTCACACATTTTTCTACATTCATATCTTATTTTTGTTAATCGTTAAAGCCGTTTTTGAGTAAATAAAAAAAACCCGTGAAAATGATACAAAATTTATTAAGTAAAGTCCCCCCTCCCGTAGATCAATTTTGATGAAATTTTTACAGTCATATCTAGGGCATATAAATACATCAAATACCAAGTTTGATCAAAATCGTTAAAACCGTTTTTGAGCAAATAAAAATAAATCACGTGAAAATGATACAAAATTTATTAAGTAAAGTCCCCCCTCCGGTTGATCAATTGTGATGAAATGTTGGTTATCACATCTTTGGCATATAAATACATCAAATACCAAGTTTGATCAAAATCGTTTAAACCGTTTTTGAGTAAATAAAAAAAACATGTGAAAATGATACAAAATTTATTAAGTAAAGTCCCCCCTCCGGTTGATCAATTTTGATGAAATTTTTACAGTCATATTTCAGGCATATAAATAGATCATATACACAGTTTAATAAAAATCGTTAGAGCCATTTTTGAGAAAATCGAAAAAAACTTAAAAAGTTATTAAATAAAGTACCCCCTCCCTTTGGGAAATTTTGATGAAATTTTTGCTGTCACATCGCGGGCCTATACCTACACTAAATACCCAATTTCAGGTTCCCACGGTTTATAGTTTTTGAGCTAGTCTGTTCACACACACACACACACACAGACACACAGACACACACACACACACACACACAGACCATTTCGCGGGACTTGGTTATTTCGACTCAGGGGGTCCCAAAACGTGTATTTCCGTTGAAAACCGGAAGTCGAAATTTTTCACGATCGCAATACTTCCACTTACTATATATTTCATATATAGGTAAGTGAAAGTAAAAATTTACGAAAGTTAAGTTACCCCTCCGTTGATCCACTTTTGATGAAATTGCAGCTATGAATTCGCAGACATATACATACGTCATACACGCAGTATTATCATTTTCGTTCAAGCCGTTTCTGAGTAAATAGTGGATATACCTGAAACATAAAAAAAAATTTACGAAAGTTAGGTTCCCCCTCCGTTGATCCGTTCTTGATGAAATTGCAGCTGTGAATTCGCAGACATATACATATGTCAAACACGCAGTATTATCATTATCGTTCAAGCCGTTTCTGAGTAAATAGTGGATATACCTTAAACATAAAAAAAAATTTACGATAGTTAAGTTCCCCCTCCGTATTTCCGTTCTTGATGAAATTGCAGCTGTGAATCCACAGACATATTCATACGTCAAACACGCAGTATTATCATTTTCGTTCAAGCCGTTTCTGAGTAAATAGTGGATATACCTTAAACATAAATAAAAATTTACGAAAGTTAAGTTCCCCCTCCGTTGTTCCGTTCTTGATGAAATTGCAGCTGTAAATCCGCAGACATATACGTATGTCAAAGACGCAGTATTATCATTATCGTTCAAGCCGTTTCTGAGTAAATAGTGGATATACCTAAAACATAAAAAAAAATTTACGAAAGTTAAGTTCCCCCTCCGTTGATCCATTCTTGATGAAATTGCAGCTGTGACTTCGCAGACATATACATATGTCAAACACGCAGTATTATTATTTTCGTTCAAGCCGTTTCTGAGTAAAAAGTGGATATACCTAAAACATGAAAAAAAAATTACGAAAGTTAAGTTACCCCTCCGTTGATCCACTTTTGATGAAATTGCAGCTATGAATTCGCAGACATATACATATGTCAAACACGCAGTATTATTATTTTCGTTCAAGCGGTTTCTGAGTAAATAGTGGATATACCTGAAACATGAAAAAAAATTTACGAAAGTTAAGTTACCCCTCCGTTGATCCACTTTTGATGAAATTGCAGCTATGAATTCGCAGACATATACATACGTCATACACGCAGTATTATCATTTTCGTTCAAGCCGTTTCTGAGTAAATAGTGGATATACCTGAAACATAAAAAAAAATTTACGAAAGTTAAGTTCCCCCTCCGTTGATCCATTTTTGATGAAATTGCAGCAATGAATTCGCAGACATATACATACGTCAAACACGAGGTATTATCATTATCGTTTAAGCCGTTTCTGAGTAAATAGTGGATATACCTAAAACATAAAAAACAATTTACGAAAGTTAAGTTCCCCCTCCGTTGATCCATTTTTGATGAAATTGCAGCTGTGAATTCGCAGACATATACATACGTGAACGAGCAGTATTATCATTATCGTTTAAGCTTTTTCTGAGTAAATAGTGGATATACCTAAAACATAAAAAAAAATTTACGAAAGTTAAGTTTCCCCTCCGTTGTTCCGTTCTGGATGAAATCGCAGCTGTGAATTCGCAGACATATACATATGTCAAAGACGCAGTATTCTCATTATCGTTGAAGCCATTTCTGAGTAAAATGTGGATATACCTAAAACAAAAAAAAATTTACGAAAGTTAAGTTTCCCCTCCGTTGTTCCGTTCTTGATGAAATTGCAGCTGTGAATTCGCAGACATATACATATGTCAAAGACGCAGTATTATCATTATCGTTCAAGCCGTTTCTGAGTAAATAGTGGATATACCTAAAACATAAAAAAAAATTTACGAAAGTTAAGTTCCCCCTCCGTTGATCCGTTCTTGATGAAATTGCAGCTGTGAATTCGCAGACATATACATATGTCAAACACGCAGTATTATTATTTTCGTTCAAGCGGTTTCTGAGTAAATAGTGGATATACCTGAAACATGAAAAAAAAATCTGGTGCGTGCGCGCAACACACAACTTTCACTTACCAACTTACTTAGATTAGTAATTGACGTGTTTTGCTAAATATCATTTCCCAAAGTCACACATTTTTCTACATTCATATCTTATTTTTGTTAATCGTTAAAGCCGTTTTTGAGTAAATAAAAAAAACCCGTGAAAATGATACAAAATTTATTAAGTAAAGTCCCCCCTCCCGTAGATCAATTTTGATGAAATTTTTACAGTCATATCTAGGGCATATAAATACATCAAATACCAAGTTTGATCAAAATCGTTAAAACCGTTTTTGAGCAAATAAAAATAAAACACGTGAAAATGATACAAAATTTATTAAGTAAAGTCCCCCCTCCGGTTGATCAATTGTGATGAAATGTTGGTTATCACATCTTTGGCATATAAATACAGCAAATACCAAGTTTGATCAAAATCGTTTAAACCGTTTTTGAGTAAATAAAAAAAACATGTGAAAATGATACAAAATTTATTAAGTAAAGTCCCCCCTCCGGTTGATCAATTTTGATGAAATTTTTACAGTCATATTTCAGGCATATAAATAGATCATATACACAGTTTAATAAAAATCGTTAGAGCCATTTTTGAGAAAATCGAAAAAAACTTAAAAAGTTATTAAATAAAGTACCCCCTCCCTTTGGGAAATTTTGATGAAATTTTTGCTGTCACATCGCGGGCCTATACCTACACTAAATACCCAATTTCAGGTTCCCACGGTTTATAGTTTTTGAGCTAGTCTGTTCACACACACACACACACACAGACACACACACACACACACACACAGACCATTTCGCGGGACTTGGTTATTTCGACTCAGGGGGTCCCAAAACGTGTATTTCCGTTGAAAACCGGAAGTCGAAATTTTTCACGATCGCAATACTTCCACTTACTATATATTTCATATATAGGTAAGTGAAAGTAAAAATTTACGAAAGTTAAGTTACCCCTCCGTTGATCCACTTTTGATGAAATTGCAGCTATGAATTCGCAGACATATACATACGTCATACACGCAGTATTATCATTTTCGTTCAAGCCGTTTCTGAGTAAATAGTGGATATACCTGAAACATAAAAAAAAATTTACGAAAGTTAGGTTCCCCCTCCGTTGATCCGTTCTTGATGAAATTGCAGCTGTGAATTCGCAGACATATACATATGTCAAACACGCAGTATTATCATTATCGTTCAAGCCGTTTCTGAGTAAATAGTGGATATACCTTAAACATAAAAAAAAATTTACGAAAGTTAAGTTACCCCTCCGTTGATCCGTTCTTGATGAAATTGCAGCTGTGAATCCACAGACATATTCATACGTCAAACACGCAGTATTATCATTTTCGTTCAAGCCGTTTCTGAGTAAATAGTGGATATACCTTAAACATAAATAAAAATTTACGAAAGTTAAGTTCCCCCTCCGTTGTTCCGTTCTTGATGAAATTGCAGCTGTAAATCCGCAGACATATACGTATGTCAAAGACGCAGTATTATCATTATCGTTCAAGCCGTTTCTGAGTAAATAGTGGATATACCTAAAACATAAAAAAAAATTTACGAAAGTTAAGTTCCCCCTCCGTTGATCCATTCTTGATGAAATTGCAGCTGTGACTTCGCAGACATATACATATGTCAAACACGCAGTATTATTATTTTCGTTCAAGCCGTTTCTGAGTAAATAGTGGATATACCTGAAACATGAAAAAAAATTTACGAAAGTTAAGTTACCCCTCCGTTGATCCACTTTTGATGAAATTGCAGCTATGAATTCGCAGACATATACATATGTCAAACACGCAGTATTATTATTTTCGTTCAAGCGGTTTCTGAGTAAATAGTGGATATACCTGAAACATGAAAAAAAAATTTACGAAAGTTAAGTTACCCCTCCGTTGATCCACTTTTGATGAAATTGCAGCTATGAATTCGCAGACATATACATACGTCATACACGCAGTATTATCATTTTCGTTCAAGCCGTTTCTGAGTAAATAGTGGATATACCTGAAACATAAAAAAAAATTTACGAAAGTTAAGTTCCCCCTCCGTTGATCCATTTTTGATGAAATTGCAGCAATGAATTCGCAGACATATACATACGTCAAACACGAGGTATTATCATTATCGTTTAAGCCGTTTCTGAGTAAATAGTGGATATACCTAAAACATAAAAAACAATTTACGAAAGTTAAGTTCCCCCTCCGTTGATCCATTTTTGATGAAATTGCAGCTGTGAATTCGCAGACATATACATACGTGAACGAGCAGTATTATCATTATCGTTTAAGCTTTTTCTGAGTAAATAGTGGATATACCTAAAACATAAAAAAAAATTTACGAAAGTTAAGTTTCCCCTCCGTTGTTCCGTTCTGGATGAAATCGCAGCTGTGAATTCGCAGACATATACATATGTCAAAGACGCAGTATTCTCATTATCGTTGAAGCCATTTCTGAGTAAAATGTGGATATACCTAAAACAAAAAAAAATTTACGAAAGTTAAGTTTCCCCTCCGTTGTTCCGTTCTTGATGAAATTGCAGCTGTGAATTCGCAGACATATACATATGTCAAAGACGCAGTATTATCATTATCGTTCAAGCCGTTTCTGAGTAAATAGTGGATATACCTAAAACATAAAAAAAAATTTACGAAAGTTAAGTTCCCCCTCCGTTGATCCGTTCTTGATGAAATTGCAGCTGTGAATTCGCAGACATATACATATGTCAAACACGCAGTATTATTATTTTCGTTCAAGCGGTTTCTGAGTAAATAGTGGATATACCTGAAACATGAAAAAAAATCTGGTGCGTGCGCGCAACACACAACTTTCACTTACCAACTTACTTAGATTAGTAATTGACGTGTTTTGCTAAATATCATTTCCCAAAGTCACACATTTTTCTACATTCATATCTTATTTTTGTTAATCGTTAAAGCCGTTTTTGAGTAAATAAAAAAAACCCGTGAAAATGATACAAAATTTATTAAGTAAAGTCCCCCCTCCCGTAGATCAATTTTGATGAAATTTTTACAGTCATATCTAGGGCATATAAATACATCAAATACCAAGTTTGATCAAAATCGTTAAAACCGTTTTTGAGCAAATAAAAATAAAACACGTGAAAATGATACAAAATTTATTAAGTAAAGTCCCCCCTCCGGTTGATCAATTGTGATGAAATGTTGGTTATCACATCTTTGGCATATAAATACATCAAATACCAAGTTTGATCAAAATCGTTTAAACCGTTTTTGAGTAAATAAAAAAAACATGTGAAAATGATACAAAATTTATTAAGTAAAGTCCCCCCTCCGGTTGATCAATTTTGATGAAATTTTTACAGTCATATTTCAGGCATATAAATAGATCATATACACAGTTTAATAAAAATCGTTAGAGCCATTTTTGAGAAAATCGAAAAAAACTTAAAAAGTTATTAAATAAAGTACCCCCTCCCTTTGGGAAATTTTGATGAAATTTTTGCTGTCACATCGCGGGCCTATACCTACACTAAATACCCAATTTCAGGTTCCCACGGTTTATAGTTTTTGAGCTAGTCTGTTCACACACACACACACACACAGACACACACACACACACACACACAGACCATTTCGCGGGACTTGGTTATTTCGACTCAGGGGGTCCCAAAACGTGTATTTCCGTTGAAAACCGGAAGTCGAAATTTTTCACGATCGCAATACTTCCACTTACTATATATTTCATATATAGGTAAGTGAAAGTAAAAATTTACGAAAGTTAAGTTACCCCTCCGTTGATCCACTTTTGATGAAATTGCAGCTATGAATTCGCAGACATATACATACGTCATACACGCAGTATTATCATTTTCGTTCAAGCCGTTTCTGAGTAAATAGTGGATATACCTGAAACATAAAAAAAAATTTACGAAAGTTAGGTTCCCCCTCCGTTGATCCGTTCTTGATGAAATTGCAGCTGTGAATTCGCAGACATATACATATGTCAAACACGCAGTATTATCATTATCGTTCAAGCCGTTTCTGAGTAAATAGTGGATATACCTTAAACATAAAAAAAAATTTACGAAAGTTAAGTTACCCCTCCGTTGATCCGTTCTTGATGAAATTGCAGCTGTGAATCCACAGACATATTCATACGTCAAACACGCAGTATTATCATTTTCGTTCAAGCCGTTTCTGAGTAAATAGTGGATATACCTTAAACATAAATAAAAATTTACGAAAGTTAAGTTCCCCCTCCGTTGTTCCGTTCTTGATGAAATTGCAGCTGTAAATCCGCAGACATATACGTATGTCAAAGACGCAGTATTATCATTATCGTTCAAGCCGTTTCTGAGTAAATAGTGGATATACCTAAAACATAAAAAAAAATTTACGAAAGTTAAGTTCCCCCTCCGTTGATCCATTCTTGATGAAATTGCAGCTGTGACTTCGCAGACATATACATATGTCAAACACGCAGTATTATTATTTTCGTTCAAGCCGTTTCTGAGTAAATAGTGGATATACCTGAAACATGAAAAAAAATTTACGAAAGTTAAGTTACCCCTCCGTTGATCCACTTTTGATGAAATTGCAGCTATGAATTCGCAGACATATACATATGTCAAACACGCAGTATTATTATTTTCGTTCAAGCGGTTTCTGAGTAAATAGTGGATATACCTGAAACATGAAAAAAAATTTACGAAAGTTAAGTTACCCCTCCGTTGATCCACTTTTGATGAAATTGCAGCTATGAATTCGCAGACATATACATACGTCATACACGCAGTATTATCATTTTCGTTCAAGCCGTTTCTGAGTAAATAGTGGATATACCTGAAACATAAAAAAAAATTTACGAAAGTTAAGTTCCCCCTCCGTTGATCCATTTTTGATGAAATTGCAGCAATGAATTCGCAGACATATACATACGTCAAACACGAGGTATTATCATTATCGTTTAAGCCGTTTCTGAGTAAATAGTGGATATACCTAAAACATAAAAAACAATTTACGAAAGTTAAGTTCCCCCTCCGTTGATCCATTTTTGATGAAATTGCAGCTGTGAATTCGCAGACATATACATACGTGAACGAGCAGTATTATCATTATCGTTTAAGCTTTTTCTGAGTAAATAGTGGATATACCTAAAACATAAAAAAAAATTTACGAAAGTTAAGTTTCCCCTCCGTTGTTCCGTTCTGGATGAAATCGCAGCTGTGAATTCGCAGACATATACATATGTCAAAGACGCAGTATTCTCATTATCGTTGAAGCCATTTCTGAGTAAAATGTGGATATACCTAAAACAAAAAAAAATTTACGAAAGTTAAGTTTCCCCTCCGTTGTTCCGTTCTTGATGAAATTGCAGCTGTGAATTCGCAGACATATACATATGTCAAAGACGCAGTATTATCATTATCGTTCAAGCCGTTTCTGAGTAAATAGTGGATATACCTAAAACATAAAAAAAAATTTACGAAAGTTAAGTTCCCCCTCCGTTGATCCGTTCTTGATGAAATTGCAGCTGTGAATTCGCAGACATATACATATGTCAAACACGCAGTATTATTATTTTCGTTCAAGCGGTTTCTGAGTAAATAGTGGATATACCTGAAACATGAAAAAAAATCTGGTGCGTGCGCGCAACACACAACTTTCACTTACCAACTTACTTAGATTAGTAATTGACGTGTTTTGCTAAATATCATTTCCCAAAGTCACACATTTTTCTACATTCATATCTTATTTTTGTTAATCGTTAAAGCCGTTTTTGAGTAAATAAAAAAAACCCGTGAAAATGATACAAAATTTATTAAGTAAAGTCCCCCCTCCCGTAGATCAATTTTGATGAAATTTTTACAGTCATATCTAGGGCATATAAATACATCAAATACCAAGTTTGATCAAAATCGTTAAAACCGTTTTTGAGCAAATAAAAATAAAACACGTGAAAATGATACAAAATTTATTAAGTAAAGTCCCCCCTCCGGTTGATCAATTGTGATGAAATGTTGGTTATCACATCTTTGGCATATAAATACATCAAATACCAAGTTTGATCAAAATCGTTTAAACCGTTTTTGAGTAAATAAAAAAAACATGTGAAAATGATACAAAATTTATTAAGTAAAGTCCCCCCTCCGGTTGATCAATTTTGATGAAATTTTTACAGTCATATTTCAGGCATATAAATAGATCATATACACAGTTTAATAAAAATCGTTAGAGCCATTTTTGAGAAAATCGAAAAAAACTTAAAAAGTTATTAAATAAAGTACCCCCTCCCTTTGGGAAATTTTGATGAAATTTTTGCTGTCACATCGCGGGCCTATACCTACACTAAATACCCAATTTCAGGTTCCCACGGTTTATAGTTTTTGAGCTAGTCTGTTCACACACACACACACACAGACACACACACACACACACACACAGACCATTTCGCGGGACTTGGTTATTTCGACTCAGGGGGTCCCAAAACGTGTATTTCCGTTGAAAACCGGAAGTCGAAATTTTTCACGATCGCAATACTTCCACTTACTATATATTTCATATATAGGTAAGTGAAAGTAAAAATTTACGAAAGTTAAGTTACCCCTCCGTTGATCCACTTTTGATGAAATTGCAGCTATGAATTCGCAGACATATACATACGTCATACACGCAGTATTATCATTTTCGTTCAAGCCGTTTCTGAGTAAATAGTGGATATACCTGAAACATAAAAAAAAATTTACGAAAGTTAGGTTCCCCCTCCGTTGATCCGTTCTTGATGAAATTGCAGCTGTGAATTCGCAGACATATACATATGTCAAACACGCAGTATTATCATTATCGTTCAAGCCGTTTCTGAGTAAATAGTGGATATACCTTAAACATAAAAAAAAATTTACGAAAGTTAAGTTCCCCCTCCGTTGATCCATTTTTGATGAAATTGCAGCTGTGAATTCGCAGACATATACATACGTGAACGAGCAGTATTATCATTATCGTTTAAGCTTTTTCTGAGTAAATAGTGGATATACCTAAAACATAAAAAAAAATTTACGAAAGTTAAGTTTCCCCTCCGTTGTTCCGTTCTGGATGAAATCGCAGCTGTGAATTCGCAGACATATACATATGTCAAAGACGCAGTATTCTCATTATCGTTGAAGCCATTTCTGAGTAAAATGTGGATATACCTAAAACAAAAAAAAATTTACGAAAGTTAAGTTTCCCCTCCGTTGTTCCGTTCTTGATGAAATTGCAGCTGTGAATTCGCAGACATATACATATGTCAAAGACGCAGTATTATCATTATCGTTCAAGCCGTTTCTGAGTAAATAGTGGATATACCTAAAACATAAAAAAAAATTTACGAAAGTTAAGTTCCCCCTCCGTTGATCCGTTCTTGATGAAATTGCAGCTGTGAATTCGCAGACATATACATATGTCAAACACGCAGTATTATTATTTTCGTTCAAGCGGTTTCTGAGTAAATAGTGGATATACCTGAAACATGAAAAAAAATCTGGTGCGTGCGCGCAACACACAACTTTCACTTACCAACTTACTTAGATTAGTAATTGACGTGTTTTGCTAAATATCATTTCCCAAAGTCACACATTTTTCTACATTCATATCTTATTTTTGTTAATCGTTAAAGCCGTTTTTGAGTAAATAAAAAAAACCCGTGAAAATGATACAAAATTTATTAAGTAAAGTCCCCCCTCCCGTAGATCAATTTTGATGAAATTTTTACAGTCATATCTAGGGCATATAAATACATCAAATACCAAGTTTGATCAAAATCGTTAAAACCGTTTTTGAGCAAATAAAAATAAAACACGTGAAAATGATACAAAATTTATTAAGTAAAGTCCCCCCTCCGGTTGATCAATTGTGATGAAATGTTGGTTATCACATCTTTGGCATATAAATACATCAAATACCAAGTTTGATCAAAATCGTTTAAACCGTTTTTGAGTAAATAAAAAAAACATGTGAAAATGATACAAAATTTATTAAGTAAAGTCCCCCCTCCGGTTGATCAATTTTGATGAAATTTTTACAGTCATATTTCAGGCATATAAATAGATCATATACACAGTTTAATAAAAATCGTTAGAGCCATTTTTGAGAAAATCGAAAAAAACTTAAAAAGTTATTAAATAAAGTACCCCCTCCCTTTGGGAAATTTTGATGAAATTTTTGCTGTCACATCGCGGGCATATACCTACACTAAATACCCAATTTCAGGTTCCCACGGTTTATAGTTTTTGAGCTAGTCTGTTCACACACACACACACACACAGACACACACACACACACACACACACAGACCATTTCGCGGGACTTGGTTATTTCGACTCAGGGGGTCCCAAAACGTGTATTTCCGTTGAAAACCGGAAGTCGAAATTTTTCACGATCGCAATACTTCCACTTACTATATATTTCATATATAGGTAAGTGAAAGTAAAAATTTACGAAAGTTAAGTTACCCCTCCGTTGATCCCCTTTTGATGAAATTGCAGCTATGAATTCGCAGACATATACATACGTCATACACGCAGTATTATCATTTTCGTTCAAGCCGTTTCTGAGTAAATAGTGGATATACCTGAAACATAAAAAAAAATTTACGAAAGTTAAGTTCCCCCTCCGTTGATCCATTTTTGATGAAATTGCAGCTATGAATTCGCAGACATATACATACGTCAAACACGAGGTATTATCATTATCGTTTAAGCCGTTTCTGAGTAAATAGTGGATATACCTTAAACATAAAAAAAAATTTACGATAGTTAAGTTCCCCCTCCGTATTTCCGTTCTTGATGAAATTGCAGCTGTGAATCCACAGACATATTCATACGTCAAACACGCAGTATTATCATTTTCGTTCAAGCCGTTTCTGAGTAAATAGTGGATATACCTTAAACATAAATAAAAATTTACGAAAGTTAAGTTCCCCCTCCGTTGTTCCGTTCTTGATGAAATTGCAGCTGTAAATCCGCAGACATATACGTATGTCAAAGACGCAGTATTATCATTATCGTTCAAGCCGTTTCTGAGTAAATAGTGGATATACCTAAAACATAAAAAAAAATTTACGAAAGTTAAGTTCCCCCTCCGTTGATCCATTCTTGATGAAATTGCAGCTGTGACTTCGCAGACATATACATATGTCAAACACGCAGTATTATTATTTTCGTTCAAGCCGTTTCTGAGTAAATAGTGGATATACCTGAAACATGAAAAAAAATTTACGAAAGTTAAGTTACCCCTCCGTTGATCCACTTTTGATGAAATTGCAGCTATGAATTCGCAGACATATACATATGTCAAACACGCAGTATTATTATTTTCGTTCAAGCGGTTTCTGAGTAAATAGTGGATATACCTGAAACATGAAAAAAAATTTACGAAAGTTAAGTTACCCCTCCGTTGATCCACTTTTGATGAAATTGCAGCTATGAATTCGCAGACATATACATACGTCATACACGCAGTATTATCATTTTCGTTCAAGCCGTTTCTGAGTAAATAGTGGATATACCTGAAACATAAAAAAAAATTTACGAAAGTTAAGTTCCCCCTCCGTTGATCCATTTTTGATGAAATTGCAGCAATGAATTCGCAGACATATACATACGTCAAACACGAGGTATTATCATTATCGTTTAAGCCGTTTCTGAGTAAATAGTGGATATACCTAAAACATAAAAAAAAATTTACGAAAGTTAAGTTCCCCCTCCGTTGATCCATTTTTGATGAAATTGCAGCTGTGAATTCGCAGACATATACATACGTGAACGAGCAGTATTATCATTATCGTTTAAGCTTTTTCTGAGTAAATAGTGGATATACCTAAAACATAAAAAAAAATTTACGAAAGTTAAGTTCCCCCTCCGTTGTTCCGTTCTGGATGAAATCGCAGCTGTGAATTCGCAGACATATACATATGTCAAAGACGCAGTATTCTCATTATCGTTGAAGCCATTTCTGAGTAAAATGTGGATATACCTAAAACAAAAAAAAATTTACGAAAGTTAAGTTTCCCCTCCGTTGTTCCGTTCTTGATGAAATTGCAGCTGTGAATTCGCAGACATATACATATGTCAAAGACGCAGTATTATCATTATCGTTCAAGCCGTTTCTGAGTAAATAGTGGATATACCTAAAACATAAAAAAAAATTTACGAAAGTTAAGTTCCCCCTCCGTTGATCCGTTCTTGATGAAATTGCAGCTGTGAATTCGCAGACATATACATATGTCAAACACGCAGTATTATTATTTTCGTTCAAGCGGTTTCTGAGTAAATAGTGGATATACCTGAAACATGAAAAAAAATCTGGTGCGTGCGCGCAACACACAACTTTCACTTACCAACTTACTTAGATTAGTAATTGACGTGTTTTGCTAAATATCATTTCCCAAAGTCACACATTTTTCTACATTCATATCTTATTTTTGTTAATCGTTAAAGCCGTTTTTGAGTAAATAAAAAAAACCCGTGAAAATGATACAAAATTTATTAAGTAAAGTCCCCCCTCCCGTAGATCAATTTTGATGAAATTTTTACAGTCATATCTAGGGCATATAAATACATCAAATACCAAGTTTGATCAAAATCGTTAAAACCGTTTTTGAGCAAATAAAAATAAAACACGTGAAAATGATACAAAATTTATTAAGTAAAGTCCCCCCTCCGGTTGATCAATTGTGATGAAATGTTGGATATCACATCTTTGGCATATAAATACATCAAATACCAAGTTTGATCAAAATCGTTTAAACCGTTTTTGAGTAAATAAAAAAAACATGTGAAAATGATACAAAATTTATTAAGTAAAGTCCCCCCTCCGGTTGATCAATTTTGATGAAATTTTTACAGTCATATTTCAGGCATATAAATAGATCATATACACAGTTTAATAAAAATCGTTAGAGCCATTTTTGAGAAAATCGAAAAAAAACTTAAAAAGTTATTAAATAAAGTACCCCCTCCCTTTGGGAAATTTTGATGAAATTTTTGCTGTCACATCGCGGGCATATACCTACACTAAATACCCAATTTCAGGTTCCCACGGTTTATAGTTTTTGAGCTAGTCTGTTCACACACACACACACACACAGACACACACACACACACACACACAGACCATTTCGCGGGACTTGGTTATTTCGACTCAGGGGGTCCCAAAACGTGTATTTCCGTTGAAAACCGGAAGTCGAAATTTTTCACGATCGCAATACTTCCACTTACTATATATTTCATATATAGGTAAGTGAAAGTAAAAATTTACGAAAGTTAAGTTACCCCTCCGTTGATCCACTTTTGATGAAATTGCAGCTATGAATTCGCAGACATATACATACGTCATACACGCAGTATTATCATTTTCGTTCAAGCCGTTTCTGAGTAAATAGTGGATATACCTGAAACATAAAAAAAAATTTACGAAAGTTAAGTTCCCCCTCCGTTGATCCATTTTTGATGAAATTGCAGCTATGAATTCGCAGACATATACATACGTCAAACACGAGGTATTATCATTATCGTTTAAGCCGTTTCTGAGTAAATAGTGGATATACCTTAAACATAAAAAAAAATTTACGATAGTTAAGTTCCCCCTCCGTATTTCCGTTCTTGATGAAATTGCAGCTGTGAATCCACAGACATATTCATACGTCAAACACGCAGTATTATCATTTTCGTTCAAGCCGTTTCTGAGTAAATAGTGGATATACCTTAAACATAAATAAAAATTTACGAAAGTTAAGTTCCCCCTCCGTTGTTCCGTTCTTGATGAAATTGCAGCTGTAAATCCGCAGACATATACGTATGTCAAAGACGCAGTATTATCATTATCGTTCAAGCCGTTTCTGAGTAAATAGTGGATATACCTAAAACATAAAAAAAAATTTACGAAAGTTAAGTTCCCCCTCCGTTGATCCATTCTTGATGAAATTGCAGCTGTGACTTCGCAGACATATACATATGTCAAACACGCAGTATTATTATTTTCGTTCAAGCCGTTTCTGAGTAAATAGTGGATATACCTGAAACATGAAAAAAAATTTACGAAAGTTAAGTTACCCCTCCGTTGATCCACTTTTGATGAAATTGCAGCTATGAATTCGCAGACATATACATATGTCAAACACGCAGTATTATTATTTTCGTTCAAGCGGTTTCTGAGTAAATAGTGGATATACCTGAAACATGAAAAAAAATTTACGAAAGTTAAGTTACCCCTCCGTTGATCCACTTTTGATGAAATTGCAGCTATGAATTCGCAGACATATACATACGTCATACACGCAGTATTATCATTTTCGTTCAAGCCGTTTCTGAGTAAATAGTGGATATACCTGAAACATAAAAAAAAATTTACGAAAGTTAAGTTCCCCCTCCGTTGATCCATTTTTGATGAAATTGCAGCAATGAATTCGCAGACATATACATACGTCAAACACGAGGTATTATCATTATCGTTTAAGCCGTTTCTGAGTAAATAGTGGATATACCTAAAACATAAAAAACAATTTACGAAAGTTAAGTTCCCCCTCCGTTGATCCATTTTTGATGAAATTGCAGCTGTGAATTCGCAGACATATACATACGTGAACGAGCAGTATTATCATTATCGTTTAAGCTTTTTCTGAGTAAATAGTGGATATACCTAAAACATAAAAAAAAATTTACGAAAGTTAAGTTTCCCCTCCGTTGTTCCGTTCTGGATGAAATCGCAGCTGTGAATTCGCAGACATATACATATGTCAAAGACGCAGTATTCTCATTATCGTTGAAGCCATTTCTGAGTAAAATGTGGATATACCTAAAACAAAAAAAAATTTACGAAAGTTAAGTTTCCCCTCCGTTGTTCCGTTCTTGATGAAATTGCAGCTGTGAATTCGCAGACATATACATATGTCAAAGACGCAGTATTATCATTATCGTTCAAGCCGTTTCTGAGTAAATAGTGGATATACCTAAAACATAAAAAAAAATTTACGAAAGTTAAGTTCCCCCTCCGTTGATCCGTTCTTGATGAAATTGCAGCTGTGAATTCGCAGACATATACATATGTCAAACACGCAGTATTATTATTTTCGTTCAAGCGGTTTCTGAGTAAATAGTGGATATACCTGAAACATGAAAAAAAATCTGGTGCGTGCGCGCAACACACAACTTTCACTTACCAACTTACTTAGATTAGTAATTGACGTGTTTTGCTAAATATCATTTCCCAAAGTCACACATTTTTCTACATTCATATCTTATTTTTGTTAATCGTTAAAGCCGTTTTTGAGTAAATAAAAAAAACCCGTGAAAATGATACAAAATTTATTAAGTAAAGTCCCCCCTCCCGTAGATCAATTTTGATGAAATTTTTACAGTCATATCTAGGGCATATAAATACATCAAATACCAAGTTTGATCAAAATCGTTAAAACCGTTTTTGAGCAAATAAAAATAAAACACGTGAAAATGATACAAAATTTATTAAGTAAAGTCCCCCCTCCGGTTGATCAATTGTGATGAAATGTTGGTTATCACATCTTTGGCATATAAATACATCAAATACCAAGTTTGATCAAAATCGTTTAAACCGTTTTTGAGTAAATAAAAAAAACATGTGAAAATGATACAAAATTTATTAAGTAAAGTCCCCCCTCCGGTTGATCAATTTTGATGAAATTTTTACAGTCATATTTCAGGCATATAAATAGATCATATACACAGTTTAATAAAAATCGTTAGAGCCATTTTTGAGAAAATCGAAAAAAACTTAAAAAGTTATTAAATAAAGTACCCCCTCCCTTTGGGAAATTTTGATGAAATTTTTGCTGTCACATCGCGGGCATATACCTACACTAAATACCCAATTTCAGGTTCCCACGGTTTATAGTTTTTGAGCTAGTCTGTTCACACACACACACACACACAGATACACACACACACACACAGACCATTTCGCGGGACTTGGTTATTTCGACTCAGGGGGTCCCAAAACGTGTATTTCCGTTGAAAACCGGAAGTCGAAATTTTTCACGATCGCAATACTTCCACTTACTATATATTTCATATATAGGTAAGTGAAAGTAAAAATTTACGAAAGTTAAGTTACCCCTCCGTTGATCCACTTTTGATGAAATTGCAGCTATGAATTCGCAGACATATACATACGTCATACACGCAGTATTATCATTTTCGTTCAAGCCGTTTCTGAGTAAATAGTGGATATACCTGAAACATAAAAAAAAATCTGGTGCGTGCTCGCAACACACAACTTTCACTTACCAACTTACTTAGATTAGAAATTAATGCGTTTTGTCAATTGCCACTTCTGAATTGAACAGAACGGCTTAATATATGTACAATGGTCTGTCATTAAAGGCGTCCTCCGCATGGGTGGGCTCAACTAGTTTTATAAGTTGACTGAATATTTTTCTTTTTTTTCTTCTATATATGTTTTCTTTATTTTTATCATATCTCATATTTAGCCATATCTTATTTTTAGGCGGAACGAGAGATAGTTAATTTCTCCATATAAACAAAAACAAAGGTACTTTATAGGAAAACAAAAAATGCCCCTTCCCCATTTAAGCCCCCTCAGAACATTTTAAAAATGATAAAGCTTACCTGATATTAACGAACAACTAATTTTCATTAAACATGACGAATTTGATAAAAATCGTTAAAGCCGTTTTTGAGATAATCGATAAAAAAAGGTAAAAATTGAAAAAAAATTATGAAATAAAGTGCCACATCAGTTTGACCAATTTCGATGAAATATTGGCTAACACATCTTTGGCATATACATACATCAAATACCCAGTTTGATCAAAATCGTTAAAACCGTTTTAGAGTAAATAAAAAAACACGTGAAAATGATACAAAATTTATTAAGTAAAGTCCCCCCTCGGGTTGATCAATTTTGATGAAATTTTTACAGTCATATTTCGGGCATATAAATAGATCAAATACTCAGTTTAATCAAAATCGTTAGAGCCGTTTTTGAGAAAATCGAAAAAAACTTAAAAAGTTATTAAATAAAGTACCCCCTCCCTTTGAGCAATTTTGATGAAATTTTTGCTGTCACATCGCGGGCATATACATACGCTAAATACCCAATTTCAGGTTCGCACGGTTTATAGTTTTTGAGCTAGTCTGTTCACACACACACACACACACACAGACACAGACACACAGACACACACACACACCATTTCGCGGGCTAACACATCTTTGGCATATACATACATCAAATACCCAGTTTGATCAAAATCGTTAAAACCGTTTTTGAGTAAATAAAAAAACCCGTGAAAATGATACAAAATGTATTAAGTAAAGTCCCCCCTCCCGTAGATCAATTTTGATGAAATTTTTACAGTCATACCTCGGGCATATAAATACATCAAATACCCAGTTTGATCAAAATCGTTAAAACCGTTTTTGAGTAAATAAAAAAAACATGTGAAAATGGTACAAAATTTATTAAGTAAAGTCCCCCCTCCCGTAGATCAATTTTGATGAAATTTTTACAGTCACATCTCGGGCATATAAATACATCAAATACCAAGTTTGATCAAAATCGTTAAAACCGTTTTTGAGTAAATAAAAAAAACACGTGAAAATGGTACAAAATTTATTAAGTAAAATCCCCCCTCCCGTAGATCAATTTTGATGAAATTTTTACAGTCATATCTCGGGCATATAAATACATCAAATACCAAGTTTGATCAAAATCGTTAAAACCGTTTTTGAGTAAATAAAAAAAACATGTGAAAATGGTACAAAATTTATTAAGTAAAGTCCCCCCTCCCGTAGATCAATTTTGATGAAATTTTTACAGTCACATCTCGGGCATATAAATACATCAAATACCCAGTTTGATCAAAATCGTTAAAACCGTTTTAGAGTAAATAAAAAAACACGTGAAAATGATACAAAATTTATTAAGTAAAGTCCCCCCTCGGGTTGATCAATTTTGATGAAATTTTTACAGTCATATTTCGGGCATATAAATAGATCAAATACTCAGTTTAATCAAAATCGTTAGAGCCGTTTTTGAGAAAATCGAAAAAAACTTAAAAAGTTATTAAATAAAGTACCCCCTCCCTTTGAGCAATTTTGATGAAATTTTTGCTGTCACATCGCGGGCATATACCTACACTAAATACCCAATGTCAGGTTCCCACGGTTTATAGTTTTTGAGCTAGTCTGTTCACATACACACACACACACACACACACAGACACACACACAGACCATTTCGCGGGACTTGGTTATTTCGACTCAGGGGGTCCCAAAACGTGTATTTCCGTTGAAAACCGGAAGTCGAAATTTTTCACGATCGCAATACATCCACTTACTATATATTTCATATATAGGTAAGTGAAAGTAAAAATTTACGAAAGTTAAGTTCCCCCTCCGTTGATCCATTTTTGATGAAATTGCAGCTATGAATTCGCAGACATATACATACGTCAAACACGAGGAATTATCATTATCGTTTAAGCCGTTTCTGAGTAAATAGTGGATATACCTAAAACATAAAAAACAATTTACGAAAGTTAAGTTCCCCCTCCGTTGATCCATTTTTGATGAAATTGCTGCTGTGAATTCGCAGACATATACATACGTCAAACACGCAGTATTATCATTATCGTTTAAGCTTTTTCTGAGTAAATAGTGGATATACCTAAAACAAAAAAAAAAATTTACGAAAGTTAAGTTCCCCCTCCGTTGTTCCGTTCTTGATGAAATTGCAGCTGTAAATCCGCAGACATATACAGATGTCAAAGACGCAGTATTATCATTATCGTTAAAGCCGTTTCTGAGTAAATAGTGGATATACCTTAAACATAAAAAAAAATTTACGAAAGTTAGGTTCCCCCTCCATTGATCCGTTCTTAATGAAATAGCAGCTGTGAATTCGCAGACATATACATATGTCAAACACGCAGTATTATCATTATCGTTCAAGCCGTTTCTGAGTAAATAGTGGATATACCTTAAACATAAAAAAAAATTTACGAAAGTTAAGTTCCCCCTCCGTTGTTCCGTTCTTGATGAAATTGCAGCTGTGAATCCGCAGACATATACGTATGTCAAAGACGCAGTATTATCATTATCGTTTAAGCCGTTTCTGAGTAAATAGTGGATATACCTAAAACATAAAAAAAAATTTACGAAAGTTAAGTTCCCCCTCCGTTGATCCATTTTTGATGAAATTGCAGCTATGAATTCGCAGACATATACATACGTCAAACACGCAGTATTATCATTATCGTTTAAGCTGTTTCTGAGTAAATAGTGGATATACCTAAAACATAAAAAAAAATTTACGAAAGTTAAGATCCCCCTCCGTTGTTCCGTTCTTGATGAAATTGCAGCTGTAAATTCGCAGACATATACATACGACAAACACGCAGTATTATCATTTTCGTTCTAGCCGTTTCTGAGTAAATAGTGGATATATCTTAAACATAAAAAAAAATTTACGAAAGTTAAGTTCCCCCTCCGTTGTTCCGTTATTGATGAAATTGCAGCTGTGAATTCGCAGACATATACAAATGTCAAAGACGCAGTATTATCATTATCGTTCGAGCTGTTTCTGAGTAAATAGTGGATATACCTTAAACATAAAAAAAAATTTACGAAAGTTAGGTTCCCCCTCCATTGATCCGTTCTTAATGAAATAGCAGCTGTGAATTCGCAGACATATACATATGTCAAACACGCAGTATTATCATTATCGTTCAAGCCGTTTCTGAGTAAATAGTGGATATACCTTAAACATAAAAAAAAATTTACGAAAGTTAAGTTCCCCCTCCGTTGATCCATTTTTGATGAAATTGCAGCTATGAATTCGCAGACATATACATACGTCAAACACGCAGTATTATCATTATCGTTTAAGCTGTTTCTGAGTAAATAGTGGATATACCTAAAACATAAAAAAAAATTTACGAAAGTTAAGATCCCCCTCCGTTGTTCCGTTCTTGATGAAATTGCAGCTGTAAATTCGCAGACATATACATACGACAAACACGCAGTATTATCATTTTCGTTCTAGCCGTTTCTGAGTAAATAGTGGATATATCTTAAACATAAAAAAAAATTTACGAAAGTTAAGTTCCCCCTCCGTTGTTCCGTTATTGATGAAATTGCAGCTGTGAATTCGCAGACATATACAAATGTCAAAGACGCAGTATTATCATTATCGTTCGAGCTGTTTCTGAGTAAATAGTGGATATACCTAAAACATAAAAAAAAATTTACGAAAGTTAAGTTCCCCCTCCGTTGATCCATTTTTGATGAAATTGCAGCTATGAATTCGCAGACATATACATACGTCAAACACGCAGTATTATCATTATCGTTTAAGCTGTTTCTGAGTAAATAGTGGATATACCTAAAACATAAAAAAAAATTTACGAAAGTTAAGATCCCCCTCCGTTGTTCCGTTCTTGATGAAATTGCAGCTGTAAATTCGCAGACATATACATACGACAAACACGCAGTATTATCATTTTCGTTCTAGCCGTTTCTGAGTAAATAGTGGATATATCTTAAACATAAAAAAAAATTTACGAAAGTTAAGTTCCCCCTCCGTTGTTCCGTTATTGATGAAATTGCAGCTGTGAATTCGCAGACATATACAAATGTCAAAGACGCAGTATTATCATTATCGTTCGAGCTGTTTCTGAGTAAATAGTGGATATACCTAAAACATAAAAAAAAATTTACGAAAGTTAAATTCCCCCTCCGTTGTTCCGTTTTTGATGAAATCGCAGCTGTGAATTCGCAGACATATACATACGTCAAACACGCAGTATTATCATTATCGTTCAAGCCGTTTCTGAGTAAATAGTGGATATACCTTAAACATAAAAAAAAATTTACGAAAGTTAAGTTCCCCCTCCGTTGTTCCGTTCTAGATAAAATCGCAGCTGTGAATTCGCAGACATATGCATATGTCAAAGACGCAGTATTATCATTATCGTTCAAGCCGTTTCTGAGTAAATAGTGGATATACCGAAAACATAAAAAAAATTTTACGAAAGTTATGTTCCCCCTCCGTTGTACCGTTCTTGATGAAATTGCAGCTGTGAATTCGCAGACATATACATATGTCAAAGACGCAGTATTATCATTATCGTTCAAGCCATTTCTGAGTAAAAAGTGGATATACCTAAAACATTAAAAAAAATTTACGAAAGTTAAGTTTCCCCTCCGTTGTTCCGTTCTTGATGAAATTGCAGCTGTTAATCCACAGACATATACATAAGTCAAACACGCAGTATTATCATTTTCGTTCAAGCCGTTTCTGAGTAAATAGTGGATATACCTTAAACATAAATAAAAATTTACGAAAGTTAAGTTCCCCCTCCGTTGATCCGTTCTTGATGAAATTGCAGCTGTGAATTCGCAGACATATACATATGTCAAACACGCAGTATTATTATTTTCGTTCAAGCGGTTTCTGAGTAAATAGTGGATATACCTGAAACATGAAAAAAAATTTACGAAAGTTAAGTTACCCCTCCGTTGATCCACTTTTGATGAAATTGCAGCTATGAATTCGCAGACATATACATACGTCATACACGCAGCATTATCATTTTCGTTCAAGCCGTTTCTGAGTAAATAGTAGATATACCTGAAACATAAAAAAAAATTTACGAAAGTTAAATTCCCCCTCCGTTGTTCCGTTCTTGATGAAATCGCAGCTGTGAATTCGCAGACATATACATACGTCAAAAACGCAGTATTATCATTATCGTTCAAGCCGTTTCTGAGTAAATAGTGGATATACCTTAAACATAAAAAAAAATTTACGAAAGTTAAGTTCCCCCTCCGTTGTTCCGTTCTAGATGAAATCGCAGCTGTGAATTCGCAGACATATACATATGTCAAAGACGCAGTATTATCATTATCGTTCAAGCCGTTTCTGAGTAAATAGTGGATATACCGAAAACATAAAAAAAATTTTACGAAAGTTATGTTCCCCATCCGTTGTACCGTTCTTGATGAAATTGCAGCTGTGAATTCGCAGACATATACATATGTCAAAGACGCAGTATTATCATTATCGTTCAAGCCATTTCTGAGTAAAAAGTGGATATACCTAAAACATTAAAAAAAATTTACGAAAGTTAAGTTTCCCCTCCGTTGTTCCGTTCTTGATGAAATTGCAGCTGTTAATCCACAGACATATACATAAGTCAAACACGCAGTATTATCATTTTCGTTCAAGCCGTTTCTGAGTAAATAGTGGATATACCTTAAACATAAATAAAAATTTACGAAAGTTAAGTTCCCCCTCCGTTGATCCATTTTTGATGAAATTGCAGCTATGAATTCGCAGACATATACATACGTCAAACACGCAGTATTATCATTATCGTTTAAGCTGTTTCTGAGTAAATAGTGGATATACATAAAACATAAAAAAAAATTTACGAAAGTTAAGTTCCCCCTCCGTTGTTCCGTTCTTGATGAAATTGCAGCTGTAAATTCGCAGACATATACATACGACAAACACGCAGTATTATCATTTTCGTTCTAGCCGTTTCTGAGTAAATAGTGGATATATCTTAAACATAAAAAAAAATTTACGAAAGTTAAGTTCCCCCTCCGTTGTTCCGTTATTGATGAAATTGCAGCTGTGAATTCGCAGACATATACAAATGTCAAAGACGCAGTATTATCATTATCGTTCGAGCTGTTTCTGAGTAAATAGTGGATATACCTAAAACATAAAAAAAAATTTACGAAAGTTAAATTCCCCCTCCGTTGTTCCGTTCTTGATGAAATCGCAGCTGTGAATTCGCAGACATATACATACGTCAAACACGCAGTATTATCATTATCGTTCAAGCCGTTTCTGAGTAAATAGTGGATATACCTTAAACATAAAAAAAAATTTACGAAAGTTAAGTTCCCCCTCCGTTGTTCCGTTCTTGATGAAATTGCAGCTGTGAATCCGCAGACATATACGTATGTCAAAGACGCAGTATTATCATTATCGTTTAAGCCGTTTCTGAGTAAATAGTGGATATACCTAAAACATAAAAAAAAATTTACGAAAGTTAAGTTCCCCCTCCGTTGATCCATTTTTGATGAAATTGCAGCTATGAATTCGCAGACATATACATATGTCAAACACGCAGTATTATCATTATCGTTCAAGCCGTTTCTGAGTAAATAGTGGATATACCTTAAACATAAAAAAAAATTTACGAAAGTTAAGTTCCCCCTCCGTTGTTCCGTTCTTGATGATATTGCAGCTGTTAATCCACAGACATATACATACGTCAAACACGCAGTATTATCATTTTCGTTCAAGCCGTTTCTGAGTAAATAGTGGATATACCTTAAACATAAATAAAAATTTACGAAAGTTAAGTTCCCCCTCCGTTGATCCGTTCTTGATGAAATTGCAGCTGTGAATTCGCAGACATATACATATGTCAAACACGCAGTATTATTATTTTCGTTCAAGCGGTTTCTGAGTAAATAGTGGATATACCTGAAACATGAAAAAAAATTTACGAAAGTTAAGTTACCCCTCCGTTGATCCACTTTTGATGAAATTGCAGCTATGAATTCGCAGACATATACATACGTCATACACGAAGCATTATCATTATCGTTTAAGCCGTTTCTGAGTAAATAGTGGATATACCTAAAACATAAAAAAAAATTTACGAAAGTTAAGTTCCCCCTCCGTTGATCCATTTTTGATGAAATTGCAGCTATGAATTCGCAGACCTATACATACGTCAAACACGCAGTATTATCATTATCGTTTAAGCTGTTTCTGAGTAAATAGTGGATATACCTAAAACATAAAAAAAAATTTACGAAAGTTAAGTTCCCCCTCCGTTGTTCCGTTCTTGATGAAATTGCAGCTGTAAATTCGCAGACATATACATACGACAAACACGCAGTATTATCATTTTCGTTCTAGCCGTTTCTGAGTAAATAGTGGATATATCTTAAACATAAAAAAAAATTTACGAAAGTTAAGTTCCCCCTCCGTTGTTCCGTTCTTGATGAAATTGCAGCTGTGAATCCGCAGACATATACGTATGTCAAAGACGCAGTATTATCATTATCGTTTAAGCCGTTTCTGAGTAAATAGTGGATATACCTAAAACATAAAAAAAAATTTACGAAAGTTAAGTTCCCCCTCCGTTGATCCATTTTTGATGAAATTGCAGCTATGAATTCGCAGACATATACATACGTCAAACACGCAGTATTATCATTATCGTTTAAGCTGTTTCTGAGTAAATAGTGGATATACCTAAAACATAAAAAAAAATTTACGAAAGTTAAGATCCCCCTCCGTTGTTCCGTTCTTGATGAAATTGCAGCTGTAAATTCGCAGACATATACATACGACAAACACGCAGTATTATCATTTTCGTTCTAGCCGTTTCTGAGTAAATAGTGGATATATCTTAAACATAAAAAAAAATTTACGAAAGTTAAGTTCCCCCTCCGTTGTTCCGTTATTGATGAAATTGCAGCTGTGAATTCGCAGACATATACAAATGTCAAAGACGCAGTATTATCATTATCGTTCGAGCTGTTTCTGAGTAAATAGTGGATATACCTAAAACATAAAAAACAATTTACGAAAGTTAAGTTCCCCCTCCGTTGATCATTTTTGATGAAATTGCTGCTGTGAATTCGCAGACATATACATACGTCAAACACGCAGTATTATCATTATCGTTTAAGCTTTTTCTGAGTAAATAGTGGATATACCTAAAACATAAAAAAAAATTTACGAAAGTTAAGTTCCCCCTCCGTTGTTCCGTTCTTGATGAAATTGCAGCTGTAAATCCGCAGACATATACAGATGTCAAAGACGCAGTATTATCATTATCGTTAAAGCCGTTTCTGAGTAAATAGTGGATATACCTTAAACATAAAAAAAAATTTACGAAATTTAGGTTCCCCCTCCATTGATCCGTTCTTAATGAAATAGCAGCTGTGAATTCGCAGACATATACATATGTCAAACACGCAGTATTATCATTATCGTTCAAGCCGTTTCTGAGTAAATAGTGGATATACCTTAAACATAAAAAAAAATTTACGAAAGTTAAGTTCCCCCTCCGTTGTTCCGTTCTTGATGAAATTGCAGCTGTGAATCCGTAGACATATACGTATGTCAAAGACGCAGTATTATCATTATCGTTTAAGCCGTTTCTGAGTAAATAGTGGATATACCTAAAACATAAAAAAAAATTTACGAAAGTTAAGTTCCCCCTCCGTTGATCCATTTTTGATGAAATTGCAGCTATGAATTCGCAGACTTATACATACGTCAAACACGCAGTATTATCATTATCGTTTAAGCTGTTTCTGAGTAAATAGTGGATATTCCTAAAACATAAAAAAAAATTACGAAAGTTAAGTTCCCCCTCCGTTGTTCCGTTCTTGATGAAATTGCAGCTGTAAATTCGCAGACATATACATACGACAAACACGCAGTATTATCATTTTCGTTCTAGCCGTTTCTGAGTAAATAGTGGATATATCTTAAACATAAAAAAAAATTTACGAAAGTTAAGTTCCCCCTCCGTTGTTCCGTTATTGATGAAATTGCAGCTGTGAATTCGCAGACATATACAAATGTCAAAGACGCAGTATTATCATTATCGTTCGAGCTGTTTCTGAGTAAATAGTGGATATACCTAAAACATAAAAAAAAATTTACGAAAGTTAAATTCCCCCTCCGTTGTTCCGTTCTTGATGAAATCGCAGCTGTGAATTCGCAGACATATACATACGTCAAACACGCAGTATTATCATTATCGTTCAAGCCGTTTCTGAGTAAATAGTGGATATACCTTAAACATAAAAAAAAATTTACGAAAGTTAAGTTCCCCCTCCGTTGTTCCGTTCTAGATGAAATCGCAGCTGTGAATTCGCAGACATATACATATGTCAAAGACGCAGTATTATCATTATCGTTCAAGCCGTTTCTGAGTAAATAGTGGATATACCGAAAACATAAAAAAAAATTTACGAAAGTTATGTTCCCCCTCCGTTGTACCGTTCTTGATGAAATTGCAGCTGTGAATTCGCAGACATATACATATGTCAAAGACGCAGTATTATCATTATCGTTCAAGCCATTTCTGAGTAAAAAGTGGATATACCTAAAACATTAAAAAAAGTTTACGAAAGTTAAGTTTCCCCTCCGTTGTTCCGTTCTTGATGAAATTGCAGCTGTTAATCCACAGACATATACATACGTCAAACACGCAGTATTATCATTTTCGTTCAAGCCGTTTCTGAGTAAATAGTGGATATACCTTAAACATAAATAAAAATTTACGAAAGTTAAGTTCCCCCTCCGTTGATCCGTTCTTGATGAAATTGCAGCTGTGAATTCGCAGACATATACATATGTCAAACACGCAGTATTATTATTTTCGTTCAAGCGGTTTCTGAGTAAATAGTGGATATACCTGAAACATGAAAAAAAATTTACGAAAGTTAAGTTACCCCTCCGTTGATCCACTTTTGATGAAATTGCAGCTATGAATTCGCAGACATATACATACGTCATACACGAAGCATTATCATTATCGTTTAAGCCGTTTCTGAGTAAATAGTGGATATACCTAAAACATAAAAAAAAATTTACGAAAGTTAAGTTCCCCCTCCGTTGATCCATTTTTGATGAAATTGCAGCTATGAATTCGCAGACCTATACATACGTCAAACACGCAGTATTATCATTATCGTTTAAGCTGTTTCTGAGTAAATAGTGGATATACCTAAAACATAAAAAAAAATTTACGAAAGTTAAGTTCCCCCTCCGTTGTTCCGTTCTTGATGAAATTGCAGCTGTAAATTCGCAGACATATACATACGACAAACACGCAGTATTATCATTTTCGTTCTAGCCGTTTCTGAGTAAATAGTGGATATATCTTAAACATAAAAAAAAATTTACGAAAGTTAAGTTCCCCCTCCGTTGTTCCGTTATTGATGAAATTGCAGCTGTGAATTTGCAGACATATACAAATGTCAAAGACGCAGTATTATCATTATCGTTCGAGCTGTTTCTGAGTAAATAGTGGATATACCTAAAACATAAAAAAAAATTTACGAAAGTTAAATTCCCCCTCCGTTGTTCCGTTCTTGATGAAATCGCAGCTGTGAATTCGCAGACATATACATACGTCAAACACGAGGTATTATCATTATCGTTTAAGCCGTTTCTGAGTAAATAGTGGATATACCTAAAACATAAAAAACAATTTACGAATGTTAAGTTCCCCCTCCGTTGATCCATTTTTGATGAAATTGCTGCTGTGAATTCGCAGACATATACATACGTCAAACACGCAGTATTATCATTATCGTTTAAGCTTTTTCTGAGTAAATAGTGGATATACCTAAAACATAAAAAAAAATTTACGAAAGTTAAGTTCCCCCTCCGTTGTTCCGTTCTGGATGAAATCGCAGCTGTGAATTCGCAGACATATACATATGTCAAAGACGCAGTATTCTCATTATCGTTAAAGCCATTTCTGAGTAAAATGTGGATGTACCTAAAACATAAAAAAAAATTTACGAAAGTTAAGTTCCCCCTCCGTTTATCTGTTTTTTATGAAATTGCAGCTGTCAATTCGCAGACATATACATGTGTCAAACACGCAGTATTATCATTTTCGTTCAAGCCGTTTCTGAAGGTTGGTGGATATACCTAAAACATAAAAAGAAATTTACGAAAGTAAAGTTCCCCCTCTGTTGATCTGTCCTTGATGAAATTGCAGCTGTGAATTCGCAGATATATACATATGTCAAAGACTCAATACAATACAAAGACTCAATACTACATATTATCATTATCGTTCGAGCCGTTTCTGAGTAAATAGTGGATATACCTAAAACATAAAAAAAAATTTACGAAAGTTAAGTTCCCCCTCCGTTGTTCCGTTCTTGATAAAATTGCAGCTGTGAATTCGCAGACATATACATATGTCAAAGACGCAGTATTATCATTATCGTTCAAGCCGTTTCTGAGTAAATAGTGGATATACCTAAAACATACATATACATATGTCAAAGACGAAGTATTATCATTATCGTTCAAGCCGTTTCTGAGTAAAAAGTGGATATACCTAAAATATAAAAAAAAATTTACGAAAGTTAAGTTCCCCCTCCGTTGTTCCGTTCTTGATGAAATTGCAGCTGTGAATTCGCAGACATATACATATGTCAAAGACGCAGTATTATCATTATCGTTCAAGCCGTTTCTGAGTAAATAGTGGATATACCTAAAACATACATATACATATGTCAAAGACGCAGTATTATCATTATCGTTCAAGCCGTTTCTGAGTAAATAGTGGATATACCAAAAACATAAAAAAAAATTTACGAAAGTTAAGTTCCCCCTCCGTTGTTCCGTTCTTGATGAAATTGCAGCTGTAAATTCGCAGACATATACATACGACAAACACGCAGTATTATCATTTTCGTTCTAGCCGTTTCTGAGTAAATAGTGGATATATCTTAAACATAAAAAAAAATTTACGAAAGTTAAGTTCCCCCTCCGTTGTTCCGTTATTGATGAAATTGCAGCTGTGAATTCGCAGACATATACAAATGTCAAAGACGCAGTATTATCATTATCGTTCGAGCTGTTTCTGAGTAAATAGTGGATATACCTAAAACATAAAAAAAAATTTACGAAAGTTAAATTCCCACTCCGTTGTTCCGTTCTTGATGAAATCGCAGCTGTGAATTCGCAGACATATACATACGTCAAACACGCAGTATTATCATTATCGTTCAAGCCGTTTCTGAGTAAATAGTGGATATACCTTGAACATAAAAAAAAATTTACGAAAGTTAAGTTCCCCCTCCGTTGTTCCGTTCTAGATGAAATCGCAGCTGTGAATTCGCAGACATATACATATGTCAAAGACGCAGTATTATAATTATCGTTCAAGCCGTTTCTGAGTAAATAGTGGATATACCGAAAACATAAAAAAAATTTTACGAAAGTTATGTTCCCCCTCCGTTGTACCGTTCTTGATGAAATTGCTGCTGTGAATTCGCAGACATATAAATATGTCAAAGACGCAGTATTATCATTATCGTTCAAGCCATTTCTGAGTAAAAAGTGGATATACCTAAAACATAAATAAAAATTTACGAAAGTTAAGTTCCCCCTCCGTTGTTCCGTTCTTGATGAAATTGCAGCTGTGAATCCGCAGACATATACATATGTCAAACACGCAGTATTATTATTTTTGTTCAAGCGGTTTCTGAGTAAATAGTGGATATACCTGAAACATGAAAAAAAATTTACGAAAGTTAAGTTACCCCTCCGTTGATCCACTCTTGATGAAATTGCAGCTATGAATTCGCAGACATATACATACGTCATACACGCAGTATTATCATTTTCGTTCAAGCCGTTTCTGAGTAAATAGTGGATATACCTGAAACATAAAAAAAAATTTACGAAAGTTAAGTTCCCCCTCCGTTGATCCATTTTTGATGAAATTGCAGCTATGAATTCACAGACATATACATACGTCAAACACGAGGTATTATCACTATCGTTTAAGCCGTTTCTGAGTAAATAGTGGATATACCTAAAACATAAAAAACAATTTACGAAAGTTAAGTTCCCCCTCCGTTGATCCATTTTTGATGAAATTGCTGCTGTGAATTCGCAGACATATACATACGTCAAACACGCAGTATTATCATTATCGTTTAAGCTTTTTCTGAGTAAATAGTGGATATACCTAAAACATAAAAAAAAATTTACGAAAGTTAAGTTCCCCCTCCGTTGTTCCGTTCTGGATGAAATCGCAGCTGTGAATTCGCAGACATATACATATGTCAAAGACGCAGTATTCTCATTATCGTTGAAGCCATTTCTAAGTAAATTGTGGATGTACCTAAAACAAAAAAAAATTTACGAAAGTTAAGTTTCCCCTCCGTTGTTCCATTCTTCATGAAATTGCAGCTGTGAATTCGCAGACATATACATATGTCAAAGACGCAGTATTATCATTATCGTTCAAGCCGTTTCTGAGTAAATAGTGGATATACCTGAAACATGAAAAAAAATTTACGAAAGTTAAGTTACCCCTCCGTTGATCCACTCTTGATGAAATTGCAGCTATGAATTCGCAGACATATACATACGTCATACACGCAGTATTATCATTTTCGTTCAAGCCGTTTCTGAGTAAATAGTGGATATACCTGAAACATAAAAAAAAATTTACGAAAGTTAAGTTCCCCCTCCGTTGATCCATTTTTGATGAAATTGCAGCTATGAATTCACAGACATATACATACGTCAAACACGAGGTATTATCATTATCGTTTAAGCCGTTTCTGAGTAAATAGTGGATATACCTAAAACATAAAAAACAATTTACGAAAGTTAAGTTCCCCCTCCGTTGATCCATTTTTGATGAAATTGCTGCTGTGAATTCGCAGACATATACATACGTCAAACACGCAGTATTATCATTATCGTTTAAGCTTTTTCTGAGTAAATAGTGGATATACCTAAAACATAAAAAAAAATTTACGAAAGTTAAGTTCCCCCTCCGTTGTTCCGTTCTGGATGAAATCGCAGCTGTGAATTCGCAGACATATAGATATGTCAAAGACGCAGTATTCTCATTATCGTTGAAGCCATTTCTGAGTAAAATGTGGATGTACCTAAAACAAAAAAAAATTTACGAAAGTTAAGTTTCCCCTCCGTTGTTCCATTCTTCATGAAATTGCAGCTGTGAATTCGCAGACATATACATATGTCAAAGACGCAGTATTATCATTATCGTTCAAGCCGTTTCTGAGTAAATAGTGGATATACCTAAAACATAAAAAAAAATTTACGAAAGTTAAGTTCCCCCTCCGTTTATCTGTTTTTTATGAAATTGCAGCTGTCAATTCGCAGACATATACATGTGTCAAACACGCAGTATTATCATTTTCGTTCAAGCCGTTTCTGAAGGTTGGTGGATATACCTAAAACATAAAAAGAAATTTACGAAAGTAAAGTTCCCCCTCTGTTGATCTGTCCTTGATGAAATTGCAGCTGTGAATTCGCAGATATATACATATGTCAAAGACTCAATACAATACAAAGACTCAATACTACATATTATCATTATCGTTCAAGCCGTTTCTGAGTAAATAGTGGATATACCTAAAACATAAAAAAAAATTCACGAAAGTTAAGTTCCCCCTCCGTTGTTCCGTTCTTGATAAAATTGCAGCTGTGAATTCGCAGACATATACATATGTCAAAGACGCAGTATTATCATTATCGTTCAAGCCGTTTCTGAGTAAATAGTGGATATACCTAAAACATACATATACATATGTCAAAGACGAAGTATTATCATTATCGTTCAAGCCGTTTCTGCGTAAAAAGTGGATATACCTAAAATATAAAAAAAAATTTACGAAAGTTAAGTTCCCCCTCCGTTGTTCCGTTCTTGATGAAATTCCAGCTGTGAATTCGCAGACATATACATATGTCAAAGACGCAGTATTATCATTATCGTTCAAGCCGTTTCTGAGTAAATAGTGGATATACCTAAAACATACATATACATATGTCAAAGACGAAGTATTATCATTATCGTTCAAGCCGTTTCTGAGTAAAAAGTGGATATACCTAAAACATAAAAAAAAATTTACGAAAGTTAAGTTCCCCCTCCGTTGTTCCGTTCTTGATGAAATTGCAGCTGTAAATCCGCAGACATATACAGATGTCAAAGACGCAGTATTATCATTATCGTTAAAGCCGTTTCTGAGTAAATAGTGGATATACCTTAAACATAAAAAAAAATTTACGAAAGTTAGGTTCCCCCTCCGTTGATCCGTTCTTAATGAAATAGCAGCTGTGAATTCGCAGACATATACATATGTCAAACACGCAGTATTATCATTATCGTTCAAGCCGTTTCTGAGTAAATAGTGGATATACCTTAAACATAAAAAAAAATTTACGAAAGTTAAGTTCCCCCTCCGTTGTTCCGTTCTTGATGAAATTGCAGCTGTGAATCCGCAGACATATACGTATGTCAAAGACGCAGTATTATCATTATCGTTTAAGCCGTTTCTGAGTAAATAGTGGATATACCTAAAACATAAAAAAAAATTTACGAAAGTTAAGTTCCCCCTCCGTTGATCCATTTTTGATGAAATTGCAGCTATGAATTCGCAGACATATACATACGTCAAACACGCAGTATTATCATTATCGTTTAAGCTGTTTCTGAGTAAATAGTGGATATACCTAAAACATAAAAAAAAATTTACGAAAGTTAAGTTCCCCCTCCATTGTTCCGTTCTTGATGAAATTGCAGCTGTAAATTCGCAGACATATACATACGACAAACACGCAGTATTATCATTTTCGTTCTAGCCGTTTCTGAGTAAATAGTGGATATACCTTAAACATAAAAAAAAATTTACGAAAGTTAAGTTCCCCCTCCGTTGTTCCGTTATTGATGAAATTGCAGCTGTGAATTCGCAGACATATACAAATGTCAAAGACGCAGTATTATCATTATCGTTCAAACTGTTTCTGAGTAAATAGTGGATATACCTAAAACATAAAAAAAAATTTACGAAAGTTAAATTCCCCCTCCGTTGTTCCGTTCTTGATGAAATCGCAGCTGTGAATTCGCAGACATATACATACGTCAAACACGCAGTATTATCATTATCGTTCAAGCCGTTTCTGAGTAAATAGTGGATATACCTTAAACATAAAAAAAAGTTTACGAAAGTTAAGTTCCCCCTCCGTTGTTCCGTTCTAGATGAAATCGCAGCTGTGAATTCGCAGACATATACATATGTCAAAGACGCAGTATTATCATTATCGTCCAAGCCGTTTCTGAGTAAATAGTGGATATACCGAAAACATAAAAAAAATTTTACGAAAGTTATGTTCCCCCTCCGTTGTACCGTTCTTGATGAAATTGCAGCTGTGAATTCGCAGACATATACATATGTCAAAGACGCAGTATTATCATTATCGTTCAAGCCATTTCTGAGTAAAAAGTGGATATACCTAAAACATTAAAAAAAATTTACGAAAGTTAAGTTTCCCCTCCGTTGTTCCGTTCTTGATGAAATTGCAGCTGTTAATCCACAGACATATACATACGTCAAACACGCAGTATTATCATTTTCGTTCAAGCCGTTTCTGAGTAAATAGTGGATATACCTTAAACATAAATAAAAATTTACGAAAGTTAAGTTCCCCCTCCGTTGTTCCGTTCATGATGAAATTGCAGCTGTGAATCCGCAGACATATACGTATGTCAAAGACGCAGTATTATCATTATCGTTCAGGCCGTTTCTGAGTAAATAGTGGATATACCTAAAACATAAAAAAAAATTTACGAAAGTTAAGTTCCCCCTCCGTTGATCCGTTCTTGATGAAATTGCAGCTGTGAATTCGCAGACATATACATATGTCAAACACGCAGTATTATCATTTTCGTTCAAGCCGTTTCTGAGTAAATAGTGGATATACCTTAAACATAAATAAAAAATTACGAAAGTTAAGTTCCCCCTCCGTTGATCCACTTTTGATGAAATGGCAGCTATAAATTCGCAGACATATACATACGTCATACACGCAGTATTATCATTTTCGTTCAAGCCGTTTCTGAGTAAATAGTAGATATACCTTAAACATAAAAAAAAGATTTACGAAAGTTAAGTTGCCCCTCCGTTGTTCCGTTCTTGATGAAATTGCAGCTGTTTATCCGCAGACATATACATATGTCAAAGACGCAGTATTATCATTATCGTTTAAGCCGTTTCTGAGTAAATAGTGGATATACCTAAAACATAAAAAAAAATTTACGAAAGTTAAGTTCCCCCTCCGTTGTTCCGTTCTTGATGAAATTGCAGCTGTGAATTCGCAGACATATACATATGTCAAAGACGCAGTATTATAATTATCGTCCAAGCCGTTTCTTAGTAAATAGTGGATATACCTTAAACATAAAAAAAAATTTACGATAGTTAAGTTCCCCCTCCGTATTTCCGTTCTTGATGAAATTGCAGCTGTGAATCCACAGACATATTCATACGTCAAACACGCAGTATTATCATTTTCGTTCAAGCCGTTTCTGAGTAAATAGTGGATATACCTTAAACATAAATAAAAATTTACGAAAGTTAAGTTCCCCCTCCGTTGTTCCGTTCTTGATGAAATTGCAGCTGTGAATCCGCAGACATATACGTATGTCAAAGACGCAGTATTATCATTATCGTTTAAGCCGTTTCTGAGTAAATAGTGGATATACCTAAAACATAAAAAAAAATTTACGAAAGTTAAGTTCCCCCTCCGTTGATCCATTTTTGATGAAATTGCAGCTATGAATTCGCAGACATATACATACGTCAAACACGCAGTATTATCATTATCGTTTAAGCTGTTTCTGAGTAAATAGTGGATATACCTAAAACATAAAAAAAAATTTACGAAAGTTAAGTTCCCCCTCCATTGTTCCGTTCTTGATGAAATTGCAGCTGTAAATTCGCAGACATATACATACGACAAACACGCAGTATTATCATTTTCGTTCTAGCCGTTTCTGAGTAAATAGTGGATATACCTTAAACATAAAAAAAAATTTACGAAAGTTAAGTTCCCCCTCCGTTGTTCCGTTATTGATGAAATTGCAGCTGTGAATTCGCAGACATATACAAATGTCAAAGACGCAGTATTATCATTATCGTTCAAACTGTTTCTGAGTAAATAGTGGATATACCTTAAACATAAATAAAAATTTACGAAAGTTAAGTTCCCCCTCCGTTGTTCCGTTCATGATGAAATTGCAGCTGTGAATCCGCAGACATATACGTATGTCAAAGACGCAGTATTATCATTATCGTTCAGGCCGTTTCTGAGTAAATAGTGGATATACCTAAAACATAAAAAAAAATTTACGAAAGTTAAGTTCCCCCTCCGTTGATCCGTTCTTGATGAAATTGCAGCTGTGAATTCGCAGACATATACATATGTCAAACACGCAGTATTATCATTTTCGTTCAAGCCGTTTCTGAGTAAATAGTGGATATACCTTAAACATAAATAAAAAATTACGAAAGTTAAGTTCCCCCTCCGTTGATCCACTTTTGATGAAATGGCAGCTATAAATTCGCAGACATATACATACGTCATACACGCAGTATTATCATTTTCGTTCAAGCCGTTTCTGAGTAAATAGTAGATATACCTTAAACATAAAAAAAAGATTTACGAAAGTTAAGTTGCCCCTCCGTTGTTCCGTTCTTGATGAAATTGCAGCTGTTTATCCGCAGACATATACATATGTCAAAGACGCAGTATTATCATTATCGTTTAAGCCGTTTCTGAGTAAATAGTGGATATACCTAAAACATAAAAAAAAATTTACGAAAGTTAAGTTCCCCCTCCGTTGTTCCGTTCTTGATGAAATTGCAGCTGTGAATTCGCAGACATATACATATGTCAAAGACGCAGTATTATAATTATCGTCCAAGCCGTTTCTTAGTAAATAGTGGATATACCTTAAACATAAAAAAAAATTTACGATAGTTAAGTTCCCCCTCCGTATTTCCGTTCTTGATGAAATTGCAGCTGTGAATTCGCAGACATATACAAATGTCAAAGACGCAGTATTATCATTATCGTTCAAGCCGTTACTGAGTAAATAGTGGATATACCTAAAACATAAAAAAAAATTTACGATACTCAATACAATACAATACAAAGTAAAACATAAAAGACTCAATACAATACAAAGACTCAATACTACATTTTTATTTATTTATTTATTTATTTATTTATTTATTCTTCCTACCTTGCCTCTTAAGGCAATACGGATTTGCAGCAGTGAGAAGATTCTGAGAATCAACTCACTGCCGCAACGTGGCATAAAATAGCAGTTTAATCACTGATGTGTTCTTCTGTTTCTTGGTGTGTTATTCTATCTTCTCCTCAGTCCGGCGGTCTTCCCGGAGCAGCTCCAGCTGTCCGTCCCAAGGTGAAGTGATCCTGGCCAACTGCTTCCTTCCACCCGTATACGAAGGATTTGAAGAACGGGTAGTTCTCTTTCACCATCAGCTGAGGTAGATCGTTAGCAGTCAGGACGTAGAGCCCTGTCTCTCTCAGCAGCTTGGCTCTCAGTGTCTCATAGGCAGTACAGGTCAGTAAAACGTGCTCAGCGGTCTCCGGTTCCCTACAAGTTGGGCATAGGGGATCAATGTCCTTACCATGTTCTACGAGCTTGGCTCGGAAACCCCCATGCCCCGTGAGGAACTGTGAGATCCAATAGTCAGGGACAACCCATGTGGCTTTTAGCCTGGAATCAACGGTGGGGAAGTATTTCCTTAGGGTAGCCCCTTTTATTGTCGTCACCCATCGCTGGCTCCAATTTTGTATGGTATTCTCCCGAATAATAATTCTCCATCTCCGTGGGTCTTCACATATCCTCACTCGAAGGTTTGCCGGTAGATCCGCAATGCCTCCCCTCTTCAATTTGTTTCTGAAGTAATCTTCTCGCAAGAGGAGGTCAATTGGGATTGCTCCTGCTAAGACCTGCACCGCCTCGTGAGATACTGTTCTGTACGCCCTGGTGACTCGCAGCAGAGCCATCCGCTGAATCGTCGCCAACTTCTTATTCTGTTGGTGCGAGAGGTGTTGACTCCATGCAGGGGACGCATATCTCAGGATACCCAGAATCACACCTTTGTAGATGGTCAGTGTGGCTGGGAACCTAAGACCCCAAAAGGCGCCCCCAATGCGACAAAGCCCATTAAGAGCTAAGGCCACCCTATTTCTTATGTATTCCAAATGAGGTGTTAAATTGAATTTTTGTCCAAACTTGATGCCAAGGTAGGTTACAACCTCATTTGGACTTAACTTCTTATCCTTAACTTCTTTCTCTCGCACCATCGAGCTACTATGTTGGCGCACCGTTCGGCTTCATGTTTTAGTCTGGCTCTGCTGTTCGAAGCCACAACGACGGCTAGGTCATCAACATAAGCCGTGGCCGGGAACCGCTCCTCTTCCAGAAGTCCCAGCAACTCGTCAAACACTAGTTTCCACAGAGCAGGGCCAAGGACAGACCCCTGCGGACAACCTCTTTCCACACTCTCTTCTACTTCAAAGAAGCTACCTTTTATCTTCAGTCTTCGGTCCTGGAGGTAGCTTCTCAAAAGGTCATACAAGTTGCTGGGAGCTTCATATTTTTGCAACTGCTGGAGCACGCTAGGCCACCAAACGCTGTCAAAGGCTGAGGAGATATCAAAAAGGAGAAGCATGACATATTTTTCCGCCTTTTCTTCGACATCGCGGCGCACTCTCAGCAGAGCATCAGCGGTTCCCTTGCCTTTAGTGCTTCCGAACTGCCGTGGATGGCTCGCCCTTGATAAGACTGGTCGCAGGCTTGTCATCAGCAAATTCTCTAACACTTTGCTCATTATAGGGAGGAGACATATAGGCCTGTAAGACTTGGCCAATTGCTTATCTTTGCCTCCTCCCTTATAAAGAAGTCTAACATCAGCAATTTTCCATATTTTAGGAAAGTATCCCCTATCTAGGCACTCATTGAACAATGCCAAAAGCTTTTCTTCAATACAGGGGATACTATTCTTAAGAATCGCTGCGTCAATGGAGTCCAATCCAGGAGCGCGACCAGTCTTTTGCTTATCCACAGCAGTACGGAGATCCCATATGTCCCATGGTGGGCACAAGTCTGTACCGGGTGGGTATACCGTGGTGCGCCTCACGAACTCCTCCTCTTCATTATCTTGGGATGGATCATCCCTGGGGTAGGTAACGGCAAAAAACATCTTCGCCGTCTCCTCAAGAGTGGTTGCTTGGTCAGTTCCACGTTTCAATGCGGCTATGACCTGTTGCGGAGAGAACTTACCCATGGCCACTATGTAAGGGATCCCCCATGGATTCTTTGTTGACTCTTCGGTAATAAACTCATCCCAAGACTTTCGCTTTCGAGAGCGCACCTCATTTCGATATGCCCTGGCCTTAGACTTGTACTCATCACGAAGTATAGTGCGCCTTTCATCACTACACCTCTGGTACGAACGCCGTGCCTTGTAGACCTCTCTCTTCATGACAGTTAAGGCCGGCGTCCACCATGGGACAGGTCGAGCTTTCGCCTTCCGACGCTGGAGGGATTCTTCGGCGGCATCACGGATGACATTAGTGATCCTGTGCACCTTGTAATCCAGGTCATTAGTCATGTCCATCTCTGCCGCATCCCATTCTTCGTCGATTAATCTACTCTCCAGGGCTGACCGGAAGGCTCTCCAATCGTTTCTACGAGTTACGTAGCCCTTGAATATGCCGTGGGAACTATCTACATTTTCTTCTAGCTTAAAAGCTATCATGTGATGGTCGGAACTCGTTTCAGATCTAAGGGTCCAATCGCTGATACGATACGCTAGCGTCGGGGATGCCAGAGTTACATCTATCCAGCTCTGCCCCATCGCACTGGAGAACGTAGGGGCAGCAGAAGGGTCGTTCATTACCACTAACTGACTTCTAGAAATAAATTCCCCGAGCTGAACACCCCTTCTATTTGTCTGATTGGATCCCCAGACCGTGTTCCAGGAGTTGGTATCTGAACAAATGATCACGTTCCTAGTGCAAGTCGTGATCACTTCCAAGGCGGATATGTCTCTGTCAATGTCATTGCCGTCCGGTAAGTAAGAAGATACCAGCGTAAACGAGAGGTTACGCCATCTGATATGACAAGCGACACAATCCGCCGTGGTGTACTGCCTCAGATCCATCACATCGAGGTTCGGGTTATTAACCACTATGGCTGCCCTGGGCCTCCTCTCTCTACTGCTCAGAGCTAGAACCCTCGATGTGAGACCAAACCCCGTGACCAAGTTCCCACGGCAGCTCGGTTCCTGGACCGCCATGATATCGTAGTGTTGAGAGAGAGCACGCAGCTCATCTGCTACAATATGCCGGCGGCCCATGTTGAGCTGGAGGATGGTAAGCTTATTCATAAAAGGTCCTTTTGGCTACCTCCTTAGCCCACTTGATGTGCACAGGACACTCTCTGCTGCCCGCCTTATGTTTCCTTTGACTAACTGGGGCGTTTGCACGCACACAGTTTATACAGGAAGGGCCTGAGAGCTCTTTTTTCTTGGGGCAATCTTTGATTAAGTGGCCAGGAGATGCACACCATATGCATATAGCAGCAGTTTCATTGCACGTGGCTTTGGTATGGCCGTATCCCTGGCATTGACCACACCTAGGAGCGTCGAGGTAATCTTTAAATGTTATTGCCCACCATCCTCCATCTATACTCCCCATTTCTAATAAAAGGAACCGAACCATTGGGTGGACTTCTAACACCCAATTCCTTGTAAACCCATTTCTTCCAACAGATGAAAAAAGTGGCCGGAGGTCCTCGATGACCAGTGGAGTGGGGCCCGACTTCTCGGGTATTCTTCCCCACAGAAATCTGACCAGTGCCGCTGAATCCCAGGAAAGGGGGACACCCTGCACTTCCAGCCTGGGTTTTTTCTTTAGAGCCAGTTTGGCATGAAACCCTTTATCACGTAGCCCCTGCCAACCAATCATCTTCGTGGCATCAGAATCAGCATCCATGCGGACCAAAACAGAACCAGCCTTGGTCGCACGGACGATGGAAGCCTTCACACCTATTTCAGTTGGTGAAGGCAATCCATTGATTATATCTAACGGTTTCTTCCCTGCACCGCTAATAGTAATATATGTGGCTCTTGGTGTTACAGTGGGCTTTGTTGGCAGAGATTTAACAATCTCTGCTATGGTTGGTGACTTGGTATTAGGAGAACCAACGGTAGGTCCTAGTAGCTCCTCTTTTGGTCCTTCTGAGATTCTATTTTTATTTCCTGATTTATTTTTCTTTCTTTTCCTTTTACTAGATACCACCTGAAACGTTTCGGGGTCAGTTACTAGTGAAGATGGGTCCTCATCCAGATGAGTATTTGACTGTAGCTCCTTGGAAGGTCTTGCTTTAGGCTGCTGCAGCTGATGTGTTACACCTGGAGTAGAAAGAGCCTCTATAACTTTTGGCACGACAATATCTGTAAGCAAGTCACGAAGTCTCTCTAACGATAACGCTTCGTGAATAGTATCCTTAATAACAGAAGACACTGTACCAAAATTTCCTTCCTTTACCCTGACTTCTAGCGTTTCAACTAGATCCACTAAACCTTGTACCTTATTGTTGATATAGTCTCTAACACTACCTAACGATTTTTTCTCATACTTGTTGATGTAGGTCCGGAGGTTCTCCTGTATACGCTGTGCATCACAAAAGTGACTACCAGCTTCTAGTTTCTTTTCAGACCCAGGAGAACCATTCCGAGCCCGTTTAACCGTAGGTTTTCGGTCTTTTGGAGTTCTGGCTTCCTGGCCTACTAAATTGTCACAGAGCATCTCGTAACAATTATGAGAATTATAAAAATTATAACCTACACAAAATTAAGAATTTCCACCAGCTAATAGTAAAAGGGTCTCTGGGCTTCCTAACGAAGCCTGTGGTAAATAAGGATACCAATGAAGAAAATGTTTTCCCCCTAACGCACCTTATCGCTATTGGTTGTGAAATTATAGAAGTTTAAGTTCAAGTAGGTTACGGGTAAATTATAATCACTAATTGTTTCACAATATCTTACCTTCAAGTCCTGTTCACTTGTAAAACACCAATGTTCAGTTTATTGCACCACAAGAAAGGTTTAATGCACTTTGTCTACTTAACCTATTTTTTCAAAACTATTCAGAACTATAAAAACAAAATTAAACACCATAATTAAACAAAATTAAACATAACTAGTAAAGAACAGAACTGGAACAAAACAAGAAACAAAGAAAAACAAACCAAAACGAGAAACTAATAGAAATAATACACAATTATCGAAAGTTACAGTACAATCACAGTAAACCTCGTATAACCTCAGACTCAATACTACATATTATCATTATCGTTCAAGCCGTTTCTGAGTAAATAGTGGATATACCTAAAACATAAAAAAAAATTTACGAAAGTTAAGTTCCCCCTCCGTTGATCCGTTCTTGATGAAATTGCAGCTGTGAATTCGCAGACATATACATATGTCAAACACGCAGTATTATCATTTTCGTTCAAGCCGTTTCTGAGTAAATAGTGGATATACCTTAAACATAAATAAAAAATTACGAAAGTTAAGTTCCCCCTCCGTTGATCCACTTTTGATGAAATGGCAGCTATAAATTCGCAGACATATACATACGTCATACACGCAGTATTATCATTTTCGTTCAAGCCGTTTCTGAGTAAATAGTAGACATACCTTAAACATAAAAAAAAAATTTACGAAAGTTAAGTTGCCCCTCCGTTGTTCCGTTCTTGATGAAATTGCAGCTGTTTATCCGCAGACATATACATATGTCAAAGACGCAGTATTATCATTATCGTTTAAGCCGTTTCTGAGTAAATAGTGGATATACCTAAAACATAAAAAAAAATTTACGAAAGTTAAGTTCCCCCTCCGTTGTTCCGTTCTTGATGAAATTGCAGCTGTGAATTCGCAGACATATACATATGTCAAAGACGCAGTATTATAATTATCGTCCAAGCCGTTTCTTAGTAAATAGTGGATATACCTTAAACATAAAAAAAAATTTACGAAAGTTAAGTTCCCCCTCCGTTGTTCCGTTCTTGATGAAATTGCAGCTGTGAATTCGCAGACATATACAAATGTCAAAGACGCAGTATTATCATTATCGTTCAAGCCGTTACTGAGTAAATAGTGGATATACCTAAAACATAAAAAAAAATTTACGATACTCAATACAATACAATACAAAGTAAAACATAAAAGACTCAATACAATACAAAGACTCAATACTACATATTATCATTATCGTTCAAGCCGTTTCTGAGTAAATAGTGGATATACCTAAAACATAAAAAAAAATTTACGAAAGTTAAGTTCCCCCTCCGTTGTTCCGTTCTTGATGAAATTGCAGCTGTGAATTCGCAGACATATACATATGTCAAAGACGCAGTATTATAATTATCGTTCGAGCCGTTTCTGAGTAAATAGTGGATATACCTAAAACATAAAACAAAATTTACGAAAGTTAAGTTCCCCCTCCGTTGTTCCGTTCTTGATGAAATCGCAGCTGTAAATTCGCAGACACATACATATGTAAAAGACGCAGTATTATCATTATCGTTCAAGCCGTTTCTGAGTAAAAAGTGGATATACCTAAAACATAAAAAAAAATTTACGAAAGTTAAGTTATCCCTCCGTTGTTCCGTTCTTGATGAAATTGCAGCTGTCAATTTGCAGACATATACATATATCAAAGACGCAGTATTATCATTATCGTTCAAGCCGTTTCTGAGTAAATAGTGGATATACCTAAAACATAAAAAAAAATTTACGAAAGATAAGTTACCCCTCCGTTGATCCGTTCTTGATGAAATTGCAGCTGTGAATTTGCAGACGTATACATATGTGAAATACGCAGTATTATCATTTTCGTTCAAGCCGTTTCTGAGTAAATAGTGGATATACCTTAAACATAAAAAAAAAATTACGAAAGTTAAGTTCCCCCTCCGTTGATCCATTTTTGATGAAATTGCAGCTGTGAATTCGCAGACATATACATACGTCAAACACGCAGTATTATCATTATCGTTAAAGCCTTTTCTGAGTAAATAGTGGATATACTTAAAACATAAAAAAATTTTACGAAAGTTAAGTTCCCCCTCCGTTGTTCCGTTCTTGATGAAATTGCAGCCGTGAATTCGCAGACATATACATATGTCGAAGACGCAGTATTATCATTATCGTTAAAGCCGTTCCTGAGTAAATAGTGGATATACCTGAAACATAAAAAAAAATTACGAAAGTTAAGTTCCCCCTCCGTTGATCCATTTTTGATGAAAATGCAGCTATGAATTCGCAGACATATACATACGTCAAACACGCAGTATTATCATTACCGTTTAAGCTGTTTCTGAGTAAATAGTGGATATACCTAAAACATAAAAAAAAATTTACGAAAGTTAAGTTCCCCCTCCGTTGATCCGTTCTTGATGAAATTGCAGCTGTGAATTCGCAGACGTATACATATGTCAAACACGCAGTATTATCATTTTCGTTCAAGCCGTTTCTGAGTAAATAGTGGATATACCTTAAACATAAAAAAAAATTTACGAAAGTTAAGTTCCCCCTCCGTTGATCCGTTTTGATGAAATTGCAGACATATACATACGTCAAACACGCAGTATTATCATTATCGTCCAAGCCGTTTCTGAGTAAATAGTGGATATACCTAAAACATAAAAAAAAATTTATGAAAGTTAAGTTCCCCCTCCGTTGTTCCGTTCTTGATGAAATTGCAGCTGTGAATTCGCAGACATATACATATGTCAAAGACGCAGTATTATAATTATCGTTTAAGCCGTTTCTGAGTAAATAGTGGATATACCTAAAACATAAAACAAAATTTACGAAAGTTAAGTTCCCCCTCCGTTGTTCCGTTCTTGATGAAATCGCAGCTGTGAATTCGCAGACACATACATATGTAAAAGACGCAGTATTATCATTATCGTTCAAGCCGTTTCTGAGTAAAAAGTGGATATACCTCAAACATAAAAAAAAATCTACGAAAGTTAAGTTTCCCCTCCGTTGTTCCGTTCTTGATGAAATTGCAGCTGTGAATTCGCAGACATATACATATGTCAAAGACGCAGTATTATCATTATCGTTCAAGCCGTTTCGGAGTAAAAAGTGGATATACCTAAAACATAAAAAAAAATTTACGAAAGTTAAGTTCCCCCTCCGTTGATCCACTTTTGATGAAATGGCAGCTATAAATTCGCAGACATATACATACGTCATACACGCAGTATTATCATTTTCGTTCAAGCCGTTTCTGAGTAAATAGTAGATATACCTAAAACATAAAACAAAATTTACGAAAGTTAAGTTCCCCCTCCGTTGTTCCGTTCTTGATGAAATTGCAGCTGTGAATTCGCAGACGTATACATATGTCAAACACGCAGTATTATAATTATCGTTCAAGCCGTTCCTGAGTAAATAGTGGATATACCTGAAACATAAACAAAAAATTACGAAAGTTAAGTTCCCCCTCCGTTGATCCATTTTTGATGAAATTGCAGCTATGAATTCGCAGACATATACATACGTCAAACACGCAGTTTTATCATTACCGCTTAAGCTGTTTCTGAGTAAATAGTGGATATACCTAAAACATAAAAAAAAATTTACGAAAGTTAAGTTCCCCCTCCGTTGATCCGTTCTTGATGAAATTGCAGCTGTGAATTCGCAGACGTATACATATGTCAAACACGCAGTATTATCATTTTCGTTCAAGCCGTTTCTTAGTAAATAGTGGATATACCTTAAACATAAAAAAAAATTTACGAAAGTTAAGTTCCCCCTCCGTTGTTCCGTTCTTGATGAAATTGCAGCTGTGAATCCGCAGACATATACATACGTCATACACGCACTATTATCATTATCGTTCAAGCATTTTCTGAGTAAATAGTGGATATACCTAAAACATAAAAAAAAATATATGAAAGTTAAGTTTCCCCTCCGTTGATCCGTTTTGATGAAATTGCAGCTGTGAATTCGCAGACATATACATACGTCAAACACGCAGTATTATCATTATCGTCCAAGCCGTTTCTGAGTAAATAGTGGATATACCTAAAACATAAAAAAAAATTTATGAAAGTTAAGTTCCCCCTCCGTTGATCCGTTTTTGATGAAATTGCAGCTGTGAATTCGCAGACATATACATACGTCAAACCCCCAGTATTATCATTATCGTCCAAGCCGTTTCTGAGTAAATAGTGGATATACCTAAAGCATAAAAAAAAAATTACGAAAGTTAAGTTCCCCCTCCGTTGTTCCGTTCTTGATGAAATTGCAGCTGTGAATTTGCAGACATATACATATGTCAAAGACGCAGTATTATGATTATCGTTCAAGCCGTTTCTGAGTAAAAAGTGGATATACCTAAAATAAAAAAAAAAAATTTACGAAAGTTAAATTCCCCTCCGTTGTTCCGTTCTTGATGAAATCGCAGCTGTGAATTCGCAGACATATACATATGTCAAAGACGCAGTATTATCATTATCGTTTAAGCCGTATCTGAGTAAATAGTAGATATACCTAAAACATAAAAAAAAATTTACGAAAGATAAGTTCCCCCTCCGTTGTTCCGTTCTTGATGAAATCGCAGCTGTGAATTCGCAGACATATACATATGTCAAAGACGCAGTATTATCATTATCGTTTAAGCCGTATCTGAGTAAATAGTGGATATACGTAAAACATAAAAAAAAATTTAGGAAAGTTAAGTTCCCCCTCCGTTGTTCCGTTCTTGATGAAATTGCAGCTGTGAATTCGCAGACATATACATATGTCAAAGACGCAGTATTATAATTATTGTTCAAGCCGTTTCTGAGTAAATAGTGGATATACCTAAAACATAAAACAAAATTTACGAAAGTTAAGTTCCCCCTCCGTTGTTCCGTTCTTGATGAAATCGCAGCTGTGAATTCGCAGACACATACATATGTAAAAGACGCAGTATTATCATTATCGTTCAAGCCGTTTCTGAGTAAAAAGTGGATATACCTAAAACATAAAAAAAAATCTACGAAAGTTAAGTTTCCCCTCCGTTGTTCCGTTCTTGATGAAATTGCAGCTGTGAATTCGCAGACATATACATATGTCAAAGACGCAGTATTATCATTATCGTTCAAGCCGTTTCTGAGTAAAAAGTGGATATACCTAAAACATAAAAAAAAATTTACGAAAGTTAAGTTCCCCCTCCGTTGATCCACTTTTGATGAAATGGCAGCTATAAATTCGCAGACATATACATACGTCATACACGCAGTATTATCATTTTCGTTCAAGCCGTTTCTGAGTAAATAGTAGATATACCTTAAACATAAAAAAAAATTTACGAAAGTTAAGTTGCCCCTCCGTTTTTCCGTTCTTGATGAAATTGCAGCTGTAAATCCGAAGACATATACATATGTCAAAGACGCAGTATTATCATTATCGTTTAAGCCGTCTCTGAGTAAATAGTGGATATACCTAAAACATAAAAAAAAATTTACGAAAGTTAAGTTCCCCCTCCGTTGTTCCGTTCTTGATGAAATTGCAGCTGTCAATTCGCAGACATATACATATGTAAAAGACGCAGTATTATCATTATCGTTTAAGCCGTTTCTGAGTAAAAAGTGGATATACCTAAAACATAAAAAAAAATTTACGAAAGTTAAGTTATCCCTCCGTTGTTCCGTTCTTGATGAAATTGCAGCTGTCAATTCGCAGACATATACATATGTCAAAGACGCAGTATTATCATTATCGTTCAAGCCGTTTCTGAGTAAATAGTGGATATACCTAAAACATAAAAAAAAATTTACGAAAGTTAAGTTCCCCTCAGTTGATCCGTTCTTGATGAAATTGCAGCTGTGAATTCGCAGACGTACACATATTTCAAATACGCAGTATTATCATTTTCGTTCAAGCCGTTTCTGAGTAAATAGTGGATATACCTTAAACATAAAAAAAAAATTACGAAAGTTAAGTTCCCCCTCCGTTGTTCCGTTCTTGATGAAATTGCAGCTGTGAATTCGCAGACGTATACATATGTCAAACACGCAGTATTATGATTATCGTTCAAGCCGTTTCTGAGTAAAAAGTGGATATACCTAAAACATAAAAAAAAATCTACGAAAGTTAAGTTTCCCCTCCGTTGTTCCGTTCTTGATGGAATTGCAGCTGTGAATTCGCAGACATATACATATGTCAAAGACGCAGTATTATTATTATCGTTCAAGCCGTTTCTGAGTAAAAAGTGGATATACCTAAAACATAAAAAAAAATTTACGAAAGTTAAGTTCCCCCTCCGTTGATCCGTTTTTGATGAAATTGCAGCTGTAAATGCGCAGACATATACATACGTCAAACACGCAGTATTATCATTATCGTCCAAGCCGTTTCTGAGTAAAAAGTGGATATACCTAAAACATAAAAAAAAATTTACGAAAGTTAAATTCCCCCTCCGTTGATCCGTTTTTGATGAAATTGCAGCTGTGAATTCGCAGACGTATACATATGTCAAATACGCAGTATTATCATTTTCGTTCAAGCCGTTTCTGAGTAAATAGTGGATATACCTTAAACATAAAAAAAAAATTACGAAAGTTAAGTTGCCTCTTCGTTGTTCCGTTCTTGATGAAATTGCAGCTGTAAATCCGCAGACATATGCATATGTCAAAGACGCAGTATTATCATTATCGTTCAAGCCGTTTCTGAGTAAATAGTGGATATACCTAAAACATAAAAAAAAAATTACGAAAGTTAAGTTCCCCCTCCGTTGTTCCGTTCTTGATGAAATTGCAGCTGTGAATTCGCAGACATATACATATGTCAAAGACGCAGTATTATCATTATCGTTTAAGCCGTATCTGAGTAAAAAGTGGATATACCTAAAACATAAAAAAAAATTTACGAAAGTTAAGTTCCCCCTCCGTTGTTCCGTTCTTGATGAAATTGCAGCTGTGAATTCGCAGACATATACATATGTCAAAGACGCAGTATTATAATTATCGTTCAAGCCGTTTCTGAGTAAATGGTGGATATACCTGAAACATGAAAAAAAAATTACGAAAGTTAAGTTCCCCCTCCGTTGATCCACTTTTGATGAAATGGCGGCTATAAATTCGCAGACATATACATACGTCATACACGCAGTATTATGATTATCGTTCAAGCCGTTTCTGAGTAAAAAGTGGATATACCTAAAACATAAAAAAAAATCTACGAAAGTTAAGTTTCCCCTCCGTTGTTCCGTTCTTGATGAAATTGCAGCTGTGAATTCGCAGACATATACATATGTCAACGACGCAGTATTATCATTATCGTTCAAGCCGTTTCTGAGTAAAAAGTGGATATACCTAAAACATAAAAAAAAATTTACGAAAGTTAAGTTCCCCCTCCGTTGATCCGTTTTTGATGAAATTGCAGCTGTAAATTCGCAGACATATACATACGTCAAACACGCAGTATTATCATTATCGTCCAAGCCGTTTCTGAGTAAAAAGTGGATATACCTAAAACATAAAAAAAAATCTACGAAAGTTAAGTTTCCCCTCCGTTGTTCCGTTCTTGATGAAATTGCAGCTGTGAATTCGCAGACATATACATATGTCAAAGACGCAGTATTATCATTATCGTTCAAGCCGTTTCTGAGTAAATAGTGGATATACCTAAAACATAAAAAAAAATCTACGAAAGTTAAGTTTCCCCTCCGTTGTTCCGTTCTTGATGAAATTGCAGCTGTGAATTCGCAGACATATACATATGTCAAAGACGCAGTATTATCATTATCGTTCAAGCCGTTTCTGAGTAAAAAGTGGATATACCTAAAACATAAAAAAAAATTTACGAAAGTTAAGTTCCCCCTCCGTTGATCCACTTTTGATGAAATGGCAGCTATAAATTCGCAGACATATACATACGTCATACACGCAGTATTATCATTTTCGTTCAAGCCGTTTCTGAGTAAATAGTAGATATACCTTAAACATAAAAAAAAATTTACGAAAGTTAAGTTGCCCCTCCGTTGTTCCGTTCTTGATGAAATTGCAGCTGTAAATCCGCAGACATATACATATGTCAAAGACGCAGTATTATCATTATCGTTTAAGCCGTCTCTGAGTAAATAGTGGATATACCTAAAACATAAAAAAAAATTTACGAAAGTTAAGTTCCCCCTCCGTTGTTCCGTTCTTGATGAAATTGCAGCTGTGAATTCGTAGACATATACATATGTAAAAGACGCAGTATTATCATTATCGTTCAAGCCGTATCTGAGTAAAAAGTGGATATACCTAAAACATAAAAAAAAATTTACGAAAGTTAAGTTCCCCTCCGTTGATCCGTTCTTGATGAAATTGCAGCTGTGAATTCGCAGACGTACACATATGTCAAATACGCAGTATTATCATTTTCGTTCAAGCCGTTTCTGAGTAAATAGTGGATATACCTTAAACATAAAAAAAAAATTACGAAAGTTAAGTTCCCCCTCCGTTGTTCCGTTCTTGATGAAATTGCAGCTGTGAATTCGCAGACGTATACATATGTCAAACACGCAGTATTATGATTATCGTTCAAGCCGTTTCTGAGTAAAAAGTGGATATACCTAAAACATAAAAAAAAATCTACGAAAGTTAAGTTTCCCCTCCGTTGTTCCGTTCTTGATGAAATTGCAGCTGTGAATTCGCAGACATATACATATGTCAAAGACGCAGTATTATTATTATCGTTCAAGCCGTTTCTGAGTAAAAAGTGGATATACCTAAAACATAAAAAAAAATTTACGAAAGTTAAGTTCCCCCTCCGTTGTTCCGTTCTTGATGAAATTGCAGCTGTAAATTCGCAGACATATACATATGTCAAAGACGCAGTATTATCATTATCGTTCAAGAACTTCTGAGTAAATAGTGGATATACCTAAAACATAAAAAAAAATTTACGAAATTTAAGTTCCCCCTCCGTTGTTCCGTTCTTGATGAAATTGCAGCTGTGAATACGCAGACATATACATATGTCAAAGACGCAGTATTATCATTATTGTTCAAGCCGCTTCTGAGTAAACAGTGGATATACCTAAAACATAAAAAAAAAATTACGAAATTTAAGTTCCCCCTTCGTTGTTCCGTTCTTGATGAAATTGCAGCTGTGAATTCGCAGACATATACATACGTCAAAGACGCAGTATTATAATTATCGTTCAAGCCGTTTCTGAGTAAATAGTGGATATACCTAAAACATAAAACAAAATTTACGAAAGTTAAGTTCCCCCTCCGTTGTTCCGTTCTTGATGAAATCGCAGCTGTGAATTCGCAGACACATACATATGTAAAAGACGCAGTATTATCATTATCGTTCAAGCCGTTTCTGAGTATAAAGTGGATATACCTAAAACATAAAAAAAAATTTACGAAAGTTAAGTTCCCCGTCCGTTGTTCCGTTCTTGATGAAATTGCAGCTGTGAATTCGCAGACATATACATACGTCAAAGACGCAGTATTATAATTATCGTTCAAGCCGTGTCTGAGTAAATAGTGGATATACCTAAAACATAAAACAAAATTTACGAAAGTTAAGTTCCCCGTCCGTTGTTCCGTTCTTGATGAAATTGCAGCTGTGAATTCGCAGACATATACATATGTCAAAGACACAGTATTCTCATTATCGTTCAAGCCGTTTCTGAGTAAAAAGTGGATATACCAAAAACATAAAAAAAAAAATTACAAAAGTTAAGTTCCCCCTCCTTTGTTCCGTTCTTGATGAAATTGCAGCTGTGAATTCGCAGACATATACATATGTCAAAGACGCAGTATTATCATTATCGTTCAAGTCGTTTCTGAGTAAATAGTGGATATACCTAAAACATAAAACAAAATTTACGAAAGTTAAGTTCCCCCTCCGTTGTTCCGTTCTTGATGAAATTGCAGCTGTGAATACGCAGACATATACATACGTCAAACACGCAGTATTATCATTATCGCTCAAGCCGTTTCTGAGTAAATAGTGGATATACCTGAAACATGAAAAAAAAATTACGAAAGTTAAGTTTCCCCTCCGTTGTTCCGTTCTTGATGAAATTGCAGCTGTAAATTTGCAGACATATACATACGTCAAACACGCAGTATTATCATTTTCGTTCTAGCCGTTTCTGAGTAAATAGTGGATATACCTTAAACATAAAAAAAAATTTACGAAAGTTAAGTTCCCCCTCCGTTGTTCCGTTCTTGATGAAATTGCAGCTGTGAATTCGCAGACATATAAAAATGTCAAAGACGCAGTATTATCATTATCGTTCAAGCCGTTTCTGAGTAAATAGTGGATATACCTAAAACATCAAAAAAAATTTACGAAAGTTAAGTTCCCCCTCCGTTGTTCCGTTCTTGATGAAATTGCAGCTGTGAATTCGCAGACGTATACATATGTCAAACACGCAGTATTATCATTATCGTTCAAGCCGTTTCTGAGTAAATAGTGGATATACCTAAAACATAAAAAAAAATTTACGAAAGTTAAGTTCCCCCTCCGTTGTTCCGTTCTTGATGAAATTGCAGCTGTGAATTCGCAGACATATACATATGTCAAAGACGCAGTATTATAATTATCGTTTAAGCCGTTTCTGAGTAAATAGTGGATATACCTAAAACATAAAACAAAATTTACGAAAGTTAAGTTCCCCCTCCGTTGTTCCGTTTTTGATGAAATCGCAGCTGTGAATTCGCAGACACATACATATGTAAAAGACGCAGTATTATCATTATCGTTCAAGCCGTTTCTGAGTAAAAAGTGGATATACCTCAAACATAAAAAAAAATCTACGAAAGTTAAGTTTCCCCTCCGTTGTTCCGTTCTTGATGAAATTGCAGCTGTGAATTCGCAGACATATACATATGTCAAAGACGCAGTATTATCATTATCGTTCAAGCCGTTTCTGAGTAAAAAGTGGATATACCTAAAACATAAAAAAAAATTTACGAAAGTTAAGTTCCCCCTCCGTTGATCCACTTTTGATGAAATGGCAGCTATAAATTCGCAGACATATACATACGTCATACACGCAGTATTATCATTTTCGTTCAAGCCGTTTCTGAGTAAATAGTAGATATACCTAAAACATAAAACAAAATTTACGAAAGTTAAGTTCCCCCTCCGTTGTTCCGTTCTTGATGAAATTGCAGCTGTGAATTCGCAGACGTATACATATGTCAAACACGCAGTATTATAATTATCCTTCAAGCCGTTCCTGAGTAAATAGTGGATATACCTGAAACATAAACAAAAAATTACGAAAGTTAAGTTCCCCCTCCGTTGATCCATTTTTGATGAAATTGCAGCTATGAATTCGCAGACATATACATACGTCAAACACGCAGTTTTATTATTACCGCTTAAGCTGTTTCTGAGTAAATAGTGGATATACCTAAAACATAAAAAAAAATTTACGAAAGTTAAGTTCCCCCTCCGTTGATCCGTTCTTAATGAAATTGCAGCTGTGAATTCGCAGACGTATACATATGTCAAACACGCAGTATTATCATTTTCGTTCAAGCCGTTTCTTAGTAAATAGTGGATATACCTTAAACATAAAAAAAAATTTACGAAAGTTAAGTTCCCCCTCCGTTGTTCCGTTCTTGATGAAATTGCAGCTGTGAATCCGCAGACATATACATACGTCATACACGCACTATTATCATTATCGTTCAAGCCTTTTCTGAGTAAATAGTGGATATACCTAAAACATAAAAAAAAATATATGAAAGTTAAGTTTCCCCTCCGTTGATCCGTTTTGATGAAATTGCAGCTGTGAATTCGCAGACATATACATACGTCAAACACGCAGTATTATCATTATCGTCCAAGCCGTTTCTGAGTAAATAGTGGATATACCTAAAACATAAAAAAAAATTTATGAAAGTTAAGTTCCCCCTCCGTTGATCCGTTTTTGATGAAATTGCAGCTGTGAATTCGCAGACATATACATACGTCAAACCCCCAGTATTATCATTATCGTCCAAGCCGTTTCTGAGTAAATAGTGGATATACCTAAAACATAAAAAAAAAATTACGAAAGTTAAGTTCCCCCTCCGTTGTTCCGTTCTTGATGAAATTGCAGCTGTGAATTTGCAGACATATACATATGTCAAAGACGCAGTATTATGATTATCGTTCAAGCCGTTTCTGAGTAAAAAGTGGATATACCTAAAATAAAAAAAAAAAATTTACGAAAGTTAAATTCCCCTCCGTTGTTCCGTTCTTGATGAAATCGCAGCTGTGAATTCGCAGACATATACATATGTCAAAGACGCAGTATTATCATTATCGTTTAAGCCGTATCTGAGTAAATAGTAGATATACCTAAAACATAAAAAAAAATTTACGAAAGATAAGTTCCCCCTCCGTTGTTCCGTTCTTGATGAAATCGCAGCTGTGAATTCGCAGACATATACATATGTCAAAGACGCAGTATTATCATTATCGTTTAAGCCGTATCTGAGTAAATAGTGGATATACGTAAAACATAAAAAAAAATTTAGGAAAGGTAAGTTCCCCCTCCGTTGTTCCGTTCTTGATGAAATTGCAGCTGTGAATTCGCAGACATATACATATGTCAAAGACGCAGTATTATAATTATTGTTCAAGCCGTTTCTGAGTAAATAGTGGATATACCTAAAACATAAAACAAAATTTACGAAAGTTAAGTTCCCCCTCCGTTGTTCCGTTCTTGATGAAATCGCAGCTGTAAATCCGCAGACATATACATATGTCAAAGACGCAGTATTATCATTATCGTTTAAGCCGTCTCTGAGTAAATAGTGGATATACCTAAAACATAAAAAAAAATTTACGAAAGTTAAGTTCCCCCTCCGTTGTTCCGTTCTTGATGAAATTGCAGCTGTCCATTCGCAGACATATACATATGTAAAAGACGCAGTATTATCATTATCGTTTAAGCCGTTTCTGAGTAAAAAGTGGATATACCTAAAACATAAAAAAAAATTTACGAAAGTTAAGTTATCCCTCCGTTGTTCCGTTCTTGATGAAATTGCAGCTGTCAATTCGCAGACATATACAGATGTCAAAGACGCAGTATTATCATTATCGTTAAAGCCGTTTCTTAGTAAATAGTGGATATACCTAAAACATAAAAAAAAAATTCGAAAGTTAAGTTCTCCCTCCGTTGATCTATTTTTGATGAAATTGCAGATATGAATTCGCAGACATATACATACGTCAAACACGCAGTATTATCATTATCGTTTAAGCCGTTTCTGAGTAAATACTGGATATACCTAAAACATAAAAAAAAATTTACGAAAGTTAAGTACTCCCTCCGTTTTTCCGTTCTTGATGAAATTGCAGCTGTGAATTCGCAGACATATACATATGTCAAAGACGCAGTATTATCATTATCGTTCAAGCCGTTTCTGAGTAAATAGTGGATATACCTAAAACATAAAAAAAAATTTACGAAAGTTAAGTTCCCCCTCCGTTGTTCCGTTCTTGATGAAATTGCAGCTGTGAATTCGCAGACATATACATATGTCAAAGACGCAGTATTATCATTATCGTTCAAGCCGTTTCTGAGTAAAAAGTGGATATACCTAAAACATAAAAAAAAATTTACGAAAGTTAAGTTCCCCCTCCGTTGATCCACTTTTGATGAAATGGCAGCTATAAATTCGCAGACATATACATACGTCATACACGCAGTATTATCATTTTCGTTCAAGCCGTTTCTGAGTAAATAGTAGATATACCTTAAACATAAAAAAAAATTTACGAAAGTTAAGTTGCCCCTCCGTTGTTCCGTTCTTGATGAAATTGCAGCTGTAAATCCGCAGACATATACATATGTCAAAGACGCAGTATTATCATTATCGTTTAAGCCGTCTCTGAGTAAATAGTGGATATACCTAAAACATAAAAAAAAAATTTACGAAAGTTAAGTTCCCCCTCCGTTGTTCCGTTCTTGATGAAATTGCAGCTGTGAATTCGCAGACATATACATATGTAAAAGACGCAGTATTATCATTATCGTTCAAGCCGTTTCTGAGTAAAAAGTGGATATACCTAAAACATAAAAAAAAATCTAAGAAAGTTAAGTTTCCCCTCCGTTTCCGTTCTTGATGAAATTGCAGCTGTGAATTCGCAGACGTACACATATGTCAAATACGCAGTATTATCATTTTCGTTCAAGCCGTTTCTGAGTAAATAGTGGATATACCTTAAACATAAAAAAAAAATTACGAAAGTTAAGTTCCCCCTCCGTTGTTCCGTTCTTGATGAAATTGCAGCTGTGAATTCGCAGACGTATACATATGTCAAACACGCAGTATTATGATTATCGTTCAAGCCGTTTCTGAGTAAAAAGTGGATATACCTAAAACATAAAAAAAAATCTACGAAAGTTAAGTTTCCCCTCCGTTGTTCCGTTCTTGATGAAATTGCAGCTGTGAATTCGCAGACATATACATATGTCAAAGACGCAGTATTATTATTATCGTTCAAGCCGTTTCTGAGTAAAAAGTGGATATACCTAAAACATGAAAAAAAAATTACGAAAGTTAATTTCCCCCTCCGTTGATCCACTTTTGATGAAATGGCGGCTATAAATTCGCAGACATATACATACGTCATACACGCAGTATTATGATTATCGTTCAAGCCGTTTCTGAGTAAAAAGTGGATATACCTAAAACATAAAAAAAAATCTACGAAAGTTAAGTTTCCCCTCCGTTGTTCCGTTCTTGATGAAATTGCAGCTGTGAATTCGCAGACATATACATATGTCAACGACGCAGTATTATCATTATCCTTCAAGCCGTTTCTGAGTAAAAAGTGGATATACTTAAAACATAAAAAAAAAATTTACGAAAGTTAAGTTCCCCCTCCGTTGATCCGTTTTTGATGAAATTGCAGCTGTAAATTCGCAGACATATACATACGTAAAACACGCAGTATTATCATTATCGTCCAAGCAGTTTCTGAGTAAAAAGTGGATATACCTAAAACATAAAAAAAAATCTAAGAAAGTTAAGTTTCCCCTCCGTTGTTCCGTTCTTGATGAAATTGCAGCTGTGAATTCGCAGACATATACATATGTCAAAGACGCAGTATTATCATTATCGTTCAAGCCGTTTCTGAGTAAATAGTGGATATACCTAAAACATAAAAAAAAATCTACGAAAGTTAAGTTTCCCCTCCGTTGTTCCGTTCTTGATGAAATTGCAGCTGTGAATTCGCAGACATATACATATGTCAAAGACGCAGTATTATCATTATCGTTCAAGCCGTTTCTGAGTAAAAAGTGGATATACCTAAAACATAAAAAAAAATTTACGAAAGTTAAGTTCCCCCTCCGTTGATCCACTTTTGATGAAATGGCAGCTATAAATTCGAAGACATATACATACGTCATACACGCAGTATTATCATTTTCGTTCAAGCCGTTTCTGAGTAAATAGTAGATATACCTTAAACATAAAAAAAAATTTACGAAAGTTAAGTTGCCCCTCCGTTGTTTCGTTCTTGATGAAATTGCAGCTGTAAATCCGCAGACATATACATATGTCAAAGACGCAGTATTATCATTATCGTTTAAGCCGTCTCTGAGTAAATAGTGGATATACCTAAAACATAAAAAAAAATTTACGAAAGTTAAGTTCCCCCTCCGTTGTTCCGTTCTTGATGAAATTGCAGCTGTCAATTCGCAGACATATACATATGTAAAAGACGCAGTATTATCATTATCGTTTAAGCCGTTTCTGAGTAAAAAGTGGATATACCTAAAACATAAAAAAAAATTTACGAAAGTTAAGTTATCCCTCCGTTGTTCCGTTCTTGATGAAATTGCAGCTGTCAATTCGCAGACATATACATATGTCAAAGACGCAGTATTATCATTATCGTTCAAGCCGTTTCTGAGTAAATAGTGGATATACCTAAAACATAAAAAAAAATTTACGAAAGTTAAGTTCCCCTCCGTTGATCCGTTCTTGATGAAATTGCAGCTGTGAATTCGCAGACGTACACATATGTCAAATACGCAGTATTATCATTTTCGTTCAAGCCGTTTCTGAGTAAATAGTGGATATACCTTAAACATAAAAAAAAAATTACGAAAGTTAAGTTCCCCCTCCTTTGTTCCGTTCTTGATGAAATTGCAGCTGTGAATTCGCAGACGTATACATATGTCAAACACGCAGTATTATGATTATCGTTCAAGCCGTTTCTGAGTAAAAAGTGGATATACCTAAAACATAAAAAAAAATCTACGAAAGTTAAGTTTCCCCTCCGTTGTTCCGTTCTTGATGGAATTGCAGCTGTGAATTCGCAGACATATACATATGTCAAAGACGCAGTATTATTATTATCGTTCAAGCCGTTTCTGAGTAAAAAGTGGATATACCTAAAACATAAAAAAAAATTTACGAAAGTTAAGTTCCCCCTCCGTTGATCCGTTTTTGATGAAATTGCAGCTGTAAATGCGCAGACATATACATACGTCAAACACGCAGTATTATCATTATCGTCCAAGCCGTTTCTGAGTAAAAAGTGGATATACCTAAAACATAAAAAAAAATTTACGAAAGTTAAATTCCCCCTCCGTTGATCCGTTTTTGATGAAATTGCAGCTGTGAATTCGCAGACGTATACATATGTCAAATACGCAGTATTATCATTTTCGTTCAAGCCGTTTCTGAGTAAATAGTGGATATACCTTAAACATAAAAAAAAAATTACGAAAGTTAAGTTGCCCCTTCGTTGTTCCGTTCTTGATGAAATTGCAGCTGTAAATCCGCAGACATATGCATATGTCAAAGACGCAGTATTATCATTATCGTTCAAGCCGTTTCTGAGTAAATAGTGGATATACCTAAAACATAAAAAAAAAATTACAAAAGTTAAGTTCCCCCTTCGTTGATCCGTTCTTGATGAAATTGCAGCTGTGAATTCGCAGACATATACATATGTCAAAGACGCAGTATTATCATTATCGTTTAAGCCGTATCTGAGTAAATAGTGGATATACCTAAAACATAAAAAAAAATTTACGAAAGTTAAGTTCCCCCTCCGTTGTTCCGTTCTTGATGAAATTGCAGCTGTGAATTCGCAGACATATACATATGTCAAAGACGCAGTATTATAATTATCGTTCAAGCCGTTTCTGAGTAAATGGTGGATATACCTGAAACATGAAAAAAAAATTACGAAAGTTAAGTTCCCCCTCCGTTGATCCACTTTTGATGAAATGGCGGCTATAAATTCGCAGACATATACATACGTCATACACGCAGTATTATGATTATCGTTCAAGCCGTTTCTGAGTAAAAAGTGGATATACCTAAAACATAAAAAAAAATCTACGAAAGTTAAGTTTCCCCTCCGTTGTTCCGTTCTTGATGAAATTGCAGCTGTGAATTCGCAGACATATACATATGTCAACGACGCAGTATTATCATTATCGTTCAAGCCGTTTCTGAGTAAAAAGTGGATATACCTAAAACATAAAAAAAAATTTACGAAAGTTAAGTTCCCCCTCCGTTGATCCGTTTTTGATGAAATTGCAGCTGTAAATTCGCAGACATATACATACGTCAAACACGCAGTATTATCATTATCGTCCAAGCCGTTTCTGAGTAAAAAGTGGATATACCTAAAACATAAAAAAAAATCTACGAAAGTTAAGTTTCCCCTCCGTTGTTCCGTTCTTGATGAAATTGCAGCTGTAAATCCGCAGACATATACATATGTCAAAGACGCAGTATTATCATTATCGTTTAAGCCGTCTCTGAGTAAATAGTGGATATACCTAAAACATAAAAAAAAATTTACGAAAGTTAAGTTCCCCCTCCGTTGTTCCGTTCTTGATGAAATTGCAGCTGTGAATTCGCAGACATATACATATGTAAAAGACGCAGTATTATCATTATCGTTTAAGCCGTATCTGAGTAAAAAGTGGATATACCTAAAACATAAAAAAAAATTTACGAAAGTTAAGTTCCCCTCCGTTGATCCGTTCTTGATGAAATTGCAGCTGTGAATTCGCAGACGTACACATATGTCAAAGACGCAGTATTATCATTATCGTTCAAGCCGCTTCTGAGTAAATAGTGGATATACCTAAAACATAAAAAAAAAGTTTACGAAATTTAAGTTCCCCCTTCGTTGTTCCGTTCTTGATGAAATTGCAGCTGTGAATACGCAGACATATACAGATGTCAAAGACGCAGTATTATCATTATCGTTAAAGCCGTTTCTTAGTAAATAGTGGATATACCTAAAACATAAAAAAAAAATTCGAAAGTTAAGTTCTCCCTCCGTTGATCTATTTTTGATGAAATTGCAGCTGTGAATTCGCAGACATATACATATGTAAAGACCCAGTATTATCATTATCGTTCAAGCCGTTTCTGAGTAAATAGTGGATATACCTAAAACATAAAAAAAAATTTACGAAAGTTAAGTTCCCCCTCCGTTGTTCCGTTCTTGATGAAATTGCAGCTGTGAATTCGCAGCCATATACATATGTCAAAGACGCAGTATTATCATTATCGTTCAAGCCGTTTCTGAGTAAAAAGTGGATATACCTAAAACATAAAAAAAAATTTACGAAAGTTAAGTTCCCCCTCCGTTGATCCACTTTTGATGAAATGGCAGCTATAAATTCGCAGACATATACATACGTCATACACGCAGTATTATCATTTTCGTTCAAGCCGTTTCTGAGTAAATAGTAGATATACCTTAAACATAAAAAAAAATTTACGAAAGTTAAGTTGCCCCTCCGTTGTTCCGTTCTTGATGAAATTGCAGCTGTAAAACCGCAGACATATACATATGTCAAAGACGCAGTATTATCATTATCGTTTAAGCCGTCTCTGAGTAAATAGTGGATATACCTAAAACATAAAAAAAAATTTACGAAAGTTAAGTTCCCCCTCCGTTGTTCCGTTCTTGATGAAATTGCAGCTGTGAATTCGCAGACATATACATATGTCAAAGACGCAGTATTATAATTATCGTTCAAGCCGTTTCTGAGTAAATGGTGGATATACCTGAAACATGAAAAAAAAATTACGAAAGTTAAGTTCCCCCTCCGTTGATCCACTTTTGATGAAATGGCGGCTATAAATTCGCAGACATATACATACGTCATACACGCAGTATTATGATTATCGTTCAAGCCGTTTCTGAGTAAAAAGTGGATATACCTAAAACATAAAAAAAAATCTACGAAAGTTAAGTTTCCCCTCCGTTGTTCCGTTCTTGATGAAATTGCAGCTGTGAATTCGCAGACATATACATATGTCAACGACGCAGTATTATCATTATCGTTCAAGCCGTTTCTGAGTAAAAAGTGGATATACCTAAAACATAAAAAAAAATTTACGAAAGTTAAGTTCCCCCTCCGTTGATCCGTTTTTGATGAAATTGCAGCTGTGAATTCGCAGACATATACATATGTCAACGACGCAGTATTATCATTATCGTTCAAGCCGTTTCTGAGTAAAAAGTGGATATACCTAAAACATAAAAAAAAATTTACGAAAGTTAAGTTCCCCCTCCGTTGATCCGTTTTTGATGAAATTGCAGCTGTAAATTCGCAGACATATACATACGTCAAACACGCAGTATTATCATTATCGTCCAAGCCGTTTCTGAGTAAAAAGTGGATATACCTAAAACATAAAAAAAAATCTACGAAAGTTAAGTTTCCCCTCCGTTGTTCCGTTCTTGATGAAATTGCAGCTGTAAATCCGCAGACATATACATATGTCAAAGACGCAGTATTATCATTATCGTTTAAGCCGTCTCTGAGTAAATAGTGGATATACCTAAAACATAAAAAAAAATTTACGAAAGTTAAGTTCCCCCTCCGTTGTTCCGTTCTTGATGAAATTGCAGCTGTGAATTCGCAGACATATACATATGTAAAAGACGCAGTATTATCATTATCGTTTAAGCCGTATCTGAGTAAAAAGTGGATATACCTAAAACATAAAAAAAAATTTACGAAAGTTAAGTTCCCCTCCGTTGATCCGTTCTTGATGAAATTGCAGCTGTGAATTCGCAGACGTACACATATGTCAAAGACGCAGTATTATCATTATCGTTCAAGCCGCTTCTGAGTAAATAGTGGATATACCTAAAACATAAAAAAAAAGTTTACGAAATTTAAGTTCCCCCTTCGTTGTTCCGTTCTTGATGAAATTGCAGCTGTGAATACGCAGACATATACAGATGTCAAAGACGCAGTATTATCATTATCGTTAAAGCCGTTTCTTAGTAAATAGTGGATATACCTAAAACATAAAAAAAAAATTCGAAAGTTAAGTTCTCCCTCCGTTGATCTATTTTTGATGAAATTGCAGCTGTGAATTCGCAGACATATACATATGTAAAGACCCAGTATTATCATTATCGTTCAAGCCGTTTCTGAGTAAATAGTGGATATACCTAAAACATAAAAAAAAATTTACGAAAGTTAAGTTCCCCCTCCGTTGTTCCGTTCTTGATGAAATTGCAGCTGTGAATTCGCAGCCATATACATATGTCAAAGACGCAGTATTATCATTATCGTTCAAGCCGTTTCTGAGTAAAAAGTGGATATACCTAAAACATAAAAAAAAATTTACGAAAGTTAAGTTCCCCCTCCGTTGATCCACTTTTGATGAAATGGCAGCTATAAATTCGCAGACATATACATACGTCATACACGCAGTATTATCATTTTCGTTCAAGCCGTTTCTGAGTAAATAGTAGATATACCTTAAACATAAAAAAAAATTTACGAAAGTTAAGTTGCCCCTCCGTTGTTCCGTTCTTGATGAAATTGCAGCTGTAAAACCGCAGACATATACATATGTCAAAGACGCAGTATTATCATTATCGTTTAAGCCGTCTCTGAGTAAATAGTGGATATACCTAAAACATAAAAAAAAATTTACGAAAGTTAAGTTCCCCCTCCGTTGTTCCGTTCTTGATGAAATTGCAGCTGTAAATTCGCAGACATATACATATGTCAAAGACGCAGTATTATAATTATCGTTCAAGCCGTTTCTGAGTAAATGGTGGATATACCTGAAACATGAAAAAAAAATTACGAAAGTTAAGTTCCCCCTCCGTTGATCCACTTTTGATGAAATGGCGGCTATAAATTCGCAGACATATACATACGTCATACACGCAGTATTATGATTATCGTTCAAGCCGTTTCTGAGTAAAAAGTGGATATACCTAAAACATAAAAAAAAATCTACGAAAGTTAAGTTTCCCCTCCGTTGTTCCGTTCTTGATGAAATTGCAGCTGTGAATTCGCAGACATATACATATGTCAACGACGCAGTATTATCATTATCGTTCAAGCCGTTTCTGAGTAAAAAGTGGATATACCTAAAACATAAAAAAAAATTTACGAAAGTTAAGTTCCCCCTCCGTTGATCCGTTTTTGATGAAATTGCAGCTGTAAATTCGCAGACATATACATACGTCAAACACGCAGTATTATCATTATCGTCCAAGCCGTTTCTGAGTAAAAAGTGGATATACCTAAAACATAAAAAAAAATCTACGAAAGTTAAGTTCCCCCTCCGTTGATCCACTTTTGATGAAATGGCGGCTATAAATTCGCAGACATATACATACGTCATACACGCAGTATTATGATTATCGTTCAAGCCGTTTCTGAGTAAAAAGTGGATATACCTAAAACATAAAAAAAAATCTACGAAAGTTAAGTTTCCCCTCCGTTGTTCCGTTCTTGATGAAATTGCAGCTGTGAATTCGCAGACATATACATATGTCAACGACGCAGTATTATCATTATCGTTCAAGCCGTTTCTGAGTAAAAAGTGGATATACCTAAAACATAAAAAAAAATTTACGAAAGTTAAGTTCCCCCTCCGTTGATCCGTTTTTGATGAAATTGCAGCTGTAAATTCGCAGACATATACATACGTCAAACACGCAGTATTATCATTATCGTCCAAGCCGTTTCTGAGTAAAAAGTGGATATACCTAAAACATAAAAAAAAATCTACGAAAGTTAAGTTTCCCCTCCGTTGTTCCGTTCTTGATGAAATTGCAGCTGTGAATTCGCAGACGTACACATATGTCAAAGACGCAGTATTATCATTATCGTTCAAGCCGCTTCTGAGTAAATAGTGGATATACCTAAAACATAAAAAAAAATTTACGAAATTTAAGTTCCCCCTTCGTTGTTCCGTTCTTGATGAAATTGCAGCTGTGAATACGCAGACATATACAGATGTCAAAGACGCAGTATTATCATTATCGTTAAAGCCGTTTCTTAGTAAATAGTGGATATACCTAAAACATAAAAAAAAAATTCGAAAGTTAAGTTCTCCCTCCGTTGATCTATTTTTGATGAAATTGCAGATATGAATTCGCAGACATATACATACGTCAAACACGCAGTATTATCATTATCGTTTAAGCCGTTTCTGAGTAAATACTGGATATACCTAAAACATAAAAAAAAATTTACGAAAGTTAAGTTCCCCCTCCGTTGTTCCGTTCTTGATGAAATTGCAGCTGTGAATTCGCAGACATATACATATGTCAAAGACCCAGTATTATCATTATCGTTCAAGCCGTTTCTGAGTAAATAGTGGATATACCTAAAACATAAAAAAAAATTTACGAAAGTTAAGTTCCCCCTCCGTTGTTCCGTTCTTGATGAAATTGCAGCTGTGAATTCGCAGACATATACATATGTCAAAGACGCAGTATTATCATTATCGTTCAAGCCGTTTCTGAGTAAAAAGTGGATATACCTAAAACATAAAAAAAAATTTACGAAAGTTAAGTTCCCCCTCCGTTGATCCACTTTTGATGAAATGGCAGCTATAAATTCGCAGACATATACATACGTCATACACGCAGTATTATCATTTTCGTTCAAGCCGTTTCTGAGTAAATAGTAGATATACCTTAAACATAAAAAAAAATTTACGAAAGTTAAGTTGCCCCTCCGTTGTTCCGTTCTTGATGAAATTGCTGCTGTAAAACCGCAGACATATACATATGTCAAAGACGCAGTATTATCATTATCGTTTAAGCCGTCTCTGAGTAAATAGTGGATATACCTAAAACATAAAAAAAAATTTACGAAAGTTAAGTTCCCCCTCCGTTGTTCCGTTCTTGATGAAATTGCAGCTGTGAATTCGCAGACATATACATATGTAAAAGACGCAGTATTATCATTATCGTTCAAGCCGTTTCTGAGTAAAAAGTGGATATACCTAAAACATAAAAAAAAATTTACGAAAGTTAAGTTCCCCTCCGTTGATCCGTTCTTGATGAAATTGCAGCTGTGAATTCGCAGACGTACACATATGTCAAATACGCAGTATTATCATTTTCGTTCAAGCCGTTTCTGAGTAAATAGTGGATATACCTTAAACATAAAAAAAAAATTACAAAAGTTAAGTTCCCCCTCCGTTGTTCCGTTCTTGATGAAATTGCAGCTGTGAATTCGCAGACGTATACATATGTCAAACACGCAGTATTATGATTATCGTTCAAGCCGTTTCTGAGTAAAAAGTGGATATACCTAAAACATAAAAAAAAATCTACGAAAGTTAAGTTTCCCCTCCGTTGTTCCGTTCTTGATGAAATTGCAGCTGTGAATTCGCAGACATATACATATGTCAAAGACGCAGTATTATTATTATCGTTCAAGCCGTTTCTGAGTAAAAAGTGGATATACCTAAAACATGAAAAAAAAATTACGAAAGTTAAGTTCCCCCTCCGTTGATCCACTTTTGATGAAATGGCGGCTATAAATTCGCAGACATATACATACGTCATACACGCAGTATTATGATTATCGTTCAAGCCGTTTCTGAGTAAAAAGTGGATATACCTAAAACATAAAAAAAAATCTACGAAAGTTAAGTTTCCCCTCCGTTGTTCCGTTCTTGATGAAATTGCAGCTGTGAATTCGCAGACATATACATATGTCAACGACGCAGTATTATCATTATCGTTCAAGCCGTTTCTGAGTAAAAAGTGGATATACCTAAAACATAAAAAAAAAATTTACGAAAGTTAAGTTCCCCCTCCGTTGATCCGTTTTTGATGAAATTGCAGCTGTAAATTCGCAGACATATACATACGTCAAACACGCAGTATTATCATTATCGTCCAAGCCGTTTCTGAGTAAAAAGTGGATATACCTAAAACATAAAAAAAAATCTAAGAAAGTTAAGTTTCCCCTCCGTTTCCGTTCTTGATGAAATTGCAGCTGTGAATTCGCAGACATATACATATGTCAAAGACGCAGTATTATCATTATCGTTCAAGCCGTTTCTGAGTAAATAAGGGATATACCTAAAACATAAAAAAAAATCTACGAAAGTTAAGTTTCCCCTCCGTTGTTCCGTTCTTGATGAAATTGCAGCTGTAAATTCGCAGACATATACATATGTCAAAGACGCAGTATTATCATTATCGTTCAAGCCGTTTCTGAGTAAAAAGTGGATATACCTAAAACATAAAAAAAAATTTACGAAAGTTAAGTTCCCCCTCCGTTGATCCACTTTTGATGAAATGGCAGCTATAAATTCGCAGACATATACATACGTCATACACGCAGTATTATCATTTTCGTTCAAGCCGTTTCTGAGTAAATAGTGGATATACCTAAAACATAAAAAAAAATTTACGAAAGTTAAGTTCCCCCTCCGTTGTTCCGTTCTTGATGAAATTGCAGCTGTGAATTCGCAGACATATACATATGTCAAAGACGCAGTATTATAATTATCGTTCAAGCCGTTTCTGAGTAAATGGTGGATATACCTGAAACATGAAAAAAAAATTACGAAAGTTAAGTTCCCCCTCCGTTGATCCACTTTTGATGAAATGGCGGCTATAAATTCGCAGACATATACATACGTCATACACGCAGTATTATGATTATCGTTCAAGCCGTTTCTGAGTAAAAAGTGGATATACCTAAAACATAAAAAAAAATCTACGAAAGTTAAGTTTCCCCTCCGTTGTTCCGTTCTTGATGAAATTGCAGCTGTGAATTCGCAGACATATACATATGTCAACGACGCAGTATTATCATTATCGTTCAAGCCGTTTCTGAGTAAAAAGTGGATATACCTAAAACATAAAAAAAAATTTACGAAAGTTAAGTTCCCCCTCCGTTGATCCGTTTTTGATGAAATTGCAGCTGTAAATTCGCAGACATATACATACGTCAAACACGCAGTATTATCATTATCGTCCAAGCCGTTTCTGAGTAAAAAGTGGATATACCTAAAACATAAAAAAAAATCTACGAAAGTTAAGTTTCCCCTCCGTTGTTCCGTTCTTGATGAAATTGCAGCTGTAAATTCGCAGACATATACATATGTCAAAGACGCAGTATTATCATTATCGTTTAAGCCGTCTCTGAGTAAATAGTGGATATACCTAAAACATAAAAAAAAATTTACGAAAGTTAAGTTCCCCCTCCGTTGTTCCGTTCTTGATGAAATTACAGCTGTGAATTTGCAGACATATACATATGTAAAAGACGAAGTATTATCATTATCGTTCAAGCCGTATCTGAGTAAAAAGTGGATATACCTAAAACATAAAAAAAAATTTACGAAAGTTAAGTTCCCCTCCGTTGATCCGTTCTTGATGAAATTGCAGCTGTGAATTCGCAGACGTACACATATGTCAAATACGCAGTATTATCATTTTCGTTCAAGCCGTTTCTGAGTAAATAGTGGATATACCTTAAACATAAAAAAAAATTTACGAAAGTTAAGTTCCCCCTCCGTTGTTCCGTTCTTGATGAAATTGCAGTTGTGAATTCGCAGACGTATACATATGTCAAAGACGCAGTATTATCATTATCGTTTAAGCCGTCTCTGAGTAAATAGTGGATATACCTAAAACATAAAAAAAAATTTACGAAAGTTAAGTTCCCCCTCCGTTGTTCCGTTCTTGATGAAATTGCAGCTGTGAATTCGCAGACATATACATATGTAAAAGACGCAGTATTATCATTATCGTTCAAGCCGTTTCTGAGTAAAAAGTGGATATACCTAAAACATAAAAAAAAATTTACGAAAGTTAAGTTCCCCTCCGTTGATCCGTTCTTGATGAAATTGCAGCTGTGAATTCGCAGACGTACACATATGTCAAATACGCAGTATTATCATTTTCGTTCAAGCCGTTTCTGAGTAAATAGTGGATATACCTTAAACATAAAAAAAAAATTACGAAAGTTAAGTTCCCCCTCCGTTGTTCCGTTCTTGATGAAATTGCAGCTGTGAATTCGCAGACGTATACATATGTCAAACACGCAGTATTATCATTTTCGTTCAAGCCGTTTCTGAGTAAATAGTGGATATACCTAAAACATAAAAAAAAATTTACGAAAGTTAAGTTCCCCCTCCGTTGTTCCGTTCTTGATGAAATTGCAGCTGTGAATTCGCAGACATATACATATGTCAAAGACGCAGTATTATAATTATCGTTCAAGCCGTTTCTGAGTAAATGGTGGATATACCTGAAACATGAAAAAAAAATTACGAAAGTTAAGTTCCCCCTCCGTTGATCCACTTTTGATGAAATGGCGGCTATAAATTCGCAGACATATACATACGTCATACACGCAGTATTATGATTATCGTTCAAGCCGTTTCTGAGTAAAAAGTGGATATACCTAAAACATAAAAAAAAATCTACGAAAGTTAAGTTTCCCCTCCGTTGTTCCGTTCTTGATGAAATTGCAGCTGTGAATTCGCAGACATATACATATGTCAACGACGCAGTATTATCATTATCGTTCAAGCCGTTTCTGAGTAAAAAGTGGATATACCTAAAACATAAAAAAAAATTTACGAAAGTTAAGTTCCCCCCCCGTTGATCCGTTTTTGATGAAATTGCAGCTGTAAATTCGCAGACATATACATACGTCAAACACGCAGTATTATCATTATCGTCCAAGCCGTTTCTGAGTAAAAAGTGGATATACCTAAAACATAAAAAAAAATCTACGAAAGTTAAGTTTCCCCTCCGTTGTTCCGTTCTTGATGAAATTGCAGCTGTAAATTCGCAGACATATACATATGTCAAAGACGCAGTATTATCATTATCGTTTAAGCCGTCTCTGAGTAAATAGTGGATATACCTAAAACATAAAAAAAAATTTACGAAAGTTAAGTTCCCCCTCCGTTGTTCCGTTCTTGATGAAATTGCAGCTGTGAATTCGCAGACATATACATATGTAAAAGACGAAGTATTATCATTATCGTTCAAGCCGTATCTGAGTAAAAAGTGGATATACCTAAAACATAAAAAAAAATTTACGAAAGTTAAGTTCCCCTCCGTTGATCCGTTCTTGATGAAATTGCAGCTGTGAATTCGCAGACGTACACATATGTCAAATACGCAGTATTATCATTTTCGTTCAAGCCGTTTCTGAGTAAATAGTGGATATACCTTAAACATAAAAAAAAATTTACGAAAGTTAAGTTCCCCCTCCGTTGTTCCGTTCTTGATGAAATTGCAGTTGTGAATTCGCAGACGTATACATATGTCAAAGACGCAGTATTATCATTATCGTTTAAGCCGTCTCTGAGTAAATAGTGGATATACCTAAAACATAAAAAAAAATTTACGAAAGTTAAGTTCCCCCTCCGTTGTTCCGTTCTTGATGAAATTGCAGCTGTGAATTCGCAGACATATACATATGTAAAAGACGCAGTATTATCATTATCGTTCAAGCCGTTTCTGAGTAAAAAGTGGATATACCTAAAACATAAAAAAAAATTTACGAAAGTTAAGTTCCCCTCCGTTGATCCGTTCTTGATGAAATTGCAGCTGTGAATTCGCAGACGTACACATATGTCAAATACGCAGTATTATCATTTTCGTTCAAGCCGTTTCTGAGTAAATAGTGGATATACCTTAAACATAAAAAAAAAATTACGAAAGTTAAGTTCCCCCTCCGTTGTTCCGTTCTTGATGAAATTGCAGCTGTGAATTCGCAGACGTATACATATGTCAAACACGCAGTATTATGATTATCGTTCAAGCCGTTTCTGAGTAAAAAGTGGATATACCTAAAACATAAAAAAAAATCTACGAAAGTTAAGTTTCCCCTCCGTTGTTCCGTTCTTGATGAAATTGCAGCTGTGAATTCGCAGACATATACATATGTCAAAGACGCAGTATTATTATTATCGTTCAAGCCGTTTCTGAGTAAAAAGTGGATATACCTAAAACATGAAAAAAAAATTACGAAAGTTAAGTTCCCCCTCCGTTGATCCACTTTTGATGAAATGGCGGCTATAAATTCGCAGACATATACATACGTCATACACGCAGTATTATGATTATCGTTCAAGCCGTTTCTGAGTAAAAAGTGGATATACCTAAAACATAAAAAAAAATCTACGAAAGTTAAGTTTCCCCTCCGTTGTTCCGTTCTTGATGAAATTGCAGCTGTGAATTCGCAGACATATACATATCTCAACGACGCAGTATTATCATTATCGTTCAAGCCGTTTCTGAGTAAAAAGTGGATATACCTAAAACATAAAAAAAAAATTTACGAAAGTTAAGTTCCCCCTCCGTTGATCCGTTTTTGATGAAATTGCAGCTGTAAATTCGCAGACATATACATACGTCAAACACGCAGTATTATCATTATCGTCCAAGCCGTTTCTGAGTAAAAAGTGGATATACCTAAAACATAAAAAAAAATCTAAGAAAGTTAAGTTTCCCCTCCGTTGTTCCGTTCTTGATGAAATTGCAGCTGTGAATTCGCAGACATATACATATGTCAACGACGCAGTATTATCATTATCGTTCAAGCCGTTTCTGAGTAAAAAGTGGATATACCTAAAACATAAAAAAAAATTTACGAAAGTTAAGTTCCCCCTCCGTTGATCCGTTTTTGATGAAATTGCAGCTGTAAATTCGCAGACATATACATACGTCAAACACGCAGTATTATCATTATCGTCCAAGCCGTTTCTGAGTAAAAAGTGGATATACCTAAAACATAAAAAAAAATCTACGAAAGTTAAGTTTCCCCTCCGTTGTTCCGTTCTTGATGAAATTGCAGCTGTAAATTCGCAGACATATACATATGTCAAAGACGCAGTATTATCATTATCGTTTAAGCCGTCTCTGAGTAAATAGTGGATATACCTAAAACATAAAAAAAAATTTACGAAAGTTAAGTTCCCCCTCCGTTGTTCCGTTCTTGATGAAATTGCAGCTGTGAATTCGCAGACATATACATATGTAAAAGACGAAGTATTATCATTATCGTTCAAGCCGTATCTGAGTAAAAAGTGGATATACCTAAAACATAAAAAAAAATTTACGAAAGTTAAGTTCCCCTCCGTTGATCCGTTCTTGATGAAATTGCAGCTGTGAATTCGCAGACGTACACATATGTCAAATACGCAGTATTATCATTTTCGTTCAAGCCGTTTCTGAGTAAATAGTGGATATACCTTAAACATAAAAAAAAATTTACGAAAGTTAAGTTCCCCCTCCGTTGTTCCGTTCTTGATGAAATTGCAGTTGTGAATTCGCAGACGTATACATATGTCAAAGACGCAGTATTATCATTATCGTTTAAGCCGTCTCTGAGTAAATAGTGGATATACCTAAAACATAAAAAAAAATTTACGAAAGTTAAGTTCCCCCTCCGTTGTTCCGTTCTTGATGAAATTGCAGCTGTGAATTCGCAGACATATACATATGTAAAAGACGCAGTATTATCATTATCGTTCAAGCCGTTTCTGAGTAAAAAGTGGATATACCTAAAACATAAAAAAAAATTTACGAAAGTTAAGTTCCCCTCCGTTGATCCGTTCTTGATGAAATTGCAGCTGTGAATTCGCAGACGTACACATATTTCAAATACGCAGTATTATCATTTTCGTTCAAGCCGTTTCTGAGTAAATAGTGGATATACCTTAAACATAAAAAAAAAATTACGAAAGTTAAGTTCCCCCTCCGTTGTTCCGTTCTTGATGAAATTGCAGCTGTGAATTCGCAGACGTATACATATGTCAAACACGCAGTATTATGATTATCGTTCAAGCCGTTTCTGAGTAAAAAGTGGATATACCTAAAACATAAAAAAAAATCTACGAAAGTTAAGTTTCCCCTCCGTTGTTCCGTTCTTGATGAAATTGCAGCTGTGAATTCGCAGACATATACATATGTCAAAGACGCAGTATTATTATTATCGTTCAAGCCGTTTCTGAGTAAAAAGTGGATATACCTAAAACATGAAAAAAAAATTACGAAAGTTAAGTTCCCCCTCCGTTGATCCACTTTTGATGAAATGGCGGCTATAAATTCGCAGACATATACATACGTCATACACGCAGTATTATGATTATCGTTCAAGCCGTTTCTGAGTAAAAAGTGGATATACCTAAAACATAAAAAAAAATCTACGAAAGTTAAGTTTCCCCTCCGTTGTTCCGTTCTTGATGAAATTGCAGCTGTGAATTCGCAGACATATACATATCTCAACGACGCAGTATTATCATTATCGTTCAAGCCGTTTCTGAGTAAAAAGTGGATATACCTAAAACATAAAAAAAAAATTTACGAAAGTTAAGTTCCCCCTCCGTTGATCCGTTTTTGATGAAATTGCAGCTGTAAATTCGCAGACATATACATACGTCAAACACGCAGTATTATCATTATCGTCCAAGCCGTTTCTGAGTAAAAAGTGGATATACCTAAAACATAAAAAAAAATCTAAGAAAGTTAAGTTTCCCCTCCGTTGTTCCGTTCTTGATGAAATTGCAGCTGTGAATTCGCAGACATATACATATGTCAAAGACGCAGTATTATCATTATCGTTCAAGCCGTTTCTGAGTAAATAAGGGATATACCTAAAACATAAAAAAAAATCTACGAAAGTTAAGTTTCCCCTCCGTTGTTCCGTTCTTGATGAAATTGCAGCTGTGAATTCGCAGACATATACATATGTAAAAGACGCAGTATTATCATTATCGTTCAAGCCGTTTCTGAGTAAAAAGTGGATATACCTAAAACATAAAAAAAAATTTACGAAAGTTAAGTTCCCCCTCCGTTGATCCACTTTTGATGAAATGGCAGCTATAAATTCGCAGACATATACATACGTCATACACGCAGTATTATCATTTTCGTTCAAGCCGTTTCTGAGTAAATAGTGGATATACCTAAAACATAAAAAAAAATTTACGAAAGTTAAGTTCCCCCTCCGTTGTTCCGTTCTTGATGAAATTGCAGCTGTGAATTCGCAGACATATACATATGTCAAAGACGCAGTATTATAATTATCGTTCAAGCCGTTTCTGAGTAAATGGTGGATATACCTGAAACATGAAAAAAAAATTACGAAAGTTAAGTTCCCCCTCCGTTGATCCACTTTTGATGAAATGGCGGCTATAAATTCGCAGACATATACATACGTCATACACGCAGTATTATGATTATCGTTCAAGCCGTTTCTGAGTAAAAAGTGGATATACCTAAAACATAAAAAAAAATCTACGAAAGTTAAGTTTCCCCTCCGTTGTTCCGTTCTTGATGAAATTGCAGCTGTGAATTCGCAGACATATACATATGTCAACGACGCAGTATTATCATTATCGTTCAAGCCGTTTCTGAGTAAAAAGTGGATATACCTAAAACATAAAAAAAAATTTACGAAAGTTAAGTTCCCCCTCCGTTGATCCGTTTTTGATAAAATTGCAGCTGTAAATTCGCAGACATATACATACGTCAAACACGCAGTATTATCATTATCGTCCAAGCCGTTTCTGAGTAAAAAGTGGATATACCTAAAACATAAAAAAAAATCTACGAAAGTTAAGTTTCCCCTCCGTTGCTCCGTTCTTGATGAAATTGCAGCTGTAAATTCGCAGACATATACATATGTCAAAGACGCAGTATTATCATTATCGTTTAAGCCGTCTCTGAGTAAATAGTGGATATACCTAAAACATAAAAAAAAATTTACGAAAGTTAAGTTCCCCCTCCGTTGTTCCGTTCTTGATGAAATTGCAGCTGTGAATTCGCAGACATATACATATGTAAAAGACGAAGTATTATCATTATCGTTCAAGCCGTATCTGAGTAAAAAGTGGATATACCTAAAACATAAAAAAAAATTTACGAAAGTTAAGTTCCCCTCCGTTGACCGTTCTTGATGAAATTGCAGCTGTGAATTCGCAGACGTACACATATGTCAAATACGCAGTATTATCATTTTCGTTCAAGCCGTTTCTGAGTAAATAGTGGATATACCTTAAACATAAAAAAAAAATTACGAAAGTTAAGTTCCCCCTCCGTTGTTCCGTTCTTGATGAAATTGCAGTTGTGAATTCGCAGACGTATACATATGTCAAACACGCAGTATTATGATTATCGTTCAAGCCGTTTTTGAGTAAAAAGTGGATATACCTAAAACATAAAAAAAAATCTACGAAAGTTAAGTTTCCCCTCCGTTGTTCCGTTCTTGATGAAATTGCAGCTGTGAATTCGCAGACATATACATATGTCAAAGACGCAGTATTATTATTATCGTTCAAGCCGTTTCTGAGTAAAAAGTGGATATACCTAAAACATAAAAAAAAATTTACGAAAGTTAAGTTTCCCCTCCGTTGATCCGTTTTTGATGAAATTGCAGCTGTAAATGCGCAGACATATACATACGTCAAACACGCAGTATTATCATTATCGTCCAAGCCGTTTCTGAGTAAAAAGTGGATATACCTAAAACATAAAAAAAAATTTACGAAAGTTAAGTTCCCCCTTTGTTGTTCCGTTCTTGATGAAATTGCAGCTGTAAATTCGCAGACATATACATATGTCAAAGACGCAGTATTATCATTATCGTTCAAGCACTTCTGAGTAAATAGTGGATATACCTAAAACATAAAAAAAAATTTACGAAATTTAAGTTCCCCCTCCGTTGTTCCGTTCTTGATGAAATTGCAGCTGTGAATACGCAGACATATACATATGTCAAAGACGCAGTATTATCATTATCGTTCAAGCCGCTTCTGAGTAAATAGTGGATATACCTAAAACATAAAAAAAAATTTACGAAATTTAAGTTCCCCCTTCGTTGTTCCGTTCTTGATGAAATTGCAGCTGTGAATACGCAGACATATACAGATGTCAAAGACGCAGTATTATCATTATCGTTAAAGCCGTTTCTTAGTAAATAGTGGATATACCTAAAACATAAAAAAAAAATTCGAAAGTTAAGTTCTCCCTCCGTTGATCTATTTTTGATGAAATTGCAGATATGAATTCGCAGACATATACATACGTCAAACACGCAGTATTATCATTATCGTTTAAGCCGTTTCTGAGTAAATACTGGATATACCTAAAACATAAAAAAAAATTTACAAAAGTTAAGTTCCCCCTCCGTTGTTCCGTTCTTGATGAAATTGCAGCTGTGAATTCGCAGACATATACATATGTCAAAGACGCAGTATTATCATTATCGTTCAAGCCGTTTCTGAGTAAATAGTGGATATACCTTAAACATAAAAAAAAATTTACGAAAGTTAAGTTGCCCCTCCGTTGTTCCGTTCTTGATGAAATTGCAGCTGTAAATCCGCAGACATATACATATGTCAAAGACGCAGTATTATCATTATCGTTTAAGCCGTCTCTGAGTAAATAGTGGATATACCTAAAACATAAAAAAAAATTTACGAAAGTTAAGTTCCCCCTCCGTTGTTCCGTTCTTGATGAAGTTGCAGCTGTGAATTCGCAGACATATACATATGTAAAAGACGCAGTATTATCATTATCGTTCAAGCCGTTTCTGAGTAAAAAGTGGATATACCTAAAACATAAAAAAAAATTTACGAAAGTTAAGTTCCCCTCCGTTGATCCGTTCTTGATGAGATTGCAGCTGAGAATTCGCAGACGTACACATATGTCAAATACGCAGTATTATCATTTTCGTTCAAGCCGTTTCTGAGTAAATAGTGGATATACCTTAAACATAAATAAAAAATTACGAAAGTTAAGTTCCCCCTCCGTTGTTCCGTTCTTGATGAAATTGCAGCTGTGAATTCGCAGACGTATACATATGTCAAACACGCAGTATTATGATTATCGTTCAAGCCGTTTCTGAGTAAAAAGTGGATATACCTAAAACATAAAAAAAAATCTACGAAAGTTAAGTTTCCCCTCCGTTGTTCCGTTCTTGATGAAATTGCAGCTGTGAATTCGCAGACATATACATATGTCAAAGACGCAGTATTATTATTATCGTTCAAGCCGTTTCTGAGTAAAAAGTGGATATACCTAAAACATAAAAAAAAATTTACGAAAGTTAAGTTTCCCCTCCGTTGATCCGTTTTTGATGAAATTGCAGCTGTAAATGCGCAGACATATACATACGTCAAACACGCAGTATTATCATTATCGTCCAAGCCGTTTCTGAGTAAAAAGTGGATATACCTAAAACATAAAAAAAAATTTACGAAAGTTAAATTCCCCCTCCGTTGATCCGTTTTTGATGAAATAGCAGCTGTGAATTCGCAGACGTATACATATGTCAAATACGCAGTATTATCATTTTCGTTCAAGCCGTTTTTGAGTAAATATTGGATATACCTTAAACATAAAAAAAAAATTACGAAAGTTAAGTTGCCCCTCCGTTGTTCCGTTCATGATGAAATTGCAGCTGTAAATCCGCAGACATATGCATATGTCAAAGACGCAGTATTATCATTATCGTTTAAGCCGTTTCTGAGTAAATAGTGGATATACCTAAAACATAAAAAAAAAATTACGAAAGTTAAGTTCCCCCTCCGTTGTTCCGTTCTTGATGAAATTGCAGCTTTGAATTTGCAGACATATACATATGTCAAAGACGCAGTATTATCATTATCGTTTAAGCCGTATCTGAGTAAATAGTGGATATACCTAAAACATAAAAAAAAATTTACGAAAGTTAAGTTCCCCCTCCGTTGTTCCGTTCTTGATGAAATTGCAGCTGTGAATTCGCAGACATATACATATGTCAAAGACGCAGTATTATAATTATCGTTCAAGCCGTTTCTGAGTAAATGGTGGATATACCTGAAACATGAAAAAAAAATTACGAAAGTTAAGTTCCCCCTCCGTTGATCCACTTTTGATGAAATGGCAGCTATAAATTCGCAGACATATACATACGTCATACACGCAGTATTATCATTTTCGTTCAAGATGTTTCTGAGTAAATAGTAGATATACCTTAAACATAAAAAAAAATTTACGAAAGATAAGTTGCCCCTCCGTTGTTCCGTTCTTGATGAAATTGCAGCTGTAAATCCTCAGACATATACATATGTCAAAGACGCAGTATTATCATTATCGTTTATGCCGTTTCTGAGTAAATAGTGGATATACCTAAAACATAAAAAAAAATTTACGAAAGTTAAGTTCCCCCTCCGTTGTTCCGTTCTTGATGAAATTGCAGCTGTGAATTCGCAGACATATACATATGTCAAAGACGCAGTATTATCATTATCGTTCAAGCCGTTTCTGAGTAAATAGTGGATATACCTAAAACATAAAAAAAAATCTACGAAAGTTAAGTTTCCCCTCCGTTGTTCCGTTCTTGATGAAATTGCAGCTGTGAATTCGCAGACATATACATATGTCAACGACGCAGTATTATCATTATCGTTCAAGCCGTTTCTGAGTAAAAAGTGGATATACCTAAAACATAAAAAAAAATTTACGAAAGTTAAGTTCCCCCTCCGTTGATCCGTTTTTGATGAAATTGCAGCTGTAAATTCGCAGACATATACATACGTCAAACACGCAGTATTATCATTATCGTCCAAGCCGTTTCTGAGTAAAAAGTGGATATACCTAAAACATAAAAAAAAATCTACGAAAGTTAAGTTTCCCCTCCGTTGTTCCGTTCTTGATGAAATTGCAGCTGTGAATTCGCAGACATATACATATGTCAAAGACGCAGTATTATCATTATCGTTCAAGCCGTTTCTGAGTAAAAAGTGGATATACCTAAAACATAAAAAAAAATTTACGAAAGTTAAGTTCCCCCTCCGTTGATCCACTTTTGATGAAATGGCAGCTATAAATTCGCAGACATATACATATGTCAAATACGCAGTATTATCATTTTCGTTCAAGCCGTTTCTGAGTAAATAGTGGATATACATTAAACATAAAAAAAAAATTACGAAAGTTAAGTTCCCCCTCCTTTGTTCCGTTCTTGATGAAATTGCAGCTGTGAATTCGCAGACGTATACATATGTCAAACACGCAGTATTATGATTATCGTTCAAGCCGTTTCTGAGTAAAAAGTGGATATACCTAAAACATAAAAAAAAATCTACGAAAGTTAAGTTTCCCCTCCGTTGTTCCGTTCTTGATGAAATTGCAGCTGTAAATTTGCAGACATATACATACGCCAAACACGCAGTATTATCATTATCGTCCAAGCCGTTTCTGAGTAAAAAGTGGATATACCTAAAACATAAAAAAAAAATTACGAAAGTTAAGTTGCCCCTCCGTTGTTCCGTTCTTGATGAAATTGCAGCTGTAAATCCGCAGACATATGCATATGTCAAAGACGCAGTATTATCATTATCGTTTAAGCCGTTTCTGAGTAAATAGTGGATATACCTAAAACATAAAAAAAAAATTACGAAAGTTAAGTTCCCCCTCCGTTGTTCCGTTCTTGATGAAATTGCAGCTGTAAATTTGCAGACATATACATATGTCAAAGACGCAGTATTATCATTATCGTTTAAGCCGTATCTGAGTAAATAGTGGATATACCTAAAACATAAAAAAAAATTTACGAAAGTTAAGTTCCCCCTCCGTTGTTCCGTTCTTGATGAAATTGCAGCTGTGAATTCGCAGACATATACATATGTCAAAGACGCAGTATTATAATTATCGTTCAAGCCGTTTCTGAGTAAATGGTGGATATACCTGAAACATGAAAAAAAAATTACGAAAGTTAAGTTCCCCCTCCGTTGATCCACTTTTGATGAAATGGCAGCTATAAATTCGCAGACATATACATACGTCATACACGCAGTATTATCATTTTCGTTCAAGATGTTTCTGAGTAAATAGTAGATATACCTTAAACATAAAAAAAAATTTACGAAAGATAAGTTGCCCCTCCGTTGTTCCGTTCTTGATGAAATTGCAGCTGTAAATCCTCAGACATATACATATGTCAAAGACGCAGTATTATCATTATCGTTTATGCCGTTTCTGAGTAAATAGTGGATATACCTAAAACATAAAAAAAAATTTACGAAAGTTAAGTTCCCCCTCCGTTGTTCCGTTCTTGATGAAATTGCAGCTGTGAATTCGCAGACATATACATATGTCAAAGACGCAGTATTATCATTATCGTTCAAGCCGTTTCTGAGTAAATAGTGGATATACCTAAAACATAAAAAAAAATCTACGAAAGTTATGTTTCCCCTCCGTTGTTCCGTTCTTGATGAAATTGCAGCTGTGAATTCGCAGACATATACATATGTCAACGACGCAGTATTATCATTATCGTTCAAGCCGTTTCTGAGTAAAAAGTGGATATACCTAAAACATAAAAAAAAATTTACGAAAGTTAAGTTCCCCCTCCGTTGATCCACTTTTGATGAAATGGCAGCTATAAATTCGCAGACATATACATATGTCAAATACGCAGTATTATCATTTTCGTTCAAGCCGTTTCTGAGTAAATAGTGGATATACCTTAAACATAAAAAAAAAATTACGAAAGTTAAGTTCCCCCTCCTTTGTTCCGTTCTTGATGAAATTGCAGCTGTGAATTCGCAGACGTATACATATGTCAAACACGCAGTATTATGATTATCGTTCAAGCCGTTTCTGAGTAAAAAGTGGATATACCTAAAACATAAAAAAAAATCTACGAAAGTTAAGTTTCCCCTCCGTTGTTCCGTTCTTGATGAAATTGCAGCTGTGAATTCGCAGACATATACATATGTCAAAGACGCAGTATTATTATTATCGTTCAAGCCGTTTCTGAGTAAAAAGTGGATATACCTAAAACATAAAAAAAAATTTACGAAAGTTAAATTCCCCCTCCGTTGATCCGTTTTTGATGAAATTGCAGCTGTGAATTCGCAGACGTATACATATGTCAAATACGCAGTATTATCATTTTCGTTCAAGCCGTTTCTGAGTAAATATTGGATATACCTTAAACATAAAAAAAAAAATTACGAAAGTTAAGTTGCCCCTCCTCTGTTCCGTTCTTGATGAAATTGCAGCTGTAAATCCGCAGACATATGCATATGTCAAAGACGCAGTATTATCATTATCGTTTAAGCCGTTTCTGAGTAAATAGTGGATATACCTAAAACATAAAAAAAAAATTACGAAAGTTAAGTTCCCCCTCCGTTGTTCCGTTCTTGATGAAATTGCAGCTGTGAATTCGCAGACATATACATATGTCAAAGACGCAGTATTATCATTATCGTTTAAGCCGTATCTGAGTAAATAGTGGATATACCTAAAACATAAAAAAAAATTTACGAAAGTTAAGTTCCCCCTCCGTTGTTCCGTTCTTGATGAAATTGCAGCTGTGAATTCGCAGACATATACATATGTCAAAGACGCAGTATTATAATTATCGTTCAAGTTGTTTCTGAGTAAATGGTGGATATACCTGAAACATGAAAAAAAAATTACGAAAGTTAAGTTCCCCCTCCGTTGATCCACTTTTGATGAAATGGCAGCTATAAATTTGCAGACATATACATACGTCATACACGCAGTATTATCATTTTCGTTCAAGATGTTTCTGAGTAAATAGTAGATATACCTTAAACATAAAAAAAAATTTACGAAAGATAAGTTGCCCCTCCGTTGTTCCGTTCTTGATGAAATTGCAGCTGTAAATCCTCAGACATATACATATGTCAAAGACGCAGTATTATCATTATCGTTTAAGCCGTTTCTGAGTAAATAGTGGATATACCTAAAACATAAAAAAAAATTTACGAAAGTTAAGCTCCCCCTCCGTTGTTCCGTTCTTGATGAAATTGCAGCTGTGAATTCGCAGACATATACATATGTAAAAGACGCAGTATTATCATTATCGTTCAAGCCGTTTCTGAGTAAAAAGTGGATATACCTAAAACATAAAAAAAAATTTACGAAAGTTAAGTTATCCCTCCGTTGTTCCGTTCTTGATGAAATTGCAGCTGTCAAATCGCAGACATATACATATGTCAAAGACGCAGTATTATCATTATCGTTCAAGCCGTTTCTGAGTAAACAGTGGATATACCTAAAACATAAAAAAAAATTTACGAAAGTTAAGTTCCCCCTCCGTTGATCCGTTCTTGATGAAATTGCAGCTGTGAATTCGCAGACGTATACATATGTCAAATACGCAGTATTATCATTTTCGTTCAAGCCGTTTCTGAGTAAATAGTGGATATACCTTAAACATAAAAAAAAAATTACGAAAGTTAAGTTCCCCCTCTGTTGTTCCGTTCTTGATGACATTGCAGCTGTGAATTCGCAGACGTATACATATGTCAAACACGCAGTATTATGATTATCGTTCAAGCCGTTTCTGAGTAAAAAGTGGATATACCTAAAACATAAAAAAAAATTTACGAAAGTTAAGTTCCCCCTCCTTTGTTCCGTTCTTGATGAAACGGCAGCTGTGAATTCGCAGACATATACATATGTCAAAGACGCAGTATTATAATTATCGTTCAAGCCGTTTCTGAGTAAATAGTGGATATACCTGAAACATGAAAAAAAAATTACGAAAGTTAAGTTCCCCCTCCGTTGATCCACTTTTGATGAAATGGCAGCTATAAATTCGCAGACATATACATACGTCATACACGCAGTATTATCATTTTCGTTCAAGATGTTTCTGAGTAAATAGTAGATATACCTTAAACATAAAAAAAAATTTACGAAAGATAAGTTGCCCCTCCGTTGTTCCGTTCTTGATGAAATTGCAGCTGTAAATCCTCAGACATATACATATGTCAAAGACGCAGTATTATCATTATCGTTTAAGCCGTTCCTGAGTAAATAGTGGATATACCTAAAACATAAAAAAAAATTTACGAAAGTTAAGTTCCCCCTCCGTTGTTCCGTTCTTGATGAAATTGAAGCTGTGAATTCGCAGACATATACATATGTAAAAGACGCAGTATTATCATTATCGTTCAAGCCGTTTCTGAGTAAAAAGTGGATATACCTAAAACATAAAAAAAAATTTACGAAAGATAAGTTGTCCCTCCGTTGTTCCGTTCTTGATGAAATTGCAGCTGTAAATCCTCAGACATATACATATGTCAAACACGCAGTATTATGATTATCGTTCAAGCCGTTTCTGAGTAAAAAGTGGATATACCTAAAACATAAAAAAAAATCTACGAAAGTTAAGTTTCCCCTCCGTTGTTCCGTTCTTGATGAAATTGCAGCTGTGAATTCGCAGACATATACATATGTCAAAGACGCAGTATTATTATTATCGTTCAAGCCGTTTCTGAGTAAAAAGTAGATATACCTTAAACATAAAAAAAAATTACGAAAGTTAAGTTGCCCCTCCGTTGTTCCGTTCTTGATGAAATTGCAGCTGTGAATCCGCAGACATATGCATATGTCAAAGACGCAGTATTATCATTATCGTTTAAGCCGTTTCTGAGTAAATAGTGGATATACCTAAAACATAAAAAAAAATTTACGAAAGTTAAGTTCCCCCTCCGTTGTTCCGTTCTTGATGAAATTGCAGCTATGAATTCGCAGACATACACATATGTCAAAGACGCAGTATTATAATCATCGTTCAAGCCGTTTCTGAGTAAATAGTGGATATACCTAAAACATAAAACAAAATTTACGAAAGTTAAGTTCCCCCTCCGTTGTTCCGTTCTTGATGAAATCGCAGCTGTGAATTCGCAGACACATACATATGTCAAAGACGCAGTATTATCATTATCGTTCAAGCCGTTTCTGAGTAAAAAGTGGATATACCTAAAACATAAAAAAAAATTTACGAAAGTTAAGTTCCCCCTCCGTTGTTCCGTTCTTGATGAAATTGCAGCTGTGAATTCGCAGACATATACATATGTCAAAGACGCGGTATTATCATTATCGTTCAAGCCGTTTCTGAGTAAATAGTGGATATACCTAAAACATAAAAAAAAAATTTACGAAAGTTAAGTTTCCCCTCCGTTGTTCCGTTCTTGATGAAATCGCAGCTGTGCATTCGCAGACACATACATATGTAAAAGACGCAGTATTATCATTATCGTTCAAGCCGTTTCTGAGTAAAAAGTGGATATACCTAAAACATAAAAATAATTTATTTTTTGAAGAGAAAAGATTTGGCTCCGCCGGGAGTCGAACCCGGGTCTCCTGCGTTACATGCGAGGATGCTAACCGCTACACCACAGAGCTCGGCTCAAGGCAGAGCAAATCCTTCCTGCGGTTAGCATCCTCGCATGTAACGCAGGAGACCCGGGTTCGACTCCTGGCGGAGCCAAATCTTTTTTCTTCAAAAAATAAATTATTTAATAATAATTTAAAATGGTGGTCCGCCACGATCTAAGATTAGATTAATTAAAACATAAAAAAAAATTTACGAAAGTTAAGTTCCCCCTGTGTTGTTCCGTTCTTGATGAAATTGCAGCTATGAATTCGCAGACATATACATATGTCAAAGACGCAGTATTATAATCATCGTTCAAGCCGTTTCTGAGTAAATAGTGGATATACCTAAAACATAAAACAAAATTTACGAAAGTTAAGTTCCCCCTCCGTTGTTCCGTTCTTGATGAAATCGCAGCTGTGAATTCGCAGACACATACATATGTAAAAGACGCAGTATTATCATTATCGTTCAAGCCGTTTCTGAGTAAAAAGTGGATATACCTAAAACATAAAAAAAAATTTACGAAAGTTAAGTTCCCCCTCCGTTGTTCCGTTCTTGATGAAATTGCAGCTGTGAATTCGCAGACATATACATATGTCAAAGACGCGGTATTATCATTATCGTTCAAGCCGTTTCTGAGTAAATAGTGGATATACCTAAAACATAAAAAAAAAATTTACGAAAGTTAAGTTTCCCCTCCGTTGTTCCGTTCTTGATGAAATCGCAGCTGTGAATTCGCAGACACATTCATATGTAAAAGACGCAGTATTATCATTATCGTTCAAGCCGTTTCTGAGTAAAAAGTGGATATACCTAAAACATAAAAAAAAAATCTACGAAAGTTAAGTTCCCCCTTCGTTAATCCGTTTTTGATGAAATTGCAGCTGTAAATTCGCAGACATATACATACGTCAAACACGCAGTATTATCATTATCGTCCAAGCCGTTTCTGAGTAAAAAGTGGATATACCTAAAACATAAAAAAAAATTTACGAAAGTTAAGTTCCCCCTCCGTTGATCCGTTTTTGATGAAATTTCAGCTGTGAATTCGCAGACATATACATATGTCAAAGACGCGGTATTATCATTATCGTTCAAGCCGTTTCTGAGTAAATAGTGGATATACCTAAAACATAAAAAAAAATTTACGAAAGTTAAGTTCCCCCTCCGTTGTTCCGTTCTTGATGAAATTGCAGCTGTGAATTCGCAGACATATACATATGTCAAAGACGCGGTATTATCATTATCGTTCAAGCCGTTTCTGAGTAAATAGTGGATATACCTAAAACATAAAAAAAAAATTTACGAAAGTTAAGTTTCCCCTCCGTTGTTCCGTTCTTGATGAAATCGCAGCTGTGAATTCGCAGACACATACATATGTAAAAGACGCAGTATTATCATTATCGTTCAAGCCGTTTCTGAGTAAAAAGTGGATATACCTAAAACATAAAAAAAAAATCTACGAAAGTTAAGTTCCCCCTTCGTTAATCCGTTTTTGATGAAATTGCAGCTGTAAATTCGCAGACATATACATACGCCAAACACGCAGTATTATCATTATCGTCCAAGCCGTTTCTGAGTAAAAAGTGGATATACCTAAAACATAAAAAAATATTTACGAAAGTTAACTTCCCCCTCCGTTGATCCGTTTTTGATGAAATTGCAGCTGTGAATTCGCAGACGTATACATATGTCAAATACGCAGTATTATCATTATCGTTCAAGCCGTTTCTGAGTAAATAGTGGATATACCTAAAACATAAAAAAAAATTTACGAAAGTTAAGTTCCCCCTCCGTTGATCCGTTCTTGATGAAATTGCAGCTGTGAATTCGCAGACGTATACATATGTCAAATACGCAGTATTATCATTTTCGTTCAAGCCGTTTCTGAGTAAATAGTGGATATACCTTAAACATAAAAAAAAAATTACGAAAGTTAAGTTGCCCCTCCGTTGTTCCGTTCTTGATGAAATTGCAGCTGTGAATCCGCAGACATATGCATATGTCAAAGACGCAGTATTATCATTATCGTTCAAGCCGTTTCGGAGTAAATAGTGGATATACCTAAAACATAAAACAAAATTTACGAAAGTTAAGTTCCCCCTCCGTTGTTCCGTTCTTGATGAAATCGCAGCTGTGAGTTCGCAGACACATACATATGTAAAAGACGCAGTATTATCATTATCGTTCAAGCCGTTTCTGAGTAAAAAGTGGATATACCTAAAACATAAAAAAAAATCTACGAAAGTTAAGTTTCCCCTCCGTTGTTCCGTTCTTGATGAAATTGCAGCTGTGAATTCGCAGACATATACATACGTCAAACACGCAGTATTATCATTATCGTCCAAGCCGTTTCTGAGTAAAAAGTGGATATACCTAAAACATAAAAAAAAATTTACGAAAGTTAAGTTCCCCCTCCGTTGATCCGTTTTTGATGAAATTTCAGCTGTGAATTCGCAGACATATACATATGTCAAAGACGCGGTATTATCATTATCGTTCAAGCCGTTTCTGAGTAAATAGTGGATATACCTAAAACATAAAAAAAAATTTACGAAAGTTAAGTTCCCCCTCCGTTGTTCCGTTCTTGATGAAATTGCAGCTGTGAATTCGCAGACATATACATATGTCAAAGACGCGGTATTATCATTATCGTTCAAGCCGTTTCTGAGTAAATAGTGGATATACCTAAAACATAAAAAAAAAATTTACGAAAGTTAAGTTTCCCCTCCGTTGTTCCGTTCTTGATGAAATCGCAGCTGTGAATTCGCAGACACATACATATGTAAAAGACGCAGTATTATCATTATCGTTCAAGCCGTTTCTGAGTAAAAAGTGGATATACCTAAAACATAAAAAAAAAATCTACGAAAGTTAAGTTCCCCCTTCGTTAATCCGTTTTTGATGAAATTGCAGCTGTAAATTCGCAGACATATACATACGCCAAACACGCAGTATTATCATTATCGTCCAAGCCGTTTCTGAGTAAAAAGTGGATATACCTAAAACATAAAAAAATATTTACGAAAGTTAACTTCCCCCTCCGTTGATCCGTTTTTGATGAAATTGCAGCTGTGAATTCGCAGACGTATACATATGTCAAATACGCAGTATTATCATTATCGTTCAAGCCGTTTCTGAGTAAATAGTGGATATACCTAAAACATAAAAAAAAATTTACGAAAGTTAAGTTCCCCCTCCGTTGATCCGTTCTTGATGAAATTGCAGCTGTGAATTCGCAGACGTATACATATGTCAAATACGCAGTATTATCATTTTCGTTCAAGCCGTTTCCGAGTAAATAGTGGATATACCTTAAACATAAAAAAAAAATTACGAAAGTTAAGTTGCCCCTCCGTTGTTCCGTTCTTGATGAAATTGCAGCTGTGAATCCGCAGACATATGCATATGTCAAAGACGCAGTATTATCATTATCGTTCAAGCCGTTTCGGAGTAAATAGTGGATATACCTAAAACATAAAACAAAATTTACGAAAGTTAAGTTCCCCCTCCGTTGTTCCGTTCTTGATGAAATCGCAGCTGTGAGTTCGCAGACACATACATATGTAAAAGACGCAGTATTATCATTATCGTTCAAGCCGTTTCTGAGTAAAAAGTGGATATACCTAAAACATAAAAAAAAATCTACGAAAGTTAAGTTTCCCCTCCGTTGTTCCGTTCTTGATGAAATTGCAGCTGTGAATTCGCAGACATATACATATGTCAAAGACGCAGTATTATCATTATCGTTCAAGCCGTTTCTGAGTAAAAAGTGGCTATACCTAAAACATAAAAAAAAATTTACGAAAGTTAAGTTCCCCCTCCGTTGATCCACTTTTGATGAAATGGCAGCTATAAATTCGCAGACATATACATACGTCATACACGCAGTATTATCATTTTCGTTCAAGCCGTTTCTGAGTAAATAGTAGATATACCTTAAACATAAAAAAAAATTTACGAAAGTTAAGTTGCCCCTCCGTTGTTCCGTTCTTGATGAAATTGCAGCTGTAAATCCGCAGACATATACATATGTTAAAGACGCAGTATTATGATTATCGTTCAAGCCGTTTCTGAGTAAAAAGTGGATATACCTAAAACATAAAAAAAAATCTACGAAAGTTAAGTTTCCCCTCCGTTGTTCCGTTCTTGATGAAATTGCAGCTGTGAATTCGCAGACATATACATATGTCAACGACGCAGTATTATCATTATCGTTCAAGCTGTTTCTGAGTAAAAAGTGGATATACCTAAAACATAAAAAATAATTAACGAAAGTTAAATTCCCCCTCCGTTGATCCGTTTTTGATGAAATTGCAGCTGTGAATTTGCAGACGTATACATATGTCAAATACGCAGTATTATCATTTTCGTTCAAGCCGTTTCTGAGTAAATAGTGGATATACCTTAAACATAAAAAAAAAATTACGAAAGTTAAGTTCCCCCTCCGTTGTTCCGTTCTTGATGAAATTGCAGCTGTAAATCCGCAGACATATGCATATGTCAAAGACGCAGTATTATCATTTTCGTTCAAGCCGTTTCTGAGTAAATAGTGGATATACCTTAAACATAAAAAAAAAATTACGAAAGTTAAGTTCCCCCTCCGTTGTTCCGTTCTTGATGAAATTGCAGCTGTGAATTCGCAGACATATACATATGTCAAAGACGCAGTATTATCATTATCGTTTAAGCCGTATCTGAGTAAATAGTGGATATAACTAAAACATAAAAAAAAATTTACGAAAGTTAAGTTCCCCCTCCGTTGTTCCGTTCTTGATGAAATTGCAGCTGTGAATTCGCAGACATATACATATGTCAAAGACGCAGTATTATCATTATCGTTCAAGCCGTTTCTGAGTAAATGGTGGATATACCTGAAACATGAAAAAAAAATTACGAAAGTTAAGTTATCCCTCCGTTGTTTCGTTCTTGATGAAATTGCAGCTGTCATTTCGCAGACATATACATATGTCAAAGACGCAGTATTATCATTATCGTTCAAGCCGTTTCTGAGTAAATAGTGGATATACCTAAAACATAAAAAAAAATTTACGAAAGTTAAGTTCCCCCTCCGTTGATCCGTTCTTGATGAAATTGCAGCTGTGAATTCGCAGACGTATACATATGTCAAATACGCAGTATTATCATTTTCGTTCAAGCCGTTTCTGAGTAAATAGTGGATATACCTTAAACATAAAAAAAAATTACGAAAGTTAAGTTCCCCCTCCGTTGTTCCGTTCTTGATGAAATTGCAGCTGTGAATTCGCAGACGTATACATATGTCAAACACGCAGTATTATGATTATCGTTCAAGCCGTTTCTGAGTAAAAAGTGGATATACCTAAAACATAAAAAAAAATCTACGAAAGTTAAGTTTCCCCTCCGTTGTTCCGTTCTTGATGAAATTGCAGCTGTGAATTCGCAGACATATACATATGTCAACGACGCAGTATTATCATTATCGTTCAAGCTGTTTCTGAGTAAAAAGTGGATATACCTAAAACATAAAAAAAAATTTACGAAAGTTAAGTTCCCCCTCCGTTGATCCGTTTTTGATGAAATTGCAGCTGTAAATTCGCAGACATATACATACGTCAAACACGCAGTATTATCATTATCATCCAAGCCGTTTCTGAGTAAAAAGTGGATATACCTAAAACATAAAAAAAAATCTACGAAAGTTAAGTTTCCCCTCCGTTGTTCCGTTCTTGATGAAATTGCAGCTGTGAATTCGCAGACATATACATATGTCAAAGACGCAGTATTATCATTATCGTTCAAGCCGTTTCTGAGTAAAAAGTGGATATACCTAAAACATAAAAAAAAATTTACGAAAGTTAAGTTCCCCCTCCGTTGATCCACTTTTGATGAAATGGCAGCTATAAATTCGCAGACATATACATACGTCATACACGCAGTATTATCATTTTCGTTCAAGCCGTTTCTGAGTAAATAGTAGATATACCTTAAACATAAAAAAAAATTTACGAAAGTTAAGTTGTCCCTCCGTTGTTCCGTTCTTGATGAAATTGCAGCTGTAAATCCGCAGACATATACATATGTCAAAGACGCAGTATTATAATTATCGTTCAAGCCGTTTCTGAGTAAATGGTGGATATACCTGAAACATGAAAAAAAAATTACGAAAGTTAAGTTCCCCCTCCGTTGATCCACTTTTGATGAAATGGCAGCTATAAATTCGCAGACATATACATACGTCATACATGTAGTATTATCATTTTCGTTCATGATGTTTCTGAGTAAATAGTAGATATACCTTAAACATAAAAAAAAATTTACGAAAGATAAGTTGCCCCTCCGTTGTTCCGTTCTTGATGAAATTGCAGCTGTAAATCCGCAGACATATACATATGTAAAAGACGCAGTATTATCATTATCGTTCAAGCCGTTTCTGAGTAAAAAGTGGATATACCTAAAACATAAAAAAAAATTTACGAAAGTTAAGTTATCCCTCCGTTGTTCCGTTCTTGATGAAATTGCAGCTGTCAATTCGCAGACATATACATATGTCAAAGACGCAGTATTATCATTATCGTTCAAGCCGTTTCTGAGTAAATAGTGGATATACCTAAAACATAAAAAAAAATTTACGAAAGTTAAGTTCCCCCTCCGTTGATCCGTTCTTGATGAAATTGCAGCTGTGAATTCGCAGACGTATACATATGCCAAATACGCAGTATTATCATTTTCGTTCAAGCCGTTTCTGAGTAAATAGTGGATATACCTTAAACATAAAAAAAAATTACGAAAGTTAAGTTCCCCCTCCGTTGTTCCGTTCTTGATGAAATTGCAGCTGTGAATTCGCAGACGTATACATATGTCAAACACGCAGTATTATGATTATCGTTCAAGCCGTTTCTGAGTAAAAAGTGGATATACCTAAAACATAAAAAAAAATCTACGAAAGTTAAGTTTCCCCCCCGTTGTTCCGTTCTTGATGAAATTGCAGCTGTGAATTCGCAGACATATACATATGTCAACGACGCAGTATTATCATTATCGTTCAAGCTGTTTCTGAGTAAAAAGTGGATATACCTAAAACATAAAAAAAAATTTACGAAAGTTAAGTTCCCCCTCCGTTGATCCGTTTTTGATGAAATTGCAGCTGTAAATTCGCAGACATATACATACGTCAAACACGCAGTATTATCATTATCGTCCAAGCCGTTTCTGAGTAAAAAGTGGATATACCTAAAACATAAAAAAAAATCTACGAAAGTTAAGTTTCCCCTCCGTTGTTCCGTTCTTGATGAAATTGCAGCTGTGAATTCGCAGACATATACATATGTCAAAGACGCAGTATTATCATTATCGTTCAAGCCGTTTCTGAGTAAAAAGTGGATATACCTAAAACATAAAAAAAAATTTACGAAAGTTAAGTTCCCCCTCCGTTGATCCACTTTTGATGAAATGGCAGCTATAAATTCGCAGACATATACATACGTCATACACGCAGTATTATCATTTTCGTTCAAGCCGTTTCTGAATAAATAGTAGATATACCTTAAACATAAAAAAAAATTTACGAAAGTTAAGTTGCCCCTCCGTTGTTCCGTTCTTGATGAAATTGCAGCTGTAAATCCGCAGACATATACATATGTAAAAGACGCAGTATTATCATTATCGTTCAAGCCGTTTCTGAGTAAAAAGTGGATATACCTAAAACATAAAAAAAATTTTACGAAAGTTAAGTTATCCCTCCGTTGTTCCGTTCTTGATGAAATTGCAGCTGTCAATTCGCAGACATATACATATGTCAAAGACGCAGTATTATCATTATCGTTCAAGCCGTTTCTGAGTAAATAGTGGATATACCTAAAACATAAAAAAAAATTTACGAAAGTTAAGTTCCCCTCCGTTGATCCGTTCTTGATGAAATTGCAGCTTTGAATTCGCAGACGTATACATATGTCAAATACGCAGTATTATTATTTTCGTTCAAGCCGTTTCTAAGTAAAAAGTGGATATACCTAAAACATAAAAAAAAATCTACGAAAGTTAAGTTTCCCCTCCGTTGTTCCGTTATTGATGAAATTGCAGCTGTGAATTCGCAGACATATACATATGTCAAAGACGCAGTATTATTATTATCGTTCAAGCCGTTTCTGAGTAAAAAGTAGATATACCTTAAACATAAAAAAAAATTTACGAAAGTTAAATTCCCCCTCCGTTGATCCGTTTTGATGAAATTGCAGCTGTGAATTCGCAGACATATACATACGTCAAACACGCAGTATTATCATTATCGTCTAAGCCGTTTCTGAGTAAATAGTGGATATACCTTAAACATAAAAAAAAATTTACGAAAGTTAAGTTGCCCCCCCGTTGTTCCGTTTTTAATGAAATTGCAGCTGTAAATCCGCAGACATATACATATGTCAAAGACGTAGTATTATCATTATCGTTTAAGCCGTTTCTGAGTAAATAGTGGATATACCTAAAACATAAAACAAAATTTACGAAAGTTAAGTTCCCCCTCCGTTGTTCCGTTCTTGATGAAATTGCAGCTGTGAATTCGCAGACATATACATACGTCAAAGAGGCAGTATTATCATTATCGTTCAAGCCGTTTCTGAGTAAAAAGTGGATATACCTAAAACATAAAACAAAATTTACGAAAGTTAAGTTCCCCCTCCGTTGTTCCGTTCTTGATGAAATTGCAGCTGTGAATTCGCAGACATATACATACGTCAAAGAGGCAGTATTATCATTATCGTTCAAGCCGTTTCTGAGTAAAAAGTGGATATACCTAAAACATAAAAAAAAAATTACGAAAGTTAAGTTCCCCCTCCGTTGATCCGTTTTTGATGAAATTGCAGCTGTAAATTCGCAGACATATACATACGTCAAACACGCAGTATTATCATTATCGTCCAAGCCGTTTCTGAGTAAAAAGTCGATATACCTAAAACATAAAAAAAAATTTACGAAAGTTAAGTTCCCCCTCCGTTGATCCGTTTTTGATGAAATTGCAGCTGTGAATTCGCAGACGTATACATATGTCAAATACGCAGTATTATCATTTTCGTTCAAGCCGTTTCTGAGTAAATAGTGGATATACCTGAAACATAAAAAAAAATTTACGAAAGATAAGTTCCCCCTCCGTTGTTCCGTTCTTGATGAAATTGCAGCTGTGAATCCGCAGACATATACATACGTCATACACGCAGTATTATCATTTTCGTTCAAGCCGTTTCTGAGTAAATAGTAGATATACCTTAAACATAAAAAAAAATTTACGAAAGTTAAGTTGCCCCTCCGTTGTTCCGTTCTTGATGAAATTGCAGCTGTAAATCCGCAGACATATACATATGTCAAAGACGCAGTATTATCATTATCGTTTAAGCCGTTTCTGAGTAAATAGTGGATATACCTAAAACATAAAAAAAAATTTACGAAAGTTAAGTTCCCCCTCCGTTGTTCCGTTCTTGATGAAATTGCAGCTGTGAATTCGCAGACATATACATATGTAAAAGACGCAGTATTATCATTATCGTTCAAGCCGTTTCTGAGTAAAAAGTGGATATACCTAAAACATAAAAAAAAATTTACGAAAGTTAAGTTATCCCTCCGTTGTTCCGTTCTTGATGAAATTGCAGCTGTCAATTTGCAGACATATACATATGTCAAAGACGCAGTATTATCATTATCGTTCAAGCCGTTTTTGAGTAAATAGTGGATATACCTAAAACAAAAAAAAAAATTTACGAAAGTTAAGTTCCCCTCCGTTGATCCGTTCTTGATGAAATTGCAGCTGTGAATTCGCAGACGTACACATATGTCAAATACGCAGTATTATCATTTTCGTTCAAGCCGTTTCTGAGTAAATAGTGGATATACCTAAAACATAAAAAAAAAATCTACGAAAGTTAAGTTCCCCCTTCGTTAATCCGTTTTTGATGAAATTGCAGCTGTAAATTCGCAGACATATACATACGTCAAACACGCAGTATTATCATTATCGTTCAAGCCGTTTCTGAGTAAAAAGTGGATATACCTAAAACATAAAACAAAATTTACGAAAGTTAAGTTCCCCCTCCGTTGTTCCGTTCTTGATGAAATTGCAGCTGTGAATTCGCAGACATATACATACGTCAAAGAGGCAGTATTATCATTATCGTTCAAGCCGCTTCTGAGTAAAAAGTGGATATACCTAAAACATAAAAAAAAAATTACGAAAGTTAAGTTCCCCCTCCGTTGATCCGTTTTTGATGAAATTGCAGCTGTAAATTCGCAGACATATACATACGTCAAACACGCAGTATTATCATTATCGTTCAAGCCGCTTCTGAGTAAAAAGTGGATATACCTAAAACATAAAAAAAAAATTACGAAAGTTAAGTTGCCCCTCCGTTGTTCCGTTCTTGATGAAATTGCAGCTGTGAATCCGCAGACATATGCATATGTCAAAGACGCAGTATTATCATTATCGTTCAAGCCGTTTCTGAGTAAATAGTGGATATACCTAAAACATAAAAAAAAATTTACGAAAGTTAAGTTCCCCCTCCGTTGTTCCGTTCTTGATGAAATTGCAGCTGTGAATTCGCAGACATATACATATGTCAAAGACGCAGTATTATAATTATCGTTCAAGCCGATTCTGAGTAAATAGTGGATATACCTAAAACATAAAACAAAATTTACGAAAGTTAAGTTCCCCCTCCTTTGTTCCGTTCTTGATGAAACGGCAGCTGTGAATTCGCAGACATATACATATGTCAAAGACGCAGTATTATCATTATTGTTTAAGTCGTTTCTGAGTAAATAGTGGATATACCTAAAACATAAAAAAAAATTTACGAAAGTTAAGTTCCCCCTCCGTTGATCCGTTCTTGATGAAATTGCAGCTGTGAATTCGCAGACATATACATATGTCAAAGACGCAGTATTATCATTATCGTTCAAGCCGTTTCTGAGTAAAAAGTGGATATACCTAAAACATAAAAAAAAATTTACGAAAGTTAAGTTATCCCTCCGTTGTTCCGTTCTTGATGAAATTGCAGCTGTCAATTTGCAGACATATACATATGTCAAAGACGCAGTATTATCATTATCGTTCAAGCCGTTTCTGAGTAAATAGTGGATATACCTAAAACATAAAAAAAAATTTACGAAAGTTAAGTTCCCCTCCGTTGATCCGTTCTTGATGAAATTGCAGCTGTGAATTCGCAGACGTACACATATGTCAAATACGCAGTATTATCATTTTCGTTCAAGCCGTTTCTGAGTAAATAGTGGATATACCTTAAACATAAAAAAAAAATTACGAAAGTTAAGTTACCCCTCCGTTGTTCCGTTCTTGATAAAATTGCAGCTGTGAATTCGCAGACGTATACATATGTCAAACACGCAGTATTATGATTATCGTTCAAGCCGTTTCTGAGTAAAAAGTGGATATACCTAAAACATAAAAAAAAATCTACGAAAGTTAATTTTCCCCTCCGTTGTTCCGTTCTTGATAAAATTGCAGCTGTGAATTCGCAGACATATACATATGTCAAAGACGCAGTATTATTATTATCGTTCAAGCCGTTTCTGAGTAAAAAGTGGATATACCTTAAACATAAAAAAAAAATTACGAAAGTTAAGTTGCCCCTCCGTTGTTCCGTTCTTGATGAAATTGCAGCTGTGAATCCGCAGACATATGCATATGTCAAAGACGCAGTATTATCATTATCGTTCAAGCCGTTTCTGAGTAAATAGTGGATATACCTAAAACATAAAAAAAAATTTACGAAAGTTAAGTTCCCCCTCCGTTGATCCGTTCTTGATGAAATTGCAGCTGTGAATTCGCAGACGTATACATATGTCAAATACGCAGTGTTATCATTTTCGTTCAAGCCGTTTCTGAGTAAATAGTGGATATACCTTAAACATAAAAAAAAAATTACGAAAGTTAAGTTGCCCCTCCGTTGTTCCGTTCTTGATGAAATTGCAGCTGTGAATCCGCAGACATATGCATATGTCAAAGACGCAGTATTATCATTATCGTTCAAGCCGTTTCTGAGTAAATAGTGGATATACCTAAAACATAAAAAAAAATTTACGAAAGTTAAGTTCCCCCTCCGTTGTTCCGTTCTTGATGAAATTGCAGCTGTGAATTCGCAGACATATACATATGTCAAAGACGCAGTATTATAATTATCGTTCAAGCCGATTCTGCGTAAATAGTGGATATACCTAAAACATAAAACAAAATTTACGAAAGTTAAGTTCCCCCTCCTTTGTTCCGTTCTTGATGAAACGGCAGCTGTGAATTCGCAGACATATACATATGTCAAAGACGCAGTATTATCATTATTGTTTAAGTCGTTTCTGAGTAAATAGTGGATATACCTAAAACATAAAAAAAAATTTTCGAAAGTTAAGTTCCCCCTCCGTTGTTCCGTTCTTGATGAAATTGCAGCTGTGAATTCGCAGACATATACATATGTAAAAGACGCAGTATTATCATTATCGTTCAAGCCGTTTCTGAGTAAAATGTGGATATACCTAAAACATAAAAAAAAATTTACGAAAGTTAAGTTATCCCTCCGTTGTTCCGTTCTTGATGAAATTGCAGCTGTCAATTTGCAGACATATACATATGTCAAAGACGCAGTATTATCATTATCGTTCAAGCCGTTTCTGAGTAAATAGTGGATATACCTAAAACATAAAAAAAAATTTACGAAAGTTAAGTTGCCCCTCCGTTGTTCCGTTCTTGATGAAATTGCAGCTGTGAATCCGCAGACATATGCATATGTCAAAGACGCAGTATTATCATTATCGTTCAAGCCGTTTCTGAGTAAATAGTGGATATACCTAAAACATAAAAAGAAATTTACGAAAGTTAAGTTCCCCCTCCGTTGTTCCGTTCTTGATGAAATTGCAGCTGTGAATTCGCAGACATATACATATGTCAAAGACGCAGTATTATAATTATCGTTCAAGCCGATTCTGAGTAAATAGTGGATATACCTAAAACATAAAACAAAATTTACGAAAGTTAAGTTCCCCCTCCTTTGTTCCGTTCTTGATGAAACGGCAGCTGTGAATTCGCAGACATATACATATGTCAAAGACGCAGTATTATCATTATTGTTTAAGTCGTTTCTGAGTAAATAGTGGATATACCTAAAACATAAAAAAAAATTTACGAAAGTTACGTTCCCCCTCCGTTGTTCCGTTCTTGATGAAATTGCAGCTGTGAATTCGCAGACATATACATATGTAAAAGACGCAGTATTATCATTATCGTTCAAGCCGTTTCTGAGTAAAAAGTGGATATACCTAAAACATAAAAAAAAATTTACGAAAGTTAAGTTATCCCTCCGTTGTTCCGTTCTTGATGAAATTGCAGCTGTCAATTTGCAGACATATACATATGTCAAAGACGCAGTATTATCATTATCGTTCAAGCCGTTTCTGAGTAAATAGTGGATATACCTAAAACATAAAAAAAAATTTACGAAAGTTAAGTTCCCCTCCGTTGATCCGTTCTTGATGAAATTGCAGCTGTGAATTCGCAGACGTATACATATGTCAAACACGCAGTATTATGATTATCGTTCAAGCCGTTTCTGAGTAAAAAGTGGATATACCTAAAACATAAAAAAAAATCTACGAAAGTTAAGTTTCCCCTCCGTTGTTCCGTTCTTGATGAAATTGCAGCTGTGAATTCGCAGACATATGCATATGTCAAAGACGCAGTATTATCATTATCGTTTAAGCCGTTTCTGAGTAAATAGTGGATATACGTAAAACATAAAAAAAAATTTACGAAAGTTAAGTTCCCCCTCCGTTGTTCCGTTCTTGATGAAATTGCAGCTATGAATTCGCAGACATATACATATGTCAAAGACGCAGTATTATAATCATCGTTCAAGCCGTTTCTGAGTAAATAGTGGATATACCTAAAACATAAAAAAAAATTTACGAAAGTTACGTTCCCCCTCCGTTGATCCGTTCTTGATGAAATTGCAGCTGTGAATTCGCAGACGTATACATATGTCAAATACGCAGTATTATCATTTTCGTTCAAGCCGTTTCTGAGTAAATAGTGGATATACCTTAAACATAAAAAAAAAATTACGAAAGTTAAGTTGCCCCTCCGTTGTTCCGTTCTTGATGAAATTGCAGCTGTGAATCCGCAGACATATGCATATGTCAAAGACGCAGTATAATCATTATCGTTCAAGCCGTTTCTGAGTAAATAGTGGATATACCTAAAACATAAAAAAAAATTTACGAAAGTTAAGTTCCCCCTCCGTTGTTCCGTTCTTGATGAAATTGCAGCTGTGAATTCGCAGACATATACATATGTAAAAGACGCAGTATTATCATTATCGTTCAAGCCGTTTATGAGTAAAAAGTGGATATACCTAAAACATAAAAAAAAATTTACGAAAGTTAAGTTATCCCTCCGTTGTTCCGTTCTTGATGAAATTGCAGCTGTCAATTTGCAGACATATACATATGTCAAAGACGCAGTATTATCATTATCGTTCAAGCCGTTTCTGAGTAAATAGTGGATATACGTAAGACATAAAAAAAAATTTACGAAAGTTAAGTTCCCCTCCGTTGATCCGTTCTTGATGAAATTGCAGCTGTGAATTCGCAGACGTACACATATGTCAAATACGCAGTATTATCATTTTCGTTCAAGCCGTTTCTGAGTAAATAGTGGATATACCTTAAACATAGAAAAAAAATTACGAAAGTTAAGTTACCCCTCCGTTGTTCCGTTCTTGATGAAATTGCAGCTGTGAATTCGCAGACGTATACATATGTCAAACACGCAGTATTATGATTATCGTTCAAGCCGTTTCTGAGTAAAAAGTGGATATACCTAAAACATAAAAAAAAATCTACGAAAGTTAAGTTTCCCCTCCGTTGTTCAGTTCTTGATGAAATTGCAGCTGTGAATTCGCAGACATATACATATGTCAAAGACGCAGTATTATAATTACCGTTCAAGCCGATTCTGAGTAAATAGTGGATATACCTAAAACATAAAACAAAATTTACGAAAGTTAAGTTCCCCCTCCGTTGTTCCGTTCTTGATGAAATTGCAGCTATGAATTCGCAGACATATACATATGTCAAAGACGCAGTATTATAATCATCGTTCAAGCCGTTTCTGAGTAAATAGTGGATATACCTAAAACATAAAACAAAATTTACGAAAGTTAAGTTCCCCCTCCGTTGTTCCGTTCTTGATGAAATCGCAGCTGTGAATTCGCAGACACATACATATGTAAAAGACGCAGTATTATCATTATCGTTCAAGCCGTTTCTGAGTAAAAAGTGGATATACCTAAAACATAAAAAAAAATCTACGAAAGTTAAGTTCCCCCTTCGTTGATCCGTTTTTGATGAAATTGCAGCTGTAAATTCGCAGACATATACATACGTCAAACACGCAGTATTATCATTATCGTCCAAGCCGTTTCTGAGTAAAAAGTGGATATACCTAAAACATAAAAAAAAATTTACGAAAGTTAAGTTCCCCCTCCGTTGATCCGTTTTTGATGAAATTGCAGCTGTGAATTCGCAGACGTATACATATGTCAAATACGCAGTATTATCATTATCGTTCAAGCCGTTTCTGAGTAAAAAGTGGATATACCTAAAACATAAAAAAAAATCTACGAAAGTTAAGTTCCCCCTTCGTTGATCCGTTTTTGATGAAATTGCAGCTGTAAATTCGCAGACATATACATACGTCAAACACGCAGTATTATCATTATCGTCCAAGCCGTTTCTGAGTGAAAAGTGGATATACCTAAAACATAAAAAAAAATATACGAAAGTTAAGTTCCCCCTCCGTTGATCCGTTTTTGATGAAATTGCAGCTGTGAATTCGCAGACGTATACATATGTCAAATACGCAGTATTATCATTATCGTTCAAGCCGTTTCTGAGTAAATAGTGGATATACCTAAAACATAAAAAAAAATTTACGAAAGTTAAGTTTCCCCTCCGTTGATCCGTTCTTGATGAAATTGCAGCTGTGAATTCGCAGACGTATACATATGTCAAATACGCAGTATTATCATTTTCGTTCAAGCCGTTTCTGAGTAAATAGTGGATATACCTTAAACATAAAAAAAAAATTACGAAAGTTAAGTTGCCCCTCCGTTGTTCCGTTCTTGATGAAATTGCAGCTGTGAATCCGCAGACATATGCATATGTCAAAGACGCAGTATTATCATTATCGTTCAAGCCGTTTCTGAGTAAATAGTGGATATACCTAAAACATAAAAAAAAATTTACGAAAGTTAAGTTCCCCCTCCGTTGTTCCGTTCTTGATGAAATTGCAGCTGTGAATTCGCAGACATATACATATGTCAAAGACGCAGTATTATAATTACCGTTCAAGCCGATTCTGAGTAAATAGTGGATATACCTAAAACATAAAACAAAATTTACGAAAGTTAAGTTCCCCCTCCGTTGTTCCGTTCTTGATGAAATTGCAGCTGTGAATTCGCAGACATATACATACGTCAAAGAGGCAGTATTATCATTTTCGTTCAAGCCATTTCTGAGTAAATAGTAGATATACCTTAAACATAAAAAAAAATTTACGAAAGTTAAGTTGCCCCTCCGTTGTTCCGTTCTTGATGAAATTGCAGCTGTAAATCCGCAGACATATACATATGTCAAAGACGCAGTATTATCATTATCGTTTAAGCCGTTTCTGAGTAAATAGTGGATATACCTAAAACATAAAAAAAAATTTACGAAAGTTAAGTTCCCCCTCCGTTGTTCCGTTCTTGATGAAATTGCAGCTGTGAATTCGCAGACATATACATATGTAAAAGACGCAGTATTATCATTATCGTTCAAGCCGTTTCTGAGTAAAAAGTGGATATACCTAAAACATAAAAAAAAATTTACGAAAGTTAAGTTATCCCTCCGTTGTTCCGTTCTTGATGAAATTGCAGCTGTCAATTTGCAGACATATACATATGTCAAAGACGCAGTATTATCATTATCGTTCAAGCCGTTTCTGAGTAAATAGTGGATATAACTAAAACATAAAAAAAAATTTACGAAAGTTAAGTTCCCCTCCGTTGATCCGTTCTTGATGAAATTGCAGCTGTGAATTCGCAGACGTACACATATGTCAAATACGCAGTATTATCATTTTCGTTCAAGCCGTTTCTGAGTAAATAGTGGATATACCTTAAACATAAAAAAAAAATTACGAAAGTTAAGTTACCCCTCCATTGTTCCGCTCTTGATGAAATTGCAGCTGTGAATTCGCAGACGTATACATATGTCAAACACGCAGTATTATGATTATCGTTCAAGCCGTTTCTGAGTAAAAAGTGGATATACCTAAAACATAAAAAAAAATCTACGAAAGTTAAGTTTCCCCTCCGTTGTTCCGTTCTTGATGAAATTGCAGCTGTGAATTCGCAGACATATACATATGTCAAAGACGCAGTATTATTATTATCGTTCAAGCCGTTTCTGAGTAAAAAGTGGATATACCTTAAACATAAAAAAAAATTTACGAAAGTTAAGTTATCCCTCCGTTGTTCCGTTCTTGATGAAATTGCAGCTGTCAATTTGCAGACATATACATATGTCAAAGACGCAGTATTATCATTATCGTTCAAGCCGTTTCTGAGTAAATAGTGGATATACCTAAAACATAAAAAAAAATTTACGAAAGTTAAGTTCCCCTCCGTTGATCCGTTCTTGATGAAATTGCAGCTGTGAATTCGCAGACGTACACATATGTCAAATACGCAGTATTATCATTTTCGTTCAAGCCGTTTCTGAGTAAATAGTGGATATACCTTAAACATAAAAAAAAATTACGAAAGTTAAGTTACCCCTCCATTGTTCCGCTCTTGATGAAATTGCAGCTGTGAATTCGCAGACGTATACATATGTCAAACACGCAGTATTATGATTATCGTTCAAGCCGTTTCTGAGTAAAAAGTGGATATACCTAAAACATAAAAAAAAATCTACGAAAGTTAAGTTTCCCCTCCGTTGTTCCGTTCTTGATGAAATTGCTGCTGTGAATTCGCAGACATATACATATGTCAAAGACGCAGTATTATTATTATCGTTCAAGCCGTTTCTGAGTAAAAAGTGGATATACCTTAAACATAAAAAAAAAATTACGAAAGTTAAGTTGCCCCTCCGTTGTTCCGTTCTTGATGAAATTGCAGCTGTGAATCCGCAGACATATGCATATGTCAAAGACGCAGTATTATCATTATCGTTCAAGCCGTTTCTGAGTAAATAGTGGATATACCTAAAACATAAAACAAAATTTACGAAAGTTAAGTTCCCCCTCCGTTGTTCCGTTCTTGATGAAATCGCAGCTGTGAATTCGCAGACACATACATATGTAAAAGACGCAGTATTATCATTATCGTTCAAGCCGTTTCTGAGTAAAAAGTGGATATACCTAAAACATAAAAAAAAATCTACGAAAGTTAAGTTCCCCCTTCGTTGATCCGTTTTTGATGAAATTGCAGCTGTAAATTCGCAGACATATACATACGTCAAACACGCAGTATTATCATTATCGTCCAAGCCGTTTCTGAGTAAAAAGTGGATATACCTAAAACATAAAAAAAAATTTACGAAAGTTAAGTTCCCCCTCCGTTGATCCGTTTTTGATGAAATTGCAGCTGTGAATTCGCAGACGTATACATATGTCAAATACGCAGTATTATCATTATCGTTCAAGCCGTTTCTGAGTAAAAAGTGGATATACCTAAAACATAAAAAAAAATCTACGAAAGTTAAGTTCCCCCTTCGTTGATCCGTTTTTGATGAAATTGCAGCTGTAAATTCGCAGACATATACATACGTCAAACACGCAGTATTATCATTATCGTCCAAGCCGTTTCTGAGTAAAAAGTGGATATACCTAAAACATAAAAAAAAATTTACGAAAGTTAAGTTCCCCCTCCGTTGATCCGTTTTTGATGAAACTGCAGCTGTGAATTCGCAGACGTATACATATGTCAAATACGCAGTATTATCATTATCGTTCAAGCCGTTTCTGAGTAAATAGTGGATATACCTAAAACATAAAAAAAAATTTACGAAAGTTAAGTTCCCCCTCCGTTGATCCGTTCTTGATGAAATTGCAGCTGTGAATTCGCAGACGTATACATATGTCAAATACGCAGTATTATCATTTTCGTTCAAGCCGTTTCTGAGTAAATAGTGGATATACCTTAAACATAAAAAAAAAATTACGAAAGTTAAGTTGCCCCTCCGTTGTTCCGTTCTTGATGAAATTGCAGCTGTGAATCCGCAGACATATGCATATGTCAAAGACGCAGTATTATCATTATCGTTCAAGCCGTTTCTGAGTAAATAGTGGATATACCTAAAACATAAAAAAAAATTTACGAAAGTTAAGTTCCCCCTCCGTTGTTCCGTTCTTGATGAAATTGCAGCTGTGAATTCGCAGACATATACATATGTCAAAGACGCAGTATTATAATTACCGTTCAAGCCGATTCTGAGTAAATAGTGGATATACCTAAAACATAAAACAAAATTTACGAAAGTTAAGTTCCCCCTCCTTTGTTCCGTTCTTGATGAAACGGCAGCTGTGAATTCTCAGACATATACATATGTCAAAGACGCAGTATTATCATTATTGTTTAAGTCGTTTCTGAGTAAATAGTGGATATACCTAAAACATAAAAAAAAATTTACGAAAGTTAAGTTCCCCCTCCGTTGTTCCGTTCTTGATGAAATTGCAGCTGTGAATTCGCAGACATATACATATGTAAAAGACGCAGTAATATCATTATCGTTCAAGCCGTTTCTGAGTAAAAAGTGGATATACCTAAAACATAAAAAAAAATTTACGAAAGTTAAGTTATCCCTCCGTTGTTCCGTTCTTGATGAAATTGCAGCTGTCAATTTGCAGACATATACATATGTCAAAGACGCAGTATTATCATTATCGTTCAAGCCGTTTCTGAGTAAATAGTGGATATACCTAAAACATAAAAAAAAATTTACGAAAGTTAAGTTCCCCTCCGTTGATCCGTTCTTGATGAAATTGCAGCTGTGAATTCGCAGACGTACACATATGTCAAATACGCAGTATTATCATTTTCGTTCAAGCCGTTTCTGAGTAAATAGTGGATATACCTTAAACATAAAAAAAAAATTACGAAAGTTAAGTTACCCCTCCGTTGTTCCGTTCTTGATGAAATTGCAGCTGTGAATTCGCAGACGTATACATATGTCAAACACGCAGTATTATGATTATCGTTAAAGCCGTTTCTGAGTAAAAAGTGGATATACCTAAAACATAAAAAAAAATCTACGAAAGTTAAGTTTCCCCTCCGTTGTTCCGTTCTAGATGAAATTGCAGCTGTGAATTCGCAGACATATACATATGTCAAAGACGCAGTATTATCATTATCGTTCAAGCCGTTTCTGAGTAAATAGTGGATATACCTAAAACATAAAAAAAAATTTACGAAAGTTAAGTTCCCCCTCCGTTGTTCCGTTCTTGATGAAATTGCAGCTATGAATTCGCAGACATATACATATGTCAAAGACGCAGTATTATAATCATCGTTCAAGCCGTTTCTGAGTAAATAGTGGATATACCTAAAACATAAAACAAAATTTACGAAAGTTAAGTTCCCCCTCCGTTGTTCCGTTCTTGATGAAATCGCAGCTGTGAATTCGCAGACACATACATATGTAAAAGACGCAGTATTATCATTATCGTTCAAGCCGTTTCTGAGTAAAAAGTGGATATACCTAAAACATAAAAAAAAATCTACGAAAGTTAAGTTCCCCCTCCGTTGTTCCGTTCTTGATGAAATTGCAGCTGTGAATTCGCAGACATATACATATGTCAAAGACGCAGTATTATAATTATCGTTCAAGCCGATTCTGAGTAAATAGTGGATATACCTAAAACATAAAACAAAATTTACGAAAGTTAAGTTCCCCCTCCTTTGTTCCGTTCTTGATGAAACGGCAGCTGTGAATTCGCAGACATATACATATGTCAAAGACGCAGTATTATCATTATTGTTTAAGTCGTTTCTGAGTAAATAGTGGATATACCTAAAACATAAAACAAAATTTACGAAAGTTAAGTTCCCCCTCCGTTGTTCCGTTCTTGATGAAATTGCAGCTGTGAATTCGCAGACGTATACATATGTCAAACACGCAGTATTATCATTATCGTTTTAGCCGTTTCTGAGTAAATAGTGGATATACCTAAAACATAAAAAAAAATTTACGAAAGTTAAGTTCCCCCTCCGTTGTTCAGTTCTTGATGAAATTGCAGCTGTGAATTCGCAGACATATACATATGTCAAAGACGCAGTATTATAATTATCGTTCAAGCCGTTTTTGAGTAAATAGTGGATATACCTAAAACATAAAACAAAATTTACGAAAGTTAAGTTCCCCCTCCGTTGTTCCGTTCGTGATGAAATCGCAGCTGTGAATTCGCAGACATATACATATGTCAAAGACGCAGTATTATTATTATCGTTCAAGCCGTTTCTGAGTAAAAAGTGGATATACCTTAAACATAAAAAAAAAATTACGAAAGTTAAGTTGCCCCTCCGTTGTTCCGTTCTTGATGAAATTGCAGCTGTGAATCCGCAGACATATGCATATGTCAAAGACGCAGTATTATCATTATCGTTCAAGCCGTTTCTGAGTAAATAGTGGATATACCTAAAACATAAAAAAAAATTTACGAAAGTTAAGTTCCCCCTCCGTTGTTCCGTTCTTGATGAAATTGCAGCTATGAATTCGCAGACATATACATATGTCAAAGACGCAGTATTATAATCATCGTTCAAGCCGTTTCTGAGTAAATAGTGGATATACCTAAAACATAAAAAAAAATTTACGAAAGTTAAGTTCCCCCTCCGTTGTTCCGTTCTTGATGAAATCGCAGCTGTGAATTCGCAGACACATACATATGTAAAAGACGCAGTATTATCATTATCGTTCAAGCCGTTTCTGAGTAAAAAGTGGATATACCTAAAACATAAAAAAAAATCTACGAAAGTTAAGTTCCCCCTTCGTTGATCCGTTTTTGATGAAATTGCAGCTGTAAATTCGCAGACATATACATACGTCAAACACGCAGTATTATCATTATCGTCCAAGCCGTTTCTGAGTAAAAAGTGGATATACCTAAAACATAAAAAAAAATTTACGAAAGTTAAGTTCCCCTCCGTTGATCCGTTCTTGATGAAATTGCAGCTGTGAATTCGCAGTCGTACACATATGTCAAAGACGCAGTATTATAATTATCGTTCAAGCCGATTCTGAGTAAATAGTGGATATACCTAAAACATAAAACAAAATTTACGAAAGTTAAGTTCCCCCTCCTTTGTTCCGTTCTTGATGAAACTGCAGCTGTGAATTCGCAGACATATACATATGTCAAAGACGCAGTATTATCATTATTGTTTAAGTCGTTTCTGAGTAAATAGTGATATACCTAAAACATAAAACAAAATTTACGAACGTTAAGTTCCCCCTCCGTTGTTCCGTTCGTGATGAAATTGCAGCTGTGAATTCGCAGACATATACATATGTCAAAGACGCAGTATTATCATTATCGTTCAAGCCGTTTCTGAGTAAAAAGTGGATATACCTAAAACATAAAAAAAAATTTACGAAAGTAAAGTTGCCCCTCCGTTGTTCCGTTCTTGATGAAATTGCAGCTGTGAATTCGCAGACATATACATATGTCAAAGACGCAGTATTATCATTATCGTTCAAGCCGTTTCTGAGTAAATAGTGGATATACCTAAAACATAAAACAAAATTTACGAAAGTTAAGTTCCCCCTCCGTTGTTCCGTTCTTGATGAAATTGCAGCTGTGAATTCGCAGACATATACATACGTCAAAGAGGCAGTATTATCATTATCGTTCAAGCCGTTTCTGAGTAAAAAGTGGATATACCTAAAAAATAAAAAAAAAAATTACGAAAGTTAAGTTCCCCCTCCGTTGATCCGTTTTTGATGAAATTGCAGCTGTAAATTCGCAGACATATACATACGTCAAACACGCAGTATTATCATTATCGTCCAAGCCGTTTCTGAGTAAAAAGTCGATATACCTAAAACATAAAAAAAAATTTACGAAAGTTAAGTTCCCCCTCCGTTGATCCGTTTTTGATGAAATTGCAGCTGTGAATTCGCAGACGTATACATATGTCAAATACGCAGTATTATCATTTTCGTTCAAGCCGTTTCTGAGTAAAAAGTGGATATACCTAAAACATAAAAAAAAATCTACGAAAGTTAAGTTTCCCCTCCGTTGTTCCGTTCTTGATGAAATTGCAACTGTGAATTCGCAGACATATACATATGTCAAAGACGCAGTATTATTATTATCGTTCAAGCCGTTTCTGAGTAAAAAGTGGATATACCTTAAACATAAAAAAAAAATTACGAAAGTTAAGTTGCCCCTCCGTTGTTCCGTTCTTGATGAAATTGCAGCTGTGAATTCGCAGACATATACATATGTCAAAGACGCAGTATTATCATTATCGTTCAAGCCGTTTCTGAGTAAATAGTGGATATACCTAAAACATAAAAAAAAATTTACGAAAGTTAAGTTCCCCCTCCGTTGTTCCGTTCTTTATGAAATTGCAGCTATGAATTCGCAGACATATACATATGTCAAAGACGCAATATTATAATCATCGTTCAAGCCGTTTCTGAGTAAATAGTGGATATACCTAAAACATAAAAAAAAATTTACGAAAGTTAAGTTCCCCCTCCGTTGATCCGTTCTTGATGAAATTGCAGCTGTGAATTCGCAGACGTATACATATGTCAAATACGCAGTATTATAATTATCGTTCAAGCCGATTCTGAGTAAATAGTGGATATACCTAAAACATAAAACAAAATTTACGAAAGTTAAGTTCCCCCTCCTTTGTTCCGTTCTTGATGAAACTGCAGCTGTGAATTCGCAGACATATACATACGTCAAAGAGGCAGTATTATCATTATCGTTCAAGCCGTTTCTGAGTAAAAAGTGGATATACCTAAAAAATAAAAAAAAAAATTACGAAAGTTAAGTTCCCCCTCCGTTGATCCGTTTTTGATGAAATTGCAGCTGTAAATTCGCAGACATATACATACGTCAAACACGCAGTATTATCATTATCGTCCAAGCCGTTTCTGAGTAAAAAGTCGATATACCTAAAACATAAAAAAAAATTTACGAAAGTTAAGTTCCCCCTCCGTTGATCCGTTTTTGATGAAATTGCAGCTGTGAATTCGCAGACGTATACATATGTCAAATACGCAGTATTATCATTTTCGTTCAAGCCCTTTCTGAGTAAAAAGTGGATATACCTAAAACATAAAAAAAAATCTACGAAAGTTAAGTTTCCCCTCCGTTGTTCCGTTCTTGATGAAATTGCAGCTGTGAATTCGCAGACATATACATATGTCAAAGACGCAGTATTATTATTATCGTTCAAGCCGTTTCTGAGTAAAAAGTGGATATACCTTAAACATAAAAAAAAAATTACGAAAGTTAAGTTGCCCCTCCGTTGTTCCGTTCTTGATGAAATTGCAGCTGTGAATCCGCAGACATATGCATATGTCAAAGACGCAGTATTATCATTATCGTTCAAGCCGTTTCTGAGTAAATAGTGGATATACCTAAAACATAAAAAAAAATTTACGAAAGTTAAGTTCCCCCTCCGTTGTTCCGTTCTTGATGAAATTGCAGCTATAATTTCGCAGACATATACATATGTCAAAGACGCAATATTATAATCATCGTTCAAGCCGTTTCTGAGTAAATAGTGGATATACCTAAAACATAAAACAAAATTTACGAAAGTTAAGTTCCCCCTCCGTTGTTCCGTTCTTGATGAAATCGCAGCTGTGAATTCGCGGACACATACATATGTAAAAGACGCAGTATTATCATTATCGTTTAAGCCGTTTCTGAGTAAAAAGTGGATATACCTAAAACATAAAAAAAAATCTACGAAAGTTAAGTTCCCCCTTCGTTGATCCGTTTTTGATGAAATTGCAGCTGTGAATTCGCAGACGTATACATATGTCAAATACGCAGTATTATCATTATCGTTCAAGCCGTTTCTGAGTAAAAAGTGGATATACCTAAAACATAAAAAAAAATCTACGAAAGTTAAGTTCCCCCTTCGTTGATCCGTTTTTGATGAAATTGCAGCTGTAAATTCGCAGACATATACATACGTCAAACACGCAGTATTATCATTATCGTCCAAGCCGTTTCTGAGTAAAAAGTGGATATACCTAAAACATAAAAAAAAATTTACGAAAGTTAAGTTCCCCCTCCGTTGATCCGTTTTTGATGAAATTGCAGCTGTGAATTCGCAGACGTATACATATGTCAAATACGCAGTATTATCATTATCGTTCAAGCCGTTTCTGAGTAAATAGTGGATATACCTAAAACATAAAAAAAAATTTACGAAAGTTAAGTTCCCCCTCCGTTGATCCGTTCTTGATGAAATTGCAGCTGTGAATTCGCAGACGTATACATATGTCAAATACGCAGTATTATCATTTTCGTTCAAGCCGTTTCTGAGTAAATAGTGGATATACCTTAAACATAAAAAAAAAATTACGAAAGTTAAGTTGCCCCTCCGTTGTTCCGTTCTTGATGAAATTGCAGCTGTGAATCCGCAGACATATGCATATGTCAAAGACGCAGTATTATCATTATCGTTCAAGCCGTTTCTGAGTAAATAGTGGATATACCTAAAACATAAAAAAAAATTTACGAAAGTTAAGTTCCCCCTCCGTTGTTCCGTTCTTGATGAAATTGCAGCTGTGAATTCGCAGACATATACATATGTCAAAGACGCAGTATTATAATTACCGTTCAAGCCGATTCTGAGTAAATAGTGGATATACCTAAAACATAAAACAAAATTTACGAAAGTTAAGTTCCCCCTCCTTTGTTCCGTTCTTGATGAAACGGCAGCTGTGAATTCTCAGACATATACATATGTCAAAGACGCAGTATTATCATTATTGTTTAAGTCGTTTCTGAGTAAATAGTGGATATACCTAAAACATAAAAAAAAATTTACGAAAGTTAAGTTCCCCCTCCGTTGTTCCGTTCTTGATGAAATTGCAGCTGTGAATTCGCAGACATATACATATGTAAAAGACGCAGTAATATCATTATCGTTCAAGCCGTTTCTGAGTAAAAAGTGGATATACCTAAAACATAAAAAAAAATTTACGAAAGTTAAGTTATCCCTCCGTTGTTCCGTTCTTGATGAAATTGCAGCTGTCAATTTGCAGACATATACATATGTCAAAGACGCAGTATTATCATTATCGTTCAAGCCGTTTCTGAGTAAATAGTGGATATACCTAAAACATAAAAAAAAATTTACGAAAGTTAAGTTCCCCTCCGTTGATCCGTTCTTGATGAAATTGCAGCTGTGAATTCGCAGACGTACACATATGTCAAATACGCAGTATTATCATTTTCGTTCAAGCCGTTTCTGAGTAAATAGTGGATATACCTTAAACATAAAAAAAAAATTACGAAAGTTAAGTTACCCCTCCGTTGTTCCGTTCTTGATGAAATTGCAGCTGTGAATTCGCAGACGTATACATATGTCAAACACGCAGTATTATGATTATCGTTAAAGCCGTTTCTGAGTAAAAAGTGGATATACCTAAAACATAAAAAAAAATCTACGAAAGTTAAGTTTCCCCTCCGTTGTTCCGTTCTAGATGAAATTGCAGCTGTGAATTCGCAGACATATACATATGTCAAAGACGCAGTATTATCATTATCGTTCAAGCCGTTTCTGAGTAAATAGTGGATATACCTAAAACATAAAAAAAAATTTACGAAAGTTAAGTTCCCCCTCCGTTGTTCCGTTCTTGATGAAATTGCAGCTATGAATTCGCAGACATATACATATGTCAAAGACGCAGTATTATAATCATCGTTCAAGCCGTTTCTGAGTAAATAGTGGATATACCTAAAACATAAAACAAAATTTACGAAAGTTAAGTTCCCCCTCCGTTGTTCCGTTCTTGATGAAATCGCAGCTGTGAATTCGCAGACACATACATATGTAAAAGACGCAGTATTATCATTATCGTTCAAGCCGTTTCTGAGTAAAAAGTGGATATACCTAAAACATAAAAAAAAATCTACGAAAGTTAAGTTCCCCCTCCGTTGTTCCGTTCTTGATGAAATTGCAGCTGTGAATTCGCAGACATATACATATGTCAAAGACGCAGTATTATAATTATCGTTCAAGCCGATTCTGAGTAAATAGTGGATATACCTAAAACATAAAACAAAATTTACGAAAGTTAAGTTCCCCCTCCTTTGTTCCGTTCTTGATGAAACGGCAGCTGTGAATTCGCAGACATATACATATGTCAAAGACGCAGTATTATCATTATTGTTTAAGTCGTTTCTGAGTAAATAGTGGATATACCTAAAACATAAAACAAAATTTACGAAAGTTAAGTTCCCCCTCCGTTGTTCCGTTCTTGATGAAATTGCAGCTGTGAATTCGCAGACGTATACATATGTCAAACACGCAGTATTATCATTATCGTTTTAGCCGTTTCTGAGTAAATAGTGGATATACCTAAAACATAAAAAAAAATTTACGAAAGTTAAGTTCCCCCTCCGTTGTTCAGTTCTTGATGAAATTGCAGCTGTGAATTCGCAGACATATACATATGTCAAAGACGCAGTATTATAATTATCGTTCAAGCCGTTTTTGAGTAAATAGTGGATATACCTAAAACATAAAACAAAATTTACGAAAGTTAAGTTCCCCCTCCGTTGTTCCGTTCGTGATGAAATCGCAGCTGTGAATTCGCAGACATATACATATGTCAAAGACGCAGTATTATCATTATCGTTCAAGCCGTTTCTGAGTAAAAAGTGGATATACCTTAAACATAAAAAAAAAATTACGAAAGTTAAGTTGCCCCTCCGTTGTTCCGTTCTTGATGAAATTGCAGCTGTGAATCCGCAGACATATGCATATGTCAAAGACGCAGTATTATCATTATCGTTCAAGCCGTTTCTGAGTAAATAGTGGATATACCTAAAACATAAAAAAAAATTTACGAAAGTTAAGTTCCCCCTCCGTTGTTCCGTTCTTGATGAAATTGCAGCTATGAATTCGCAGACATATACATATGTCAAAGACGCAGTATTATAATCATCGTTCAAGCCGTTTCTGAGTAAATAGTGGATATACCTAAAACATAAAACAAAATTTACGAAAGTTAAGTTCCCCCTCCGTTGTTCCGTTCTTGATGAAATCGCAGCTGTGAATTCGCAGACACATACATATGTAAAAGACGCAGTATTATCATTATCGTTCAAGCCGTTTCTGAGTAAAAAGTGGATATACCTAAAACATAAAAAAAAATCTACGAAAGTTAAGTTCCCCCTTCGTTGATCCGTTTTTGATGAAATTGCAGCTGTAAATTCGCAGACATATACATACGTCAAACACGCAGTATTATCATTATCGTCCAAGCCGTTTCTGAGTAAAAAGTGGATATACCTAAAACATAAAAAAAAATTTACGAAAGTTAAGTTCCCCTCCGTTGATCCGTTCTTGATGAAATTGCAGCTGTGAATTCGCAGTCGTACACATATGTCAAAGACGCAGTATTATAATTATCGTTCAAGCCGATTCTGAGTAAATAGTGGATATACCTAAAACATAAAACAAAATTTACGAAAGTTAAGTTCCCCCTCCTTTGTTCCGTTCTTGATGAAACTGCAGCTGTGAATTCGCAGACATATACATATGTCAAAGACGCAGTATTATCATTATTGTTTAAGTCGTTTCTGAGTAAATAGTGATATACCTAAAACATAAAACAAAATTTACGAACGTTAAGTTCCCCCTCCGTTGTTCCGTTCGTGATGAAATTGCAGCTGTGAATTCGCAGACATATACATATGTCAAAGACGCAGTATTATCATTATCGTTCAAGCCGTTTCTGAGTAAAAAGTGGATATACCTAAAACATAAAAAAAAATTTACGAAAGTAAAGTTGCCCCTCCGTTGTTCCGTTCTTGATGAAATTGCAGCTGTGAATTCGCAGACATATACATATGTCAAAGACGCAGTATTATCATTATCGTTCAAGCCGTTTCTGAGTAAATAGTGGATATACCTAAAACATAAAACAAAATTTACGAAAGTTAAGTTCCCCCTCCGTTGTTCCGTTCTTGATGAAATTGCAGCTGTGAATTCGCAGACATATACATACGTCAAAGAGGCAGTATTATCATTATCGTTCAAGCCGTTTCTGAGTAAAAAGTGGATATACCTAAAAAATAAAAAAAAAAATTACGAAAGTTAAGTTCCCCCTCCGTTGATCCGTTTTTGATGAAATTGCAGCTGTAAATTCGCAGACATATACATACGTCAAACACGCAGTATTATCATTATCGTCCAAGCCGTTTCTGAGTAAAAAGTCGATATACCTAAAACATAAAAAAAAATTTACGAAAGTTAAGTTCCCCCTCCGTTGATCCGTTTTTGATGAAATTGCAGCTGTGAATTCGCAGACGTATACATATGTCAAATACGCAGTATTATCATTTTCGTTCAAGCCGTTTCTGAGTAAAAAGTGGATATACCTAAAACATAAAAAAAAATCTACGAAAGTTAAGTTTCCCCTCCGTTGTTCCGTTCTTGATGAAATTGCAACTGTGAATTCGCAGACATATACATATGTCAAAGACGCAGTATTATTATTATCGTTCAAGCCGTTTCTGAGTAAAAAGTGGATATACCTTAAACATAAAAAAAAAATTACGAAAGTTAAGTTGCCCCTCCGTTGTTCCGTTCTTGATGAAATTGCAGCTGTGAATCCGCAGACATATGCATATGTCAAAGACGCAGTATTATCATTATCGTTCAAGCCGTTTCTGAGTAAATAGTGGATATACCTAAAACATAAAAAAAAATTTACGAAAGTTAAGTTCCCCCTCCGTTGTTCCGTTCTTTATGAAATTGCAGCTATGAATTCGCAGACATATACATATGTCAAAGACGCAATATTATAATCATCGTTCAAGCCGTTTCTGAGTAAATAGTGGATATACCTAAAACATAAAAAAAAATTTACGAAAGTTAAGTTCCCCCTCCGTTGATCCGTTCTTGATGAAATTGCAGCTGTGAATTCGCAGACGTATACATATGTCAAATACGCAGTATTATAATTATCGTTCAAGCCGATTCTGAGTAAATAGTGGATATACCTAAAACATAAAACAAAATTTACGAAAGTTAAGTTCCCCCTCCTTTGTTCCGTTCTTGATGAAACTGCAGCTGTGAATTCGCAGACATATACATACGTCAAAGAGGCAGTATTATCATTATCGTTCAAGCCGTTTCTGAGTAAAAAGTGGATATACCTAAAAAATAAAAAAAAAAATTACAAAAGTTAAGTTCCCCCTCCGTTGATCCGTTTTTGATGAAATTGCAGCTGTAAATTCGCAGACATATACATACGTCAAACACGCAGTATTATCATTATCGTCCAAGCCGTTTCTGAGTAAAAAGTCGATATACCTAAAACATAAAAAAAAATTTACGAAAGTTAAGTTCCCCCTCCGTTGATCCGTTTTTGATGAAATTGCAGCTGTGAATTCGCAGACGTATACATATGTCAAATACGCAGTATTATCATTTTCGTTCAAGCCCTTTCTGAGTAAAAAGTGGATATACCTAAAACATAAAAAAAAATCTACGAAAGTTAAGTTTCCCCTCCGTTGTTCCGTTCTTGATGAAATTGCAGCTGTGAATTCGCAGACATATACATATGTCAAAGACGCAGTATTATTATTATCGTTCAAGCCGTTTCTGAGTAAAAAGTGGATATACCTTAAACATAAAAAAAAAATTACGAAAGTTAAGTTGCCCCTCCGTTGTTCCGTTCTTGATGAAATTGCAGCTGTGAATCCGCAGACATATGCATATGTCAAAGACGCAGTATTATCATTATCGTTCAAGCCGTTTCTGAGTAAATAGTGGATATACCTAAAACATAAAAAAAAATTTACGAAAGTTAAGTTCCCCCTCCGTTGTTCCGTTCTTGATGAAATTGCAGCTATAATTTCGCAGACATATACATATGTCAAAGACGCAATATTATAATCATCGTTCAAGCCGTTTCTGAGTAAATAGTGGATATACCTAAAACATAAAACAAAATTTACGAAAGTTAAGTTCCCCCTCCGTTGTTCCGTTCTTGATGAAATCGCAGCTGTGAATTCGCGGACACATACATATGTAAAAGACGCAGTATTATCATTATCGTTTAAGCCGTTTCTGAGTAAAAAGTGGATATACCTAAAACATAAAAAAAAATCTACGAAAGTTAAGTTCCCCCTTCGTTGATCCGTTTTTGATGAAATTGCAGTTGTAAATTCGCAGACATATACATACGTCAAACACGCAGTATTATCATTATCGTCCAAGCCGTTTCTGAGTAAAAAGTGGATATACCTAAAACATAAAAAAAAATTTACGAAAGTTAAGTTCCCCCTCCGTTGATCCGTTTTTGATGAAATTGCAGCTGTGAATTCGCAGACGTATACATATGTCAAATACGCAGTATTATCATTATCGTTTAAGCCGTTTCTGAGTAAATAGTGGATATACCTAAAACATAAAAAAAAATTTCCGAAAGTTAAGTTCCCCCTCCATTGATCCGTTCTTGATTAAATTGCAGCTGTGAATTCGCAGACGTATACATATGTCAAATACGCAGTATTATCATTTTCGTTCAAGCCGTTTCTGAGTAAATAGTGGATATACCTTAAACATAAAAAAAAAAATACGAAAGTTAAGTTGCCCCTCCGTTGTTCCGTTCTTGATGAAATTGCAGCTGTGAATCCGCGGACATATGCATATGTCAAAGACGCAGTATTATCATTATCGTTCAAGCCGTTTCTGAGTAAATAGTGGATATACCTAAAACATAAAAAAAATTTACGAAAGTTAAGTTCCCCCTCCGTTGTTCAGTTCTTGATGAAATTGCAGCTGTGAATTCGCAGACATATACATATGTCAAAGACGCAGTATTATAATTATCGTTTAAGCCGATTCTGAGTAAATAGTGGATATACCTAAAACATAAAACAAAATTTACGAAAGTTAAGTTCCCCCTCCTTTGTTCCGTTCTTGATGAAACTGCAGCTGTGAATTCGCAGACATATACATATGTCAAAGACGCAGTATTATCATTATTGTTTAAGTCGTTTCTGAGTAAATAGTGGATATACCTAAAACATAAAACAAAATTTACGAAAGTTAAGTTCCCCCTCCGTTGTTCCGTTCTTGATGAAATTGCAGCTGTGAATTCGCAGACGTATACATATGTCAAACACGCAGTATTATCATTATCGTTCAAGCCGTTTCTGAGTAAATAGTGGATATATCTAAAACATAAAAAAAAATTTACGAAAGTTAAGTTCCCCCTCCGTTGTTCAGTTCTTGATGAAATTGCAGCTGTGAATTCGCAGACATATACATATGTCAAAGACGCAGTATTATAATTATCGTTCAAGCCGTTTCTGAGTAAATAGTGGATATACCTAAAACATAAAACAAAATTTACGAAAGTTAAGTTCCCCCTCCGTTGTTCCGTTCGTGATGAAATCGCAGCTGTGAATTCGCAGACACATACATATGTAAAAGACGCAGTATTATCATTATCGTTCAAGCCGTTTCTGAGTAAAAAGTGGATATACCTAAAACATAAAAAAAAAATCTACGAAAGTTAAGTTTCCCCTCCGTTGTTCCGTTCTTGATGAAATTGCAGCTGTGAATTCGCAGACATATACATATGTCAAAGACGCAGTATTATTATTATCGTTCAAGCCGTTTCTGAGTAAAAAGTGGATATACCTAAAACATAAAAAAAAATTTACGAAAGTTAAGTTATCCCTCCGTTGTTCCGTTCTTGATGAAATTGCAGCTGTGAATTCGCAGACGTATACATATGTCAAACACGCAGTATTATGATTATCGTTCAAGCCGTTTCTGAGTAAAAAGTGGATATACCTAAAACATAAAAAAAAATTTACGAAAGTTAAGTTGCCCCTCCGTTGTTCCGTTCTTGATGAAATTGCAGCTGTGAATTCGCAGACATATACATACGTCATACACGCAGTATTATCATTATCGTTCAAGCCGTTTCTGAGTAAAAAGTGGATATACCTAAAGCATAAAAAAAAATTTACGAAAGTTAAGTTCCCCCTCCGTTGTTCCGTTCTTGATGAAATTGCAGCTGTGAATTCGCAGACATATACATATGTCAAAGACGCTGAATTATAATTATCGTTTAAGCCGATTCTGAGTAAATAGTGGATATACCTAAAACATAAAAAAAAATTTACGAAAGTTAAGTTCCCCCTCCGTTGTTCCGTTCTTGATGAAATTGCAGCTGTGAATTCGCAGACATATACATATGTCAAAGACGCTGAATTATAATTATCGTTTAAGCCGATTCTGAGTAAATAGTGGATATACCTAAAACATAAAACAAAATTTACGAAAGTTAAGTTCCCCCTCCGTTGTTCCGTTCTTGATGAAATTGCAGCTGTGAATTCGCACACGTATACATACGTCAAAGAGGCAGTATTATCATTATCGTTCAAGCCGTTTCTGAGTAAAAAGTGGATATACCTAAAACATAAAAAAAAAATTACGAAAGTTAAGTTCCCCCTCCGTTGATCCGTTTTTGATGAAATTGCAGCTGTGAATCCGCAGACATATACATACGTCATACACGCAGTATAATCATTTTCGTTCAAGCCGTTTCTGAGTAAATAGTAGATATACCTTAAACATAAAAAAAAATTTACGAAAGTTAAGTTGCCCCTCCGTTGATCCACTTTTGATGAAATGGCAGCTATAAATTCGCAGACATATACATACGTCATACACGCAGTATTATCATTTTCGTTCAAGCCGTTTCTGAGTAAATAGTAGATATACCTTAAACATAAAAAAAAATTTACGAAAGTTAAGTTGCCCCTCCGTTGTTCCGTTCTTGATGAAATTGCAGCTGTAAATCCGCAGACATATACATATGTCAAAGACGCAGTATTATCATTATCGTTTAAGCCGTTTCTGAGTAAAAAGTGGATATACCTAAAACATAAAAAAAAATTTACGAAAGTTAAGTTGCCCCTCCGTTGTTCCGTTCTTGATGAAATTGCAGCTGTGAATTCGCAGACATATACATATGTCAAAGACGCAGAATTATAATTATCGTTTAAGCCGATTCTGAGTAAATAGTGGATATACCTAAAACATAAAACAAAATTTACGAAAGTTAAGTTCCCCCTCCGTTGTTCCGTTCTTGATGAAATTGCAGCTGTAAATCCGCAGACATATACATATGTCAAATACGCAGTATTATCATTATCGTTTAAGCCGTTTCTGAGTAAATAGTGGATATACCTAAAACATAAAAAAAAATTTACGAAAGTTAAGATCCCCCTCCTTTCTTCCGTTCTTGATGAAATTGCAGCTGTGAATTCGCACACGTATACATATGTCAAACACGCAGTATTATGATTATCGTTCAAGCCGTTTCTGAGTAAAAAGTGGATATACCTAAAACATAAAAAAAAATCTACGAAAGTTAAGTTTCCCCTCCGTTGTTCCGTTCTTGATGAAATTGCAGCTGTGAATCCGCAGACATATACATACGTCATACACGCAGTATAATCATTTTCGTTCAAGCCGTTTCTGAGTAAATAGTAGATATACCTTAAACATAAAAAAAAATTTACGAAAGTTAAGTTGCCCCTCCGTTGATCCACTTTTGATGAAATGGCAGCTATAAATTCGCAGACATATACATACGTCATACACGCAGTATTATCATTTTCGTTCAAGCCGTTTCTGAGTAAATAGTAGATATACCTTAAACATAAAAAAAAATTTACGAAAGTTAAGTTGCCCCTCCGTTGTTCCGTTCTTGATGAAATTGCAGCTGTAAATCCGCAGACATATACATATGTAAAAGACGCAGTATTATCATTATCGTTTAAGCCGTTTCTGAGTAAAAAGTGGATATACCTAAAACATAAAAAAAAATTTACGAAAGTTAAGTTCCCCCTCCGTTGTTCCGTTCTTGATGAAATTGCAGCTGTGAATTCGCAGACATATACGTATGTCAAAGACGCAGAATTATAATTATCGTTTAAGCCGATTCTGAGTAAATAGTGGATATACCTAAAACATAAAACAAAATTTACGAAAGTTAAGTTCCCCCTCCGTTGTTCCGTTCTTGATGAAATTGCAGCTGTGAATTCGCAGACATATACATACGTCAAAGAGGCAGTATTATCATTATCGTTCAAGCCGTTTCTGAGTAAAAAGTGGATATACCTAAAACATAAAAAAAAAATTACGAAAGTTAAGTTCCCCCTCCGTTGATCCGTTTTTGATGAAATTGCAGCTGTAAATTTGCAGACATATACATACGTCAAACACGCAGTATTATCATTATCGTTCAAGCCGTTTCTGAGTAAATAGTGGATATACCTAAAACATAAAAAAAAATTTACGAAAGTTAAGTTCCCCCTCCGTTGTTCCGTTCTTGATGAAATAGCAGCTGTGAATTCGCAGACACATACATACACTTACTAACAAAAGTCTCTGCACACCCTCCAGCTTTTTTTTTATTTTACCTAAAGATATGTTATGAGCCAGATATTGGCAGTGAAGCTCACACATTTTTTACATAATTTAATCTACTTTAATTAACAATAATCAAATTTAGTAAAATTTATTTAACTTATAATTTATGAGGAAAATTACATAAAATGTCAGAATATTGATGCGCCAAAAGTCCCTGCACACATCATTTTTCTTCAACTTGAAGCTTAATTATTGATGCCAAATCAACTTTAATAGGTAATTCGTCGACCTTAGTTCTTGTCACTTCTCATAATCTATTTGGCATGGTGTGAACTAGTTTTTTGTAGTTTCTGGAGTAATTTTACCCCACAATTCCTTTAGTACTCTTTTTAAGTGGTCTTTGTTCTTTATTTTAATTTTTACTTTCTGACGGCCTAGTTGATCCCACAGATGTTGTATTGGATTAAGATTAGGAGATTAGGGAGGTGTTTTAAGTTGCTGTGGAGCATCGTAGAGCAACTATTCTTCAACTTTCCGCGCTGTCGTTATCTTGTTGAAAAATGAATTTTTCCTGAAGATCAAACTTCATTAAACTTTCCGGTAAATTACTCCTCAAAATATTTATATAAACGTGTTGGTCCATTATTCCGTCGATAAATTTCAAATTACCAACTCCAGCAGCACACATACACCCCCAAACCAAAACACTCCCTCCACCATGTTTCACAGTACCAACTATGTTTTTTTCCAGGGGCTCTTTGTTAGGTTTTCTCAAAACTTTCCCACTTCCATCTGATCCATGAATGTTAAATTTACTATCGTCCATAAATAAAACACGTTCCCAGAACTATAAGTGCTTTTTTACATGTTCCTTTGCGAACTGCAGTTTCAATATCCGGTTCGTTTACTAATGAATGGCTTACACCTAGGCTTACGCATATTATAGCCAGCTTTCTTTAGGGTCCTTCTAATCGTTTGTGCAGATACCCCAATCTTGTAATTTTCTTACACCATACCTGCTAAATTTAGAGCACTTGTGTGGGGTTCTTCGGCCAAAGTCCTTATGATAGCCCTCTTGTGGTGAGCTTGGAGTACGGGGGGCGGCCAGAGCGGTATCTACTTTCCATTGTACCCAGTTTTTCATACCGTTTTAGGACATACCTTACCGTTTTATAGCCCTATGTTGACGATTTGTCCTATTTACCTGTATGAGTTTTATGAGTTTCCTCAAATTTACAATTCGGTCGGGAATCGGTGTTGGGACCTCCATTCTTTATCACAGTCTTAACTGTTTGGGCCCAAATTAACACTGGCAAGTTAGGATTAGCCGGAGGATGAATGGGATAATTTGCAAACTGTATACATATCAGTATCTTGGCTAATTCCACTGCGTGCAGAGACTTTTGGTGCATCAATATTTTGACATTTTAAGTAATTTTCCTCATAATTTATAAGTTAAATAAATTATATTAAATGTAATTGTTGGTCATTAAAATAGATTAAATTATGTAAAAAAATATGTGAGTTTCGTTGCCCATACCTGGCTCATAAGGTATCTTTTGGTAAAATAAAAAAAAAGCTTGAGGGTGTGCAGAGACTTTTGTTAGTAAGTGTATGTAAAAGACGCAGTATTATCATTATCGTTCAAGCCGTTTCTGAGTAAAAAGTGGATATACCTAAAACATAAAAAAAAAATTACGAAAGTTAAGTTATCCCTCCGTTGTTCCGTTCTTGATGAAATTGCAGCTGTCAATTCGCAGACATATACATATGTCAAAGACGCAGTATTATCATTATCGTTCAAGCCGTTTCTAAGTAAATAGTGGATATACCAAAAACATAAAAAAAAATTTACGAAAGTTAAGTTCCCCCTCCGTTGATCTGTTCTTGATGAAATTGCAGCTGTGAATTCGCAGACATATACATATGTCAAAGACGCAGTATTATCATTATCGTCCAAGCCGTTTCTGAGTAAATAGTGGATATACCTAAAACATACAAAAATATTTACGAAAGTTAAACTCCCCCTCCGTTGTTCCGTTCTTGATGAAATCGCAGCTGTGAATTCGCAGACATATACATATGTCAAAGACGCAGTATTATCATTATCGTTCTAGCCGTATCTGAGTAAATAGTAGATATACCTAAAACATAAAAAAACAATTTACGAAAGTTAAGTTCCCCCTCCGTTGTTCCGTTCTTGATGAAATTGCAGCTGTGAATTCGCAGACATATACAAATGTCAAATACGCAGTATTATAATTATCGTTCAAGCCGTTTCTGAGTAAATAGTGGATATACCTAAAACATAAAACAAAATTTACGAAAGTTAAGTTCCCCCTCCGTTGTTCCGTTCTTGATGAAATTGCAGCTGTGAATTCGCAGACATATACATATGTCAAAGACGCGGTATTATCATTATCGTTCAAGCCGTTTCTGAGTAAATAGTGGATATACCTAAAACATAAAAAAAAATTTACGAAAGTTAAGTTCCCCCTCCGTTGTTCCGTTCTTGATGAAATTGCAGCTGTGAATTCGCTGACATATACATATGTCAAAGACGCAGTATTATAATTATCGTTCAAGCCGTTTCTGAGTAAATAGTGGATATACCTAAAATATAAAACAAAATTTACGAAAGTTAAGTTCCCCCTCCGTTGTTCCGTTCTTGATGAAATTGCAGCTATGAATTCGCAGACATATACATACGTCAAACACGCAGTATTATAATTATCGTTCAAGCCGTTTCTGAGTAAATAGTGGATATACCTAAAACATAAAACAAAATTTACGAAAGTTAAGTTCCCCCTCCGTTGTTCCGTTCTTGATGAAATTGCAGCTGTGAATTCGCAGACATATACATATGTCAAAGACGCAGTATTATCATTATCGTTCAAGCCGTTTCTGAGTAAATATTGGATATACCTAAAACATAAAAAAAAATTTACGAAAGTTAAGTTCCCCCTCCGTTGATCCGTTCTTGATGAAATTGCAGCTGTGAATTCGCAGACGTATACATATGTCAAATACGCAGTATTATCATTTTCGTTCAAGCCGTTTCTGAGTAAATAGTGGATATACCTTAAACATAAAAAAACAATTACGAAAGTTAAGTTCCCCCTCCGTTGATCCGTTCTTGATGAAATTGCAGCTGTGAATTCGCAGACACATACATATGTAAAAGACGCAGTATTATCATTATCGTTCAAGCCGTTTCTAAGTAAAAAGTGGATATACCTAAAACATAAAAAAAAATCTACGAAAGTTAAGTTTCCCCTCCGTTGTTCCGTTCTTGATGAAATTGCAGCTTCGAATTCGCAGACATATACATATGTCAAAGACGCAGTATTATCATTATCGTTCAAGCCGTTTCTGAGTAAATATTGGATATACCTAAAACATAAAAAAAAATTTACGAAAGTTAAGTTCCCCCTCCGTTGATCCGTTCTTGATGAAATTGCAGCTGTGAATTCGCAGACGTATACATATGTCAAATACGCAGTATTATCATTTTCGTTCAAGCCGTTTCTGAGTAAATAGTGGATATACCTTAAACATAAAAAAACAATTACGAAAGTTAAGTTCCCCCTCCGTTGATCCGTTCTTGATGAAATTGCAGCTGTGAATTCGCAGACACATACATATGTAAAAGACGCAGTATTATCATTATCGTTCAAGCCATTTCTAAGTAAAAAGTGGATATACCTAAAACATAAAAAAAAATTTACGAAAGTTAAGTTCCCCCTCCGTTGTTCCGTTCTTGATGAAATTGCAGCTGTCAATTCGCAGACATATACATATGTCAAAGACGCAGTATTATCATTATCGTTCAAGCCGTTTCTGAGTAAATAGTGGATATACCAAAAACATAAAAAAAAATTTACGAAAGTTAAGTTCCCCCTCCGTTGATCTGTTCTTGATGAAATTGCAGCTGTGAATTCGCAGACATATACATTCGTCAAACACGCAGTATTATCATTATCGTCCAAGCCGTTTCTGAGTAAATAGTGGATATACCTAAAACATACAAAAATATTTACGAAAGTTAAACTCCCCCTCCGTTGTTCCGTTCTTGATGAAATCGCAGCTGTGAATTCGCAGACATATACATATGTCAAAGACGCAGTATTATCATTATCGTTCTAGCCGTATCTGAGTAAATAGTAGATATACCTAAAATATAAAAAAAAAATTTACGAAAGTTAAGTTCCCCCTCCGTTGTTCCGTTCTTGATGAAATTGCAGCTGTGAATTCGCAGACACATACATATGTAAAAGACGCAGTATTATCATTATCGTTCAAGCCGTTTCTGAGTAAAAAGTGGATATACCTAAAACATAAAAAAAAATCTACGAAAGTTAAGTTTCCCCTCCGTTGTTCCGTTCTTGATGAAATTGCAGCTGTGAATTCGCAGACATATACTTACGTCAAACACGCAGTATTATCATTACCGTTTAAGCTTTTTCTGAGTAAATAGTGGATATACTTAAAACATACAAAAATATTTACGAAAGTTAAACTCCCCCTCCGTTGTTCCGTTCTTGATGAAATTGCAGCTGTGAATTCGCAGACATATACATATGTCAAAGACGCAGTATTATAATTATCGTTCTAGCCGTATCTGAGTAAATAGTAGATATACCTAAAACATAAAAAAAAAATTTACGAAAGTTAAGTTCCCCCTCCGTTGTTCCGTTCTTGATAAAATTGCAGCTGTGAATTCGCAGACACATACATATGTAAAAGACGCAGTATTATCATTATCGTTCAAGCCGTTTCTGAGTAAAAAGTGGATATACCTAAAACATAAAAAAAAATTTACGAAAGTTAAGTTATCCCTCCGTTGTTCCGTTCTTGATGAAATTGCAGCTGTGAATTCGCATACGTATACATATTTCAAAGACGCAGTATTATCATTATCGTTGAAGTCGTTTCTGAGTAAAAAGTGGATATACCTAAAACATAAAAAAAAATCTACGAAAGTTAAGTTTCCCCTCCGTTGTTCCGTTCTTGATGAAATTGCAGCTGTGAATTCGCAGACGTATACATATGTCAAACACGCAGTATTATCATTATCGTTCAAGCCGTTTCTGAGTAAAAAGTGGATATACCTAAAACATAAAAAAAAATCTACGAAAGTTAAGTTTCCCCTCCGTTGTTCCGTTCTTGATGAAATTGCAGCTGTGAATTCGCAGACATATACATATGTCAAAGACGCAGTATTATCATTATCGTTCAAGCCGTTTCTGAGTAAATAGTGGATATACCTAAAACATAAAAAAAAAATTACGAAAGTTAAGTTCCCCCTCCGTTGATCCGTTCTTGATGAAATTGCAGCTGTGAATTCGCAGACGTATACATATGTCAAATATGCAGTATTATCATTTTCGTTCAAGCCGTTTCTGAGTAAATAGTGGATATACCTTAAACATAAAAAAACAATTACGAAAGTTAAGTTCCCCCTCCGTTGATCCATTTTTGATGAAATTGCAGCTGTGAATTCGCAGACATATACATACGTCAAACACGCAGTATTATCATTTTCGTTAAAGCCTTTTCTGAGTAAATAGTGGATATACTTAAAACATAAAAAAAATTTACGAAAGTTAAGTTCCCCCTCCGTTGTTCCGTTCTTGATGAAATTGCAGCCGTGAATTCGCAGACATATACATATGTCGAAGACGCAGTATTATCATTATCGTTAAAGCCGTTCCTGAGTAAATAGTGGATATACCTGAAACATAAAAAAAAAATTACGAAAGTTAAGTTCCCCCTCCGTTGATCCATTTTTGATGAAATTGCAGCTATGAATTCGCAGACATATACATACGTCAAACACGCAGTAGTATCATTACCGTTAAAGCTTTTTCTGAGTAAATAGTGGATATACCTAAAACATAAAAAAAAATTTACGAAAGTTAAGTTCCCCCTCCGTTGATCCGTTCTTGATGAAATTGCAGCTGTGAATTCGCAGACGTATACATATGTCAAACACGCAGTATTATCATTTTCGTTCAAGCCGTTTCTGAGTAAATAGTGGATATACCTAAAACATAAAAAAAAATTTACGAAAGTTAAGTTTCCCCTCCGTTGATCCGTTCTTGATGAAATTGCAGCTGTAAATTCGCAGACATATACATACGTCAAACACGCAGTATTATCATTATCGTCCAAGCCGTTTCTGAGTAATTAGTGGATATACCTAAAACATAAAAAAAAATTTACGAAAGTTAAATCCCCCTCCGTTGTTCCGTTCTTGATGAAATCGCATCTGTGAATTCGCATACATATACATATGTCAAAGACGCAGTATTATCATTATCGTTTAAGCCGTATCTGAGTAAATAGTAGATATACCTAAAACATAAAAAAAAATTTACGAAAGTTAAGTTGCCCCTCCGTTGTTACGTTCTTGATGAAATTGCAGTAGTGAATTCGCAGACGTATACATATGTCAAACACGCAGTATTATCATTTTCGTTCAAGCATTTCTGAGTAAATAGTGGATATACTTAAAACATAAAAAAAATTTACAAAAGTTAAGTTCCCCCTCCGTTGTTCCGTTCTTGATGAAATTGCAGCCGTGAATTCGCAGACATATACATATGTCAAAGACGCAGTATTATCATTATCGTTAAAGCCGTTCCTGAGTAAATAGTGGATATACCTGAAACATAAAAAAAAAATTACGAAAGTTAAGTTCCCCCTCCGTTGATCCATTTTTGATGAAATTGCAGCTATGAATTCGCAGACATATACATACGTCAAACACGCAGTATTATCATTACCGTTTAAGCTTTTTCTGAGTAAATAGTGGATATACCTAAAACATAAAAAAAAATTTACGAAAGTTAAGTTCCCCCTCCGTTGATCCGTTCTTGATGAAATTGCAGCTGTGAATTCGCAGACGTATACATATGTCAAACACGCAGTATTATCATTTTCGTTCAAGCCGTTTATGAGTAAATAGTGGATATACCTAAAACATAAAAAAAAATTTACGAAAGTTAAGTTTCCCCTCCGTTGATCCGTTCTTGATGAAATTGCAGCTGTGAATTCGCAGACATATACATACGTCAAACACGCAGTATTATCATTATCGTCCAAGCCGTTTCTGAGTAATAAGTGGATATACCTAAAACATAAAAAAAAATTTACGAAAGTTAAATTCCCCCTCCGTTGTTCCGTTCTTGATGAAATCGCATCTGTAAATTCGCAGAACTTATACATATGTCGAAGACGCAGTATTATCATTATCGTTAAAGCCGTTCCTGAGTAAATAGTGGATATACCTGAAACATAAAAAAAAAATTACGAAAGTTAAGTTCCCCCTCCGTTGTTCCGTTCTTGATGAAATTGCAGCTGTAAATCCGCAGACATATACATACGTCAAAGACGTGGTATTATCATTATCGTTAAAGCCTTTTCTGAGTAAATAGTGGATATACTTAAAACATAAAAAAAATTTACGAAATTTAAGTTCCCCCTCCGTTGTTCCGTTCTTGATGAAATTGCAGCTGTGAATTCGCAGACATATACATACGTCAAACACGCAGTATTATCATTATCGTTAAAGCCTTTTCTGAGTAAATAGTGGATATACTTAAAACATACAAAAATATTTACGAAAGTTAAACTCCCCCTCCGTTGTTCCGTTCTTGATGAAATCGCAGCTGTGAATTCGCAGACATATACATATGTCAAAGACGCAGTATTATAATTATCGTTCTAGCCGTATCTGAGTAAATAGTAGATATACCTAAAACATAAAAAAAAAATTTACGAAAGTTAAGTTCCCCCTCCGTTTTTCCGTTCTTGATGAAATTGCAGCTGTGAATTCGCAGTAACATACATATGTAAAAGACGCAGTATTATCATTATCGTTCAAGCCGTTTCTGAGTAAAAAGTGGATATACCTAAAACATAAAAAAAAATCTACGAAAGTTAAGTTTCCCCTCCGTTGTTCCGTTCTTGATGAAATTGCAGCTGTGAATTCGCAGACATATACATATGTCAAAGACGCAGTATTATCATTATCGTTCAAGCCGTTTCTGAGTAAATAGTGGATATACCTAAAACATAAAAAAAAATTTACGAAAGTTAAGTTCCCCCTCCGTTGATCCGTTCTTGATGAAATTGCAGCTGTGAATTCGCAGACGTATACATATGTCAAACACGCAGTATTATCATTATCGTTAAAGCCTTTTCTGAGTAAATAGTGGATATATTTAAAACATAAAAAAAATTTACGAAAGTTAAGTTCCCCCTCCGTTGTTCCGTTCTTGATGAAATTGCAGCCGTGAATTCGCAGACATATACATATGTCGAAGACGCAGTATTATCATTATCGTTAAAGCCGTTCCTGAGTAAATAGTGGATATAGCTGAAACATAAAAAAAAAATTACGAAAGTTAAGTTCCCCCTCCGTTGATCCATTTTTGATGAAATTGCAGCTATGAATTCGCAGACATATACATACGTCAAACACGCAGTATTATCATTACCGTTTAAGCTTTTTCTGAGTAAATAGTGGATATACCTAAAACATAAAAAAAAATTTACGAAAGTTAAGTTCCCCCTCCGTTGATCCGTTCTTGATGAAATTGCAGCTGTGAATTCGCAGACGTATACATATGTCAAACACGCAGTATTATCATTTTCGTTCAAGCCGTTTCTGAGTAAATAGTGGATATAGCTGAAACATAAAAAAAAAATTACGAAAGTTAAGTTCCCCCTCCGTTGATCCATTTTTGATGAAATTGCAGCTATGAATTCGCAGACATATACATACGTCAAACACGCAGTATTATCATTACCGTTTAAGCTTTTTCTGAGTAAATAGTGGATATACCTAAAACATAAAAAAAAATTTACGAAAGTTAAGTTCCCCCTCCGTTGATCCGTTCTTGATGAAATTGCAGCTGTGAATTCGCAGACGTATACATATGTCAAACACGCAGTATTATCATTTTCGTTTAAGCCGTATCTGAGTAAATAGTAGATATACCTAAAACATAAAAAAAAATTTACGAAAGTTAAGTTGCCCCTCCGTTGTTCCGTTCTTGATGAAATTGCAGCTGTAAATCCGCAGACATATACATACGTCAAAGACGCAGTATTATCATTATCGTTAAAGCCTTTTCTGAGTAAATAGTGGATATACTTGAAACATAAAAAAAATTTACGAAATTTAAGTTCCCCCTCCGTTGTTCCGTTCTTGATGAAATTGCAGCTGTGAATTCGCAGACATATACATACGTCAAACACGCAGTATTATCATTATCGTTCAAGCCGTTTGTGAGTAAATAGTGGATATACCTAAAACATAAAAAAAAATTTACGAAAGTTAAGTTCCCCCTCCGTTGTTCCGTTCTTGATGAAATTGCAGCTGTAAATCCGCAGACATATACATATGTCACAGACGCAGTATTATCATTATCGTTCAAGCCGTTTCTGAGTAAATAGTGGATATACCAAAAACATAAAAAAATATTTACGAAAGTTAAACTCCCCCTCCGTTGTTCCGTTCTTGATGAAATCGCAGCTGTGAATTCGCAGACATATACATATGTCAAAGACGCAGTATTATAATTATCGTTCTAGCCGTATCTGAGTAAATAGTAGATATACCTAAAACATAAAAAAAAAATTTACGAAAGTTAAGTTCCCCCTCCGTTGTTCCGTTCTTGATGAAATTGCAGCTGTGAATTCGCAGACACATACATATGTAAACGACGCAGTATTATCATTATCGTTTAAGCCGTTTCTGAGTAAAAAGTGGATATACCTAAAACATAAAAAAAAATCTACGAAAGTTATGTTATCCCTCCGTTGTTCCGTTCTTGATGAAATTGCAGCTGTCAATTCGCAGACATATACATACGTCAAACACGCAGTATTATCATTACCGTTTAAGCTTTTTCTGAGTAAATAGTGGATATACCTGAAACATAAAAAAAAAATTACGAAAGTTAAGTTCCCCCTCCGTTGATCCATTTTTGATGAAATTGCAGCTATGAATTCGCAGACATATACATACGTCAAACACGCAGTATTATCATTACCGTTCAAGCTTTTTCTGAGTAAATAGTGGATATACCTAAAACATAAAAAAAAATTTACGAAAGTTAAGTTCCCCCTCCGTTGATCCGTTCTTGATGAAATTGCAGCTGTGAATTCGCAGACGTATACATATGTCAAACACGCAGTATTATCATTTTCGTTCAAGCCGTTTCTGAGTAAATAGTGGATATACCTAAAACATAAAAAAAAATTTACGAAAGTTAAATTCCCCCTCCGTTGTTCCGTTCTTGATGAAATCGCATCTGTGAATTCGCAGACATATACATATGTCAAAGACGCAGTATTATCATTATCGATTAAGCCGTATCTGAGTAAATAGTAGATATACCTAAAACATAAAAAAAAAATTACGAAAGTTAAGTTGCCCCTCCGTTGTTCCGTTCTTGATGAAATTGCAGCTGTAAATTCGCAGACATATACATACGTCAAAGACGCAGTATTATCATTATCGTTAAAGCCTTTTCTGAGTAAATAGTGGATATACTTAAAACATAAAAAAAATTTACGAAATTTAAGTTCCCCCTCCGTTGTTCCGTTCTTGATGAAATTGCAGCTGTGAATTCGCAGACATATACATACGTCAAACACGCAGTATTATCATTATCGTTAAAGCCTTTTCTGAGTAAATAGTGGATATACTTAAAACATACAAAAATATTTACGAAAGTTAAACTCCCCCTCCGTTGTTCCGTTCTTGATGAAATCGCAGCTGTGAATTCGCAGACATATACATATGTCAAAGCCGCAGTATTATAATTATCGTTCTAGCCGTATCTGAGTAAATAGTAGATATACCTAAAACATAAAAAAAAAATTTACGAAAGTTAAGTTCTCCCTCCGTTGTTCCGTTCTTGATGAAATTGCAGCTGTGAATTCGCAGACACATACATATGTAAAAGACGCAGTATTATCATTATCGTTCAAGCCGTTTCTGAGTAAAAAGTGGATATACCTAAAACATAAAAAAAAATTTACGAAAGTTAAGTTATCCCTCCGTTGTTCCGTTCTTGATGAAATTGCAGCTGTCAATTCGCAGACATATACATATGTCAAAGACGCAGTATTATCATTATCGTTCAAGCCGTTTCTGAGTAAATAGTGGATATACCAAAAACATAAAAAAAAATTTACGAAAGTTAAGTTCCCCCTCCGTTGATCTGGTCTTGATGAAATTGCAGCTGTGAATTTGCAGACATATACATTCGTCAAACACGCAGTATTATCATTATCGTCCAAACGTTTCTGAGTAAATAGTGGATATACCTAAAACATACAAAAATATTTACGAAAGTTAAACTCCCTCTCCGTTGTTCCGTTCTTGATGAAATCGCAGCTGTGAATTCGCAGACATATACATATGTCAAAGACGCAGTATTATCATTATCGTTCTAGCCGTATCTGAGTAAATAGTAGATATACCTAAAACATAAAAAAAAAATTTACGAAAGTTAAGTTCCCCCTCCGTTGTTCCGTTCTTGTTGAAATTGCAGCTGTGAATTCGCAGACATATACATATGTCAGACACGCAGTATTATAATTATCGTTCAAGCCGTTTCTGAGTAAATAGTGGATATACCTAAAACCTAAAACAAAATTTACGAAAGTTAAGTTCCCCCTCCGTTGTTCCGTTCTTGATGAAATCGCAGCTGTGAATTCGCAGACACATACATATGTAAAAGACGCAGAATTATCATTTTCGTTCAAGCCGTTTCTGAGTAAATAGTGGATATACCTAAAACATAAAAAAAAATTTACGAAAGTTAAATTCCCCCTCCGTTGTTCCGTTCTTGATGAAATCGCATCTGTGAATTCGCAGACATATACATATGTCAAAGACGCAGTATTATCATTATCGATTAAGCCGTATCTGAGTAAATAGTAGATATACCTAAAACATAAAAAAAAAATTACGAAAGTTAAGTTGCCCCTCCGTTGTTCCGTTCTTGATGAAATTGCAGCTGTAAATTCGCAGACATATACATACGTCAAAGACGCAGTATTATCATTATCGTTAAAGCCTTTTCTGAGTAAATAGTGGATATACTTAAAACATAAAAAAAATTTACGAAATTTAAGTTCCCCCTCCGTTGTTCCGTTCTTGATGAAATTGCAGCTGTGAATTCGCAGACATATACATACGTCAAACACGCAGTATTATCATTATCGTTAAAGCCTTTTCTGAGTAAATAGTGGATATACTTAAAACATACAAAAATATTTACGAAAGTTAAACTCCCCCTCCGTTGTTCCGTTCTTGATGAAATCGCAGCTGTGAATTCGCAGACATATACATATGTCAAAGACGCAGTATTATAATTATCGTTCTAGCCGTATCTGAGTAAATAGTAGATATACCTAAAACATAAAAAAAAAATTTACGAAAGTTAAGTTCTCCCTCCGTTGTTCCGTTCTTGATGAAATTGCTGCTGTGAATTCGCAGACACATACATATGTAAAAGACGCAGTATTATCATTATCGTTCAAGCCGTTTCTGAGTAAAAAGTGGATATACCTAAAACATAAAAAAAAATTTACGAAAGTTAAGTTATCCCTCCGTTGTTCCGTTCTTGATGAAATTGCAGCTGTCAATTCGCAGACATATACATATGTCAAAGACGCAGTATTATCATTATCGTTCAAGCCGTTTCTGAGTAAATAGTGGATATACCAAAAACATAAAAAAAAATTTACGAAAGTTAAGTTCCCCCTCCGTTGATCTGGTCTTGATGAAATTGCAGCTGTGAATTTGCAGACATATACATTCGTCAAACACGCAGTATTATCATTATCGTCCAAACGTTTCTGAGTAAATAGTGGATATACCTAAAACATACAAAAATATTTACGAAAGTTAAACTCCCTCTCCGTTGTTCCGTTCTTGATGAAATCGCAGCTGTGAATTCGCAGACATATACATATGTCAAAGACGCAGTATTATCATTATCGTTCTAGCCGTATCTGAGTAAATAGTAGATATACCTAAAACATAAAAAAAAAATTTACGAAAGTTAAGTTCCCCCTCCGTTGTTCCGTTCTTGTTGAAATTGCAGCTGTGAATTCGCAGACATATACATATGTCAGACACGCAGTATTATAATTATCGTTCAAGCCGTTTCTGAGTAAATAGTGGATATACCTAAAACCTAAAACAAAATTTACGAAAGTTAAGTTCCCCCTCCGTTGTTCCGTTCTTGATGAAATCGCAGCTGTGAATTCGCAGACACATACATATGTAAAAGACGCAGAATTATCATTATCGTTCAAGCCGTTTCTGAGTAAAAAGTGTATATACCTAAAACATAAAAAAAAATTTACGAAAGTTAAGTTACCCCTCCGTTGTTCCGTTCTTGATGAAATTGCAGCTGTCAATTCGCAGACATATACATATGTCAAAGACGCAGTATTATCATTATCGTTCAAGCCGTTTTAGAGTAAATAGTGGATATACTTAAAACATAAAAAAAATTTACGAAATTTAAGTTCCCCCTCCGTTGTTCCGTTCTTGATGAAATTGCAGCTGTGAATTCGCAGACGTAAACATACGTCAAACACGCAGTATTATCATTTCCGTTCAAGCCGTTTCTGAGTAAATAGTGGATATACCATAAACATAAAAAAAAAATTACGAAAGTTAAGTTGCCCCTCCGTTGTTCCGTTCTTGATGAAATTGCAGCTCTGAATCCGCAGACATATGCATATGTCAAAGACGCAGTATTATCATTATCGTTCAAGCCGTTTCTGAGTAAATAGTGGATATACCTAAAACATAAAAAAAAATTTACGAAAGTTAAGTTCCCCCTCCGTTGTTCCGTTCTTGATGAAATTGCAGCTGTGAATTCGCAGACACATACATATGTAAAAGACGCAGTATTATCATTATCGTTCAAGCCGTTTCTGAGTAAAAAGTTGATATACCTAAAACATAAAAAAAAATTTACGAAAGTTAAGTTATCCCTCCGTTGTTCCGTTCTTGATGAAATTGCAGCTGTCAATTCGCAGACATATACATATGTCAAAGACGCAGTATTATCATTATCGTTCAAGCCGTTTCTGAGTAAATAGTGGATATACCTAAAACATAAAACAAAATTTACGAAAGTTAAGTTCCCCCTCCGTTGTTCCGTTCTTGATGAAATCGCAGCTGTGAATTCGCAGACACATACATATGTAAAAGACGCAGAATTATCATTATCGTTCAAGCCGTTTCTGAGTAAAAAGTGTATATACCTAAAACATAAAAAAAAATTTACGAAAGTTAAGTTATCCCTCCGTAATTCCGTTCTTGATGAAATTGCAGCTGTCAATTCGCAGACATATACATATGTCAAAGACGCAGTATTATCATTATCGTTCAAGCCGTTTCAGAGTAAATAGTGGATATACTTAAAACATAAAAAAAATTTACGAAATTTAAGTTCCCCCTCCGTTGTTCCGTTCTTGATGAAATTGCAGCTGTGAATTCGCAGACGTAAACATACGTCAAACACGCAGTATTATCATTATCGTTCAAGCCGTTTCTGAGTAAATAGTGGATATACCAAAAACATAAAAAAAAATTTACGAAAGTTAAGTTCCCCCTCCGTTGATCTGTTCTTGATGAAATTGCAGCTGTGAATTCGCAGACATATACATTCGTCAAACACGCAGTATTATCATTATCGTCCAAGCCGTTTCTGAGTAAATAGTGGATATACCTAAAACATACAAAAATATTTACGAAAGTTAAACTCCCCCTCCGTTGTTCCGTTCTTGATGAAATCGCAGCTGTGAATTCGCAGACATATACATATGTCAAAGACGCAGTATTATAATTATCGTTCTAGCCGTATCTGAGTAAATAGTAGATATACCTAAAACATAAAAAAAAAATTTACGAAAGTTAAGTTCTCCCTCCGTTGTTCCGTTCTTGATGAAATTGCAGCTGTGAATTCGCAGACACATACATATGTAAAAGACGCAGTATTATCATTATCGTTCAAGCCGTTTCTGAGTAAAAAGTGGATATACCTAAAACATAAAAAAAAATTTACGAAAGTTAAGTTATCTCTCCGTTGTTCCGTTCTTGATGAAATTGCAGCTGTCAATTCGCAGACATATACATATGTCAAAGACGCAGTATTATCATTATCGTTCAAGCCGTTTCTGAGTAAATAGTGGATATACCAAAAACATAAAAAAAAATTTACGAAAGTTAAGTTCCCCCTCCGTTGATCTGGTCTTGATGAAATTGCAGCTGTGAATTTGCAGACACATACATATGTAAAAGACGCAGAATTATCATTATCGTCCAAGCCGTTTCTGAGTAAATAGTGATTATACCTAAAACATACAAAAATATTTACGAAAGTTAAACTCCCCCTCCGTTGTTCCGTTCTTGATGAAATCGCAGCTGTGAATTCGCAGACATATACATATGTCAAAGACGCAGTATTATCATTATCGTTCTAGCCGTATCTGAGTAAATAGTAGATATACCTAAAACATAAAAAAAAAATTTACGAAAGTTAAGTTCCCCCTCCGTTGTTCCGTTCTTGATGAAATTGCAGCTGTGAATTCGCAGACATATACATATGTCAGACACGCAGTATTATAATTATCGTTCAAGCCGTTTCTGAGTAAATAGTGGATATACCTAAAACATAAAACAAAATTTACGAAAGTTAAGTTCCCCCTCCGTTGTTCCGTTCTTGATGAAATCGCAGCTGTAAATTCGCAGACACATACATATGTAAAAGACGCAGAATTATCATTATCGTTCAAGCCGTTTCTGAGTAAAAAGTGTATATACCTAAAACATAAAAAAAAATTTACGAAAGTTAAGTTATCCCTCCGTTGTTCCGTTCTTGATGAAATTGCAGCTGTCAATTCGCAGACATATACATATGTCAAAGACGCAGTATTATCATTATCGTTCAAGCCGTTTCAGAGTAAATAGTGGATATACTTAAAACATAAAAAAAATTTACGAAATTTAAGTTCCCCCTCCGTTGTTCCGTTCTTGATGAAATTGCAGCTGTGAATTCGCAGACGTAAACATACGTCAAACACGCAGTATTATCATTTCCGTTCAAGCCGTTTCTGAGTAAATAGTGGATATACCTTAAACATAAAAAAAAAATTACGAAAGTTAAGTTGCCCCTCCGTTGTTCCGTTCTTGATGAAATTGCAGCTCTGAATCCGCAGACATATGCATATGTCAAAGACGCAGTATTATCATTATCGTTCAAGCCGTTTCTGAGTAAATAGTGGATATACCTAAAACATAAAAAAAAATTTACGAAAGTTAAGTTCCCCCTCCGTTGTTCCGTTCTTGATGAAATTGCAGCTGTGAATTCGCAGACACATACATATGTAAAAGACGCAGTATTATCATTATCGTTCAAGCCGTTTCTGAGTAAAAAGTTGATATACCTAAAACATAAAAAAAAATTTACGAAAGTTAAGTTATCCCTCCGTTGTTCCGTTCTTGATGAAATTGCAGCTGTCAATTCGCAGACATATACATATGTCAAAGACGCAGTATTATCATTATCGTTCAAGCCGGTTCTAGGTAAATAGTGGATATACCAAACACATAAAAAAAAATTTACGAAAGTTAAGTTCCCCATCCGTTGATCTGTTCTTGATGAAATTGCAGCTGTGAATTCGCAGACATATACATTCGTCAAACACGCAGTATTATCATTATCGTCCAAGCCGTTTCTGAGTAAATAGTGGATATACCTAAAACATACAAAAATATTTACGAAAGTTAAACTCCCCCTCCGTTGTTCCGTTCTTGATGAAATCGCAGCTGTGAATTCGCAGACATATACATATGACAAAGACGCAGTATTATCATTATCGTTCTAGCCGTATCTGAGTAAATAGTAGATATACCTAAAACATAAAAAAAAAATTTACGAAAGTTAAGTTCCCCCTCCGTTGTTCCGTTCTTGATGAAATTGCAGCTGTGAATTCGCAGACATATACAAATGTCAAATACGCAGTATTATAATTATCGTTCAAGCCGTTTCTGAGTAAATAGTGGATATACCTAAAACATAAAACAAAATTTACGAAAGTTAAGTTCCCCCTCCGTTGTTCCGTTCTTGATGAAATTGCAGCTGTGAATTCGCAGACATATACATATGTCAAAGACGCGGTATTATCATTATCGTTGAAGCCGTTTCTGAGTAAATAGTGGATATACCTAAAACATAAAACAAAATTTACGAAAGTTAAGTTCCCCCTCCGTTGTTCCGTTCTTGATGAAATCGCAGCTGTGAATTCGCAGACACATACATATGTAAAAGACGCAGTATTATCATTATCGTTAAAGCCGTTCCTGAGTAAATAGTGGATATACCTGAAACATAAAAAAGAAATTACGAAAGTTAAGTTCCCCCTCCGTTGATCTATTTTTGATGAAATTGCAGCTATGAATTCGCAGACATATACATACGTCAAACACGCAGTATTATCATTACCGTTAAAGCCGTTCCTGAGTAAATAGTGGATATACCTGAAACATAAAAAAAAAATTACGAAAGTTAAGTTCCCCCTCCGTTTTTCCGTTCTTGATGTAATTGCAGCTATGAATCCGCAGACATATGCATACGTCAAACACGCAGTATTATCATTACCGTTTAAGCTGTTTCTGAGTAAATAGTGGATATACCTAAAACATAAAAAAAAATTTACGAAAGTTAAGTTCCCCCTCCGTTGATCCGTTCTTGATGAAATTGCAGCTGTGAATTCGCAGACGTATACATATGTCAAACACGCAGTATTATCATTTTCGTTCAAGCCGTTTCTGAGTAAATAGTGGATATACCAAAAACATAAAAAAATATTTACGAAAGTTAAACTCCCCCTCCGTTGTTCCGTTCTTGATGAAATCGCAGCTGTGAATTCGCAGACATATACATATGTCAAAGACGCAGTATTATAATTATCGTTCTAGCCGTATCTGAGTAAATAGTAGATATACCTAAAACATAAAAAAAAAAATTTACGAAAGTTAAGTTCCCCCTCCGTTGTTCCGTTCTTGATGAAATTGCAGCTGTGAATTCGCAGACACATACATATGTAAAAGACGCAGTATTATCATTATCGTTCAAGCCGTTTCTAAGTAAAAAGTGGATATACCTAAAACATAAAAAAAAATTTACGAAAGTTAAGTTATCCCTCCGTTGTTCCGTTCTTGATGAAATTGCAGCTGTGAATTCGCAGACGTATACATATTTCAAAGACGCAGTATTATCATTATCGTTCAAGTCGTTTCTGAGTAAAAAGTGGATATACCTAAAACATAAAAAAAATTCTACGAAAGTTATGTTATCCCTCCGTTGTTCCGTTCTTGATGAAATTGCAGCTGTCAATTCGCAGACATATACATACGTCAAACACGCAGTATTATCATTACCGTTTAAGCTTTTTCTGAGTAAATAGTGGATATACCTAAAACATAAAAAAAAATTTACGAAAGTTAAGTTCCCCCTCCGTTGTTCCGTTCTTGATGAAATTGCAGCTGTGAATTCGCAGACATATACATATGTCAAACACGCAGTATTATCATTTTCGTTCAAGCCGTTTCTGAGTAAATAGTGGATATACCTAAAACATAAAAAAAAATTTACGAAAGTTAAGTTCCCCCTCCGTTGATCCGTTCTTGATGAAATTGCAGCTGTGAATTCGCAGACATATACATACGTCAAACACGCAGTATTATCATTATCGTCCAAGCCGTTTCTGAGTAATTAGTGGATATACCTAAAACATAAAAAAAAATTTACGAAAGTTAAATTCCCCCTCCGTTGTTCCGTTCTTGATGAAATTGCAGCTGTGAATTCGCAGACACATACATATGTAAAAGACGCAGTATTATCATTATCGTTCAAGCCGTTTCTGAGTAAAAAGTGGATATACCTAAAACATAAAAAAAAATTTACGAAAGTTAAGTTATCCCTCCGTTGTTCCGTTCTTGATGAAATTGCAGCTGTCAATTCGCAGACATATACATATGTCAAAGACGCAGTATTATAATTATCGTTCAAGCCGTTTCTGAGTAAATAGTGGATATACCAAAAACATAAAAAAAAATTTACGAAAGTTAAGTTATCCCTCCGTTGTTCCGTTCTTGATGAAATTGCAGCTGTGAATTCGCAGACGTATACATATTTCAAAGACGCAGTATTATCATTATCGTTCAAGTCGTTTCTGAGTAAAAAGTGGATATACCTAAAACATAAAAAAAATTCTACGAAAGTTATGTTATCCCTCCGTTGTTCCGTTCTTGATGAAATTGCAGCTGTCAATTCGCAGACATATACATACGTCAAACACGCAGTATTATCATTACCGTTTAAGCTTTTTCTGAGTAAATAGTGGATATACCTAAAACATAAAAAAAAATTTACGAAAGTTAAGTTCCCCCTCCGTTGTTCCGTTCTTGATGAAATTGCAGCTGTGAATTCGCAGACATATACATATGTCAAACACGCAGTATTATCTTTTTCGTTCAAGCCGTTTCTGAGTAAATAGTGGATATACCTAAAACATAAAAAAAAATTTACGAAAGTTAAGTTCCCCCTCCGTTGATCCGTTCTTGATGAAATTGCAGCTGTGAATTCGCAGACATATACATACGTCAAACACGCAGTATTATCATTATCGTCCAAGCCGTTTCTGAGTAATTAGTGGATATACCTAAAACATAAAAAAAAATTTACGAAAGTTAAATTCCCCCTCCGTTGTTCCGTTCTTGATGAAATTGCAGCTGTGAATTCGCAGACACATACATATGTAAAAGACGCAGTATTATCATTATCGTTCAAGCCGTTTCTGAGTAAAAAGTGGATATACCTAAAACATAAAAAAAAATTTACGAAAGTTAAGTTATCCCTCCGTTGTTCCGTTCTTGATGAAATTGCAGCTGTCAATTCGCAGACATATACATATGTCAAAGACGCAGTATTATCATTATCGTTCAAGCCGTTTCTGAGTAAATAGTGGATATACCAAAAACATAAAAAAAAATTTACGAAAGTTAAGTTCCCCCTCCGTTGATCTGTTCTTGATGAAATTGCAGCTGTGAATTCGCAGACATATACATTCGTCAAACACGCAGTATTATCATTATCGTCCAAGCCGTTTCTGAGTAAATAGTGGATATACCTAAAACATACAAAAATATTTACGAAAGTTAAACTCCCCCTCCGTTGTTCCGTTCTTGATGAAATCGCAGCTGTAAATTCGCAGACATATACATATGTCAAAGACGCAGTATTATCATTATCGTTCTAGCCGTATCTGAGTAAATAGTAGATATACGTAAAACATAAAAAAAAAATTTACGAAAGTTAAGTTCCCCCTCCGTTGTTCCGTTCTTGATGAAATTGCAGCTGTGAATTCGCAGACATATACAAATGTCAAATACGCAGTATTATAATTATCGTTCAAGCCGTTTCTGAGTAAATAGTGGATATACCTAAAACATAAAACAAAATTTACGAAAGTTAAGTTCCCCCTCCGTTGTTCCGTTCTTGATGAAATTGCAGCTGTGAATTCGCAGACATATACATATGTCAAAGACGCGGTATTATCATTATCGTTCAAGCCGTTTCTGAGTAAATAGTGGATATACCTTAAACATAAAAAAAAATTTACGAAAGTTAAGTTCCCCCTCCGTTGTTCCGTTCTTGATGAAATTGCAGCTGTGAATTCGCAGACATATACATATTTCAGACACGCAGTATTATAATTATCGTTCAAGCCGTTTCTGAGTAAATAGTGGATATACCTAAAACATAAAACAAAATTTACGAAAGTTAAGTTCCCTCTCCGTTGTTCCGTTCTTGATGAAATCGCAGCTGTGAATTCGCAGACACATACATATGTAAAAGACGCAGTATTATCATTATCGTTCAAGCCGTTTCTGAGTAAAAAGTGGATATACCTTAAACATAAAAAAAAAATCACGAAAGTTAAGTTGCCCCTCCGTTGTTCCGTTCTTGATGAAATTGGAGCTGTGAATCCGCAGACATATGCATATGTCAAAGACGCAGTATTATCATTATCGTTCAAGCCGTTTCTGAGTAAATAGTGGATATACCTTAAACATAAAAAAAAATTTACGAAAGTTAAGTTCCCCCTCCGTTGTTCCGTTCTTGATGAAATTGCAGCTGTGAATTCGCAGACATATACATATGTCAAAGACGCAGTATTATAATTATCGTTCAAGCCGTTTCTGAGTAAATAGTGGATATACCTAAAACATAAAACAAAATTTACGAAAGTTAAGTTCCCCCTCCGTTGATCCATTTTTGATGAAATTGCAGCTGTGAATTCGCAGACATATACATACGTCAAACACGCAGTATTATCATTATCGTTAAAGCCTTTTCTAAGTAAATAGTGGATATACTTAAAACATAAAAAAAATTTACGAAATTTAAGTTCCCCCTCCGTTGTTCCGTTCTTGATGAAATTGCAGCTGTGAATTCGCAGACATATACATATGTCAAAGACGCAGTATTATAATTATCGTTCAAGCCGTTTCTGAGTAAATAGTGGATATACCTAAAACATAAAACAAGATTTACGAAAGTTAAGTTCCCCCTCCGTTGTTCCGTTCTTGATGAAATCGCAGCTGTGAATTCGCAGACACATACATATGTAAAAGACGCAGAATTATCATTATCGTTCAAGCCGTTTCTGAGTAAAAAGTGTATATACCTAAAACATAAAAAAAAATTTACGAAATTTAAGTTCCCCCTCCGTTGTTCCGTTCTTGATGAAATTGCAGCTGTGAATTCGCAGACGTAAACATACGTCAAACACGCAGTATTATCATTTTCGTTCAAGCCGTTTCTGAGTAAATAGTGGATATACCTTAAACATAAAAAAAAAATTACGAAAGTTAAGTTGCCCCTCCTTTGTTCCGTTCTTGATGAAATTGCAGCTCTGAATCCGCAGACATATGCATATGTCAAAGACGCAGTATTATCATTATCGTTCAAGCCGTTTCTGAGTAAATAGTGGATATACCTAAAACATAAAAAAAAATTTACGAAAGTTAAGTTCCCCCTCCGTTGTTCCGTTCTTGATGAAATTGCAGCTGTGAATTCGCAGACACATACATATGTAAAAGACGCAGTATTATCATTATCGTTCAAGCCGTTTCTGAGTAAAAAGTGGATATACCTAAAACATAAAAAAAAATTTACGAAAGTTAAGTTATCCCTCCGTTGTTCCGTTCTTGATGAAATTGCAGCTGTCAATTCGCAGACATATACATATGTCAAAGACGCAGTATTATCATTATCGTTCAAGCCGTTTCTGAGTAAATAGTGGATATACCAAAAACATAAAAAAAAATTTACGAAAGTTAAGTTCCCCCTCCGTTGATCTGTTCTTGATGAAATTGCAGCTGTGAATTCGCAGACATATACATTCGTCAAACACGCAGTATTATCATTATCGTCCAAGCCGTTTCTGAGTAAATAGTGGATATACCTAAAACATACAAAAATATTTACGAAAGTTAAACTCCCCCTCCGTTGTTCCGTTCTTGATGAAATCGCAGCTGTGAATTCGCAGACATATACATATGTCAAAGACGCAGTATTATCATTATCGTTCTAAACGTATCTGAGTAAATAGTAGATATACCTAAAACATAAAAAAAAAATTTACGAAAGTTAAGTTCCCCCTCCGTTGTTCCGTTCTTGATGAAATTGCAGCTGTGAATTCGCAGACATATACAAATGTCAAATACGCAGTATTATAATTATCGTTCAAGCCGTTTCTGAGTAAAAAGTGGATATACCTAAAACATAAAAAAAAATTTACGAAAGTTAAGTTATCCCTCCGTTGTTCCGTTCTTGATGAAATTGCAGCTGTCAATTCGCAGACATATACATATGTCAAAGACGCAGTATTATCATTATCGTTCAAGCCGTTTCTAGGTAAATAGTGGATATACCAAAAACATAAAAAAAAATTTACGAAAGTTAAGTTCCCCCTCCGTTGATCTGTTCTTGATGAAATTGCAGCTGTGAATTCGCAGACATATACATTCGTCAAACACGCAGTATTATCATTATCGTCCAAGCCGTTTCTGAGTAAATAGTGGATATACCTAAAACATACAAAAATATTTACGAAAGTTAAACTCCCCCTCCGTTGTTCCGTTCTTGATGAAATCGCAGCTGTGAATTCGCAGACATATACATATGTCAAAGACGCAGTATTATCATTATCGTTCTAAACGTATCTGAGTAAATAGTAGATATACCTAAAACATAAAAAAAAAATTTACGAAAGTTAAGTTCCCCCTCCGTTGTTCCGTTCTTGATGAAATTGCAGCTGTGAATTCGCAGACATATACAAATGTCAAATACGCAGTATTATAATTATCGTTCAAGCCGTTTCTGAGTAAATAGTGGATATACCTAAAACATAAAACAAAATTTACGAAAGTTAAGTTCCCCCTCCGTTGTTCCGTTCTTGATGAAATTGCAGCTGTGAATTCGCAGACATATACATATGTCAAAGACGCGGTATTATCATTATCGTTGAAGCCGTTTCTGAGTAAATAGTGGATATACCTAAAACATAAAACAAAATTTACGAAAGTTAAGTTCCCCCTCCGTTGTTCCGTTCTTGATGAAATCGCAGCTGTGAATTCGCAGACACATACATATGTAAAAGACGCAGTATTATCATTATCGTTCAAGCCGTTTCTGAGTAAAAAGTGGATATACCTAAAACATAAAAAAAAATTTACGAAAGTTAAGTTATCCCTCCGTTGTTCCGTTCTTGATGAAATTGCAGCTGTCAATTCGCAGACATATACATATGTCAAAGACGCAGTATTATCATTATCGTTCAAGCCGTTTCTGAGTAAATAGTGGATATACCTAAAACATAAAAAAAAATTTACGAAAGTTAAGTTCCCCCTCCGTTGATCCGTTCTTGATGAAATTGCAGCTGTGAATTTGCAGACGTATACATATGTCAAATACGCAGTATTATCATTTTCGTTCAAGCCGTTTCTGAGTAAATAGTGGATATACCTTAAACATAAAAAAAAAATTACGAAAGTTAAGTTGCCCCTCCGTTGTTCCGTTCTTGATGAAATTGCAGCTGTGAATCCGCAGACATATGCATATGTCAAAGACGCAGTATTATCATTATCGTTCAAGCCGTTTCTGAGTAAATAGTGGATATACCTTAAACATAAAAAAAAATTTACAAAAGTTAAGTTCCCCCTCCGTTGTTCCGTTCTTGATGAAATTGCAGCTGTGAATTCGCAGACATATACATATGTCAAAGACGCAGTATTATAATTATCGTTCAAGCCGTTTCTGAGTAAATAGTGGATATACCTAAAACATAAAACAAAATTTACGAAAGTTAAGTTCCCCCTCCGTTGATCCATTTTTGATGAAATTGCAGCTGTGAATTCGCAGACATATACATACGTCAAACACGCAGTATTATCATTATCGTTAAAGCCTTTTCTGAGTAAATAGTGGATATACTTAAAACATAAAAAAAATTTACGAAAGTTAAGTTCCCCCTCCGTTGTTCCGTTCTTGATGTAATTGCAGCCGTGAATTCGCAGACATATACATATGTCGAAGACGCAGTATTATCATTATCGTTCAAGCCGTTTCTGAGTAAATAGTGGATATACCTTAAACATAAAAAAAAATTTACGAAAGTTAAGTTCCCCCTCCGTTGATCCGTTCTTGATGAAATTGCAGCTGTGAATTCGCAGACGTATACATATGTCAAACACGCAGTATTATCATTTTCGTTCAAGCCGTTTCTGAGTAAATAGTGGATATACCTTAAACATAAAAAAAAATTTACGAAAGTTAAGTTCCCCCACCGTTGATCCGTTTTGATGAAATTGCAGCTGTGAATTCGCAGACATATACATACGTCAAACACGCAGTATTATCATTATCGTCCAAGCCGTTTCTGAGTAAATAGTGGATATACCTAAAACATAAAAAAAAATTTATGAAAGTTAAGTTCCCCCTCCGTTGATCCGTTTTTGATGAAATTGCAGCTGTGAATTCGCAGACATATACATACGTCAAACCCCCAGTATTATCATTATCGTCCAAGCCGTTTTTGAGTAAATAGTGGATATACCTAAAACATAAAAAAAAATTTACGAAAGTTATGTTCCCCCTCCGTTGTTCCGTTCTTGATGAAATTGCAGCTGTGAATTCGCAGACATATACATATGTCAAAGACGCAGTATTATAATTATCGTTCAAGCCGTTTCTGAGTAAATAGTGGATATACCTAAAACATAAAACAAAATTTACGAAAGTTAAGTTCCCCCTCCGTTGTTCCGTTCTTGATGAAATCGCAGCTGTGAATTCGCAGACACATACATATGTAAAAGACGCAGAATTATCATTATCGTTCAAGCCGTTTCTGAGTAAAAAGTGTATATACCTAAAACATAAAAAAAAATTTACGAAAGTTAAGTTATCCCTCCGTTGTTCCGTTCTTGATAAAATTGCAGCTGTCAATTCGCAGACATATACATATGTCAAAGACGCAGTATTATCATTATCGTTCAAGCCGTTTCTGAGTAAATAGTGGATATACCTAAAACATAAAAAAAAATTTACGAAATTTAAGTTCCCCCTCCGTTGATCCGTTCTTGATGAAATTGCAGCTGTGAATTCGCAGACGTATACATATGTCAAATACGCAGTATTATCATTTTCGTTCAATCCGTTTCTGAGTAAATAGTGGATATACCTTAAACATAAAAAAAAAATTACGAAAGTTAAGTTGCCCCTCCGTTGTTCCGTTCTTGATGAAATTGCAGCTCTAAATCCGCAGACATATGCATATGTCAAAGACGCAGTATTATCATTATCGTTCAAGCCGTTTCTGAGTAAATAGTGGATATACCTAAAACATAAAAAAAAATTTACGAAAGTTATGTTCCCCCTCCGTTGTTCCGTTCTTGATGAAATTGCAGCTGTGAATTCGCAGACATATACATTTGTCAAAGACGCAGTATTATAATTATCGTTCAAGCCGTTTCTGAGTAAATAGTGGATATACCTAAAACATAAAACAAAATTTACGAAAGTTAAGTTCCCCCTCCGTTGTTCCGTTCTTGATGAAATTGCAGCTGTGAATTCGCAGACATATACATATGTCAAAGGCGCAGTAATATAATTATCGTTCAAGCCGTTTCTGAGTAAATAGTGGATATACATAAACATAAAACAAAATTTACGAAAGTTAAGTTCCCCCTCCGTTGATCCGTTCTTGATGAAATCGCAGCTGTGAATTCGCAGACACATACATATGTAAAAGACGCAGTATTATCATTATCGTTCAAGCCGTTTCTGAGTAAAAAGTGGATATACCTAAAACATAAAACAAAATTTATGAAAGTTAAGTTCCCCCTCCGTTGATCCATTTTTGATGAAATTGCAGCTGTGAATTCGCAGACATATACATACGTCAAACACGCAGTATTATCATTATCGTTAAAGCCTTTTCTGAGTAAATAGTGGATATACTTAAAACATAAAAAAAATTTACGAAAGTTAAGTTCCCCCTCCGTTGTTCCGTTCTTGATGTAATTGCAGCCGTGAATTCGCAGACATATACATATGTCAAAGACGCAGTATTATCATTATCGTTCAAGCCGTTTCTGAGTAAATAGTGGATATACCTTAAACATAAAAAAAAATTTACGAAAGTTAAGTTCCCCCTCCGTTGTTCCGTTCTTGATGAAATTGCAGCTGTGAATTCGCAGACATATACATATGTCAAAGACGCAGTATTATAATTATCGTTCAAGCCGTTTCTGAGTAAATAGTGGATATACCTAAAACATAAAACAAAATTTACGAAAGTTAAGTTCCCCCTCCGTTGATCCATTTTTGATGAAATTGCAGCTGTGAATTCGCAGACATATACATACGTCAAACACGCAGTATTATCATTATCGTTAAAGCCTTTTCTGAGGAAATAGTGGATATACTTAAAACATAAAAAAAATTTACGAAAGTTTAGTTCCCCCTCCGTTGTTCCGTTCTTGATGTAATTGCAGCCGTGAATTCGCAGACATATACATATGTCGAAGACGCAGTATTATCATTATCGTTAAAGCCGTTCCTGAGTAAAAAGTGGATATACCTGAAACATAAAAAAAAAATTACGAAAGTTAAGTTCCCCCTCCGTTGATCCATTTTTGATGAAATTGCAGCTATGAATTCGCAGACATATACATACGTCAAACACGCAGTATTATCATTACCGTTTAAGCTGTTTCTGAGTAAATAGTGGATATACCTAAAACATAAAAAAAAATTTACGAAAGTTAAGTTCCCCCTCCGTTGATCCGTTCTTGATGAAATTGCAGCTGTGAATTCGCAGACGTATACATATGTCAAATACGCAGTATTATCATTTTCGTACAAGCCGTTTCTGAGTAAATAGTGGATATACCTTAAACATAAAAAAAAATTTACGAAAGTTAAGTTCCCCTTTCGTTGTTCCGTTCTTGATGAAATTGCAGCTGTGAATCCGCAGACATATACATACGGCATACACGCAGTATTATCATTATCGTTCAAGCCTTTTCTGAGTAAATAGTGGATATACCTAAAACATAAAAAAAAGTTTATGAAAGTTAAGTTCCCCCACCGTTGATCCGTTTTGATGAAATTGCAGCTGTGAATTCGCAGACATATACATACGTCAAACACGCAGTATTATCATTATCGTCCAAGCCGTTTCTGAGTAAATAGTGGATATACCTAAAACATAAAAAAAAATTTATGAAAGTTAAGTTCCCCCTCCGTTGATCCGTTTTTGATGAAATTGCAGCTGTGAATTCGCAGACATATACATACGTCAAACCCCCAGTATTATCATTATCGTCCAAGCCGTTTTTGAGTAAATAGTGGATATACCTAAAACATAAAAAAAAATTTACGAAAGTTATGTTCCCCCTCCGTTGTTCCGTTCTTGATGAAATTGCAGCTGTGAATTCGCAGACATATACATATGTCAAAGACGCAGTATTATAATTATCGTTCAAGCCGTTTCTGAGTAAAAAGTGTATATACCTAAAACATAAAAAAAAAAATTACGAAAGTTAAGTTCCCCCTCCGTTGATCCGTTCTTGATGAAATTGCAGCTGTGAATTCGCAGACGTATACATATGTCAAAGACGCAGTATTATCATTTTCGTTCAAGCCGTTTCTGAGTAAATAGTGGATATACCTAAAACATAAAAAAAAAATTACGAAAGTTAAGTTGCCCCTCCGTTGTTCCGTTCTTGATGAAATTGCAGCTCTGAATCCGCAGACATATGCATATGTCATACACGCAGTATTATCATTATCGTTCAAGCCTTTTCTGAGTAAATAGTGGATATACCTAAAACATAAAAAAAAGTTTATGAAAGTTAAGTTCCCCCACCGTTGATCCGTTTTGATGAAATTGCAGCTGTGAATTCGCAGACATATACATACGTCAAACACGCAGTATTATCATTATCGTCCAAGCCGTTTCTGAGTAAATAGTGGATATACCTAAAACATAAAAAAAAATTTATGAAAGTTAAGTTCCCCCTCCGTTGATCCGTTTTTGATGAAATTGCAGCTGTGAATTCGCAGACATATACATACGTCAAACCCCCAGTATTATCATTATCGTCCAAGCCGTTTTTGAGTAAATAGTGGATATACCTAAAACATAAAAAAAAATTTACGAAAGTTATGTTCCCCCTCCGTTGTTCCGTTCTTGATGAAATTGCAGCTGTGAATTCGCAGACACATACATATGTCAAAGACGCAGTATTATAATTATCGTTCAAGCCGTTTCTGAGTAAATAGTGGATATACCTAAAACATAAAACAAAATTTACGAAAGTTAAGTTCCCCCTCCGTTGTTCCGTTCTTGATGAAATCGCAGCTGTGAATTCGCAGACACATACATATGTAAAAGACGCAGAATTATCATTATCGTTCAAGCCGTTTCTGAGTAAAAAGTGTATATACCTAAAACATAAAAAAAAAATTACGAAAGTAAGGTTATCCCTCCGTTGTTCCGTTCTTGATGAAATTGCAGCTGTCAATTCGCAGACATATACATATGTCAAAGACGCAGTATTATCATTATCGTTCAAGCCGTTTCTGAGTAAATAGTGGATATACCTAAAACATAAAAAAAAATTTACGAAAGTTAAGTTCCCCCTCCGTTGTTCCGTTCTTGATGAAATCGCAGCTGTGAATTCGCAGACACATACATATGTAAAAGACGCAGAATTATCATTATCGTTCAAGCCGTTTCTGAGTAAAAAGTGTATATACCTAAAACATAAAAAAAAATTTACGAAAGTTAAGTTATCCCTCCGTTGTTCCGTTCTTGATAAAATTGCAGCTGTCAATTCGCAGACATATACATATGTCAAAGACGCAGTATTATCATTATCGTTCAAGCCGTTTCTGAGTAAATAGTGGATATACCTAAAACATAAAAAAAAATTTACGAAATTTAAGTTCCCCCTCCGTTGATCCGTTCTTGATGAAATTGCAGCTGTGAATTCGCAGACGTATACATATGTCAAATACGCAGTATTATCATTTTCGTTCAATCCGTTTCTGAGTAAATAGTGGATATACCTTAAACATAAAAAAAAAATTACGAAAGTTAAGTTGCCCCTCCGTTGTTCCGTTCTTGATGAAATTGCAGCTCTAAATCCGCAGACATATGCATATGTCAAAGACGCAGTATTATCATTATCGTTCAAGCCGTTTCTGAGTAAATAGTGGATATACCTAAAACATAAAAAAAAATTTACGAAAGTTATGTTCCCCCTCCGTTGTTCCGTTCTTGATGAAATTGCAGCTGTGAATTCGCAGACATATACATTTGTCAAAGACGCAGTATTATAATTATCGTTCAAGCCGTTTCTGAGTAAATAGTGGATATACCTAAAACATAAAACAAAATTTACGAAAGTTAAGTTCCCCCTCCGTTGTTCCGTTCTTGATGAAATTGCAGCTGTGAATTCGCAGACATATACATATGTCAAAGGCGCAGTAATATAATTATCGTTCAAGCCGTTTCTGAGTAAATAGTGGATATACATAAACATAAAACAAAATTTACGAAAGTTAAGTTCCCCCTCCGTTGATCCGTTCTTGATGAAATCGCAGCTGTGAATTCGCAGACACATACATATGTAAAAGACGCAGTATTATCATTATCGTTCAAGCCGTTTCTGAGTAAAAAGTGGATATACCTAAAACATAAAACAAAATTTATGAAAGTTAAGTTCCCCCTCCGTTGATCCATTTTTGATGAAATTGCAGCTGTGAATTCGCAGACATATACATACGTCAAACACGCAGTATTATCATTATCGTTAAAGCCTTTTCTGAGTAAATAGTGGATATACTTAAAACATAAAAAAAATTTACGAAAGTTAAGTTCCCCCTCCGTTGTTCCGTTCTTGATGTAATTGCAGCCGTGAATTCGCAGACATATACATATGTCAAAGACGCAGTATTATCATTATCGTTCAAGCCGTTTCTGAGTAAATAGTGGATATACCTTAAACATAAAAAAAAATTTACGAAAGTTAAGTTCCCCCTCCGTTGTTCCGTTCTTGATGAAATTGCAGCTGTGAATTCGCAGACATATACATATGTCAAAGACGCAGTATTATAATTATCGTTCAAGCCGTTTCTGAGTAAATAGTGGATATACCTAAAACATAAAACAAAATTTACGAAAGTTAAGTTCCCCCTCCGTTGATCCATTTTTGATGAAATTGCAGCTGTGAATTCGCAGACATATACATACGTCAAACACGCAGTATTATCATTATCGTTAAAGCCTTTTCTGAGGAAATAGTGGATATACTTAAAACATAAAAAAAATTTACGAAAGTTTAGTTCCCCCTCCGTTGTTCCGTTCTTGATGTAATTGCAGCCGTGAATTCGCAGACATATACATATGTCGAAGACGCAGTATTATCATTATCGTTAAAGCCGTTCCTGAGTAAATAGTGGATATACCTGAAACATAAAAAAAAAATTACGAAAGTTAAGTTCCCCCTCCGTTGATCCATTTTTGATGAAATTGCAGCTATGAATTCGCAGACATATACATACGTCAAACACGCAGTATTATCATTACCGTTTAAGCTGTTTCTGAGTAAATAGTGGATATACCTAAAACATAAAAAAAAATTTACGAAAGTTAAGTTCCCCCTCCGTTGATCCGTTCTTGATGAAATTGCAGCTGTGAATTCGCAGACGTATACATATGTCAAATACGCAGTATTATCATTTTCGTACAAGCCGTTTCTGAGTAAATAGTGGATATACCTTAAACATAAAAAAAAATTTACGAAAGTTAAGTTCCCCTTTCGTTGTTCCGTTCTTGATGAAATTGCAGCTGTGAATCCGCAGACATATACATACGGCATACACGCAGTATTATCATTATCGTTCAAGCCTTTTCTGAGTAAATAGTGGATATACCTAAAACATAAAAAAAAGTTTATGAAAGTTAAGTTCCCCCACCGTTGATCCGTTTTGATGAAATTGCAGCTGTGAATTCGCAGACATATACATACGTCAAACACGCAGTATTATCATTATCGTCCAAGCCGTTTCTGAGTAAATAGTGGATATACCTAAAACATAAAAAAAAATTTATGAAAGTTAAGTTCCCCCTCCGTTGATCCGTTTTTGATGAAATTGCAGCTGTGAATTCGCAGACATATACATACGTCAAACCCCCAGTATTATCATTATCGTCCAAGCCGTTTTTGAGTAAATAGTGGATATACCTAAAACATAAAAAAAAATTTACGAAAGTTAAGTTATCCCTCCGTTGTTCCGTTCTTGATGAAATTGCAGCTGTGAATTCGCAGACATATACATATGTCAAAGACGCAGTATTATAATTATCGTTCAAGCCGTTTCTGAGTAAAAAGTGTATATACCTAAAACATAAAAAAAAAAATTACGAAAGTTAAGTTCCCCCTCCGTTGATCCGTTCTTGATGAAATTGCAGCTGTGAATTCGCAGACGTATACATATGTCAAAGACGCAGTATTATCATTTTCGTTCAAGCCGTTTCTGAGTAAATAGTGGATATACCTTAAACATAAAAAAAAAATTACGAAAGTTAAGTTGCCCCTCCGTTGTTCCGTTCTTGATGAAATTGCAGCTCTGAATCCGCAGACATATGCATATGTCATACACGCAGTATTATCATTATCGTTCAAGCCTTTTCTGAGTAAATAGTGGATATACCTAAAACATAAAAAAAAGTTTATGAAAGTTAAGTTCCCCCACCGTTGATCCGTTTTGATGAAATTGCAGCTGTGAATTCGCAGACATATACATACGTCAAACACGCAGTATTATCATTATCGTCCAAGCCGTTTCTGAGTAAATAGTGGATATACCTAAAACATAAAAAAAAATTTATGAAAGTTAAGTTCCCCCTCCGTTGATCCGTTTTTGATGAAATTGCAGCTGTGAATTCGCAGACATATACATACGTCAAACCCCCAGTATTATCATTATCGTCCAAGCCGTTTTTGAGTAAATAGTGGATATACCTAAAACATAAAAAAAAATTTACGAAAGTTATGTTCCCCCTCCGTTGTTCCGTTCTTGATGAAATTGCAGCTGTGAATTCGCAGACATATACATATGTCAAAGACGCAGTATTATAATTATCGTTCAAGCCGTTTCTGAGTAAATAGTGGATATACCTAAAACATAAAACAAAATTTACGAAAGTTAAGTTCCCCCTCCGTTGTTCCGTTCTTGATGAAATCGCAGCTGTGAATTCGCAGACACATACATATGTAAAAGACGCAGAATTATCATTATCGTTCAAGCCGTTTCTGAGTAAAAAGTGTATATACCTAAAACATAAAAAAAAAATTACGAAAGTAAGGTTATCCCTCCGTTGTTCCGTTCTTGATGAAATTGCAGCTGTCAATTCGCAGACATATACATATGTCAAAGACGCAGTATTATCATTATCGTTCAAGCCGTTTCTGAGTAAATAGTGGATATACCTAAAACATAAAAAAAAATTTACGAAAGTTAAGTTCCCCCTCCGTTGATCCGTTCTTGATGAAATTGCAGCTGTGAATTCGCAGACGTATACATATGTCAAATACGCAGTATTATCATTTTCGTTCAAGCCGTTTCAGAGTAAACAGTGGATATACCTTAAACATAAAAAAAAAATTACGAAAGTTAAGTTGCCCCTCCGTTGTTCCGTTCTTGATGAAATTGCAGCTCTGAATCCGCAGACATATGCATATGTCAAAGACGCAGTATTATCATTATCGTTCAAGCCGTTTCTGAGTAAATAGTGGATATACCTAAAACATAAAAAAAAATTTACGAAAGTTAAGTTCCCCCTCCGTTGATCCGTTCTTGATGAAATTGCAGCTGTGAATTCGCAGACGTATACATATGTCAAATACGCAGTATTATCATTTTCGTACAAGCCGTTTCTGAGTAAATAGTGGATATACCTTAAACATAAAAAAAAATTTACGAAAGTTAAGTTCCCCTTTCGTTGTTCCGTTCTTGATGAAATTGCAGCTGTGAATCCGCAGACATATACATACGGCATACACGCAGTATTATCATTATCGTTCAAGCCTTTTCTGAGTAAATAGTGGATATACCTAAAACATAAAAAAAAGTTTATGAAAGTTAAGTTCCCCCACCGTTGATCCGTTTTGATGAAATTGCAGCTGTGAATTCGCAGACATATACATACGTCAAACACGCAGTATTATCATTATCGTCCAAGCCGTTTCTGAGTAAATAGTGGATATACCTAAAACATAAAAAAAAATTTATGAAAGTTAAGTTCCCCCTCCGTTGATCCGTTTTTGATGAAATTGCAGCTGTGAATTCGCAGACATATACATACGTCAAACCCCCAGTATTATCATTATCGTCCAAGCCGTTTTTGAGTAAATAGTGGATATACCTAAAACATAAAAAAAAATTTACGAAAGTTATGTTCCCCCTCCGTTGTTCCGTTCTTGATGAAATTGCAGCTGTGAATTCGCAGACATATACATATGTCAAAGACGCAGTATTATAATTATCGTTCAAGCCGTTTCTGAGTAAAAAGTGTATATACCTAAAACATAAAAAAAAAAATTACGAAAGTTAAGTTCCCCCTCCGTTGATCCGTTCTTGATGAAATTGCAGCTGTGAATTCGCAGACGTATACATATGTCAAAGACGCAGTATTATCATTTTCGTTCAAGCCGTTTCTGAGTAAATAGTGGATATACCTTAAACATAAAAAAAAAATTACGAAAGTTAAGTTGCCCCTCCGTTGTTCCGTTCTTGATGAAATTGCAGCTCTGAATCCGCAGACATATGCATATGTCATACACGCAGTATTATCATTATCGTTCAAGCCTTTTCTGAGTAAATAGTGGATATACCTAAAACATAAAAAAAAGTTTATGAAAGTTAAGTTCCCCCACCGTTGATCCGTTTTGATGAAATTGCAGCTGTGAATTCGCAGACATATACATACGTCAAACACGCAGTATTATCATTATCGTCCAAGCCGTTTCTGAGTAAATAGTGGATATACCTAAAACATAAAAAAAAATTTATGAAAGTTAAGTTCCCCCTCCGTTGATCCGTTTTTGATGAAATTGCAGCTGTGAATTCGCAGACATATACATACGTCAAACCCCCAGTATTATCATTATCGTCCAAGCCGTTTTTGAGTAAATAGTGGATATACCTAAAACATAAAAAAAAATTTACGAAAGTGATGTTCCCCCTCCGTTGTTCCGTTCTTGATGAAATTGCAGCTGTGAATTCGCAGACATATACATATGTCAAAGACGCAGTATTATAATTATCGTTCAAGCCGTTTCTGAGTAAATAGTGGATATACCTAAAACATAAAACAAAATTTACGAAAGTTAAGTTCCCCCTCCGTTGTTCCGTTCTTGATGAAATTGCAGCTGTGAATTCGCAGACACATACATATGTAAAAGACGCAGAATTATCATTATCGTTCAAGCCGTTTCTGAGTAAAAAGTGTATATACCTAAAACATAAAAAAAAAATTACGAAAGTAAAGTTATCCCTCCGTTGTTCCGTTCTTGATGAAATTGCAGCTGTCAATTCGCAGACATATACATATGTCAAAGACGCAGTATTATCATTATCGTTCAAGCCGTTTCTGAGTAAATAGTGGATATACCTAAAACATAAAAAAAAATTTACGAAAGTTAAGTTCCCCCTCCGTTGATCCGTTCTTGATGAAATTGCAGCTGTGAATTCGCAGACGTATACATATGTCAAATACGCAGTATTATCATTTTCGTTCAAGCCGTTTCAGAGTAAACAGTGGATATACCTTAAACATAAAAAAAAAATTACGAAAGTTAAGTTGCCCCTCCGTTGTTCCGTTCTTGATGAAATTGCAGCTCTGAATCCGCAGACATATGCATATGTCAAAGACGCAGTATTATCATTATCGTTCAAGCCGTTTCTGAGTAAATAGTGGATATACCTAAAACATAAAAAAAAATTTACGAAAGTTAAGTTCCCCCTCCGTTGTTCCGTTCTTGATGAAATTGCAGCTGTGAATTCGCAGACATATACATTTGTCAAAGACGCAGTATTATAATTATCGTTCAAGCCGTTTCTGAGTAAATAGTGGATATACCTAAAACATAAAACAAAATTTACGAAAGTTAAGTTTCCCCTCCGTTGTTCCGTTCTTGATGAAATTGCAGCTGTGAATTCGCAGACATATACATATGTCAAAGACGCAGTAATATAATTATCGTTCAAGCCGTTTCTGAGTAAATAGTGGATATACCTAAAACATAAAACAAAATTTACGAAAGTTAAGTTCCCCCTCCGTTGTTCCGTTCATGACGAAATCGCAGCTGTGAATTCGCAGACACATACATATGTAAAAGACGCAGTATTATCATTATCGTTCAAGCCGTTTCTGAGTAAAAAGTGGATATACCTAAAACATAAAAAAAAATTTACGAAAGTTAAGTTATCCCTCCGTTGTTCCGTTCTTGATGAAATTGCAGCTGTCAATTCGCAGACATATACATATGTCAAAGACGCAGTATTATCATTATCGTTCAAGCCGTTTCTGAGTAAATAGTGGATATACCAAAAACATAAAAAAAAATTTACGAAAGTTAAGTTCCCCCTCCGTTGATCTGTTCTTGATGAAATTGCAGCTGTGAATTCGCAGACATATACATTCGTCAAACACGCAGTATTATCATTATCGTCCAAGCCGTTTCTGAGTAAATAGTGGATATACCTAAAACATACAAAAATATTTACGAAAGTTAAGTTCCCCCTCCGTTGTTCCGTTCTTGATGAAATTGCAGCTGTGAATTCGCAGACGTATACATATGTCAAATACGCAGTATTATCATTTTCGTTCAAGCCGTTTCTGAGTAAATAGTGGATATACCTTAAACATAAAAAAAAAATTACGAAAGTTAAGTTGCCCCTCCGTTGTTCCGTTCTTGATGAAATTGCAGCTGTGAATCCGCAGACATATGCATATGTCAAAGACGCAGTATTATCATTATCGTTCAAGCCGTTTCTGAGTAAATAGTGGATATACCTTAAACATAAAAAAAAATTTACGAAAGTTAAGTTGCCCCTCCGTTGTTCCGTTCTTGATGAAATTGCAGCTGTGAATCCGCAGACATATGCATATGTCAAAGACGCAGTATTATCATTATCGTTCAAGCCGTTTCTGAGTAAATAGTGGATATACCTTAAACATAAAAAAAAATTTACGAAAGTTAAGTTCCCCCTCCGTTGTTCCGTTCTTGATGAAATTGCAGCTGTGAATTCGCAGACACATACATATGTAAAAGACGCAGTATTATCATTATCGTTCAAGCCGTTTCTAAGTAAAAAGTGGATATACCTAAAACATAAAAAAAAATTTACGAAAGTTAAGTTATCCCTCCGTTGTTCCGTTCTTGATGAAATTGCAGCTGTCAATTCGCAGACATATACATATGTCAAAGACGCAGTATTATCATTATCGTTCAAGCCGTTTCTGAGTAAATAGTGGATATACCAAAAACATAAAAAAAAATTTACGAAAGTTAAGTTCCCCCTCCGTTGTTCCGTTCTTGATGAAATTGCAGCTGTGAATTCGCAGACATATACATTCGTCAAACACGCAGTATTATCATTATCGTCCAAGCCGTTTCTGAGTAAATAGTGGATATACCTAAAACATACAAAAATATTTACGAAAGTTAAATTCCCCCTCCGTTGTTCCGTTCTTGATGAAATCGCAGCTGTGAATTCGCAGACATATACATATGTCAAAGACGCAGTATGATCATTATCGTTTAAGCCGTATCTGAGTAAATAGTGGATATACCTAAAACATAAAAAAAAATTTACGAAATTTAAGTTCCCCCTCCGTTGATCCGTTCTTGATGAAATTGCAGCTGTGAATTCGCAGACATATACATACGTCAAACACGCAGTGTTATCATTATCGTCCAAGCCGTTTCTGAGTAATTAGTGGATATACCTAAAACATAAAAAAAAATTTACGAAAGTTAAATTCCCCCTCCGTTGTTCCGTTCTTGATAAAATCGCAGCTGTGAATTCGCAGACATATACATACGTCAAACACGCAGTATTATCATTATCGTTAAAGCCTTTTCTGAGTAAATAGTGGATATACTTAAAACATACAAAAATATTTACGAAAGTTAAACTCCCCCTCCGTTGTTCCGTTCTTGATGAAATCGCAGCTGTGAATTCGCAGACATATACATATGTCAAAGACGCAGTATTATAATTATCGTTCTAGCCGTATCTGAGTAAATAGTAGATATACCTAAAACATAAAAAAAAAATTTACGAAAGTTAAGTTCCCCCTCCGTTGTTCCGTTCTTGATGAAATTGCAGCTGTGAATTCGCAGACACATACATATGTAAGACGCAGTATTATCATTATCGTTTAAGCCGTTTCTACGTAAAAAGTGGATATACCTAAAACATAAAAAAAAATTTACGAAAGTTAAGTTATCCCTCCGTTGTTCCGTTCTTGATGAAATTGCAGCTGTCAATTCGCAGACATATACATATGTCAAAGACGCAGTATTATCATTATCGTTCAAGCCGTTTCTGAGTAAATAGTGGATATACCAAAAACATAAAAAAAAATTTACGAAAGTTAAGTTCCCCCTCCGTTGATCTGTTCTTGATGAAATTGCAGCTGTGAATTCGCAGTTATATACATTCGTCAAACACGCAGTATTATCATTATCGTCCAAGCCGTTTCTGAGTAAATAGTGGATATACCTAAAACATACAAAAATATTTACGAAAGTTAAACTCCCCCTCCGTTGTTCCGTTCTTGATGAAATCGCAGCTGTGAATTCGCAGACATATACATATGTCAAAGACGCAGTATTATCATTATCGTTTAAGCCGTATCTGAGTAAATAGTAGATATACCTAAAACATAAAAAAAAATTTACGAAAGTTAAGTTGCCCCTCCGTTGTTCCGTTCTTGATGAAATTGCAGCTGTAAATCCGCAGACATATACATACTTCAAAGACGCAGTATTATCATTATCGTTAAAGCCTTTTCTGAGTAAATAGTGGATATACTTAAAACATAAAAAAAATTTACGAAATTTAAGTTCCCCCTCCGTTGTTCCGTTCTTGATGAAATTGCAGCTGTGAATTCGCAGACATATACATACGTCAAACACGCAGTATTATCATTATCGTTAAAGCCTTTTCTGAGTAAATAGTGGATATACTTAAAACATACAAAACTATTTACGAAAGTTAAACTCCTCCTCCGTTGTTCCGTTCTTGATGAAATCGCAGCTGTGAATTCGCAGACATATACATATGTCAAAGACGCAGTATTATAATTATCGTTCTAGCCGTATATGAGTAAATAGTAGATATACCTAAAACATAAAAAAAAAATTTACGAAAGTTAAGTTCCCCCTCCGTTGTTCCGTTCTTGATGAAATTGCAGCTGTGAATTCGCAGACATATACATATGTCAAAGACGCAGTATTATAATTATGGTTCAAGCCGTTACTGAGTAAATAGTGGATATACCTAAAACATAAAACAAAATTTACGAAAGTTAAGTTCCCCCTATGTTGTTCCGTTCTTGATGAAATCGCAGCTGTGAATTCGCAGACACATACATATGTAAAAGACGCAGTATTATCATTATCGTTCAAGCCGTTTCTGAGTAAAAAGTGGATATACCTAAAACATAAAAAAAAATTTACGAAAGTTTAGTTATCCCTCCGTTGTTCCGTTCTTGATGAAATTGCAGCTGTCAATTCGCAGACATATACATATGTCAAAGACGCAGTATTATCATTATCGTTCAAGCCGTTTCTGAGTAAATAGTGGATATACCTAAAACATAAAAAAAAATTTACGAAAGTTAAGTTCCCCCTCCGTTGATCCGTTCTTGATGAAATTGCAGCTGTGAATTCGCAGACGTATACATATGTCAAATACGCAGTATTATCATTTTCGTTCAAGCCGTTTCTGAGTAAATAGTGGATATACCTTAAACATAAAAAAAAAATTACGAAAGTTAAGTTGCCCCTCCGTTGTTCCGTTCTTGATGAAATTGCAGCTGTGAATCCGCAGACATATGCATATGTCAAAGACGCAGTATTATCATTATCGTTCAAGCCGTTTCTGAGTAAATAGTGGATATACCTTAAACATAAAAAAAAATTTACGAAAGTTAAGTTGCCCCTCCGTTGTTCCGTTCTTGATGAAATTGCAGCTGTGAATCCGCAGACATATGCATATGTCAAAGACGCAGTATTATCATTATCGTTCAAGCCGTTTCTGAGTAAATAGTGGATATACCTTAAACATAAAAAAAAATTTACGAAAGTTAAGTTCCCCCTCCGTTGTTCCGTTCTTGATGAAATTGCAGCTGTGAATTCGCAGACACATACATATGTAAAAGACGCAGTATTATCATTATCGTTCAAGCCGTTTCTAAGTAAAAAGTGGATATACCTAAAACATAAAAAAAAATTTACGAAAGTTAAGTTATCCCTCCGTTGTTCCGTTCTTGATGAAATTGCAGCTGTCAATTCGCAGACATATACATATGTCAAAGACGCAGTATTATCATTATCGTTCAAGCCGTTTCTGAGTAAATAGTGGATATACCAAAAACATAAAAAAAAAATTACGAAAGTTAAGTTCCCCCTCCGTTGATCTGTTCTTGATGAAATTGCAGCTGTGAATTCGCAGACATATACATTCGTCAAACACGCAGTATTATCATTATCGTCCAAGCCGTTTCTGAGTAAATAGTGGATATACCTAAAACATACAAAAATATTTACGAAAGTTAAATTCCCCCTCCGTTGTTCCGTTCTTGATGAAATCGCAGCTGTGAATTCGCAGACATATACATATGTCAAAGACGCTGTATGATCATTATCGTTTAAGCCGTATCTGAGTAAATAGTGGATATACCTAAAACATAAAAAAAAATTTACAAAATTTAAGTTCCCCCTCCGTTGATCCGTTCTTGATGAAATTGCAGCTGTGAATTCGCAGACATATACATACGTCAAACACGCAGTGTTATCATTATCGTCCAAGCCGTTTCTGAGTAATTAGTGGATATACCTAAAACATAAAAAAAAATTTACGAAAGTTAAATTCCCCCTCCGTTGTTCCGTTCTTGATGAAATCGCAGCTGTGAATTCGCAGACATATACATACGTCAAACACGCAGTATTATCATTATCGTTAAAGCCTTTTCTGAGTAAATAGTGGATATACTTAAAACATACAAAAATATTTACGAAAGTTAAACTCCCCCTCCGTTGTTCCGTTCTTGATGAAATCGAGGCTGTGAATTCGCAGACATATACATATGTCAAAGACGCAGTATTATCATTATCGTTCAAGCCGTTTCTGAGTAAATAGTGGATATACCAAAAACATAAAAAAAAATTTACGAAAGTTAAGTTCCCCCTCCGTTGTTCCGTTCTTGATGAAATTGCAGCTGTGAATTCGCAGACATATACATTCGTCAAACACGCAGTATTATCATTATCGTCCAAGCCGTTTCTGAGTAAATAGTGGATATACCTAAAACATACAAAAATATTTACGAAAGTTAAACTCCCCCTCCGTTGTTCCGTTCTTGATGAAATCGCAGCTGTGAATTCGCAGACATATACATATGTCAAAGACGCAGTATTATCATTATCGTTAAAGCCGTATCTGAGTAAATAGTAGATATACCTAAAACATAAAAAAAAATTTACGAAAGTTAAGTTGCCCCTCCGTTGTTCCGTTCTTGATGAAATTGCAGCTGTAAATCCGCAGACATGTACATACTTCAAAGACGCAGTATTATCATTATCGTTAAAGCCTTTTCTGAGTAAATAGTGGATATACTTAAAACATAAAAAAAATTTACGAAATTTAAGTTCCCCCTCCGTTGTTCCGTTCTTGATGAAATTGCAGCTGTGAATTCGCAGACATATAGATACGTCAAACACGCAGTATTATCATTATCGTTAAAGCCTTTTCTGAGTAAATAGTGGATATACTTAAAACATACAAAACTATTTACGAAAGTTAAACTCCTCCTCCGTTGTTCCGTTCTTGATGAAATCGCAGCTGTGAATTCGCAGACATATACATATGTCAAAGACGCAGTATTATAATTATCGTTCTAGCCGTATATGAGTAAATAGTAGATATACCTAAAACATAAAAAAAAAATTTACGAAAGTTAAGTTCCCCCTCCGTTGTTTCGTTCTTGATGAAATTGCAGCTGTGAATTCGCAGACACATACATATGTAAAAGACGCAGTATTATCATTATCGTTAAAGCCTTTTCTGAGTAAATAGTGGATATACTTAAAACATAAAAAAAATTTACGAAATTTAAGTTCCCCCTCCGTTGTTCCGTTCATGACGAAATCGCAGCTGTGAATTCGCAGACACATACATATGTAAAAGACGCAGTATTATCATTATCGTTCAAGCCGTTTCTGAGTAAAAAGTGGATATACCTAAAACATAAAAAAAAATTTACGAAAGTTAAGTTATCCCTCCGTTGTTCCGTTCTTGATGAAATTGCAGCTGTCAATTCGCAGACATATACATATGTCAAAGACGCAGTATTATCATTATCGTTCAAGCCGTTTCTGAGTAAATAGTGGATATACCAAAAACATAAAAAAAAATTTACGAAAGTTAAGTTCCCCCTCCGTTGATCTGTTCTTGATGAAATTGCAGCTGTGAATTCGCAGACATATACATTCGTCAAACACGCAGTATTATCATTATCGTCCAAGCCGTTTCTGAGTAAATAGTGGATATACCTAAAACATACAAAAATATTTACGAAAGTTAAGTTCCCCCTCCGTTGATCCGTTCTTGATGAAATTGCAGCTGTGAATTCGCAGACGTATACATATGTCAAATACGCAGTATTATCATTTTCGTTCAAGCCGTTTCTGAGTAAATAGTGGATATACCTTAAACATAAAAAAAAAATTACGAAAGTTAAGTTGCCCCTCCGTTGTTCCGTTCTTGATGAAATTGCAGCTGTGAATCCGCAGACATATGCATATGTCAAAGACGCAGTATTATCATTATCGTTCAAGCCGTTTCTGAGTAAATAGTGGATATACCTTAAACATAAAAAAAAATTTACGAAAGTTAAGTTGCCCCTCCGTTGTTCCGTTCTTGATGAAATTGCAGCTGTGAATCCGCAGACATATGCATATGTCAAAGACGCAGTATTATCATTATCGTTCAAGCCGTTTCTGAGTAAATAGTGTATATACCTTAAACATAAAAAAAAATTTACGAAAGTTAAGTTCCCCCTCCGTTGTTCCGTTCTTGATGAAATTGCAGCTGTGAATTCGCAGACACATACATATGTAAAAGACGCAGTATTATCATTATCGTTCAAGCCGTTTCTAAGTAAAAAGTGGATATACCTAAAACATAATAAAAAATTTACGAAAGTTAAGTTATCCCTCCGTTGTTCCGTTCTTGATGAAATTGCAGCTGTCAATTCGCAGACATATACATATGTCAAAGACGCAGTATTATCATTATCGTTCAAGCCGTTTCTGAGTAAATAGTGGATATACCAAAAACATAAAAAAAAAATTACGAAAGTTAAGTTCCCCCTCCGTTGATCTGTTCTTGATGAAATTGCAGCTGTGAATTCGCAGACATATACATTCGTCAAACACGCAGTATTATCATTATCGTCCAAGCCGTTTCTGAGTAAATAGTGGATATACCTAAAACATACAAAAATATTTACGAAAGTTAAATTCCCCCTCCGTTGTTCCGTTCTTGATGAAATCGCAGCTGTGAATTCGCAGACATATACATATGTCAAAGACGCAGTATGATCATTATCGTTTAAGCCGTATCTGAGTAAATAGTGGATATACCTAAAACATAAAAAAAAATTTACGAAATTTAAGTTCCCCCTCCGTTGATCCGTTCTTGATGAAATTGCAGCTGTGAATTCGCAGACATATACATACGTCAAACACGCAGTGTTATCATTATCGTCCAAGCCGTTTCTGAGTAATTAGTGGATATACCTAAAACATAAAAAAAAATTTACGAAAGTTAAATTCCCCCTCCGTTGTTCCGTTCTTGATAAAATCGCAGCTGTGAATTCGCAGACATATACATACGTCAAACACGCAGTATTATCATTATCGTTAAAGCCTTTTCTGAGTAAATAGTGGATATACTTAAAACATACAAAAATATTTACGAAAGTTAAACTCCCCCTCCGTTGTTCCGTTCTTGATGAAATCGCAGCTGTGAATTCGCAGACATATACATATGTCAAAGACGCAGTATTATAATTATCGTTCTAGCCGTATCTGAGTAAATAGTAGATATACCTAAAACATAAAAAAAAAATTTACGAAAGTTAAGTTCCCCCTCCGTTGTTCCGTTCTTGATGAAATTGCAGCTGTGAATTCGCAGACACATACATATGTAAGACGCAGTATTATCATTATCGTTTAAGCCGTTTCTACGTAAAAAGTGGATATACCTAAAACATAAAAAAAAATTTACGAAAGTTAAGTTATCCCTCCGTTGTTCCGTTCTTGATGAAATTGCAGCTGTCAATTCGCAGACATATACATATGTCAAAGACGCAGTATTATCATTATCGTTCAAGCCGTTTCTGAGTAAATAGTGGATATACCAAAAACATAAAAAAAAATTTACGAAAGTTAAGTTCCCCCTCCGTTGATCTGTTCTTGATGAAATTGCAGCTGTGAATTCGCAGACATATACATTCGTCAAACACGCAGTATTATCATTATCGTCCAAGCCGTTTCTGAGTAAATAGTGCCTATGCCTGTGTAAATAATACCTAAAACATACAAAAATATTTACGAAAGTTAAACTCCCCCTCCGTTGTTCCGTTCTTGATGAAATCGCAGCTGTGAATTCGCAGACATATACATATGTCAAAGACGCAGTATTATCATTATCGTTTAAGCCGTATCTGAGTAAATAGTAGATATACCTAAAACATAAAAAAAAATTTACGAAAGTTAAGTTGCCCCTCCGTTGTTCCGTTCTTGATGAAATTGCAGCTGTAAATCCGCAGACATATACATACTTCAAAGACGCAGTATTATCATTATCGTTAAAGCCTTTTCTGAGTAAATAGTGGATATACTTAAAACATAAAAAAAATTTACGAAATTTAAGTTCCCCCTCCGTTGTTCCGTTCTTGATGAAATTGCAGCTGTGAATTCGCAGACATATACATACGTCAAACACGCAGTATTATCATTATCGTTAAAGCCTTTTCTGAGTAAATAGTGGATATACTTAAAACATACAAAACTATTTACGAAAGTTAAACTCCTCCTCCGTTGTTCCGTTCTTGATGAAATCGCAGCTGTGAATTCGCAGACATATACATATGTCAAAGACGCAGTATTATAATTATCGTTCTAGCCGTATATGAGTAAATAGTAGATATACCTAAAACATAAAAAAAAAATTTACGAAAGTTAAGTTCCCCCTCCGTTGTTCCGTTCTTGATGAAATTGCAGCTGTGAATTCGCAGACATATACATATGTCAAAGACGCAGTATTATAATTATGGTTCAAGCCGTTACTGAGTAAATAGTGGATATACCTAAAACATAAAACAAAATTTACGAAAGTTAAGTTCCCCCTATGTTGTTCCGTTCTTGATGAAATCGCAGCTGTGAATTCGCAGACACATACATATGTAAAAGACGCAGTATTATCATTATCGTTCAAGCCGTTTCTGAGTAAAAAGTGGATATACCTAAAACATAAAAAAAAATTTACGAAAGTTAGTTATCCCTCCGTTGTTCCGTTCTTGATGAAATTGCAGCTGTCAATTCGCAGACATATACATATGTCAAAGACGCAGTATTATCATTATCGTTCAAGCCGTTTCTGAGTAAATAGTGGATATACCTAAAACATAAAAAAAAATTTACGAAAGTTAAGTTCCCCCTCCGTTGATCCGTTCTTGATGAAATTGCAGCTGTGAATTCGCAGACGTATACATATGTCAAATACGCAGTATTATCATTTTCGTTCAAGCCGTTTCTGAGTAAATAGTGGATATACCTTAAACATAAAAAAAAAATTACGAAAGTTAAGTTGCCCCTCCGTTGTTCCGTTCTTGATGAAATTGCAGCTGTGAATCCGCAGACATATGCATATGTCAAAGACGCAGTATTATCATTATCGTTCAAGCCGTTTCTGAGTAAATAGTGGATATACCTTAAACATAAAAAAAAATTTACGAAAGTTAAGTTGCCCCTCCGTTGTTCCGTTCTTGATGAAATTGCAGCTGTGAATCCGCAGACATATGCATATGTCAAAGACGCAGTATTATCATTTTCGTTCAAGCCGTTTCTGAGTAAATAGTGGATATACCTTAAACATAAAAAAAAATTTACGAAAGTTAAGTTCCCCCTCCGTTGTTCCGTTCTTGATGAAATTGCAGCTGTGAATTCGCAGACACATACATATGTAAAAGACGCAGTATTATCATTATCGTTCAAGCCGTTTCTAAGTAAAAAGTGGATATACCTAAAACATAAAAAAAAATTTACGAAAGTTAAGTTATCCCTCCGTTGTTCCGTTCTTGATGAAATTGCAGCTGTCAATTCGCAGACATATACATATGTCAAAGACGCAGTATTATCATTATCGTTCAAGCCGTTTCTGAGTAAATAGTGGATATACCAAAAACATAAAAAAAAAATTACGAAAGTTAAGTTCCCCCTCCGTTGATCTGTTCTTGATGAAATTGCAGCTGTGAATTCGCAGACATATACATTCGTCAAACACGCAGTATTATCATTATCGTCCAAGCCGTTTCTGAGTAAATAGTGGATATACCTAAAACATACAAAAATATTTACGAAAGTTAAATTCCCCCTCCGTTGTTCCGTTCTTGATGAAATCGCAGCTGTGAATTCGCAGACATATACATATGTCAAAGACGCAGTATGATCATTATCGTTTAAGCCCTATCTGAGTAAATAGTGGATATACCTAAAACATAAAAAAAAATTTACGAAATTTAAGTTCCCCCTCCGTTGATCCGTTCTTGATGAAATTGCAGCTGTGAATTTGCAGACATATACATACGTCAAACACGCAGTGTTATCATTATCGTCCAAGCCGTTTCTGAGTAATTAGTGGATATACCTAAAACATAAAAAAAAATTTACGAAAGTTAAATTCCCCCTCCGTTGTTCCGTTCTTGATAAAATCGCAGCTGTGAATTCGCAGACATATACATACGTCAAACACGCAGTATTATCATTATCGTTAAAGCCTTTTCTGAGTAAATAGTGGATATACTTAAAACATACAAAAATATTTACGAAAGTTAAACTCCCCCTCCGTTGTTCCGTTCTTGATGAAATCGCAGCTGTGAATTCGCAGACATATACATATGTCAAAGACGCAGTATTATAATTATCGTTCTAGCCGTATCTGAGTAAATAGTAGATATACCTAAAACATAAAAAAAAAATTTACGAAAGTTAAGTTCCCCCTCCGTTGTTCCGTTCTTGATGAAATTGCAGCTGTGAATTCGCAGACACATACATATGTAAGACGCAGTATTATCATTATCGTTTAAGCCGTTTCTACGTAAAAAGTGGATATACCTAAAACATAAAAAAAAATTTACGAAAGTTAAGTTATCCCTCCGTTGTTCCGTTCTTGATGAAATTGCAGCTGTCAATTCGCAGACATATACATATGTCAAAGACGCAGTATTATCATTATCGTTCAAGCCGTTTCTGAGTAAATAGTGGATATACCAAAAACATAAAAAAAAATTTACGAAAGTTAAGTTCCCCCTCCGTTGATCTGTTCTTGATGAAATTGCAGCTGTGAATTCGCAGACATATACATTCGTCAAACACGCAGTATTATCATTATCGTCCAAGCCGTTTCTGAGTAAATAGTGCCTATGCCTGTGTAAATAATACCTAAAACATACAAAAATATTTACGAAAGTTAAACTCCCCCTCCGTTGTTCCGTTCTTGATGAAATCGCAGCTGTGAATTCGCAGACATATACATATGTCAAAGACGCAGTATTATCATTATCGTTTAAGCCGTATCTGAGTAAATAGTAGATATACCTAAAACATAAAAAAAAATTTACGAAAGTTAAGTTGCCCCTCCGTTGTTCCGTTCTTGATGAAATTGCAGCTGTAAATCCGCAGACATATACATACTTCAAAGACGCAGTATTATCATTATCGTTAAAGCCTTTTCTGAGTAAATAGTGGATATACTTAAAACATAAAAAAAATTTACGAAATTTAAGTTCCCCCTCCGTTGTTCCGTTCTTGATGAAATTGCAGCTGTGAATTCGCAGACATATACATACGTCAAACACGCAGTATTATCATTATCGTTAAAGCCTTTTCTGAGTAAATAGTGGATATACTTAAAACATACAAAACTATTTACGAAAGTTAAACTCCTCCTCCGTTGTTCCGTTCTTGATGAAATCGCAGCTGTGAATTCGCAGACATATACATATGTCAAAGACGCAGTATTATAATTATCGTTCTAGCCGTATATGAGTAAATAGTAGATATACCTAAAACATAAAAAAAAAATTTACGAAAGTTAAGTTCCCCCTCCGTTGTTCCGTTCTTGATGAAATTGCAGCTGTGAATTCGCAGACATATACATATGTCAAAGACGCAGTATTATAATTATGGTTCAAGCCGTTACTGAGTAAATAGTGGATATACCTAAAACATAAAACAAAATTTACGAAAGTTAAGTTCCCCCTATGTTGTTCCGTTCTTGATGAAATCGCAGCTGTGAATTCGCAGACACATACATATGTAAAAGACGCAGTATTATCATTATCGTTCAAGCCGTTTCTGAGTAAAAAGTGGATATACCTAAAACATAAAAAAAAATTTACGAAAGTTTAGTTATCCCTCCGTTGTTCCGTTCTTGATGAAATTGCAGCTGTCAATTCGCAGACATATACATATGTCAAAGACGCAGTATTATCATTATCGTTCAAGCCGTTTCTGAGTAAATAGTGGATATACCTAAAACATAAAAAAAAATTTACGAAAGTTAAGTTCCCCCTCCGTTGATCCGTTCTTGATGAAATTGCAGCTGTGAATTCGCAGACGTATACATATGTCAAATACGCAGTATTATCATTTTCGTTCAAGCCGTTTCTGAGTAAATAGTGGATATACCTTAAACATAAAAAAAAAATTACGAAAGTTAAGTTGCCCCTCCGTTGTTCCGTTCTTGATGAAATTGCAGCTGTGAATCCGCAGACATATGCATATGTCAAAGACGCAGTATTATCATTATCGTTCAAGCCGTTTCTGAGTAAATAGTGGATATACCTTAAACATAAAAAAAAATTTACGAAAGTTAAGTTGCCCCTCCGTTGTTCCGTTCTTGATGAAATTGCAGCTGTGAATCCGCAGACATATGCATATGTCAAAGACGCAGTATTATCATTATCGTTCAAGCCGTTTCTGAGTAAATAGTGGATATACCTTAAACATAAAAAAAAATTTACGAAAGTTAAGTTCCCCCTCCGTTGTTCCGTTCTTGATGAAATTGCAGCTGTGAATTCGCAGACACATACATATGTAAAAGACGCAGTATTATCATTATCGTTCAAGCCGTTTCTAAGTAAAAAGTGGATATACCTAAAACATAAAAAAAAATTTACGAAAGTTAAGTTATCCCTCCGTTGTTCCGTTCTTGATGAAATTGCAGCTGTCAATTCGCAGACATATACATATGTCAAAGACGCAGTATTATCATTATCGTTCAAGCCGTTTCTGAGTAAATAGTGGATATACCAAAAACATAAAAAAAAAATTACGAAAGTTAAGTTCCCCCTCCGTTGATCTGTTCTTGATGAAATTGCAGCTGTGAATTCGCAGACATATACATTCGTCAAACACGCAGTATTATCATTATCGTCCAAGCCGTTTCTGAGTAAATAGTGGATATACCTAAAACATACAAAAATATTTACGAAAGTTAAATTCCCCCTCCGTTGTTCCGTTCTTGATGAAATCGCAGCTGTGAATTCGCAGACATATACATATGTCAAAGACGCAGTATGATCATTATCGTTTAAGCCGTATCTGAGTAAATAGTGGATATACCTAAAACATAAAAAAAAATTTACGAAATTTAAGTTCCCCCTCCGTTGATCCGTTCTTGATGAAATTGCAGCTGTGAATTCGCAGACATATACATACGTCAAACACGCAGTGTTATCATTATCGTCCAAGCCGTTTCTGAGTAAATAGTGGATATACCTAAAACATAAAAAAAAATTTACGAAAGTTAAATTCCCCCTCCGTTGTTCCGTTCTTGATGAAATCGCAGCTGTGAATTCGCAGACATATACATACGTCAAAGACGCAGTATTATCATTATCGTTAAAGCCTTTTCTGAGTAAATAGTGGATATACTTAAAACATACAAAAATATTTACGAAAGTTAAACTCCCCCTCCGTTGTTCCGTTCTTGATGAAATCGCAGCTGTGAATTCGCAGACATATACATATGTCAAAGACGCAGTATTATAATTATCGTTCTAGCCGTATCTGAGTAAATAGTAGATATACCTAAAACATAAAAAAAAAATTTACGAAAGTTAAGTTCCCCCTCCGTTGTTCCGTTCTTGATGAAATTGCAGCTGTGAATTCGCAGACACATACATATGTAAAAGACGCAGTATTATCATTATCGTTTAAGCCGTTTCTACGTAAAAAGTGGATATACCTAAAACATAAAAAAAAATTTACGAAAGTTAAGTTATCCCTCCGTTGTTCCGTTCTTGATGAAATTGCAGCTGTCAATTCGCAGACATATACATATGTCAAAGACGCAGTATTATCATTATCGTTCAAGCCGTTTCTGAGTAAATAGTGGATATACCAAAAACATAAAAAAAAATTTACGAAAGTTAAGTTCCCCCTCCGTTGATCTGTTCTTGATGAAATTGCAGCTGTGAAGTCGCAGACATATACATTCGTCAAACACGCAGTATTATCATTATCGTCCAAGCCGTTTTTGAGTAAATAGTGGATATACCTAAAACATACAAAAATATTTACGAAAGTTAAACTCCCCCTCCGTTGTTCCGTTCTTGATGAAATCGCAGCTGTGAATTCGCAGACATATACATATGTCAAAGACGCAGTATGATCATTATCGTTTAAGCCGTATCTGAGTAAATAGTGGATATACCTAAAACATAAAAAAAAATTTACGAAATTTAAGTTCCCCCTCCGTTGATCCGTTCTTGATGAAATTGCAGCTGTGAATTCGCAGACATATACATACGTCAAACACGCAGTGTTATCATTATCGTCCAAGCCGTTTCTGAGTAATTAGTGGATATACCTAAAACATAAAAAAAAATTTACGAAAGTTAAATTCCCCCTCCGTTGTTCCGTTCTTGATAAAATCGCAGCTGTGAATTCGCAGACATATACATACGTCAAACACGCAGTATTATCATTATCGTTAAAGCCTTTTCTGAGTAAATAGTGGATATACTTAAAACATACAAAAATATTTACGAAAGTTAAACTCCCCCTCCGTTGTTCCGTTCTTGATGAAATCGCAGCTGTGAATTCGCAGACATATACATATGTCAAAGACGCAGTATTATAATTATCGTTCTAGCCGTATCTGAGTAAATAGTAGATATACCTAAAACATAAAAAAAAAATTTACGAAAGTTAAGTTCCCCCTCCGTTGTTCCGTTCTTGATGAAATTGCAGCTGTGAATTCGCAGACACATACATATGTAAGACGCAGTATTATCATTATCGTTTAAGCCGTTTCTACGTAAAAAGTGGATATACCTAAAACATAAAAAAAAATTTACGAAAGTTAAGTTATCCCTCCGTTGTTCCGTTCTTGATGAAATTGCAGCTGTCAATTCGCAGACATATACATATGTCAAAGACGCAGTATTATCATTATCGTTCAAGCCGTTTCTGAGTAAATAGTGGATATACCAAAAACATAAAAAAAAATTTACGAAAGTTAAGTTCCCCCTCCGTTGATCTGTTCTTGATGAAATTGCAGCTGTGAATTCGCAGTTATATACATTCGTCAAACACGCAGTATTATCATTATCGTCCAAGCCGTTTCTGAGTAAATAGTGGATATACCTAAAACATACAAAAATATTTACGAAAGTTAAACTCCCCCTCCGTTGTTCCGTTCTTGATGAAATCGCAGCTGTGAATTCGCAGACATATACATATGTCAAAGACGCAGTATTATCATTATCGTTTAAGCCGTATCTGAGTAAATAGTAGATATACCTAAAACATAAAAAAAAATTTACGAAAGTTAAGTTGCCCCTCCGTTGTTCCGTTCTTGATGAAATTGCAGCTGTAAATCCGCAGACATATACATACTTCAAAGACGCAGTATTATCATTATCGTTAAAGCCTTTTCTGAGTAAATAGTGGATATACTTAAAACATAAAAAAAATTTACGAAATTTAAGTTCCCCCTCCGTTGTTCCGTTCTTGATGAAATTGCAGCTGTGAATTCGCAGACATATACATACGTCAAACACGCAGTATTATCATTATCGTTAAAGCCTTTTCTGAGTAAATAGTGGATATACTTAAAACATACAAAACTATTTACGAAAGTTAAACTCCTCCTCCGTTGTTCCGTTCTTGATGAAATCGCAGCTGTGAATTCGCAGACATATACATATGTCAAAGACGCAGTATTATAATTATCGTTCTAGCCGTATATGAGTAAATAGTAGATATACCTAAAACATAAAAAAAAAATTTACGAAAGTTAAGTTCCCCCTCCGTTGTTCCGTTCTTGATGAAATTGCAGCTGTGAATTCGCAGACATATACATATGTCAAAGACGCAGTATTATAATTATGGTTCAAGCCGTTACTGAGTAAATAGTGGATATACCTAAAACATAAAACAAAATTTACGAAAGTTAAGTTCCCCCTATGTTGTTCCGTTCTTGATGAAATCGCAGCTGTGAATTCGCAGACACATACATATGTAAAAGACGCAGTATTATCATTATCGTTCAAGCCGTTTCTGAGTAAAAAGTGGATATACCTAAAACATAAAAAAAAATTTACGAAAGTTTAGTTCTCCCTCCGTTGTTCCGTTCTTGATGAAATTGCAGCTGTCAATTCGCAGACATATACATATGTCAAAGACGCAGTATTATCATTATCGTTCAAGCCGTTTCTGAGTAAATAGTGGATATACCTAAAACATAAAAAAAAATTTACGAAAGTTAAGTTCCCCCTCCGTTGATCCGTTCTTGATGAAATTGCAGCTGTGAATTCGCAGACGTATACATATGTCAAATACGCAGTATTATCATTTTCGTTCAAGCCGTTTCTGAGTAAATAGTGGATATACCTTAAACATAAAAAAAAAATTACGAAAGTTAAGTTGCCCCTCCGTTGTTCCGTTCTTGATGAAATTGCAGCTGTGAATCCGCAGACATATGCATATGTCAAAGACGCAGTATTATCATTATCGTTCAAGCCGTTTCTGAGTAAATAGTGGATATACCTTAAACATAAAAAAAAATTTACGAAAGTTAAGTTCCCCCTCCGTTGTTCCGTTCTTGATGAAATTGCAGCTGTGAATCCGCAGACATATGCATATGTCAAAGACGCAGTATTATCATTATCGTTCAAGCCGTTTCTGAGTAAATAGTGGATATACCTTAAACATAAAAAAAAATTTACGAAAGTTAAGTTCCCCCTCCGTTGTTCCGTTCTTGATGAAATTGCAGCTGTGAATTCGCAGACACATACATATGTAAAAGACGCAGTATTATCATTATCGTTCAAGCCGTTTCTAAGTAAAAAGTGGATATACCTAAAACATAAAAAAAAATTTACGAAAGTTAAGTTATCCCTCCGTTGTTCCGTTCTTGATGAAATTGCAGCTGTCAATTCGCAGACATATACATATGTCAAAGACGCAGTATTATCATTATCGTTCAAGCCGTTTCTGAGTAAATAGTGGATATACCAAAAACATAAAAAAAAAATTACGAAAGTTAAGTTCCCCCTCCGTTGATCTGTTCTTGATGAAATTGCAGCTGTGAATTCGCAGACATATACATTCGTCAAACACGCAGTATTATCATTATCGTCCAAGCCGTTTCTGAGTAAATAGTGGATATACCTAAAACATACAAAAATATTTACGAAAGTTAAGTTCCCCCTCCGTTGTTCCGTTCTTGATGAAATCGCAGCTGTGAATTCGCAGACATATACATATGTCAAAGACGCTGTATGATCATTATCGTTTAAGCCGTATCTGAGTAAATAGTGGATATACCTAAAACATAAAAAAAAATTTACAAAATTTAAGTTCCCCCTCCGTTGATCCGTTCTTGATGAAATTGCAGCTGTGAATTCGCAGACATATACATACGTCAAACACGCAGTGTTATCATTATCGTCCAAGCCGTTTCTGAGTAATTAGTGGATATACCTAAAACATAAAAAAAAATTTACGAAAGTTAAATTCCCCCTCCGTTGTTCCGTTCTTGATGAAATCGCAGCTGTGAATTCGCAGACATATACATACGTCAAACACGCAGTATTATCATTATCGTTAAAGCCTTTTCTGAGTAAATAGTGGATATACTTAAAACATACAAAAATATTTACGAAAGTTAAACTCCCCCTCCGTTGTTCCGTTCTTGATGAAATCGAGGCTGTGAATTCGCAGACATATACATATGTCAAAGACGCAGTATTATCATTATCGTTCAAGCCGTTTCTGAGTAAATAGTGGATATACCAAAAACATAAAAAAAAATTTACGAAAGTTAAGTTCCCCCTCCGTTGATCTGTTCTTGATGAAATTGCAGCTGTGAATTCGCAGACATATACATTCGTCAAACACGCAGTATTATCATTATCGTCCAAGCCGTTTCTGAGTAAATAGTGGATATACCTAAAACATACAAAAATATTTACGAAAGTTAAACTCCCCCTCCGTTGTTCCGTTCTTGATGAAATCGCAGCTGTGAATTCGCAGACATATACATATGTCAAAGACGCAGTATTATCATTATCGTTTAAGCCGTATCTGAGTAAATAGTAGATATACCTAAAACATAAAAAAAAATTTACGAAAGTTAAGTTGCCCCTCCGTTGTTCCGTTCTTGATGAAATTGCAGCTGTAAATCCGCAGACATGTACATACTTCAAAGACGCAGTATTATCATTATCGTTAAAGCCTTTTCTGAGTAAATAGTGGATATACTTAAAACATAAAAAAAATTTACGAAATTTAAGTTCCCCCTCCGTTGTTCCGTTCTTGATGAAATTGCAGCTGTGAATTCGCAGACATATACATACGTCAAACACGCAGTATTATCATTATCGTTAAAGCCTTTTCTGAGTAAATAGTGGATATACTTAAAACATACAAAACTATTTACGAAAGTTAAACTCCTCCTCCGTTGTTCCGTTCTTGATGAAATCGCAGCTGTGAATTCGCAGACATATACATATGTCAAAGACGCAGTATTATAATTATCGTTCTGGCCGTATATGAGTAAATAGTAGATATACCTAAAACATAAAAAAAAAATTTACGAAAGTTAAGTTCCCCCTCCGTTGTTTCGTTCTTGATGAAATTGCAGCTGTGAATTCGCAGACACATACATATGTAAAAGACGCAGTATTATCATTATCGTTAAAGCCTTTTCTGAGTAAATAGTGGATATACTTAAAACATAAAAAAAATTTACGAAATTTAAGTTCCCCCTCCTTTGTTCCGTTCATGACGAAATCGCAGCTGTGAATTCGCAGACACATACATATGTAAAAGACGCAGTATTATCATTATCGTTCAAGCCGTTTCTGAGTAAAAAGTGGATATACCTAAAACATAAAAAAAAATTTACGAAAGTTAAGTTATCCCTCCGTTGTTCCGTTCTTGATGAAATTGCAGCTGTCAATTCGCAGACATATACATATGTCAAAGACGCAGTATTATCATTATCGTTCAAGCCGTTTCTGAGTAAATAGTGGATATACCAAAAACATAAAAAAAAATTTACGAAAGTTAAGTTCCCCCTCCGTTGATCTGTTCTTGATGAAATTGCAGCTGTGAATTCGCAGACATATACATTCGTCAAACACGCAGTATTATCATTATCGTCCAAGCCGTTTCTGAGTAAATAGTGGATATACCTAAAACATACAAAAAAATTTACGAAAGTTAAGTTCCCCCTCCGTTGATCTGTTCTTGATGAAATTGCAGCTGTGAATTCGCAGACGTATACATATGTCAAATACGCAGTATTATCATTTTCGTTCAAGCCGTTTCTGAGTAAATAGTGGATATACCTTAAACATAAAAAAAAAATTACGAAAGTTAAGTTGCCCCTCCGTTGTTCCGTTCTTGATGAAATTGCAGCTGTGAATCCGCAGACATATGCATATGTCAAAGACGCAGTATTATCATTATCGTTCAAGCCGTTTCTGAGTAAATAGTGGATATACCTTAAACATAAAAAAAAATTTACGAAAGTTAAGTTGCCCCTCCGTTGTTCCGTTCTTGATGAAATTGCAGCTGTGAATCCGCAGACATATGCATATGTCAAAGACGCAGTATTATCATTATCGTTCAAGCCGTTTCTGAGTAAATAGTGTATATACCTTAAACATAAAAAAAAATTTACGAAAGTTAAGTTCCCCCTCCGTTGTTCCGTTCTTGATGAAATTGCAGCTGTGAATTCGCAGACACATACATATGTAAAAGACGCAGTATTATCATTATCGTTCAAGCCGTTTCTAAGTAAAAAGTGGATATACCTAAAACATAAAAAAAAATTTACGAAAGTTAAGTTATCCCTCCGTTGTTCCGTTCTTGATGAAATTGCAGCTGTCAATTCGCAGACATATACATATGTCAAAGACGCAGTATTATCATTATCGTTCAAGCCGTTTCTGAGTAAATAGTGGATATACCAAAAACATAAAAAAAAATTTACGAAAGTTAAGTTCCCCCTCCGTTGATCTGTTCTTGATGAAATTGCAGCTGTGAATTCGCAGACATATACATTCGTCAAACACGCAGTATTATCATTATCGTCCAAGCCGTTTCTGAGTAAATAGTGGATATACCTAAAACATACAAAAATATTTACGAAAGTTAAATTCCCCCTCCGTTGTTCCGTTCTTGATGAAATCGCAGCTGTGAATTCGCAGACATATACATATGTCAAAGACGCAGTATGATCATTATCGTTTAAGCCGTATCTGAGTAAATAGTGGATATACCTAAAACATAAAAAAAAATTTACGAAATTTAAGTTCCCCCTCCGTTGATCCGTTCTTGATGAAATTGCAGCTGTGAATTCGCAGACATATACATACGTCAAACACGCAGTGTTATCATTATCGTCCAAGCCGTTTCTGAGTAATTAGTGGATATACCTAAAACATAAAAAAAAATTTACGAAAGTTAAATTCCCCCTCCGTTGTTCCGTTCTTGATAAAATCGCAGCTGTGAATTCGCAGACATATACATACGTCAAACACGCAGTATTATCATTATCGTTAAAGCCTTTTCTGAGTAAATAGTGGATATACTTAAAACATACAAAAATATTTACGAAAGTTAAACTCCCCCTCCGTTGTTCCGTTCTTGATGAAATCGCAGCTGTGAATTCGCAGACATATACATATGTCAAAGACGCAGTATTATAATTATCGTTCTAGCCGTATCTGAGTAAATAGTAGATATACCTAAAACATAAAAAAAAAATTTACGAAAGTTAAGTTCCCCCTCCGTTGTTCCGTTCTTGATGAAATTGCAGCTGTGAATTCGCAGACACATACATATGTAAGACGCAGTATTATCATTATCGTTTAAGCCGTTTCTACGTAAAAAGTGGATATACCTAAAACATAAAAAAAAATTTACGAAAGTTAAGTTATCCCTCCGTTGTTCCGTTCTTGATGAAATTGCAGCTGTCAATTCGCAGACATATACATATGTCAAAGACGCAGTATTATCATTATCGTTCAAGCCGTTTCTGAGTAAATAGTGGATATACCAAAAACATAAAAAAAAATTTACGAAAGTTAAGTTCCCCCTCCGTTGATCTGTTCTTGATGAAATTGCAGCTGTGAATTCGCAGACATATACATTCGTCAAACACGCAGTATTATCATTATCGTCCAAGCCGTTTCTGAGTAAATAGTGCCTATGCCTGTGTAAATAATACCTAAAACATACAAAAATATTTACGAAAGTTAAACTCCCCCTCCGTTGTTCCGTTCTTGATGAAATCGCAGCTGTGAATTCGCAGACATATACATATGTCAAAGACGCAGTATTATCATTATCGTTTAAGCCGTATCTGAGTAAATAGTAGATATACCTAAAACATAAAAAAAAATTTACGAAAGTTAAGTTGCCCCTCCGTTGTTCCGTTCTTGATGAAATTGCAGCTGTAAATCCGCAGACATATACATACTTCAAAGACGCAGTATTATCATTATCGTTAAAGCCTTTTCTGAGTAAATAGTGGATATACTTAAAACATAAAAAAAATTTACGAAATTTAAGTTCCCCCTCCGTTGTTCCGTTCTTGATGAAATTGCAGCTGTGAATTCGCAGACATATACATACGTCAAACACGCAGTATTATCATTATCGTTAAAGCCTTTTCTGAGTAAATAGTGGATATACTTAAAACATACAAAACTATTTACGAAAGTTAAACTCCTCCTCCGTTGTTCCGTTCTTGATGAAATCGCAGCTGTGAATTCGCAGACATATACATATGTCAAAGACGCAGTATTATAATTATCGTTCTAGCCGTATATGAGTAAATAGTAGATATACCTAAAACATAAAAAAAAAATTTACGAAAGTTAAGTTCCCCCTCCGTTGTTCCGTTCTTGATGAAATTGCAGCTGTGAATTCGCAGACATATACATATGTCAAAGACGCAGTATTATAATTATGGTTCAAGCCGTTACTGAGTAAATAGTGGATATACCTAAAACATAAAACAAAATTTACGAAAGTTAAGTTCCCCCTATGTTGTTCCGTTCTTGATGAAATCGCAGCTGTGAATTCGCAGACACATACATATGTAAAAGACGCAGTATTATCATTATCGTTCAAGCCGTTTCTGAGTAAAAAGTGGATATACCTAAAACATAAAAAAAAATTTACGAAAGTTAGTTATCCCTCCGTTGTTCCGTTCTTGATGAAATTGCAGCTGTCAATTCGCAGACATATACATATGTCAAAGACGCAGTATTATCATTATCGTTCAAGCCGTTTCTGAGTAAATAGTGGATATACCTAAAACATAAAAAAAAATTTACGAAAGTTAAGTTCCCCCTCCGTTGATCCGTTCTTGATGAAATTGCAGCTGTGAATTCGCAGACGTATACATATGTCAAATACGCAGTATTATCATTTTCGTTCAAGCCGTTTCTGAGTAAATAGTGGATATACCTTAAACATAAAAAAAAAATTACGAAAGTTAAGTTCCCCCTCCGTTGTTCCGTTCTTGATGAAATTGCAGCTGTGAATCCGCAGACATATGCATATGTCAAAGACGCAGTATTATCATTATCGTTCAAGCCGTTTCTGAGTAAATAGTGGATATACCTTAAACATAAAAAAAAATTTACGAAAGTTAAGTTCCCCCTCCGTTGATCCGTTCTTGATGAAATTGCAGCTGTGAATCCGCAGACATATGCATATGTCAAAGACGCAGTATTATCATTATCGTTCAAGCCGTTTCTGAGTAAATAGTGGATATACCTTAAACATAAAAAAAAATTTACGAAAGTTAAGTTCCCCCTCCGTTGTTCCGTTCTTGATGAAATTGCAGCTGTGAATTCGCAGACACATACATATGTAAAAGACGCAGTATTATCATTATCGTTCAAGCCGTTTCTAAGTAAAAAGTGGATATACCTAAAACATAAAAAAAAATTTACGAAAGTTAAGTTATCCCTCCGTTGTTCCGTTCTTGATGAAATTGCAGCTGTCAATTCGCAGACATATACATATGTCAAAGACGCAGTATTATCATTATCGTTCAAGCCGTTTCTGAGTAAATAGTGGATATACCAAAAACATAAAAAAAAAATTACGAAAGTTAAGTTCCCCCTCCGTTGATCTGTTCTTGATGAAATTGCAGCTGTGAATTCGCAGACATATACATTCGTCAAACACGCAGTATTATCATTATCGTCCAAGCCGTTTCTGAGTAAATAGTGGATATACCTAAAACATACAAAAATATTTACGAAAGTTAAATTCCCCCTCCGTTGTTCCGTTCTTGATGAAATCGCAGCTGTGAATTCGCAGACATATACATATGTCAAAGACGCAGTATGATCATTATCGTTTAAGCCGTATCTGAGTAAATAGTGGATATACCTAAAACATAAAAAAAAATTTACGAAATTTAAGTTCCCCCTCCGTTGATCCGTTCTTGATGAAATTGCAGCTGTGAATTCGCAGACATATACATACGTCAAACACGCAGTGTTATCATTATCGTCCAAGCCGTTTCTGAGTAATTAGTGGATATACCTAAAACATAAAAAAAAATTTACGAAAGTTAAATTCCCCCTCCGTTGTTCCGTTCTTGATAAAATCGCAGCTGTGAATTCGCAGACATATACATACGTCAAACACGCAGTATTATCATTATCGTTAAAGCCTTTTCTGAGTAAATAGTGGATATACTTAAAACATACAAAAATATTTACGAAAGTTAAACTCCCCCTCCGTTGTTCCGTTCTTGATGAAATCGCAGCTGTGAATTCGCAGACATATACATATGTCAAAGACGCAGTATTATAATTATCGTTCTAGCCGTATCTGAGTAAATAGTAGATATACCTAAAACATAAAAAAAAAATTTACGAAAGTTAAGTTCCCCCTCCGTTGTTCCGTTCTTGATGAAATTGCAGCTGTGAATTCGCAGACACATACATATGTAAGACGCAGTATTATCATTATCGTTTAAGCCGTTTCTACGTAAAAAGTGGATATACCTAAAACATAATAAAAAATTTACGAAAGTTAAGTTATCCCTCCGTTGTTCCGTTCTTGATGAAATTGCAGCTGTCAATTCGCAGACATATACATATGTCAAAGACGCAGTATTATCATTATCGTTCAAGCCGTTTCTGAGTAAATAGTGGATATACCAAAAACATAAAAAAAAATTTACGAAAGTTAAGTTCCCCCTCCGTTGATCTGTTCTTGATGAAATTGCAGCTGTGAATTCGCAGACATATACATTCGTCAAACACGCAGTATTATCATTATCGTCCAAGCCGTTTCTGAGTAAATAGTGCCTATGCCTGTGTAAATAATACCTAAAACATACAAAAATATTTACGAAAGTTAAACTCCCCCTCCGTTGTTCCGTTCTTGATGAAATCGCAGCTGTGAATTCGCAGACATATACATATGTCAAAGACGCAGTATTATCATTATCGTTTAAGCCGTATCTGAGTAAATAGTAGATATACCTAAAACATAAAAAAAAATTTACGAAAGTTAAGTTGCCCCTCCGTTGTTCCGTTCTTGATGAAATTGCAGCTGTAAATCCGCAGACATATACATACTTCAAAGACGCAGTATTATCATTATCGTTAAAGCCTTTTCTGAGTAAATAGTGGATATACTTAAAACATAAAAAAAATTTACGAAATTTAAGTTCCCCCTCCGTTGTTCCGTTCTTGATGAAATTGCAGCTGTGAATTCGCAGACATATACATACGTCAAACACGCAGTATTATCATTATCGTTAAAGCCTTTTCTGAGTAAATAGTGGATATACTTAAAACATACAAAACTATTTACGAAAGTTAAACTCCTCCTCCGTTGTTCCGTTCTTGATGAAATCGCAGCTGTGAATTCGCAGACATATACATATGTCAAAGACGCAGTATTATAATTATCGTTCTAGCCGTATATGAGTAAATAGTAGATATACCTAAAACATAAAAAAAAAATTTACGAAAGTTAAGTTCCCCCTCCGTTGTTCCGTTCTTGATGAAATTGCAGCTGTGAATTCGCAGACATATACATATGTCAAAGACGCAGTATTATAATTATGGTTCAAGCCGTTACTGAGTAAATAGTGGATATACCTAAAACATAAAACAAAATTTACGAAAGTTAAGTTCCCCCTATGTTGTTCCGTTCTTGATGAAATCGCAGCTGTGAATTCGCAGACACATACATATGTAAAAGACGCAGTATTATCATTATCGTTCAAGCCGTTTCTGAGTAAAAAGTGGATATACCTAAAACATAAAAAAAAATTTACGAAAGTTTAGTTATCCCTCCGTTGTTCCGTTCTTGATGAAATTGCAGCTGTCAATTCGCAGACATATACATATGTCAAAGACGCAGTATTATCATTATCGTTCAAGCCGTTTCTGAGTAAATAGTGGATATACCTAAAACATAAAAAAAAATTTACGAAAGTTAAGTTCCCCCTCCGTTGATCCGTTCTTGATGAAATTGCAGCTGTGAATTCGCAGACGTATACATATGTCAAATACGCAGTATTATCATTTTCGTTCAAGCCGTTTCTGAGTAAATAGTGGATATACCTTAAACATAAAAAAAAAATTACGAAAGTTAAGTTGCCCCTCCGTTGTTCCGTTCTTGATGAAATTGCAGCTGTGAATCCGCAGACATATGCATATGTCAAAGACGCAGTATTATCATTATCGTTCAAGCCGTTTCTGAGTAAATAGTGGATATACCTTAAACATAAAAAAAAATTTACGAAAGTTAAGTTGCCCCTCCGTTGTTCCGTTCTTGATGAAATTGCAGCTGTGAATCCGCAGACATATGCATATGTCAAAGACGCAGTATTATCATTATCGTTCAAGCCGTTTCTGAGTAAATAGTGGATATACCTTAAACATAAAAAAAAATTTACGAAAGTTAAGTTCCCCCTCCGTTGTTCCGTTCTTGATGAAATTGCAGCTGTGAATTCGCAGACACATACATATGTAAAAGACGCAGTATTATCATTATCGTTCAAGCCGTTTCTAAGTAAAAAGTGGATATACCTAAAACATAAAAAAAAATTTACGAAAGTTAAGTTATCCCTCCGTTGTTCCGTTCTTGATGAAATTGCAGCTGTCAATTCGCAGACATATACATATGTCAAAGACGCAGTATTATCATTATCGTTCAAGCCGTTTCTGAGTAAATAGTGGATATACCAAAAACATAAAAAAAAATTTACGAAAGTTAAGTTCCCCCTCCGTTGATCTGTTCTTGATGAAATTGCAGCTGTGAATTCGCAGACATATACATTCGTCAAACACGCAGTATTATCATTATCGTCCAAGCCGTTTCTGAGTAAATAGTGGATATACCTAAAACATACAAAAATATTTACGAAAGTTAAATTCCCCCTCCGTTGTTCCGTTCTTGATGAAATCGCAGCTGTGAATTCGCAGACATATACATATGTCAAAGACGCAGTATCATCATTATCGTTTAAGCCGTATCTGAGTAAATAGTGGATATACCTAAAACATAAAAAAAAATTTACGAAATTTAAGTTCCCCCTCCGTTGATCCGTTCTTGATGAAATTGCAGCTGTGAATTCGCAGACATATACATACGTCAAACACGCAGTGTTATCATTATCGTCCAAGCCGTTTCTGAGTAATTAGTGGATATACCTAAAACATAAAAAAAAATTTACGAAAGTTAAATTCCCCCTCCGTTGTTCCGTTCTTGATGAAATCGCAGCTGTGAATTCGCAGACATATACATATGTCAAAGACGCAGTATTATCATTATCGTTAAAGCCTTTTCTGAGTAAATAGTGGATATACTTAAAACATACAAAAATATTTACGAAAGTTAAACTCCCCCTCCGTTGTTCCGTTCTTGATGAAATCGCAGCTGTGAATTCGCAGACATATACATATGTCAAAGACGCAGTATTATAATTATCGTTCTAGCCGTATCTGAGTAAATAGTAGATATACCTAAAACATAAAAAAAAAATTTACGAAAGTTAAGTTCCCCCTCCGTTGTTCCGTTCTTGATGAAATTGCAGCTGTGAATTCGCAGACACATACATATGTAAAAGACGCAGTATTATCATTATCGTTTAAGCCGTTTCTACGTAAAAAGTGGATATACCTAAAACATAAAAAAAAATTTACGAAAGTTAAGTTATCCCTCCGTTGTTCCGTTCTTGATGAAATTGCAGCTGTGAATTCGCAGACATATACATTCGTCAAACACGCAGTATTATCATTATCGTCCAAGCCGTTTCTGAGTAAATAGTGCCTATGCCTGTGTAAATAATACCTAAAACATACAAAAATATTTACGAAAGTTAAACTCCCCCTCCGTTGTTCCGTTCTTGATGAAATCGCAGCTGTGAATTCGCAGACATATACATATGTCAAAGACGCAGTATTATCATTATCGTTTAAGCCGTATCTGAGTAAATAGTAGATATACCTAAAACATAAAAAAAAATTTACGAAAGTTAAGTTGCCCCTCCGTTGTTCCGTTCTTGATGAAATTGCAGCTGTAAATCCGCAGACATATACATACTTCAAAGACGCAGTATTATCATTATCGTTAAAGCCTTTTCTGAGTAAATAGTGGATATACTTAAAACATAAAAAAAATTTACGAAATTTAAGTTCCCCCTCCGTTGTTCCGTTCTTGATGAAATTGCAGCTGTGAATTCGCAGACATATACATACGTCAAACACGCAGTATTATCATTATCGTTAAAGCCTTTTCTGAGTAAATAGTGGATATACTTAAAACATACAAAACTATTTACGAAAGTTAAACTCCTCCTCCGTTGTTCCGTTCTTGATGAAATCGCAGCTGTGAATTCGCAGACATATACATATGTCAAAGACGCAGTATTATAATTATCGTTCTAGCCGTATATGAGTAAATAGTAGATATACCTAAAACATAAAAAAAAAATTTACGAAAGTTAAGTTCCCCCTCCGTTGTTCCGTTCTTGATGAAATTGCAGCTGTGAATTCGCAGACATATACATATGTCAAAGACGCAGTATTATAATTATGGTTCAAGCCGTTACTGAGTAAATAGTGGATATACCTAAAACATAAAACAAAATTTACGAAAGTTAAGTTCCCCCTATGTTGTTCCGTTCTTGATGAAATCGCAGCTGTGAATTCGCAGACACATACATATGTAAAAGACGCAGTATTATCATTATCGTTCAAGCCGTTTCTGAGTAAAAAGTGGATATACCTAAAACATAAAAAAAAATTTACGAAAGTTTAGTTATCCCTCCGTTGTTCCGTTCTTGATGAAATTGCAGCTGTCAATTCGCAGACATATACATATGTCAAAGACGCAGTATTATCATTATCGTTCAAGCCGTTTCTGAGTAAATAGTGGATATACCTAAAACATAAAAAAAAATTTACGAAAGTTAAGTTCCCCCTCCGTTGATCCGTTCTTGATGAAATTGCAGCTGTGAATTCGCAGACGTATACATATGTCAAATACGCAGTATTATCATTTTCGTTCAAGCCGTTTCTGAGTAAATAGTGGATATACCTTAAACATAAAAAAAAAATTACGAAAGTTAAGTTGCCCCTCCGTTGTTCCGTTCTTGATGAAATTGCAGCTGTGAATCCGCAGACATATGCATATGTCAAAGACGCAGTATTATCATTATCGTTCAAGCCGTTTCTGAGTAAATAGTGGATATACCTTAAACATAAAAAAAAATTTACGAAAGTTAAGTTGCCCCTCCGTTGTTCCGTTCTTGATGAAATTGCAGCTGTGAATCCGCAGACATATGCATATGTCAAAGACGCAGTATTATCATTATCGTTCAAGCCGTTTCTGAGTAAATAGTGGATATACCTTAAACATAAAAAAAAATTTACGAAAGTTAAGTTCCCCCTCCGTTGTTCCGTTCTTGATGAAATTGCAGCTGTGAATTCGCAGACACATACATATGTAAAAGACGCAGTATTATCATTATCGTTCAAGCCGTTTCTAAGTAAAAAGTGGATATACCTAAAACATAAAAAAAAATTTACGAAAGTTAAGTTATCCCTCCGTTGTTCCGTTCTTGATGAAATTGCAGCTGTCAATTCGCAGACATATACATATGTCAAAGACGCAGTATTATCATTATCGTCCAAGCCGTTTCTGAGTAAATAGTGGATATACCAAAAACATAAAAAAAAAATTACGAAAGTTAAGTTCCCCCTCCGTTGATCTGTTCTTGATGAAATTGCAGCTGTGAATTCGCAGACATATACATTCGTCAAACACGCAGTATTATCATTATCGTCCAAGCCGTTTCTGAGTAAATAGTGGATATACCTAAAACATACAAAAATATTTACGAAAGTTAAATTCCCCCTCCGTTGTTCCGTTCTTGATGAAATCGCAGCTGTGAATTCGCAGACATATACATATGTCAAAGACGCAGTATGATCATTATCGTTTAAGCCGTATCTGAGTAAATAGTGGATATACCTAAAACATAAAAAAAAATTTACGAAATTTAAGTTCCCCCTCCGTTGATCCGTTCTTGATGAAATTGCAGCTGTGAATTCGCAGACATATACATACGTCAAACACGCAGTGTTATCATTATCGTCCAAGCCGTTTCTGAGTAATTAGTGGATATACCTAAAACATAAAAAAAAATTTACGAAAGTTAAATTCCCCCTCCGTTGTTCCGTTCTTGATGAAATCGCAGCTGTGAATTCGCAGACATATACATACGTCAAAGACGCAGTATTATCATTATCGTTAAAGCCTTTTCTGAGTAAATAGTGGATATACTTAAAACATACAAAAATATTTACGAAAGTTAAACTCCCCCTCCGTTGTTCCGTTCTTGATGAAATCGCAGCTGTGAATTCGCAGACATATACATATGTCAAAGACGCAGTATTATAATTATCGTTCTAGCCGTATCTGAGTAAATAGTAGATATACCTAAAACATAAAAAAAAAATTTACGAAAGTTAAGTTCCCCCTCCGTTGTTCCGTTCTTGATGAAATTGCAGCTGTGAATTCGCAGACACATACATATGTAAAAGACGCAGTATTATCATTATCGTTTAAGCCGTTTCTACGTAAAAAGTGGATATACCTAAAACATAAAAAAAAATTTACGAAAGTTAAGTTATCCCTCCGTTGTTCCGTTCTTGATGAAATTGCAGCTGTCAATTCGCAGACATATACATATGTCAAAGACGCAGTATTATCATTATCGTTCAAGCCGTTTCTGAGTAAATAGTGGATATACCAAAAACATAAAAAAAAATTTACGAAAGTTAAGTTCCCCCTCCGTTGATCTGTTCTTGATGAAATTGCAGCTGTGAAGTCGCAGACATATACATTCGTCAAACACGCAGTATTATCATTATCGTCCAAGCCGTTTTTGAGTAAATAGTGGATATACCTAAAACATACAAAAATATTTACGAAAGTTAAACTCCCCCTCCGTTGTTCCGTTCTTGATGAAATCGCAGCTGTGAATTCGCAGACATATACATATGTCAAAGACGCAGTATTATCATTATCGTTTAAGCCGTATCTGAGTAAATAGTAGATATACCTAAAACATAAAAAAAAATTTACGAAAGTTAAGTTGCCCCTCCGTTGTTCCGTTCTTGATGAAATTGCAGCTGTAAATCCGCAGACATGTACATACTTCAAAGACGCAGTATTATCATTATCGTTAAAGCCTTTTCTGAGTAAATAGTGGATATACTTAAAACATAAAAAAAATTTACGAAATTTAAGTTCCCCCTCCGTTGTTCCGTTCTTGATGAAATTGCAGCTGTGAATTCGCAGACATATACATACGTCAAACACGCAGTATTATCATTATCGTTAAAGCCTTTTCTGAGTAAATAGTGGATATACTTAAAACATACAAAACTATTTACGAAAGTTAAACTCCTCCTCCGTTGTTCCGTTCTTGATGAAATCGCAGCTGTGAATTCGCAGACATATACATATGTCAAAGACGCAGTATTATAATTATCGTTCTAGCCGTATATGAGTAAATAGTAGATATACCTAAAACATAAAAAAAAAATTTACGAAAGTTAAGTTCCCCCTCCGTTGTTTCGTTCTTGATGAAATTGCAGCTGTGAATTCGCAGACACATACATATGTAAAAGACGCAGTATTATCATTATCGTTAAAGCCTTTTCTGAGTAAATAGTGGATATACTTAAAACATAAAAAAAATTTACGAAATTTAAGTTCCCCCTCCGTTGTTCCGTTCTTGATGAAATTGCAGCTGTGAATTCGCAGACATATACATACGTCAAACACGCAGTATTATCATTATCGTTAAAGCCTTTTCTGAGTAAATAGTGGATATACTTAAAACATACAAAACTATTTACGAAAGTTAAACTCCCCCTCCGTTGTTCCGTTCTTGATGAAATCGCAGCTGTGAATTCGCAGACATATACATATGTCAAAGACGCAGTATTATAATTATCGTTCTAGCCGTATATGAGTAAATAGTAGATATACCTAAAACATAAAAAAAAAATTTACGAAAGTTAAGTTCCCCCTCCGTTGTTCCGTTCTTGATGAAATTGCAGCTGTGAATTCGCAGACACATACATATGTAAAAGACGCAGTATTATCATTATCGTTCAAGCCGTTTCTGAGTGAAAAGTGGATATACCTAAAACATAAAAAAAAATTTACGAAAGTTAAGTTATCCCTCCGTTGTTCCGTTCTTGATGAAATTGCAGCTGTCAATTCGCAGACATATACATATGTCAAAGACGCAGTATTATCATTATCGTTCAAGCCGTTTCTGAGTAAATAGTGGATATACCAAAAACATAAAAAAATATTTACGAAAGTTAAACTCCCCCTCCGTTGTTCCGTTCTTGATGAAATCGCAGCTGTGAATTCGCAGACATATACATATGTCAAAGACGCAGTATTATAATTATCGTTCTAGCCGTATCTGAGTAAATAGTAGTTATACCTAAAACATAAAAAAAAAATTTACGAAAGTTAAGTTCCCCCTCCGTTGTTCCGTTCTTGATGAAATTGCAGCTGTGAATTCGCAGACACATACATATGTAAAAGACGCAGTATTATCATTATCGTTGAAGCCGTTTCTGAGTAAAAAGTGGATATACCTAAAACATAAAAAAAAATTTACGAAAGTTAAGTTATCCCTCCGTTGTTCCGTTCTTGATGAAATTGCAGCTGTGAATTCGCAGACGTATACATATGTCAAACACGCAGTATTATCATTATCGTTCAAGCCGTTTCTGAGTAAAAAGTGGATATACCTAAAACATAAAAAAAAATCTACGAAAGTTAAGTTTCCCCTCCGTTGTAGTACGTGGGCCAGACCCCCTTACCGTGCCCCCCCCCCCCCCCCCCACATCCCTACAAATTGCATATCGTTGTGTTTCTTGTGATAAAAGATTAAGAAAAAGCCAATGTTCCCAGAAAAAAAAGTGGCCGCACTAACCGAAAATGGCGTTCAAACATGGCGGAATGACGACTTTGATTTTAGTTCGTTTTTTGATTACTGACATTCACCATTATGCTTAATTTCGCCATAACTGGTATTTTATTAAAGCTAGATAGTTCTAGATTCAGAATAAATAAACAAACGTTCTAAAATAATTAGTCTTGACAACATAAAATACATTTAAAGTCAATTTTTTCAAGTCACTCGCGTAAAAGTTAAAATTCCAAGTTAATTTGTGATTAAACGGCCATCGTTAACGAAAAACACCTTGAAATAAAACATCTGGAACAATTATTCTTCTTTAAAAATCACTGGTCAAATTTTAAAATATATCAACTAGTTTCATAGAAAACGGACCTACAAGGCGAAAAGGCGCCGGTGACTCGGGCGCATCCAGTCCTCTGCCACATCGTTCAGTTCTCATACATCATATAATTACAGCGGGTTTAGGATATTATTTTGAATGTATAATCGAGCCTATGTAACTGCAATTTTTTAATTTACAGAAATAATTAATATAACAAATTTTTTTTTTTTTTTTTTTTTTTTTTTTTTTTTTTTTTTTTTTTTTTTTTTTTTTTTTTTTTTTTTTTTAAATCTGATAAATAAAGGATATAAATCTGATAAATAATAATGAATTAGTCGCAGATTGCACATTATCTAATTCTCACTTATATTGACATAAACTGGTTATCTTGAAATGAAATAATAATGTTTATTGTTTATTTAAAGATTTAAAAACAACCCAAATAAAAAAGATAAATAAAAAGTTCTGTTTGTTCGTTGATATTTAGAAATTATTCGTAATACAATTTAGGAAGTATATACATAACACAATTTAATAGCTCACGACAATTAATGAATTAACAGTTACACGATGTGTGTTTGTATATATATATATACATATTATGATTAATTTAAAATTAAACCACCACTGGAGAGGAAAACAAATTAAAACATGTAAGTATTCATGCATCTAAGGTCTATAATCCACGAAATTGTGGCTGATCCATGAAATTTTTTCGGCTTCTGGCATATAACTACACATCAAAAAGTTTACTTTCTCTTTTTTTCGAAAAAAGGGTATACTAATAGAAATAAAATGAAATATTTGAAGTTGAAATCGGATTAGTTATGAAGCCAATTCGAACATGAAAGATCGGTAATTTTTATCATGTTGGTGAAAACTCACGTTCCAACGCCTATAACTCGACAATATGTACTCTAAATGAAAAATGTCACAGATAAAAGTTTTAGGACATTAAATTTAGCATAATGTAAGCCCTTTTATTTTAAAATTAACTTATTCCTGCGTAGAGATACAAATGAAAAAGTGTAAGTATTTGTAGCGCTTACTTCATTCTTTTAACTACATCTTCATTCCTTCAGATATCTACATGTCAAAAAGTTTAATTTCTCCTTTTTTCGAAAAAAGGGTATACTAATACAAATAAAATGAAATATTTGAAGTTGAAATCGGATTAGTTATGAAGCCAATTCGAACATGAAAGATCGGTAATTTTTATCACTTTGGTGAAAACTCACGTTCCAACGCCTATAACTCGACAATATGTACTCTAAATGAAAAATGTCACAGATAAAAGTTTTAGGACATTAAATTTAGCATAATGTAAGCCCATTTATTTTAAAATTAACTTATTCCTGCGTAGAGATACAAATGAAAAAGTGTAAGTATTTGTAGCGCTTACTTCATTCTTTTAACTACATCTTCATTCCTTCATATATCTACATGTCAAAAAGTTTAATTTCTCCTTTTTTCGAAAAAAGGGTATACTAATACAAATAAAATGAAATATTTGGAGTGGAAATCGGATTAGTTATTTAGCCCAATTCGAACTTGAAAGATCGGTAATTTTTACCATTTTAGTAGAAACTCATGTTCCAACGCCTACAACTTGACAATATGTACTCTAAATGAAAAATGTTACAGATAAAAGTTTTAGAACATTAAATTTAGCATAAAAAAAGCCCACCTAAATAGTTACTTCTGTGAATATTATATCATATCCCCTTAGGTTTCGCAAAAAGAAGGAATCGAGCACTACGAATACTATCACGTTTTCATTTGTATCTCTACTTAGTAATAAGTTAATTTAAAAATAAATGGGCTTGTTTTATGCTACATTTAATTTCCTAAAACTTGTATATGTAACATTTTTCATTTAGAGTACATATTGTCGAGTTATAGGCGTGGGAACATGAGTTTTCACCAACATGATAAAAATTACCGATCTTTCATGTTCGAATTGGCTTCATAACTAATCCGATTTCAACTCCAAATATTTCATTTTATTTGTATTAGTATACCCTTTTTTCGAAAAAAAGAGAAAGTAAACTTTATGATGTGTAGTTATATACCAGAAACCGAAAAAGGCCACAACTTTGTGGATTATAGATCATTAGATGCATGAATACTAACATGTTTTAATTGGTTTTCCTCTCCAGTAGTGGTTTAATTTTAAATTAATCATAATATGTATGTATATATATATGTGTGTGTGTATATATATATATATATATATATATATATATATATATATATATATATATATATATATATATATATACACAAACACACATCGTGTAACTGTTAATTCATTAATTGTCGTGAGCTATTAAATTGTGTTATGTATATACTTCCTAAATTGTATTACGAATAATTTCTAAATATCAACGAACAAACAGAACTTTTTATTTATCTTTTTTATTTGGGTTGTTTTTAAATCTTTAAATAAACAATAAACATTATTATTTCATTTCAAGATAACCAGTTTATGTCAATATAAGTGAGAATTAGATAATGTGCAATCTGCGACTAATTCATTATTATTTATCAGATTTATATCCTTTATTTATCAGATTTAAAAAAAAAAAAAAAAAAAAAAAAAAAAAAAAAAAAAAAAAAAAAAAAAAAAAAAATTGTTATATTAATTATTTCTGTAAATTAAAAAATTGCAGTTACATAGGCTCGATTATACATTCAAAATAATATCCTAAACCCGCTGTAATTATATGATGTATGAGAACTGAACGATGTGGCAGAGGACGACACCGGCGCCTTTTCGCCTTGTAGGTCCGTTTTCTATGAAACTAGTTGATATATTTTGAAATTTGACCACTGATTTTTAAAGAAGAATAATTGTTCCAGATGTTTTATTTCAAGGTGTTTTTCGTTAACGATGGCCGTTTAATCACAAATTAACTTGGAATTTTAACTTTTACGCGAGTGACTTGAAAAAATTGACTTTAAATGTATTTTATGTTGTCAAGACTAATTATTTTAGAACTTTTGTTTATTTATTCTGAATCTAGAACTATCTAGCTTTAATAAAATACCAGTTATGGCGAAATTAAGCATAATGGTGAATGTCAGTAATCAAAAAACGAACTAAAATCAAAGTCGTCATTCCGCCATGTTTGAACGCCATTTTCGGTTAGTGCGGCCACTTTTTTTTCTGGGAACATTGGCTTTTTCTTAATCTTTTATCACAAGGAACACAACGATATGCAATTTATAGGGATGTGGGGGGGGGGGCACGGTAGGGGGGTCTGGCCCACCGTGTATTGTTCCGTTCTTGATGAAATTGCAGCTGTGAATTCGCAGACATATACATATGTCAAAGACGCAGTATTATCATTATCGTTCAAGCCGTTTCTGAGTAAATAGTGGATATACCTAAAACATAAAAAAAAATTTACGAAAGTTAAGTTCCCCCTCCGTTGATCCGTTCTTGATGAAATTGCAGCTGTGAATTCGCAGACGTATACATATGTCAAATACGCAGTATTATCATTTTCGTTCAAGCCGTTTCTGAGTAAATAGTGGATATACCTTAAACATAAAAAAAAAATTACGAAAGTTAAGTTGCCCCTCCGTTGTTCCGTTCTTGATAATTTTGCAGCTGTGAATCCGCAGACATATGCATATGTCAAAGACGCAGTATTATCATTATCGTTCAAGCCGTTTCTGAGTAAATAGTGGATATACCTAAAACATAAAAAAAAATTTACGAAAGTTAAGTTCCCCCTCCGTTGTTCCGTTCTTGATGAAATTGCAGCTGTGAATTCGCAGACATATACATATGTCACAGACGCAGTATTATAATTATCGTTCAAGCCGTTTCTGAGTAAATAGTGGATATACCTAAAACATAAAACAAAATTTACGAAAGTTAAGTTCCCCCTCCGTTGATCCATTTTTGATGAAATTGCAGCTGTGAATTCGCAGACATATACATACGTAAAACACGCAGTATTATCATTATCGTTAAAGCCTTTTCTGAGTAAATAGTGGATATACTTAAAACATAAAAAAAATTTACGAAAGTTAAGTTCCCCCTTCGTTGTTCCGTTCTTGATGAAATTGCAGCCGTGAATTCGCAGACATATACATATGTCGAAGACGCAGTATTATCATTATCGTTAAAGCCGTTCCTGAGTAAATAGTGGATATACCTGAAACATAAAAAAAAAATAACGAAAGTTAAGTTCCCCCTCCGTTGATCCATTTCTGATGAAATTGCAGCTATGAATTCGCAGACATATACATACGTCAAACACGCAGTATTATCATTACCGTTTAAGCTTTTTCTGAGTAAATAGTGGATATACCTAAAACATAAAAAAAAATTTACGAAAGTTAAGTTCCCCCTCCGTTGATCCGTTCTTGATGAAATTGCAGCTGTGAATTCGCAGACGTATACATATGTCAAACACGCAGTATTATCATTTTCGTTAAAGCCGTTTCTGAGTAAATAGTGGATATACCTAAAACATAAAAAAAAATTTACGAAAGTTAAGTTCCCCCTCCGTTGTTCCGTTCTTGATGAAATTGCAGCCGTGAATTCGCAGACATATACATATGTCGAAGACGCAGTATTATCATTATCGTTAAAGCCGTTCCTGAGTAAATAGTGGATATACCTGAAACATAAAAAAAAAATTACGAAAGTTAAGTTCCCCCTCCGTTGATCCATTTTTGATGAAATTGCAGCTATGAATTCGCAGACATATACATATGTCAAACACGCAGTATTATCATTACCGTTTAAGCTTTTTCTGAGTAAATAGTGGATATACCTAAAACATAAAAAAAAATTTACGAAAGTTAAGTTCCCCCTCCGTTGATCCGTTCTTGATGAAATTGCAGCTGTGAATTCGCAGACGTATACATATGTCAAACACGCAGTATTATCATTTTCGTTCAAGCCGTTTCTGAGTAAATAGAGGATATACCTAAAACATAAAAAAAAATTTACGAAAGTTAAGTTCCCCCTCCGTTGATCCGTTCTTGATGAAATTGCAGCTGTGAATTCGCAGACATATACATACGTCAAACACGCAGTATTATTATTATCGTCCAAGCCGTTTCTGAGTAATTAGTGGATATACCTAAAACTTAAAAAAAAATTTACGAAAGTTAAATTCCCCCTCCGTTGTTCCGTTCTTGATGAAATCGCATCTGTGAATTCGCAGACATATACATATGTCAAAGACGTAGTATTATCATTATCATTTAAGCCGTATCTGAGTAAATAGTAGATATACCTAAAACATAAAAAAAAATTTACGAAAGTTAAGTTGCCCCTCCGTTGTTCCGTTCTTGATGAAATTGCAGCTGTAAATCCGCAGACATATACATACGTCAAAGACGCAGTATTATCATTATCGTTAAAGCCTTTTCTGAGTAAATAGTGGATATACTTAAAACATAAAAAAAATTTACGAAATTTAAGTTCCCCCTCCGTTGTTCCGTTCTTGATGAAATTGCAGCTGTGAATTCGCAGACATATACATACGTCAAACACGCAGTATTATCATTATCGTTAAAGCCTTTTCTGAGTAAATAGTGGATATACTTAAAACATACAAAAATATTTACGAAAGTTAAACTCCCCCTCCGTTGTTCCGTTCTTGATGAAATCGCAGCTGTAAATTCGCTGACATATACATATGTCAAAGACGCAGTATTATAATTATCGTTCTAGCCGTATCTGAGTAAATAGTAGATATACCTAAAACATAAAAAAAAAATTTACTAAAGTTAAGTTCCCCCTCCGTTTTCCGTTCTTGATGAAATTGCAGCTGTGAATTCGCAGACACATACATATGTAAAAGACGCAGTATTATCATTATCGTTCAAGCCGTTTCTGAGTAAAAAGTGGATATACCTAAAACATAAAAAAAAATTTACGAAAGTTAAGTTATCGCTCCGTCGTTCCGTTCTTGATGAAATTGCAGCTGTCAATTCGCAGACATATACATATGTCAAAGACGCAGTATTATCATTATCGTTCAAGCCGTTTCTGAGTAAATAGTGGATATACCAAAAACATAAAAAAATATTTACGAAAGTTAAACTCCCCCTCCGTTGTTCCGTTCTTGATGAAATCGCAGCTGTGAATTCGCAGACATATACATATGTCAAAGACGCAGTATTATAATTATCGTTCTAGCCGTATCTGAGTAAATAGTAGATACACCTAAAACATAAAAAAAAAATTTACGAAATTTAAGTTCCCCCTCCGTTGTTCCGTTCTTGATGAAATTGCAGCTGTGAATTCGCAGACACATACATATGTAAAAGACGCAGTATTATCATTATCGTTCAAGCCGTTTCTGAGTAAAAAGTGGATATACCTAAAACATAAAAAAAAATTTACGAAAGTTAAGTTATCCCTCCGTTGTTCCGTTCTTGATGAAATTGCAGCTGTGAATTCGCAGACGTATACATATTTCAAAGACGCAGTATTATCATTATCGTTCAAGTCGTTTCTGAGTAAAAAGTGGATATACCTAAAACATAAAAAAAATCTACGAAAGTTAAGTTTCCCCTCCGTTGTTCCGTTCTTGATGAAATTGCAGCTGTGAATTCGCAGACATATACATACGTCAAACACGCAGTATTATCATTATCGTCCAAGCCGTTTCTGAGTAATTAGTGGATATACCTAAAACATAAAAAAAAATTTACGAAATTTAAATTCACCCTCCGTTGTTCCGTTCTTGATGAAATCGCATCTGTGAATTCGCAGACATATACATATGTCAAAGACGCAGTATTATCATTATCGTTTAAGCCTTTTCTGAGTAAATAGTGGATATACTTAAAACATAAAAAAAATTTACGACATTTAAGTTCCCCCTCCGTTGTTCCGTTCTTGATGAAATTGCAGCTGTGAATTCGCAGACATATACATACGTCAAACACGCAGTATTATCATTATCGTTAAAGCCTTTTCTGAGTAAATAGTGGATATACCTAAAACATAAAAAAAAATCTACGAAAGTTAAGTTTCCCCTCCGTTGTTCCGTTCTTGATGAAATTGCAGCTGTGAATTCGCAGACATATACATACGTCAAACACGCAGTATTATCATTATCGTTTAAGCCTTTTCTGAGTAAATAGTGGATATACTTAAAACATAAAAAAAATTTACGAAAGTTAAGTTATCCCTCCGTTGTTCCGTTCTTGATGAAATTGCAGCTGTGAATTCGCAGACGTATACATATTTCAAAGACGCAGTATTATCATTATCGTTCAAGTCGTTTCTGAGTAAAAAGTGGATATACCTAAAACATAAAAAAAAATCTACGAAAGTTAAGTTTCCCCTCCGTTGTTCCGTTCTTGATGAAATTGCAGCTGTGAATTCGCAGACATATACATACGTCAAACACGCAGTATTATCATTATCGTCCAAGCCGTTTCCGAGTAATTAGTGGATATACCTAAAACATAAAAAAAAATTTACGAAATTTAAATTCACCCTCCGTTGTTCCGTTCTTGATGAAATCGCATCTGTGAATTCGCAGACATATACATATGTCAAAGACGCAGTATTATCATTATCGTTTAAGCCTTTTCTGAGTAAATAGTGGATATACTTAAAACATAAAAAAAATTTACGACATTTAAGTTCCCCCTCCGTTGTTCCGTTCTTGATGAAATTGCAGCTGTGAATTCGCAGACATATACATACGTCAAACACGCAGTATTATCATTATCGTTAAAGCCTTTTCTGAGTAAATAGTGGATATACTTAAAACATACAAAAATATTTACGAAAGTTATAATCCCCCTCCGTTGTTCCGTTCTTGATGAAATCGCAGCTGTGAATTCGCAGACATATACATATGTCAAAGACGCAGTATTATCATTATCGTTTAAGCCTTTTCTGAGTAAATAGTGGATATACTTAAAACATAAAAAAAATTTACGAAAGTTAAGTTATCCCTCCGTTGTTCCGTTCTTGATGAAATTGCAGCTGTGAATTCGCAGACGTATACATATTTCAAAGACGCAGTATTATCATTATCGTTCAAGTCGTTTCTGAGTAAAAAGTGGATATACCTAAAACATAAAAAAAAATCTACGAAAGTTAAGTTTCCCCTCCGTTGTTCCGTTCTTGATGAAATTGCAGCTGTGAATTCGCAGACATATACATACGTCAAACACGCAGTATTATCATTATCGTCCAAGCCGTTTCTGAGTAATTAGTGGATATACCTAAAACATAAAAAAAAATCTACGAAAGTTAAATTTCCCCTCCGTTGTTCCGTTCTTGATGAAATTGCAGCTGTGAATTCGCAGACATATACATACGTCAAACACGCAGTATTATCATTATCGTCCAAGCCGTTTCTGAGTAATTAGTGGATATACCTAAAACATAAAAAAAAATTTACGAAAGTTAAGTTGCCCCTCCGTTGTTCCGTTCTTGATGAAATTGCAGCTGTAAATCCGCAGACATATACATACGTCAAAGACGCAGTATTATCATTATCGTTAAAGCCTTTTCTGAGTAAATAGTGGATATACTTAAAACATAAAAAAAATTTACGAAATTTAAGTTCCCCCTCCGTTGTTCCGTTCTTGATGAAATCGCATCTGTGAATTCGCAGACATATACATATGTCAAAGACGCAGTATTATCATTATCGTTTAAGCCTTTTCTGAGTAAATAGTGGATATACTTAAAACATAAAAAAAATTTACGACATTTAAGTTCCCCCTCCGTTGTTCCGTTCTTGATGAAATTGCAGCTGTGAATTCGCAGACATATACATACGTCAAACACGCAGTATTATCATTATCGTTAAAGCCTTTTCTGAGTAAATAGTGGATATACTTAAAACAACAAAAATATTTACGAAAGTTATAATCCCCCTCCGTTGTTCCGTTCTTGATGAAATCGCAGCTGTGAATTCGCAGACATATACATATGTCAAAGACGCAGTATTATCATTATCGTTTAAGCCATTTCTGAGTAAATAGTGGATATACTTAAAACATAAAAAAAATTTACGAAAGTTAAGTTATCCCTCCGTTGTTCCGTTCTTGATGAAATTGCAGCTGTGAATTCGCAGACGTATACATATTTCAAAGACGCAGTATTATCATTATCGTTCAAGTCGTTTCTGAGTAAAAAGTGGATATACCTAAAACATAAAAAAAAATCTACGAAAGTTAAGTTTCCCCTCCGTTGTTCCGTTCTTGATGAAATTGCAGCTGTGAATTCGCAGACATATACATACGTCAAACACGCAGTATTATCATTATCGTCCAAGCCGTTTCTGAGTAATTAGTGGATATACCTAAAACATAAAAAAAAATCTACGAAAGTTAAGTTTCCCCTCCGTTGTTCCGTTCTTGATGAAATTGCAGCTGTGAATTCGCAGACATATACATACGTCAAACACGCAGTATTATCATTATCGTCCAAGCCGTTTCTGAGTAATTAGTGGATATACCTAAAACATAAAAAAAAATTTACGAAAGTTAAGTTGCCCCTCCGTTGTTCCGTTCTTGATGAAATTGCAGCTGTAAATCCGCAGACATATACATACGTCAAAGACGCAGTATTATCATTATCGTTAAAGCCTTTTCTGAGTAAATAGTGGATATACTTAAAACATAAAAAAAATTTACGAAATTTAAGTTCCCCCTCCGTTGTTCCGTTCTTGATGAAATTGCAGCTGTGAATTCGCAGACATATACATACGTCAAACACGCAGTATTATCATTATCGTTAAAGCCTTTTCTGAGTAAATAGTGGATATACTTAAAACATACAAAAATATTTACGAAAGTTAAACTCCCCCTCCGTTGTTCCGTTCTTGATGAAATCGCAGCTGTGAATTCGCAGACATATACATATGTCAAAGACGCAGTATTATAATTATCGTTCTAGCCGTATTTGAGTAAATAGTAGATATACCTAAAACATAAAAAAAAAATTTACGAAAGATGGGTTCCCCCTCCGTTGTTCCGTTCTTGATGAAATTGCAGCTGTGAATTCGCAGACACATACATATGTAAAAGACGCAGTATTATCATTATCGCTTAAGCCGTTTCTGAGTAAAAAGTGGATATACCTAAAACATAAAAAAAAATTTACGAAAGTTAAGTTATTCCTCCGTTGTTCCGTTCTTGATGAAATTGCAGCTGTCAATTCGCAGACATATACATATGTCAAAGACGCAGTATTATCATTATCGTTCAAGCCGTTTCTGAGTAAATAGTGGATATACCAAAAACATAAAAAAAAATCTACGAAAGTTAAGTTTCCCCTCGGTTGTTCCGTTCTTTATGAAATTGCAGCTGTGAATTCGCAGACGTATACATATGTCAAACACGCAGTATTATCATTATCGTTCAAGCCGTTTCTGAGTAAAAAGTAGATATACCTAAAACATAAAAAAAAATCTACGAAGTTAAGTTTCCCCTCCGTTGTTCCGTTCTTGATGAAATTGCAGCTGTGAATTCGCAGACATATACATATGTCAAAGACGCAGTATTATCATTATCGTTCAAGCCGTTTCTGAGTAAATAGTGGATATATCTAAAACATAAAAAAAAATTTACGAAAGTTAAGTTCCCCCTCCGTTGATCCGTTCTTGATGAAATTGCAGCTGTGAATTCGCAGACGTATACATATGTCAAATACGCAGTATTATCATTTTCGTTCAAGCCGTTTCTGAGTAAATAGTGGATATACCTTAAACATAAAAAAAAAATTACGAAAGTTAAGTTGCCCCTCCGTTGTTCCGTTCTTGATAATTTTGCAGCTGTGAATCCGCAGACATATGCATATGTCAAAGACGCATTATTATCATTATCGTTCAAGCCGTTTCTGAGTAAATAGTGGATATACATAAAACATAAAAAAAAATTTACGAAAGTTAAGTTCCCCCTCCGTTGTTCCGTTCTTGATGAAATTGCAGCTGTGAATTCGCAGACATATACATATGTCACAGACGCAGTATTATAATTATCGTTTAAGCCGTTTCTGAGTAAATAGTGGATATACCTAAAACATAAAACAAAATTTACGAAAGTTAAGTTCCCCCTCCGTTGATCCATTTTTGATGAAATTGCAGCTGTGAATTCGCAGACATATACGTACGTCAAACACGCAGTATTATCATTATCGTTAAAGCCTTTTCTGAGTAAATAGTGGATATACTTAAAACATAAAAAAAATTTACGAAAGTTAAGTTCCCCCTCCGTTGTTCCGTTCTTGATGAAATTGCAGCCGTGAATTCGCAGACATATACATATGTCGAAGACGCAGTATTATCATTATCGTTAAAGCCGTTCCTGAGTAAATAGTGGATATACCTGAAACATAAAAAAAAAATTACGAAAGTTAAGTTCCCCCTCCGTTGACCCATTTTTAATGAAATTGCAGCTATGAATTCGCAGACATATACATGCGTCAAACACGCAGTATTATCATTACCGTTTAAGCTTTTTATGAGTAAATAGTGGATATACCTAAAACATAAAAAAAAATTTACGAAAATTAAGTTCCCCCTCCGTTGATCCATTTTTGATGAAATTGCAGCTATGAATTCGCAGACATATACATACGTCAAACACGCAGTATTATTATTATCGTCCAAGCCGTTTCTGAGTAATTAGTGGATATACCTAAAACATAAAAAAAAATTTACGAAAGTTAAATTCCCCCTCCGTTGTTCCGTTCTTGATGAAATCGCATCTGTGAATTCGCAGACATATACATATGTCAAAGACGTAGTATTATCATTATCATTTAAGCCGTATCTGAGTAAATAGTAGATATACCTAAAACATAAAAAAAAATTTACGAAAGTTAAGTTGCCCCTCCGTTGTTCCGTTCTTGATGAAATTGCAGCTGTAAATCCGCAGACATATACATACGTCAAAGACGCAGTATTATCATTATCGTTAAAGCCTTTTCTGAGTAAATAGTGGATATACTTAAAACATAAAAAAAATTTACGAAATTTAAGTTCCCCCTCCGTTGTTCCGTTCTTGATGAAATTGCAGCTGTGAATTCGCAGACATATACATGCGTCAAACACGCAGTATTATCATTATCGTTAAAGCCTTTTCTGAGTAAATAGTGGATATACCTAAAACATAAAAAAAAATTTACGAAAGTTAAGTTATCCCTCCGTCGTTCCGTTCTTGGTGAAATTGCAGCTGTGAATTCGCAGACACATACATATGTAAAAGACGCAGTATTATCATTATCGTTCAAGCCGTTTCTGAGTAAAAAGTGGATATACCTAAAACATAAAAAAAAATTTACGAAAGTTAAGTTATCCCTCCGTTGTTCCGTTCTTGATGAAATTGCAGCTGTGAATTCGCAGACGTATACATATTTCAAAGACGCAGTATTATCATTATCGTTCAAGTCGTTTCTGAGTAAAAAGTGGATATACCTAAAACATAAAAAAAATCTACGAAAGTTAAGTTTCCCCTCCGTTGTTCCGTTCTTGATGAAATTGCAGCTGTGAATTCGCAGACATATACATACGTCAAACACGCAGTATTATCATTATCGTCCAAGCCGTTTCTGAGTAATTAGTGGATATACCTAAAACATAAAAAAAAATTTACGAAATTTAAATTCACCCTCCGTTGTTCCGTTCTTGATGAAATCGCATCTGTGAATTCGCAGACATATACATATGTCAAAGACGCAGTATTATCATTATCGTTTAAGCCTTTTCTGAGTAAATAGTGGATATACTTAAAACATAAAAAAAATTTACGACATTTAAGTTCCCCCTCCGTTGTTCCGTTCTTGATGAAATTGCAGCTGTGAATTCGCAGACATATACATACGTAAAACACGCAGTATTATCATTATCGTTAAAGCCTTTTCTGAGTAAATAGTGGATATACTTAAAACATAAAAAAAATTTACGAAAGTTAAGTTCCCCCTTCGTTGTTCCGTTCTTGATGAAATTGCAGCCGTGAATTCGCAGACATATACATATGTCGAAGACGCAGTATTATCATTATCGTTAAAGCCGTTCCTGAGTAAATAGTGGATATACCTGAAACATAAAAAAAAAATAACGAAAGTTAAGTTCCCCCTCCGTTGATCCATTTCTGATGAAATTGCAGCTATGAATTCGCAGACATATACATACGTCAAACACGCAGTATTATCATTACCGTTTAAGCTTTTTCTGAGTAAATAGTGGATATACCTAAAACATAAAAAAAAATTTACGAAAGTTAAGTTCCCCCTCCGTTGATCCGTTCTTGATGAAATTGCAGCTGTGAATTCGCAGACGTATACATATGTCAAACACGCAGTATTATCATTTTCGTTAAAGCCGTTTCTGAGTAAATAGTGGATATACCTAAAACATAAAAAAAAATTTACGAAAGTTAAGTTCCCCCTCCGTTGTTCCGTTCTTGATGAAATTGCAGCCGTGAATTCGCAGACATATACATATGTCGAAGACGCAGTATTATCATTATCGTTAAAGCCGTTCCTGAGTAAATAGTGGATATACCTGAAACATAAAAAAAAAATTACGAAAGTTAAGTTCCCCCTCCGTTGATCCATTTTTGATGAAATTGCAGCTATGAATTCGCAGACATATACATATGTCAAACACGCAGTATTATCATTACCGTTTAAGCTTTTTCTGAGTAAATAGTGGATATACCTAAAACATAAAAAAAAATTTACGAAAGTTAAGTTCCCCCTCCGTTGATCCGTTCTTGATGAAATTGCAGCTGTGAATTCGCAGACATATACATACGTCAAACACGCAGTATTATTATTATCGTCCAAGCCGTTTCTGAGAAATTAGTGGATATACCTAAAACTTAAAAAAAAATTTACGAAAGTTAAATTCCCCCTCCGTTGTTCCGTTCTTGATGAAATCGCATCTGTGAATTCGCAGACATATACATATGTCAAAGACGTAGTATTATCATTATCATTTAAGCCGTATCTGAGTAAATAGTAGATATACCTAAAACATAAAAAAAAATTTACGAAAGTTAAGTTGCCCCTCCGTTGTTCCGTTCTTGATGAAATTGCAGCTGTAAATCCGCAGACATATACATACGTCAAAGACGCAGTATTATCATTATCGTTAAAGCCTTTTCTGAGTAAATAGTGGATATACTTAAAACATAAAAAAAATTTACGAAATTTAAGTTCCCCCTCCGTTGTTCCGTTCTTGATGAAATTGCAGCTGTGAATTCGCAGACATATACATACGTCAAACACGCAGTATTATCATTATCGTTAAAGCCTTTTCTGAGTAAATAGTGGATATACTTAAAACATACAAAAATATTTACGAAAGTTAAACTCCCCCTCCGTTGTTCCGTTCTTGATGAAATCGCAGCTGTAAATTCGCTGACATATACATATGTCAAAGACGCAGTATTATAATTATCGTTCTAGCCGTATCTGAGTAAATAGTAGATATACCTAAAACATAAAAAAAAAATTTACTAAAGTTAAGTTCCCCCTCCGTTGTTCCGTTCTTGATGAAATTGCAGCTGTGAATTCGCAGACACATACATATGTAAAAGACGCAGTATTATCATTATCGTTCAAGCCGTTTCTGAGTAAAAAGTGGATATACCTAAAACATAAAAAAAAATTTACGAAAGTTAAGTTATCGCTCCGTCGTTCCGTTCTTGATGAAATTGCAGCTGTCAATTCGCAGACATATACATATGTCAAAGACGCAGTATTATCATTATCGTTCAAGCCGTTTCTGAGTAAATAGTGGATATACCAAAAACATAAAAAAATATTTACGAAAGTTAAACTCCCCCTCCGTTGTTCCGTTCTTGATGAAATCGCAGCTGTGAATTCGCAGACATATACATATGTCAAAGACGCAGTATTATAATTATCGTTCTAGCCGTATCTGAGTAAATAGTAGATACACCTAAAACATAAAAAAAAAATTTACGAAAGTTAAGTTCCCCCTCCGTTGTTCCGTTCTTGATGAAATTGCAGCTGTGAATTCGCAGACACATACATATGTAAAAGACGCACTATTATCATTATCGTTCAAGCCGTTTCTGAGTAAAAAGTGGATATACCTAAAACATAAAAAAAAATTTACGAAAGTTAAGTTATCCCTCCGTTGTTCCGTTCTTGATGAAATTGCAGCTGTGAATTCGCAGACGTATACATATTTCAAAGACGCAGTATTATCATTATCGTTCAAGTCGTTTCTGAGTAAAAAGTGGATATACCTAAAACATAAAAAAAATCTACGAAAGTTAAGTTTCCCCTCCGTTGTTCCGTTCTTGATGAAATTGCAGCTGTGAATTCGCAGACATATACATACGTCAAACACGCAGTATTATCATTATCGTCCAAGCCGTTTCTGAGTAATTAGTGGATATACCTAAAACATAAAAAAAAATTTACGAAATTTAAATTCACCCTCCGTTGTTCCGTTCTTGATGAAATCGCATCTGTGAATTCGCAGACATATACATATGTCAAAGACGCAGTATTATCATTATCGTTTAAGCCTTTTCTGAGTAAATAGTGGATATACTTAAAACATAAAAAAAATTTACGACATTTAAGTTCCCCCTCCGTTGTTCCGTTCTTGATGAAATTGCAGCTGTGAATTCGCAGACATATACATACGTCAAACACGCAGTATTATCATTATCGTTAAAGCCTTTTCTGAGTAAATAGTGGATATACTTAAAACATACAAAAATATTTACGAAAGTTATAATCCCCCTCCGTTGTTCCGTTCTTGATGAAATCGCAGCTGTGAATTCGCAGACATATACATATGTCAAAGACGCAGTATTATCATTATCGTTTAAGCCTTTTCTGAGTAAATAGTGGATATACTTAAAACATAAAAAAAATTTACGAAAGTTAAGTTATCCCTCCGTTGTTCCGTTCTTGATGAAATTGCAGCTGTGAATTCGCAGACGTATACATATTTCAAAGACGCAGTATTATCATTATCGTTCAAGTCGTTTCTGAGTAAAAAGTGGATATACCTAAAACATAAAAAAAAATCTACGAAAGTTAAGTTTCCCCTCCGTTGTTCCGTTCTTGATGAAATTGCAGCTGTAAATCCGCAGACATATACATACGTCAAAGACGCAGTATTATCATTATCGTTAAAGCCTTTTCTGAGTAAATAGTGGATATACTTAAAACATAAAAAAAATTTACGAAATTTAAGTTCCCCCTCCGTTGTTCCGTTCTTGATGAAATCGCATCTGTGAATTCGCAGACATATACATATGTCAAAGACGCAGTATTATCATTATCGTTTAAGCCTTTTCTGAGTAAATAGTGGATATACTTAAAACATAAAAAAAATTTACGACATTTAAGTTCCCCCTCCGTTGTTCCGTTCTTGATGAAATTGCAGCTGTGAATTCGCAGACATATACATACGTCAAACACGCAGTATTATCATTATCGTTAAAGCCTTTTCTGAGTAAATAGTGGATATACTTAAAACATACAAAAATATTTACGAAAGTTATAATCCCCCTCCGTTGTTCCGTTCTTGATGAAATCGCAGCTGTGAATTCGCAGACATATACATATGTCAAAGACGCAGTATTATCATTATCGTTTAAGCCATTTCTGAGTAAATAGTGGATATACTTAAAACATAAAAAAAATTTACGAAAGTTAAGTTATCCCTCCGTTGTTCCGTTCTTGATGAAATTGCAGCTGTGAATTCGCAGACGTATACATATTTCAAAGACGCAGTATTATCATTATCGTTCAAGTTGTTTCTGAGTAAAAAGTGGATATACCTAAAACATAAAAAAAAATCTACGAAAGTTAAGTTTCCCCTCCGTTGTTCCGTTCTTGATGAAATTGCAGCTGTAAATTCGCAGACATATACATACGTCAAACACGCAGTATTATCATTATCGTCCAAGCCGTTTCTGAGTAATTAGTGGATATACCTAAAACATAAAAAAAAATCTACGAAAGTTAAGTTTCCCCTCCGTTGTTCCGTTCTTGATGAAATTGCAGCTGTGAATTCGCAGACATATACATACGTCAAACACGCAGTGTTATCATTATCGTCCAAGCCGTTTCTGAGTAATTAGTGGATATACCTAAAACATAAAAAAAAATTTACGAAAGTTAAGTTGCCCCTCCGTTGTTCCGTTCTTGATGAAATTGCAGCTGTAAATCCGCAGACATATACATACGTCAAAGACGCAGTATTATCATTATCGTTAAAGCCTTTTCTGAGTAAATAGTGGATATACTTAAAACATAAAAAAAATTTACGAAATTTAAGTTCCCCCTCCGTTGTTCCGTTCTTGATGAAATTGCAGCTGTGAATTCGCAGACATATACATACGTCAAACACGCAGTATTATCATTATCGTTAAAGCCTTTTCTGAGTAAATAGTGGATATACTTAAAACATACAAAAATATTTACGAAAGTTAAACTCCCCCTCCGTTGTTCCGTTCTTGATGAAATCGCAGCTGTGAATTCGCAGACATATACATATGTCAAAGACGCAGTATTATAATTATCGTTCTAGCCGTATTTGAGTAAATAGTAGATATACCTAAAACATAAAAAAAAAATTTACGAAAGATGGGTTCCCCCTCCGTTGTTCCGTTCTTGATGAAATTGCAGCTGTGAATTCGCAGACACATACATATGTAAAAGACGCAGTATTATCATTATCGTCCAAGCCGTTTCTGAGTAATTAGTGGATATACCTAAAACATAAAAAAAAATCTACGAAAGTTAAGTTTCCCCTCCGTTGTTCCGTTCTTGATGAAATTGCAGCTGTGAATTCGCAGACATATACATACGTCAAACACGCAGTGTTATCATTATCGTCCAAGCCGTTTCTGAGTAAATAGTGGATATACTTAAAACATAAAAAAAATTTACGAAATTTAAGTTCCCCCTCCGTTGTTCCGTTCTTGATGAAATTGCAGCTGTGAATTCGCAGACATATACATACGTCAAACACGCAGTATTATCATTATCGTTAAAGCCTTTTCTGAGTAAATAGTGGATATACTTAAAACATACAAAAATATTTACGAAAGTTAAACTCCCCCTCCGTTGTTCCGTTCTTGATGAAATCGCAGCTGTGAATTCGCAGACATATACATATGTCAAAGACGCAGTATTATAATTATCGTTCTAGCCGTATTTGAGTAAATAGTAGATATACCTAAAACATAAAAAAAAAATTTACGAAAGATGGGTTCCCCCTCCGTTGTTCCGTTCTTGATGAAATTGCAGCTGTGAATTCGCAGACACATACATATGTAAAAGACGCAGTATTATCATTATCGTTCAAGCCGTTTCTGAGTAAAAAGTGTATATACCTAAAACATAAAAAAAAATTTACGAAAGTTAAGTTATTCCTCCGTTGTTCCGTTCTTGATGAAATTGCAGCTGTCAATTCGCAGACATATACATATGTCAAAGACGCAGTATTATCATTATCGTTCAAGCCGTTTCTGAGTAAATAGTGGATATACCAAAAACATAAAAAAAAATCTACGAAAGTTAAGTTTCCCCTCCGTTGTTCCGTTCTTTATGAAATTGCAGCTGTGAATTCGCAGACGTATACATATGTCAAACACGCAGTATTATCATTATCGTTCAAGCCGTTTCTGAGTAAAAAGTAGATATACCTAAAACATAAAAAAAAATCTACGAAGTTAAGTTTCCCCTCCGTTGTTCCCTTCTTGATGAAATTGCAGCTGTGAATTCGCAGACATATACATATGTCAAAGACGCAGTATTATCATTATCGTTCAAGCCGTTTCTGAGTAAATAGTGGATATATCTAAAACATAAAAAAAAATTTACGAAAGTTAAGTTCCCCCTCCGTTGATCCGTTCTTGATGAAATTGCAGCTGTGAATTCGCAGACGTATACATATGTCAAATACGCAGTATTATCATTTTCGTTCAAGCCGTTTCTGAGTAAATAGTGGATATACCTTAAACATAAAAAAAAAATTACGAAAGTTAAGTTGCCCCTCCGTTGTTCCGTTCTTGATAATTTTGCAGCTGTGAATCCGCAGACATATGCATATGTCAAAGACGCAGTATTATCATTATCGTTCAAGCCGTTTCTGAGTAAATAGTGGATATACATAAAACATAAAAAAAAATTTACGAAAGTTAAGTTCCCCCTCCGTTGTTCCGTTCTTGATGAAATTGCAGCTGTGAATTCGCAGACATATACATATGTCACAGACGCAGTATTATAATTATCGTTTAAGCCGTTTCTGAGTAAATAGTGGATATACCTAAAACATAAAACAAAATTTACGAAAGTTAAGTTCCCCCTCCGTTGATCCATTTTTGATGAAATTGCAGCTGTGAATTCGCAGACATATACGTACGTCAAACACGCAGTATTATCATTATCGTTAAAGCCTTTTCTGAGTAAATAGTGGATATACTTAAAACATAAAAAAAATTTACGAAAGTTAAGTTCCCCCTCCGTTGTTCCGTTCTTGATGAAATTGCAGCCGTGAATTCGCAGACATATACATATGTCGAAGACGCAGTATTATCATTATCGTTAAAGCCGTTTCTGAGTAATTAGTGGATATACCTAAAACATAAAAAAAAATTTACGAAAGTTAAATTCCCCCTCCGTTGTTCCGTTCTTGATGAAATCGCATCTGTGAATTCGCAGACATATACATATGTCAAAGACGTAGTATTATCATTATCATTTAAGCCGTATCTGAGTAAATAGTAGATATACCTAAAACATAAAAAAAAATTTACGAAAGTTAAGTTGCCCCTCCGTTGTTCCGTTCTTGATGAAATTGCAGCTGTAAATCCGCAGACATATACATACGTCAAAGACGCAGTATTATCATTATCGTTAAAGCCTTTTCTGAGTAAATAGTGGATATACTTAAAACATAAAAAAAATTTACGAAATTTAAGTTCCCCCTCCGTTGTTCCGTTCTTGATGAAATTGCAGCTGTGAATTCGCAGACATATACATGCGTCAAACACGCAGTATTATCATTATCGTTAAAGCCTTTTCTGAGTAAATAGTGGATATACCTAAAACATAAAAAAAAATTTACGAAAGTTAAGTTATCCCTCCGTCGTTCCGTTCTTGGTGAAATTGCAGCTGTGAATTCGCAGACACATACATATGTAAAAGACGCAGTATTATCATTATCGTTCAAGCCGTTTCTGAGTAAAAAGTGGATATACCTAAAACATAAAAAAAATCTACGAAAGTTAAGTTTCCCCTCCGTTGTTCCGTTCTTGATGAAATTGCAGCTGTGAATTCGCAGACATATACATATGTCACAGACGCAGTATTATAATTATCGTTTAAGCCGTTTCTGAGTAAATAGTGGATATACCTAAAACATAAAACAAAATTTACGAAAGTTAAGTTCCCCCTCCGTTGATCCATTTTTGATGAAATTGCAGCTGTGAATTCGCAGACATATACGTACGTCAAACACGCAGTATTATCATTATCGTTAAAGCCTTTTCTGAGTAAATAGTGGATATACTTAAAACATAAAAAAAATTTACGAAAGTTAAGTTCCCCCTCCGTTGTTCCGTTCTTGATGAAATTGCAGCCGTGAATTCGCAGACATATACATATGTCGAAGACGCAGTATTATCATTATCGTTAAAGCCGTTCCTGAGTAAATAGTGGATATACCTGAAACATAAAAAAAAAATTACGAAAGTTAAGTTCCCCCTCCGTTGACCCATTTTTAATGAAATTGCAGCTATGAATTCGCAGACATATACATGCGTCAAACACGCAGTATTATCATTACCGTTTAAGCTTTTTATGAGTAAATAGTGGATATACCTAAAACATAAAAAAAAATTTACGAAAGTTAAGTTCCCCCTCCGTTGATCCATTTTTGATGAAATTGCAGCTATGAATTCGCAGACATATACATACGTCAAACACGCAGTATTATTATTATCGTCCAAGCCGTTTCTGAGTAATTAGTGGATATACCTAAAACATAAAAAAAAATTTACGAAAGTTAAATTCCCCCTCCGTTGTTCCGTTCTTGATGAAATCGCATCTGTGAATTCGCAGACATATACATATGTCAAAGACGTAGTATTATCATTATCATTTAAGCCGTATCTGAGTAAATAGTAGATATACCTAAAACATAAAAAAAAATTTACGAAAGTTAAGTTGCCCCTCCGTTGTTCCGTTCTTGATGAAATTGCAGCTGTAAATCCGCAGACATATACATACGTCAAAGACGCAGTATTATCATTATCGTTAAAGCCTTTTCTGAGTAAATAGTGGATATACTTAAAACATAAAAAAAATTTACGAAATTTAAGTTCCCCCTCCGTTGTTCCGTTCTTGATGAAATTGCAGCTGTGAATTCGCAGACATATACATGCGTCAAACACGCAGTATTATCATTATCGTTAAAGCCTTTTCTGAGTAAATAGTGGATATACTTAAAACATACAAAAATATTTACGAAAGTTAAACTCCCCCTCCGTTGTTCCGTTCTTGATGAAATCGCAGCTGTGAATTCGCTGACATATACATATGTCAAAGACGCAGTATTATAATTATCGTTCTAGCCGTATCTGAGTAAATAGTAGATATACCTAAAACATAAAAAAAAAATTTACGAAAGTTAAGTTCCCCCTCCGTTGTTCCGTTCTTGATGAAATTGCAGCTGTGAATTCGCAGACACATACATATGTAAAAGACGCAGTATTATCATTATCGTTCAAGCCGTTTCTGAGTAAAAAGTGGATATACCTAAAACATAAAAAAAAATTTACGAAAGTTAAGTTATCCCTCCGTCGTTCCGTTCTTGATGAAATTGCAGCTGTCAATTCGCAGACATATACATATGTCAAAGACGCAGTATTATCATTATCGTTCAAGCCGTTTCTGAGTAAATAGTGGATATACCAAAAACATAAAAAAATATTTACGAAAGTTAAACTCCCCCTCCGTTGTTCCGTTCTTGATGAAATCGCAGCTGTGAATTCGCAGACATATACATATGTCAAAGACGCAGTATTGTAATTATCGTTCTAGCCGTATCTGAGTAAATAGTAGATACACCTAAAACATAAAAAAAAAATTTACGAAAGTTAAGTTCCCCCTCCGTTGTTCCGTTCTTGGTGAAATTGCAGCTGTGAATTCGCAGACACATACATATGTAAAAGACGCAGTATTATCATTATCGTTCAAGCCGTTTCTGAGTAAAAAGTGGATATACCTAAAACATAAAAAAAATCTACGAAAGTTAAGTTTCCCCTCCGTTGTTCCGTTCTTGATGAAATTGCAGCTGTGAATTCGCAGACATATACATACGTCAAACACGCAGTATTATCATTATCGTCCAAGCCGTTTCTGAGTAATTAGTGGATATACCTAAAACATAAAAAAAAATTTACGAAAGTTAAATTCACCCTCCGTTGTTCCGTTCTTGATGAAATCGCATCTGTGAATTCGCAGACATATACATATGTCAAAGACGCAGTATTATCATTATCGTTTAAGCCTTTTCTGAGTAAATAGTGGATATACTTAAAACATAAAAAAAATTTACGACATTTAAGTTCCCCCTCCGTTGTTCCGTTCTTGATGAAATTGCAGCTGTGAATTCGCAGACATATACATACGTCAAACACGCAGTATTATCATTATCGTTAAAGCCTTTTCTGAGTAAATAGTGGATATACTTAAAACATACAAAAATATTTACGAAAGTTAAACTCCCCCTCCGTTGTTCCGTTCTTGATGAAATCGCAGCTGTGAATTCGCAGACATATACATATGTCAAAGACGCAGTATTATCATTATCGATTAAGCCTTTTCTGAGTAAATAGTGGATATACTTAAAACATAAAAAAAATTTACGAAAGTTAAGTTATCCCTCCGTTGTTCCGTTCTTGATGAAATTGCAGCTGTGAATTCGCAGACGTATACATATTTCAAAGACGCAGTATTATCATTATCGTTCAAGTCGTTTCTGAGTAAAAAGTGGATATACCTAAAACATAAAAAAAAATCTACGAAAGTTAAGTTTCCCCTCCGTTGTTCCGTTCTTGATGAAATTGCAGCTGTGAATTCGCAGACATATACATACGTCAAACACGCAGTATTATCATTATCGTCCAAGCCGTTTCTGAGTAATTAGCGGATATACCTAAAACATAAAAAAAAATTTACGAAAGTTAAGTTGCCCCTCCGTTGTTCCGTTCTTGATGAAATTGCAGCTGTAAATCCGCAGACATATACATACGTCAAACACGCAGTATTATCATTATCGTTAAAGCCTTTTCTGAGTAAATAGTGGATATACTTAAAACATACAAAAATATTTACGAAAGTTAAACTCCCCCTCCGTTGTTCCGTTCTTGATGAAATTGCAGCTGTGAATTCGCAGACATATACATATGTCAAAGACGCAGTATTATAATTATCGTTCTAGCCGTATTTGAGTAAATAGTAGATATACCTAAAACATAAAAAAAAAATTTACGAAAAGTGGATTCCCCCTCCGTTGTTCCGTTCTTGATGAAATTGCAGCTGTGAATACGCAGACACATACATATGTAAAAGACGCAGTATTATTATCGTTCAAGCCGTTTCTGAGTAAAAAGTGGATATACCTAAAACATAAAAAAAAATTTACGAAAGTTAAGTTATTCCTCCGTTGTTCCGTTCTTGATGAAATTGCAGCTGTCAATTCGCAGACATATACATATGTCAAAGACGCAGTATTATCATTATCGTTCAAGCCGTTTCTGAGTAAATAGTGGATATACCAAAAACATAAAAAAAAATCTACGAAAGTTAAGTTTCCCCTCCGTTGTTCCGTTCTTGATGAAATTGCAGCTGTGAATTCGCAGACGTATACATATGTCAAACACGCAGTATTATCATTATCGTTCAAGCCGTTTCTGAGTAAAAAGTAGATATACCTAAAACATAAAAAAAAATCTACGAAGTTAAGTTTCCCCTCCGTTGTTCCGTTCTTGATGAAATTGCAGCTGTGAATTCGCAGACATATACATATGTCAAAGACGCAGTATTATCATTATCGTTCAAGCCGTTTCTGAGTAAATAGTGGATATATCTAAAACATAAAAAAAAATTTACGAAAGTTAAGTTCCCCCTCCGTTGATCCGTTCTTGATGAAATTGCAGCTCAGAATTCGCAGACGTATACATATGTCAAATACGCAGTATTATCATTTTCGTTCAAGCCGTTTCTGAGTAAATAGTGGATATACCTTAAACATAAAAAAAAAATTACGAAAGTTAAGTTGCCCCTCCGTTGTTCCGTTCTTGATAATTTTGCAGCTGTGAATCCGCAGACATATGCATATGTCAAAGACGCAGTATTATCATTATCGTTCAAGCCGTTTCTGAGTAAATAGTGGATATACATAAAACATAAAAAGAAATTTACGAAAGTTAAGTTCCCCCTCCGTTGTTCCGTTCTTGATGAAATTGCAGCTGTGAATTCGCAGACATATACATATGTCACAGACGCAGTATTATAATTATCGTTCAAGCCGTTTCTGAGTAAATAGTGGATATACCTAAAACATAAAACAAAATTTACGAAAGTTAAGTTCCCCCTCCGTTGATCCATTTTTGATGAAATTGCAGCTGTGAATTCGCAGACGTATACATATTTCAAAGACGCAGTATTATCATTATCGTTCAAGTCGTTTCTGAGTAAAAAGTGGATATACTTAAAACATAAAAAAAAATCTACGAAAGTTAAGTTTCCCCTCCGTTGTTCCGTTCTTGATGAAATTGCAGCTGTGAATTCGCAGACATATACATACGTCAAACACGCAGTATTATCATTATCGTCCAAGCCGTTTCTGAGTAATTAGTGGATATACCTAAAACATAAAAAAAAATTTACGAAAGTTAAGTTGCCCCTCCGTTGTTCCGTTCTTGATGAAATTGCAGCTGTAAATCCGCAGACATATACATACGTCAAAGACGCAGTATTATCATTATCGTTAAAGCCTTTTCTGAGTAAATAGTGGATATACTTAAAACATAAAAAAAATTTACGAAATTTAAGTTCCCCCTCCGTTGTTCCGTTCTTGATGAAATTGCAGCTGTGAATTCGCAGACATATACATACGTCAAACACGCAGTATTATCATTATCGTTAAAGCCTTTTCTGAGTAAATAGTGGATATACTTAAAACATACAAAAATATTTACGAAAGTTAAACTCCCCCTACGTTGTTCCGTTCTTGATGAAATCGCAGCTGTGAATTCGCAGACATATACATATTTCAAAGACGCAGTATTATCATTATCGTTCAAGCCGTTTCTGAGTAAATAGTGGATATACCTAAAACATAAAAAAAAATTTACGAAAGTTAAGTTCCCCCTCCGTTGTTCCGTTCTTGATGAAATTGCAGCTGTCAATTCGCAGACATATACATATGTCAAAGACGCAGTATTATCATTATCGTTCAAGCCGTTTCTGAGTAAATAGTGGATATATCTAAAACATAAAAAAAAATTTACGAAAGTTAAGTTCCCCCTCCGTTGATCCGTTCTTGATGAAATTGCAGCTGTGAATTCGCAGACGTATACATATGTCAAATACGCAGTATTATCATTTTCGTTCAAGCCGTTTCTGAGTAAATAGTGGATATACCTTAAACATAAAAAAAAAATTACGAAAGTTAAGTTGCCCCTCCGTTGTTCCGTTCTTGATGAAATTGCAGCTGTGAATTCGCAGACATATACATACGTCAAACACGCAGTATTATCATTATCGTTAAAGCCTTTTCTGAGTAAATAGTGGATATACTTAAAACATACAAAAATATTTACGAAAGTTAAACTCCCCCTCCGTTGTTCCGTTCTTGATGAAATCGCAGCTGTGAATTCGCAGACATATACATATGTCAAAGACGCAGTATTATAATTATCGTTCTAGCCGTATTTGAGTAAATAGTAGATATACCTAAAACATAAAAAAAAAATTTACGAAAGATGGGTTCCCCCTCCGTTGTTCCGTTCTTGATGAAATTGCAGCTGTGAATTCGCAGACACATACATATGTAAAAGACGCAGTATTATCATTATCGTTCAAGCCGTTTCTGAGTAAAAAGTGGATATACCTAAAACATAAAAAAAAATTTACGAAAGTTAAGTTATTCCTCCGTTGTTCCGTTCTTGATGAAATTGCAGCTGTCAATTCGCAGACATATACATATGTCAAAGACGCAGTATTATCATTATCGTTCAAGCCGTTTCTGAGTAAATAGTGGATATACCAAAAACATAAAAAAAAATCTACGAAAGTTAAGTTTCCCCTCCGTTGTTCCGTTCTTGATGAAATTGCAGCTGTGAATTCGCAGACGTATACATATGTCAAACACGCAGTATTATCATTATCGTTCAAGCCGTTTCTGAGTAAAAAGTAGATATACCTAAAACATAAAAAAAAATCTACGAAGTTAAGTTTCCCCTCCGTTGTTCCGTTCTTGATGAAATTGCAGCTGTGAATTCGCAGACATATACATATGTCAAAGACGCAGTATTATCATTATCGTTCAAGCCGTTTCTGAGTAAATAGTGGATATATCTAAAACATAAAAAAAAATTTACGAAAGTTAAGTTCCCCCTCCGTTGATCCGTTCTTGATGAAATTGCAGCTGTGAATCCGCAGACATATGCATATGTCAAAGACGCAGTATTATCATTATCGTTCAAGCCGTTTCTGAGTAAATAGTGGATATACATAAAACATAAAAAAAAATTTATGAAAGTTAAGTTCCCCCTCCGTTGTTCCGTTCTTGATGAAATTGCAGCTGTGAATTCGCAGACATATACATATGTCACAGACGCAGTATTATAATTATCGTTCAAGCCGTTTCTGAGTAAATAGTGGATATACCTAAAACATAAAACAAAATTTACGAAAGTTAAGTTCCCCCTCCATTGATCCATTTTTGATGAAATTGCAGCTGTGAATTCGCAGACATATACATATGTCACAGACGCAGTATTATAATTATCGTTCAAGCCGTTTCTGAGTAAATAGTGGATATACCTAAAACATAAAACAAAATTTACGAAAGTTAAGTTCCCCCTCCATTGATCCATTTTTGATGAAATTGCAGCTGTGAATTCGCAGACGTATACATATTTCAAAGACGCAGTATTATCATTATCGTTCAAGTCGTTTCTGAGTAAAAAGTGGATATACCTAAAACATAAAAAAAAATCTACGAAAGTTAAGTTTCCCCTCCGTTGTTCCGTTCTTGATGAAATTGCAGCTGTGAATTCGCAGACATATACATACGTCAAACACGCAGTATTATCATTATCGTCCAAGCCGTTTCTGAGTAATTAGTGGATATACCTAAAACATAAAAAAAAATTTACGAAAGTTAAGTTGCCCCTCCGTTGTTCCGTTCTTGATGAAATTGCAGCTGTAAATCCGCAGACATATACATACGTCAAAGACGCAGTATTATCATTATCGTTAAAGCCTTTTCTGAGTAAATAGTGGATATACTTAAAACATAAAAAAAATTTACGAAATTTAAGTTCCCCCTCCGTTGTTCCGTTCTTGATGAAATTGCAGCTGTGAATTCGCAGACATATACATACGTCAAACACGCAGTATTATCATTATCGTTAAACCCTTTTCTGAGTAAATAGTGGATATACTTAAAACATACAAAAATATTTACGAAAGTTAAACTCCCCCTCCGTTGTTTCGTTCTTGATGAAATCGCAGCTGTGAATTCGCAGACATATACATATTTCAAAGACGCAGTATTATCATTATCGTTCAAGCCGTTTCTGAGTAAATAGTGGATATACCTAAAACATAAAAAAAAGTTTACGAAAGTTAAGTTCCCCCTCCGTTGATCCGTTCTTGATGAAATTGCAGCTGTGAATTCGCAGACATATACATACGTCAAACACGCAGTATTATCATTATCGTCCAAGCCGTTTCTGAGTAATTAGTGGATATACCTAAAACATAAAAAAAAATTTACGAAAGTTAAGTTATTCCTCCGTTGTTCCGTTCTTGATGAAATTGCAGCTGTCAATTCGCAGACATATACATATGTCAAAGACGCAGTATTATCATTATCGTTCAAGCCGTTTCTGAGTAAATAGTGGATATACCAAAAACATAAAAAAAAATCTACGAAAGTTAAGTTTCCCCTCCGTTGTTCCGTTCTTGATGAAATTGCAGCTGTGAATTCGCAGACACATACATATGTCAAACACGCAGTATTATCATTATCGTTCAAGCCGTTTCTGAGTAAAAAGTAGATATACCTAAAACATAAAAAAAAATCTACGAAGTTAAGTTTCCCCTCCGTTGTTCCGTTCTTGATGAAATTGCAGCTGTGAATTCGCAGACATATACATATGTCAAAGACGCAGTATTATCATTATCGTTCAAGCCGTTTCTGAGTAAATAGTGGATATATCTAAAACATAAAAAAAAATTTACGAAAGTTAAGTTCCCCCTCCGTTGATCCGTTCTTGATGAAATTGCAGCTGTGAATCCGCAGACATATGCATATGTCAAAGACGCAGTATTATCATTATCGTTCAAGCCGTTTCTGAGTAAATAGTGGATATACATAAAACATAAAAAAAAATTTACGAAAGTTAAGTTCCCCCTCCGTTGTTCCGTTCTTGATGAAATTGCAGCTGTGAATTCGCAGACATATACATATGTCACAGACGCAGTATTATAATTATCGTTCAAGCCGTTTCTGAGTAAATAGTGGATATACCTAAAACATAAAACAAAATTTACGAAAGTTAAGTTCCCCCTCCGTTGATCCATTTTTGATGAAATTGCAGCTGTGAATTCGCAGACGTATACATATTTCAAAGACGCAGTATTATCATTATCGTTCAAGTCGTTTCTGAGTAAAAAGTGGATATACCTAAAACATAAAAAAAAATCTACGAAAGTTAAGTTTCCCCTCCGTTGTTCCGTTCTTGATGAAATTGCAGCTGTGAATTCGCAGACATATACATACGTCAAACACGCAGTATTATCATTATCGTCCAAGCCGTTTCTGAGTAATTAGTGGATATACCTAAAACATAAAAAAAAATTTACGAAAGTTAAGTTGCCCCTCCGTTGTTCCGTTCTTGATGAAATTGCAGCTGTAAATCCGCAGACATATACATACGTCAAAGACGCAGTATTATCATTATCGTTAAAGCCTTTTCTGAGTAAATAGTGGATATACTTAAAACATAAAAAAAATTTACGAAATTTAAGTTCCCCCTCCGTTGTTCCGTTCTTGATGAAATTGCAGCTGTGAATTCGCAGACATATACATACGTCAAACACGCAGTATTATCATTATCGTTAAACCCTTTTCTGAGTAAATAGTGGATATACTTAAAACATACAAAAATATTTACGAAAGTTAAACTCCCCCTCCGTTGTTCCGTTCTTGATGAAATCGCAGCTGTGAATTCGCAGACATATACATATTTCAAAGACGCAGTATTATCATTATCGTTCAAGCCGTTTCTGAGTAAATAGTGGATATACCTAAAACATAAAAAAAAGTTTACGAAAGTTAAGTTCCCCCTCCGTTGTTCCGTTCTTGATGAAATTGCAGCTGTCAATTCGCAGACATATACATATGTCAATGACGCAGTATTATCATTATCGTTCAAGCCGTTTCTGAGTAAATAGTGGATATATCTAAAACATAAAAAAAAATTTACGAAAGTTAAGTTCCCCCTCCGTTGATCCGTTCTTGATGAAATTGCAGCTGTGAATTCGCAGACGTATACATATGTCAAATACGCAGTATTATCATTTTCGTTCAAGCCGTTTCTGAGTAAATAGTGGATATACCTTAAACATAAAAAAAAAATTACGAAAGTTAAGTTGCCCCTCCGTTGTTCCGTTCTTGATGAAATTGCAGCTGTGAATTCGCAGACATATACATACGTCAAACACGCAGTATTATCATTATCGTTAAAGCCTTTTCTGAGTAAATAGTGGATATACTTAAAACATACAAAAATATTTACGAAAGTTAAACTCCCCCTCCGTTGTTCCGTTCTTGATGAAATCGCAGCTGTGAATTCGCAGACATATACATATGTCAAAGACGCAGTATTATAATTATCGTTCTAGCCGTATTTGAGTAAATAGTAGATATACCTAAAACATAAAAAAAAATTTACGAAAGATGGGTTCCCCCTCCGTTGTTCCGTTCTTGATGAAATTGCAGCTGTGAATTCGCAGACACATACATATGTAAAAGACGCAGTATTATCATTATCGTTCAAGCCGTTTCTGAGTAAAAAGTGGATATACCTAAAACATAAAAAAAAATTTACGAAAGTTAAGTTATTCCTCCGTTGTTCCGTTCTTGATGAAATTGCAGCTGTCAATTCGCAGACATATACATATGTCAAAGACGCAGTATTATCATTATCGTTCAAGCCGTTTCTGAGTAAATAGTGGATATACCAAAAACATAAAAAAAAATCTACGAAAGTTAAGTTTCCCCTCCGTTGTTCCGTTCTTGATGAAATTGCAGCTGTGAATTCGCAGACGTATACATATGTCAAACACGCAGTATTATCATTATCGTTCAAGCCGTTTCTGAGTAAAAAGTAGATATACCTAAAACATAAAAAAAAATCTACGAAGTTAAGTTTCCCCTCCGTTGTTCCGTTCTTGATGAAATTGCAGCTGTGAATTCGCAGACATATACATATGTCAAAGACGCAGTATTATCATTATCGTTCAAGCCGTTTCTGAGTAAATAGTGGATATATCTAAAACATAAAAAAAAATTTACGAAAGTTAAGTTCCCCCTCCGTTGATCCGTTCTTGATGAAATTGCAGCTGTGAATTCGCAGACGTATACATATGTCAAATACGCAGTATTATCATTTTCGTTCAAGCCGTTTCTGAGTAAATAGTGGATATACCTTAAACATAAAAAAAAAATTACGAAAGTTAAGTTGCCCCTCCGTTGTTCCGTTCTTGATAATTTTGCAGCTGTGAATCCGCAGACATATGCATATGTCAAAGACGCAGTATTATCATTATCGTTCAAGCTGTTTCTGAGTAAATAGTGGATATACATAAAACATAAAAAAAAATTTACGAAAGTTAAGTTCCCCCTCCGTTGTTCCGTTCTTGATGAAATTGCAGCTGTGAATTCGCAGACATATACATATGTCACAGACGCAGTATTATAATTATCGTTCAAGCCGTTTCTGAGTAAATAGTGGATATACCTAAAACATAAAACAAAATTTACGAAAGTTAAGTTCCCCCTCCGTTGATCCATTTTTGATGAAATTGCAGCTGTGAATTCGCAGACATATACATACGTCAAACACGCAGTATTATCATTATCGTTAAAGCCTTTTCTGAGTAAATAGTGGATATACTTAAAACATAAAAAAAATTTACGAAAGTTAAGTTCCCCCTCCGTTGTTCCGTTCTTGATGAAATTGCAGCCGTGAATTCGCAGACATATACATATGTCGAAGACGCAGTATTATCATTATCGTTAAAGCCGTTCCTGAGTAAATAGTGGATATACCTGAAACATAAAAAAAAAATTACGAAAGTTAAGTTCCCCCTCCGTTGACCCATTTTTAATGAAATTGCAGCTATGAATTCGCAGACATATACATGCGTCAAACACGCAGTATTATCATTACCGTTTAAGCTTTTTATGAGTAAATAGTGGATATACCTAAAACATAAAAAAAAATTTACGAAAGTTAAGTTCCCCCTCCGTTGATCCGTTCTTGATGAAATTGCAGCTGTGAATTCGCAGACGTATACATATGTCAAACACGCAGTATTATCATTTTCGTTCGAGCCGTTTCTGAGTAAATAGTGGATATACCTAAAACATAAAAAAAAATTTACGAAAGTTAAGTTCCCCCTCCGTTGATCCGTTCTTGATGAAATTAAAGCTGTGAATTCGCAGACATATACATACGTCAAACACGCAGTATTATCATTATCGTCCAAGCCGTTTCTGAGTAATTAGTGGATATACCTAAAACATAAAAAAAAAATTTACGAAAGTTAAATTCCTCCTCCGTTGTTCCGTTCTTGATGAAATCGCATCTGTGAATTCGCAGACATATACATATGTCAAAGACGCAGTATTATCATTATCGTTTAAGCCCTATCTGAGTAAATAGTAGATATACCTAAAACATAAAAAAAAATTTACGAAAGTTAAGTTGCCCCTCCGTTGTTCCGTTCTTGATGAAATTGCAGCTGTAAATCCGCAGACATATACATACGTCAAAGACGCAGTATTATCATTATCGTTAAAGCCTTTTCTGAGTAAATAGTGGATATACTTAAAACATAAAAAAAAATTTACGAAAGTTAAGTTCCCCCTCCGTTGATCTGTTCTTGATGAAATTGCAGCTGTGAATTCGCAGACATATACATTCGTCAAACACGCAGTATTATCATTATCGTTAAAGCCTTTTCTGAGTAAATAGTGGATATACTTAAAACATACAAAAATATTTACGAAAGTTAAACTCCCCCTCCGTTGTTCCGTTCTTGATGAAATAGCAGCTGTGAATTCGCAGACATATACATATGTCAAAGACGCAGTATTATAATTATCGTTCTAGCCGTATCTGAGTAAATAGTAGATATACCTAAAACATAAAAAAAAAATTTACGAAAGTTAAGTTCCCCCTCCGTTGTTCCGTTCTTGATGAAATTGAAGCTGTGAATTCGCAGACACATACATATGTAAAAGACGCAGTATTATCATTATCGTTCAAGCCGTTTCTGAGTAAAAAGTGGATATACCAAAAACATAAAAAAATATTTACGAAAGTTAAACTCCCCCTCCGTTGTTCCGTTCTTGATGAAATCGCAGCTGTGTATTCGCAGACATATACATATGTCAAAGACGCAGTATTATAATTATCGTTCTAGCCGTATCTGAGTAAATAGTAGATATACCTAAAACATAAAAAAAAAATTTACGAAAGTTAAGTTATCCCTCCGTTGTTCCGTTCTTGATGAAATTGCAGCTGTGAATTCGCAGACGTATACATATTTCAAAGACGCAGTATTATCATTATCGTTCAAGTCGTTTCTGAGTAAAAAGTGGATATACTTAAAACATAAAAAAAAATCTACGAAAGTTAAGTTTCCCCTCCGTTGTTCCGTTCTTGATGAAATTGCAGCTGTAAATTCGCAGACGTATACATATGTCAAACACGCAGTATTATCTCTATCGTTCAAGCCGTTTCTGAGTAAAAAGTGGATATACCTAAAACATAAAAAAAAATCTACGAAAGTTAAGTTTCCCCTCCGTCGTTCCGTTCTTGATGAAATTGCAGCTGTGAATTCGCAAACATATACATATGTCAAAGACGCAGTATTATCATTATCGTTCAAGCAGTTTCTGAGTAAAAAGTGGATATACCTTAAACATAAAAAAAAAATCTACGAAAGTTAAGTTTCCCCTCCGTTGTTCCGTTCTTGATGAAATTGCAGCTGTGAATTCGCAGACATATACATATGTCAAAGACGCAGTATTATCATTATCGTTCAAGCCGTTTCTGAGTAAATAGTGGATATACCTAAAACATAAAAAAAAATTTACGAAAGTTAAGTTCCCCCTCCGTTGATCCGTTCTTGATGAAATTGCAGCTGTGAATTCGCAGACGTATACATATGTCAAACACGCAGTATTATCATTTTCGTTCAAGCCGTTTCTGAGTAAATAGTGGATATACCTGAAACATAAAAAAAAATTTACTAAAGTTAAGTTCCCCCTCCGTTGATCCGTTCTTGATGAAATTGCAGCTGTGAATTCGCAGACATATACATACGTCAAACACGCAGTATTATCATTATCGTCCAAGCCGTTTCTGAGTAATTAGTGGATATACCTAAAACATAAAAAAAAATTTACGAAAGTTAAATTCCCCCTCCGTTGTTCCGTTCTTGATGAAATCGCATCTGTGAATTCGCCGACATATACATATGTCAAAGACGCAGTATTATCATTATCGTTTAAGCCGTATCTGAGTAAATAGTAGATATACCTAAAACATAAAAAAAAATTTACGAAAGTTAAGTTGCCCCTCCGTTGTTCCGTTCTTGATGAAATTGCAGCTGTAAATCCGCAGACATATACATACGTCAAAGACGCAGTATTATCATTATCGTTAAAGCCTTTTCTGAGTAAATAGTGCATATACTTAAAACATACAAAAATATTTACGAAAGTTAAACTCCCCCTCCGTTGTTCCGTTCTTGATGAAATAGCAGCTGTGAATTCACAGACATATACATATGTCAAAGACGCAGTATTATAATTATCGTTCTAGCCGTATCTGACTAAATAGTAGATATACCTAAAACATAAAAAAAAAATTTACGAAAGTTAAGTTCCCCCTCCGTTGATCTGTTTTTGATGAAATTGCAGCTGTGAATTCGCAGACATATACATACGTCAAACACGCAGTATTATCATTATCGTCCAAGCCGTTTCTGAGTAATTAGTGGATATACCTAAAACATAAAAAAAAATTTACGAAAGTTAAATTCCCCCTCCGTTGTTCCGTTCTTGATGAAATTGCAGCTGTCAATTCGCAGACATATACATATGTCAAAGACGCAGTATTATCATTATCGTTCAAGCCGTTTCTGAGTAAATAGTGGATATACCAAAAACATAAAAAAAAATTTACGAAAGTTAAAGTCCCCCTCCGTTTATCTGTTCTTGATGAAATTGCAGCTGTGAATTCGCAGACATATACATTCGTCAAACACGCAGTATTATCATTATCGTCCAAGCCGTTTCTGAGTAAATAGTGGATATACCTAAAACATACAAAAATATTTACGAAAGTTAAACTCCCCCTCCGTTGTTCCGTTCTTGATGAAATCGCAGCTGTGAATTCGCAGACATATACATATGTCAAAGACGCAGTATTATCATTATCGTTCTAGCCGTATCTGAGTAAATAGTAGATATACCTAAAACATAAAAAAAAAATTTACGAAAGTTAAGTTCCCCCTCCGTTGTTCCGTTCTTGATGAAATTGCAGTTGTGAATTCGCAGACATATACAAATGTCAAATACGCAGTATTATAAATATCGTTCAAGCCGTTTCTGAGTAAATAGTGGATATACCTAAAACATAAAACAAAATTTACGAAAGTTAAGTTCCCCCTCCGTTGTTCCGTTCTTGATGAAATTGCAGCTGTGAATTCGCAGACATATACATATGTCAAAGACGCGGTATTATCATTATCGTTCAAGCCGTTTCTGAGTAAATAGTGGATATACCTAAAACATAAAAAAAAATTTACGAAAGTTAAGTTCCCCCTCCGTTGTTCCGTTCTTGATGAAATTGCAGCTGTGAATTCGCAGACATATACATATGTCAAAGACGCAGTATTATAATTATCGTTCAAGCCGTTTCTGAGTAAATAGTGGATATACCTAAAACATAAAACAAAATTTACGAAAGTTAAGTTCCCCCTCCGTTGTTCCGTTCTTGATGAAATCGCAGCTGTGAATTCGCAGACTCATACATATGTAAAAGACGCAGTATTATCATTATCGTTCAAGCCGTTTCTGAGTAAAAAGTGGATATACCTAAAACATAAAAAAAAATTTACGAAAGTTAAGTTATCCCTCCGTTGTTCCGTTCTTGATGAAATTGCAGCTGTCAATTCGCAGACATATACATATGTCAAAGACGCAGTATTATCATTATCGTTCAAGCCGTTTCTGAGTAAATAGTGGATATACCTAAAACATAAAAAAAAATTTACGAAAGTTAAGTTCCACCTCCGTTGATCCGTTCTTGATAAAATTGCAGCTGTGAATTCGCAGACGTATACATATGTCAAATACGCAGTATTATCATTTTCGTTCAAGCTGTTTCTGAGTAAATAGTGGATATACCTTAAACATAAAAAAAAAATTACGAAAGTTAAGTTGCCCCTCCGTTGTTCCGTTCTTGATGAAATTGCAGCTGTGAATCCGCAGACATATGCATATGTCAAAGACGCAGTATTATCATTATCGTTCAAGCCGTTTCTGAGTAAATAGTGGATATACCTTAAACATAAAAAAAAAATTTACGAAAGTTAAGTTCTCCCTCCGTTGTTCCGTTCTTGATGAAATTGCAGCTGTGAATTCGCAGACATATACACATGTCAAAGACGCAGTATTATAATTATCGTTCAAGCCGTTTCTGAGTAAATAGTGGATATACCTAAAACATAAAACAAAATTTACGAAAGTTAAGTTCCCCCTCCGTTGTTCCGTTCTTGATGAAATCGCAGCTGTGAATTCGCAGACACATACATATGTAAAAGACGCAGAATTATCATTATCGTTCAAGCAGTTTCTGAGTAAAAAGTGTATATACCTAAAACATAAAAAAAAATTTACGAAAGTTAAGTTATCCCTCCGTTGTTCCGTTCTTGATGAAATTGCAGCTGTCAATTCGCAGACATATACATATGTCAAAGACGCAGTATTATCATTATCGTTCAAGCCGTTTCTGAGTAAATAGTGGATATACCTTAAACATAAAAAAAAAATTACGAAAGTTAAGTTGCCCCTCCGTTGTTCCGTTCTTGATGAAATTGCAGCTCTGAATCCGCAGACTTATGCATATGTCAAAGACGCAGTATTATCATTATCGTTCAAGCCGTTTCTGAGTAAATAGTGGATATACCTAAAACATAAAAAAAAATTTACGAAAGTTAAGTTCCCCCTCCGTTGTTCCGTTCTTGATGAAATCGCAGCTGTGAATTCGCAGACATATACATATGTCAAAGACGCAGTATTATCATTATCGTTCTAGCCGTATCTGAGTAAATAGTAGATATACCTAAAACATAAAAAAAAAATTTACGAAAGTTAAGTTCCCCCTCCGTTGTTCCGTTCTTGATGAAATTGCAGCTGTGAATTCGCAGACATATACAAATGTCAAATACGCAGTATTATAATTATCGTTCAAGCCGTTTCTGAGTAAATAGTGGAAATACCTAAAACATAAAACAAAATTTACGAAAGTTAAGTTCCCCCTCCGTTGTTCCGTTCTTGATGAAATTGCAGCTGTGAATTCGCAGACATATACATATGTCAAAGACGCAGTATTATAATTATCGTTCAAGCCGTTTCTGAGTAAATAGTGGATATATCTAAAACATAAAACAAAATTTACGAAAGTTAAGTTCCCCCTCCGTTGTTCCGTTCTTGATGAAATTGCAGCTGTGAATTCGCAGACGTATACATATGTCAAACACGCAGTATTATCATTATCGTTTAAGCCGTTTCTGAGTAAAAAGTGGATATACATAAAACATAAAAAAAAATCTACGAAAGTTAAGTTTCCCCTCCGTCGTTCCGTTCTTGATGAAATTGCAGCTGTGAATTCGCAAACATATACATATGTCAAAGACGCAGTATTATCATTATCGTTCAAGCAGTTTCTGAGTAAAAAGTGGATATACCTAAAACATAAAAAAAAATTTACGAAAGTTAAGTTCCCCCTCCGTTGATCCGTTTTTGATGAAATTGCAGCTGTAAATTCGCAGACATGTACATACGTCAAACACGCAGTATTATCATTATCGTCCAAGCCGTTTCTGAGTAATAAGTGGATATACCTTAAACATAAAAAAAAAATTACGAAAGTTAAGTTGCCCCTCCGTTGTTCCGTTCTTGATGAAATTGCAGCTGTGAATCCGCAGACATATGCATATGTCAAAGACGCAGTATTATCATTATCGTTCAAGCCGTTTCTGAGTAAATAGTGGATATACCTTAAACATAAAAAAAAATTTACGAAAGTTAAGTTCCCCCTCCGTTGTTCCGTTCTTGATGAAATTGCAGCTGTGAATTCGCAGACATATACATATGTCAAAGACGCAGTATTATCATTATCGTTAAAGCCTTTTCTGAGTAAATAGTGGATATACTTAAAACATAAAAAAAATTTACGAAAGTTAAGTTCCCCCTCCGTTGTTCCGTTCTTGATGTAATTGCAGCCGTGAATTCGCAGACATATACATATGTCGAAGACGCAGTATTATCATTATCGTTAAAGCCGTTCCTGAGTAAATAGTAGATATACCTGAAACATAAAAAAAAAATTACGAAAGTTAAGTTCCCCCTCCGTTGATCCATTTTTGATGAAATTGCAGCTATGAATTCGCAGACATATACATACGTCAAACACGCAGTATTATCATTACCGTTTTAGCTGTTTCTGAGTAAATAGTGGATATACCTAAAACATAAAAAAAAATTTACGAAAGTTAAGTTCCCCCTCCGTTGATCCGTTCTTGATGAAATTGCAGCTGTGAATTCGCAGACGTATACATATGTCAAACACGCAGTATTATCATTTTCGTTCAAGCCGTTTCTGAGTAAATAGTGGATATACCTTAAACATAAAAAAAAATTTACGAAAGTTAAGTTCCCCCTCCGTTGTTCCGTTCTTGATGAAATTGCAGCTGTGAATCCGCAGACATATACATACGTCATACACGCAGTATTATCATTATCGTTCAAGCCTTTTCTGAGTAAATAGTAGATATACCTAAAACATAAAAAAAAATTTATGAAAGTTAAGTTCCCCCACCGTTGATCCGTTTTGATGAAATTGCAGCTGTGAATTCGCAGACATATACATACGTCAAACACGCAGTATTATCATTATCGTTTAAGCCGTTTCTGAGTAAAAAGTGGATATACATAAAACATAAAAAAAAATCTACGAAAGTTAAGTTTCCCCTCCGTCGTTCCGTTCTTGATGAAATTGCAGCTGTGAATTCGCAAACATATACATATGTCAAAGACGCAGTATTATCATTATCGTTCAAGCAGTTTCTGAGTAAAAAGTGGATATACCTAAAACATAAAAAAAAATTTACGAAAGTTAAGTTCCCCCTCCGTTGTTCCGTTCTTGATGAAATTGCAGCTGTGAATCCGCAGACATATACATACGTCATACACGCAGTATTATCATTATCGTTCAAGCCTTTTCTGAGTAAATAGTGGATATACCTAAAACATAAAAAAAAATTTATGAAAGTTAAGTTCCCCCACCGTTGATCCGTTTTGATGAAATTGCAGCTGTGAATTCGCAGACATATACATACGTCAAACACGCAGTATTATCATTATCGTCCAAGCCGTTTCTGAGTAAATAGTGGATATACCTAAAACATAAAAAAAAATTTATGAAAGTTAAGTTCCCCCTCCGTTGATCCGTTTTTGATGAAATTGCAGCTGTGAATTCGCAGACATATACATACGTCAAACCCCCAGTATTATCATTATCGTCCAAGCCGTTTTTGAGTAAATAGTCGATATACCTAAAACATAAAAAAAAATTTACGAAAGTTAAGTTCCCCCTCCGTTGTTCCGTTCTTGATGAAATTGCAGCTGTGAATTCGCAGACATATACATATGTCAAAGACGCAGTATTATAATTATCGTTCAAGCCGTTTCTGAGTAAATAGTGGATATACCTAAAACATAAAACAAAATTTACGAAAGTTAAGTTCCCCCTCCGTTGTTCCGTTCTGGATGAAATCGCAGCTGTGAATTCGCAGACACATACATATGTAAAAGACGCAGAATTATCATTATCGTTCAAGCCGTTTCTGAGTAAATAGTGGATATACCTTAAACATAAAAAAAAATTTACGAAAGTTAAGTTCCCCCTCCGTTGTTCCGTTCTTGATGAAATTGCAGCTGTGAATCCGCAGACATATACATACGTCATACACGCAGTATTATCATTATCGTTCAAGCCTTTTCTGAGTAAATAGTGGATATACCTAAAACATAAAAAAAAATTTATGAAAGTTAAGTTCCCCCACCGTTGATCCGTATTGATGAAATTGCAGCTGTGAATTCGCAGACATATACATACGTCAAACACGCAGTATTATCATTATCGTCCAAGCCGTTTCTGAGTAAATAGTGGATATACCTAAAACATAAAAAAAAATTTATGAAAGTTAAGTTCCCCCTCCGTTGATCCGTTTTTGATGAAATTGCAGCTGTGAATTCGCAGACATATACATACGTCAAACCCCCAGTATTATCATTATCGTTCAAGCCGTTTCTGAGTAAATAGTGGATATACCTAAAACATAAAAAAAAATTTATGAAAGTTAAGTTCCCCCACCGTTGATCCGTTTTGATGAAATTGCAGCTGTGAATTCGCAGACATATACATACGTCAAACACGCAGTATTATCATTATCGTCCAAGCCGTTTCTGAATAAATAGTGGATATACCTAAAACATAAAAAAAAATTTATAAAAGTTAAGTTCCCCCTCCGTTGATCCGTTTTTGATGAAATTGCAGCTGTGAATTCGCAGACATATACATACGTCAAACCCCCAGTATTATCATTATCGTCCAAGCCGTTTTTGAGTAAATAGTCGATATACCTAAAACATAAAAAAAAATTTACGAAAGTTAAGTTCCCCCTCCGTTGTTCCGTTCTTGATGAAATTGCAGCTGTGAATTCGCAGACATATACATATGTCAAAGACGCAGTATTATAATTATCGTTCAAGCCGTTTCTGAGTAAATAGTGGATATACCTAAAACATAAAACAAAATTTACGAAAGTTAAGTTCCCCCTCCGTTGTTCCGTTCTGGATGAAATCGCAGCTGTGAATTCGCAGACACATACATATGTAAAAGACGCAGAATTATCATTATCGTTCAAGCCGTTTCTGAGTAAAAAGTGTATATACCTAAAACATAAAAAAAAATTTACGAAAGTTAAGTTATCCCTCCGTTGTTCCGTTCTTGATGAAATTGCAGCTGTCAATTCGCAGACATATACATATGTCAAAGACGCAGTATTATCATTATCGTTCAAGCCGTTTCTGAGTAAATAGTGGATATACCTTAAACATAAAAAAAAAAATTACGAAAGTTAAGTTGCCCCTCCGTTGTTCCGTTCTTGATGAAATTGCAGCTCTGAATCCGCAGACTTGTGCATATGTCAAAGACGCAGTATTATCATTATCGTTCAAGCCGTTTCTGAGTAAATAGTGGATATACCTAAAACATAAAAAAAAATTTACGAAAGTTAAGTTCCCCCTCCGTTGTTCCGTTCTTGATGAAATCGCAGCTGTAAATTCGCAGACATATACATATGTCAAAGACGCAGTATTATCATTATCGTTCTAGCCGTATCTGAGTAAATAGTAGATATACCTAAAACATAAAAAAAAAATTTACGAAAGTTAAGTTCCCCCTCCGTTGTTCCGTTCTTGATGAAATTGCAGCTGTGAATTCGCAGACATATACAAATGTCAAATACGCAGTATTATAATTATCGTTCAAGCCGTTTCTGAGTAAATAGTGGAAATACCTAAAACATAAAACAAAATTTACGAAAGTTAAGTTCCCCCTCCGTTGTTCCGTTCTTGATGAAATTGCAGCTGTGAATTCGCAGACATATACATATGTCAAAGACGCAGTATTATAATTATCGTTCAAGCCGTTTCTGAGTAAATAGTGGATATACCTAAAACATAAAAAAAAATTTACGAAAGTTAAGTTCCCCCTCCGTTGTTCCGTTCTTGATGAAATTGCAGCTGTGAATTTGCAGACGTATACATATGTCAAACACGCAGTATTATCATTATCGTTTAAGCCATTTCTGAGTAAAAAGTGGATATACCTTAAACATAAAAAAAAAATTACGAAAGTTAAGTTGCCCCTCCGTTGTTCCGTTCTTGATGAAATTGCAGCTCTGAATCCGCAGACTTATGCATATGTCAAAGACGCAGTATTATCATTATCGTTCAAGCCGTTTCTGAGTAAATAGTGGATATACCTAAAACATAAAAAAAAATTTACGAAAGTTAAGTTCCCCCTCCGTTGTTCCGTTCTTGATGAAATCGCAGCTGTGAATTCGCAGACATATACATATGTCAAAGACGCAGTATTATCATTATCGTTCTAGCCGTATCTGAGTAAATAGTAGATATACCTAAAACATAAAAAAAAAATTTACGAAAGTTAAGTTCCCCCTCCGTTGTTCCGTTCTTGATGAAATTGCAGCTGTGAATTCGCAGACATATACAAATGTCAAATACGCAGTATTATAATTATCGTTCAAGCCGTTTCTGAGTAAATAGTGGAAATACCTAAAACATAAAACAAAATTTACGAAAGTTAAGTTCCCCCTCCGTTGTTCCGTTCTTGATGAAATTGCAGCTGTGAATTCGCAGACATATACATATGTCAAAGACGCAGTATTATAATTATCGTTCAAGCCGTTTCTGAGTAAATAGTGGATATACCTAAAACATAAAACAAAATTTACGAAAGTTAAGTTCCCCCTCCGTTGTTCCGTTCTTGATGAAATTGCAGCTGTGAATTCGCAGACGTATACATATGTCAAACACGCAGTATTATCATTATCGTTTAAGCCGTTTCTGAGTAAAAAGTGGATATACATAAAACATAAAAAAAAATCTACGAAAGTTAAGTTTCCCCTCCGTTGATCCGTTCTTGATGAAATTGCAGCTGTGAATTCGCAGACGTATACATATGTCAAACACGCAGTATTATCATTATCGTTCAAGCCGTTTCTGAGTAAAAAGTGGATATACCTAAAACATAAAAAAAAATTTACGAAAGTTAAGTTCCCCCTCCGTTGATCCGTTTTTGATGAAATTGCAGCTGTAAATTCGCAGACATATACATACTTCAAACACGCAGTATTATCATTATCGTCCAAGCCGTTTCTGAGTAATAAGTGGATATACCTTAAACATAAAAAAAAAATTACGAAAGTTAAGTTGCCCCTCCGTTGTTCCGTTCTTGATGAAATTGCAGCTGTGAATCCGCAGACATATGCATATGTCAAAGACGCAGTATTATCATTATCGTTCAAGCCGTTTCTGAGTAAATAGTGGATATACCTTAAACATAAAAAAAAATTTACGAAAGTTAAGTTCCCCCTCCGTTGTTCCGTTCTTGATGAAATTGAAGCTGTGAATCCGCAGACATATACATACGTCATACACGCAGTATTATCATTATCGTTCAAGCCGTTTCTGAGTAAATAGTGGAAATACCTAAAACATAAAACAAAATTTACGAAAGTTAAGTTCCCCCTCCGTTGTTCCGTTCTTGATGAAATTGCAGCTGTGAATTCGCAGACATATACATATGTCAAAGACGCAGTATTATCATTATCGTTAAAGCCGTTTCTGAGTAAATAGTGGATATACCAAAAACATAAAAAAAAATTTACGAAAGTTATGTTCCCCCTCCGTTGTTCTGTTCTTGATGAAATTGCAGCTGTGAATTCGCAGACATATACATTCGTCAAACACGCAGTATTATCATTATCGTCCAAGCCGTTTCTGAGTAAATAGTGGATATACCTAAAACATACAAAAATATTTACGAAAGTTAAACTCCCCCTCCGTTGTTCCGTTCTTGATGAAATCGCAGCTGTGAATTCGCAGACATATACATATGTCAAAGACGCAGTATTATCATTATCGTTCTAGCCGTATCTGAGTAAATAGTAGATATACCTAAAACATAAAAAAAAAATTTACGAAGGTAAGTTCCCCCTCCGTTGTTCCGTTCTTGATGAAATTGCAGCTGTGAATTTGCAGACATATACAAATGTCAAATACGCAGTATTATAATTATCGTTCAAGCCGTTTCTGAGTAAATAGTGGAAATACCTAAAACATAAAACAAAATTTACGAAAGTTAAGTTCCCCCTCCGTTGTTTCGTTCTTGATGAAATTGCAGCTGTGAATTCGCAGACATATACATATGTCAAAGACGCAGTATTATAATTATCGTTCAAGCCGTTTCTGAGTAAATAGTGGATATACCTAAAACATAAAACAAAATTTACGAAAGTTAAGTTCCCCCTCCGTTGTTCCGTTCTTGATGAAATTGCAGCTGTGAATTCGCAGACGTATACATATGTCAAACACGCAGTATTATCATTATCGTTTAAGCCGTTTCTGAGTAAAAAGTGGATATACCTAAAACATAAAAAAAAATCTACGAAAGTTAAGTTTCCCCTCCGTTGTTCCGTTCTTGATGAAATTGCAGCTGTGAATTCGCAAACATATACATATGTAAAAGACGCATTATTATCATTATCGTTCAAGCCGTTTCTGAGTAAAAAGTGGATATACCTAAAACATAAAAAAAAATTTACGAAAGTTAAGTTATCCCTCCGTTGTTCCGTTCTTGATGAAATTGCAGCTGTCAATTCGCAGACATATACATATGTCAAAGACGCAGTACTATCATTATCGTTCAAGCCGTTTCTGAGTAAATAGTGGATATACCAAAAACATAAAAAAAAATTTACGAAAGTTAAGTTCCCCCTCCGTTGATCTGTTCTTGATAAAATTGCAGCTGTGAATTCGCAGACATATACATTCGTCAAACACGCAGTATTATCATTATCGTCCAAGCCGTTTCTGAGTAAATAGTGGATATACCTAAAACATACAAAAATATTTACGAAAGTTAAACTCCCCCTCCGTTGTTCCGTTCTTGATGAAATCGCAGCTGTAAATTCGCAGACATATACATATGTCAAAGACGCAGTATTATCATTATCGTTCTAGCCGTATCTGAGTAAATAGTAGATATACCTAAAACATAAAAAAAAAATTTTACGAAAGTTAAGTGTGATGATTTATTTAGGTTCATTAATAATTGCTGTGTCATTATCTCTTATCACATCATATGTTTAATTACTTTTAATTTCTATATACCTATGAAACCTTTTATAAAATGTTATACACTGTAATTGTGAATAATAAAGCCTAAGTTAGAAAGGTTTTCATTACAATTTATTATTCACAAATGGATAAATTTCTGAAACCAGATAAGTTCGACGGTGATCGACACTCCCCCACCGCTACTCAAGAATGGAATTACTGGCTGAAGACATTCGAAAACTTCATCGCGTCTGTCGAGAAAATCGATGACGGAGGTAAGTTAAGTTTACTCATTAACCACATTTCACATTCTGTCTACCTTTTAATTGCCGACAAGGACTCATATGCGACAGCTATCGATGCACTGAAAGCTACATATGTAAAACCGATAAACGAAATATTTGCTAGACACAAACTGGCATCTCGTAAGCAGTTTCCAGAAGAGACGATTGATCAATATCACCAAGCTTTGCAACAATTAAGTAAAAACTGAGAGTTCGCGGATGTTGATGCAGAGACTAATCGAAAAACGTACGTTCGAGATTCCTTTATTCGTGGCCTCAGTTCTCACCAGATAAGGTTAAGACTATTGGAGTTCAACAAGCTAACTCTCGATGAGGCTGTTGAGAAAGCTCGAGCCTTGGAATCTGCAAAGAATCAATCAGCTTCATACTCTTCCGAGCTAACTCTTAATGCAGCTTCATCGGTTCCTCAGGATATTGACATTGCATCGGAAGAAATATCAACAGTGGCTGCAGCCAGGCCCAGTAATTCGACTTTCAAAAATCAAAAATGCTATTTTTGTGGTCGGCAGAGACATAAAACTCGTCAGCAGTGTCCCGCTCTAAATGATACTTGTGAAAAATGCCAGAAGACGGGTCATTGGAAAATTGTTTGCAAATCAGCTAAAAAAGGTCCCTCATCAGCCGCACTGATTGCAGCCTCTAGTGTCCTCAACAAAGCTACAGTGCAAGTTCAGGTAAATAATAATCCTACGTTTGCTTTGATAGATACAGGGAGCTCCGAAACTTTCATATCACAGAGCTTTGCGGAAAACTGCAAGTTGAAAATGTATCCAACTACTGGCAGTGTATCTATGGCTTCAACATCTATCAGCAAGCCTATTTCTAATTACTGTGTAGCTCACTTTGAATTGTTAGGTCACCATTATGCCAATACGAAATTCAGCGTACTTCCCGATTTGTGTGCTGACGTTATTGTTGGTCACGATCTATTAAAACAACATTCGGAACTCAAAGTTTCCTTTGGTGGAACCAAACCCCCATTAAATATCAGTTACCTTGCTCCAGCAAAAATAGAACCACCTCCCCTTTTTGAATTTCTTACTAAAGACGTCAAACCTGTAATCACCAAATCTCGGAAGCACTCTTTAGAAGACACCGATTTCATGAAGAAAGAAATTGAAAAACTGCTGGCTGATGGAATCATTGAAGAAAGTAGGTCTCCCTGGAGGGCACAAGCCTTCGTAGTAAAAAACGAGAGTCATAAAAAGCGAATGGTTATTGATTATTCGCAAACTATTAATCGATATACGCACCTTGATGCATATCCCATACCCAGTCTCGAGGATGTCGTTTCTAAGGTTTCAAAAAATTTTGTATTTAGTACTATCGATTTCAAAAGTGCTTATCACCAGGTACCTTTACGAGAAAAAGATCGGCCTTTCACCGCGTTTGAGGCATGTGGCCGTTTGTACCAATTTCGACGTCTAGCTTTTGGTTTAACAGATGGAGTCCCCACCTTTCAGCGGGTTATCGATGACGTTATTACTCGCGAAAAGTTAAAAAAAACATATGCGTACCTGGATGATGTTACGGTGTGCGGTAAGGATCAGGAGGAACACGATCGAAATCTCAAGCGCTTCTTAGACGCGGTCCAAAAATATGGTTTCACCATCAATCCAGAAAAAAGCAAATACTCACTAACTTCAATAAACTTGCTTGGCTATAAAATCGAAAATGGAACCATGTCTCCTGACCCTGACCGTCTTAAGCCGCTGCTTAATCTTCCACCTCCAGACAGTCGGAAGTCCCTTGAAAGAACAATTGGAATGTTTGCGCACTATTCCAGATGGGTCCCTAACTATTCGGACAAAGTCAAACGGCTTCTTAACTCAAAAAACTTTCCTTTGACCGCCGAAGCTATAACTGACTTCGAACAACTCAAAACTGAAATTTCTAAAGCTGTATTGAGAACGATTGACGACTCAGAACCATTCACGGTCGAAACTGATGCTTCTGATTTTGCGATTTCAGCTGTTTTATCACAGTGTGGACGGCCAGTAGCATTTTTTTCACAAAAGCTGAATGACAACGAGCTTAAACATTCATCCGTTGAGAAGGAGGCTTATGCTATCGTTAGTGCCCTTAAAAAATGGAGGCACTTCTTACTTGGAAGATTTTTTAAAATTATTACAGATCAGCGCTCTGTATCGTTCATGTTTGATATGACACACCAGAATAAAATAAAGAATGAGAAGATTCAGAGGTGGCGGTTGGAGATGTCCTGTTACAATTATGAAATAATTTACAGGCCAGGAAAACATAATCAAGTAGCGGATACATTCTCCAGGGTTTGTAACGCAACTCAAATTGACAAATTATATTCCTTACACTGTGACTTATGCCACCCTGGTGTGACCAGAATGATCCATTGGGTAAGAACGCGTAATTTACCCTACTCAGTGGAGGATGTCAGAAAGATTACTTCATCGTGCCAGACCTGCAACGTCGTGAAACCTCAATTTCACAAAAAATTGAAATCTACCCTCGTAAGGGCGACGCAACCGTTTGAAAGAATCAGCATGGACTTCAAAGGCCCCCTACCCTCCAAATCAAGGAACAAATACCTCTTGACAATCATCGATGAGTACTCCAGGTTCCCATTCGCCTACCCTTGTCCAAATATGAACTCGTCTACAGTAATTGACTCCCTTGTTGACTTATTCACCACATTTGGTCTACCCTCTTATGTGCACACTGACCGAGGAACCTCATTCGCATCCAGGGAGCTACAAGAATTTCTTCACAATCGAGGGGTAGCAACTTCAATGTCAACACCTTATAACCCCACAGGGAACGGCCAAATAGAACGAGAAAATGGAACAATTTGGCGCACTATATCTCTTGCTCTCAAACACAGAAAGTTGGAACCATCGAATTGGGAATCTGTGCTCCCGGATGCTCTCCACTCGATTCGATCCCTGTTGTGCACAGCAACCAACGAGACACCTCATGAAAGGATGTTCCGACACAATAGGCGATCATCTAACGGCATTTCGCTCCCTACTTGGCTTTCACCTTCAAAGAAAGCACTAATGAAAGTACACGTACGGAGGAGCAAATTCGATCCATTGGTCGAGGAAGTAGACATCCTTGACGTGAACCCCCAGTATGCCAGAGTACGCCTCAACGACGGGCGAGAAACGACAGTATCCTTAAAACATCTAGCACCACAAGGTGAGATGTTGACAGAGCCACAACCAGATGACATTGAGCCGGAGCAAGAGAATATTGAGCAGCAACAGCCTCAACCTACAAGAGCGTCAAAAACTCAAGAAGATCAAGATACTCAGGATACAGGATGCAAGGAAACTACAGATCCAGAGCCTCATGAAAATTTCCTGCGACGCTCTACTAGGGAGCACCGAACGCCTTCCTATTTGAAGGACTATGAATTGAAATTTTAGAAGGAGGGAAGAATGTGATGATTTATTTAGGTTCATTAATAATTGCTGTGTCATTATCTCTTATCACATCATATGTTTAATTACTTTTAATTTCTATATACCTATGAAACCTTTTATAAAATGTTATACACTGTAATTGTGAATAATAAAGCCTAAGTTAGAAAGGTTTTCATTACATTAAGTTCCCCCTCCGTCGTTCCGTTCTTGATGAAATTGCAGCTGTGAATTCGCAGACATATACAAATGTCAAATACGCAGTATTATAATTATCGTTCAAGCCGTTTCTGAGTAAATAGCGGATATACCTAAAACATAAAACAAAATTTACGAAAGTTAAGTTCCCCCTCCGTTGTTCCGTTTTTGATGAAATTGCAGCTGTGAATTCGCAGACATATACATATGTCAAAGACGCGGTATTATCATTATCGTTCAAGCCGTTTCTGAGTAAATAGTGGATATATCTAAAATATAAAGAAAATTTACGAAAGTTAAGTTCCCCCTCCGTTGTTCCGTTCTTGATGTAATTGCAGCCGTGAATTCGCAGACATATACATATGTCGAAGACGCAGTATTATCATTATCGTTAAAGCCGTTCCTGAGTAAATAGTGGATATACCTGAAACATAAAAAAAAAATTACGAAAGTTAAGTTCCCCCTCCGTTGATCCATTTTTGATGAAATTGCAGCTATGAATTCGCAGACATATACATACGTCAAACACGCAGTATTATCATTACCGTTTAAGCTGTTTCTGAGTAAATAGTGGATATACCTAAAACATAAAAAAAAATTTACGAAAGTTAAGTTCCCCCTCCGTTGATCCGTTCTTGATGAAATTGCAGCTGTGAATTCGCAGACGTATACATATGTCAAACACGCAGTATTATCATTTTCGTTCAAGCCGTTTCTGAGTAAATAGTGGATATACCTTAAACATAAAAAAAAAATTACGAAAGTTAAGTTCCCCCTCCGTTGTTCCGTTCTTGATGAAATTGCAGCTGTGAATCCGCAGACATATACATACGTCATACACGCAGTATTATCATTATCGTTCAAGCCTTTTCTGAGTAAATAGTGGATATACCTAAAACATAAAAAAAAATTTATGAAAGTTAAGTTTCCCCTCCGTCGTTCCGTTCTTGATGAAATTGCAGCTGTGAATTCGCAGACATATACATACGTCAAACACGCAGTATTATCATTATCGTCCAAGCCGTTTCTGAGTAAATAGTGGATATACCTAAAACATAAAAAAAAATTTATGAAAGTTAAGTTCCCTCTCCGTTGATCCGTTTTTGATGAAATTGCAGCTGTGAATTCGCAGACATATACATACGTCAAACCCCCAGTATTATCATTATCGTCCAAGCCGTTTTTGAGTAAATAGTCGATATACCTAAAACATAAAAAAAAATTTACGAAAGTTAAGTTCCCCCTCCGTTGTTCCGTTCTTGATGAAATTGCAGCTGTGAATTCGCAGACATATACATATGTCAAAGACGCAGTATTATAATTATCGTTCAAGCCGTTTCTGAGTAAATAGTGGATATACCTAAAACATAAAACAAAATTTACGAAAGTTAAGTTCCCCCTCCGTTGTTCCGTTCTTGATGAAATCGCAGCTGTGAATTCGCAGACACATACATATGTAAAAGACGCAGAATTATCATTATCGTTCAAGCCGTTTCTGAGTAAAAAGTGTATATACCTAAAACATAAAAAAAAATTTACGAAAGTTAAGTTATCCCTCCGTTGTTCCGTTCTTGATGAAATTGCAGCTGTCAATTCGCAGACATATACATATGTCAAAGACGCAGTATTATCATTATCGTTCAAGCCGTTTCTGAGTAAATAGTGGATATACCTTAAACATAAAAAAAAAATTACGAAAGTTAAGTTGCCCCTCCGTTGTTCCGTTCTTGATGAAATTGCAGCTCTGAATCCGCAGACTTATGCATATGTCAAAGACGCAGTATTATCATTATCGTTCAAGCCGTTTCTGAGTAAATAGTGGATATACCTAAAACATAAAAAAAAATTTACGAAAGTTAAGTTCCCCCTCCGTTGATGAAATCGCAGCTGTGAATTCGCAGACATATACAAATGTCAAATACGCAGTATTATAATTATCGTTCAAGCCGTTTCTGAGTAAATAGTGGAAATACCTAAAACATAAAACAAAATTTACGAAAGTTAAGTTCCCCCTCCGTTGTTCCGTTCTTGATGAAATTGCAGCTGTGAATTCGCAGACATATACATATGTCAAAGACGCAGTATTATCATTATCGTTCAAGCCGTTTCTGAGTAAAAAGTGGATATACCTAAAACATAAAAAAAAATTTACGAAAGTTAAGTTATCCCTCCGTTGTTCCGTTCTTGATGAAATTGCAGCTGTCAATTCGCAGACATATACATATGTCAAAGACGCAGTATTATCATTATCGTTCAAGCCGTTTCTGAGTAAATAGTGGATATATCTAAAACATAAAAAAAAATTTACGAAAGTTAAGTTCCCCCTCCGTTGATCCGTTCTTGATGAAATTGCAGCTGTGAATTCGCAGACGTATACATATGTCAAATACGCAGTATTATCATTTTCGTTCAAGCCGTTTCTAAGTAAATAGTGGATATACCTTAAACATAAAATAAAAATTACGAGTTAAGTTCCCCCTCCGTTGTTCCGTTCTTGATGAAATTGCAGCAGTGAATCCGCAGACATATGCATATGTCAAAGACGCAGTATTATCATTATCGTTCAAGCCGTTTCTGAGTAAATAGTGGATATACCTTAAACATAAAACAAAATTTACGAAAGTTAAGTTCCCCCTCCGTTGATCCATTTTTTATGAAATTGCAGCTGTGAATTCGCAGACATATACATATGTCAAAGACGCAGTATTATAATTATCGTTCAAGCCTTTTCTGAGTAAATAGTGGATATACCTAAAACATAAAACAAAATTTACTAAAGTTAAGTTCCCCCTCCGTTGATCCATTTTTGATGAAATTGCAGCTGTGAATTCGCAGACATATACATACGTCAAACACGCAGTATTATCATTATCGTTAAAGCCTTTTCTGAGTAAATAGTGGATATACTTAAAACATAAAAAAAATTTACGAAAGTTAAGTTCCCCCTCCGTTGTTCCGTTCTTGATGTAATTGCAGCCGTGAATTCGCAGACATATACATATGTCGAAGACGCAGTATTATCATTATCGTTAAAGCCGTTCCTGAGTAAATAGTGGATATACCTGAAACATAAAAAAAAAATTACGAAAGTTAAGTTCCCCCTCCGTTGATCCGTTCTTGATGAAATTGCAGCTGTCAATTCGCAGACATATACATACGTCAAACACGCAGTATTATCATTATCGTCCAAGCCGTTTCTGAGTAAAAAGTGGATATACCTAAAACATAAAAAAAAATTTACGAAAGTTAAGTTATCCCTCCGTTGTTCCGTTCTTGATGAAATTGCAGCTGTCAATTCGCAGACATATACATATGTCAAAGACGCAGTATTATCATTATCGTTCAAGCCGTTTCTGAGTAAATAGTGGATATACCAAAAACATAAAAAAAAATTTACGAAAGTTAAGTTCCCCCTCCGTTGTTCTGTTCTTGATGAAATTGCAGCTGTGAATTCGCAGACATATACATTCGTCAAACACGCAGTATTATCATTATCGTCCAAGCCGTTTCTGAGTAAATAGTGGATATACCTAAAACATACAAAAATATTTACGAAAGTTAAACTCCCCCTCCGTTGTTCCGTTCTTGATGAAATCGCAGCTGTGAATTCGCAGACATATACATATGTCAAAGACGCAGTATTACCATTATCGTTCTAGCCGTTTCTGAGTAAATAGTGGATATACCTAAAACATAAAAAAAAATTTAAGAAAGTTAAGTTCCCCCTCCGTTGTTCCCTTCTTGATGAAATTGCAGCTGTGAATTCGCAGACATATACATATGTCAAAGACGCAGTATTATAATTATCGTTCAAGCCGTTTCTGAGTAAATAGTGGATATACCTAAAACATAATACAAAATTTACGAAAGTTAAGTTCCCCCTCCGTTGTTCCGTTCTTGATGAAATTGCAGCTGTGAATTCGCAGACGTATACATATGTCAAACACGCAGTATTATAATTATCGTTCAAGCCGTTTCTGAGTAAATAGTGGAAATACCTAAAACATAAAACAAAATTTACGAAAGTTAAGTTCCCCCTCCGTTGTTCCGTTCTTGATGAAATTGCAGCTGTGAATTCGCAGACATATACATATGTCAAAGACGCAGTATTATAATTATCGTTCAAGCCGTTTCTGAGTAAATAGTGGATATACCTAAAAAATAAAACAAAATCTACGAAAGTTAAGTTTCCCCTCCGTCGTTCCGTTCTTGATGAAATTGCAGCTGTGAATTCGCAAACATATACATATGTCAAAGACGCAGTATTATCATTATCGTTCAAACCGTTTCTGAGTAAAAAGTGGATATACCTAAAACATAAAAAAAAATTTACGAAAGTTAAGTTCCCCCTCCGTTGATCCGTTTTTGATGAAATTGCAGCTGTAAATTCGCAGACATATACATACGTCAAACACGCAGTATTATCATTATCGTCCAAGCCGTTTCTGAGTAAAAAGTGGATATACCTAAAACATAAAAAAAAATTTACGAAAGTTAAGTTATCCCTCCGTTGTTCCGTTCTTGATGAAATTGCAGCTGTCAATTCGCAGACATATACATATGTCAAAGACGCAGTATTATCATTATCGTTCAAGCCGTTTCTAAGTAAATATTGGATATACCAAAAACATAAAAACAAATTTACGAAAGTTATGTTCCCCCTCCGTTGTTCTGTTCTTGATGAAATTGCAGCTGTGAATTCGCAGACATATACATTCGTCAAACACGCAGTATTATCATTATCGTCCAAGCCGTTTCTGAGTAAATAGTGGATATACCTAAAACATACAAAAATATTTACGAAAGTTAAACTCCCCCTCCGTTGTTCCGTTCTTGATGAAATCGCAGCTGTGAATTCGCAGACATATACATATGTCAAAGACGCAGTATTATCATTATCGTTCAAGCCGTTTCTGAGTAAATAGTGGATATACCTAAAACATAAAAAAAAATTTACGAAAGTTAAGTTATCCCTCCGTTGTTCCGTTCTTGATGAAATTGCAGCTGTCAATTCGCAGACATATACATATGTCAAAGACGCAGTACTATCATTATCGTTCAAGCCGTTTCTGAGTAAATAGTGGATACACCAAAAACATAAAAAAAAATTTACGAAAGTTAAACTCCCACTCCGTTGTTCCGTTCTTGATGAAATCGCAGCTGTAAATTCGCAGACATATACATTCGTCAAATACGCAGTATTATAATTATCGTTCAAGCCGTTTCTGAGTAAATAGCGGATATACCTAAAACATAAAACAAAATTTACGAAAGTTAAGTTCCCCCTCCGTTGTTCCGTTCTTGATGAAATTGCAGCTGTGAATTCGCAGACATATACATATGTCAAAGACGCGGTATTATCATTATCGTTCAAGCCGTTTCTGAGTAAATAGTGGATATATCTAAAATATAAAAAAAAATTTACGAAGGTTAAGTTCCCCCTCCGTTGTTCCGTTCTTGATGAAATTGCAGCTGTGAATTCGCAGACATATACATATGTCAAAGACGCAGTATTATAATTATCGTTCAAGCCGTTTCTGAGTGAATAGTGGATATACCTAAAACATAAAACAAAATTTACGAAAGTTAAGTTCCCCCTCCGTTGTTCCGTTCTTGATGAAATCGCAGCTGTGAATTCGCAGACACATACATATGTAAAAGACGCAGTATTATCATTATCGTTCAAGCCGTTTCTGAGTAAAAAGTGGATATACCTAAAACATAAAAAAAAATTTACGAAAGTTAAGTTATCCCTCCGTTGTTCCGTTCTTGATGAAATTGCAGCTGTCAATTCGCAGACATATACATATGTCAAAGACGCAGTATTATCATTATCGTTCAAGCCGTTTCTGAGTAAATAGTGGATATACCTAAAACATAAAAAAAAATTTACGAAAGTTAAGTTCCCCCTCCGTTGATCCGTTCTTGATGAAATTGCAGCTGTGAATTCGCAGACGTATACATATGTCAAAGACGCAGTATTATAATTATCGTTCAAGCCGTTTCTGAGTAAATAGTGGATATACCTAAAACATAAAACAAAATTTACGAAAGTTAAGTTCCCCCTCCGTTGTTCCGTTCTTGATGAAATCGCAGCTGTGAATTCGCAGACACATACATATGTAAAAGACGCAGTATTATCATTATCGTTCAAGCCGTTTCTGAGTAAAAAGTGGATATACCTAAAACATAAAAAAAAATTTACGAAAGTTAAGTTATCCCTCCGTTGTTCCGTTCTTGATGAAATTGCAGCTGTCAATTCGCAGACATATACATATGTCAAAGACGCAGTATTATCATTATCGTTCAAGCCGTTTCTGAGTAAATAGTGGATATACCTAAAACATAAAAAAAAATTTACGAAAGTTAAGTTCCCCCTCCGTTGATCCGTTCTTGATAAAATTGCAGCTGTGAATTCGCAGACGTATACATATGTCAAATACGCAGTATTATCATTTTCGTTCAAGCCGTTTCTGAGTAAATAGTGGATATACCTAAAACATAAAACAAAATTTACTAAAGTTAAGTTCCCCCTCCGTTGATCCATTTTTGATGAAATTGCAGCTGTGAATTCGCAGACATATACATACGTCAAACACGCAGTATTATCATTATCGTTAAAGCCTTTTCTGAGTAAATAGTGGATATACTTAAAACATAAAAAAAATTTACGAAAGTTAAGTTCCCCCTCCGTTGTTCCGTTCTTGATGTAATTGCAGCCGTGAATTCGCAGACATATACATATGTCGAAGACGCAGTATTATCATTATCGTTAAAGCCGTTCCTGAGTAAATAGTGGATATACCTGAAACATAAAAAAAATTACGAAAGTTAAGTTCCCCCTCCGTTGATCCGTTTTTGATGAAATTGCAGCTGTAAATTCGCAGACATATACAAATGTCAAATACGCAGTATTATAATTATCGTTCAAGCCGTTTCTGAGTAAATAGCGGATATACCTAAAACATAAAACAAAATTTACGAAAGTTAAGTTCCCCCTCCGTTGTTCCGTTCTTGATGAAATTGCAGCTGTGAATTTGCAGACATATACAAATGTCAAAGACGCGGTATTATCATTATCGTTCAAGCCGTTTCTGAGTAAATAGTGGATATATCTTAAACATAAAAAAAAATTTACGAAAGTTAAGTTCCCCCTCCGTTGTTCCGTTCTTGATGAAATTGCAGCTGTGAATTCGCAGACATATACATATGTCAAAGACGCAGTATTATAATTATCGTTCAAGCCGTTTCTGAGTAAATAGTGGATATACCTAAAACATAAAACAAAATTTACGAAAGTTAAGTTCCCCCTCCGTTGTTCCGTTCTTGATGAAATCGCAGCTGTGAATTCGCAGACACATACATATGTAAAAGACGCAGTATTATCATTATCGTTCAAGCCGTTTCTGAGTAAAAAGTGGATATACCTAAAAAAAAAAAAAATTTACGAAAGTTAAGTTATCCCTCCGTTGTTCCGTTCTTGATGAAATTGCAGCTGTCAATTCGCAGACATATACATATGTCAAAGACGCAGTATTATCATTATCGTTCAAGCCGTTTCTGAGTAAATAGTGGATATACATAAAACATTAAAAAAAATTTACGAAAGTTAAGTTCCCCCTCCGTTGTTCTGTTCTTGATGAAATTGCAGCTGTGAATTCGCAGACATATACATTCGTCAAACAAGCAGTATTATCATTATCGTCCAAGCCGTTTCTGAGTAAATAGTGGATATACCTAAAACATACAAAAATATTTACGAAAGTTAAACTCCCCCTCCGTTGTTCCGTTCTTGATGAAATCGCAGCTGTGAATTCGCAGACATATACATATCTCAAAGACGGAGTATTATCATTATCGTTCTAGCCGTATCTGAGTAAATAGTAGATATACCTAAAACATAAAAAAAAAATTTTACGAAAGTTAAGTTCCCCCTCCGTTGTTCCGTTCTTGATGAAATTGCAGCTGTAAATTCGCAGACATATACAAATGTCAAATACGCAGTATTATAATTATCGTTCAAGCCGTTTCTGAGTAAATAGCGGATATACCTAAAACATAAAAAAAAATTTACGAAAGTTAAGTTCCCCCTCCGTTGATCCGTTCTTGATGAAATTGCAGCTGTGAATTCGCAGACGTATACATATGTCAAATACGCAGTATTATCATTTTCGTTCAAGCCGTTTCTGAGTAAATAGTGGATATACCTTAAACATAAAAAAAAAATTACGAAAGTTAAGTTGCCCCTCCGTTGTTCCGTTCTTGATGAAATTGCAGCTGTGAATCCGCAGACATATGCATATGTCAAAGACGCAGTATTATCGTTATCGTTCAAGCCGTTTCTGAGTAAATAGTGGATATACCTTAAACATAAAACAAAATTTACGAAAGTTAAGTTCCCCCTCCGTTGTTCCGTTCTTGATGAAATCGCAGCTGTGAATTCGCAGACACATACATATGTAAAAGACGCAGTATTATCATTATCGTTCAAGCCGTTTCTGAGTAAAAAGTGGATATACCTAAAACATAAAAAAAAATTTACGAAAGTTAAGTTATCCCTCCGTTGTTCCGTTCTTGATGAAATTGCAGCTGTCAATTCGCAGACATATACATATGTCAAAGACGCAGTATTATCATTATCGTTCAAGCCGTTTCTGAGTAAATAGTGGATATACCTAAAACATAAAAAAAAATTTACGAAAGTTAAGTTCCCCCTCCGTTGTTCTGTTCTTGATGAAATTGCAGCTGTGAATTCGCAGACATATACATTCGTCAAACACGCAGTATTATCATTATCGTCCAAGCCGTTTCTGAGTAAATAGTGGATATACCTAAAACATACAAAAATATTTACGAAAGTTAAACTCCCCCTCCGTTGTTCCGTTCTTGATGAAATCGCAGCTGTGAATTCGCAGACATATACATATGTCAAAGACGGAGTATTATCATTATCGTTCTAGCCGTATCTGAGTAAATAATAGATATACCTAAAACATAAAAAAAAAATTTTACGAAAGTTAAGTTTCCCCTCCGTTGCTCCGTTCTTGATGAAATTGCAGCTGTAAATTCGCAGACATATACAAATGTCAAATACGCAGTATTATAATTATCGTTCAAGCCGTTTCTGAGTAAATAGCGGATATACCTAAAACATAAAACAAAATTTACGAAAGTTAAGTTCCCCCTCCGTTGTTCCGTTCTTGATGAAATTACAGCTGTGAATTCGCAGACATATACATATGTCAAAGACGCGGTATTATCATTATCGTTCAAGCCGTTTCTGAGTAAATAGTGGATATATCTAAAACATAAAAAAAAATTTACGAAAGTTACGTTCCCCCTCCGTTGTTCCGTTCTTGATGAAATTGCAGCTGTGAATTCGCAGACATATACATATGTCAAAGACGCAGTATTATAATTATCGTTCAAGCCGTTTCTGAGTAAATAGTGGATATACCTAAAACATAAAACAAAATTTACGAAAGTTAAGTTCCCCCTCCGTTGTTCCGTTCTTGATGAAATCGCAGCTGTGAATTCGCAGACACATACATATGTAAAAGACGCAGTATTATCATTATCGTTCAAGCCGTTTCTGAGTAAAAAGTGGATATACCTAAAACATAAAAAAAGAATTTACGAAAGTTAAGTTATCCCTCCGTTGTTCCGTTCTTGATGAAATTGCAGCTGTCAATTCGCAGACATATACATATGTCAAAGACGCAGTATTATCATTATCGTTCAAGCCGTTTCTGAGTAAATAGTGGATATACCTTAAACATAAAAAAAAATTTACGAAAGTTAAGTTCCCCCTCCGTTGATCCGTTCTTGATGAAATTACAGCTGTGAATTCGCAGACGTATACATATGTCAAATACGCAGTATTATCATTTTCGTTCAAGCCGTTTCTGAGTAAATAGTGGATATACCTTAAACATAAAAAAAAAATTACGAAAGTTAAGTTGCCCCTCCGTTGTTCCGTTCTTGATGAAATTGCAGCTGTAAATTCGCAGACATATACAAATGTCAAATACGCAGTATTATAATTATCGTTCAAGCCGTTTCTGAGTAAATAGCGGATATACCTAAAACATAAAACAAAATTTACGAAAGTTAAGTTCCCCCTCCGTTGTTCCGTTCTTGATGAAATTGCAGCTGTGAATTCGCAGACATATACAAATGTCAGAGACGCGGTATTATCATTATCGTTCAAGCCGTTTCTGAGTAAATAGTGGATATATCTTAAACATAAAAAAAAATTTACGAAAGTTAAGTTCCCCCTCCGTTGTTCCGTTCTTGATGAAATTGCAGCTGTGAATTCGCAGACATATACATTCGTCAAACACGCAGTATTATCATTATCGTCCAAGCCGTTTCTGAGTAAATAGTGGATATACCTAAAACATACAAAAATATTTACGAAAGTTAAACTCCCCCTCCGTTGTTCCGTTCTTGATGAAATCGCAGCTGTGAATTCGCAGACATATACATATGTCAAAGACGCAGTATTATCATTATCGTTCTAGCCGTTTCTGAGTAAATAGTGGATATACCTAAAACATAAAAAAAAATTTAAGAAAGTTAAGTTCCCCCTCCGTTGTTCCCTTCTTGATGAAATTGCAGCTGTGAATTCGCAGACATATACATATGTCAAAGACGCAGTATTATAATTATCGTTCAAGCCGTTTCTGAGTAAATAGTGGATATACCTAAAACATAAAACAAAATTTACGAAAGTTAAGTTCCCCCTCCGTTGTTCCGTTCTTGATGAAATTGCAGCTGTGAATTCGCAGACGTATACATATGTCAAACACGCAGTATTATCATTATCGTTTAAGCCGTTTCTGAGTAAAAAGTGGATATACCTAAAACATAAAAAACAATCTACGAAAGTTAAGTTTCCCCTCCGTTGTTCCGTTCTTGATGAAATTGCAGCTGTGAATTCGCAAACATATACATATGTAAAAGACGCAGTATTATCATTATCGTTCAAGCCGTTTCTGAGTAAAAAGTGGATATACCTAAAACATAAAAAAAAATTTACGAAAGTTAAGTTATCCCTCCGTTGTTCCGTTCTTGATGAAATTGCAGCTGTCAATTCGCAGACATATACATATGTCAAAGACGCAGTATTATCATTATCGTTCAAGCCGTTTCTGAGTAAATAGTGGATATACCAAAAACATAAAAAAAAATTTACGAAAGTTAAGTTCCCCCTCCGTTGATCTGTTCTTGATTAAATTGCAGCTGTGAATTCGCAGACATATACATTCGTCAAACACGCAGTATTATCATTATCGTCCAAGCCGTTTCTGAGTAAATAGTGGATATACCTAAAACATACAAAAATATTTACGAAAGTTCCCCCTCCGTTGTTCCGTTCTTGATGAAATTGCAGCTGTAAATTCGCAGACATATACAAATGTCAAATACGCAGTATTATAATTATCGTTCAAGCCGTTTCTGAGTAAATAGCGGATATACCTAAAACATAAAACAAAATTTACGAAAGTTAAGTTCCCCCTCCGTTGTTCCGTTCTTGATGAAATTGCAGCTGTGAATTCGCAGACATATACAAATGTCAAAGACGCGGTATTATCATTATCGTTCAAGCCGTTTCTGAGTAAATAGTGGATATACCTAAAACATAAAAAAAAATTTACGAAAGTTAAGTTCCCCCTCCGTTGTTCCGTTCTTGATGAAATTGCAGCTGTCAATTCGCAGACATATACATATGTCAAAGACGCAGTATTATCATTATCGTTCAAGCCGTTTCTGAGTAAATAGTGGATATACATAAAACATTAAAAAAAATTTACGAAAGTTAAGTTCCCCCTCCGTTGTTCTGTTCTTGATGAAATTGCAGCTGTGAATTCGCAGACATATACATTCGTCAAACAAGCAGTATTATCATTATCGTCCAAGCCGTTTCTGAGTAAATAGTGGATATACCTAAAACATACAAAAATATTTACGAAAGTTAAACTCCCCCTCCGTTGTTCCGTTCTTGATGAAATCGCAGCTGTGAATTCGCAGACATATACATATGTCAAAGACGGAGTATTATCATTATCGTTCTAGCCGTATCTGAGTAAATAGTAGATATACCTAAAACATAAAAAAAAATTTTTACGAAAGTTAAGTTCCCCCTCCGTTGTTCCGTTCTTGATGAAATTGCAGCTGTAAATTCGCAGACATATACAAATGTCAAATACGCAGTATTATAATTATCGTTTAAGCCGTTTCTGAGTAAATAGCGGATATACCTAAAACATAAAAAAAAATTTACGAAAGTTATGTTCCCCCTCCGTTGATCCGTTCTTGATGAAATTGCAGCTGTGAATTCGCAGACGTATACATATGTCAAATACGCAGTATTATCATTTTCGTTCAAGCCGTTTCTAAGTAAATAGTGGATATACCTTAAACATAAAAAAAAAATTACGAAAGTTAAGTTGCTTCTCCGTTGTTCCGTTCTTGATAAAATTGCAGCTGTGAATCCGCAGACATATGCATATGTCAAAGACGCAGTATTATCGTTATCGTTCAAGCCGTTTCTGAGTAAATAGTGGATATACCTTAAACATAAAACAAAATTTACGAAAGTTAAGTTCCCCCTCCGTTGTTCCGTTCTTGATGAAATCGCAGCTGTAAATTCGCAGAAACATACATATGTAAAAGACGCAGTATTATCATTATCGTTCAAGCCGTTTCTGAGTAAAAAGTGGATATACCTAAAACATAAAAAAAAATTTACGAAAGTTAAGTTATCCCTCCGTTGTTCCGTTCTTGATGAAATTGCAGCTGTCAATTCGCAGACATATACATATGTCAAAGACGCAGTATTATCATTATCGTTCAAGCCGTTTCTGAGTAAATAGTGGATATACCTAAAACATAAAATAAAATTTACGAAAGTTAAGTTCCCCCTCCGTTGTTCTGTTCTTGATGAAATTGCAGCTGTGAATTCGCAGACATATACATTCGTCAAACACGCAGTATTATCATTATCGTCCAAGCCGTTTCTGAGTAAATAGTGGATATACCTAAAACATACAAAAATATTTACGAAAGTTAAACTCCCCCTCCGTTGTTCCGTTCTTGATGAAATCGCAGCTGTGAATTCGCAGACATATACATATGTCAAAGACGGAGTATTATCATTATCGTTCTAGCCGTATCTGAGTAAATAGTAGATATACCTAAAACATAAAAAAAAAATTTTACGAAAGTTAAGTTCCCCCTCCGTTGTTCCGTTCTTGATGAAATTGCAGCTGTAAATTCGCAGACATATACAAATGTCAAATACGCAGTATTATAATTATCGTTCAAGCCGTTTCTGAGTAAATAGCGGATATACCTAAAACATAAAACAAAATTTACGAAAGTTAAGTTCCCCCTCCGTTGTTCCGTTCTTGATGAAATTGCAGCTGTGAATTCGCAGACATATACATATGTCAAAGACGCGGTATTATCATTATCGTTCAAGCCGTTTCTGAGTAAATAGTGAATATATCTAAAACATAAAAAAAAATTTACGAAAGTTAAGTTCCCCCTCCGTTGTTCCGTTCTTGATGAAATTGCAGCTGTGAATTCGCAGACATATACATATGTCAAAGACGCAGTATTATAATTATCGTTCAAGCCGTTTCTGAGTAAATAGTGGATATACCTAAAACATAAAACAAAATTTACGAAAGTTAAGTTCCCCCTCCGTTGTTCCGTTCTTGACGAAATCGCAGCTGTGAATTCGCAGACACATACATATGTAAAAGACGCAGTATTATCATTATCGTTCAAACCGTTTCTGAGTAAAAAGTGGATATACCTAAAACATAAAAAAAAATTTACGAAAGTTAAGTTCCCCCTCCGTTGATCCGTTTTTGATGAAATTGCAGCTGTAAATTCGCAGACATATACATACGTCAAACACGCAGTATTATCATTATCGTCCAAGCCGTTTCTGAGTAAAAAGTGGATATACCTAAAACATACAAAAATATTTACGAAAGTTCCCCCTCCGTTGTTCCGTTCTTGATGAAATTGCAGCTGTAAATTCGCAGACATATACAAATGTCAAATACGCAGTATTATAATTATCGTTTAAGCCGTTTCTGAGTAAATAGCGGATATACCTAAAACATAAAACAAAATTTACGAAAGTTAAGTTCCCCCTCCGTTGTTCCGTTCTTGATGAAATTGCAGCTGTGAATTCGCAGACATATACAAATGTCAAAGACGCGGTATTATCATTATCGTTCAAGCCGTTTCTGAGTAAATAGTGGATATATCTTAAACATAAAACAAAATTTACGAAAGTTAAGTTCCCCCTCCGTTGTTCCGTTCTTGACGAAATCGCAGCTGTGAATTCGCAGACACATACATATGTAAAAGACGCAGTATTATCATTATCGTTCAAGCCGTTTCTGAGTAAAAAGTGGATATACCTAAAACATAAAAAAAAATTTACGAAAGTTAAGTTATCCCTCCGTTGTTCCGTTCTTGATGAAATTGCAGCTGTCAATTCACAGACATATACATATGTCAAAGACGCAGTATTATCATTATCGTTCAAGCCGTTTCTGAGTAAATAGTGGATATACATAAAACATTAAAAAAAATTTACGAAAGTTAAGTTCCCCCTCTGTTGTTCTGTTCTTGATGAAATTGCAGCTGTGAATTCGCAGACATATACATTCGTCAAACAAGCAGTATTATCATTATCGTCCAAGCCGTTTCTGAGTAAATAGTGGATATACCTAAAACATACAAAAATATTTACGAAAGTTAAGTTCCCCCTCCGTTGATCCGTTCTTGATGAAATTGCAGCTGTGAATTCGCAGACGTATACATATGTCAAATACGCAGTATTATCGTTTTCGTTCAAGCGGTTTCTAAGTAAATAGTGGATATACCTTAAACATAAAAAAAAAATTACGAAAGTTAAGTTGCTTCTCCGTTGTTCCGTTCTTGATAAAATTGCAGCTGTGAATCCGCAGACATATGCATATGTCAAAGACGCAGTATTATCGTTATCGTTCAAGCCGTTTCTGAGTAAATAGTGGATATACCTTAAACATAAAACAAAATTTACGAAAGTTAAGTTCCCCCTCCGTTGTTCCGTTCTTGATGAAATCGCAGCTGTAAATTCGCAGACACATACATATGTAAAAGACGCAGTATTATCATTATCGTTCAAGCCGTTTCTGAGTAAAAAGTGGATATACCTAAAACATAAAAAAAAATTTACGAAAGTTAAGTTATCCCTCCGTTGTTCCGTTCTTGATGAAATTGCAGCTGTCAATTCGCAGACATATACATATGTCAAAGACGCAGTATTATCATTATCGTTTAAGCCGTTTCTGAGTAAATAGTGGATATACCTAAAACATAAAAAAAAATTTACGAAAGTTAAGTTCCCCCTCCGTTGTTCTGTTCTTGATGAAATTGCAGCTGTGAATTCGCAGACATATACATTCGTCAAACACGCAGTATTATCATTATCGTCCAAGCCGTTTCTGAGTAAATAGTGGATATACCTAAAACATACAAAAATATTTACGAAAGTTAAACTCCCCCTCCGTTGTTCCGTTCTTGATGAAATCGCAGCTGTGAATTCGCAGACATATACATATGTCAAAGACGGAGTATTATCATTATCGTTCTAGCCGTATCTGAGTAAATAGTAGATATACCTAAAACATAAAAAAAAAATTTTACGAAAGTTAAGTTCCCCCTCCGTTGTTCCGTTCTTGATGAAATTGCAGCTGTAAATTCGCAGACATATACAAATGTCAAATACGCAGTATTATAATTATCGTTTAAGCCGTTTCTGAGTAAATAGCGGATATACCTAAAACATAAAACAAAATTTACGAAAGTTAAGTTTCCCCTCCGTTGTTCCGTTCTTGATGAAATTGCAGCTGTGAATTCGCAGACATATACATATGTCAAAGACGCGGTATTATCATTATCGTTTAAGCCGTTTCTGAGTAAATAGTGGATATATCTAAAACATAAAAAAAAATTTACGAAAGTTAAGTTCCCCCTCCGTTGTTCCGTTCTTGATGAAATTGCAGCTGTGAATTCGCAGACATATACATATGTCAAAGACGCAGTATTATAATTATCGTTCAAGCCGTTTCTGAGTAAATAGTGGATATACCTAAAACATAAAACAAAATTTACGAAAGTTAAGTTCCCCCTCCGTTGTTCCGTTCTTGATGAAATCGCAGCTGTGAATTCGCAGACACATACATATGTAGAAGACGCAGTATTATCATTATCGTTCAAGCCGTTTCTGAGTAAAAAGTGGATATACCTAAAACATAAAAAAAAAATTTACGAAAGTTAAGTTATCCCTCCGTTGTTCCGTTCTTGATGAAATTGCAGCTGTCAATTCGCAGACATATACATATGTCAAAGACGCAGTATTATCATTATCGTTCAAGCCGTTTCTGAGTAAATAGTGGATATACCTAAAACATAAAAAAAAATTCACGAAAGTTAAGTTCCCCCTCCGTTGATCCGTTCTTGATGAAATTGCAGCTGTGAATTCGCAGACGTATACATATGTCAAATACGCAGTATTATCATTTTCGTTCAAGCCGTTTCTGAGTAAATAGTGGATATACCTTAAACATAAAAAAAAAATTACGAAAGTTAAGTTGCCCCTCCGTTGTTCCGTTCTTGATGAAATTGCAGCTGTAAATTCGCAGACATATACAAATGTCAAATACGCAGTATTATAATTATCGTTCAAGCCGTTTCTGAGTAAATAGCGGATATACCTAAAACATAAAACAAAATTTACGAAAGTTAAGTTCCCCCTCCGTTGTTCCGTTCTTGATGAAATTGCAGCTGTGAATTCGCAGACATATACAAATGTCAAAGACGCGGTATTATCATTATCGTTCAAGCCGTTTCTGAGTAAATAGTGGATATATCTTAAACATAAAAAAAAATTTACGGAAGTTAAGTTCCCCCTCCGTTGTTCCGTTCTTGATGAAATTGCAGCTGTGAATTCGCAGACATATACATATGTCAAAGACGCAGTATTATAATTATCGTTCAAGCCGTTTCTGAGTAAATAGTGGATATACCTAAAACATAAAACAAAATTTACGAAAGTTAAGTCCCCCCTCCGTTGTTCCGTTCTTGATGAAATCGCAGCTGTGAATTCGCAGACACATACATATGTAAAAGACGCAGTATTATCATTATCGTTCAAGCCGTTTCTGAGTAAAAAGTGGATATACCTAAAACATAAAAAAAAATTTACGAAAGTTAAGTTATCCCTCCGTTGTTCCGTTCTTGATGAAATTGCAGCTGTCAATTCGCAGACATATACATATGTCAAAGACGCAGTATTATCATTATCGTTCAAGCCGTTTCTGAGTAAATAGTGGATATACCTAAAACATAAAAAAAAATTTACGAAAGTTAAGTTCCCCCTCCGTTGTTCTGTTCTTGATGAAATTGCAGCTGTGAATTCGCAGACATATACATTCGTCAAACAAGCAGTATTATCATTATCGTCCAAGCCGTTTCTGAGTAAATAGTGGATATACCTAAAACATACAAAAATATTTACGAAAGTTAAACTCCCCCTCCGTTGTTCCGTTCTTGATGAAATCGCAGCTGTGAATTCGCAGACATATACATATGTCAAAGACGGAGTATTATCATTATCGTTCTAGCCGTATCTGAGTAAATAGTAGATATACCTAAAACATAAAAAAAAAATTTTACGAAAGTTAAGTTCCCCCTCCGTTGTTCCGTTCTTGATGAAATTGCAGCTGTAAATTCGCAGACATATACAAATGTCAAACACGCAGTATTATAATTATCGTTCAAGCCGTTTCTGAGTAAATAGCGGATATACCTAAAACATAAAACAAAATTTACGAAAGTTATGTTCCCCCTCCGTTGTTCCGTTCTTGATGAAATTGCAGCTGTGAATTCGCAGACATATACATATGTCAAAGACGCGGTATTATCATTATCGTTCAAGCCGTTTCTGAGTAAATAGTGGATATATCTAAAACATAAAAAAAAATTTACGAAAAATAAGTTCCCCCTCCGTTGTTCCGTTCTTGATGAAATTGCAGCTGTGAATTCGCAGACATATACATATGTCAAAGACGCAGTATTATCGTTATCGTTCAAGCCGTTTCTGAGTAAATAGTGGATATACCTTAAACATAAAACAAAATTTACGAAAGTTAAGTTCCCCCTCCGTTGTTCCGTTCTTGATGAAATTGCAGCTGTGAATTCGCAGACATATACATATGTCAAAGACGCGGTATTATCATTATCGTTCAAGCCGTTTCTGAGTAAATAGTGGATATATCTAAAACATAAAAAAAAATTTACGAAAAATAAGTTCCCCCTCCGTTGTTCCGTTCTTGATGAAATTGCAGCTGTGAATTCGCAGACATATACATATGTCAAAGACGCAGTATTATCGTTATCGTTCAAGCCGTTTCTGAGTAAATAGTGGATATACCTTAAACATAAAACAAAATTTACGAAAGTTAAGTTCCCCCTCCGTTGTTCCGTTCTTGATGAAATCGCAGCTGTGAATTCGCAGACACATACATATGTAAAAGACGCAGTATTATCATTATCGTTCAAGCCGTTTCTGAGTAAAAAGTGGATATACCTAAAACATAAAAAAAAATTTACGAAAGTTAAGTTATCCCTCCGTTGTTCCGTTCTTGATGAAATAGCAGCTGTCAATTCGCAGACATATACATATGTCAAAGACGCAGTATTATCATTATCGTTCAAGCCGTTTCTAAGTAAATAGTGGATATACCTAAAACATAAAAAAAAATCTACGAAAGTTAATTTTCCCCTCCGTTGTTCCGTTCTTGATTAAATTGCAGCTGTGAATTCGCAGACATATACATATGTCAAAGACGCAGTATTATCATTATCGTTCAAACCGTTTCTGAGTAAATAGTGGATATACCTAAAACATAAAACAAAATTTACGAAAGTTAAGTTCCCCCTCCGTTGTTCCGTTCTTGATGAAATTGCAGCTGTGAATTCGCAGACACATACATATGTAAAAGACGCAGTATTATCATTATCGTTCAAGCCGTTTCTGAGTAAAAAGTGGATATACCTAAAACATAAAAAAAAATTTACGAAAGTTAAGTTATCCCTCCGTTGTTCCGTTCTTGATGAAATTGCAGCTGTCAATTCGCAGACATATACATATGTCAAAGACGCAGTATTATCATTATCGTTCAAGCCGTTTCTGAGTAAATAGTGGATATACCTAAAACATATAGAAAAAATTTACGAAAGTTAAGTTCCCCCTCCGTTGTTTCGTTCTTGATGAAATTGCAGCTGTGAATTCGCAGACATATACATATGTCACAGACGCAGTATTATAATTATCGTTCAAGCCGTTTCTGAGTAAATAGTGGATATACCTAAAACATAAAACAAAATTTACGAAAGTTAAGTTCCCCCTCCGTTGTTCCGTTCTTGATGAAATCGCAGCTGTGAATTCGCAGACACATACATATGTAAAAGACGCAGTATTATCATTATCGTTCAAGCCGTTTCTGAGTAAAAAGTGGATATACCTAAAACATAAAAAAAAATTTACGAAAGTTAAGTTATCCCTCCGTTGTTCCGTTCTTGATGAAATTGCAGCTGTGAATCCGCAGACATATGCATATGTCAAAGACGCAGTATTATCGTTATCTTTCAAGCCGTTTCTGAGTAAATAGTGGATATACCTTAAACATAAAAAAAAATTTACGAAAGTTAAGTTCCCCCTCCGTTGTTCCGTTCTTGATGAAATTGCAGCTGTGAATTCGCAGACATATACAAATGTCAAATACGCAGTATTATAATTATCGTTCAAGCCGTTTCTGAGTAAATAGCGGATATACCTAAAACATAAAACAAAATTTACGAAAGTTAAGTTCCCCCTCCGTTGTTCCGTTCTTGATGAAATTGCAGCTGTGAATTCGCAGACATTTCCAAATTCAAAGACGCGGTATTATCATTATCGTTCAAGCCGTTTCTGAGTAAATAGTGGATATATCTTAAACATAAAAAAAAATTTACGGAAGTTAAGTTCCCCCTCCGTTGTTCCGTTCTTGATGAAATTGCAGCTGTGAATTCGCAGACATATACATATGTCATAGACGCAGTATTATAATTATCGTTCAATCCGTTTCTGAGTAAATAGTGGATATACCTAAAACATAAAACAAAATTTACGAAAGTTAAGTTCCCCCTCCGTTGTTCCGTTCTTGATGAAATCGCAGCTGTGAATTCGCAGACACATACATATGTAAAAGACGCAGTATTATCATTATCGTTCAAGCCGTTTCTGAGTAAAAAGTGGATATACCTAAAACATAAAAAAAAATATACGAAAGTTAAGTTATCCCTCCGTTGTTCCGTTCTTGATGAAATTGCAGCTGTCAATTCGCAGACATATACATATGTCAAAGACGCAGTATTATCATTATCGTTCAAGCCGTTTCTGAGTAAATAGTGGATATACCTAAAACATAAAAAAAAATTTACGAAAGTTAAGTTCCCCCTCCGTTGTTCTGTTCTTGATGAAATTGCAGCTGTGAATTCGCAGACATATACATTCGTCAAACAAGCAGTATTATCATTATCGTCCAAGCCGTTTCTGAGTAAATAGTGGATATACCTAAAACATACAAAAATATTTACGAAAGTTAAACTCCCCCTCCGTTGTTCCGTTCTGGATGAAATCGCAGCTGTGAATTCGCAGACATATACATATGTCAAAGACGGAGTATTATCATTATCGTTCTAGCCGTATCTGAGTAAATAGTAGATATACCTAAAACATAAAAAAAAATTTTTACGAAAGTTAAGTTCCCCCTCCGTTGTTCCGTTCTTGATGAAATTGCAGCTGTAAATTCGCAGACATATACAAATGTCAAACACGCAGTATTATAATTATCGTTCAAGCCGTTTCTGAGTAAATAGCGGATATACCTAAAACATAAAACAAAATTTACGAAAGTTAAGTTCCCCCTCCGTTGTTCCGTTCTTGATGAAATTGCAGCTGTGAATTCGCAGACATATACATATGTCAAAGACGCGGTATTATCATTATCGTTCAAGCCGTTTCTGAGTAAATAGTGGATATATCTAAAACATAAAAAAAAATTTACGAAAGTTAAGTTCCCCCTCCGTTGTTCCGTTCTTGATGAAATTGCAGCTGTGAATTCGCCGACATATACATATGTCAAAGACGCAGTATTATAATTATCGTTCAAGCCGTTTCTGAGTAAATAGTGGATATACCTAAAACATAAAACAAAATTTACGAAAGTTAAGTTCCCCCTCCGTTGTTCCGTTCTTGATGAAATCGCAGCTGTGAATTCGCAGACACATACATATGTAAAAGACGCAGTATTATCATTATCGTTCAAGCCGTTTCTGAGTAAAAAGTGGATATACCTAAAACATAAAAAAAAATTTACGAAAGTTAAGTTATCCCTCCGTTGTTCCGTTCTTGATGAAATTGCAGCTGTCAATTCGCAGACATATACATATGTCAAAGACGCAGTATTATCATTATCGTTCAAGCCGTTTCTGAGTAAATAGTGGATATACCTAAAACATAAAAAAAAATTTACGAAAGTTAAGTTCCCCCTCCGTTGATCCGTTCTTGATGAAATTGCAGCTGTGAATTCGCAGACGTATACATATGTCAAATACGCAGTATTATCATTTTCGTTCAAGCCGTTTCTGAGTAAATAGTGGATATACCTTAAACATAAAAAAAAAATTACGAAAGTTAAGTTGCCCCTCCGTTGTTCCGTTCTTGATGAAATTGCAGCTGTGAATCCGCAGACATATGCATATGTCAAAGACGCAGTATTATCGTTATCGTTCAAGCCGTTTCTGAGTAAATAGTGGATATACCTTAAACATAAAACAAGATTTACGAAAGTTAAGTTCCCCCTCCGTTGTTCCGTTCTTGATGAAATCGCAGCTGTGAATTCGCTGACACATACATATGTAAAAGACGCAGTATTATCATTATCGTTCAAGCCGTTTCTGAGTAAAAAGTGGATATACCTAAAACATAAAAAAAAATTTACGAAAGTTAAGTTATCCCTCCGTTGTTCCGTTCTTGATGAAATAGCAGCTGTCAATTCGCAGACATATACATATGTCAAAGACGCAGTATTATCATTATCGTTCAAGCCGTTTCTAAGTAAATAGTGGATATACCTAAAACATAAAAAAAAATCTACGAAAGTTAATTTTCCCCTCCGTTGTTCCGTTCTTGATGAAATTGCAGCTGTGAATTCGCAGACATATACATATGTCAAAGACGCAGTATTATCATTATCGTTCAAGCCGTTTCTGAGTAAATAGTGGATATACCTAAAACATAAAAAAAAATTTACGAAAGTTAAGTTCCCCCTCCGTTGATCCGTTCTTGATGAAATTGCAGCTGTGAATTCGCAGACGTATACATATGTCAAATACGCAGTATTATCATTTTCGTTCAAGCCGTTTCTGAGTAAATAGTGGATATACCTTAAACATAAAAAAAAAATTACGAAAGTTAAGTTGCCCCTCCGTTGTTCCGTTCTTGATAATTTTGCAGCTGTGAATCCGCAGACATATGCATATGTCAAAGACGCAGTATTATCATTATCGTTCAAGCCGTTTCTGAGTAAATAGTGGATATACCTAAAACATAAAAAAAAATTTACGAAAGTTAAGTTCCCCCTCCGTTGTTCCGTTCTTGATGAAATTGCAGCTGTGAATTCGCAGACATATACATATGTCACAGACGCAGTATTATAATTATCGTTCAAGCCGTTTCTGAGTAAATAGTGGATATACCTAAAACATAAAAAAAAATTTACGAAAGTTAAGTTATCCCTCCGTTGTTCCGTTCTTGATGAAATTGCAGCTGTGAATCCGCAGACATATGCATATGTCAAAGACGCAGTATTATCGTTATCGTTCAAGCCGTTTCTGAGTAAATAGTGGATATACCTTAAACATAAAAAAAAATTTACGAAAGTTAAGTTCCCCCTCCGTTGTTCCGTTCTTGATGAAATTGCAGCTGTGAATTCGCAGACATATACATATGTCAAAGACGCAGTATTATAATTATCGTTCAAGCCGTTTCTGAGTAAATACTGGATATACCTAAAACATAAAACAAAATTTACGAAAGTTAAGTTCCCCCTCCGTTGTTCCGTTCTTGATGAAATCGCAGCTGTGAATTCGCAGACAAATACATATGTAAAAGACGCAGTATTATCATTATCGTTCAAGCCGTTTCTGAGTAAAAAGTGGATATACCTAAAACATAAAAAAAAATTTACGAAAGTTAAGTTATCCCTCCGTTGTTCCGTTCTTGATGAAATTGCAGCTGTCAATTCGCAGACATATACATATGTCAAAGACGCAGTATTATCATTATCGTTCAAGCCGTTTCTGAGTAAATAGTGGATATACCTAAAACATAAAAAAAAATTTACGAAAGTTAAGTTCCCCCTCCGTTGATCCGTTCTTGATGAAATTGCAGCTGTGAATTCGCAGACGTATACATACGTCAAACACGCAGTATTATCATTACCGTTTAAGCTGTTTCTGAGTAAATAGTGGATATACCTAAAACATAAAAAAAAATTTACGAAAGTTAAGTTCCCCCTCCGTTGATCCGTTCTTGATGAAATTGCAGCTGTGAATTCGCAGACGTATACATATGTCAAACACGCAGTATCATCATTTTCGTTCAAGCCGTTTCTGAGTAAATAGTGGATATACCTTAAACATAAAAAAAAATTTACGAAAGTTAAGTTCCCCCTCCGTTGTTCCGTTCTTGATGAAATTGCAGCTGTGAATCCGCAGACATATACATACGTCATACACGCAGTATTATCATTATCGTTCAAGCCTTTTCTGAGTAAATAGTGGATATACCTAAAACATAAAAAAAAAATTTATGAAAGTTAAGTAAACCATGTAACCATCCCTAACCATCCCTAACCATCCCTAACCATCCCTAACCATCCCTAACCATCCCTAACCATCCCTAACCATCCCTAACCATCCCTAACCATCCCTAACCATCCCTAACCATCCCCCTCCGTTGATCCGTTCTTGATGAAATTGCAGCTGTGAATTCGCAGACGTATACATATGTCAAACACGCAGTATCATCATTTTCGTTCAAGCCGTTTCTGAGTAAATAGTGGATATACCTTAAACATAAAAAAAAATTTACGAAAGTTAAGTTCCCCCTCCGTTGTTCCGTTCTTGATGAAATTGCAGCTGTGAATCCGCAGACATATACATACGTCATACACGCAGTATTATCATTATCGTTCAAGCCGTTTCTGAGTAAATAGTGGATATACCTAAAACATAAAAAAAAATTTACGAAAGTTAAGTTCCCCCTCCGTTGTTCCGTTCTTGATGAAATTGCAGCTGTGAATCCGCAGACATATACATACGTCATACACGCAGTATTATCATTATCGTTCAAGCCTTTTCTGAGTAAATAGTGGATATACCTAAAACATAAAAAAAAATTTACGAAAGTTAAGTTCCCCCTCCGTTGATCCGTTCTTGATGAAATTGCAGCTGTGAATTCGCAGACGTATACATATGTCAAATACGCAGTATTATCATTTTCGTTCAAGCCGTTTCTGAGTAAATAGTGGATATACCTTAAACATAAAAAAAAAATTACGAAAGTTAAGTTGCCCCTCCGTTGTTCCGTTCTTGATAATTTTGCAGCTGTGAATCCGCAGACATATGCATATGTCAAAGACGCAGTATTATAATTATCGTTCAAGCCGTTTCTGAGTAAATAGTGGATATACCTAAAACATAAAACAAAATTTACGAAAGTTAAGTTCCCCCTCCGTTGTTTCGTTCTTGATGAAATCGCAGCTGTGAATTCGCAGACACATACATATGTAAAAGACGCAGTATTATCATTATCGTTCAAGCCGTTTCTGAGTAAAAAGTGGATATACCTAAAACATAAAAAAAAATTTACGAAAGTTAAGTTATCCCTCCGTTGTTCCGTTCTTGATGAAATTGCAGCTGTGAATCCGCAGACATATGCATATGTCAAAGACGCAGTATTATCGTTATCGTTCAAGACGTTTCTGAGTAAATAGTGGATATACCTTAAGTATAAAAAAAAATTTACGAAAGTTAAGTTCCCCCTCCGTTGTTCCGTTCTTGATGAAATTGCAGCTGTGAATTCGCAGACATATACATATGTCAAAGACGCAGTATTATAATTATCGTTCAAGCCGTTTCTGAGTAAATAGTGGATATACCTAAAACATAAAACAAAATTTACGAAAGTTAAGTTCCCCCTCCGTTGTTCCGTTCTTGATGAAATCGCAGCTGTGAATTCGCAGACACATACATATGTAAAAGACGCAGTATTATCATTATCGTTCAAGCCGTTTCTGAGTAAAAAGTGGATATACCTAAAACATAAAAAAAAATTTACGAAAGTTAAGTTATCCCTCCGTTGTTCCGTTCTTGATGAAATTGCAGCTGTCAATTCGCAGACATATACATATGTCAAAGACGCAGTATTATCATTATCGTTCAAGCCGTTTCTGAGTAAATAGTGGATATACCTAAAACATAAAAAAAAATTTACGAAAGTTAAGTTCCCCCTCCGTTGATCCGTTCTTGATGAAATTGCAGCTGTGAATTCGCAGACGTATACATATGTCAAATACGCAGTATTATCATTTTCGTTCAAGCCGTTTCTGAGTAAATAGTGGATATACCTTAAACATAAAAAAAAAATTACGAAAGTTAAGTTCCCCCTCCGTTGTTTCGTTCTTGATGAAATTGCAGCTGTGAATCCGCAGACATATGCATATGTCAAAGACGCAGTATTATCATTATCGTTCAAGCCGTTTCTGAGTAAATAGTGGATATACCTTAAACATAAAAAAAAATTTACGAAAGTTAAGGTCCCCCTCCGTTGTTCCGTTCTTGATGAAATTGCAGCTGTGAATTCGCAGACATATACATATGTCAAAGACGCAGTATTATAATTATCGTTCAAGCCGTTTCTGAGTAAATAGTGGATATACCTAAAACATAAAACAAAATTTACGAAAGTTAAGTTCCCCCTCCGTTGATCCATTTTTGATGAAATTGCAGCTATGAATTCGCAGACATATACATACGTCAAACACGCAGTATTATCATTACCGTTTAAGCTGTTTCTGAGTAAATAGTGGATATACCTAAAACATAAAAAAAAATTTACGAAAGTTAAGTTCCCCCTCCGTTGATCGGTTCTTGATAAAATTGCAGCTGTGAATTCGCAGACGTATACATATGTCAAACACGCAGTATCATCATTTTCGTTCAAGCCGTTTCTGAGTAAATAGTGGATATACCTTAAACATAAAAAAAAGTTTACGAAAGTTAAGTTCCCCCTCCGTTGTTCCGTTCTTGATGAAATTGCAGCTGTGAATCCGCAGACATATACATACGTCATACACGCAGTATTATCATTATCGTTCAAGCCTTTTCTGAGTAAATAGTGGATATGCCTAAAACATAAAAAAAAAATTTATGAAAGTTAAGTAAACCATGTAACCATCCCTAACCATCCCTAACCATCCCTAACCATCCCTAACCATCCCTAACCATCCCTAACCATCCCTAACCATCCCTAACCATCCCTAACCATCCCTAACCATCCCTAACCATCCCTAACCATCCCCCTCCGTTGATCCGTTCTTGATGAAATTGCAGCTGTGAATTCGCAGACGTATACATATGTCAAACACGCAGTATCATCATTATCGTTCAAGCCTTTTCTGAGTAAATAGTGGATATGCCTAAAACATAAAAAAAAAATTTATGAAAGTTAAGTAAACCATGTAACCATCCCTAACCATCCCTAACCATCCCTAACCATCCCTAACCATCCCTAACCATCCCTAACCATCCCTAACCATCCCTAACCATCCCTAACCATCCCTAACCATCCCTAACCATCCCCCTCCGTTGATCCGTTCTTGATGAAATTGCAGCTGTGAATTCGCAGACGTATACATATGTCAAACACGCAGTATCATCATTTTCGTTCAAGCCGTTTCTGAGTAAATAGTGGATATACCTTAAACATAAAAAAAAATTTACGAAAGTTAAGTTCCCCCTCCGTTGTTCCGTTCTTGATGAAATTGCAGCTGTGAATCCGCAGACATATACATACGTCATACACGCAGTATTATCATTATCGTTCAAGCCTTTTCTGAGTAAATAGTGGATATACCTAAAACATAAAAAAAAAATTTATGAAAGTTAAGTTCCCCCACCGTTGATCCGTTTTGATGAAATTGCAGCTGTGAATTCGCAGACATATACATACGTCAAACACGCAGTATTATCATTTTCGTTCAAGCCGTTTTTGAGTAAATAGTGGATATACCTAAAACATAAAAAAAAATTTACGAAAGTTAAGTTCCCCCTCCGTTGTTCCGTTCTTGATGAAATTGCAGCTGTGAATTCGCAGACATATACATATGTCAAAGACGCAGTATTATAATTATCGTTCAAGCCGTTTCTGAGTAAATTGTGGATATACCTAAAACATAAAACAAAATTTACGAAAGTTAAGTTCCCCCTCCGTTGTTCCGTTCTTGATGAAATCGCAGCTGTGAATTCGCAGACACATACATATGTAAAAGACGCAGTATTATCATTATCGTTCAAGCCGTTTCTGAGTAAATAGTGGATATACCTAAAACATAAAAAAAAATTTACGAAAGTTAAGTTCCCCCTCTGTTGATCCGTTCTTGATGAAATTGCAGCTGTGAATTCGCAGACGTATACATATGTCAAATACGCAGTATTATCATTTTCGTTCAAGCCGTTTCTGAGTAAATAGTGGATATACCATAAACATAAAAAAAAAATTACGGAAGTTAAGTTGCCCGTCCGTTGTTCCGTTCTTGATGAAATTGCAGCTGTGAATCCGCAGACATATACATATGTCAAAGACGCAGTATTATCATTATCGTTTTAGCCGTATCTTAGTAAATAGTAGATATACCTAAAACATAAAAAAAAAATTTACGAAAGTTAAGTTCCCCCTCCGTTGTTCCGTTCTTGATGAAATTGCAGCTGTGAGTTCGCAGACATATACAAATGTCAAATACGCAGTATTATCATTATCGTTCAAGCCGCTTCTGAGTAAATAGTGGATATACCTTAAACATAAAAAAAAATTTACGAAAGTTAAGTTCCCCCTCCGTTGTTCCGTTCTTGATGAAATTGCAGCTGTGAATTCGCAGACGTATACATATTTCAAAGACGCAGTATCATCATTATCGTTCAAGTCGTTTCTGAGTAAAAAGTGGATATACCTAAAACATAAAAAAAAATCTACGAAAGTTAAGTTTCCCCTCCGTTGTTCCGTTCTTGATGAAATTGCAGCTGTGAATTCGCAGACGTATACATATGTCAAACACGCAGTATTATCATTATCGTTCTAGCCGTTTCTGAGTAAAAAGTGGATATACCTAAAACATAAAAAAAAATCTACGAAAGTTAATTTTCCCCTCCGTTGTTCCGTTCTTGATGAAATTGCAGCTGTGAATTCGCAGACATATACATATGTCAAAGACGCAGTATTATCATTATCGTTCTAGCCGTTTCTGAGTAAATAGTGGATATACCTAAAACATAAAAAAAAATTTACGAAAGTTAAGTTCCCCCTCCGTTGATCCGTTCTTGATGAAATTGCAGCTGTGAATTCGCAGACGTATACATATGTCAAATACGCAGTATTATCATTTTCGTTCAAGCCGTTTCTGAGTAAATAGTGGATATACCTTAAACATAAAAAAAAAATTACGAAAGTTAAGTTGCCCCTCCGTTGTTCCGTTCTTGATAATTTTGCAGCTGTGAATCCGCAGACATATGCATATGTCAAAGACGCAGTATTATCATTATCGTTCAAGCCGTTTCTGAGTAAATAGTGGATATACCTAAAACATAAAAAAAAATTTACGAAAGTTAAGTTCCCCCTCCGTTGTTCCGTTCTTGATGAAATTGGAGCTGTGAATTCGCAGACATATACATATGTCACAGACGCAGTATTATAATTATCGTTCAAGCCGTTTCAGAGTAAATAGTGGATATACCTAAAACATAAAACAAAATTTACGAAAGTTAAGTTCCATCTCCGTTGATCCATTTTTGATGAAATTGCAGCTGTGAATTCGCAGACATATACATACGTCAAACACGCCGTATTATCATTATCGTTAAAGCCTTTTCTGAGTAAATAGTGGATATACTTAAAACATAAAAAAAATTTACGAAAGTTAAGTTCCCCCTCCGTTGTTCCGTTCTTGATGAAATTGCAGCCGTGAATTCGCAGACATATACATATGTCGAAGACGCAGTATTATCATTATCGTTAAAGCCGTTCTTGAGTAAATAGTGGATATACCTAAAACATAAAAAAAAATTTACGAAAGTTAAGTTCCCCCTCCGTTGATCCGTTCTTGATGAAATTGCAGCTGTGAATTCGCAGACGTATACATATGTCAAATACGCAGTATTATCATTTTCGTTCAAGCCGTTTCTGAGTAAATAGTGGATATACCTTAAACATAAAAAAAAAATTACGAAAGTTAAGTTGCCCCTCCGTTGTTTCGTTCTTGATGAAATTGCAGCTGTGAATCCGCAGACATATGCATATGTCAAAGACGCAGTATTATCATTATCGTTCAAGCCGTTTCTGAGTAAATAGTGGATATACCTTAAACATAAAAAAAAATTTACGAAAGTTAAGGTCCCCCTCCGTTGTTCCGTTCTTGATGAAATTGCAGCTGTAAATTCGCAGACATATACATATGTCAAAGACGCAGTATTATAATTATCGTTCAAGCCGTTTCTGAGTAAATAGTGGATATACCTAAAACATAAAACAAAATTTACGAAAGTTAAGTTCCCCCTCCGTTGATCCATTTTTGATGAAATTGCAGCTATGAATTCGCAGAAATATACATACGTCAAACACGCAGTATTATCATTACCGTTTAAGCTGTTTCTGAGTAAATAGTGGATATACCTAAAACATAAAAAAAATTTACGAAAGTTAAGTTCCCCCTCCGTTGATCCGTTCTTGATGAAATTGCAGCTGTGAATTCGCAGACGTATACATATGTCAAACACGCAGTATCATCATTTTCGTTCAAGCCGTTTCTGAGTAAATAGTGGATATACCTTAAACATAAAAAAAAATTTACGAAAGTTAAGTTCCCCCTCCGTTGTTCCGTTCTTAATGAAATTGCAGATGTGAATCCGCAGACATATACATACGTCATACACGCAGTATTATCATTATCGTTCAAGCCTTTTCTGAGTAAATAGTGGATATACCTAAAACATAAAAAAAAAATTTATGAAAGTTAAGTTCCCCCACCGTTGATCCGTTTTGATGAAATTGCAGCTGTGAATTCGCAGACATATACATACGTCAAACACGCAGTATTATCATTATCGTCCAAGCCGTTTCTGAGTAAATAGTGGATATACCTAAAACATAAAAAAAAATTTATGAAAGTTAAGTTCCCCCTCCGTTGATCCGTTTTTAATGAAATTGCAGCTGTGAATTCGCAGACATATACATACGTCATACCCCCAGTATTATCATCATCGTCCAAGCCGTTTTTGAGTAAATAGTGGATATACCTAAAACATAAAAAAAAATTTACGAAAGTTAAGTTCCCCCTCCGTTGTTCCGTTCTTGATGAAATTGCAGCTGTGAATTCGCAGACATATACATATGTCAAAGACCCAGTATTATAATTATCGTTCAAGCCGTTTCTGAGTAAATTGTGGATATACCTAAAACATAAAACAAAATTTACGAAAGTTAAGTTCCCTCTCCGTTGTTCCGTTCTTGATGAAATCGCAGCTGTGAATTCGCAGACACATACATATGTAAAAGACGCAGTATTATCATTATCGTTCAAGCCGTTTCTGAGTAAAAAGTGGATATACCTAAAACATAAAAAAAAATTTACGAAAGTTAAGTTATCCCTCCGTTGTTCCGTTCTTGATGAAATTGCAGCTGTCAATTCGCAGACATATACATATGTCAAAGACGCAGTATTATCATTATCGTTCAAGCCGTTTCTGAGTAAATAGTGGATATACCTAAAACATAAAAAAAAATTTACGAAAGTTAAGTTTCCCCTCCGTTGTTCTGTTCTTGATGAAATTGCAGCTGTGAATTTGCAGACATATACATATGTCAAAGACGCAGTATTATCATTATCGTTCAAGCCGTTTCTGAGTAAATAGTGGATATACCTAAAACATAAAAAAAAATTTACGAAAGTTAAGTTCCCCCTCCGTTGATCCGTTCTTGATGAAATTGCAGCTGTGAATTCGCAGACGTATACATATGTCAAATACGCAGTATTATCATTTTCGTTCAAGCCGTTTCTGAGTAAATAGTGGATATACCTTCAACATAAAAAAAAAATTACGAAAGTTAAGTTGCCCCTCCGTTGTTCCGTTCTTGATGAAATTGCAGCTGTGAATCCGCAGACATATACATATGTCAAAGACGCAGTATTATCATTATCGTTTTAGCCGTATCTGAGTAAATAGTAGATATACCTAAAACATAAAAAAAAAATTTACGAAAGTTAAGTTCCCCCTCCGTTGTTCCGTTCTTGATGAAATTGCAGCTGTGAATTCGCAGACATATACAAATGTCAAATACGCAGTATTATCATTATCGTTCAAGCCGTTTCTGAGTAAATAGTGGATATACCTTAAACATAAAAAAAAATTTACGAAAGTTATGTTCCCCCTCCGTTGTTCCGTTCTTGATGAAATTGCAGCTGTGAATTCGCAGACGTATACATATTTCAAAGACGCAGTATTATCATTATCGTTCAAGTCGTTTCTGAGTAAAAAGTGGATATACCTAAAACATAAAAAAAAATCTACGAAAGTTAAGTTTCCCCTCCGTTGTTCCGTTCTTGATGAAATTGCAGCTGTGAATTCGCAGACGTATACATATGTCAAACACGCAGTATTATCATTATCGTTCAAGCCGTTTCTGAGTAAAAAGTGGATATACCTAAAACATAAAAAAAAATCTACGAAAGTTAAGTTTCCCCTCCGTTGTTCCGTTCTCAATGAAATTGCAGCTGTGAATTCGCAGACATATACATATGTCAAAGACGCAGTATTATCATTATCGTTCAAGCCGTTTCTGAGTAAATAGTGGATATACCTAAAACATAAAAAAAAATTTACGAAAGTTAAGTTCCCCCTCCGTTGATCCGTTCTTGATGAAATTGCAGCTGTGAATTCGCAGACGTATACATATGTCAAATACGCAGTATTATCATTTTCGTTCAAGCCGTTTCTGAGTAAATAGTGGATATACCTTAAACATAAAAAAAAAATTACGAAAGTTAAGTTGCCCCTCCGTTGTTCCGTTCTTGATAATTTTGCAGCTGTAAATCCGCAGACATATGCATATGTCAAAGACGCAGTATTATCATTATCGTTCAAGCCGTTTCTGAGTAAATAGTGGATATACCTAAAACATAAAAAAAAATTTACGAAAGTTAAGTTCCCCCTCCGTTGTTCCGTTCTTGATGAAATTGCAGCTGTGAATTCGCAGACATATACATATGTCACAGACGCAGTATTATAATTATCGTTCAAGCCGTTTCTGAGTAAATAGTGGATATACCTAAAACATAAAACAAAATTTACGAAAGTTAAGTTCCCCCTCCGTTGATCCATTTTTGATGAAATTGCAACTGTGAATTCGCAGACATATACATACGTCAAACACGCAGTATTATCATTATCGTTAAAGCCTTTTCTGAGTAAATAGTGGATATACTTAAAACATAAAAAAAATTTACGAAAGTTAAGTTCCCCCTCCGTTGTTCCGTTCTTGATGAAATTGCAGCCGTGAATTCGCAGACATATACATATGTCGAAGACGCAGTATTATCATTATCGTTAAAGCCGTTCTTGAGTAAATAGTGGATATACCTAAAACATAAAAAAAAATTTACGAAAGTTAAGTTCCCCCTCCGTTGATCCGTTCTTGATGAAATTGCAGCTGTGAATTCGCAGACGTATACATATGTCAAATACGCAGTATTATCATTTTCGTTCAAGCCGTTTCTGAGTAAATAGTGGATATACCTTAAACATAAAAAAAAAATTACGAAAGTTAAGTTGCCCCTCCGTTGTTTCGTTCTTGATGAAATTGCAGCTGTGAATCCGCAGACATATGCATATGTCAAAGACGCAGTATTATCATTATCGTTCAAGCCGTTTCTGAGTAAATAGTGGATATACCTTAAACATAAAAAAAAATTTACGAAAGTTAAGGTCCCCCTCCGTTGTTCCGTTCTTGATGAAATTGCAGCTGTGAATTCGCAGACATATACATATGTCAAAGACGCAGTATTATAATTATCGTTCAAGCCGTTTCTGAGTAAATAGTAGATATACCTAAAACATAAAACAAAATTTACGAAAGTTAAGTTGCCCCTCCGTTGTTCCGTTCTTGATGAAATTGCAGCTGTGAATCCGCAGACATATACATATGTCAAAGTAGCAGTATTATCATTATCGTTTTAGCCGTATCTGAGTAAATAGTAGATATACCTAAAACATAAAAAAAAAATTTACGAAAGTTAAGTTCCCCCTCCGTTGTTCCGTTCTTGATGAAATTGCAGCTGTGAATTCGCAGACATATACATATGTCAAAGACGCAGTATTATCATTATCGTTCAAGCCGTTTCTGAGTAAATAGTGGATATACCTAAAACATAAAAAAAAATTTACGAAAGTTAAGTTCCCCCTCCGTTGATCCGTTCTTGATGAAATTGCAGCTGTGAATTCGCAGACGTATACATATGTCAAATACGCAGTATTATCATTACCGTTTAAGCTGTTTCTGAGTAAATAGTGGATATACCTAAAACATAAAAAAAATTTACGAAAGTTAAGTTCCCCCTCCGTTGATCCGTTCTTGATGAAATTGCAGCTGTGAATTCGCAGACGTATACATATGTCAAACACGCAGTATCATCATTTTCGTTCAAGCCGTTTCTGAGTAAATAGTGGATATACCTTAAACATAAAAAAAAATTTACGAAAGTTAAGTTCCCCCTCCGTTGTTCCGTTCTTGATGAAATTGCAGCTGTGAATCCGCAGACATATACATACGTCATACACGCAGTATTATCATTATCGTTCAAGCCTTTTCTGAGTAAATAGTGGATATACCTAAAACATAAAAAAAAAATTTATGAAAGTTAAGTTCCCCTACCGTTGATCCGTTTTGATGAAATTGCAGCTGTGAATTCGCAGACATATACATACGTCAAACACGCAGTATTATCATTATCGTCCAAGCCGTTTCTGAGTAAATAGTGGATATACCTAAAACATAAAAAAAAATTTATGAAAGTTAAGTTCCCCCTCCGTTGATCCGTTTTTAATGAAATTGCAGCTGTGAATTCGCAGACATATACATACGTCATACCCCCAGTATTATCATTATCGTCCAAGCCGTTTTTGAGTAAATAGTGGATATACCTAAAACATAAAAAAAAATTTACGAAAGTTAAGTTCCCCCTCCGTTGTTCCGTTCTTGATGAAATTGCAGCTGTGAATTCGCAGACATATACATATGTCAAAGACGCAGTATTATAATTATCGTTCAAGCCGTTTCTGAGTAAATTGTGGATATACCTAAAACATAAAACAAAATTTACGAAAGTTAAGTTCCCCCTCCGTTGTTCCGTTCTTGATGAAATCGCAGCTGTGAATTCGCAGACACATACATATGTAAAAGACGCAGTATTATCATTATCGTTCAAGCCGTTTCTGAGTAAAAAGTGGATATACCTAAAACATAAAAAAAAATTTACGAAAGTTAAGTTATCCCTCCGTTGTTCCGTTCTTGATGAAATTGCAGCTGTCAATTCGCAGACATATACATATGTCAAAGACGCAGTATTATCATTATCGTTCAAGCCGTTTCTGAGTAAATAGTGGATATACCTAAAACATAAAAAAAAATTTACGAAAGTTAAGTTTCCCCTCCGTTGTTCCGTTCTTGATGAAATTGCAGCTGTGAATTTTCAGACATATACATATGTCAAAGACGCAGTATTATCATTATCGTTCAAGCCGTTTCTGAGTAAATAGTGGATATACCTAAAACATAAAATAAAAATTTACGAAAGTTAAGTTCCCCCTCCGTTGATCCGTTCTTGATGAAATTGCAGCTGTGAATTCGCAGACGTATACATATGTCAAATACGCAGTATTATCATTTTCGTTCAAGCCGTTTCTGAGTAAATAGTGGATATACCTTAAACATAAAAAAAAAATTACGAAAGTTAAGTTGCCCCTCCGTTGTTCCGTTCTTGATGAAATTGCAGCTGTGAATCCGCAGACATATACATATGTCAAAGACGCAGTATTATCATTATCGTTTTAGCCGTATCTGAGTAAATAGTAGATATACCTAAAACATAAAAAAAAAATTTACGAAAGTTAAGTTCCCCCTCCGTTGTTCCGTTCTTGATGAAATTGCAGCTGTGAATTCGCAGACATATACAAATGTCAAATACGCAGTATTATCATTATCGTTCAAGCCGTTTCTGAGTAAATAGTGGATATACCTTAAACATAAAAAAAAATTTACGAAAGTTAAGTTCCCCCTCCGTTGTTCCGTTCTTGATGAAATTGCAGTTGTGAATTCGCAGACGTATACATATTTCAAAGACGCAGTATTATCATTATCGTTCAAGTCGTTTCTGAGTAAAAAGTGGATATACCTAAAACATAAAAAAAAATCTACGAAAGTTAAGTTTCCCCTCCGTTGTTCCGTTCTTGATGAAATTGCAGCTGTGAATTCGCAGACGTATACATATGTCAAACACGCAGTATTATCATTATCGTTCAAGCCGTTTCTGAGTAAAAAGTGGATATACCTAAAACATAAAAAAAAATCTACGAAAGTTAAGTTGCCCCTCCGTTGTTCCGTTCTTGATAATTTTGCAGCTGTGAATCCGCAGACATATGCATATGTCAAAGACGCAGTATTATCATTATCGTTCAAGCCGTTTCTGAGTAAATAGTGGATATACCTAAAACATAAAAAAAAATTTACGAAAGTTAAGTTCACCCTCCGTTGTTCCGTTCTTGATGAAATTGCAGCTGTGAATTCGCAGACATATACATATGTCACAGACGCAGTATTATAATTATCGTTCAAGCCGTTTCTGAGTAAATAGTGGATATACCTAAAACATAAAACAAAATTTACGAAAGTTAAGTTCCCCCTCCGTTGATCCATTTTTGATGAAATTGCAACTGTGAATTCGCAGACATATACATACGTCAAACACGCAGTATTATCATTATCGTTAAAGCCTTTTCTGAGTAAATAGTGGATATACTTAAAACATAAAAAAAATTTACGAAAGTTAAGTTCCCCCTCCGTTGTTCCGTTCTTGATGAAATTGCAGCCGTGAATTCGCAGACATATACATATGTCGAAGACGCAGTATTATCATTATCGTTAAAGCCGTTCTTGAGTAAATAGTGGATATACCTAAAACATAAAAAAAAATTTACGAAAGTTAAGTTCCCCCTCCGTTGTTCCGTTCTTGATGAAATTGCAGCTGTGAATTCGCAGACATATACATATGTCAAAGACGCAGTATTATAATTATCGTTTAAGCCTTTTCTGAGTAAATAGTGGATATACTTAAAACATAAAAAAAATTTACGAAAGTTAAGTTCCCCCACCGTTGTTCCGTTCTTGATGAAATTGCAGCTGTGAATTCGCAGACATATACATATGTCACAGACGCAGTATTATCATTATCGTTTTAGCCGTATCTGAGTAAATAGTAGATATACCTAAAACATAAAAAAAAAATTTACGAAAGTTAAGTTCCCCCTCCGTTGTTCCGTTCTTGATGAAATTGCAGCTGTGAATTCGCAGACGTATACATATGTCAAATACGCAGTATTATCATTTTCGTTCAAGCCGTTTCTGAGTAAATAGTGGATATACCTTAAACATAAAAAAAAAATTACGAAAGTTAAGTTGCCCCTCCGTTGTTCCGTTCTTGATAATTTTGCAGCTGTGAATCCGCAGACATATGCATATGTCAAAGACGCAGTATTATCATTATCGTTCAAGCCGTAAATAGTGGATATACCTAAAACATAAAACAAAATTTACGAAAGTTAAGTTCCCCCTCCGTTGATCCATTTTTGATGAAATTGCAACTGTGAATTCGCAGACATATACATACGTCAAACACGCAGTATTATAATTATCGTTCAAGCCGTTTCTGAGTAAATAGTGGATATACCTAAAACATAAAACAAAATTTACGAAAGTTAAGTTCCCCCTCCGTTGATCCATTTTTGATGAAATTGCAGCTATGAATTCGCAGACATATACATACGTCAAACACGCAGTATTATCATTACCGTTTAAGCTGTTTCTGAGTAAATAGTGGATATACCTAAAACATAAAAAAAAATTTACGAAAGTTAAGTTCCCCCTCCGTTGATCCGTTCTTGATGAAATTGCAGCTGTGAATTCGCAGACGTATACATATGTCAAACACGCAGTATCATCATTTTCGTTCAAGCCGTTTCTGAGTAAATAGTGGATATACCTTAAACATAAAAAAAAATTTACGAAAGTTAAGTTCCCCCTCCGTTGTTCCGTTCTTGATGAAATTGCAGCTGTGAATCCGCAGAGATATACATACGTCATACACGCAGTATTATCATTATCGTTCAAGCCTTTTCTGAGTAAATAGTGGATATACCTAAAACATAAAAAAAAAATTTATGAAAGTTAAGTTCCCCCACCGTTTTGATGAAATTGCAGCTGTGAATTCGCAGACATATACATACGTCAAACACGCAGTATTATCATTATCGTCCAAGCCGTTTCTGAGTAAATAGTGGATATACCTAAAACATAAAAAAAAATTTATGAAAGTTAAGTTCCCCCTCCGTTGATCCGTTTTAAATGAAATTGCAGCTGTGAATTTGCAGACATATACATATGTCAAAGACGCAGTATTATCATTATCGTTCAAGCCGTTTCTGAGTAAATAGTGGATATACCTAAAACATAAAAAAAAATTTACGAAAGTTAAGTTCCCCCTCCGTTGATCCGTTCTTGATGAAATTGCAGCTGTGAATTCGCAGACGTATACATATGTCAATTAACGCAGTATTATCATTTTCGTTCAAGCCGTTTCTGAGTAAATAGTGGATATACCTTAAACATAAAAAAAAAATTACGAAAGTTAAGTTGCCCCTCCGTTGTTCCGTTCTTGATGAAATTGCAGCTGTGAATCCGCAGACATATACATATGTCAAAGACGCAGTATTATCATTATCGTTTTAGCCGTATCTGAGTAAATAGTAGATATACCTAAAACATAAAAAAAAAATTTACGAAAGTTAAGTTCCCCCTTCGTTGTTCCGTTCTTGATGAAATTGCAGCTGTGAATTTCCAGACATATACAAATGTCAAATACGCAGTATTATCATTATCGTTCAAGCCGTTTCTGAGTAAATAGTGGATATACCTTAAACATAAAAAAAAATTTACGAAAGTTAAGTTCCCCCTCCGTTGTTCCGTTCTTGATGAAATTGCAGCTGTGAATTTGCAGACGTATACATATTTCAAAGACGCAGTATTATCATTATCGTTCAAGTCGTTTCTGAGTAAAAAGTGGATATACCTAAAACATAAAAAAAAATCTACGAAAGTTAAGTTTCCCCTCCGTTGTTCCGTTCTTGATGAAATTGCAGCTGTGAATTCGCAGACGTATACATATGTCAAACACGCAGTATTATCATTATCGTTCAAGCCGTTTCTGAGTAAAAAGTGGATATACCTAAAACATAAAAAAAAATCTACGAAAGTTAAGTTTCCCCTCCGTTGTTCCGTTCTTGATGAAATTGCAGCTGTGAATTCGCAGACATATACATATGTCAAAGACGCAGTACTATCAATTATCGTTCAAGCCGTTTCTGAGTAAATAGTGGATATACTTAAAACATAAAAAAAATTTACGAAATTTAAGTTCCCCCTCCGTTGTTCCGTTCTTGATGAAATTGCGGCTGTGAATTCGCAGACGTATACATATGTCAAACACGCAGTATTATCATTATCGTTCAAGCCGTTTCTGAGTAAATAGTGGATATACCTAAAACATAAAACAAAATTTACGAAAGTTAAGTTCCCCCTCCGTTGATCCGTTCTTGATGAAATTGCAGCTGTGAATTCGCAGACGTATACATATGTCAAACACGCAGTATTATCATTTTCGTTCAAGCCGTTTCTGAGTAAATAGTGGATATACCGTTCCCCCTCCGTTGTTCCGTTCTTGATGAAATTGCAGCTGTGAATTCGCAGACATATACATACGTCAAACACGCAGTATTATCATTATCGTCCAAGCCATTTCTAAGTAAATAGTGGATATACCTAAAACATAAAAAAAATTTACGAAAGTTAAGTTCCCCCTCCGTTGTTCCGTTCTTGATGAAATCGCAGCTGTGAATTCGCAGACATATACATATGTCAAAGACGCAGTATTATAATTATCGTTCAAGCCGTTTCTGAGTAAATAGTGGATATACCTAAAACATAAAACAAAATTTACGAAAGTTAAGTTCCCCCTCCGTTGTTCCGTTCTTGATGAAATCGCAGCTGTGAATTCGCAGACATATACATATGTCAAAGACGCAGTATTATAATTATCGTTCAAGCCGTTTCTGAGTAAATAGTGGATATACCTAAAACATAAAACAAAATTTACGAAAGTTAAGTTCCCCCTCCGTTGATCCGTTCTTGATGAAATTGCAGCTGTGAATTCGCAGACGTATACATATGTCAAACACGCAGTATTATCATTTTCGTTCAAGCCGTTTCTGAGTAAATAGTGGATATACCGTTCCCCCTCCGTTGTTCCGTTCTTGATGAAATTGCAGCTGTGAATTCGCAGACATATACATACGTCAAACACGCAGTATTATCATTATCGTCCAAGCCATTTCTAAGTAAATAGTGGATATACCTAAAACATAAAAAAAATTTACGAAAGTTAAGTTCCCCCTCTGTTGTTCCGTTCTTGATGAAATCGCAGCTGTGAATTCGCAGACATATACATATGTCAAAGACGCAGTATTATAATTATCGTTCAAGCCGTTTCTGAGTAAATAGTGGATATACCTAAAACATAAAACAAAATTTACGAAAGTTAAGTTCCCCCTCCGTTGTTCCGTTCTTGATGAAATCGCAGCTGTGAATTCGCAGACATATACATATGTCGAAGACGCAGTATTATCATTATCGTTAAAGCCGTTCCTGAGTAAATAGTGGATATACCTGAAACATAAAAAAAAAATTACGAAAGTTAAGTTCCCCCTCCGTTGATCCATTTTTGATGAAATTGCAGCTATGAATTCGCAGACATATACATACGTCAAACACGCAGTATTATCATTACCGTTTAAGCTTTTTTTGAGTAAATAGTGGATATACCTAAAACATAAAAAAAAATTTACGAAAGTTAAGTTCCCCCTCCGTTGATCCGTTCTTGATGAAATTGCAGCTGTGAATTCGCAGACGTATACATATGTCAAACACGCAGTATTATCATTTTCGTTCAAGCCGTTTCTGAGTAAATAGTGGATATACCTAAAACATAAAAAAAAATTTACGAAAGTTAAGTTCCCCCTCCGTTGATCCGTTCTTGATGAAATTGCAGCTGTGAATTCGCAGACATACACATACGTCAAACACGCAGTATTATCATTATCGTCCAAGCCGTTTCTGAGTAATTAGTGGATATACCTAAAACATAAAAAAAAATTTACGAAAGTTAAATTCCCCCTCCGTTGTTCCGTTCTTGATGAAATCGCATCTGTGAATTCGCAGACATATACATATGTCAAAGACGCAGTATTATCATTATCGTTTAAGCCGTATCTGAGTAAATAGTAGATATACCTAAAACATAAAAAAAAATTTACGAAAGTTAAGTTGCCCCTCCGTTGTTCCGTTCTTGATGAAATTGCAGCTGTAAATCCGCAGACATATACATACGTCAAAGACGCAGTATTATCATTATCGTTAAAGCCTTTTCTGAGTAAATAGTGGATATACTTAAAACATAAAAAAAATTTACGAAATTTAAGTTCCCCCTCCGTTGTTCCGTTCTTGATGAAATTGCAGCTGTGAATTCGCAGACATATACATACGTCAAACACGCAGTATTATCATTATCGTTAAAGCCTTTTCTGAGTAAATAGTGGATATACTTAAAACATAAAAAAAAATTTACGAAAGTTAAGTTCCCCCTCCGTTGATCCGTTCTTGATGAAATAGCAGCTGTGAATTCGCAGACGTATACATATGTCACATACGCAGTATTATCATTTTCGTTTAAGCCGTTTCTGAGTAAATAGTGGATATACCTTAAACATAAAAAAAAATTACGAAAGTTAAGTTGCCCCTCCGTTGTTCCGTTCTTGATGAAATTGCAGCTGTGAATCCGCAGACATATGCATATGTCAAAGACGCAGTATTATCATTATCGTTCAAGCCGTTTCTGAGTAAATAGTGGATATACCTAAAACATAAAAAAAAATTTACGAAAGTTAAGTTCCCCCTCCGTTGTTCCGTTCTTGATGAAATTGCAGATGTGAATTCGCAGACATATACATATGTCAAAGACGCAGTATTATAATTATCGTTCAAGCCGTTTCTGAGTAAATAGTGGATATACCTAAAACATAAAACAAAATTTACGAAAGTTAAGTTCCCCCTCCGTTGTTCCGTTCTTGATGAAATCGCAGCTGTGAATTCGCAGACATATACATATGTCAAAGACGCAGTATTATAATTATCGTTCAAGCCGTTTCTGAGTAAATAGTGGATATACCTAAAACATAAAACAAAATTTACGAAAGTTAAGTTCCCCCTCCGTTGATCCGTTCTTGATGAAATTGCAGCTGTGAATTCGCAGACGTATACATATGTCAAACACGCAGTATTATCATTATCGTTCAAGCCGTTTCTGAGTAAATAGTGGATATACCGTTCCCCCTCCGTTGTTCCGTTCTTGATGAAATTGCAGCTGTGAATTCGCAGATATATACATACGTCAAACACGCAGTATTATCATTATCGTCCAAGCCATTTCTAAGTAAATAGTGGATATACCTAAAACATAAAAAAAATTTACGAAAGTTAAGTTCCCCCTCCGTTGTTCCGTTCTTGATGAAATCGCAGCTGTGAATTCGCAGACATATACATATGTCAAAGACGCAGTATTATAATTATCGTTCAAGCCGTTTCTGAGTAAATAGTGGATATACCTAAAACATAAAACAAAATTTACGAAAGTTAAGTTCCCCCTCCGTTGTTCCGTTCTTGATGAAATCGCAGCTGTGAATTCGCAGACATATACATATGTCGAAGACGCAGTATTATCATTATCGTTAAAGCCGTTCCTGAGTAAATAGTGGATATACCTGAAACATAAAAAAAAAATTACGAAAGTTAAGTTCCCCCTCCGTTGATCCATTTTTGATGAAATTGCAGCTATGAATTCGCAGACATATACATACGTCAAACACGCAGTATTATCATTACCGTTTAAGCTTTTTTTGAGTAAATAGTGGATATACCTAAAACATAAAAAAAAATTTACGAAAGTTAAGTTCCCCCTCCGTTGATCCGTTCTTGATGAAATTGCAGCTGTGAATTCGCAGACGTATACATATGTCAAACACGCAGTATTATCATTTTCGTTCAAGCCGTTTCTGAGTAAATAGTGGATATACCTAAAACATAAAAAAAAATTTACGAAAGTTAAGTTCCCCCTCCGTTGATCCGTTCTTGATGAAATTGCAGCTGTGAATTCGCAGACATACACATACGTCAAACACGCAGTATTATCATTATCGTCCAAGCCGTTTCTGAGTAATTAGTGGATATACCTAAAACATAAAAAAAAATTTACGAAAGTTAAATTCCCCCTCCGTTGTTCCGTTCTTGATGAAATCGCATCTGTGAATTCGCAGACATATACATATGTCAAAGACGCAGTATTATCATTATCGTTTAAGCCGTATCTGAGTAAATAGTAGATATACCTAAAACATAAAAAAAAATTTACGAAAGTTAAGTTCCCCCTCCGTTGTTCCGTTCTTGATGAAATTGCAGCTGTAAATCCGCAGACATATACATACGTCAAAGACGCAGTATTATCATTATCGTTAAAGCCTTTTCTGAGTAAATAGTGGATATACTTAAAACATAAAAAAAATTTACGAAATTTAAGTTCCCCCTCCGTTGTTCCGTTCTTGATGAAATTGCAGCTGTGAATTCGCAGACATATACATACGTCAAACACGCAGTATTATCATTATCGTTAAAGCCTTTTCTGAGTAAATAGTGGATATACTTAAAACATAAAATAAATTTACGAAAGTTAAGTTCCCCCTCCGTTGATCCGTTCTTGATGAAATAGCAGCTGTGAATTCGCAGACGTATACATATGTCACATACGCAGTATTATCATTTTCGTTCAAGCCGTATCTGAGTAAATAGTGGATATACCTTAAACATAAAAAAAAATTACGAAAGTTAAGTTGCCCCTCCGTTGTTCCGTTCTTGATGAAATTGCAGCTGTGAATCCGCAGACATATGCATATGTCAAAGACGCAGTATTATCATTATCGTTCAAGCCGTTTCTGAGTAAATAGTGGATATACCTAAAACATAAAAAAAAATTTACGAAAGTTAAGTTCCCCCTCCGTTGATCCGTTCTTGATGAAATTGCAGCTGTGAATTCGCAGACATACACATACGTCAAACACGCAGTATTATCATTATCGTCCAAGCCGTTTCTGAGTAATTAGTGGATATACCTAAAACATAAAAAAAAATTTACGAAAGTTAAATTCCCCCTCCGTTGTTCCGTTCTTGATGAAATCGCATCTGTGAATTCGCAGACATATACATATGTCAAAGACGCAGTATTATCATTATCGTTTAAGCCGTATCTGAGTAAATAGTAGATATACCTAAAACATAAAAAAAAATTTACGAAAGTTAAGTTGCCCCTCCGTTGTTCCGTTCTTGATGAAATTGCAGCTGTAAATCCGCAGACATATACATACGTCAAAGACGCAGTATTATCATTATCGTTAAAGCCTTTTCTGAGTAAATAGTGGATATACTTAAAACATAAAAAAAATTTACGAAATTTAAGTTCCCCCTCCGTTGTTCCGTTCTTGATGAAATTGCAGCTGTGAATTCGCAGACATATACATACGTCAAACACGCAGTATTATCATTATCGTTAAAGCCTTTTCTGAGTAAATAGTGGATATACTTAAAACATAAAAAAAAATTTACGAAAGTTAAGTTCCCCCTCCGTTGATCCGTTCTTGATGAAATAGCAGCTGTGAATTCGCAGACGTATACATATGTCACATACGCAGTATTATCATTTTCGTTTAAGCCGTTTCTGAGTAAATAGTGGATATACCTTAAACATAAAAAAAAATTACGAAAGTTAAGTTGCCCCTCCGTTGTTCCGTTCTTGATGAAATTGCAGCTGTGAATCCGCAGACATATGCATATGTCAAAGACGCAGTATTATCATTATCGTTCAAGCCGTTTCTGAGTAAATAGTGGATATACCTAAAACATAAAAAAAAATTTACGAAAGTTAAGTTCCCCCTCCGTTGTTCCGTTCTTGATGAAATTGCAGATGTGAATTCGCAGACATATACATATGTCAAAGACGCAGTATTATAATTATCGTTCAAGCCGTTTCTGAGTAAATAGTGGATATACCTAAAACATAAAACAAAATTTACGAAAGTTAAGTTCCCCCTCCGTTGTTCCGTTCTTGATGAAATCGCAGCAGTGAATTCGCAGACATATACATATGTCAAAGACGCAGTATTATAATTATCGTTCAAGCCGTTTCTGAGTAAATAGTGGATATACCTAAAACATAAAACAAAATTTACGAAAGTTAAGTTCCCCCTCCGTTGATCCGTTCTTGATGAAATTGCAGCTGTGAATTCGCAGACGTATACATATGTCAAACACGCAGTATTATCATTTTCGTTCAAGCCGTTTCTGAGTAAATAGTGGATATACCGTTCCCCCTCCGTTGTTCCGTTCTTGATGAAATTGCAGCTGTGAATTCGCAGATATATACATACGTCAAACACGCAGTATTATCATTATCGTCCAAGCCATTTCTAAGTAAATAGTGGATATACCTAAAACATAAAAAAAATTTACGAAAGTTAAGTTCCCCCTCCGTTGTTCCGTTCTTGATGAAATCGCAGCTGTGAATTCGCAGACATATACATATGTCAAAGACGCAGTATTATAATTATCGTTCAAGCCGTTTCTGAGTAAATAGTGGATATACCTAAAACATAAAACAAAATTTACGAAAGTTAAGTTCCCCCTCCGTTGTTCCGTTCTTGATGAAATCGCAGCTGTGAATTCGCAGACATATACATATGTCGAAGACGCAGTATTATCATTATCGTTAAAGCCGTTCCTGAGTAAATAGTGGATATACCTGAAACATAAAAAAAAAATTACGAAAGTTAAGTTCCCCCTCCGTTGATCCATTTTTAATGAAATTGCAGCTATGAATTCGCAGACATATACATACGTCAAACACGCAGTATTATCATTACCGTTAAAGCTTTTTTTGAGTAAATAGTGGATATACCTAAAACATAAAAAAAAATTTACGAAAGTTAAGTTCCCCCTCCGTTGATCCGTTCTTGATGAAATTGCAGCTGTGAATTCGCAGACGTATACATATGTCAAACACGCAGTATTATCATTTTCGTTCAAGCCGTTTCTGAGTAAATAGTGGATATACCTAAAACATAAAAAAAAATTTACGAAAGTTAAGTTCCCCCTCCGTTGATCCGTTCTTGATGAAATTGCAGCTGTGAATTCGCAGACATACACATACGTCAAACACGCAGTATTATCATTATCGTCCAAGCCGTTTCTGAGTAATTAGTGGATATACCTAAAACATAAAAAAAAATTTACGAAAGTTAAATTCCCCCTCCGTTGTTCCGTTCTTGATGAAATCGCATCTGTGAATTCGCAGACATATACATATGTCAAAGACGCAGTATTATCATTATCGTTTAAGCCGTATCTGAGTAAATAGTAGATATACCTAAAACATAAAAAAAAATTTACGAAAGTTAAGTTCCCCCTCCGTTGTTCCGTTCTTGATGAAATTGCAGCTGTAAATCCGCAGACATATACATACGTCAAAGACGCAGTATTATCATTATCGTTAAAGCCTTTTCTGAGTAAATAGTGGATATACTTAAAACATAAAAAAAATTTACGAAATTTAAGTTCCCCCTCCGTTGTTCCGTTCTTGATGAAATTGCAGCTGTGAATTCGCAGACATATACATACGTCAAACACGCAGTATTATCATTATCGTTAAAGCCTTTTCTGAGTAAATAGTGGATATACTTAAAACATAAAAAAAATTTACGAAAGTTAAGTTCCCCCTCCGTTGATCCGTTCTTGATGAAATAGCAGCTGTGAATTCGCAGACGTATACATATGTCACATACGCAGTATTATCATTTTCGTTCAAGCCGTATCTGAGTAAATAGTGGATATACCTTAAACATAAAAAAAAATTACGAAAGTTAAGTTGCCCCTCCGTTGTTCCGTTCTTGATGAAATTGCAGCTGTGAATCCGCAGACATATGCATATGTCAAAGACGCAGTATTATCATTATCGTTCAAGCCGTTTCTGAGTAAATAGTGGATATACCTAAAACATAAAAAAAAATTTACAAAAGTTAAGTTCCCCCTCCGTTGTTCCGTTCTTGATGAAATTGCAGATGTGAATTCGCAGACATATACATATGTCAAAGACGCAGTATTATAATTATCGTTCAAGCCGTTTCTGAGTAAATAGTGGATATACCTAAAACATAAAACAAAATTTACGAAAGTTAAGTTCCCCCTCCGTTGATCCGTTCTTGATGAAATTGCAGCTGTGAATTCGCAGACATATACATACGTCAAACACGCAGTATTATCATTATCGTCTAAGCCGTTTCTGAGTAATTAGTGGATATACCTAAAACATAAAAAAAAATTTACGAAAGTTAAATTCCCCCTCCGTTGTTCCGTTCTTGATGAAATCGCATCTGTGAATTCGCAGACATATACATATGTCAAAGACGCAGTATTATCATTATCGTTTAAGCCGTATCTGAGTAAATAGTAGATATACCTAAAACATAAAAAAAAATTTACGAAAGTTAAGTTGCCCCTCCGTTGTTCCGTTCTTGATGAAATTGCAGCTGTGAATCCGCAGACATATGCATATGTCAAAGACGCAGTATTATCATTATCGTTCAAGCCGTTTCTGAGTAAATAGTGGATATACCTAAAACATAAAAAAAAATTTACGAAAGTTAAGTTCCCCCTCCGTTGTTCCGTTCTTGATGAAATTGCAGATGTGAATTCGCAGACATATACATATGTCAAAGACGCAGTATTATAATTATCGTTCAAGCCGTTTCTGAGTAAATAGTGGATATACCTAAAACATAAAACAAAATTTACGAAATTTACGTTCCCCCTCCGTTGTTCCGTTCTTGATGAAATTGCAGCTGTGAATCCGCAGACATATGCATATGTCAAAGACGCAGTATTATCATTATCGTTCAAGCCGTTTCTGAGTAAATAGTGGATATACCTAAAACATAAAAAAAAATTTACGAAAGTTAAGTTCCCCCCCCGTTGTTCCGTTCTTGATGAAATTGCAGATGTGAATTCGCAGACATATACATATGTCAAAGACGCAGTATTATAATTATCGTTCAAGCCGTTTCTGAGTAAATAGTGGATATACCTAAAACATAAAACAAAATTTACTAAAGTTAAGTTCCCCCTCCGTTGAACCATTTTTGATGAAATTGCAGCTGTGAATTCGCAGACATATACATACGTCAAACACGCAGTATTATCATTATCGTTAAAGCCTTTTCTGAGTAAATAGTGGATATACTTAAAACATAAAAAAAAATTTACGAAAGTTAAGTTCCCCCTCCGTTGATCCGTTCTTAATGAAATTGCAGCTGTGAATTCGCAGACGTATACATATGTCAAACACGCAGTATTATCATTTTCGTTCAAGCCGTTTCTGACTAAATAGTGGATATACCTAAAACATAAAAAAAAATTTACGAAAGTTAAGTTCCCCTCCGTTGATCCGTTCTTGATGAAATTGCAGCTGTGAATTCGCAGACATATACATACGTCAAACACGCAGTATTATCATTATCGTCCAAGCCGTTTCTGAGTAATTAGTGGATATACCTAAAACATAAAAAAAAATTTACGAAAGTTAAATTCCCCCTCCGTTGTTCCGTTCTTGATGAAATCGCATCTGTGAATTCGCAGACATATACATATGTCAAAGACGCAGTATTATCATTATCGTTTAAGCCGTATCTGAGTAAATAGTAGATATACCTAAAACATAAAAAAAAATTTACGAAAGTTAAGTTGCCCCTCCGTTGTTCCGTTCTTGATGATATTGCAGCTGTAAATCCGCAGACATATACATACGTCAAAGACGCAGTATTATCATTATCGTTAAAGCCTTTTCTGAGTAAATAGTGGATATACTTAAAACATAAAAAAAATTTACGAAATTTAAGTTCCCCCTCCGTTGTTCCGTTCTTGATGAAATTGCAGCTGTGAATTCGCAGACATATACATACGTCAAACACGCAGTATTATCATTATCGTTAAAGCCTTTTCTGAGTAAATAGTGGATATACTTAAAACATAAAAAAAAATTTACGAAAGTTAAGTTCCCCCTCCGTTGATCCGTTCTTGATGAAATTGCAGCTGTGAATTCGCAGACGTATACATATGTCACATACGCAGTATTATCATTTTCGTTCAAGCCGTTTCTGAGTAAATAGTGGATATACTTAAAACATAAAAAAAAATTTACGAAAGTTAAGTTCCCCCTCCGTTGATCCCTTCTTGATGAAATTGCAGCTGTGAATTCGCAGACGTATACATATGTCACATACGAAGTATTATCATTTTCGTTCAAGCCGTTTCTGAGTAAATAGTGGATATACCTTAAACATAAAAAAAAATTACGAAAGTTAAGTTGCCTCTCCGTTGTTCCGTTCTTGATGAAATTGCAGCTGTGAATCCGCAGACATATGCATATGTCAAAGACGCAGTATTATCATTATCGTTCAAGCCGTTTCTGAGTAAATAGTGGATATACCTAAAACATAAAAAAAAATTTACGAAAGTTAAGTTCCCCCTCCGTTGTTCCGTTCTTGATGAAATTGCAGATGTGAATTCGCAGACATATACATATGTCAAAGACGCAGTATTATAATTATCGTTCAAGCCGTTTCTGAGTAAATAGTGGATATACCTAAAACATAAAACAAAATTTACGAAAGTTAAGTTCCCCCTCCGTTGTTCCGTTCTTGATGAAATTGCAGATGTGAATTCGCAGACATATACATATGTCAAAGACGCAGTATTATAATTATCGTTCAAGCCGTTTCTGAGTAAATAGTGGATATACCTAAAACATAAAACAAAATTTACTAAAGTTAAGTTCCCCCTCCGTTGAACCATTTTTGATGAAATTGCAGCTGTGAATTCGCAGACATATACATACGTCAAACACGCAGTATTATCATTATCGTTAAAGCCTTTTCTGAGTAAATAGTGGATATACTTAAAACATAAAAAAAAATTTACGAAAGTTAAGTTCCCCCTCCGTTGATCCGTTCTTGATGAAATTGCAGCTGTGAATTCGCAGACGTATACATATGTCAAACACGCAGTATTATCATTTTCGTTCAAGCCGTTTCTGACTAAATAGTGGATATACCTAAAACATAAAAAAAAATTTACGAAAGTTAAGTTCCCCTCCGTTGATCCGTTCTTGATGAAATTGCAGCTGTGAATTCGCAGACATATACATACGTCAAACACGCAGTATTATCATTATCGTCCAAGCCGTTTCTGAGTAATTAGTGGATATACCTAAAACATAAAAAAAAATTTACGAAAGTTAAATTCCCCCTCCGTTGTTCCGTTCTTGATGAAATCGCATCTGTGAATTCGCAGACATATACATATGTCAAAGACGCAGTATTATCATTATCGTTTAAGCCGTATCTGAGTAAATAGTAGATATACCTAAAACATAAAAAAAAATTTACGAAAGTTAAGTTGCCCCTCCGTTGTTCCGTTCTTGATGATATTGCAGCTGTAAATCCGCAGACATATACATACGTCAAAGACGCAGTATTATCATTATCGTTAAAGCCTTTTCTGAGTAAATAGTGGATATACTTAAAACATAAAAAAAATTTACGAAATTTAAGTTCCCCCTCCGTTGTTCCGTTCTTGATGAAATTGCAGCTGTGAATTCGCAGACATATACATACGTCAAACACGCAGTATTATCATTATCGTTAAAGCCTTTTCTGAGTAAATAGTGGATATACTTAAAACATAAAAAAAAATTTACGAAAGTTAAGTTCCCCCTCCGTTGATCCGTTCTTGATGAAATTGCAGCTGTGAATTCGCAGACGTATACATATGTCACATACGCAGTATTATCATTTTCGTTCAAGCCGTTTCTGAGTAAATAGTGGATATACTTAAAACATAAAAAAAAATTTACGAAAGTTAAGTTCCCCCTCCGTTGATCCCTTCTTGATGAAATTGCAGCTGTGAATTCGCAGACGTATACATATGTCACATACGAAGTATTATCATTTTCGTTCAAGCCGTTTCTGAGTAAATAGTGGATATACCTTAAACATAAAAAAAAATTACGAAAGTTAAGTTGCCTCTCCGTTGTTCCGTTCTTGATGAAATTGCAGCTGTGAATCCGCAGACATATGCATATGTCAAAGACGCAGTATTATCATTATCGTTCAAGCCGTTTCTGAGTAAATAGTGGATATACCTAAAACATAAAAAAAAATTTACGAAAGTTAAGTTCCCCCTCCGTTGTTCCGTTCTTGATGAAATTGCAGCTGTGAATTCGCAGACATATACATATGTCAAAGACGCAGTATTATAATTATCGTTCAAGCCGTTTCTGAGTAAATAGTGGATATACCTAAAACATAAAACAAAATTTACGAAATTTAAGTTCCCCCTCCGTTGTTCCGTTCTTGATGAAATTGCAGCTGTGAATCCGCAGACATATGCATATGTCAAAGACGCAGTATTATCATTATCGTTCAAGCCGTTTCTGAGTAAATAGTGGATATACCTAAAACATAAAAAAAAATTTACGAAAGTTAAGTTCCCCCCCCGTTGTTCCGTTCTTGATGAAATTGCAGATGTGAATTCGCAGACGTATACATATGTCAAAGACGCAGTATTATAATTATCGTTCAAGCCGTTTCTGAGTAAATAGTGGATATACCTAAAACATAAAACAAAATTTACGAAAGTTAAGTTCCCCCTCCGTTGTTCCGTTCTTGATGAAATTGCAGATGTGAATTCGCAGACATATACATATGTCAAAGACGCAGTATTATAATTATCGTTCAAGCCGTTTCTGAGTAAATAGTGGATATACCTAAAACATAAAACAAAATTTACTAAAGTTAAGTTCCCCCTCCGTTGAACCATTTTTGATGAAATTGCAGCTGTGAATTCGCAGACATATACATACGTCAAACACGCAGTATTATCATTATCGTTAAAGCCTTTTCTGAGTAAATAGTGGATATACTTAAAATATAAAAAAAAATTTACGAAAGTTAAGTTCCCCCTCCGTTGATCCGTTCTTGATGAAATTGCAGCTGTGAATTCGCAGACGTATACATATGTCAAACACGCAGTATTATCATTTTCGTTCAAGCCGTTTCTGACTAAATAGTGGATATACCTAAAACATAAAAAAAAAATTTACGAAAGTTAAGTTCCCCTCCGTTGATCCGTTCTTGATGAAATTGCAGCTGTGAATTCGCAGACATATACATACGTCAAACACGCAGTATTATCATTATCGTCCAAGCCGTTTCTGAGTAATTAGTGGATATACCTAAAACATAAAAAAAAATTTACGAAAGTTAAATTCCCCCTCCGTTGTTCCGTTCTTGATGAAATCGCATCTGTGAATTCGCAGACATATACATATGTCAAAGACGCAGTATTATCATTATCGTTTAAGCCGTATCTGAGTAAATAGTAGATATACCTAAAACATAAAAAAAAATTTACGAAAGTTAAGTTGCCCCTCCGTTGTTCCGTTCTTGATGATATTGCAGCTGTAAATCCGCAGACATATACATACGTCAAAGACGCAGTATTATCATTATCGTTAAAGCCTTTTCTGAGTAAATAGTGGATATACTTAAAACATAAAAAAAATTTACGAAATTTAAGTTCCCCCTCCGTTGTTCCGTTCTTGATGAAATTGCAGCTGTGAATTCGCAGACATATACATACGTCAAACACGCAGTATTATCTTTATCGTTAAAGCCTTTTCTGAGTAAATAGTGGATATACTTAAAACATAAAAAAAAATTTACGAAAGTTAAGTTCCCCCTCCGTTGATCCGTTCTTGATGAAATTGCAGCTGTGAATTCGCAGACGTATACATATGTCACATACGCAGTATTATCATTTTCGTTCAAGCCGTTTCTGAGTAAATAGTGGATATACCTTAAACATAAAAAAAAATTACGAAAGTTAAGTTGCCCCTCCGTTGTTCCGTTCTTGATGAAATTGCAGCTTTGAATCCGCAGACATATGCATACGTCAAAGACGCAGTATTATCATTATCGTTCAAGCCGTTTCTGAGTAAATAGTGGATATACCTAAAACATAAAAAGAAATTTACGAATGTTAAGTTCCCCCTCCGTTGTTCCGTTCTTGATGAAATTGCAGATGTGAATTCGCAGACATATACATATGTCAAAGACGCAGTATTATAATTATCGTTCAAGCCGTTTCTGAGTAAATAGTGGATATACCTTAAACATAAAAAAAAATTACGAAAGTTAAGTTGCCCCTCCGTTGTTCCGTTCTTGATGAAATTGCAGCTTTGAATCCGCAGACATATGCATATGTCAAAGACGCAGTATTATCATTATCGTTCAAGCCGTTTCTGAGTAAATAGTGGATATACCTAAAACATAAAAAAAAATTTACGAAAGTTAAGTTCCCCCTCCGTTGTTCCGTTCTTGATGAAATTGCAGATGTGAATTCGCAGACATATACATATGTCAAAGACGCAGTATTATAATTATCGTTCAAGCCGTTTCTGAGTAAATAGTGGATATACCTAAAACATAAAACAAAATTTACGAAAGTTAAGTTCCCCCTCCGTTGATCCATTTTTGATGAAATTGCAGCTGTGAATTAGCAGACATATACATACGTCAAACACGCAGTATTATCATTATCGTTAAAGCCTTTTCTGAGTAAATAGTGGATATACTTAAAACATAAAAAAAAATTTACGAAAGTTAAGTTCCCCCTCCGTTGATCCGTTCTTGATGAAATTGCAGCTGTGAATTCGCAGACGTATACATATGTCAAACACGCAGTATTATCATTTTCGTTCAAGCCGTTTCTGAGTAAATAGTGGATATACCTAAAACATAAAAAAAAATTTACGAAAGTTAAGTTCCCCCTCCGTTGTTTCGTTCTTGATGAAATTGCAGCTGTGAATTCGAAGACATATACATACGTCAAACACGCAGTATTATCATTATCGTCCAAGCCGTTTCTAAGTAAATAGTGGATATACCTAAAACATAAAAAAAATTTACGAAAGTTAAGTTCCCCCTCCGTTGTTCCGTTCTTGATGAAATCGCAGCTGTAAATTCGCAGACATATACATATGTCAAAGACGCAGTATTATAATTATCGTTCAAGCCGTTTCTGAGTAAATAGTGGATATACCTAAAACATAAAACAAAATTTACGAAAGTTAAGTTCCCCCTCCGTTGTTCCGTTCTTGATGAAATCGCAGCTGTGAATTCGCAGACACATACATATGTAAAAGACGCAGTATTATCATTATCGTTCAAGCCGTTTCTGAGTAAAAAGTGGATATACCTAAAACATAAAAAAAAATTTACGAAAGTTAAGTTATCCCTCCGTTGTTCCGTTCTTGATGAAATTGCAGCTGTCAATTCGCAGACATATACATATGTCAATGACGCAGTATTATCATTATCGTTCAAGCCGTTTCTGAGTAAATAGTGGATATACCTAAAACATAAAAAAAAATTTACGAAAGTTAAGTTCCCCCTCCGTTGATCCGTTCTTGATGAAATTGCACCTGTGAATTCGCAGACGTATACATATGTCAAATACGCAGTATTATCATTTTCGTTCAAGCCGTTTCTGAGTAAATAGTGGATATACCTAAAACATAAAAAAAAATTTACGAAAGTTAAGTTCCCCCTCCGTTGTTCCGTTCTTGATGAAATTGCAGCTGTGAATTCGCAGACATATACATATGTCAAAGACGCAGTATTATAATTATCGTTCAAGCCGTTTCTGAGTAAATAGTGGATATACCTAAAACATAAAACAAAATTTACGAAAGTTAAGTTCCCCCTCCGTTGATCCATTTTTGATGAAATTGCAGCTGTGAATTCGCAGACATATACATACGTCAAACACGCAGTATTATCATTATCGTTAAAGCCTTTTCTGAGTAAATAGTGGATATACTTAAAACATAAAAAAAATTTACGAAAGTTAAGTTCCCCCTCCGTTGTTCCGTTCTTGATGAAATTGCAGCCGTGAATTCGCAGACATATACATATGTCGAAGACGCAGTATTATCATTATCGTTAAAGCCGTTCCTGAGTAAATAGTGGATATACCTGAAACATGAAAAAAAAATTACGAAAGTTAAGTTGCCCCTCCGTTGTTCCGTTCTTGATGAAATTGCAGCTGTAAATCCGCAGACATATACATATGTCAAAGACGCAGTATTATCATTATCGTTTAAGCCGTTTCTGAGTAAATAGTGGATATACCTAAAACATAAAAAAAAATTTACGAAAGTTAAGTTCCCCCTCCGTTGATCCGTTCTTGATGAAATTGCAGCTGTGAATTCGCAGACGTATACATATGTCAAATACGCAGTATTATCATTATCGTTCAAGCCGTTTCTGAGTAAATAGTGAATATACATGAAACATGAAAAAAAAATTACGAAAGTTAAGTTGCCCCTCCGTTGTTCCGTTCTTGATGAAATTGCAGCTGTAAATCCGCAGACATATACATATGTCAAAGACGAAGTATTATCATTATCGTTTAAGCCGTTTCTGAGTAAATAGTGGATATACCTAAAACATAAAAAAAAATTTACGAAAGTTAAGTTCCCCCTCCGTTGATCCGTTCTTGATGAAATTGCAGCTGTGAATTCGCAGACGTATACATATGTCAAATACGCAGTATTATCATTATCGTTCAAGCCGTTTCTGAGTAAATAGTAGATATACCTTAAACATAAAAAAAAATTTACGAAAGTTAAGTTGCCCCTCCGTAGTTCCATTCTTGATGAAATTGCAGCTGTAAATCCGCAGACATATACATATGTCAAAGACGCAGTATTATCATTATCGTTTAAGCCGTATCTGAGTAAATAGTAGATATACCTAAAACATAAAAAAAAATTTACGAAAGATAAGTTCCCCCTCCGTTGTTCCGTTCTTGATGAAATCGCAGCTGTGAATTCGCAGACATATACATATGTCAAAGACGCAGTATTATCATTATCGTTTAAGCCGTATCTGAGTAAATAGTAGATATACCTAAAACATAAAAAATAATTTACGAAAGATAAGTTCCCCCTCCGTTGTTCCGTTCTTGATGAAATTGCAGCTGTAAATTCGCAGACATATACATACGTCAAACACGCAGTATTATCATTATCGTTCAAGCCGTTTCTGAGTAAATAGTGGATATACCTGAAACATGAAAAAAAAATTACGAAAGTTAAGTTGCCCCTCCGTTGTTCCGTTCTTGATGAAATTGCAGCTGTAAATCCGCAGACATATACATACGTCAAAGACGCAGTATTATCATTATCGTTAAAGCCTTTTCTGAGTAAATAGTGGATATACTTAAAACATAAAAAAAATTTACGTAATTTAAGTTCCCCCTCCGTTGTTCCGTTCTTGATGAAATTGCAGCTGTGAATTCGCAGACATATACATACGTCAAAAACGCAGTATTATCATTATCGTTAAAGCCTTTTCTGAGTAAATAGTGGATATACTTAAAACATAAAAAAAAATTTACGAAAGTTAAGTTCCCCCTCCGTTGATCCGTTCTTGATGAAATTGCAGCCGTGAATTCGCAGACGTATACATATGTCACATACGCAGTATTATCATTTTCGTTCTAGCCGTTTCTGAGTAAATAGTGGATATACCTTAAACATAAAAAAAAAATTACGAAAGTTAAGTTGCCCCTCCGTTTTTCCGTTCTTGATGAAATTGCAGCTGTGAATCCGCAGACATATGCATATGTCAATGACGCAGTATTATCATTATCGTTCAAGCCGTTTCTGAGTAAATAGTGGATATACCTAAAACATAAAAAAAAATTTACGAAAGTTAAGTTCCCCCTCCGTTGTTCCGTTCTTGATGAAATTGCAGATGTAAATTCGCAGACATATACATATGTCAAAGACGCAGTATTATAATTATCGTTCAAGCCGTTTCTGAGTAAATAGTGGATATACCTAAAACATAAAACAAAATTTACGAAAGTTAAGTTCCCCCTCCGTTGATCCATTTTTGATGAAATTGCAGCTGTGAATTCGCAGACATATACATACGTCAAACACGCAGTATTATCATTATCTTTAAAGCCTTTTCTGAGTAAATAGTGGATATACTTAAAACATAAAAAAAAATTTACGAAAGTTAAGTTCCCCCTCCGTTGATCCGTTCTTGATGAAATTGCAGCTGTGAATTCGCAGACGTATACATATGTCAAACACGCAGTATTATCATTATCGTTCAAGCCGTTTCTGAGTAAAAAGTGGATATACCTAAAACATAAAAAAAAATTTACGAAAGTTAAGTTATCCCTCCGTTGTTCCGTTCTTGATGAAATTGCAGCTGTCAATTCGAAGACATATACATATGTCAATGACGCAGTATTATCATTATCGTTCAAGCCGTTTCTGAGTAAATAGTGGATATACCTAAAACATAAAAAAAAATTTACGAAAGTTAAGTTCCCCCTCCGTTGATCCGTTCTTGATGAAATTGCAGCTGTGAATTCGCAGACGTATACATATGTCAAATACGCAGTATTATCATTTTCGTTTAAGCCGTTTCTGAGTAAATAGTGGATATACCTAAAACATAAAAAAAAAATTACGAAAGTTAAGTTGCCCCTCCGTTGTTCCGTTCTTGATGAAATTGCAGCTGTGAATCCGCAGACATATGCATATGTCAAAGACGCAGTATTATCATTATCGTTCAAGCCGTTTCTGAGTAAATAGTGGATATACCTAAAACATAAAAAAAAATTTACGAAAGTTAAGTTCCCCCTCCGTTGTTCCGTTCTTGATGAAATTGCAGCTGTGAATTCGCAGACATATACATATGTCAAGGACGCAGTATTATAATTATCGTTCAAGCCGTTTCTGAGTAAATAGTGGATATACCTAAAACATAAAACAAAATTTACGAAAGTTAAGTTCCCCCTCCGTTGATCCATTTTTGATGAAATTGCAGCTGTGAATTCGCAGACATATACATACGTCAAACACGCAGTATTATCATTATCGTTAAAGCCTTTTCTGAGTTAATAGTGGATATACTTAAAACATAAAAAAAATTTACGAAAGTTAAGTTCCCCCTCCGTTGTCCCGTTCTTGATGAAATTGCAGCCGTGAATTCGCAGACATATACATATGTCGAAGACGCAGTATTATCATTATCGTTAAAGCCGTTCCTGAGTAAATAGTGGATATACCTGAAACATAAAAAAAAAATTACGAAAGTTAAGTTCCCCCTCCGTTGATCCATTTTTGATATAATTGCAGCTATGAATTCGCAGACATATACATACGTCAAACAGGCAGTATTATCATTACCGTTTAAGCTGTTTCTGAGTAAATAGTGGATATACCTAAAATATAAAAAAAAAATTTACGAAAGTTAAATTCCCCCTCCGTTGTTCCGTTCTTGATGAAATCGCAGCTGTGAATTCGCAGACATATACATATGTCAAAGACGCAGTATTATCATTATCGTTTAAGGTGTATCTGAGTAAATAGTAGATATACCTAAAACATAAAAAAAAATTTACGAAAGATAAGTTCCCCCTCCGTTGTTCCGTTCTTGATGAAATCGCAGCTGTGAATTCGCACACATATACATATGTCAAAGACGCAGTATTATCATTATCGTTTAAGCCGTATCTGAGTAAATAGTAGATATACCTAAAACATAAAAAAAAATTTACGAAAGATAAGTTCCCCCTCCGTTGTTCCGTTCTTGATGAAATTGCAGCTGTAAATTCGCAGACATATACATACGTCAAACACGCAGTATTATCATTATCGTTCAAGCCGTTTCTGAGTAAATAGTGGATATACCTGAAACATGAAAAAAAAATTACGAAAGTTAAGTTGCCCCTCCGTTGTTCCGTTCTTGATGAAATTGCAGCTGTAAATCCGCAGACATATACATATGTCAAAGACGCAGTATTATCATTATCGTTTAAGCCGTTTCTGAGTAAATAGTGGATATACCTAAAACATAAAAAAAAATTTACGAAAGTTAAGTTCCCCCTCCGTTGATCCGTTCTTGATGAAATTGCAGCTGTGAATTCGCAGACGTATACATATGTCAAATACGCAGTATTATCATTATCGTTCAAGCCGTTTCTGAGTAAATAGTGGATATACATGAAACATGAAAAAAAAATTACGAAAGTTAAGTTGCCCCTCCGTTGTTCCGTTCTTGATGAAATTGCAGATGTGAATTCGCAGACATATACATATGTCAAAGACGCAGTATTATAATTATCGTTCAAGCCGTTTCTGAGTAAATAGTGGATATACCTAAAACATAAAACAAAATTTACGAAAGTTAAGTTCCCCCTCCGTTGATCCATTTTTGATGAAATTGCAGCTGTGAATTCGCAGACATATACATACGTCAAACACGCAGTATTATCATTATCGTAAAGCCTTTTCTGAGTAAATAGTGGATATACTTAAAACATATAAAAAATTTACGAAAGTTAAGTTCCCCCTCCGTTGATCCGTTCTTGATGAAATTGCAGCTGTGAATTAGCAGACGTATACATATGTCAAATACGCAGTATTATCATTATCGTTCAAGCCGTTTCTGAGTAAATAGTGGATATACCTAAAACATAAAAAAAAAATTACGAAAGTTAAGTTGCCCCTCCGTTGTTCCGTTCTTGATGAAATTGATGCTGTGAATCCGCAGACATATGCATATGTCAAAGACGCAGTATTATCATTATCGTTCAAGCCGTTTCTGAGTAAATAGTGGATATACCTAAAACATAAAAAAAAATTTACGAAAGTTAAGTTCCCCCTCCGTTGATCCATTTTTGATGAAATTGCAGCTGTGAATTCGCAGACATATACATACGTCAAACACGCAGTATTATCATTATCGTTAAAGCCTTTTCTGAGTTAATAGTGGATATACTTAAAACATAAAAAAAATTTACGAAAGTTAAGTTCCCCCTCCGTTGTCCCGTTCTTGATGAAATTGCAGCCGTGAATTCGCAGACATATACATATGTCGAAGACGCAGTATTATCATTATCGTTAAAGCCGTTCCTGAGTAAATAGTGGATATACCTGAAACATAAAAAAAAAATTACGAAAGTTAAGTTCCCCCTCCGTTGATCCATTTTTGATATAATTGCAGCTATGAATTCGCAGACATATACATACGTCAAACAGGCAGTATTATCATTACCGTTTAAGCTGTTTCTGAGTAAATAGTGGATATACCTAAAATATAAAAAAAAAAATTTACGAAAGTTAAATTCCCCCTCCGTTGTTCCGTTCTTGATGAAATCGCAGCTGTGAATTCGCAGACATATACATATGTCAAAGACGCAGTATTATCATTATCGTTTAAGGCGTATCTGAGTAAATAGTAGATATACCTAAAACATAAAAAAATATTTACGAAAGATAAGTTCCCCCTCCGTTGTTCCGTTCTTGATGAAATCGCAGCTGTGAATTCGCACACATATACATATGTCAAAGACGCAGTATTATCATTATCGTTTAAGCCGTATCTGAGTAAATAGTAGATATACCTAAAACATAAAAAAAAATTTACGAAAGATAAGTTCCCCCTCCGTTGTTCCGTTCTTGATGAAATAGCAGCTGTAAATTCGCAGACATATACATACGTCAAACACGCAGTATTATCATTATCGTTCAAGCCGTTTCTGAGTAAATAGTGGATATACCTGAAACATGAAAAAAAAATTACGAAAGTTAAGTTGCCCCTCCGTTGTTCCGTTCTTGATGAAATTGCAGCTGTAAATCCGCAGACATATACATATGTCAAAGACGCAGTATTATCATTATCGTTTAAGCCGTTTCTGAGTAAATAGTGGATATACCTAAAACATAAAAAAAAATTTACGAAAGTTAAGTTCCCCCTCCGTTGATCCGTTCTTGATGAAATTGCAGCTGTGAATTCGCAGACGTATACATATGTCAAATACGCAGTATTATCATTATCGTTCAAGCCGTTTCTGAGTAAATAGTGGATATACATGAAACATAAAACAAAATTTACGAAAGTTAAGTTCCCCCTCCGTTGATCCATTTTTGATGAAATTGCAGCTGTGAATTCGCAGACATATACATACGTCAAACACGCAGTATTATCATTATCGTAAAGCCTTTTCTGAGTAAATAGTGGATATACTTAAAACATAAAACAAAATTTACGAAAGTTAAGTTCCCCCTCCGTTGATCCATTTTTGATGAAATTGCAGCTGTGAATTCGCAGACATATACATACGTCAAACACGCAGTATTATCATTATCGTAAAGCCTTTTCTGAGTAAATAGTGGATATACTTAAAACATATAAAAAATTTACGAAAGTTAAGTTCCCCCTCCGTTGATCCGTTCTTGATGAAATTGCAGCTGTGAATTCGCAGACGTATACATATGTCAAATACGCAGTATTATCATTTTCGTTCAAGCCGTTTCTGAGTAAATAGTGGATATACCTAAAACATAAAAAAAAAATTACGAAAGTTAAGTTGCCCCTCCGTTGTTCCGTTCTTGATGAAATTGATGCTGTGAATCCGCAGACATATGCATATGTCAAAGACGCAATATTATCATTATCGTTCAAGCCGTTTCTGAGTAAATAGTGGATATACCTAAAACATAAAAAAAAATTTACGAAAGTTAAGTTCCCCCTCCGTTGATCCGTTCTTGATGAAATTGCAGCTGTGAATTCGCAGACGTATACATATGTCACATACGCAGTATTATCATTTTCGTTCAAGCCGTTTCTGAGTAAATAGTGGATATACCTTAAACATAAAAAAAAATTACGAAAGTTAAGTTGCCCCTCCGTTGTTCCGTTCTTGATGAAATTGCAGCTGTGAATCCGCAGACATATGCATATGTCAAAGACGCAGTATTATCATTATCGTTCAAGCCGTTTCTGAGTAAATAGTGGATATACCTAAAACATAAAAAAAAATTTACGAAAGTTAAGTTCCCCCTCCGTTGTTCCGTTCTTGATGAAATTGCAGATGTGAATTCGCAGACATATACATATGTCAAAGACGCAGTATTATAATTATCGTTCAAGCCGTTTCTGAGTAAATAGTGGATATACCTAAAACATAAAACAAAATTTACTAAAGTTAAGTTCCCCCTCCGTTGAACCATTTTTGATGAAATTGCAGCTGTGAATTCGCAGACATATACATACGTCAAACACGCAGTATTATCATTATCGTTAAAGCCTTTTCTGAGTAAATAGTGGATATACTTAAAAAATAAAAAAAAATTTACGAAAGTTAAGTTCCCCCTCCGTTGATCCGTTCTTGATGAAATTGCAGCTGTGAATTCGCAGACGTATACATATGTCAAACACGCAGTATTATCATTTTCGTTCAAGCCGTTTCTGAGTAAATAGTGGATATACCTAAAACATAAAAAAAAATTTACGAAAGTTAAGTTCCCCCTCCGTTGATCCGTTCTTGATGAAATTGCAGCTGTGAATTCGCAGACATATACATACGTCAAACACGCAGTATTATCATTATCGTCCAAGCCGTTTCTGAGTAATTAGTGGATATACCTAAAACATAAAAAAAAATTTACGAAAGTTAAATTCCCCCTCCGTTGTTCCGTTCTTGATGAAATCACATCTGTGAATTCGCAGACATATACATATGTCAAAGACGCAGTATTATCATTATCGTTTAAGCCGTATCTGAGTAAATAGTAGATATACCTAAAACATAAAAAAAAATTTACGAAAGTTAAGTTGCCCCTCCGTTGTTCCGTTCTTGATGAAATTGCAGCTGTAAATCCGCAGACATATACATACGTCAAAGACGCAGTATTATCATTATCGTTAAAGCCTTTTCTGAGTAAATAGTGTATATACTTAAAACATAAAAAAAATTTACGAAATTTAAGTCCCCCCTCCGTTGTTCCGTTCTTGATGAAATTGCAGCTGTGAATTCGCAGACATATACATACGTCAAACACGCAGTATTATCATTATCGTTAAAGCCTTTTCTGAGTAAATAGTGGATATACTTAAAACATAAAAAAAAATTTACGAAAGTTAAGTTCCCCCTCCGTTGATCCGTTCTTGATGAAATTGCAGCTGTGAATTCGCAGACGTATACATATGTCACATACGCAGTATTATCATTTTCGTTCAAGCCGTTTCTGAGTAAATAGTGGATATACCTTAAACATAAAAAAAAATTACGAAAGTTAAGTTGCCCCTCCGTTGTTCCGTTCTTGATGAAATTGCAGCTTTGATTCCGCAGACATATGCATATGTCAAAGACGCAGTATTATCATTATCGTTCAAGCCGTTTCTGAGTAAATAGTGGATATACCTTAAACATAAAAAAAAATTTACGAAAGTTAAGTTCCCCCTCCGTTGTTCCGTTCTTGATGAAATTGCAGATGTGAATTCGCAGACATATACATATGTCAAAGACACAGTATTATAATTATCGTTCAAGCCGTTTCTGAGTAAATAGTGGATATACCTAAAACATAAAACAAAATTTACGAAAGTTAAGTTCCCCCTCCGTTGATCCATTTTTGATGAAATTGCAGCTGTGAATTCGCAGACATATACATACGTCAAACACGCAGTATTATCATTATCGTTAAAGCCTTTTCTGAGTAAATAGTGGATATACTTAAAACATAAAAAAAAATTTACGAAAGTTAAGTTCCCCCTCCGTTGATCCGTTCTTGATGAAATTGCAGCTGTGAATTCGCAGACGTATACATATGTCAAACACGCAGTATTATCATTTTCGTTCAGGCCGTTTCTGAGTAAACAGTGGATATACCTAAAACATAAAAAAAAATTTACGAAAGTTAAGTTCCCCCTCCGTTGTTCCGTTCTTGATGAAATCGCAGCTGTGAATTCGAAGACATATACATACGTCAAACACGCAGTATTATCATTATCGTCCAAGCCGTTTCTAAGTAAATAGTGGATATACCTAAAACATAAAAAAAATTTACGAAAGTTAAGTTCCCCCTCCGTTGTTCCGTTCTTGATGAAATCGCAGCTGTGAATTCGCAGACATATACATATGTCAAAGACGCAGTATTATAATTATCGTTCAAGCCGTTTCTGAGTAAATAGTGGATATACCTAAAACATAAAACAAAATTTACGAAAGTTAAGTTCCCCCTCCGTTGTTCCGTTCTTGATGAAATCGCAGATGTGAATTCGCAGACACATACATATGTAAAAGACGCAGTATTATCATTATCGTTAAAGCCTTTTCTGAGTTAATAGTGGATATACTTAAAACATAAAAAAAATTTACGAAAGTTAAGTTCCCCCTCCGTTGTCCCGTTCTTGATGAAATTGCAGCCGTAAATTCGCAGACATATACATATGTCGAAGACGCAGTATTATCATTATCGTTAAAGCCGTTCCTGAGTAAATAGTGGATATACCTGAAACATAAAAAAAAAATTACGAAAGTTAAGTTCCCCCTCCGTTGATCCATTTTTGATGAAATTGCAGCTATGAATTCGCAGACATATACATACGTCAAACAGGCAGTATTATCATTACCGTTTAAGCTGTTTCTGAGTAAATAGTGGATATACCTAAAATATAAAAAAAAAATTTACGAAAGTTAAATTCCCCCTCCGTTGTTCCGTTCTTGATGAAATCGCAGCTGTGAATTCGCAGACATATACATATGTCAAAGACGCAGTATTATCATTATCGTTTAAGCCGTATCTGAGTAAATAGTAGATATACCTAAAACATAAAAAAAAATTTACGAAAGATAAGTTCCCCCTCCGTTGTTCCGTTCTTGATGAAATCGCAGCTGTGAATTCGCACACATATACATATGTCAAAGACGCAGTATTATCATTATCGTTTAAGCCGTATCTGAGTAAATAGTAGATATACCTAAAACATAAAAAAAAATTTACGAAAGATAAGTTCCCCCTCCGTTGTTCCGTTCTTGATGAAATTGCAGCTGTAAATTCGCAGATATATACATACGTCAAACACGCAGTATTATCATCATCGTTCAAGCCGTTTCTGAGTAAATAGTGGATATACCTGAAACATGAAAAAAAAATTACGAAAGTTAAGTTGCCCCTCCGTTGTTCCGTTCTTGATGAAATTGCAGCTGTAAATCCGCAGACATATACATATGTCAAAGACGCAGTATTATCATTATCGTTTAAGCCGTTTCTGAGTAAATAGTGGATATACCTAAAACATAAAAAAAAATTTACGAAAGTTAAGTTCCCCCTCCGTTGATCCGTTCTTGATGAAATTGCAGCTGTGAATTCGCAGACGTATACATATGTCAAATACGCAGAATTATCATTATCGTTCAAGCCGTTTCTGAGTAAATAGTGGATATACATGAAACATGAAAAAAAAATTACGAAAGTTAAGTTGCCCCTCCGTTGTTCCGTTCTTGATGAAATTGCAGATGTGAATTCGCAGACATATACATATGTCAAAGACGCAGTATTATAATTATCGTTCAAGCCGTTTCTGAGTAAATAGTGGATATACCTAAAACATAAAACAAAATTTACGAAAGTTAAGTTCCCCCTCCGTTGATCCATTTTTGATGAAATTGCAGCTGTGAATTCGCAGACATATACATACGTCAAACACGCAGTATTATCATTATCGTAAAGCCTTTTCTGAGTAAATAGTGGATATACTTAAAACATAAAAAAAAATTTACGAAAGTTAAGTTCCCCCTCCGTTGATCCGTTCTTGATGAAATTGCAGCTGTGAATTCGCAGACGTATACATATGTCAAACACGCAGTATTATCATTTTCGTTCAAGCCGTTTCTGAGTAAATAGTGAATATACCTAAAACATAAAAAAAAATTTACGAAAGTTAAGTTTCCCCTCCGTTGTTCCGTTCTTGATGAAATTGCAGCTGTGAATTCGAAGACATATACATACGTCAAACACGCAGTATTATCATTATCGTCCAAGCCGTTTCTAAGTAAATAGTGGATATACCTAAAACATAAAAAAAATTTACGAAAGTTAAGTTCCCCCTCCGTTGTTCCGTTCTTGATGAAATCGCAGCTGTAAATTCGCAGACATATACATATGTCAATGACGCAGTATTATAATTATCGTTCAAGCCGTTTCTTAGTAAATAGTGGATATACCTAAAACATAAAACAAAATTTACGAAAGTTAAGTTCCCCCTCCGTTGTTCCGTTCTTGATGAAATCGCAGCTGTGAATTCACAGACACATACATATGTAAAAGACGCAGTATTATCATTATCGTTCAAGCCGTTTCTGAGTAAAAAGTGGATATACCTAAAACATAAAAAAAAATTTACGAAAGTTAAGTTATCCCTCCGTTGTTCCGTTCTTGATGAAATTGCAGCTGTCAATTCGCAGACATATACATATGTCAATGACGCAGTATTATCATTATCGTTCAAGCCGTTTCTGAGTAAATAGTGGATATACCTAAAACATAAAAAAAAATTTACGAAAGTTAAGTTCCCCCTCCGTTGATCCGTTCTTGATGAAATTGCAGCTGTGAATTCGCAGACGTATACATATGTCAAATACGCAGTATTATCATTTTCGTTCAAGCCGTTTCTGAGTAAATAGTGGATATACCTAAAACATAAAAAAAAAATTACGAAAGTTAAGTTGCCCCTCCGTTGTTCCGTTCTTGATGAAATTGCAGCTGTGAATCCGCAGACATATGCATATGTCAAAGACGCAGTATTATCATTATCGTTCAAGCCGTTTCTGAGTAAATAGTGGATATACCTAAAACATAAAAAAAAATTTACGAAAGTTAAGTTCCCCCTCCGTTGTTCCGTTCTTGATGAAATTGCAGCTGTGAATTCGCAGACATATACATATGTCAAAGACGCAGTATTATAATTATCGTTCAAGCCGTTTCTGAGTAAATAGTGGATATACCTAAAACATAAAACAAAATTTACGAAAGTTAAGTTCCCCCTCCGTTGATCCATTTTTGATGAAATTGCAGCTGTGAATTCGCAGACATATACATACGTCAAACACGCAGTATTATCATTATCGTTAAAGCCTTTTCTGAGTAAATAGTGGATATACTTAAAACATAAGAAAAATTTACGAAAGTTAAGTTCCCCCTCCGTTGTTCCGTTCTCGATGAAATTGCAGCCGTGAATTCGCAGACATATACATATGTCGAAGACGCAGTATTATCATTATCGTTAAAGCCGTTCCTGAGTAAATAGTGGATATACCTGAAACATAAAAAAAAAATTACGAAAGTTAAGTTCCCCCTCCGTTGATCCATTTTTGATGAAATTGCAGCTATGAATTCGCAGACATATACATACGTCAAACACGCAGTATTATCATTACCGTTTAAGCTGTTTCTGAGTAAATAGTGGATATACCTAAAATATAAAAAAAAAATTTACGAAAGTTAAATTCCCCCTCCGTTGTTCCGTTCTTGATGAAATCGCAGCTGTGAATTCGCAGACATATACATATGTCAAAGACGCAGTATTATCATTATCGTTTAAGGCGTATCTGAGTAAATAGTAGATATACCTAAAACATAAAAAAAAATTTACGAAAGATAGTTTCCCCCTCCGTTGTTCCGTTCTTGATGAAATCGCAGCTGTGAATTCGCAGACATATACATATGTCAAAGACGCAGTATTATCATTATCGTTTAAGCCGTATCTGAGTAAATAGTAGATATACCTAAAACATAAAAAAAAATTTACGAAAGATAAGTTCCCCCTCCGTTGTTCCGTTCTTGATGAAATTGCAGCTGTAAATTCGCAGACATATACATACGTCAAACACGCAGTATTATCATTATCGTTCAAGCCGTTTCTGAGTAAATAGTGGATATACCTGAAACATGAAAAAAAAATTACGAAAGTTAAGTTGCCCCTCCGTTGTTCCGTTCTTGATGAAATTGCAGCTGTAAATCCGCAGACATATACATATGTCAAAGACGCAGTATTATCATTATCGTTTAAGCCGTTTCTGAGTAAATAGTGGATATACCTAAAACATAAAAAAAAATTTACGAAAGTTAAGTTCCCCCTCCGTTGATCCGTTCTTGATGAAATTGCAGCTGTGAATTCGCAGACGTATACATATGTCAAATACGCAGTATTATCATTATCGTTCAAGCCGTTTCTGAGTAAATAGTGGATATACCTAAAACATAAAAAAAAAATTACGAAAGTTAAGTTCCCCCTCCGTTGATCCGTTCTTGATGAAATTGCAGCTGTAAATTCGAAGACATATACATACGTCAAACACGCAGTATTATCATTATCGTTCAAGCCGTTTCTGAGTAAATAGTGGATATACCTGAAACATGAAAAAAAAATTACGAAAGTTAAGTTGCCCCTCCGTTGTTCCGTTCTTGATGAAATTGCAGCTGTAAATCCGCAGACATATACATACGTCAAAGACGCAGTATTATTATTATCGTTAAAGCCTTTTCTGAGTAAATAGTGGATATACTTAAAACATAGAAAAAATTTACGAAATTTAAGTTCCCCCTCCGTTGTTCCGTTCTTGATGAAATTGCAGCTGTGAATTCGCAGACATATACATACGTCAAACACGCAGTATTATCATTATCGTTAAAGCCTTTTCTGAGTAAATAGTGGATATACTTAAAACATAAAAAAAAATTTACGAAAGTTAAGTTCCCCCTCCGTTGATCCGTTCTTGATGAAATTGCAGCCGTGAATTCGCAGACGTATACATATGTCACATACGCAGTATTATCATTTTCGTTCAAGCCGTTTCTGAGTAAATAGTGGATATACCTTAAACATAAAAAAAAAATTACGAAAGTTAAGTTGCCCCTCCGTTTTTCCGTTCTTGATGAAATTGCAGCTGTGAATCCGCAGACATATGCATATGTCAATGACGCAGTATTATCATTATCGTTCAAGCCGTTTCTGAGTAAATAGTGGATATACCTAAAACATAAAACAAAATTTACGAAAGTTAAGTTCCCCCTCCGTTGATCCATTTTTGATGAAATTGCAGCTGTGAATTCGCAGACATATACATACGTCAAACACGCAGTATTATCATTATCGTTAAAGCCTTTTCTGAGTAAATACTGGATATACTTAAAACATAAAAAAAAATTTACGAAAGTTAAGTTCCCCATCCGTTGATCCGTTCTTGATGAAATTGCAGCTGTGAATTCGCAGACGTATATATATGTCAAACACGCAGTATTATCATTATCGTTCAAGCCGTTTCTGAGTAAAAAGTGGATATACCTAAAACATAAAAAAAAATTTACGAAAGTTAAGTTATCCCTCCGTTGTTCCGTTCTTGATGAAATTGCAGCTGTGAATCCGCAGACATATGCATATGTCAAAGACGCAGTATTATCATTATCGTTCAAGCCGTTTCTGAGTAAATAGTGGATATACCTAAAACATAAAAAAAAATTTACGAAAGTTAAGTTCCCCCTCCGTTGTTCCGTTCTTGATGAAATTGCAGCTGTGAATTCGCAGACATATACATATGTCAAAGACGCAGTATTATAATTATCGTTCAAGCCGTTTCTGAGTAAATAGTGGATATACCTAAAACATAAAACAAAATTTACGAAAGATAAGTTCCCCCTCCGTTGATCCATTTTTGATGAAATTGCAGCTGTGAATTCGCAGACATATACATACGTCAAACACGCAGTATTATCATTATCGTTAAAGCCTTTTCTGAGTAAATAGTGGATATACTTAAAACATAAAAAAAAATTTACGAAAGTTAAGTTCCCCCTCCGTTGATCCGTTCTTGATGAAATTGCAGCTGTGAATTCGCAGACGTATACATATGTCAAACACGCAGTATTATCATTATCGTTCAAGCCGTTTCTGAGTAAAAAGTGGATATACCTAAAACATAAAAAAAAATTTACGAAAGTTAAGTTATCCCTCCGTTGTTCCGTTCTTGATGAAATTGCAGCTGTCAATTCGCAGACATATACATATGTAAATGACGCAGTATTATCATTATCGTTCAAGCCGTTTCTGAGTAAATAGTGGATATACCTAAAACATAAAAAAAAATTTACGAAAGTTAAGTTCCCCCTCCGTTGATCCGTTCTTGATGAAATTGCAGCTGTGAATTCGCAGACGTATACATATGTCAAATACGCAGTATTATCATTTTCGTTCAAGCCGTTTCTGAGTAAATAGTGGATATACCTAAAACATAAAAAAAAAATTACGAAAGTTAAGTTGCCCCTCCGTTGTTCCGTTCTTGATGAAATTGCAGCTGTGAATCCGCAGACATATGCATATGTCAAAGACGCAGTATTATCATTATCGTTCAAGCCGTTTCTGAGTAAATAGTGGATATACCTAAAACATAAAAAAAAATTTACGAAAGTTAAGTTCCCCCTCCGTTGTTCCGTTCTTGATGAAATTGCAGCTGTGAATTCGCAGACATATACATATGTCAAAGACGCAGTATTATAATTATCGTTCAAGCCGTTTCTGAGTAAATAGTGGATATACCTAAAACATAAAACAAAATTTACGAAAGTTAAGTTCCCCCTCCGTTGAACCATTTTTGATGAAATTGCAGCTGTGAATTCGCAGACATATACATACGTCAAACACGCAGTATTATCATTATCGTTAAAGCCTTTTCTGAGTAAATAGTGGATATACTTAAAACATAAAAAAAATTTACGAAAGTTAAGTTCCCCCTCCGTTGTTCCGTTCTTGATGAAATTGCAGCCGTGAATTCGCAGACATATACATATGTCGAAGACGCAGTATTATCATTATCGTTAGAGCCGTTCCTGAGTAAATAGTGGATATACCTGAAACATAAAAAAAAAATTACGAAAGTTAAGTTCCCCCTCCGTTGATCCATTTTTGATGAAATTGCAGCTATGAATTCGCAGACATATACATACGTCAAACACGCAGTATTATCATTACCGTTTAAGCTGTTTCTGAGTAAATAGTGGATATACCTAAAATATAAAAAAAAAATTTACGAAAGTTAAATTCCCCCTCCGTTGTTCCGTTCTTGATGAAATCGCAGCTGTGAATTCGCAGACATATACATATGTCAAAGACGCAGTATTATCATTATCGTTTAAGGCGTATCTGAGTAAATAGTAGATATACCTAAAACATAAAAAAAAATTTACGAAAGATAGTTTCCCCCTCCGTTGTTCCGTTCTTGATGAAATCGCAGCTGTGAATTCGCAGACATATACATATGTCAAAGACGCAGTATTATCATTATCGTTTAAGCCGTATCTGAGTAAATAGTAGATATACCTAAAACATAAAAAAAAATTTACGAAAGATAAGTTCCCCCTCCGTTGTTCCGTTCTTGATGAAATTGCAGCTGTAAATTCGCAGACATATACATACGTCAAACACGCAGTATTATCATTATCGTTCAAGCCGTTTCTGAGTAAATAGTGGATATACCTGAAACATGAAAAAAAAATTACGAAAGTTAAGTTGCCCCTCCGTTGTTCCGTTCTTGATGAAATTGCAGCTGTAAATCCGCAGACATATACATATGTCAAAGACGCAGTATTATCATTATCGTTTAAGCCGTTTCTGAGTAAATAGTGGATATACCTAAAACATAAAAAAAAATTTACGAAAGTTAAGTTCCCCCTCCGTTGATCCGTTCTTGATGAAATTGCAGCTGTGAATTCGCAGACGTATACATATGTCAAATACGCAGTATTATCATTATCGTTCAAGCCGTTTCTGAGTAAATAGTGGATATACCTAAAACATAAAAAAAAAATTACGAAAGTTAAGTTCCCCCTCCGTTGATCCGTTCTTGATGAAATTGCAGCTGTGAATTCGCAGACGTATACATATGTCAAATACGCAGTATTATCATTATCGTTCAAGCCGTTTCTGAGTAAATAGTAGATATACCTTAAACATAAAAAAAAATTTACGAAAGTTAAGTTGCCCCTCCGTGGTTCCGTTCTTGATGAAATTGCAGCTGTAAATCCGCAGACATATACATATGTCAAAGACGCAGTATTATCATTATCGTTTAAGCCGTATCTGAGTAAATAGTAGATATACCTAAAACATAAAAAAAAATTTACGAAAGATAAGTTCCCCCTCCGTTGTTCCGTTCTTGATGAAATCGCAGCTGTGAATTCGCAGACATATACATATGTCAAAGACGCAGTATTATCATTATCGTTTAAGCCGTATCTGAGTAAATAGTAGATATACCTAAAACATAAAAAATAATTTACGAAAGATAAGTTCCCCCTCCGTTGTTCCGTTCTTGATGAAATTGCAGCTGTAAATTCGAAGACATATACATACGTCAAACACGCAGTATTATCATTATCGTTCAAGCCGTTTCTGAGTAAATAGTGGATATACCTGAAACATGAAAAAAAAATTACGAAAGTTAAGTTGCCCCTCCGTTGTTCCGTTCTTGATGAAATTGCAGCTGTAAATCCGCAGACATATACATACGTCAAAGACGCAGTATTATCATTATCGTTAAAGCCTTTTCTGAGTAAATAGTGGATATACTTAAAACATAAAAAAAATTTACGAAATTTAAGTTCCCCCTCCGTTGTTCCGTTCTTGATGAAATTGCAGCCGTGAATTCGCAGACATATACATATGTCGAAGACGCAGTATTATCATTATCGTTAGAGCCGTTCCTGAGTAAATAGTGGATATACCTGAAACATAAAAAAAAAATTACGAAAGTTAAGTTCCCCCTCCGTTGATCCATTTTTGATGAAATTGCAGCTATGAATTCGCAGACATATACATACGTCAAACACGCAGTATTATCATTACCGTTTAAGCTGTTTCTGAGTAAATAGTGGATATACCTAAAATATAAAAAAAAAATTTACGAAAGTTAAGTTCCCCCTCCGTTGTTCCGTTCTTGATGAAATCGCAGCAGTGAATTCGCAGACATATATATATGTCAAAGACGCAGTATTATCATTTTCGTTCAAGCCGTTTCTGAGTAAATAGTGGATATACCTTAAACATAAAAAAAAAATTACGAAAGTTAAGTTGCCCCTCCGTTTTTCCGTTCTTGATGAAATTGCAGCTGTGAATCCGCAGACATATGCATATGTCAATGACGCAGTATTATCATTATCGTTCAAGCCGTTTCTGAGTAAATAGTGGATATACCTAAAACATAAAACAAAATTTACGAAAGTTAAGTTCCCCCTCCGTTGATCCATTTTTGATGAAATTGCAGCTGTGAATTCGCAGACATATACATACGTCAAACGCGCAGTATTATCATTATCGTTAAAGCCTTTTCTGAGTAAATACTGGATATACTTAAAACATAAAAAAAAATTTACGAAAGTTAAGTTCCCCATCCGTTGATCCGTTCTTGATGAAATTGCAGCTGTGAATTCGCAGACGTATATATATGTCAAACACGCAGTATTATCATTATCGTTCAAGCCGTTTCTGAGTAAAAAGTGGATATACCTAAAACATAAAAAAAAATTTACGAAAGTTAAGTTATCCCTCCGTTGTTCCGTTCTTGATGAAATTGCAGCTGTGAATCCGCAGACATATGCATATGTCAAAGACGCAGTATTATCATTATCGTTCAAGCCGTTTCTGAGTAAATAGTGGATATACCTAAAACATAAAAAAAAATTTACGAAAGTTAAGTTCCCCCTCCGTTGTTCCGTTCTTGATGAAATTGCAGCTGTGAATTCGCAGACATATACATATGTCAAAGACGCAGTATTATAATTATCGTTCAAGCCGTTTCTGAGTAAATAGTGGATATACCTAAAACATAAAACAAAATTTACGAAAGATAAGTTCCCCCTCCGTTGATCCATTTTTGATGAAATTGCAGCTGTGAATTCGCAGACATATACATACGTCAAACACGCAGTATTATCATTATCGTTAAAGCCTTTTCTGAGTAAATAGTGGATATACTTAAAACATAAAAAAAAATTTACGAAAGTTAAGTTCCCCCTCCGTTTTTCCGTTCTTGATGAAATTGCAGCTGTGAATTCGCAGACGTATACATATGTCAAACACGCAGTATTATCATTATCGTTCAAGCCGTTTCTGAGTAAAAAGTGGATATACCTAAAACATAAAAAAAAATTTACGAAAGTTAAGTTATCCCTCCGTTGTTCCGTTCTTGATGAAATTGCAGCTGTCAATTCGCAGACATATACATATGTAAATGACGCAGTATTATCATTATCGTTCAAGCCGTTTCTGAGTAAATAGTGGATATACCTAAAACATAAAAAAAAATTTACGAAAGTTAAGTTCCCCCTCCGTTGATCCGTTCTTGATGAAATTGCAGCTGTGAATTCGCAGACGCATACATATGTCAAATACGCAGTATTATCATTTTCGTTCAAGCCGTTTCTGAGTAAATAGTGGATATACCTAAAACATAAAAAAAAAATTACGAAAGTTAAGTTGCCCCTCCGTTGTTCCGTTCTTGATGAAATTGCAGCTGTGAATCCGCAGACATATGCATATGTCAAAGACGCAGTATTATCATTATCGTTCAAGCCGTTTCTGAGTAAATAGTGGATATACCTAAAACATAAAAAAAAATTTACGAAAGTTAGGTTCCCCCTCCGTTGTTCCGTTCTTGATGAAATTGCAGCTGTGAATTCGCAGACATATACATACGTCAAACACGCAGTATTATCATTATCGTTAAAGCCTTTTCTGAGTAAATAGTGGATATACTTAAAACATAAAAAAAATTTACGAAAGTTAAGTTCCCCCTCCGTTGTTCCGTTCTTGATGAAATTGCAGCCGTGAATTCGCAGACATATACATATGTCGAAGACGCAGTATTATCATTATCGTTAGAGCCGTTCCTGAGTAAATAGTGGATATACCTGAAACATAAAAAAAAAATTACGAAAGTTAAGTTCCCCCTCCGTTGATCCATTTTTGATGAAATTGCAGCTATGAATTCGCAGACATATACATACGTCAAACACGCAGTATTATCATTACCGTTTAAGCTGTTTCTGAGTAAATAGTGGATATACCTAAAATATAAAAAAAAAATTTACGAAAGTTAAATTCCCCCTCCGTTGTTCCGTTCTTGATGAAATCGCAGCAGTGAATTCGCAGACATATATATATGTCAAAGACGCAGTATTATCATTATCGTTTAAGGCGTATCTGAGTAAATAGTAGATATACCTAAAACATAAAAAAAAATTTACGAAAGATAAGTTCCCCCTCCGTTGTTCCGTTCTTGATGAAATCGCAGCTGTGAATTCGCAGACATATACATATGTCAAAGACGCAGTATTATCATTATCGTTTAAGCCGTATCTGAGTAAATAGTAGATATACCTAAAACATAAAAAAAAATTTACGAAAGATAAGTTCCCCCTCCGTTGTTCCGTTCTTGATGAAATTGCAGCTGTAAATTCGCAGACATATACATACGTCAAACACGCAGTATTATCATTATCGTTCAAGCCGTTTCTGAGTAAATAGTGGATATACCTGAAACATGAAAAAAAAATTACGAAAGTTAAGTTGCCCCTCCGTTGTTCCGTTCTTGATGAAATTGCAGCTGTAAATCCGCAGACATATACATATGTCAAAGACGCAGTATTATCATTATCGTTTAAGCCGTTTCTGAGTAAAAAGTGGATATACCTAAAACATAAAAAAAAATTTATGAAAGTTAAGTTCCCCCTCCGTTGATCCGTTCTTGATGAAATTGCAGCTGTGAATTCGCAGACGTATACATATGTCAAATACGCAGTATTATCATTATCGTTCAAGCCGTTTCTGAGTAAATAGTAGATATACCTTAAACATAAAAAAAAATTTACGAAAGTTAAGTTGCCCCTCCGTGGTTCCGTTCTTGATGAAATTGCAGCTGTAAATCCGCAGACATATACATATGTCAAAGACGCAGTATTATTTTTATCGTTTAAGCCGTATCTGAGTAAATAGTAGATATACCTAAAACATAAAAAAAAATTTACGAAAGATAAGTTCCCCCTCCGTTGTTCCGTTCTTGATGAAATCGCAGCTGTGAATTCGCAGACATATACATATGTCAAAGACGCAGTATTATCATTATCGTTTAAGCCGTATCTGAGTAAATAGTAGATATACCTAAAACATAAAAAATAATTTACGAAAGTTAAGTTCCCCCTCCGTTGTTCCGTTCTTGATGAAATTGCAGCGGTGAATCCGCAGACATATACATATGTCAAAGACGCAGTATTATCATTATCGTTCAAGCCGTTTCTGAGTAAATAGTGGATATACCTGAAACATGAAAAAAAAATTACGAAAGTTAAGTTGCCCCTCCGTTTTTCCGTCCTTGATGAAATTGCAGCTGTGAATCCGCAGACATATGCATATGTCAATGACGCAGTATTATCATTATCGTTCAAGCCGTTTCTGAGTAAATAGTGGATATACCTAAAACATAAAAAAAATTTACGAAAGTTAAGTTCCCCCTCCGTTGTTCCGTTCTTGATGAAATTGCAGATGTGAATTCGCAGACATATACATATGTCAAAGACGCAGTATTATAATTATCGTTCAAGCCGTTTCTGAGTAAATAGTGGATATACCTAAAACATAAAACAAAATTTACGAAAGTTAAGTTCCCCCTCCGTTGATCCATTTTTGATGAAATTGCAGCTGTGAATTCGCAGACATATACATACGTCAAACACGCAGTATTATCATTATCGTTAAAGCCTTTTCTGAGTAAATAGTGGATATACTTAAAACATAAAAAAAAATTTACGAAAGTTAAGTTCCCCCTCCGTTGATCCGTACTTGATGAAATTGCAGCTGTGAATTCGCAGACGTATACATATGTCAAACACGCAGTATTATCATTTTCGTTCAAGCCGTTTCTGAGTTAATAGTGGATATACCTAAAACATAAAAAAAAATTTACGAAAGTTAAGTTCCCCCTCCGTTGTTCCGTTCTTGATGAAATTGCAGCTGTGAATTCGCAGACATATACATATGTCAAAGACGCAGTATTATAATTATCGTTCAAGCCGTTTCTGAGTAAATAGTGGATATACCTAAAACATAAAAAAAAATTTACGAAAGTTAAGTTCCCCCTCCGTTGTTCCGTTTTTGATGAAATTGCAGCTGTGAATTCGCAGACATATACATATGTCAAAGACGCAGTATTATAATTATCGTTCAAGCCGTTTCTGAGTAAATAGTGGATATATCTAAAACATAAAACAAAATTTACGAAAGTTAAGTTCCCCCTCCGTTGATCCATTTTTGATGAAATTGCAGCTGTGAATTCGCAGACATATACATACGTCAAACACGCAGTATTATCATTATCGTTAAAGCCTTTTCTGAGTAAATAGTGGATATACTTAAAACATAAAAAAAATTTACGAAAGTTAAGTTCCCCCTCCGTTGTTCCGTTCTTGATGAAATTGCAGCCGTGAATTCGCAGACATATACATATGTCGAAGACGCAGTATTATCATTATCGTTAAAGCCGTTCCTGAGTAAATAGTGGATATACCTGAAACATAAAAAAAAAATTACGAAAGTTAAGTTCCCCCTCCGTTGATCCATTTTTGATGAAAATGCAGCTATGAATTCGCAGACATATACATACGTCAAACACGCAGTATTATCATTACCGTTTAAGCTGTTTCTGAGTAAATAGTGGATATACCTAAAATATAAAAAAAAAATTTACGAAAGTTAAGTTCCCCCTCCGTTGTTCCGTTCTTGATGAAATTGCAGCTGTGAATTCGCAGACATATACATATGTCAAAGACGCAGTATTATAATTATCGTTCAAGCCGTTTCTGAGTAAATAGTGGATATACCTGAAACATAAAACAAAATTTACGAAAGTTAAGTTCCCCCTCCGTTGATCCATTTATGATGAAATTGCAGCTGTGAATTCGCAGACATATACATACGTCAAACACGCAGTATTATCATTATCGTCCAAGCCGTTTCTGAGTAATTAGTGGATATACCTAAAACATAAAAAAAAATTTATGAAAGTTAAGTTCCCCCTCCGTTGATCCGTTTTTGATGAAATTGCAGCTGTGAATTCGCAGACATATACATACGTCAAACACGCAGTATTATCATTATCGTTCAAGCCGTTTCTGAGTAAATAGTGGATATACCTGAAACATGAAAAAAAAATTACGAAAGTTAAGTTGCCCCTCCGTTGTTCCGTTCTTGATGAAATTGCAGCTGTAAATCCGCAGACATATACATACGTCAAAGACGCAGTATTATCATTATCGTTAAAGCCTTTTCTGAGTAAATAGTGGATATACTTAAAACATAAAAAAAATTTACGAAATTTAAGTTCCCCCTCCGTTGTTCCGTTCTTGATGAAATTGCAGCTGTGAATTCGCAGACATATACATACGTCAAACCCCCATTATTATCATTATCGTCCAAGCCGTTTCTGAGTAAATAGTGGATATACCTAAAACATAAAAAAAAATTTACGAAAGTTAAGTTCCCTCTCCGTTGTTCCGTTCTTGATGAAATTGCAGCTGTGAATTCGCAGACATATACATATGTCAAAGACGCAGTATTATCATTATCGTTCAAGCCGTTTCTGAGTAAAAAGTGGATATACCTAAAATATAAAAAAAAAATTTACGAAAGTTAAATTCCCCCTCCGTTGTTCCGTTCTTGATGAAATCGCAGCTGTGAATTCGCAGACATATACATATGTCAAAGACGCAGTATTATCATTATCATTCAAGCCGTTTCTGAGTAAAAAGTGGATATACCTAAAATATAAAAAAAAAATTTACGAAAGTTAAATTCCCCCTCCGTTGTTCGGTTCTTGATGATATTGCAGCTGTGAATTCGCAGACATATACATACGTCAAACACGCAGTATTATCATTATCGTTAAAGCCTTTTCTGAGTAAATAGTGGATATACTTAAAAAATAAAAAAAAATTTACGAAAGTTAAGTTCCCCCTCCGTTGATCCGTTCTTGATGAAATTGCAGCTGTGAATTCGCAGACGTATACATATGTCACATACGCAGTATTATCATTTTCGTTTAAGCCGCTTCTGAGTAAATAGTGGATATACCTTAAACATAAAAAAAAAATTACGAAAGTTAAGTTGCCCCTCCGTTGTTCCGTTCTTGATGAATTTGCAGCTGTGAATCCGCAGACATATGCATATGTCAAAGACGCAGTATTATCATTATCGTTCAAGCCGTTTCTGAGTAAATAGTGGATATACCTAAAACATAAAAAAAAATTTACGAAAGTTACGTTTCCCCTCCGTTGTTCCGTTCTTGATGAAATTGCAGATGTGAATTCGCAGACATATACATATGTCAAAGACGCAGTATTATAATTTTCGTTCAAGCCGTTTCTGAGTAAATAGTGGATATACCTAAAACATAAAACAAAATTTACGAAAGTTAAGTTCCCCCTTCGTTGATCCGTTCTTGATGAAATTGCAGCTGTGAATTCGCAGACATATACATACGTCAAAGACGCAGTATTATCATTTTCGTTCAAGCCGTTTCTGAGTAAATAGTGGATATACCTAAAACATAAAAAAAAATTACGAAAGTTAAGTTGCCCCTCCGTTGTTCCGTTCTTGATGAAATTGCAGCTGTAAATCCGCAGACATATACATACGTCAAAGACGCAGTATTATCATTATCGTTAAAGCCTTTTCTGAGTAAATAGTGGATATACTTAAAACATAAAAAAAATTTACGAAATTTAAGTTCCCCCTCCGTTGTTCCGTTCTTGATGAAATTGCAGCTGTGAATTCGCAGACATATACATACATCAAACACGCAGTATTATCATTATCGTTAAAGCCTTTTCTGAGTAAATAGTGGATATACTTAAAACATAAAAAAAAATTTACGAAAGTTAAGTTCCCCCTCCGTTGATCCGTTCTTGATGAAATTGCAGCTGTAAATCCGCAGACATATACATACGTCAAAGACGCAGTATTATCATTATCGTTAAAGCCTTTTCTGAGTAAATAGTGGATATACTTAAAACATAAAAAAAAATTTACGAAAGTTAAGTTCCCCCTCCGTTGATCCGTTCTTGATGAAATTGCAGCTGTAAATCCGCAGACATATACATACGTCAAAGACGCAGTATTATCATTATCGTTAAAGCCTTTTCTGAGTAAATAGTGGATATACTTAAAACATAAAAAAAATTTACGAAATTTAAGTTCCCCCTCCGTTTTTCCGTTCTTGATGAAATTGCAGCTGTGAATTCGCAGACATATACATACGTCAAACACGCAGTATTATCATTATCGTTAAAGCCTTTTCTGAGTAAATAGTGGATATACTTAAAACATAAAAAAAAATTTACGAAAGTTAAGTTCCCCCTCCGTTGTTCCGTTCTTGATGAAATTGCAGCTGTGAATACGCAGACATATACAAATGTCAAAGACGCAGTATTATCATTATCGTTCAAGCCGTTTCTGAGTAAATAGTGGATATACCTAAAACATAAAAAAAAATTTACGAAAGTTAAATTCCCCCTCCGTTGTTCCGTTCTTGATGAAATCGCAGCTGTAAATTCGCAGACATATACATATGCCAAAGACGCAGTATTATCATTATCGTTCAAGCCGTATCTGAGTAAATAGTAGATATACCTAAAACATAAAAAAAAATTTACGAAAGTTAAGTGCCCCCTCCCTTGTTCCGTTCTTGATGAAATTGCAGCTGTGAATTCGCAGACATATACATACATCAAACACGCAGTATTATCATTATCGCTCAAGCCGTTTCTGAGTAAGTAGTGGATATACCTAAAACATAAAAAAAAGTTTACGAAAGATAAGTTCCCCCTCCGTTGTTCCGTTCTTGATGAAATCGCAGCTGTGAATTCGCAGACATATACATATGTCAAAGACGCAGTATTATCATTATCGTTTAAGCCGTATCTGAGTAAATAGTAGATATACCTAAAACATAAAAAAAAATTTACGAAAGATAAGTTCCCCCTCCGTTGTTCCGTTCTTGATGAAATTGCAGCTGTAAATTCGCAGACATATACATACGTCAAACACGCAGTATTATCATTATCGTTCAAGCTGTTTCTGAGTAAATAGTGGATATACCTGAAACATGAAAAAAAAATTACGAAAGTTAAGTTGCCCCTCCGTTGTTCCGTTCTTGATGAAATTGCAGCTGTAAATCCGCAGACATATACATACGTCAAAGACGCAGTATTATCATTATCGTTAAAGCCTTTTCTGAGTAAATAGTGGATATACTTAAAACATAAAAAAAAATTTACGAAAGATAAGTTCCCCCTCCGTTGTTCCGTTCTTGATGAGATTGCAGCTGTGAATTCGCAGACATATACATACGTCAAACACGCAGTATTATCATTATCGTTAAAGCCTTTTCTGAGTAAATAGTGGATATACTTAAAACATAAAAAAAAATTTACGAAAGTTAAGTTCCCCCTCCGTTGATCCGTTCTTGATGAAATTGCAGCTGTAAATCCGCAGACATATACATACGTCAAAGACGCAGTATTATCATTATCGTTAAAGCCTTTTTTGAGTAAATAGTAGATATACTTAAAACATAAAAAAAATTTACGAAATTTAAGTTCCCCCTCCGTTGTTCCGTTCTTGATGAAATTGCAGCTGTGAATTCGCAGACATATACATACGTCAAAGACGCAGTATTATCATTATCGTTAAAGCCTTTTCTGAGTAAATAGTGGATATACTTAAAACATAAAAAAAATTTACGAAATTTAAGTTCCCCCTCCGTTGTTCCGTTCTTGATGAAATTGCAGCTGTGAATTCGCAGACATATACATACGTCAAACACGCAGTATTATCATTATCGTTAAAGCCTTTTCTGAGTAAATAGTGGATATACTTAAAACATAAAAAAAATTTACGAAAGTTAAGTTCCCCCTCCGTTGTTCCGTTCTTGATGAAATTGCAGCTGTGAATTCGCAGACATATACATACGTCAAAGACGCAGTATTATCATTATCGTTAAAGCCTTTTCTGAGTAAATAGTGGATATACGTAAAACATAAAAAAAATTTACGAAATATAAGTTCCCCCTCCGTTGTTCCGTTCTTGATGAAATTGCAGCTGTGAATTCGCAGACATATACATACGTCAAACACGCAGTATTATCATTATCGTTAAAGCCTTTTCTGAGTAAATAGTGGATATACTTAAAACATAAAAAAAAATTTACGAAAGTTAAGTTCCCCCTCCGTTGATCCGTTCTTGATGAAATTGCAGCTGTAAATCCGCAGACATATACATACGTCAAAGACGCAGTATTATCATTATCGTTAAAGCCTTTTCTGAGTAAATAGTGGATATACTTAAAACATAAAAAAAATTTACGAAATTTAAGTTCCCCCTCCGTAGTTCCGTTCTTGATGAAATTGCAGCTGTGAATTCGCAGACATATACATACGTCAAACACGCAGTATTATCATTATCGTTAAAGCCTTTTCTGAGTAAATAGTGGATATACTTAAAACATAAAAAAAAATTTACGAAAGTTAAGTTCCCCCTCCGTTGTTCCGTTCTTGATGAAATTGCAGCTGTGAATACGCAGACATATACAAATGTCAAAGACGCAGTATTATCATTATCGTTCAAGCCGTTTCTGAGTAAATAGTGGATATACCTAAAACATAAAAAAAAAATTACGAAAGTTAAATTCCCCCTCCGTTGTTCCGTTCTTGATGAAATCGCAGCTGTAAATTCGCAGACATATAAATATGCCAAAGACGCAGTATCATCATTATCGTTCAAGCCGTATCTGAGTAAATAGTAGATATACCTAAAACATAAAAAAAAATTTACGAAAGTTAAGTGCCCCCTCCCTTGTTCCGTTCTTGATGAAATTGCAGCTGTGAATTCGCAGACATATACATACGTCAAACACGCAGTATTATCATTATCGCTCAAGCCGTTTCTGAGTAAGTAGTGGATATACCTAAAACATAAAAAAAAATTTACGAAAGATAAGTTCCCCCTCCGTTGTTCCGTTCTTGATGAAATCGCAGCTGTGAATTCGCAGACATATACATATGTCAAAGACGCAGTATTATCATTATCGTTTAAGCCGTATCTGAGTAAATAGTAGATATACCTAAAACATAAAAAAAAATTTACGAAAGATAAGTTCCCCCTCCGTTGTTCCGTTCTTGATGAAATTGCAGCTGTAAATTCGCAGACATATACATACGTCAAACACGCAGTATTATCATTATCGTTCAAGCCGTTTCTGAGTAAATAGTGGATATACCTGAAACATGAAAAAAAAATTACGAAAGTTAAGTTGCCCCTCCGTTGTTCCGTTCTTGATGTAATTGCAGCTGTAAATCCGCAGACATATACATACGTCAAAGACGCAGTATTATCATTATCGTTAAAGCCTTTTCTGAGTAAATAGTGGATATACTTAAAACATAAAAAAAATTTACGAAATTTAAGTTCCCCCTCCGTTGTTCCGTTCTTGATGAAATTGCAGCTGTGAATTCGCAGACATATACATACGTCAAACACGCAGTATTATCATTATCGTTAAAGCCTTTTCTGAGTAAATAGTGGATATACTTAAAACATAAAGAAAAATTTACGAAAGTTAAGTTCCCCCTCCGTTGATCCGTTCTTGATGAAATTGCAGCTGTGAATTCGCAGACGTATACATATGTCACATACGCAGTATTATCATTTTCGTTCAAGCCGTTTCTGAGTAAATAGTGGATATACCTTAAACATAAAAAAAAATTTACGAAAGTTAAGTTCCCCCTCCGTTGTTCCGTTCTTGATGAAATTGCAGCTGTGAATTCGCAGAAATATACATATGTCAACGACGCAGTATTATAATTATCGTTCAAGCCGTTTCTGAGTAAATAGTGGATATACCTAAAACATAAAACAAAATTTACGAAAGTTAAGTTCCCCCTCCGTTGATCCATTTTTGATGAAATTGCAGCTGTGAATTCGCAGACATATACATACGTCAAACACGCAGTATTATCATTATCGTTAAAGCCTTTTCTGAGTAAATAGTGGATATACCTTAAACATAAAAAAAAATTTACGAAAGTTAAGTTCCCCCTCCGTTGTTCCGTTCTTGATGAAATTGCAGCTGTGAATTCGCAGACATATACATATGTCAAAGACGCAGTATTATCATTATCGTTAAAGCCGTTCCTGAGTAAATAGTGGATATACCTGAAACATAAAAAAAGAATTACGAAAGTTAAGTTCCCCCTCCGTTGATCCATTCTTGATGAAATTGCAGATGTGAATTCGCAGACATATACATATGTCAAAGACGCAGTATTATAATTATCGTTCGAGCCGTTTCTGAGTACATAGTGGATATACCTAAAACATAAAACAAAATTTACGAAAGTTAAGTTCCCCCTCCGTTGTTCCGTTCTTGATGAAATTGCAGCTGTGAATTCGCAGACATATACATATGTCAAAGACGCAGTATTATCATTATCGTTAAAGCCGTTCCTGAGTAAATAGTGGATATACCTAAAACATAAAAAAAAATTTACGAAAGTTATGTTCCCCCTCCGTTGTTCCGTTCTTGATGAAATTGCAGATGTGAATTCGCAGACATATTCATATGTCAAAGACGCAGTATTATAATTATCGTTCGAGCCGTTTCTGAGTACATAGTGGATATACCTAAAACATAAAACAAAATTTACGAAAGTTAAGTTCCCCCTCCGTTGTTCCGTTCTTGATGAAATTGCAGCTGTGAATTCGCAGACATATACATATGTCAAAGACGCAGTATTATCATTATCGTCCAAGCCGTTTCTGAGTAAATAGTGGATATACTTAAAACATAAAAAAAATTTACGAAAGTTAAGTTCCCCCTCCGTTGTTCCATTCTTGATGAAAGTGCAGCCGTGAATTCGCAGACATATACATATGTCAAAGACGCAGTATTATCATTATCGTTAAAGCCGTTCCTGAGTAAATAGTGGATATACCTGAAACATAAAAAAAGAATTACGAAAGTTAAGTTCCCCCTCCGTTGATCCATTTTTGATGAAATTGCAGCTGTGAATACGCAGACATATACAAATGTCAAAGACGCAGTATTATCATTATCGTTCAAGCCGTTTCTGAGTAAATAGTGGATATACCTAAAACATAAAAAAAAATTTACGAAAGTTAAATTCCCCCTCCGTTGTTCCGTTCTTGATGAAATCGCAGCTGTAAATTCGCAGACATATACATATGCCAAAGACGCAGTATTATCATTATCGTTCAAGCCGTATCTGAGTAAATAGTAGATATACCTAAAACATAAAAAAAAATTTACGAAAGTTAAGTGCCCCCTCCCTTGTTCCGTTCTTGATGAAATTGCAGCTGTGAATTCGCAGACATATACATACGTCAAACACGCAGTATTATCATTATCGCTCAAGCCGTTTCTGAGTAAGTAGTGGATATACCTAAAACATAAAAAAAAGTTTACGAAAGATAAGTTCCCCCTCCGTTGTTCCGTTCTTGATGAAATCGCAGCTGTGAATTCGCAGACATATACATACGTCAAAGACGCAGTATTATCATTATCGTTTAAGCCGTATCTGAGTAAATAGTAGATATACCTAAAACATAAAAAAAAATTTACGAAAGATAAGTTCCCCCTCCGTTGTTCCGTTCTTGATGAAATTGCAGCTGTAAATTCGCAGACATATACATACGTCAAACACGCAGTATTATCATTATCGTTCAAGCCGTTTCTGAGTAAATAGTGGATATACCTGAAACATGAAAAAAAAATTACGAAAGTTAAGTTGCCCCTCCGTTGTTCCGTTCTTGATGAAATTGCAGCTGTAAATCCGCAGACATATACATACGTCAAAGACGCAGTATTATCATTATCGTTAAAGCCTTTTCTGAGTAAATAGTGGATATACTTAAAACATAAAAAAAAAATTACGAAAGATAAGTTCCCCCTCCGTTGTTCCGTTCTTGATGAAATTGCAGCTGTGAATTCGCAGACATATACATACGTCAAACACGCAGTATTATCATTATCGTTAAAGCCTTTTCTGAGTAAATAGTGGATATACTTAAAACATAAAAAAAAATTTACGAAAGTTAAGTTCCCCCTCCGTTGATCCGTTCTTGATGAAATTGCAGCTGTAAATCCGCAGACATATACATACGTCAAAGACGCAGTATTATCATTATCGTTAAAGCCTTTTCTGAGTAAATAGTAGATATACTTAAAACATAAAAAAAATTTACGAAATTTAAGTTCCCCCTCCGTTGTTCCGTTCTTGATGAAATTGCAGCTGTGAATTCGCAGACATATACATACGTCAAAGACGCAGTATTATCATTATCGTTAAAGCCTTTTCTGAGTAAATAGTGGATATACTTAAAACATAAAAAAAATTTACGAAATTTAAGTTCCCCCTCCGTTGTTCCGTTCTTGATGAAATTGCAGCTGTGAATTCGCAGACATATACATACGTCAAACACGCAGTATTATCATTATCGTTAAAGCCTTTTCTGAGTAAATAGTGGATATACTTAAAACATAAAAAAAAATTTACGAAAGTTAAGTTCCCCCTCCGTTGATCCGTTCTTGATGAAATTGCAGCTGTGAATACGCAGACATATACAAATGTCAAAGACGCAGTATTATCATTATCGTTCAAGCCGTTTCTGAGTAAATAGTGGATATACCTAAAACATAAAAAAAAATTTACGAAAGTTAAATTCCCCCTCCGTTGTTCCGTTCTTGATGAAATTGCAGCTGTGAATTCGCAGACATATACATACGTCAAAGACGCAGTATTATCATTATCGTTAAAGCCTTTTCTGAGTAAATAGTGGATATACGTAAAACATAAAAAAAATTTACGAAATATAAGTTCCCCCTCCGTTGTTCCGTTCTTGATGAAATTGCAGCTGTGAATTCGCAGACATATACATACGTCAAACACGCAGTATTATCATTATCGTTAAAGCCTTTTCTGAGTAAATAGTGGATATACTTAAAACATAAAAAAAAAATTACGAAAGTTAAGTTGCCCCTCCGTTGTTCCGTTCTTGATGAAATTGCAGCTGTGAATCCGCAGACATATGCATATGTCAAAGACGCAGTATTATCATTATCGTTCAAGCCTTTTCTGAGTAAATAGTGGATATACTTAGAACATAAAAAAAATTTACGAAAGTTAAGTTCCCCCTCCGTTGATCCGTTCTTGATGAAATTGCAGCTGTAAATCCGCAGACATATACATACGTCAAAGACGCAGTATTATCATTATCGTTAAAGCCTTTTCTGAGTAAATAGTGGATATACTTAAAACATAAAAAAAATTTACGAAATTTAAGTTCCCCCTCCGTAGTTCCGTTCTTGATGAAATTGCAGCTGTGAATTCGCAGACATATACATACGTCAAACACGCAGTATTATCATTATCGTTAAAGCCTTTTCTGAGTAAATAGTGGATATACTTAAAACATAAAAAAAAATTTACGAAAGTTAAGTTCCCCCTCCGTTGTTCCGTTCTTGATGAAATTGCAGCTGTGAATACGCAGACATATACAAATGTCAAAGACGCAGTATTATCATTATCGTTCAAGCCGTTTCTGAGTAAATATTGGATATACCTAAAACATAAAAAAAAAATTACGAAAGTTAAATTCCCCCTCCGTTGTTCCGTTCTTGATGAAATCGCAGCTGTAAATTCGCAGACATATAAATATGCCAAAGACGCAGTATCATCATTATCGTTCAAGCCGTATCTGAGTAAATAGTAGATATACCTAAAACATAAAAAAAAATTTACGAAAGTTAAGTGCCCCCTCCCTTGTTCCGTTCTTGATGAAATTGCAGCTGTGAATTCGCAGACATATACATACGTCAAACACGCAGTATTATCATTATCGCTCAAGCCGTTTCTGAGTAAGTAGTGGATATACCTAAAACATAAAAAAAAATTTACGAAAGATAAGTTCCCCCTCCGTTGTTCCGTTCTTGATGAAATCGCAGCTGTGAATTCGCAGACATATACATATGTCAAAGACGCAGTATTATCATTATCGTTTAAGCCGTATCTGAGTAAATAGTAGATATGCCTAAAACATAAAAAAAAATTTACGAAAGATAAGTTCCCCCTCCGTTGTTCCGTTCTTGATGAAATTGCAGCTGTAAATTCGCAGACATATACATACGTAAAACACGCAGTATTATCATTATCGTTCAAGCCGTTTCTGAGTAAATAGTGGATATACCTGAAACATGAAAAAAAAATTACGAAAGTTAAGTTGCCCCTCCGTTGTTCCGTTCTTGATGTAATTGCAGCTGTAAATCCGCAGACATATACATACGTCAAAGACGCAGTATTATCATTATCGTTAAAGCCTTTTCTGAGTAAATAGTGGATATACTTAAAACATAAAAAAAATTTACGAAATTTAAGTTCCCCCTCCGTTGTTCCGTTCTTGATGAAATTGCAGCTGTGAATTCGCAGACATATACATACGTCAAACACGCAGTATTATCATTATCGTTAAAGCCTTTTCTGAGTAAATAGTGGATATACTTAAAACATAAAAAAAAATTTACGAAAGTTAAGTTCCCCCTCCGTTGATCCGTTCTTGATGAAATTGCAGCTGTAAATCCGAAGACATATACATACGTCAAAGACGCAGTATTATCATTATCGTTAAAGCCTTTTCTGAGTAAATAGTGGATATACTTAAAACATAAAAAAAATTTACGAAAGTTAAGTTCCCCCTCCGTTGATCCGTTCTTGATGAAATTGCAGCTGTGGATTCGCATACGTATACATATGTCACATACGCAGTATTATCATTTTCGTTCAAGCCGTTTCTGAGTAAATAGTGGATATACCTTAAACATAAAAAAAAAATTACGAAAGTTAAGTTGCCCCTCCGTTGTTCCGTTCTTGATGAAATTGCAGCTGTGAATCCGCAGACATATGCATATGTCAAAGACGCAGTATTATCATTATCGTTCAAGCCGTTTCTGAGTAAATAGTGGATATACCTAAAACATAAAAAAAAATTTACGAAAGTTATGTTCCCCCTCCGTTGTTCCGTTCTTGATGAAATTGCAGATGTGAATTCGCAGACATATTCATATGTCAAAGACGCAGTATTATAATTATCGTTCAAGCCTTTTCTGAGTAAATAGTGGATATACTTAAAACATAAAAAAAAATTTACGAAAGTTAAGTTCCCCCTCCGTAGATCCGTTCTTAATGAAATTGCAGCTGTAAATCCGCAGACATATACATACGTCAAAGACGCAATATTATCATTATCGTTAAAGCCTTTTCTGAGTAAATAGTGGATATACTTAAAACATAAAAAAAATTTACGAAATTTAAGTTCCCCCTCCGTTGTTCCGTTCTTGATGAAATTGCAGCTGTGAATTCGCAGACATATACATACGTCAAACACGCAGTATTATCATTATCGTTAAAGCCTTTTCTAAGTAAATAGTGGATATACTTAAAACATAAAAAAAATTTACGAAAGTTAAGTTCCCCCTCCGTTGATCCGTTCTTGATGAAATTGCAGCTGTGAATTCGCAGACGTATACATATGTCACATACGCAGTATTATCATTTTCGTTCAAGCCGTTTCTGAGTAAATAGTGGATATACCTTAAACATAAAAAAAAAATTACGAAAGTTAAGTTGCCCCTCCGTTGTTCCGTTCTTGATGAAATTGCAGCTGTGAATCCGCAGACATATGCATATGTCAAAGACGCAGTATTATCATTATCGTTCAAGCCGTTTCTGAGTAAATAGTGGATATACCTAAAACATAAAAAAAAATTTACGAAAGTTATGTTCCCCCTCCGTTGTTCCGTTCTTGATGAAATTGCAGATGTGAATTCGCAGACATATTCATATGTCAAAGACGCAGTATTATAATTATCGTTCGAGCCGTTTCTGAGTAAATAGTGGATATACCTAAAACATAAAACAAAATTTACGAAAGTTAAGTTCCCCCTCCGTTGTTCCGTTCTTGATGAAATTGCAGCTGTGAATTCGCAGATATATACATACGTCAAACACACAGTATTATCATTATCGTCCAAGCCGTTTCTAAGTAAATAGTGGATATACCTAAAACATAAAAAAAAATTTACGAAAGTTAAGTTCCCCCTCCGTTGTTCCGTTCTTGATGAAATTGCAGCTGTGAATTCGCAGACATATACATATGTCAAAGACGCAGTATTATAATTATCGTTCAAGCCGTTTCTGAGTAAATAGTGGATATACCTAAAACATAAAACAAAATTTACGAAAGTTAAGTTCCCCCTCCGTTGATCCATTTTTGATGAAATTGCAGCTGTGAATTCGCAGACATATACATACGTCAAACACGCAGTATTATCATTATCGTTAAAGCCGTTCCTGAGTAAATAGTGGATATACCTGAAACATAAAAAAAGAATTACGAAAGTTAAGTTCCCCCTCCGTTGATCCATTTTTGATGAAATTGCAGCTATGAATTCGCAGACATATACATACGTCAAACACGCAGTATTATCATTACCGTTAAAGCTGTTTCTGAGTAAATAGTGGATATACCTAAAACATAAAAAAAAATTTACGAAAGTTAAGTTCCCCCTCCGTTGATCCGTTCTTGATGAAATTGCAGCTGTGAATTCGCAGACGTATACATATGTCAAACACGCAGTATTATCATTTTCGTTCAAGCCGTTTCTGAGTAAATAGTGGATATACCTAAAACATAAAAAAAAATTTACGATGAAATTGCAGCTGTGAATTCGCAGACGTATACATATGTCAAACACGCAGTATTATCATTTTCGTTCAAGCCGTTTCTGAGTCAATAGTGGATATACCTAAAACATAAAAAAAAAATTTACGAAAGTTAAGTTCCCCCTCCGTTGATCCGTTCTTGATGAAATTGATGCTGTGAATTCGCAGACGTATACATATGTCAAACACGCAGTATTATCATTTTCGTTCAAGCCGTTTCTGAGTAAATAGTGGATATACCTTAAACATAAAAAAAAATTTACGAAAGTTAAGTTCCCCCTCCGTTGTTTCGTTCTTGATGAAATTGCAGCTGTAAATCCGCAGACATATGCATATGTCAAAGACGCAGTATTATCATTATCGTTCAAGCCGTTTCTGAGTAAATAGTGGATATACCTAAAACATAAAAAAAAATTTACGAAAGTTATGTTCCCCCTCCGTTGTTCCGTTCTTGATGAAATTGCAGATGTGAATTCGCAGACATATACATATGTCAAAGACGCAGTCTTATAATTATCGTTCAAGTTGTTTCTGAGTAAATAGTGGATATACCTAAAACATAAAACAAAATTTACGAAAGTTAAGTTCCCCCTCCGTTGATCCATTTTTGATGAAATTGCAGCTGTAATTTTCGCAGACATATACATACGTCAAACACGCAGTATTATCATTATCGTTAAAGCCTTTTCTGAGTAAATAGTGGATATACTTAAAATATAAAAAAAAATTTACGAATGTTAAGTTCCCCCTCCGTTGATCCGTTCTTGATGAAATTGCAGCTGTGAATTCGCAGACGTATACATATGTCAAACACGCAGTATTATCATTTTCGTTCAAGCCGTTTCTGAGTAAATAGTGGATATACCTTAAACATAAAAAAAAAATTTACGAAAGTTAAGTTCCCCCTCCGTTGTTTCGTTCTTGATGAAATTGCAGCTGTAAATCCGCAGACATATGCATATGTCAAAGACGCAGTATTATGATTATCGTTCAAGCCGTTTCTGAGTAAATAGTGGATATACCTAAAACATAAAAAAAAATTTACGAAAGTTATGTTCCCCCTCCGTTGTTCCGTTCTTGATGAAATTGCAGATGTGAATTCGCAGACATATACATATGTCAAAGACGCAGTATTATAATTATCGTTCAAGCCGTTTCTGAGTAAATAGTGGATATACCTAAAACATAAAACAAAATTTACGAAAGTTAAGTTCCCCCTCCGTTGATCCATTTTTGATGAAATCGCAGCTGTGAATTCGCAGACATATACATACGTCAAACACGCAGTATTATCATTATCGTTAAAGCCTTTTCTGAGTAAATAGTGGATATACTTAAAACATAAAAAAAAATTTACGAATGTTAAGTTCCCCCTCCGTTGTTCCGTTCTTGATGAAATTGCAGATGTGAATTCGCAGACATATACATATGTCAAAGACGCAGTATTATAATTATCGTTCAAGCCGTTTCTGAGTAAATAGTGGATATACCTAAAACATAAAACAAAATTTACGAAAGTTAAGTTCCCCCTCCGTTGATCCATTTTTGATGAAATCGCAGCTGTGAATTCGCAGACATATACATACGTCAAACACGCAGTATTATCATTATCGTTAAAGCCTTTTCTGAGTAAATAGTGGATATACTTAAAACATAAAAAAAAATTTACGAATGTTAAGTTCCCCCTCCGTTGATCCGTTCTTGGTGAAATTGCAGCTGTGAATTCGCAGACGTATACATATGTCAAACACGCAGTATTATCATTTTCGTTCAAGCCGTTTCTGAGTAAATAGTGGATATACCTAAAACATAAAAAAAAATTTACGAAAGTTAAGTTCCCCCTCCGTTGTTCCGTTCTTGATGAAATTGCAGCTGTCAATTCGCAGACATATACATATGTCAATGACGCAGTATTATCATTATCGTTCAAGCCGTTTTTGAGTAAATAGTGGATATACCTAAAACATAAAAAAAAATTTACGAAAGTTAAGTTCCCCCTCCATTGATCCGTTCTTGATGAAATTGCAGCTGTGAATCCGCAGACATATACATATGTCAAAGACGCAGTATTATAATTATCGTTTAAGCCGTTTCTGAGTAAATAGTGGATATACCTAAAACATAAAACAAAATTTACGAAAGTTAAGTTCCCCCTCCGTTGATCCATTTTTGATGAAATTGCAGCTGTGAATTCGCAGACATATACATACGTCAAACACGCAGTATTATCATTATCGTTATAGCCTTTTCTGAGTAAATAGTGGATATACTAAAACTTAAAAAAAATTTACGAAAGTTAAGTTCCCCCTCCGTTGTTCCGTTCTTGATGAAATTGCAGCCGTGAATTCGCAGACATATACATATGTCGAAGACGCAGTATTATCATTACCGTTAAAGCCGTTCCTGAGTAAATAGTGGATATACCTGAAACATAAAAAAAAAATTACGAAAGTTAAGTTCCCCCTCCGTTGATCCATTTTTGATGAAATTGCAGCTATGAATTCGCAGACATATACATACGTCAAACACGCAGTATTATCATTACCGTTTAAGCTGTTTCTGAGTAAATAGTGGATATACCTAAAACATAAAAAAAAATTTACGAAAGTTAAGTTCCCCCTCCGTTGATCCGTTCTTGATGAAATTGCAGCTGTTAATTCGCAGACATATACATATGTCAAAGACGCAGTATTATAATTATCGTTCAAGCCGTTTCTGAGTAAATAGTGGATATACCTAAAACATAAAACAAAATTTACGAAAGTTAAGTTCCCCCTCCGTTGTTCCGTTCTTGATGAAATCGCAGCTGTGAATTCGCAGATATATACATACGTCAAACACACAGTATTATCATTATCGTCCAAGCCGTTTCTAAGTAAATAGTGGATATACCTAAAACATAAAAAAAAATTTACGAAAGTTAAGTTCCCCCTCCGTTGTTCCGTTCTTGATGAAATTGCAGCTGTGAATTCGCAGACATATACATATGTCAAAGACGCAGTATTATAATTATCGTTCAAGCCGTTTCTGAGTAAATAGTGGATATACCTAAAACATAAAACAAAATTTACGAAAGTTAAGTTCCCCCTCCGTTGATCCATTTTTGATGAAATTGCAGCTGTGAATTCGCAGACATATACATACGTCAAACACGCAGTATTATCATTATCGTTAAAGCCGTTCCTGAGTAAATAGTGGATATACCTGAAACATAAAAAAAGAATTACGAAAGTTAAGTTCCCCCTCCGTTGATCCATTTTTGATGAAATTGCAGCTATGAATTCGCAGACATATACATACGTCAAACACGCAGTATTATCATTACCGTTAAAGCTGTTTCTGAGTAAATAGTGGATATACCTAAAACATAAAAAAAAATTTACGAAAGTTAAGTTCCCCCTCCGTTGATCCGTTCTTGATGAAATTGCAGCTGTGAATTCGCAGACGTATACATATGTCAAACACGCAGTATTATCATTTTCGTTCAAGCCGTTTCTGAGTAAATAGTGGATATACCTAAAACATAAAAAAAAATTTACGATGAAATTGCAGCTGTGAATTCGCAGACGTATACATATGTCAAACACGCAGTATTATCATTTTCGTTCAAGCCGTTTCTGAGTCAATAGTGGATATACCTAAAACATAAAAAAAAAATTTACGAAAGTTAAGTTCCCCCTCCGTTGATCCGTTCTTGATGAAATTGATGCTGTGAATTCGCAGACGTATACATATGTCAAACACGCAGTATTATCATTTTCGTTCAAGCCGTTTCTGAGTAAATAGTGGATATACCTTAAACATAAAAAAAAATTTACGAAAGTTAAGTTCCCCCTCCGTTGTTTCGTTCTTGATGAAATTGCAGCTGTAAATCCGCAGACATATGCATATGTCAAAGACGCAGTATTATCATTATCGTTCAAGCCGTTTCTGAGTAAATAGTGGATATACCTAAAACATAAAAAAAAATTTACGAAAGTTATGTTCCCCCTCCGTTGTTCCGTTCTTGATGAAATTGCAGATGTGAATTCGCAGACATATACATATGTCAAAGACGCAGTCTTATAATTATCGTTCAAGTTGTTTCTGAGTAAATAGTGGATATACCTAAAACATAAAACAAAATTTACGAAAGTTAAGTTCCCCCTCCGTTGATCCATTTTTGATGAAATTGCAGCTGTAATTTTCGCAGACATATACATACGTCAAACACGCAGTATTATCATTATCGTTAAAGCCTTTTCTGAGTAAATAGTGGATATACTTAAAATATAAAAAAAAATTTACGAATGTTAAGTTCCCCCTCCGTTGATCCGTTCTTGATGAAATTGCAGCTGTGAATTCGCAGACGTATACATATGTCAAACACGCAGTATTATCATTTTCGTTCAAGCCGTTTCTGAGTAAATAGTGGATATACCTTAAACATAAAAAAAAATTTACGAAAGTTAAGTTCCCCCTCCGTTGTTTCGTTCTTGATGAAATTGCAGCTGTAAATCCGCAGACATATGCATATGTCAAAGACGCAGTATTATGATTATCGTTCAAGCCGTTTCTGAGTAAATAGTGGATATACCTAAAACATAAAAAAAAATTTACGAAAGTTATGTTCCCCCTCCGTTGTTCCGTTCTTGATGAAATTGCAGATGTGAATTCGCAGACATATACATATGTCAAAGACGCAGTATTATCATTATCGTTCAAGCCGTTTCTGAGTAAATAGTGGATATACCTAAAACATAAAACAAAATTTACGAAAGTTAAGTTCCCCCTCCGTTGATCCATTTTTGATGAAATCGCAGCTGTGAATTCGCAGACATATACATACGTCAAACACGCAGTATTATCATTATCGTTAAAGCCTTTTCTGAGTAAATAGTGGATATACTTAAAACATAAAAAAAAATTTACGAATGTTAAGTTCCCCCTCCGTTGATCCGTTCTTGGTGAAATTGCAGCTGTGAATTCGCAGACGTATACATATGTCAAACACGCAGTATTATCATTTTCGTTCAAGCCGTTTCTGAGTAAATAGTGGATATACCTAAAACATAAAAAAAAATTTACGAAAGTTAAGTTCCCCCTCCGTTGTTCCGTTCTTGATGAAATTGCAGCTGTCAATTCGCAGACATATACATATGTCAATGACGCAGTATTATCATTATCGTTCAAGCCGTTTTTGAGTAAATAGTGGATATACCTAAAACATAAAAAAAAATTTACGAAAGTTAAGTTCCCCCTCCATTGATCCGTTCTTGATGAAATTGCAGCTGTGAATCCGCAGACATATACATATGTCAAAGACGCAGTATTATAATTATCGTTCAAGCCGTTTCTGAGTAAATAGTGGATATACCTAAAACATAAAACAAAATTTACGAAAGTTAAGTTCCCCCTCCGTTGATCCATTTTTGATGAAATTGCAGCTGTGAATTCGCAGACATATACATACGTCAAACACGCAGTATTATCATTATCGTTATAGCCTTTTCTGAGTAAATAGTGGATATACTAAAACTTAAAAAAAATTTACGAAAGTTAAGTTCCCCCTCCGTTGTTCCGTTCTTGATGAAATTGCAGCCGTGAATTCGCAGACATATACATATGTCGAAGACGCAGTATTATCATTACCGTTAAAGCCGTTCCTGAGTAAATAGTGGATATACCTGAAACATAAAAAAAAAATTACGAAAGTTAAGTTCCCCCTCCGTTGATCCATTTTTGATGAAATTGCAGCTATGAATTCGCAGACATATACATACGTCAAACACGCAGTATTATCATTACCGTTTAAGCTGTTTCTGAGTAAATAGTGGATATACCTAAAACATAAAAAAAAATTTACGAAAGTTAAGTTCCCCCTCCGTTGATCCGTTCTTGATGAAATTGCAGCTGTTAATTCGCAGACATATACATATGTCAAAGACGCAGTATTATAATTATCGTTCAAGCCGTTTCTGAGTAAATAGTGGATATACCTAAAACATAAAACAAAATTTACGAAAGTTAAGTTCCCCCTCCGTTGTTCCGTTCTTGATGAAATCGCAGCTGTGAATTCGCAGACACATACATATGTAAAAGACGCAGTATTATCATTATCGTTCAAGCCGTTTCTGAGTAAAAAGTGTATATACCTAAAACATAAAAAAAAATTTACGAAAGTTAAGTTATCCCTCCGTTGTTCCGTTCTTGATGAATTTGCAGCTGTCAATTCGCAGACATATACATATGTCAATGACGCAGTATTATCATTATCGTTCAAGCCGTTTTTGAGTAAATAGTGGATATACCTAAAACATAAAAAAAAATTTACGAAAGTTAAGTTCCCCCTCCGTTGATCCGTTCTTGATGAAATTGCAGCTGTGAATTCGCAGACGTATACATATGTCAAATACGCAGTATTATCATTTTCGTTCAAGCCGTTTCTGAGTAAATAGTGGATATACCTAAAACATAAAAAAAAAATTACGAAAGTTAAGTTCCCCCTCCGTTGTTCCGTTCTTGATGAAATTGCAGCTGTGAATCCGCAGACATATGCATATGTCAAAGACGCAGTATTATCATTATCGTTCAAGCCGTTTCTGAGTAAATAGTGGATATACCTAAAACATAAAAAAAAATTTACGAAAGTTAAGTTCCCCCTCCGTTGTTCCGTTCTTGATAAAATTGCAGCTGTTAATTCGCAGACATATACATATGTCAAAGACGCAGTATTATAATTATCGTTCAAGCCGTTTCTGAGTAAATAGTGGATATACCTAAAACATAAAACAAAATTTACGAAAGTTAAGTTCCCCCTCCGTTGATCCATTTTTGATGAAATTGCAGCTGTGAATTCGCAGACATATACATACGTCAAACACGCAGTATTATCATTATCGTTATAGCCTTTTCTGAGTAAATAGTGGATATACTTAAAACATAAAAAAAATTTACGAAAGTTAAGTTCCCCCTCCGTTGTTCCGTTCTTGATGAAATTGCAGCAGTGAATTCGCAGACATATACATATGTCGAAGACGCAGTATTATCATTATCGTTAAAGCCGTTCCTGAGTAAATAGTGGATATACCTGAAACATAAAAAAAAAATTACGAAAGTTAAGTTCCCCCTCCGTTGATCCATTTTTGATGAAATTGCAGCTATGATTTCGCAGACATATACATACGTCAAACACGCAGTATTATCATTACCGTTTAAGCTGTTTCTGAGTAAATAGTGGATATACCTAAAACATAAAAAAAAATTTACGAAAGTTAAGTTCCCCCTCCGTTGATCCGTTCTTGATGAAATTGCAGCTGTGAATTCGCAGACGTATACATATGTCAAACACGCAGTATTATCATTTTCGTTCAAGCCGTTTCTGAGTAAATAGTGGATATACCTAAAACATAAAAAAAAATTTACGAAAGTTAAGTTCCCCCTCCGTTGATCCGTTCTTGATGAAATTGCAGCTGTGAATTCGCAGACGTATACATATGTCAAACACGCAGTATTATCATTTTCGTTCAAGCCGTTTCTGAGTAAATAGTGGATATACCTAAAACATAAAAAAAAATTTACGAAAGTTAAGTTCCCCCTCCGTTGTTCCGTTCTTGATGAAATTGCAGCTGTGAATCCGCAGACATATACATACGTCATACACGCAGTATTATCATTATCGTTCAAGCCATTTCTGAGTAAATAGTGGATATACCTAAAACATAAAAAAAAATTTATGAAAGTTAAGTTCCCCCTCCGTTGATCCGTTTTGATGAAATTGCAGCTGTGAATTCGCAGACATATACATACGTCAAACACGCAGTATTATCATTATCGTCCAAGCCGTTTCTGAGTAATTAGTGGATATACCTAAAACATAAAAAAAAATTTATGAAAGTTAAGTTCCCCCTCCGTTGATCCGTTTTTGATGAAATTGCAGCTGTGAATTTGCAGACATATACATATGTCAAAGAAGCAGTATTATCATTATCGTTTAAGCCGTTTCTGAGTAAATAGTGGATATACCTAAAACATAAAAAAAAATTTACGAAAGTTAAGTTCCCCCTCCGTTGTTCCGTTCTTGATGAAATCGCAGCTGTGAATTCGCAGACACATACATATGTAAAAGACGCAGTATTATCATTATCGTCCAAGCCGTTTCTGAGTAAATAGTGGATATACCTAAAATATAAAAAAAAAATTTACGAAAGTTAAATTCCCCCTCCGTTGTTCCGTTCTTGATGAAATCGCAGCTGTGAATTCGCAGACATATACATATGTCAAAGACGCAGTATTATCATTATCGTTTAAGCCGTATCTGAGTAAATAGTAGATATACTTAAAACATAAAAAAAAATTTACGAATGTTAAGTTCCCCCTCCGTTGATCCGTTCTTGATGAAATTGCAGCTGTGAATTCGCAGACGTATACATATGTCAAACACGCAGTATTATCATTTTCGTTCAAGCCGTTTCTGAGTAAATAGTGGATAAACCTAAAACATAAAAAAAAATTTACGAAAGTTAAGTTTCCCCTCCGTTGTTCCGTTCTTGATGAAATTGCAGCTGTCAATTCGCAGACATATACATATGTCAATGACGCAGTATTATCATTATCGTTCAAGCCGTTTCTGAGTAAATAGTGGATATACCTAAAACATAAAAAAAATTTACGAAAGTTAAGTTATCCCTCCGTTGTTCCGTTCTTGATGAATTTGCAGCTGTCAATTCGCAGACATATACATATGTCAATGACGCAGTATTATCATTATCGTTCAAGCCGTTTTTGAGTAAATAGTGGATATACCTAAAACATAAAAAAAAATTTACGAAAGTTAAGTTCCCCCTCCGTTGATCCGTTCTTGATGAAATTGCAGCTGTGAATTTGCAGACGTATACATATGTCAAATACGCAGTATTATCATTTTCGTTCAAGCCGTTTCTGAGTAAATAGTGGATATACCTAAAACATAAAAAAAAAATTACGAAAGTTAAGTTCCCCCTCCGTTGTTCCGTTCTTGATGAAATTGCAGCTGTGAATCCGCAGACATATGCATATGTCAAAGACGCAGTATTATCATTATCGTTCAAGCCGTTTCTGAGTAAATAGTGGATATACCTAAAACATAAAAAAAAATTTACGAAAGTTAAGTTCCCCCTCCGTTGTTCCGTTCTTGATAAAATTGCAGCTGTTAATTCGCAGACATATACATATGTCAAAGACGCAGTATTATAATTATCGTTCAAGCCGTTTCTGAGTAAATAGTGGATATACCTAAAACATAAAACAAAATTTACGAAAGTTAAGTTCCCCCTCCGTTGATCCATTTTTGATGAAATTGCAGCTGTGAATTCGCAGACATATACATACGTCAAACACGCAGTATTATCATTATCGTTATAGCCTTTTCTGAGTAAATAGTGGATATACTTAAAACATAAAAAAAATTTACGAAAGTTAAGTTCCCCCTCCGTTGTTCCGTTCTTGATGAAATTGCAGCAGTGAATTCGCAGACATATACATATGTCGAAGACGCAGTATTATCATTATCGTTAAAGCCGTTCCTGAGTAAATAGTGGATATACCTGAAACATAAAAAAAAAATTACGAAAGTTAAGTTCCCCCTCCGTTGATCCATTTTTGATGAAATTGCAGCTATGATTTCGCAGACATATACATACGTCAAACACGCAGTATTATCATTACCGTTTAAGCTGTTTCTGAGTAAATAGTGGATATACCTAAAACATAAAAAAAAATTTACGAAAGTTAAGTTCCCCCTCCGTTGATCCGTTCTTGATGAAATTGCAGCTGTGAATTCGCAGACGTATACATATGTCAAACACGCAGTATTATCATTTTCGTTCAAGCCGTTTCTGAGTAAATAGTGGATATACCTAAAACATAAAAAAAAATTTACGAAAGTTAAGTTCCCCCTCCGTTGATCCGTTCTTGATGAAATTGCAGCTGTGAATTCGCAGACGTATACATATGTCAAACACGCAGTATTATCATTTTCGTTCAAGCCGTTTCTGAGTAAATAGTGGATATACCTAAAACATAAAAAAAAATTTACGAAAGTTAAGTTCCCCCTCCGTTGTTCCGTTCTTGATGAAATTGCAGCTGTGAATCCGCAGACATATACATACGTCATACACGCAGTATTATCATTATCGTTCAAGCCATTTCTGAGTAAATAGTGGATATACCTAAAACATAAAAAAAAATTTATGAAAGTTAAGTTCCCCCTCCGTTGATCCGTTTTGATGAAATTGCAGCTGTGAATTCGCAGACATATACATACGTCAAACACGCAGTATTATCATTATCGTCCAAGCCGTTTCTGAGTAATTAGTGGATATACCTAAAACATAAAAAAAAATTTATGAAAGTTAAGTTCCCCCTCCGTTGATCCGTTTTTGATGAAATTGCAGCTGTGAATTTGCAGACATATACATATGTCAAAGAAGCAGTATTATCATTATCGTTTAAGCCGTTTCTGAGTAAATAGTGGATATACCTAAAACATAAAAAAAAATTTACGAAAGTTAAGTTCCCCCTCCGTTGTTCCGTTCTTGATGAAATCGCAGCTGTGAATTCGCAGACACATACATATGTAAAAGACGCAGTATTATCATTATCGTCCAAGCCGTTTCTGAGTAAATAGTGGATATACCTAAAATATAAAAAAAAAATTTACGAAAGTTAAATTCCCCCTCCGTTGTTCCGTTCTTGATGAAATCGCAGCTGTGAATTCGCAGACATATACATATGTCAAAGACGCAGTATTATCATTATCGTTTAAGCCGTATCTGAGTAAATAGTAGATATACTTAAAACATAAAAAAAAATTTACGAATGTTAAGTTCCCCCTCCGTTGATCCGTTCTTGATGAAATTGCAGCTGTGAATTCGCAGACGTATACATATGTCAAACACGCAGTATTATCATTTTCGTTCAAGCCGTTTCTGAGTAAATAGTGGATATACCTAAAACATAAAAAAAAATTTACGAAAGTTAAGTTCCCCCTCCGTTGTTCCGTTCTTGATGAAATTGCAGCTGTCAATTCGCAGACATATACATATGTCAATGACGCAGTATTATCATTATCAGGTAGAAAATAGTCCGGGGAGGCGGTCAATAAAATACAAAATAGTATAAAACTATTTTATTGTTGCCGACGTTTCGACCCAACTATGCAGGTCTTCGTCAGGGCTAAATAAACAAGACACAGACAACATGAGTAATTAGGACAAAGAATATGAACTGAATATATGAATATAAAAATATGAAAAAAAAACAAAAACAAAAAAAAACTAAGAATATGTACTGACTATATGAGATATAAGTAACTGTGAACTATAAGGTTAAGCATATGATTTATATATACATGGTGTAATATGGTTATTGACTATGGTATTGTTAACACTGATGCAGTTGATACTGATAATATAGGTGGTGTGATAAGATGGGGTAAGGCGCATAGTAGTGGATAAGTTATGAGAGTGGTGTACTATGGGTAGATATGGTGGCAAAATAGGGCAGAGTAGAAGAGGGATTAATATGTGATGGAATATAAATATAGTAGATGGATGAGCTTACCTTATGACAGGGATGGATGTCACAGCCAAAGTGAGGGCTGACGGGGTCGTAGCTAGGTAAGATTTGTAGGAGTGGGGGTGTCAGCAAAAAGGTGTGGGCCGCAAGGAGGGTTAGGATTTGTTTACTTAAACTAACTTTACACAAATACATAGCATTGGTTACAAGAATAAATAGTGGCATATTTAACAGCATAACAAAATTGAGAAAACTTATAACTAGCTGACTATATATGTATGTAATTAATATTATGTGAAAACATTAAAATTAGATTAAACAGAAATTTAAAAAAAAGAATTACATTACTGTTGTTATAAATAGGCTATTTCTGTATTAGATAGGAACATATTAATTATCTGTGTAGCCTTAAGTGTTAGAAATTGTACAATTGTGGAACTTGACATATTTTTATAGGTTCGGTACAAATAATAAATGTTGTTTCATATAATAATATGTTCATTCTATTGAATGAATAGTAGTAGATGTGGTCTATTGTATGAATTAATCTGGTTCTATTGCATAAAATGGGTATATAATATGAATGGGTGGATATGTTAAGTGAGGAGTGAGAATGGGGAGGTTATACAACAAGTATTGAAAAGAATTTATATGTTTATGTAATATATACGTGTTATGTGTCAAGAATGGTGGCGGGGAAGGAAATTTTGTAAATAGAATAGGAGCTACTGGGAGGGCGGTAGTGTGAAGGTGGTGACGGAGGGATATTATAGGTTATTGTTGTTTGATAAGGTTTAAAATGTGTCTGTAAGTAAGTGATATACAATGCTTGTCTATCTTGTGGTTGACAGGGTTGGGTTCGAGATGGATGTATATGGATTCGGATATGAGTCTTTTTTCATGGTTAGGAACTGTAGCGAGGATAGAGGTTTTATCAAAATCGAAAGAGTGGTTAAGGCTTAAGGCGTGTTCTGAGAGTTTGGACGCGGAAAGGTTACGGGACGTTATGGAGTATTTATGTTGGGAAATGCGAGTTTTAAGGTGGTTTTTGGTTTCTCCGATATAGGCTGAATTACAATTGGTGGTTGAACATGGGACCCGGTAAACAATATTGGATTGGTATTGTATAGGAATGGGATCTTTAAGTTTGGAAAAAAGGTGGGAAAGTTTATTGAGTGGCTTAAGGCCGCAACGTAGGGAAGGGATTGAGGTTGTTAAGGATTTTTGTATTTTGTCTGTGAGCGTAGGGATATAAGGGAGAGACCTATATAGGAGGGGGGAGGCTGTGCTAGGTAAGGGGCTAGGGGTCATGATACTAGAAATAGTTCTGTTTTTGTATGTATTGATGAGTTTTGTTATAAGTTTCGATGGATAATTGTTGGTTATTAGTATATCAGTGATGCGTTTTATATTGTTGGGATGGTATTGTGGGTCAGACAATGAAAGGGATCGGTGAATTAAGTTCTTTGCTACATTTAGTTTGTGATGATAGGGGTGTTGTGAGTGGAAGTTGATGAGTCTGCCTGAATATGTAGGTTTGGTGTACCAGTCTGTTGTAAGGGAGCCATCGGTATTTCTTATGATGAGGAGCTCGAGGAAAGGGAGTTGGTGGTTGGTTTCTTTTTCAACTGTGAATCGGAGTCGGTGGTGATAGGTATTGAAAGATGACAGGATTTCGGGGATTTTTTCGGGGTTGAGGACGAGGAGGAGGTCGTCAACATACTTTTTGATGAAGATGATATCATTGTGAAACAGGGGGGTAATTTTGTCAAGTAGGTCGTTCAGTACTATGTTGGAGATGTCAGGAGCTAGGGAGTTGCCCATTGCAAGGCCGGAAATTTGATCGTAAAATTGGTTTTGGAACGAGAGGTACCCGGATTTACAGCAAAGCTCAAGGGACTCTAGATATGAGGTGAGGTTGAGGGAGGTATGGGGTTGTATAGTGGACCAGTTATGTTGGACGATATTGAGGGCTATGTCGATGGGGATATTGGTAAAAAGGCTTTCAGCATCGAAGGAGGCAAGGATGAAATTGTCCGGAATATGAAGTGATAGTAGTTGTTCTCTCAGGTGGAAGGAATTTTGGATATCATAATTGTTATTGTGGCTGAGTTTTTGAAGGGAGGGAAGAAGAAATTTACTAAGTTTTGAGGAAGGGGCATTAATGTTGGAGATGATGGGGCGTAGGGGATTTCCTGGTTTGTGGATTTTGGGAAGTCCGTATAGGCGGGGTGGTACGGAATTATAGGATATCAGGTTGTAGTACGTGTGGCGGTTAATTTGTTGGGTCTCGAGGAGGTTCTTGAGGTGTTTATTGAATTTGGTCGTAAGGGAGCGGGTCGGATCGCGGGTGGAGGGAATGTAGGTGGATCTGTCAGAGAGAAGGCTATGGATTTTATCTATGTATTCGTCTTTGTCCATGACTACAGTCGGCAACAATAAAATAGTTTTATACTATTTTGTATTTTATTGACCGCCTCCCCGGACTATTTTCTACCTAATTCTATATCCGGTCAACTATCATCTATCCAATATGAAACCTAAAACACGGGGCCAAAAACAAGATACTGACCCAGCACCCCTTCGGCGCAGCATCAGAATCCACAACAAAATAACTCCATCCCAACCTCTTTCTTCGCCTCATCGCAACTCTTCACCACCATCATCACCACTGATACCATATCTGCTCGGCACTTCTACCTCTACTTCTACCCCAGCACCCCCAACCCACAGTAATTCTACAGCCCCACAAACTCAGGTTACTTTTTCGTCTCTAAAACATATGTTTCCACATCACAAATCAAAATTCAACACCTTAACCAACCTCCACAAACGCCTCATCATTACCTCGGAGCAACACATCTTTCTCTTAAAATGCAGATCTAACAACATCTTCCCTAAAGGCATCGACCAACGTTTTCTTAACCTCCGCACACTCCCACCACTCCAAAAAAAACTCACACAATCCATAAATTGTTTTAAAAAATCACTATTAAATTTAAAAATCAGAGAGGTTATACAACATGTCACGCTCCTAAAAACTAAAATTTCCGCCCTCAACACCCTTTTAACTACCGCCATCGGCGAAGAAAACATGTCAAAACTCCACACCAACATCACTCATATCTGTACTTCCATCCGGCAACATAAAAAACGTTCCCTCATTTCTAAATTCAACGAAATCTATCAAATATCCCTAAAACACAAAATTCACCCCACTGGCAACGAGAAATGGGTCCATAACATCTCCTCTACCACCATACCCTCCCAAATAACCAATATTCTAAGCCTTGGACCAAAATTTTCACTTCCGACCTCTAACTGCTCCCACCTCATTCCCTCTCTCATCACAGACTTAGAATATATCTACAAAGATGACTCCTTTGGAATTACCGATGAGGAAAAAGAAGTATCACGGATCCGTACCAATAATATGGTTTCGAATCACCTCCAACACCCACCTTCACGCCCTTCCCTCTTTTCCCCTCTATTCTTCAAAGAATTATCCCTAACCAGGTCCTTCCTAAAATCCAAGGACCATCTTATTGTTACGAACGCGGATAAGGGTAATTCCACTGTAGTCATGGACAAAGACGAATACATAGATAAAATCCATAGCCTTCTCTCTGACAGATCCACCTACATTCCCTCCACCCGCGATCCGACCCGCTCCCTTACGACCAAATTCAATAAACACCTCAAGAACCTCCTCGAGACCCAACAAATTAACCGCCACACGTACTACAACCTGATATCCTATAATTCCGTACCACCCCGCCTATACGGACTTCCCAAAATCCACAAACCAGGAAATCCCCTACGCCCCATCATCTCCAACATTAATGCCCCTTCCTCAAAACTTAGTAAATTTCTTCTTCCCTCCCTTCAAAAACTCAGCCACAATAACAATTATGATATCCAAAATTCCTTCCACCTGAGAGAACAACTACTATCACTTCATATTCCGGACAATTTCATCCTTGCCTCCTTCGATGCTGAAAGCCTTTTTACCAATATCCCCATCGACATAGCCCTCAATATCGTCCAACATAACTGGTCCACTATACAACCCCATACCTCCCTCAACCTCACCTCATATCTAGAGTCCCTTGAGCTTTGCTGTAAATCCGGGTACCTCTCGTTCCAAAACCAATTTTACGATCAAATTTCCGGCCTTGCAATGGGCAACTCCCTAGCTCCTGACATCTCCAACATAGTACTGAACGACCTACTTGACAAAATTACCCCCCTGTTTCACAATGATATCATCTTCATCAAAAAGTATGTTGACGACCTCCTCCTCGTCCTCAACCCCGAAAAAATCCCCGAAATCCTGTCATCTTTCAATACCTATCACCACCGACTCCGATTCACAGTTGAAAAAGAAACCAACCACCAACTCCCTTTCCTCGAGCTCCTCATCATAAGAAATACCGATGGCTCCCTTACAACAGACTGGTACACCAAACCTACATATTCAGGCAGACTCATCAACTTCCACTCACAACACCCCTATCATCACAAACTAAATGTAGCAAAGAACTTAATTCACCGATCCCTTTCATTGTCTGACCCACAATACCATCCCAACAATATAAAACGCATCACTGATATACTAATAACCAACAATTATCCATCGAAACTTATAACAAAACTCATCAATACATACAAAAACAGAACTATTTCTAGTATCATGACCCCTAGCCCCTTACCTAGCACAGCCTCCCCCCTCCTATATAGGTCTCTCCCTTATATCCCTACGCTCACAGACAAAATACAAAAATCCTTAACAACCTCAATCCCTTCCCTACGTTGCGGCCTTAAGCCACTCAATAAACTTTCCCACCTTTTTTCCAAACTTAAAGATCCCATTCCTATACAATACCAATCCAATATTGTTTACCGGGTCCCATGTTCAACCACCAATTGTAATTCAGCCTATATCGGAGAAACCAAAAACCACCTTAAAACTCGCATTTCCCAACATAAATACTCCATAACGTCCCGTAACCTTTCCGCGTCCAAACTCTCAGAACACGCCTTAAGCCTTAACCACTCTTTCGATTTTGATAAAACCTCTATCCTCGCTACAGTTCCTAACCATGAAAAAAGACTCATATCCGAATCCATATACATCCATCTCGAACCCAACCCTGTCAACCACAAGATAGACAAGCATTGTATATCACTTACTTACAGACACATTTTAAACCTTATCAAACAACAATAACCTATAATATCCCTCCGTCACCACCTTCACACTACCGCCCTCCCAGTAGCTCCTATTCTATTTACAAAATTTCCTTCCCCGCCACCATTCTTGACACATAACACGTATATATTACATAAACATATAAATTCTTTTCAATACTTGTTGTATAACCTCCCCATTCTCACTCCTCACTTAACATATCCACCCATTCATATTATATACCCATTTTATGCAATAGAACCAGATTAATTCATACAATAGACCACATCTACTACTATTCATTCAATAGAATGAACATATTATTATATGAAACAACATTTATTATTTGTACCGAACCTATAAAAATATGTCAAGTTCCACAATTGTACAATTTCTAACACTTAAGGCTACACAGATAATTAATATGTTCCTATCTAATACAGAAATAGCCTATTTATAACAACAGTAATGTAATTCTTTTTTTTAAATTTCTGTTTAATCTAATTTTAATGTTTTCACATAATATTAATTACATACATATATAGTCAGCTAGTTATAAGTTTTCTCAATTTTGTTATGCTGTTAAATATGCCACTATTTATTCTTGTAACCAATGCTATGTATTTGTGTAAAGTTAGTTTAAGTAAACAAATCCTAACCCTCCTTGCGGCCCACACCTTTTTGCTGACACCCCCACTCCTACAAATCTTACCTAGCTACGACCCCGTCAGCCCTCACTTTGGCTGTGACATCCATCCCTGTCATAAGGTAAGCTCATCCATCTACTATATTTATATTCCATCACATATTAATCCCTCTTCTACTCTGCCCTATTTTGCCACCATATCTACCCATAGTACACCACTCTCATAACTTATCCACTACTATGCGCCTTACCCCATCTTATCACACCACCTATATTATCAGTATCAACTGCATCAGTGTTAACAATACCATAGTCAATAACCATATTACACCATGTATATATAAATCATATGCTTAACCTTATAGTTCACAGTTACTTATATCTCATATAGTCAGTACATATTCTTAGTTTTTTTTTGTTTTTGTTTTTTTTTCATATTTTTATATTCATATATTCAGTTCATATTCTTTGTCCTAATTACTCATGTTGTCTGTGTCTTGTTTATTTAGCCCTGACGAAGACCTGCATAGTTGGGTCGAAACGTCGGCAACAATAAAATAGTTTTATACTATTTTGTATTTTATTGACCGCCTCCCCGGACTATTTTCTACCTAATTCTATATCCGGTCAACTATCATCTATCCAATATTATCATTATCGTTCAAGCCGTTTTTGAGTAAATAGTGGATATACCTAAAACATAAAAAAAAATTAACGAAAGTTAAGTTCCCCCTCCGTTGATCCGTTCTTGATGAAATTGCAGCTGTGAATCCGCAGACATATACATATGTCAAAGACGCAGTATTATAATTATCGTTCAAGCCGTTTCTGAGTAAATAGTGGATATACCTAAAACATAAAACAAAATTTACGAAAGTTAAGTTCCCCCTCCGTTGATCCATTTTTGATGAAATTGCAGCTGTGAATTCGCAGACATATACATACGTCAAACACGCAGTATTATCATTATCGTTATAGCCTTTTCTGAGTAAATAGTGGATATACTTAAAACATAAAAAAAATTTACGAAAGTTAAGTTCCCCCTCCGTTGTTCCGTTCTTGATGAAATTGCAGCCGTGAATTCGCAGACATATACATATGTCGAAGACGCAGTATTATCATTATCGTTAAAGCCGTTCCTGAGTAAATAGTGGATATACCTGAAACATAAAAAAAAAATTACGAAAGTTAAGTTCCCCCTCCGTTGATCCATTTTTGATGAAATTGCAGCTATGAATTCGCAGACATATACATACGTCAAACACGCAGTATTATCATTACCGTTTAAGCTGTTTCTGAGTAAATAGTGGATATACCTAAAACATAAAAAAAAATTTACGAAAGTTAAGTTCCCCCTCCGTTGATCCGTTCTTGATGAAATTGCAGCTGTTAATTCGCAGACATATACATATGTCAAAGACGCAGTATTATAATTATCGTTCAAGCCGTTTCTGAGTAAATAGTGGATATACCTAAAACATAAAACAAAATTTACGAAAGTTAAGTTCCCCCTCCGTTGTTCCGTTCTTGATGAAATCGCAGCTGTGAATTCGCAGACACATACATATGTAAAAGACGCAGTATTATCATTATCGTTCAAGCCGTTTCTGAGTAAAAAGTGTATATACCTAAAACATAAAAAAAAATTTACGAAAGTTAAGTTATCCCTCCGTTGTTCCGTTCTTGATGAATTTGCAGCTGTCAATTCGCAGACATATACATATGTCAATGACGCAGTATTATCATTATCGTTCAAGCCGTTTTTGAGTAAATAGTGGATATACCTAAAACATAAAAAAAAATTTACGAAAGTTAAGTTCCCCCTCCGTTGATCCGTTCTTGATGAAATTGCAGCTGTGAATTCGCAGACGTATACATATGTCAAATACGCAGTATTATCATTTTCGTTCAAGCCGTTTCTGAGTAAATAGTGGATATACATAAAACATAAAAAAAAAATTACGAAAGTTAAGTTGCCCCTCCGTTTTTCCGTTCTTGATGAAATTGCAGCTGTGAATCCGCAGACATATGCATATGTCAAAGACGCAGTATTATCATTATCGTTCAAGCCGTTTCTGAGTAAATAGTGGATATACCTAAAACATAAAAAAAAATTTACGAAAGTTAAGTTCCCCCTCCGTTGTTCCGTTCTTGATAAAATTGCAGCTGTTAATTCGCAGACATATACATATGTCAAAGACGCAGTATTATAATTATCGTTCAAGCCGTTTCTGAGTAAATAGTGGATATACCTAAAACATAAAACAAAATTTACGAAAGTTAAGTTCCCCCTCCGTTGATCCATTTTTGATGAAATTGCAGCTGTGAATTCGCAGACATATACATACGTCAAACACGCAGTATTATCATTATCGTTATAGCCTTTTCTGAGTAAATAGTGGATATACTTAAAACATAAAAAAAATTTACGAAAGTTAAGTTCCCCCTCCGTTGTTCCGTTCTTGATGAAATTGCAGCAGTGAATTCGCAGACATATACATATGTCGAAGACGCAGTATTATCATTATCGTTAAAGCCGTTCCTGAGTAAATAGTGGATATACCTGAAACATAAAAAAAAAATTACGAAAGTTAAGTTCCCCCTCCGTTGATCCATTTTTGATGAAATTGCTGCTATGATTTCGCAGACATATACATACGTCAAACACGCAGTATTATCATTACCGTTTAAGCTGTTTCTGAGTAAATAGTGGATATACCTAAAACATAAAAAAAAATTTACGAAAGTTAAGTTCCCCCTCCGTTGATCCGTTCTTGATGAAATTGCAGCTGTGAATTCGCAGACGTATACATATGTCAAACACGCAGTATTATCATTTTCGTTCAAGCCGTTTATGAGTAAATAGTGGATATACCTAAAACATAAAAAAAAATTTACGAAAGTTAAGTTCCCCCTCCGTTGTTCCGTTCTTGATGAAATTGCAGCTGTGAATCCGCAGACATATACATACGTCATACACGCAGTATTATCATTATCGTTCAAGCCATTTCTGAGTAAATAGTGGATATACCTAAAACATAAAAAAAAATTTATGAAAGTTAAGTTCCCCCTCCGTTGATCTGTTTTGATGAAATTGCAGCTGTGAATTCGCAGACATATACATACGTCAAACACGCAGTATTATCATTATCGTCCAAGCCGTTTCTGAGTAAATAGTGGATATACCTAAAACATAAAAAAAAATTTACGAAAGTTAAGTTCCCCCTCCGTTGATCCGTTCTTGATGAAATTGCAGCTGTGAATTCGCAGACGTATACATATGTCAAACACGCAGTATTATCATTTTCGTTCAAGCCGTTTCTGAGTAAATAGTGGATATACCTAAAACATAAAAAAAAATTTACGAAAGTTAAGTTCCCCCTCCGTTGTTCCGTTCTTGATGAAATTGCAGCTGTGAATCCGCAGACATATACATACGTCATACACGCAGTATTATCATTATCGTTCAAGCCATTTCTGAGTAAATAGTGGATATACCTAAAACATAAAAAAAAATTTATGAAAGTTAAGTTCCCCCTCCGTTGATCCGTTTTGATGAAATTGCAGCTGTGAATTCGCAGACATATACATACGTCAAACACGCAGTATTATCATTATCGTCCAAGCCGTTTCTGAGTAAATAGTGGATATACCTAAAACATAAAAAAAAATTTATGAAAGTTAAGTTCCCCCTCCGTTGATCCGTTTTTGATGAAATTGCAGCTGTGAATTCGCAGACATATACATATGTCAAAGACGCAGTATTATCATTATCGTTTAAGCCGTTTCTGAGTAAATAGTGGATATACCTAAAACATAAAAAAAAATTTACGAAAGTTAAGTTCCCCCTCCGTTGTTCCGTTCTTGATGAAATCGCAGCTGTGAATTCGCAGACATATACATATGTCAAAGACGCAGTATTATCATTATCGTCCAAGCCGTTTCTGAGTAAATAGTGGATATACCTAAAATATAAAAAAAAAATTTACGAAAGTTAACTTCCCCCTCCGTTGTTCCGTTCTTGATGAAATCGCAGCTGTGAATTCGCAGACATATACATATGTCAAAGACGCAGTATTATCATTATCGTTTAAGCCGTATCTGAGTAAATAGTAGATATACCTAAAACATAAAAAAAAATTTACGAAAGATAAGTTCCCCCTCCGTTGTTCCGTTCTTGATGAAATTGCAGCTGTAAATTTGCAGACATATACATACGTCAAACACGCAGTATTATCATTATCGTTCAAGCCGTTTCTGAGTAAATAGTGGATATACCTGAAACATGAAAAAAAAATTACGAAAGTTAAGTTGCACCTCCGTTGTTCCGTTCTTGATGAAATTGCAGCTGTAAATCCGCAGACATATACATATGTCAAAGACGCAGTATTATCATTATCGTTTAAGCCGTTTCTGAGTAAATAGTGGATATACCTAAAACATAAAAAAAAATCTACGAAAGTTAAGTTCCCCCTCCGTTGTTCCGTTCTTGATGAAATTGCAGCTGTGAATTCGCAGACGTATACATATGTCAAATACGCAGTATTATCATTATCGTTCAAGACGTTTCTGAGTAAATAGTGGATATACCTGAAACATGAAAAAAAAATTACGAAAGTTAAGTTGCACCTCCGTTGTTCCGTTCTTGATGAAATTGCAGCTGTAAATCCGCAGACATATACATATGTCAAAGACGCAGTATTATCATTATCGTTTAAGCCGTTTCTGAGTAAATAGTGGATATACCTAAAACATAAAAAAAAATCTACGAAAGTTAAGTTCCCCCTCCGTTGTTCCGTTCTTGATGAAATTGCAGCTGTGAATTCGCAGACGTATACATATGTCAAATACGCAGTATTATCATTATCGTTCAAGACGTTTCTGAGTAAATAGTGGATATACCTGAAACGTGAAAAAAAAATTACGAAAGTTAAGTTGCCCCTCCGTTGTTCCGTTCTTGATGAAATTGCAGCTGTAAATCCGCAGACATATACATCTGTCAAAGACGCAGTATTATCATTATCGTTTAAGCCGTTTCTGAGTAAATAGTGGATATACCTAAAACATAAAAAAAAATTACGAAAGTTAAGTTGCCCCTCCGTTGATCCGTTCTTGATGAAATTGCAGCTGTGAATTCGCAGACGTATACATATGTCAAATACGCAGTATTATCATTATCGTTCAAGCCGTTTCTGAGTAAATAGTGGATATACCTAAAACATAAAAAAAAATTTACGAAAGTTAAATTCCCCCTCCGTTGTTCCGTTCTTGATGAAATCGCAGCTGTAAATTCGCAGACATATACATATGCCAAAGACGCAGTATTATCATTATCGTTCAAGCTGTATCTGAGTAAATAGTAGATATACCTAAAACATAAAAAAAAATTTACGAAAGTTAAGTTCCCCCTCCCTTGTTCCGTTCTTGATGAAATTGCAGCTGTGAATTCGCAGACATATACATATGTCAAAGACGCAGTATTATCATTATCGTTCAAGCCGTTTCTGAGTAAATAGTGGATATACCTAAAACATAAAAAAAAATTTACGAAAGTTAAGTTCCCCCTCCGTTGATCCGTTTTGATGAAATTGCAGCTGTGAATTCGCAGACATATACATACGTCAAACACGCAGTATTATCATTATCGTCCAAGCCGTTTCTGAGTAATTAGTGGATATACCTAAAACATAAAAAAAAATTTATGAAAGTTAAGTTCCCCCTCCGTTGATCCGTTTTTGATGAAATTGCAGCTGTGAATTCGCAGACATATACATATGTCAAAGACGCAGTATTATCATTATCGTTTAAGCCGTTTCTGAGTAAATAGTGGATATACCTAAAACATAAAAAAAAATTTACGAAAGTTAAGTTCCCCCTCCGTTGTTCCGTTCTTGATGAAATCGCAGCTGTGAATTCGCAGACACATACATATGTAAAAGACGCAGTATTATCATTATCGTCCAAGCCGTTTCTGAGTAAATAGTGGATATACCTAAAATATAAAAAAAAAATTTACGAAAGTTAAATTCCCCCTCCGTTGTTCCGTTCTTGATGAAATCGCAGCTGTGAATTCGCAGACATATACATATGTCAAAGACGCAGTATTATCATTATCGTTTAAGCCGTATCTGAGTAAATAGTAGATATACTTAAAACATAAAAAAAAATTTACGAATGTTAAGTTCCCCCTCCGTTGATCCGTTCTTGATGAAATTGCAGCTGTGAATTCGCAGACGTATACATATGTCAAACACGCAGTATTATCATTTTCGTTCAAGCCGTTTCTGAGTAAATAGTGGATATACCTAAAACATAAAAAAAAATTTACGAAAGTTAAGTTCCCCCTCCGTTGTTCCGTTCTTGATGAAATTGCAGCTGTAAATCCGCAGACATATACATCTGTCAAAGACGCAGTATTATCATTATCGTTTAAGCCGTTTCTGAGTAAATAGTGGATATACCTAAAACATAAAAAAAAATTTACGAAAGTTAAGTTTCCCCTCCGTTGATCCGTTCTTGATGAAATTGCAGCTGTGAATCCGCAGACATATACTGCTATGTATTGTGGATGCTGCCATGATAGGAAAAGTAAATTAAATTAATAATTTAATATCAAAATATGTAAAGTACTGTATATGCTCAACCGGGTGGTCAGTTTTACCTGAAGGCGGCTAGGTCTTGGAAATACCACCTTGTAAGTTATTGGGGCCATAAACCTTCTGTTAGAAATTCAGAATAAGCAAAGCTTAGGACCGACAATGCTGCCGACAAACACCTAGGGAAATACCTAAGAAGATTGTTAAAGAAATTTGTGGCCATAAACCCTGGTTTTGCCCCGGCAAAGAGGCCGCTGGGAAACACGGTGAATATAGAAAGGAATGGAAATTTGAGGCAGCCAGCCAATCAGAAGAAGTCTGGAACCAACCAGCCAGCCAATCAGAAGAAATCTGAAGAGAGTGGGGGAAAGAGGACTTATACGGTGAAGAAGGAGGCTCGAGGAGTCAGTCGGGTGGAGAAGAGGAGTTCGGGTGGAGAGTGAGTTCGGAGGTGGACAGATGTCGGGGGAGTGTGCCAAGAGGGCGAGGGTGGAACGAGAAGGGCAGAGGACCAGATAGGCAGGAGCGGAGAGTCCAGATTTCCGAGAGAGACCGAGATGGGATGCTGTGCTGAGTCAGAGATGGCAGGGACTGATCCAGCAGACAGGCCAGAGACAACACCAGAGAGTGCCCACCAGATAAGGTTAATACAACATATACAGTACTAGTTGTAATATTGTGTGGTCAGTATTTATTTAAATAATGTTAAATTTCCAGTCAGCATCCATTAATTAATTAGTGTCAGTAAAATATCTTCATATGATATATTAAAGGGGGTATTAATGATTTATATTATTGGTCAATAAAATAAAAGATATAGTTCAACTTAGATTTGTTTATTTATTATCATTTACCCTATGCCACAGGTTTATTAAAATAAAATAGAATTGGTAAACACGTCACCTTTGGAAAAGTATCCAATTTACATTTAGGCGTATTAAGTACATTAATTACAATATCAACTAGATATATGCCGTTTCTGGTAACCCCCACCCGCCTTAGAAAAGCGGGAGTCCAGAAACGTAGCAATACATATGTCAAAGACGCAGTATTATAATTATCGTTCAAGCCGTTTCTGAGTAAATAGTGGATATACCTAAAACATAAAACAAAATTTACGAAAGTTAAGTTCCCCCTCCGTTGATCCATTTTTGATGAAATTGCAGCTGTGAATTCGCAGACATATACATACGTCAAACACGCAGTATTATCATTATCGTTATAGCCTTTTCTGAGTAAATAGTGGATATACTTAAAACATAAAAAAAATTTACGAAAGTTAAGTTCCCCCTCCGTTGTTCCGTTCTTGATGAAATTGCAGCCGTGAATTCGCAGACATATACATATGTCGAAGACGCAGTATTATCATTATCGTTAAAGCCGTTCCTGAGTAAATAGTGGATATACCTGAAACATAAAAAAAAAATTACGAAAGTTAAGTTCCCCCTCCGTTGATCCATTTTTGATGAAATTGCAGCTATGAATTCGCAGACACATACATATGTAAAAGACGCAGTATTATCATTATCGTTCAAGCCGTTTCTGAGTAAAAAGTGTATATACCTAAAACATAAAAAAAAATTTACGAAAGTTAAGTTATCCCTCCGTTGTTCCGTTCTTGATGAATTTGCAGCTGTCAATTCGCAGACATATACATATGTCAATGACGCAGTATTATCATTATCGTTCAAGCCGTTTTTGAGTAAATAGTGGATATACCTAAAACATAAAAAAAAATTTACGAAAGTTAAGTTCCCCCTCCGTTGATCCGTTCTTGATGAAATTGCAGCTGTGAATTCGCAGACGTATACATATGTCAAATACGCAGTATTATCATTTTCGTTCAAGCCGTTTCTGAGTAAATAGTGGATATACATAAAACATAAAAAAAAAATTACGAAAGTTAAGTTGCCCCTCCGTTGTTCCGTTCTTGATGAAATTGCAGCTGTGAATCCGCAGACATATGCATATGTCAAAGACGCAGTATTATCATTATCGTTCAAGCCGTTTCTGAGTAAATAGTGGATATACCTAAAACATAAAAAAAAATTTACGAAAGTTAAGTTCCCCCTCCGTTGTTCCGTTCTTGATAAAATTGCAGCTGTTAATTCGCAGACATATACATATGTCAAAGACGCAGTATTATAATTATCGTTCAAGCCGTTTCTGAGTAAATAGTGGATATACCTAAAACATAAAACAAAATTTACGAAAGTTAAGTTCCCCCTCCGTTGATCCATTTTTGATGAAATTGCAGCTGTGAATTCGCAGACATATACATACGTCAAACACGCAGTATTATCATTATCGTTATAGCCTTTTCTGAGTAAATAGTGGATATACTTAAAACATAAAAAAAATTTACGAAAGTTAAGTTCCCCCTCCGTTGTTCCGTTCTTGATGAAATTGCAGCAGTGAATTCGCAGACATATACATATGTCGATGACGCAGTATTATCATTATCGTTAAAGCCGTTCCTGAGTAAATAGTGGATATACCTGAAACATAAAAAAAAAATTACGAAAGTTAAGTTCCCCCTCCGTTGATCCATTTTTGATGAAATTGCAGCTATGATTTCGCAGACATATACATACGTCAAACACGCAGTATTATCATTACCGTTTAAGCTGTTTCTGAGTAAATAGTGGATATACCTAAAACATAAAAAAAAATTTACGAAAGTTAAGTTCCCCCTCCGTTGATCCGTTCTTGATGAAATTGCAGCTGTGAATTCGCAGACGTATACATATGTCAAACACGCAGTATTATCATTTTCGTTCAAGCCGTTTCTGAGTAAATAGTGGATATACCTAAAACATAAAAAAAAATTTACGAAAGTTAAGTTCCCCCTCCGTTGTTCCGTTCTTGATGAAATTGCAGCTGTGAATCCGCAGACATATACATACGTCATACACGCAGTATTATCATTATCGTTCAAGCCATTTCTGAGTAAATAGTGGATATACCTAAAACATAAAAAAAAATTTATGAAAGTTAAGTTCCCCCTCCGTTGATCTGTTTTGATGAAATTGCAGCTGTGAATTCGCAGACATATACATACGTCAAACACGCAGTATTATCATTATCGACCAAGCCGTTTCTGAGTAAATAGTGGATATACCTAAAACATAAAAAAAAATTTACGAAAGTTAAGTTCCCCCTCCGTTGATCCGTTCTTGATGAAATTGCAGCTGTGAATTCGCAGACGTATACATATGTCAAACATGCAGTATTATCATTTTCGTTCAAGCCGTTTCTGAGTAAATAGTGGATATACCTAAAACATAAAAAAAAATTTACGAAAGTTAAGTTCCCCCTCCGTTGTTCCGTTCTTGATGAAATCGCAGCTGTGAATCCGCAGACATATACATACGTCATACACGCAGTATTATCATTATCGTTCAAGCCATTTCTGAGTAAATAGTGGATATACCTAAAACATAAAAAAAAATTTATGAAAGTTAAGTTCCCCCTCCGTTGATCCGTTTTGATGAAATTGCAGCTGTGAATTCGCAGACATATACATACGTCAAACACGCAGTATTATCATTATCGTCCAAGCCGTTTCTGAGTAATTAGTGGATATACCTAAAACATAAAAAAAAATTTATGAAAGTTAAGTTCCCCCTCCGTTGATCCGTTTTTGATGAAATTGCAGCTGTGAATTCGCAGACATATACATATGTCAAAGACGCAGTATTATCATTATCGTTTAAGCCGTTTCTGAGTAAATAGTGGATATACCTAAAACATAAAAAAAAATTTACGAAAGTTAAGTTCCCCCTCCGTTGTTCCGTTCTTGATGAAATCGCAGCTGTGAATTCGCAGACACATACATATGTAAAAGACGCAGTATTATCATTATCGTCCAAGCCGTTTCTGAGTAAATAGTGGATATACCTAAAATATAAAAAAAAAATTTACGAAAGTTAAATTCCCCCTCCGTTGTTCCGTTCTTGATGAAATCGCAGCTGTGAATTCGCAGACATATACATACGTCAAACACGCAGTATTATCATTATCGTTCAAGCCGTTTCTGAGTAAATAGTGGATATACCTGAAACATGAAAAAAAAATTACGAAAGTTAAGTTGCACCTCCGTTGTTCCGTTCTTGATGAAATTGCAGCTGTAAATCCGCAGACATATACATATGTCAAAGACGCAGTATTATCATTATCGTTTAAGCCGTTTCTGAGTAAATAGTGGATATACCTAAAACATAAAAAAAAATCTACGAAAGTTAAGTTCCCCCTCCGTTGTTCCGTTCTTGATGAAATTGCAGCTGTGAATTCGCAGACGTATACATATGTCAAATACGCAGTATTATCATTATCGTTCAAGACGTTTCTGAGTAAATAGTGGATATACCTGAAACGTGAAAAAAAAATTACGAAAGTTAAGTTGCCCCTCCGTTGTTCCGTTCTTGATGAAATTGCAGCTGTAAATCCGCAGACATATACATCTGTCAAAGACGCAGTATTATCATTATCGTTTAAGCCGTTTCTGAGTAAATAGTGGATATACCTAAAACATAAAAAAAAATTACGAAAGTTAAGTTGCCCCTCCGTTGATCCGTTCTTGATGAAATTGCAGCTGTGAATTCGCAGACGTATACATATGTCAAATACGCAGTATTATCATTATCGTTCAAGCCGTTTCTGAGTAAATAGTGGATATACCTAAAACATAAAAAAAAATTTACGAAAGTTAAATTCCCCCTCCGTTGTTCCGTTCTTGATGAAATCGCAGCTGTAAATTCGCAGACACATACATATGTAAAAGACGCAGTATTATCATTATCGTCCAAGCCGTTTCTGAGTAAATAGTGGATATACCTAAAATATAAAAAAAAAATTTACGAAAGTTAAATTCCCCCTCCGTTGTTCCGTTCTTGATGAAATCGCAGCTGTGAATTCGCAGACATATACATATGTCAAAGACGCAGTATTATCATTATCGTTTAAGCCGTATCTGAGTAAATAGTAGATATACCTAAAACATAAAAAAAAATTTACGAAAGATAAGTTCCCCCTCCGTTGTTCCGTTCTTGATGAAATTGCAGCTGTAAATTTGCAGACATATACATACGTCAAACACGCAGTATTATCATTATCGTTCAAGCCGTTTCTGAGTAAATAGTGGATATACCTGAAACATGAAAAAAAAATTACGAAAGTTAAGTTGCACCTCCGTTGTTCCGTTCTTGATGAAATTGCAGCTGTAAATCCGCAGACATATACATATGTCAAAGACGCAGTATTATCATTATCGTTTAAGCCGTTTCTGAGTAAATAGTGGATATACCTAAAACATAAAAAAAAATCTACGAAAGTTAAGTTCCCCCTCCGTTGTTCCGTTCTTGATGAAATTGCAGCTGTGAATTCGCAGACGTATACATATGTCAAATACGCAGTATTATCATTATCGTTCAAGACGTTTCTGAGTAAATAGTGGATATACCTGAAACGTGAAAAAAAAATTACGAAAGTTAAGTTGCCCCTCCGTTGTTCCGTTCTTGATGAAATTGCAGCTGTAAATCCGCAGACATATACATCTGTCAAAGACGCAGTATTATCATTATCGTTTAAGCCGTTTCTGAGTAAATAGTGGATATACCTAAAACATAAAAAAAAATTACGAAAGTTAAGTTGCCCCTCCGTTGATCCGTTCTTGATGAAATTGCAGCTGTGAATTCGCAGACGTATACATATGTCAAATACGCAGTATTATCATTATCGTTCAAGCCGTTTCTGAGTAAATAGTGAATATACCTAAAACATAAAAAAAAATTTACGAAAGTTAAATTCCCCCTCCGTTGTTCCGTTCTTGATGAAATCGCAGCTGTAAATTCGCAGACATATACATATGCCAAAGACGCAGTATTATCATTATCGTTCAAGCTGTATCTGAGTAAATAGTAGATATACCTAAAACATAAAAAAAAATTTACGAAAGTTAAGTTCCCCCTCCCTTGTTCCGTTCTTGATGAAATTGCAGCTGTGAATTCGCAGACATATACATATGTCAAAGACGCAGTATTATCATTATCGTTCAAGCCGTTTCTGAGTAAATAGTGGATATACCTAAAACATAAAAAAAAATTTACGAAAGTTAAGTTCCCCCTCCGTTGATCCGTTCTTGATGAAATTGCAGCTGTGAATTCGCAGACGTATACATATGTCAAATACGCAGTATTATCATTTTCGTTCAAGCCGTTTCTGAGTAAATAGTGGATATACCTGAAACATGAAAAAAAAATTACGAAAGTTAAGTTGCCCCTCCGTTGTTCTGTTCTTGATGAAATTGCAGCTGTAAATCCGCAGACATATACATACGTCAAAGACGCAGTATTATCATTATCGTTAAAGCCTTTTCTGAGTAAATAGTGGATATACTTAAAACATAAAAAAAAATTTACGAAATTTAAGTTCCCCCTCCGTTGTTCCGATCTTGATGAAATTGCAGCTGTGAATCCGCAGACATATACATACGTCAAACACGCAGTATTATCATTATCGTTCAAGCCGTTTCTGAGTAAATAGTGGATATACCTAAAACATAAAAAAAAATTTACGAAAGTTAAGTTCCCCCTCCGTTGTTCCGTTCTTGATGAAATTGCAGATGTGAATTCGCAGACATATACATATGTCAAAGACGCAGTATTATAATTATCGTTCAAGCCGTTTCTGAGTAAATAGTGGATATACCTAAAACATAAAACAAAATTTACGAAAGTTAAGTTCCCCCTCCGTTGATCCATTTTTGATGAAATTGCAGCTGTGAATTCGCAGACGTATACATATGTCAAACACGCAGTATTATCATTTTCGTTCAAGCCGTTTCTGAGTAAATAGTGGATATACCTAAAACATAAAAAAAAAATTACGAAAGTTAAGTTCCCCCTCTGTTGTTCCGTTCTTGATGAAATTGCAGCTGTAAATTAGCAGACATATACATACGTCAAACACGCAGTATTATCATTATCGTCCAAGCCGTTTCTAAGTAAATAGTGGATATACCTAAAACATAAAAAAAATTTACGAAAGTTAAGTTCCCCCTCCGTTGTTCCGTTCTTGATGAAATCGCAGCTGTAAATTCGCAGACATATACATATGTCAAAGACGCAGTATTATAATTATCGTTCAAGCCGTTTCTGAGTAAATAGTGGATATACCTAAAACATAAAAGAAAATTTACGAAAGTTAAGTTCCCCCTCCGTTGTTCCGTTCTTGATGAAATCGCAGCTGTGAATTCGCAGACACATACATATGTAAAAGACGCAGTATTATCATTATCGTTCAAGCCGTTTCTGAGTAAAAAGTGGATATACCTAAAACATAAAAAAAAATTTACGAAAGTTAAGTTATCCCTCCGTTGTTCCGTTCTTGATGAAATTGCAGCTGTCAATTCGCAGGCATATACATATGTCAATGACGCAGTATTATCATTATCGTTCAAGCCGTTTCTGAGTAAATAGTGGATATACCTAAAACATAAAAAAAAATTTACGAAAGTTAAGTTTCCCCTCCGTTGTTCCGTTCTTGATGAAATTGCAGCTGTGAATTCGCAGACATATACATATGTCAAAGACGCAGTATTATAATTATCGTTCAAGCCGTTTCTGAGTAAATAGTGGATATACCTAAAACATAAAACAAAATTTACGAAAGTTAAGTTCCCCCTCCGCTGATCCATTTTTGATGAAATTGCAGCTGTGAATTCGCAGACGTATACATATGTCAAATACGCAGTATTATCATTATCGTTAAAGCCTTTTCTGAGTAAATAGTGGATATACTTAAAACATAAAAAAAATTTACGAAAGTTAAGTTGCCCCTCCGTTGTTCCGTTCTTGATGAAATTGCAGCTGTAAATCCGCAGACATATACATATGTCAAAGACGCAGTATTATCATTATCGTTTAAGCCGTTTCTGAGTAAATAGTGGATATACCTAAAACATAAAAAAAAATTTACGAAAGTTAAGTTCCCCCTCCGTTGTTCCGTTCTTGATGAGATTGCAGCTGTGAATTCGCAGACATATACATATGTCAAAGACGCAGTATTATAATTATCGTCCAAGCCGTTTTTAAGTAAATAGTGGATATACCTTAAACATAAAAAAAAAATTTACGAAAGTTAAGTTCCCCCTCCGTTGTTCCGTTCTTGATGAAATTGCAGCTGTGAATTCGCAGACATATACAAATGTCAAAGACGCAGTATTATCATTATCGTTCAAGCCGTTTCTGAGTAAATAGTGGATATACCTAAAACATAAAACAAAATTTACGAAAGTTTAATTCCCCCTCCGTTGTTCCGTTCTTGATGAAATCGCAGCTGTGAATTCGCAGACATATACATATGTCAAAGACGCAGTATTATCATTATCGTTCAAGCCGTATCTGAGTAAATAGTAGATATACCTAAAACATAAAAAAAAATTTACAAAAATTAAGTTTCCCCTCCCTTGTTCCGTTCTTGATGAAATTGCAGCTGTGAATTCGCAGACATATACATACGTCAAACACGCAGTATTATCATTATCGCTCAAGCCGTTTCTGAGTAAATAGTGGATATACCTAAAATATAAAAAAAAATTTACGAAAGTTTAATTCCCCCTCCGTTGTTCCGTTCTTGATGAAATCGCAGCTGTGAATTCGCAGAAATATACATATGTCAAAGACGCAGTATTATCATTATCGTTCAAGCCGTATCTGAGTAAATAGTAGATATACCTAAAACATAAAAAAAAATTTACAAAAATTAAGTTTCCCCTCCCTTGTTCCGTTCTTGATGAAATTGCAGCTGTGAATTCGCAGACATATACATACGTCAAACACGCAGTATTATCATTATCGCTCAAGCCGTTTCTGAGTAAATAGTGGATATACCTGAAACATGAAAAAAAAATTACGAAAGTTAAGTTCCCCCTCCGTTGTTCCGTTCTTGATGAAATTGCAGCTGTAAATTTGCAGACATATACATACGTCAAACACGCAGTATTATCATTTTCGTTCTAGCCGTTTCTGAGTAAATAGTGGATATACCTTAAACATAAAAAAAATTTACGAAAGTTAAGTTCCCCCTCCGTTGTTCCGTTCTTGATGAAATTGCAGCTGTGAATTCGCAGACATATACAAATGTCAAAGACGCAGTATTATCATTATCGTTCAAGCCGTTTCTGAGTAAATAGTGGATATACCTAAAACATAAAAAAAAATTTACGAAAGTTAAATTCCCCCTCCGTTGTTCCGTTCTTGATGAAATCGCAGCTGTAAATTCGCAGACATATACATATGCCAAAGACGCAGTATTATCATTATCGTTCAAGCTGTATCTGAGTAAATAGTAGATATACCTAAAACATAAAAAAAAATTTACGAAAGTTAAGTTCCCCCTCCCTTGTTCCGTTCTTGATGAAATTGCAGCTGTGAATCCGCAGACATATACATATGTCAAAGACGCAGTATTATCATTATCGTTTAAGCCGTTTCTGAGTAAATAGTGGATATACCTAAAACATAAAAAAAAATTTACGAAAGTTAAGTTCCCCCTCCGTTGATCCGTTCTTGATGAAATTGCAGCTGTGAATTCGCAGACGTATACATATGTCAAATACGCAGTATTATCATTATCGTTCAAGCCGTTTCTGAGTAAATAGTGGATATACCTGAAACATGAAAAAAAAATTACGAAAGTTAAGTTGCCCCTCCGTTGTTCCGTTCTTGATGAAATTGCAGCTGTAAATCCGCAGACAAATACCTATGTCAAAGACGCAGTATTATCATTATCGTTTAAGCCGTTTCTGAGTAAATAGTGGATATACCTAAAACATAAAAAAAAATTTACGAAAGTTAAGTTCCCCCTCCGTTGATCCGTTCTTGATGAAATTGCAGCTGTGAATTCGCAGACGTATACATATGTCAAAGACGCAGTATTATCATTATCGTTTAAGCCGTTTCTGAGTAAATAGTGGATATACCTAAAACATAAAAAAAAATTTACGAAAGTTAAGTTCCCCCTCCGTTGTTCCGTTCTTGATGAGATTGCAGCTGTGAATTCGCAGACATATACATATGTTAAAGACGCAGTATTATCATTATCGTTCAAGCCGTTTCTGAGTAAATAGTGGATATACCTAAAACATAAAACAAAATTTACGAAAGTTTAATTCCCCCTCCGTTGTTCCGTTCTTGATGAAATCGCAGCTGTGAATTCGCAGACATATACATATGTCAAAGACGCAGTATTATCATTATCGTTCAAGCCGTATCTGAGTAAATAGTAGATATACCTAAAACATAAAAAAAAATTTACAAAAATTAAGTTCCCCCTCCCTTGTTCCGTTCTTGATGAAATTGCAGCTGTGAATTCGCAGACATATACATACGTCAAACACGCAGTATTATCATTATCGCTCAAGCCGTTTCTGAGTAAATAGTGGATATACCTGAAACATGAAAAAAAAATTACGAAAGTTAAGTTCCCCCTCCGTTGTTCCGTTCTTGATGAATTGCAGCTGTAAATTTGCAGACATATACATACGTCAAACACGCAGTATTATCATTTTCGTTCTAGCAGTTTCTGAGTAAATAGTGGATATACCTTAAACATAAAAAAAAATTTACGAGAGTTAAGTTCCCCCTCCGTTGTTCCGTTCTTGATGAAATTGCAGCTGTGAATTCGCAGACATATACAAATGTCAAAGACGCAGTATTATCATTATCGTTCAAGCCGTTTCTGAGTAAATAGTGGATATACCTAAAACATAAAAAAAAATTTACGAAAGTTAAATTCCCCCTCCGTTGTTCCGTTCTTGATGAAATCGCAGCTGTAAATTCGCAGACATATACATATGCCAAAGACGCAGTATTATCATTATCGTTCAAGCTGTATCTGAGTAAATAGTAGATATACCTTAAACATAAAAAAAATTTACGAAAGTTAAGTTCCCCCTCCGTTGTTCCGTTCTTGATGAAATTGCAGCTGTGAATTCGCAGACATATACAAATGTCAAAGACGCAGTATTATCATTATCGTTCAAGCCGTTTCTGAGTAAATAGTGGATATACCTAAAACATAAAAAAAAATTTACGAAAGTTAAATTCCCCCTCCGTTGTTCCGTTCTTGATGAAATCGCAGCTGTAAATTCGCAGACATATACATATGCCAAAGACGCAGTATTATCATTATCGTTCAAGCTGTATCTGAGTAAATAGTAGATATACCTAAAACATAAAAAAAAATTTACGAAAGTTAAGTTCCCCCTCCCTTGTTCCGTTCTTGATGAAATTGCAGCTGTGAATCCGCAGACATATACATATGTCAAAGACGCAGTATTATCATTATCGTTTAAGCCGTTTCTGAGTAAATAGTGGATATACCTAAAACATAAAAAAAAATTTACGAAAGTTAAGTTCCCCCTCCGTTGATCCGTTCTTGATGAAATTGCAGCTGTGAATTCGCAGACGTATACATATGTCAAATACGCAGTATTATCATTATCGTTCAAGCCGTTTCTGAGTAAATAGTGGATATACCTGAAACATGAAAAAAAAATTACGAAAGTTAAGTTGCCCCTCCGTTGTTCCGTTCTTGATGAAATTGCAGCTGTAAATCCGCAGACAAATACCTATGTCAAAGACGCAGTATTATCATTATCGTTTAAGCCGTTTCTGAGTAAATAGTGGATATACCTAAAACATAAAAAAAAATTTACGAAAGTTAAGTTCCCCCTCCGTTGATCCGTTCTTGATGAAATTGCAGCTGTGAATTCGCAGACGTATACATATGTCAAAGACGCAGTATTATCATTATCGTTTAAGCCGTTTCTGAGTAAATAGTGGATATACCTAAAACATAAAAAAAAATTTACGAAAGTTAAGTTCCCCCTCCGTTGTTCCGTTCTTGATGAGATTGCAGCTGTGAATTCGCAGACATATACATATGTTAAAGACGCAGTATTATCATTATCGTTCAAGCCGTTTCTGAGTAAATAGTGGATATACCTAAAACATAAAACAAAATTTACGAAAGTTTAATTCCCCCTCCGTTGTTCCGTTCTTGATGAAATCGCAGCTGTGAATTCGCAGACATATACATATGTCAAAGACGCAGTATTATCATTATCGTTCAAGCCGTATCTGAGTAAATAGTAGATATACCTAAAACATAAAAAAAAATTTACAAAAATTAAGTTTCCCCTCCCTTGTTCCGTTCTTGATGAAATTGCAGCTGTGAATTCGCAGACATATACATACGTCAAACACGCAGTATTATCATTATCGCTCAAGCCGTTTCTGAGTAAATAGTGGATATACCTGAAACATGAAAAAAAAATTACGAAAGTTAAGTTCCCCCTCCGTTGTTCCGTTCTTGATGAATTGCAGCTGTAAATTTGCAGACATATACATACGTCAAACACGCAGTATTATCATTTTCGTTCTAGCAGTTTCTGAGTAAATAGTGGATATACCTTAAACATAAAAAAAAATTTACGAGAGTTAAGTTCCCCCTCCGTTGTTCCGTTCTTGATGAAATTGCAGCTGTGAATTCGCAGACATATACATATGTCAAAGACGCAGTATTATCATTATCGTTCAAGCCGTTTCTGAGTAAATAGTGGATATACCTAAAACATAAAAAAAAATTTACGAAAGTTAAATTCCCCCTCCGTTGTTCCGTTCTTGATGAAATCGCAGCTGTAAATTCGCAGACATATACATATGCCAAAGACGCAGTATTATCATTATCGTTCAAGCTGTATCTGAGTAAATAGTAGATATACCTAAAACATAAAAAAAAATTTACGAAAGTTAAGTTCCCCCTCCCTTGTTCCGTTCTTGATGAAATTGCAGCTGTGAATTCGCAGACATATACATATGTCAAAGACGCAGTATTATCATTATCGTTCAAGCCGTTTCTGAGTAAATAGTGGATATACCTAAAACATAAAAAAAAATTTACGAAAGTTAAGTTCCCCCTCCGTTGATCCGTTCTTGATGAAATTGCAGCTGTGAATTCGCAGACGTATACATATGTCAAATACGCAGTATTATCATTATCGTTAAAGCCTTTTCTGAGTAAATAGTGGATATACTTAAAACATAAAAAAAATTTACGAAAGTTAAGTTCCCCCTCCGTTGTTCCGTTCTTGATTAAATTGCAGCCGTGAATTCGCAGACATATACATATGTCGAAGACGCAGTATTATCATTATCGTTAAAGCCGTTCCTGAGTAAATAGTGGATATACCTGAAACATAAAAAAAAAATTACGAAAGTTAAGTTCCCCCTCCGTTGTTCCGTTCTTGATGAAATCGCAGCTGTGAATTCGCAGACACATACATATGTAAAAGACGCAGTATTATCATTATCGTTCAAGCCGTTTCTGAGTAAAAAGTGGATATACCTAAAACATAAAAAAAAATTTACGAAAGTTAAGTTATCCCTCCGTTGTTCCGTTCTTGATGAAATTGCAGCTGTGAATCCGCAGACATATGCATATGTCAAAGACGCAGTATTATCATTATCGTTCAAGCCGTTTCTGAGTAAATAGTGGATATACCTAAAACATAAAACAAAATTTACGAAAGTTAAGTTCCCCCTCCGTTGTTCCGTTCTTGATGAAATTGCAGCCGTGAGTTCGCAGACATATACATATGTCGAAGACGCAGTATTATCATTATCGTTAAAGCCGTTCCTGAGTAAATAGTGGATATACCTGAAACATAAAAAAAAAATTACGAAAGTTAAGTTCCCCCTCCGTTGATCCATTTTTGATGAAATCGCAGCTATGAATTCGCAGACATATACATACGTCAAACACGCAGTATTATCATTACCGTTTAAGCTGTTTCTGAGTAAATAGTGGATATACCTAAAACATAAAAAAAATTTACGAAAGTTAAGTTCCCCCTCCGTTGATCCGTTCTTGATGAGATTGCAGCTGTAAATTCGCAGACGTATACATATGTCAAACACGCAGTATTATCATTTTCGTTCAAGCCGTTTCTGAGTAAATAGTGGATATAACTTAAACATAAAAAAAAATTTACGAAAGTTAAGTTTCCCCTCCGTTGTTCCGTTCTTGATGAAATTGCAGCTGTGAATCCGCAGACATATACATACGTCATACACGCAGTATTATCATTATCGTTCAAGCCTTTTCTGAGTAAATAGTGGATATACCTAAAACATAAAAAAAAATTTATGAAAGTTAAGTTCCCCCTCCGTTGATCCGTTTTGATGAAATTGCAGCTGTGAATTCGCAGACATATACATACGTCAACCACGCAGTATTATCATTAACGTCCAAGCCGTTTCTGAGTAAATAGTGGATATACCTAAAACATAAAAAAAAATTTATGAAAGTTAAGTTCCCCCTCCGTTGATCCGTTTTTGATGAAATTGCAGCTGTGAATTCGCAGACATATACATACGTCTAACCCCCAGTATTATCATTATCGTCCAAGCCGTTTCTGAGTAAATAGTGGATATACCTAAAACATACAAAAAAAATTTACGAAAGTTAAGTTCCCCCTCCGTTGTTCCGTTCTTGATGAAATTGCAGCTGTGAATTCGCAGACGTATACATATGTCAAATACGCAGTATTATCATTTTCGTTCAAGCCGTTTCTGAGTAAATAGTGGATATACCTTAAACATAAAAAAAAAATTACGAAAGTTAAGTTGCCCCTCCGTTGTTCCGTTCTTGATGAAATTGCAGCTGTGAATCCGTGGACATATGCATATGTCAAAGACGCAGTATTATCATTATCGTTCAAGCCGTTTCTGAGTAAATAGTGGATATACCTAAAACATAAAAAAAAATTTACGAAAGTTAAGTTCCCCCTTTGTTGTTCCGTTCCTGATGAAATTGCAGCTGTGAATTCGCAGACATATACATATGTCAAAGACGCAGTATTATAATTATCGTTTAAGCCGTTTCTGAGTAAATAGTGGATATACCTAAAACATAAAACAAAATTTACGAAAGTTAAGTTCCCCCTCCGTTGTTCCGTTCTTGATGAAATTGCAGCCGTGAGTTCGCAGACATATACATATGTCGAAGACGCAGTATTATCATTATCGTTAAAGCCGTTCCTGAGTAAATAGTGGATATACCTGAAACATAAAAAAAAAATTACGAAAGTTAAGTTCCCCCTCCGTTGATCCATTTTTGATGAAATCGCAGCTATGAATTCGCAGACATATACATACGTCAAACACGCAGTATTATCATTACCGTTTAAGCTGTTTCTGAGTAAATAGTGGATATACCTAAAACATAAAAAAAAATTTACGAAAGTTAAGTTCCCCCTCCGTTGATCCGTTCTTGATGAAATTGCAGCTGTAAATTCGCAGACGTATACATATGTCAAACACGCAGTATTATCATTTTCGTTCAAGCCGTTTCTGAGTAAATAGTTGATATACCTTAAACATAAAAAAAAATTTAAGAAAGTTAAGTTCCCCCTCCGTTGTTCCGTTCTTGATGAAATTGCAGCTGTGAATCCGCAGACATATACATACGTCATACACGCAGTATTATCATTATCGTTCAAGCCTTTTCTGAGTAAATAGTGGATATACCTAAAACATAAAAAAAAATTTATGAAAGTTAAGTTCCCCCTCCGTTGATCCGTTTTGATGAAATTGCAGCTGTGAATTCGCAGACATATACATACGTCAAACACGCAATATTATCATTATCGTCCAAGCCGTTTCTGAGTAAATAGTGGATATACCTAAAACATAAAAAAAAATTTATGAAAGTTAAGTTCCCCCTCTGTTGATCCGTTTTTGATGAAATTGCAGCTGTGAATTCGCAGACATATACATACGTCAAACCCCCAGTATTATCATTATCGTCCAAGCCGTTTCTGAGTAAATAGTGGATATACCTAAAACATAAAAAAAAATTTACGAAAGTTAAGTTCCCCCTCCGTTGTTCCGTTCTTGATGAAATTGCAGCTGTGAATTCGCAGACATATACATACGTCTAACCCCCAGTATTATCATTATCGTCCAAGCCGTTTCTGAGTAAATAGTGGATATACCTAAATCATACAAAAAAAATTTACGAAAGTTAAGTTCCCCCTCCGTTGTTCCGTTCTTGATGAAATTGCAGCTGTGAATTCGCAGACGTATACATATGTCAAATACGCAGTATTATCATTTTCGTTCAAGCCGTTTCTGAGTAAATAGTGGATATACCTTAAACATAAAAAAAAAATTACGAAAGTTAAGTTGCCCCTCCGTTGTTCCGTTCTTGATGAAATTGCAGCTGTGAATCCGTGGACATATGCATATGTCAAAGACGCAGTATTATCATTATCGTTCAAGCCGTTTCTGAGTAAATAGTGGATATACCTAAAACATAAAAAAAAATTTACGAAAGTTAAGTTCCCCCTTTGTTGTTCCGTTCCTGATGAAATTGCAGCTGTGAATTCGCAGACATATACATATGTCAAAGACGCAGTATTATAATTATCGTTTAAGCCGTTTCTGAGTAAATAGTGGATATACCTAAAACATAAAACAAAATTTACGAAAGTTAAGTTCCCCCTCCGTTGTTCCGTTCTTGATGAAATTGCAGCCGTGAGTTCGCAGACATATACATATGTCGAAGACGCAGTATTATCATTATCGTTAAAGCCGTTCCTGAGTAAATAGTGGATATACCTGAAACATAAAAAAAAAATTACGAAAGTTAAGTTCCCCCTCCGTTGATCCATTTTTGATGAAATCGCAGCTATGAATTCGCAGACATATACATACGTCAAACACGCAGTATTATCATTACCGTTTAAGCTGTTTCTGAGTAAATAGTGGATATACCTAAAACATAAAAAAAAATTTACGAAAGTTAAGTTCCCCCTCCGTTGATCCGTTCTTGATGAAATTGCAGCTGTAAATTCGCAGACGTATACATATGTCAAACACGCAGTATTATCATTTTCGTTCAAGCCGTTTCTGAGTAAATAGTTGATATACCTTAAACATAAAAAAAAATTTACGAAAGTTAAGTTCCCCCTCCGTTGTTCCGTTCTTGATGAAATTGCAGCTGTGAATCCGCAGACATATACATACGTCATACACGCAGTATTATCATTATCGTTCAAGCCTTTTCTGAGTAAATAGTGGATATACCTAAAACATAAAAAAAAATTTATGAAAGTTAAGTTCCCCCTCCGTTGATCCGTTTTGATGAAATTGCAGCTGTGAATTCGCAGACATATACATACGTCAAACACGCAATATTATCATTATCGTCCAAGCCGTTTCTGAGTAAATAGTGGATATACCTAAAACATAAAAAAAAATTTATGAAAGTTAAGTTCCCCCTCTGTTGATCCGTTTTTGATGAAATTGCAGCTGTGAATTCGCAGACATATACATACGTCAAACCCCCAGTATTATCATTATCGTCCAAGCCGTTTCTGAGTAAATAGTGGATATACCTAAAACATAAAAAAAAATTTACGAAAGTTAAGTTCCCCCTCCGTTGTTCCGTTCTTGATGAAATTGCAGCTGTGAATTTGCAGACATATACATATGTCAAAGACGCAGTATTATCATTATCGTTTAAGCCGTTTCTGAGTAAAAAGTGGATATACCTAAAATATAAAAAAAAAATTTACGAAAGTTATATTCCCCCTCGGTTGTTCCGTTCTTGATGAAATCGCAGCTGTGAATTCGCAGACATATACATATGTCAAAGACGCAGTATTATCATTATCGTTCAAGCCGTTTCTGAGTAAATAGTGGATATACCTAAAACATAAAAAAAAATTTACGAAAGTTAAGTTCTCCCTCCGTTGTTCCGTTCTTGATGAAATTGCAGCTGTGAATTAACAGACATATACATATGTCAAAGACGTAGTATTATAATTATCGTTCAAGCCGTTTCTGAGTAAATAGTGGATATACCTAACACATAAAACAAAATTTACGAAAGTTAAGTTCCCCCTCCGTTGTTCCGTTCTTGATGAAATCGCAGCTGTGAATCCGCAGACAAATACATATGTAAAAGACGCAGTATTATCATTATCGTTCAAGCTGTTTCTGAGTAAAAAGTGGATATACCTAAAACATAAAATTTTATTCGAAAGTTAAGTTATCCCTCCGTTGTTCCGTTCTTGATGAAATTGCAGCTGTCAATTCGCAGACATATACCTATGTTAAAGACGCAGTATTATCATTATCGTTCAAGCCGTTTCTGAGTAAATAGTGGATATACCTAAAACATAAAAAAAATTTACGAAAGTTAAGTTCCCCCTCCGTTGATCCGTTTTGATGAAATTGCAGCTGTGAATTCGCAGACATATACATACGTCAAACACGCAGTATTATCATTATCGTCCAAGCCGTTTCTGAGTAAATATTGGATATACCTAAAACATAAAAAAAAATTTATGAAAGTTAAGTTCCCCCTCCGTTGATCCGTTTTTGATGAAATTGCAGCTGTGAATTCGCAGACATATACATACGTCAAACCCCCAGTATTATCATTATCGTCCAAGCCGTTTCTGAGTAAATAGTCTATATACCTAAAACATAAAAAAAAATTTACGAAAGTTAAGTTCCCCCTCCGTTGTTCCGTTCTTGATGAAATTGCAGCTGTGAATTTGCAGACATATACATATGTCAAAGACGCAGTATTATCATTATCGTTTAAGCCGTTTCTGAGTAAAAAGTGGATATACCTAAAATATAAAAAAAAAATTTACGAAAGTTATATTCCCCCTCGTTTGTTCCGTTCTTGATGAAATCGCAGCTGTGAATTCGCAGACATATACATATGTCAAAGACGCAGTATTATCATTATCGTTCAAGCCGTTTCTGAGTAAATAGTGGATATACCTAAAACATAAAAAAAAATTTACGAAAGTTAAGTTATCCCTCCGTTGTTCCGTTCTTGATGAAATTGCAGCTGTCAATTCGCAGACATATACCTATGTTAAAGACGCAGTATTATCATTATCGTTCAAGCCGTTTCTGAGTAAATAGTGGATATACCTAAAACATAAAAAAAAATTTACGAAAGTTAAGTTCCCCCTCCGTTGATCCGTTCTTGATGAAATCGAAGCTGTGAATTCGCAGACATATACATATGTCAAAGACGCAGTATTATCATTATCGTTTAAGCCGTATCTGAGTAAATAGTAGATATACCTAAAACATCAAAAAAAATTTACGAAAGTTAAGTTCCCACTCCGTTGTTCCGTTCTTGATATAATTGCAGCTGTGAATTCGCAGACATATACATATGTCAAAGACGCAGTATTATAATTATCGTCCAAGCTGTTTCTTAGTAAATAGTGGATATACCTTAAACATAAAAAAAAATTTACGAAAGTTAAGTTCTCCCTCCGTTGATCCATTTTTGATGAAATTGCAGCTGTGAATTCGCAGACATATACATACGTCAAACACGCAGTATTATCATTATCGTTAAAGCCTTTTCTGAGTAAATAGTGGATATACTTAAAACATAAAAAAATTTTACGAAAGTTAAGTTCCCCCTCCGTTGTTCCGTTCTTGATTAAATTGCAGCCGTGAATTCGCAGACATATACATATGTCGAAGACGCAGTATTATCATTATCGTTAAAGCCGTTCCTGAGTAAATAGTGGATATACCTGAAACATAAAAAAAAAATTACGAAAGTTAAGTTCCCCCTCCGTTGTTCCGTTCTTGATGAAATCGCAGCTGTGAATTCGCAGACACATACATATGTCAAACACACAGTATTATAATTATCGTTTAAGCCGTTTCTGAGTAAATAGTGGATATACCTAAAACATAAAACAAAATTTACGAAAGTTAAGTTCCCCCTCCGTTGTTCCGTTCTTGATGAAATTGCAGCCGTGAGTTCGCAGACATATACATATGTCGAAGACGCAGTATTATCATTATCGTTAAAGCCGTTCCTGAGTAAATAGTGGATATACCTGAAACATAAAAAAAAAATTACGAAAGTTAAGTTCCCCCTCCGTTGATCCATTTTTGATGAAATCGCAGCTATGAATTCGCAGACATATACATACGTCAAACACGCAGTATTATCATTATCGTTAAAGCCGTTCCTGAGTAAATAGTGGATATACCTGAAACATAAAAAAAAAATTACGAAAGTTAAGTTCCCCCTCCGTTGATCCATTTTTGATGAAATCGCAGCTATGAATTCGCAGACATATACATACGTCAAACACGCAGTATTATCATTACCGTTTAAGCTGTTTCTGAGTAAATAGTGGATATACCTAAAACATAAAAAAAAATTTACGAAAGTTAAGTTCCCCCTCCGTTGATCCGTTCTTGATGAAATTGCAGCTGTAAATTCGCAGACGTATACATATGTCAAACACGCAGTATTATCATTTTCGTTCAAGCCGTTTCTGAGTAAATAGTGGATATACCTTAAACATAAAAAAAAATTTACGAAAGTTAAGTTTCCCCTCCGTTGTTCCGTTCTTGATGAAATTGCAGCTGTGAATCCGCAGACATATACATACGTCATACACGCAGTATTATCATTATCGTTCAAGCCTTTTCTGAGTAAATAGTGGATATACCTAAAACATAAAAAAAAATTTACGAAAGTTAAGTTACCCCTTTGTTGTTCCGTTCTTGATGAAATTGCAGCTGTGAATTCGCAGACATATACATATGTCAAAGACGCAGTATTATAATTATCGTTTAAGCCGTTTCTGAGTAAATAGTGGATATACCTAAAACATAAAACAAAATTTACGAAAGTTAAGTTCCCCCTCCGTTGTTCCGTTCTTGATGAAATTGCAGCCGTGAGTTCGCAGACATATACATATGTCGAAGACGCAGTATTATCATTATCGTTATAGCCGTTCCAGAGTAAATAGTGGATATACCTGAAACATAAAAAAAAAATTACGAAAGTTAAGTTCCCCCTCCGTTGATCCATTTTTGATGAAATCGCAGCTATGAATTCGCAGACATATACATACGTCAAACACGCAGTATTATCATTACCGTTTAAGCTGTTTCTGAGTAAATAGTGGATATACCTAAAACATAAAAAAAAATTTACGAAAGTTAAGTTCCCCCTCCGTTGATCCGTTCTTGATGAAATTGCAGCTGTAAATTCGCAGACGTATACATATGTCAAACACGCAGTATTATCATTTTCGTTCAAGCCGTTTCTGAGTAAATAGTTGATATACCTTAAACATAAAAAAAAATTTACGAAAGTTAAGTTCCCCCTCCGTTGTTCCGTTCTTGATGAAATTGCAGCTGTGAATCCGCAGACATATACATACGTCATACACGCAGTATTATCATTATCGTTCAAGCCGTTTCTGAGTAAATAGAGGATATACCTAAAGCATAAAAAAAAATTTATGAAAGTTAAGTTCCCCCTCCGTTGATCCGTTTTTATGAAATTGCAGCTGTGAATTCGCAGACATATACATACGTCAAACACGCAGTATTATCATTATCGTCCAAGCCGTTTCTGAGTAAATAGAGGATATACCTAAAGCATAAAAAAAAATTTATGAAAGTTAAGTTCCCCCTCCGTTGATCCGTTTTTGATGAAATTGCAGCTGTGAATTCGCAGACATATACATACGTCAAACCTCCAGTATTATCATTATCGTCCAAGCCGTTTCTGAGTAAATAGTGGATATACCTAAAACATAAAAAAAAATTTACGAAAGTTAAGTTCCCCCTCCGTTGTTCCGTTCTTGATGAAATTGCAGCTGTGAATTTGCAGACATATACATATCTCAAAGACGCAGTATTATCATTATCGTTTAAGCCGTTTCTGAGTAAAAAGTGGATATACCTAAAATATAAAAAAAAAATTTACGAAAGTTATATTCCCCCTCGGTTGTTCCGTTCTTGATGAAATCGCAGCTGTGAATTCGCAGACATATACATATGTCAAAGACGCAGTATTATCATTATCGTTCAAGCCGTTTCTGAGTAAATAGTGGATATACCTAAAACATAAAAAAAAATTTACGAAAGTTAAGTTCTCCCTCCGTTGTTCCGTTCTTGATGAAATTGCAGCTGTGAATTAACAGACATATACATATGTCAAAGACGTAGTATTATAATTATCGTTCAAGCCGTTTCTGAGTAAATAGTGGATATACCTAACACATAAAACAAAATTTACGAAAGTTAAGTTCCCCCTCCGTTGTTCCGTTCTTGATGAAATCGCAGCTGTGAATCCGCAGACAAATACATATGTAAAAGACGCAGTATTATCATTATCGTTCAAGCTGTTTCTGAGTAAAAAGTGGATATACCTAAAACATAAAAAAAATTTTTCGAAAGTTAAGTTATCCCTCCGTTGTTCCGTTCTTGATGAAATTGCAGCTGTCAATTCGCAGACATATACCTATGTTAAAGACGCAGTATTATCATTATCGTTCAAGCCGTTTCTGAGTAAATAGTGGATATACCTAAAACATAAAAAAAAATTTACGAAAGTTAAGTTCCCCCTCCGTTGATCCGTTCTTGATGAAATTGCAGCTGTGAATTCGCAGACATATACATATGTCAAAGACGCAGTATTATCATTATCGTTTAAGCCGTATCTGAGTAAATAGTAGATATACCTTAAACATAAAAAAAAATTTACGAAAGATAAGTTCCCCCTCCGTTGTTCCGTTCTTGATGAAATCGCAGCTGTGAATTCGCAGACATATACATATGTCAAAGACGCAGTATTATCATTATCGTTTAAGCCGTATCTGAGTATATAGTAGATATACCTAAAACATCAAAAAAAATTTACGAAAGTTAAGTTCCCACTCCGTTGTTCCGTTCTTGATGAAATTGCAGCTGTGAATTCGCAGACATATACATATGTCAAAGACGCAGTATTATAATTATCGTCCAAGCCGTTTCTTAGTAAATAGTGGATATACCTTAAACATAAAAAAAAATTTACGAAAGTTAAGTTCTCCCTCCGTTGATCCATTTTTGATGAAATTGCAGCTGTGAATTCGCAGACATATACATACGTCAAACACGCAGTATTATCATTATCGTTAAAGCCTTTTCTGAGTAAATAGTGGATATACTTAAAACATAAAAAAAATTTACGAAAGTTAAGTTCCCCCTCCGTTGTTCCGTTCTTGATTAAATTGCAGCCGTGAATTCGCAGACATATACATATGTCGAAGACGCAGTATTATCATTATCGTTAAAGCCGTTCCTGAGTAAATAGTGGATATACCTGAAACATAAAAAAAAAATTACGAAAGTTAAGTTCCCCCTCCGTTGTTCCGTTCTTGATGAAATCGCAGCTGTGAATTCGCAGACACATACATATGTAAAAGACGCAGTATTATCATTATCGTTCAAGCCGTTTCTGAGTAAAAAGTGGATATACCTAAAACATAAAAAAAAATTTACGAAAGTTAAGTTATCCCTCCGTTGTTCCGTTCTTGATGAAATTGCAGCTGTGAATCCGCAGACATATGCATATGTCAAAGACGCAGTATTATCATTATCGTTCAAGCCGTTTCTGAGTAAATAGTGGATATACCTAAAACATAAAAAAAAATTTACGAAAGTTAAGTTCCCCCTCCGTTGTTCCGTTCTTGATGAAATTGCAGCTGTGAATTCGCAGACATATACATATGTCAAAGACGCAGTATTATAATTATCGTTTAAGCCGTTTCTGAGTAAATAGTGGATATACCTAAAACATAAAACAAAATTTACGAAAGTTACGTTCCCCCTCCGTTGATCCTTTTTGATGAAATCGCAGCTATGAATTCGCAGACATATACATACGTCAAACACGCAGTATTATCATTATCGTTAAAGCCGTTCCTGAGTAAATAGTGGATATACCTGAAACATAAAAAAAAAATTACGAAAGTTAAGTTCCCCCTCCGTTGATCCATTTTTGATGAAATCGCAGCTATGAATTCGCAGACATATACATACGTCAAACACGCAGTATTATCATTTTCGTTCAAGCCGTTTCTGAGTAAATAGTGGATATACCTTAAACATAAAAAAAAATTTACGAAAGTTAAGTTTCCCCTCCGTTGTTCCGTTCTTGATGAAATTGCAGCTGTGAATCCGCAGACATATACATACGTCATACACGCAGTATTATCATTATCGTTCAAGCCTTTTCTGAGTAAATAGTGGATATACCTAAAACATAAAAAAAAATTTATGAAAGTTAAGTTTCCCCTCCGTTGATCCGTTTTGATGAAATTGCAGCTGTGAATTCGCAGACATATACATACGTCAAACACGCAGTATTATCATTAACGTCCAAGCCGTTTCTGAGTAAATAGTGGATATACCTAAAACCTAAAAAAAAATTTACGAAATTTAAATTCCCCCTCCGTTGATCCATTTTTGATGAAATCGCAGCTATGAATTCGCAGACATATACATACGTCAAACACGCAGTATTATCATTACCGTTTAAGCTGTTTCTGAGTAAATAGTGGATATACCTAAAACATAAAAAAAAATTTACGAAAGTTAAGTTCCCCCTCCGTTGATCCGTTCTTGATGAAATTGCAGCTGTGAATTCGCAGACGTATACATATGTCAAATACGCAGTATTATCATTTTCGTTCAAGCCGTTTCTGAGTAAATAGTGGATATACCTTAAACATAAAAAAAAAATTACGAAGGTTAAGTTGCCCCTCCGTTGTTCCGTTCTTGATGAAATTGCAGCTGTGAATCCGCAGACATATGCATATGTCAAAGACGCAGTATTATCATTATCGTTCAAGCCGTTTCTGAGTAAATAGTGGATATACCTAAAACATAAAAAAAAATTTACGAAAGTTAAGTTCCCCCTCCGTTGTTCCGTTCTTGATGAAATTGCAGCTGTGAATTCGCAGACATATATATATGTCAAAGACGCAGTATTATAATTATCGTTTAAGCCGCTTCTGAGTAAATAGTGGATATACCTAAAACATAAAACAAAATTTACGAAAGTTAAGTTCCCCCTCCGTTGATCCATTTTTGATGAAATTGCAGCTGTGAATTCGCAGACATATACATACGTCAAACACGCAGTATTATCATTATCGTTAAAGCCGTTCCTGAGTAAATAGTGGATATACCTGAAACATAAAAAAAAAATTACGAAAGTTAAGTTCCCCCTCCGTTGTTCCGTTCTTGATTAAATTGCAGCCGTGAATTCGCAGACATATACATATGTCGAAGACGCAGTATTATCATTATCGTTAAAGCCGTTCCTGAGTAAATAGTGGATATACCTGAAACATAAAAAAAAAATTACGAAAGTTAAGTTCCACCTCCGTTGATCCATTTTTGATAAAATTGCAGCTATGAATTCGCAGACATATACATACGTCAAACACGCAGTATTATCATTATCGTTTAAGCCTTTTCTGAGTAAATAGTGGATATACCTAAAACATAAAAAAAAATTTACGAAAGTTAAGTTCCCCTCCGTTGTTCCGTTCTTGATGAAATTGCAGCTGTAAATTTGCAGACATATACATACGTCAAACACGCAGTATTATCATTTTCGTTCTAGCCGTTTCTGAGTAAATAGTGGATATACCTTAAACATAAAAAAATATTTACGAAAGTTAAGTTCTCCCTCCGTTGTTCCGTTCTTGATGAAATTGCAGCTGTAAATTCGCAGACATATACAAATGTCAAAGACGCAGTATTATCATTATCGTTCAAGCCGTTTCTGAGTAAATAGTGGATATACCTAAAACATAAAAAAAAATTTACGAAAGTTAAGTTCTCCCTCCGTTGTTCCGTTCTTGATGAAATTGCAGCTGTGAATTCGCAGACATATACATATGTCAAAGACGCAGTATTATCATTTTCGTTCAAGCCGTTTCTGAGTAAATAGTGGATATACCTTAAACATAAAAAAAAAATTACGAAAGTTAAGTTGCCCCTCCGTTGTTCCGTTCTTGATGAAATTGCAGCTGTGAATCCGCAGACATATGCATATGTCAAAGACGCAGTATTATCATTATCGTTCAAGCCGTTTCTGAGTAAATAGTGGATATACCTAAAACATAAAAAAAAATTTACGAAAGTTAAGTTCCCCCTCCGTTGATCCGTTCTTGATGAAATTGCAGCTGTGAATTCGCAGACGTATACATATGTCAAATACGCAGTATTATCATTTTCGTTCAAGCCGTTTCTGAGTAAATAGTGGATATACCTGAAACATGAAAAAAAAATTACGAAAGTTAAGTTCCCCCTCCGTTGTTCCGTTCTTGATAAAATTGCAGCTTTAAATCTGCAGACATATACATACGTCAAACACGCAGTATTATCATTTTCGTTCTAGCCGTTTCTGAGTAAATAGTGGATATACCTTAAACATAAAAAAAAATTTACAAAAGTTAAGTTCCCCCTCCGTTGTCCCGTTCTTGATGAAATCGCAGCTGTGAATTCGCAGACATATACATATGTCAAAGACGCAGTATTATCATTATCGTTCAAGCCGTTTCTGAGTAAATAGTGGATATACCTAAAACATAAAAAAATTTTTACGAAAGTTAAGTTCTCCCTCCGTTGTTCCGTTCTTGATGAAATTGCAGCTGTGAATTCGCAGACATATACATATGTCAAAGACGCAGTATTATCATTTTCGTTCAAGCCGTTTCTGAGTAAATAGTGGATATACCTTAAACATAAAAAAAAAATTACGAAAGTTAAGTTGCCCCTCCGTTGTTCCGTTCTTGATGAAATTGCAGCTGTGAATCCGCAGACATATGCATATGTCAAAGACGCAGTATTATCATTATCGTTCAAGCCGTTTCTGAGTAAATAGTGGATATACCTAAAACATAAAAAAAAATTTACGAAAGTTAAGTTCCCCCTCCGTTGTTCCGTTCTTGATGAAATTGCAGCTGTGAATTCGCAGACATATACATATGTCAAAGACGCAGTATTATAATTATGGTTTAAGCCGTTTCTGAGTAAATAGTGGATATACCTAAAACATAAAACAAAATTTACGAAAGTTAAGTTCCCCCTCCGTTGATCCATTTTTGATGAAATTGCAGCTGTGAATTCGCAGACATATACATACGTCAAACACGCAGTATTATCATTATCGCTCAAGCCGTTTCTGAGTAAATAGTGGATATACCTAAAACATTAAAAAAAATTTACGAAAGATAAGTTCCCCCTCCGTTGTTCCGTACTTGATGAAATGGCAGCTATAAATTCGCAGACATATACATACGTCATACACGCAGTATTATCATTTTCGTTCAAGCCGTTTCTGAGTAAATAGTGGATATACCTTAAACATAAAAAAAAATTTACGAAAGTTAAGTTCCCCCTCCGTTGTTCCGTTCTTGATGAAATTGCAGCTGTGAATTCGCAGACATATACATATGTCAAACACGCAGTATTATCATTATCGTTTAAGCCTTTTCTGAGTAAATAGTGGATATACCTAAAACATAAAAAAAAATTTACGAAAGTTAAGTTCCCCCTCCGTTGTTCCGTTCTTGATGAAATTGCAGCTGTGAATTCGCAGACATATACATATGTCAAAGACGCAGTATTATAATTATCGTTTAAGCCGTTTCTGAGTAAATAGTGGATATACCTAAAACATAAAACAAAATTTACGAAAGTTAAGTTTCCCCTCCGTTGATCCATTTTTGATGAAATTGCAGCTGTGAATTCGCAGACATATACATACGTCAAACACGCAGTATTATCATTATCGCTCAAGCCGTTTCTGAGTAAATAGTGGATATACCTTAAACATAAAAAAAAAATTACGAAAGTTAAGTTGCCCCTCCGTTGTTCCGTTCTTGATGAAATTGCAGCTGTGAATCCGCAGACATATGCATATGTCAAAGACGCAGTATTATCATTATCGTTCAAGCCGTTTCTGAGTAAATAGTAGATATACCTAAAACATAAAAAAAAATTTACGAAAGTTAAGTTCCCCCTCCGTTGTTCCGTTCTTGATGAAATTGCAGCTGTGAATTCGCAGACATATACATATGTCAAAGACGCAGTATTATAATTATCGTTTAAGCCGTTTCTGAGTAAATAGTGGATATACCTAAAACATAAAACAAAATTTACGAAAGTTAAGTTCCCCCTCCGTTGATCCATTTTTGATGAAATTGCAGCTGTGAATTCGGAGACATATACATACGTCAAACACGCAGTATTATCATTATCGCTCAAGCCGTTTCTGAGTAAATAGTGGATATACCTGAAACATAAAAAAAAATTACGAAAGTTAAGTTCCCCCTCCGTTGTTCCGTTCTTGATAAAATTGCAGCTTTAAATCTGCAGACATATACATACGTCAAACACGCAGTATTATCATTTTCGTTCTAGCCGTTTCTGAGTAAATAGTGGATATACCTAAAACATAAAAAAAATTTTACGAAAGTTAATTTCTCCCTCCGTTGTTCCGTTCTTGATGAAATTGCAGCTGTGAATTCGCAGACATATACATATGTCAAAGACGCAGTATTATCATTTTCGTTCAAGCCGTTTCTGAGTAAATAGTGGATATACCTTAAACATAAAAAAAAAATTACGAAAGTTAAGTTGCCCCTCCGTTGTTCCGTTCTTGATGAAATTGCAGCTGTGAATCCGCAGACATATGCATATGTCAAAGACGCAGTATTATCATTATCGTTCAAGCCGTTTCTGAGTAAATAGTGGATATACCTAAAACATAAAAAAAAATTTACGAAAGTTAAGTTCCCCCTCCGTTGTTCCGTTCTTGATGAAATTGCAGCTGTGAATTCGCAGACATATACATATGTCAAAGACGCAGTATTATAATTATCGTTTAAGCCGTATCTGAGTAAATAGTAGATATACCTAAAACATCAAAAAAAATTTACGAAAGTTAAGTTCCCACTCCGTTGTTCCGTTCTTGATGAAATTGCAGCTGTGAATTCGCAGACATATACATATGTCAAAGACGCAGTATTATAATTATCGTCCAAGCTGTTTCTTAGTAAATAGTGGATATACCTGAAACATGAAAAAAAAATTACGAAAGTTAAGTTCCCCCTCCGTTGATCCACTTTTGATGAAATGGCAGCTATAAATTCGCAGACATATACATACGTCATACACGCAGTATTATCATTTTCGTTCAAGCCGTTTCTGAGTAAATAGTCGATATACCTTAAACATAAAAAAAAATTTACGAACGTTAAGTTCCCCCTCCGTTGTTCCGTTCTTGATGAAATTGCAGCTGTGAATTCGCAGACATATACATATGTCAAACACGCAGTATTATCATTATCGTTAAAGCCTTTTCTGAGTAAATAGTGGATATACCTAAAACATAAAAAAAAATTTACGAAAGTTAAGTTCCCCCTCCGTTGTTCCGTTCTTGATGAAATTGCAGCTGTGAATTCGCAGACATATACATATGTCAAAGACGCAGTATTATAATTATCGTTTAAGCCGTTTCTGAGTAAATAGTGGATATACCTAAAACATAAAACAAAATTTACGAAAGTTAAGTTCCCCCTCCGTTGATCAATTTTTGATGAAATTGCAGCTGTGAATTCGCAGACATATACATACGTCAAACACGCAGTATTATCATTATCGCTCAAGCCGTTTCTGAGTAAATAGTGGATATACCTTAAACATAAAAAAAAAATTACGAAAGTTAAGTTGCCCCTCCGTTGTTCCGTTCTTGATGAAATTGCAGCTGTGAATCCGCAGACATATGCATATGTCAAAGACGCAGTATTATCATTATCGTTCAAGCCGTTTCTGAGTAAATAGTTGATATACCTAAAACATAAAAAAAAATTTACGAAAGTTAAGTTCCCCCTCCGTTGTTCCGTTCTTGATGAAATTGCAGCTGTGAATTCGCAGACATATACATATGTCAAAGACGCAGTATTATAATTATCGTTTAAGCCGTTTCTGAGTAAATAGTGGATATACCTAAAACATAAAACAAAATTTACGAAAGTTAAGTTCCCCCTCCGTTGATCCATTTTTGATGAAATTGCAGCTGTGAATTCGGAGACATATACATACGTCAAACACGCAGTATTATCATTATCGCTCAAGCCGTTTCTGAGTAAATAGTGGATATACCTGAAACATGAAAAAAAAATTACGAAAGTTAAGTTCCCCCTCCGTTGTTCCGTTCTTGATAAAATTGCAGCTTTAAATCTGCAGACATATACATACGTCAAACACGCAGTATTATCATTTTCGTTCTAGCCGTTTCTGAGTAAATAGTGGATATACCTAAAACATAAAAAAAATTTTACGAAAGTTAAGTTCTCCCTCCGTTGTTCCGTTCTTGATGAAATTGCAGCTGTGAATTCGCAGACATATACATATGTCAAAGACGCAGTATTATCATTTTCGTTCAAGCCGTTTCTGAGTAAATAGTGGATATACCTTAAACATAAAAAAAAAATTACGAAAGTTAAGTTGCCCCTCCGTTGTTCCGTTCTTGATGAAATTGCAGCTGTGAATCCGCAGACATATGCATATGTCAAAGACGCAGTATTATCATTATCGTTCAAGCCGTTTCTGAGTAAATAGTGGATATACCTAAAACATAAAAAAAAATTTACGAAAGTTAAGTTCCCCCTCCGTTGTTCCGTTCTTGATGAAATTGCAGCTGTGAATTCGCAGACATATACATACGTCAAACACGCAGTATTATCATTATCGCTCAAGCCGTTTCTGAGTAAATAGTGGATATACCTGAAACATGAAAAAAAAATTACGAAAGTTAAGTTCCCCCACCGTTGTTCCGTTCTTGATAAAATTGCAGCTTTAAATTTGCAGACATATACATACGTCAAACACGCAGTATTATCATTTTCGTTCTAGCCGTTTCTGAGTAAATAGTGGATATACCTTAAACATAAAAAAAAATTTACGAAAGTTAAGTTCCCCCTCCGTTGTTCCGTTCTTGATGAAATTGCAGCTGTGAATTCGCAGACATATACAAATGTCAAAGACGCAGTATTATCATTATCGTTCAAGCCGTTTCTGAGTAAATAGTGGATATACCTAAAACATAAAAAAAAAAGTTACGAAAGTTAAATTCCCCCTCCGTTGTTCCGTTCTTGATGAAATCGCAGCTGTGAATTCGCTACATATACATATGTCAAAGACGCAGTATTATCATTATCGTTTAAGCCGTATCTGAGTAAATAGTAGATATACCTAAAACATAAAAAAAAATTTACGAAAGATAAGTTCCCCCTCCGTTGTTCCGTACTTGATGAAATTGCAGCTGTAAATTCGCAGACATATACATACGTCAAACACGCAGTATTATCATTATCGTTCAAGCCGTTTCTGAGTAAATAGTGGATATACCTGAAACATGAAAAAAAAATTACGAAAGTTAAGTTCCCCCTCCGTTGATCCACTTTTGATGAAATGGCAGCTATAAATTCGCAGACATATACATACGTCATACACGCAGTATTATCATTTTCGTTCAAGCCGTTTCTGAGTAAATAGTGGATATACCTTAAACATAAAAAAAAATTTACGAAAGTTAAGTTGCCCCTCCGTTGTTCCGTTCTTGATGAAATTGCAGTTGTGAATCCGCAGACATATGCATATGTCAAAGACGCAGTATTATCATTATCGTTCAAGCCGTTTCTGAGTAAATAGTGGATATACCTAAAACATACAAAAATATTTACGAAAGTTAAACTCCCCCTCCGTTGTTCCGTTCTTGATGAAATCGCAGCTGTGAATTCGCAGACATATACATATGTCAAAGACGCAGTATTATCATTATCGTTCTAGCCGTATCTGAGTAAATAGTGGATATACCTAAAACATAAAAAAAAAATTACGAAAGTTAAGTTGCCCCTCCGTTGTTCCGTTCTTGATGAAATTGCAGCTGTGAATCCGCAGACATATGCATATGTCAAAGACGCAGTATTATCATTATCGTTCAAGCCGTTTCTGAGTAAATAGTGGATATACCTAAAACATAAAAAAAAATTTACGAAAGTTAAGTTCCCCCTCCGTTGATCCGTTCTTGATGAAATTGCAGCTGTGAATTCGCAGACGTATACATATGTCAAATACGCAGTATTATCATTTTCGTTCAAGCCGTTTCTGAGTAAATAGTGGATATACCTGAAACATGAAAAAAAAATTACGAAAGTTAAGTTCCCCCTCCGTTGTTCCGTTCTTGATAAAATTGCAGCTTTAAATCTGCAGACATATACATACGTCAAACACGCAGTATTATCATTTTCGTTCTAGCCGTTTCTGAGTAAATAGTGGATATACCTTAAACATAAAAAAAAATTTACGAAAGTTAAGTTCCCCCTCCGTTGTCCCGTTCTTGATGAAATCGCAGCTGTGAATTCGCAGACATATACATATGTCAAAGACGCAGTATTATCATTATCGTTCAAGCCGTTTCTGAGTAAATAGTGGATATACCTAAAACATAAAAAAATTTTTACGAAAGTTAAGTTCTCCCTCCGTTGTTCCGTTCTTGATGAAATTGCAGCTGTGAATTCGCAGACATATACATATGTCAAAGACGCAGTATTATCATTTTCGTTCAAGCCGTTTCTGAGTAAATAGTGGATATACCTTAAACATAAAAAAAAAATTACGAAAGTTAAGTTGCCCCTCCGTTGTTCCGTTCTTGATGAAATTGCAGCTGTGAATCCGCAGACATATGCATATGTCAAAGACGCAGTATTATCATTATCGTTCAAGCCGTTTCTGAGTAAATAGTGGATATACCTAAAACATAAAAAAAAATTTACGAAAGTTAAGTTCCCCCTCCGTTGTTCCGTTCTTGATGAAATTGCAGCTGTGAATTCGCAGACATATACATATGTCAAAGACGCAGTATTATAATTATGGTTTAAGCCGTTTCTGAGTAAATAGTGGATATACCTAAAACATAAAACAAAATTTACGAAAGTTAAGTTCCCCCTCCGTTGATCCATTTTTGATGAAATTGCAGCTGTGAATTCGCAGACATATACATACGTCAAACACGCAGTATTATCATTATCGCTCAAGCCGTTTCTGAGTAAATAGTGGATATACCTAAAACATTAAAAAAAATTTACGAAAGATAAGTTCCCCCTCCGTTGTTCCGTACTTGATGAAATGGCAGCTATAAATTCGCAGACATATACATACGTCATACACGCAGTATTATCATTTTCGTTCAAGCCGTTTCTGAGTAAATAGTGGATATACCTTAAACATAAAAAAAAATTTACGAAAGTTAAGTTCCCCCTCCGTTGTTCCGTTCTTGATGAAATTGCAGCTGTGAATTCGCAGACATATACATATGTCAAACACGCAGTATTATCATTATCGTTTAAGCCTTTTCTGAGTAAATAGTGGATATACCTAAAACATAAAAAAAAATTTACGAAAGTTAAGTTCCCCCTCCGTTGTTCCGTTCTTGATGAAATTGCAGCTGTGAATTCGCAGACATATACATATGTCAAAGACGCAGTATTATAATTATCGTTTAAGCCGTTTCTGAGTAAATAGTGGATATACCTAAAACATAAAACAAAATTTACGAAAGTTAAGTTTCCCCTCCGTTGATCCATTTTTGATGAAATTGCAGCTGTGAATTCGCAGACATATACATACGTCAAACACGCAGTATTATCATTATCGCTCAAGCCGTTTCTGAGTAAATAGTGGATATACCTTAAACATAAAAAAAAAATTACGAAAGTTAAGTTGCCCCTCCGTTGTTCCGTTCTTGATGAAATTGCAGCTGTGAATCCGCAGACATATGCATATGTCAAAGACGCAGTATTATCATTATCGTTCAAGCCGTTTCTGAGTAAATAGTAGATATACCTAAAACATAAAAAAAAATTTACGAAAGTTAAGTTCCCCCTCCGTTGTTCCGTTCTTGATGAAATTGCAGCTGTGAATTCGCAGACATATACATATGTCAAAGACGCAGTATTATAATTATCGTTTAAGCCGTTTCTGAGTAAATAGTGGATATACCTAAAACATAAAACAAAATTTACGAAAGTTAAGTTCCCCCTCCGTTGATCCATTTTTGATGAAATTGCAGCTGTGAATTCGGAGACATATACATACGTCAAACACGCAGTATTATCATTATCGCTCAAGCCGTTTCTGAGTAAATAGTGGATATACCTGAAACATAAAAAAAAATTACGAAAGTTAAGTTCCCCCTCCGTTGTTCCGTTCTTGATAAAATTGCAGCTTTAAATCTGCAGACATATACATACGTCAAACACGCAGTATTATCATTTTCGTTCTAGCCGTTTCTGAGTAAATAGTGGATATACCTAAAACATAAAAAAAATTTTACGAAAGTTAATTTCTCCCTCCGTTGTTCCGTTCTTGATGAAATTGCAGCTGTGAATTCGCAGACATATACATATGTCAAAGACGCAGTATTATCATTTTCGTTCAAGCCGTTTCTGAGTAAATAGTGGATATACCTTAAACATAAAAAAAAAATTACGAAAGTTAAGTTGCCCCTCCGTTGTTCCGTTCTTGATGAAATTGCAGCTGTGAATCCGCAGACATATGCATATGTCAAAGACGCAGTATTATCATTATCGTTCAAGCCGTTTCTGAGTAAATAGTGGATATACCTAAAACATAAAAAAAAATTTACGAAAGTTAAGTTCCCCCTCCGTTGTTCCGTTCTTGATGAAATTGCAGCTGTGAATTCGCAGACATATACATATGTCAAAGACGCAGTATTATAATTATCGTTTAAGCCGTATCTGAGTAAATAGTAGATATACCTAAAACATCAAAAAAAATTTACGAAAGTTAAGTTCCCACTCCGTTGTTCCGTTCTTGATGAAATTGCAGCTGTGAATTCGCAGACATATACATATGTCAAAGACGCAGTATTATAATTATCGTCCAAGCTGTTTCTTAGTAAATAGTGGATATACCTGAAACATGAAAAAAAAATTACGAAAGTTAAGTTCCCCCTCCGTTGATCCACTTTTGATGAAATGGCAGCTATAAATTCGCAGACATATACATACGTCATACACGCAGTATTATCATTTTCGTTCAAGCCGTTTCTGAGTAAATAGTCGATATACCTTAAACATAAAAAAAAATTTACGAACGTTAAGTTCCCCCTCCGTTGTTCCGTTCTTGATGAAATTGCAGCTGTGAATTCGCAGACATATACATATGTCAAACACGCAGTATTATCATTATCGTTAAAGCCTTTTCTGAGTAAATAGTGGATATACCTAAAACATAAAAAAAAATTTACGAAAGTTAAGTTCCCCCTCCGTTGTTCCGTTCTTGATGAAATTGCAGCTGTGAATTCGCAGACATATACATATGTCAAAGACGCAGTATTATAATTATCGTTTAAGCCGTTTCTGAGTAAATAGTGGATATACCTAAAACATAAAACAAAATTTACGAAAGTTAAGTTCCCCCTCCGTTGATCAATTTTTGATGAAATTGCAGCTGTGAATTCGCAGACATATACATACGTCAAACACGCAGTATTATCATTATCGCTCAAGCCGTTTCTGAGTAAATAGTGGATATACCTTAAACATAAAAAAAAAATTACGAAAGTTAAGTTGCCCCTCCGTTGTTCCGTTCTTGATGAAATTGCAGCTGTGAATCCGCAGACATATGCATATGTCAAAGACGCAGTATTATCATTATCGTTCAAGCCGTTTCTGAGTAAATAGTTGATATACCTAAAACATAAAAAAAAATTTACGAAAGTTAAGTTCCCCCTCCGTTGTTCCGTTCTTGATGAAATTGCAGCTGTGAATTCGCAGACATATACATATGTCAAAGACGCAGTATTATAATTATCGTTTAAGCCGTTTCTGAGTAAATAGTGGATATACCTAAAACATAAAACAAAATTTACGAAAGTTAAGTTCCCCCTCCGTTGATCCATTTTTGATGAAATTGCAGCTGTGAATTCGGAGACATATACATACGTCAAACACGCAGTATTATCATTATCGCTCAAGCCGTTTCTGAGTAAATAGTGGATATACCTGAAACATGAAAAAAAAATTACGAAAGTTAAGTTCCCCCTCCGTTGTTCCGTTCTTGATAAAATTGCAGCTTTAAATCTGCAGACATATACATACGTCAAACACGCAGTATTATCATTTTCGTTCTAGCCGTTTCTGAGTAAATAGTGGATATACCTAAAACATAAAAAAAATTTTACGAAAGTTAAGTTCTCCCTCCGTTGTTCCGTTCTTGATGAAATTGCAGCTGTGAATTCGCAGACATATACATATGTCAAAGACGCAGTATTATCATTTTCGTTCAAGCCGTTTCTGAGTAAATAGTGGATATACCTTAAACATAAAAAAAAAATTACGAAAGTTAAGTTGCCCCTCCGTTGTTCCGTTCTTGATGAAATTGCAGCTGTGAATCCGCAGACATATGCATATGTCAAAGACGCAGTATTATCATTATCGTTCAAGCCGTTTCTGAGTAAATAGTGGATATACCTAAAACATAAAAAAAAATTTACGAAAGTTAAGTTCCCCCTCCGTTGTTCCGTTCTTGATGAAATTGCAGCTGTGAATTCGCAGACATATACATATGTCAAAGACGCAGTATTATAATTATCGTTTAAGCCGTTTCTGAGTAAATAGTGGATATACCTAAAACATAAAACAAAATTTACGAAAGTTAAGTTCCCCCTCCGTTGATCCATTTTTGATGAAATTGCAGCTGTGAATTCGCAGACATATACATACGTCAAACACGCAGTATTATCATTATCGCTCAAGCCGTTTCTGAGTAAATAGTGGATATACCTGAAACATGAAAAAAAAATTACGAAAGTTAAGTTCCCCCACCGTTGTTCCGTTCTTGATAAAATTGCAGCTTTAAATTTGCAGACATATACATACGTCAAACACGCAGTATTATCATTTTCGTTCTAGCCGTTTCTGAGTAAATAGTGGATATACCTTAAACATAAAAAAAAATTTACGAAAGTTAAGTTCCCCCTCCGTTGTTCCGTTCTTGATGAAATTGCAGCTGTGAATTCGCAGACATATACAAATGTCAAAGACGCAGTATTATCATTATCGTTCAAGCCGTTTCTGAGTAAATAGTGGATATACCTAAAACATAAAAAAAAAAGTTACGAAAGTTAAATTCCCCCTCCGTTGTTCCGTTCTTGATGAAATCGCAGCTGTGAATTCGCTACATATACATATGTCAAAGACGCAGTATTATCATTATCGTTTAAGCCGTATCTGAGTAAATAGTAGATATACCTAAAACATAAAAAAAAATTTACGAAAGATAAGTTCCCCCTCCGTTGTTCCGTACTTGATGAAATTGCAGCTGTAAATTCGCAGACATATACATACGTCAAACACGCAGTATTATCATTATCGTTCAAGCCGTTTCTGAGTAAATAGTGGATATACCTGAAACATGAAAAAAAAATTACGAAAGTTAAGTTCCCCCTCCGTTGATCCACTTTTGATGAAATGGCAGCTATAAATTCGCAGACATATACATACGTCATACACGCAGTATTATCATTTTCGTTCAAGCCGTTTCTGAGTAAATAGTGGATATACCTTAAACATAAAAAAAAATTTACGAAAGTTAAGTTGCCCCTCCGTTGTTCCGTTCTTGATGAAATTGCAGTTGTGAATCCGCAGACATATGCATATGTCAAAGACGCAGTATTATCATTATCGTTCAAGCCGTTTCTGAGTAAATAGTGGATATACCTAAAACATACAAAAATATTTACGAAAGTTAAACTCCCCCTCCGTTGTTCCGTTCTTGATGAAATCGCAGCTGTGAATTCGCAGACATATACATATGTCAAAGACGCAGTATTATCATTATCGTTCTAGCCGTATCTGAGTAAATAGTGGATATACCTAAAACATAAAAAAAAATTTACGAAAGATAAGTTCCCCCTCCGTTGTTCCGTTCTAGATGAAATCGCAGCTGTGAATTCGCAGACATATACATATGTCAAAGACACAGTATTCTCATTATCGTTCAAGCCGTTTCTGAGTAAAAAGTGGATATACCTAAAACATAAAAAAAAAATTACAAAAGTTAAGTTCCCCCTCCGTTGTTCCGTTCTTGATGAAATCGCAGCTGTGAATTCGCAGACACATACATATGTAAAAGACGCAGTATTATCATTAGCGTTCAAGCCGTTTCTGAGTAAAAAGTGGATATACCTAAAACATAAAAAAAAATTACGAAAGTTAAGTTGCCCCTCCGTTGTTCCGTTCTTGATGAAATTGCAGCTGTGAATCCGCAGACATATGCATATGTCAAAGACGCAGTATTATCATTATCGTTCAAGCCGTTTCTGAGTAAATAGTGGATATACCTAAAACATAAAAAAAAATTTACGAAAGTTAAGTTCCCCCTCCGTTGTTCCGTTCTTGATGAAATTGCAGCTGTGAATTCGCAGACATATACATATGTCAAAGACGCAGTATTATAATTATCGTTTAAGCCGTTTCTGAGTAAATAGTGGATATACCTAAAACATAAAACAAAATTTACGAAAGTTAAGTTCCCCCTCCGTTGATCCATTTTTGATGAAATTGCAGCTGTGAATTCGCAGACATATACATACGTCAAACACGCAGTATTATCATTATCGCTCAAGCCGTTTCTGAGTAAATAGTGGATATACCTGAAACATGAAAAAAAAATTACGAAAGTAAAGTTCCCCCTCCGTTGTTCCGTTCTTGATAAAATTGCAGCTTTAAATCTGCAGACATATACATACGTCAAACACGCAGTATTATCATTTTCGTTCTAGCCGTTTCTGAGTAAATAGTGGATATACCTTAAACATAAAAAAAAATTTACGAAAGTTAAGTTCCCCCTCCGTTGTTCCGTTCTTGATGAAATTGCAGCTGAGAATTCGCAGACATATACAAATGTCAAAGACGCAGTATTATCATTATCGTTCATGCCGTTTCTGAGTTAATAGTGGATATACCTAAAACATAAAAAAAAATTTACGAAAGTTAAGTTCTCCCTCCGTTGTTCCGTTCTTGATGAAATTGCAGCTGTGAATTCGCAGACATATACATATGTCAAAGACGCAGTATTATCATTTTCGTTCAAGCCGTTTCTGAGTAAATAGTGGATATACCTTAAACATAAAAAAAAAATTACGATAGTTAAGTTGCCCCTCCGTTGTTCCGTTCTTGATGAAATTGCAGCTGTGAATCCGCAGACATATGCATATGTCAAAGACGCAGTATTATCATTATCGTTCAAGCCGTTTCTGAGTAAATAGTGGATATACCTTAAACATAAAAAAAAAATTACGAAAGTTAAGTTGCCCCTCCGTTGTTCCGTTCTTGATGAAATTGCAGCTGTGAATCCGCAGACATATGCATATGTCAAAGACGCAGTATTATCATTATCGTTCAAGCCGTTTCTGAGTAAATAGTGGATATACCTAAAACATAAAAAAAAATTTACGAAAGTTAAGTTCCCCCTCCGTTGTTCCGTTCTTGATGAAATTGCAGCTGTGAATTCGCAGACATATACATATGTCAAAGACGCAGTATTATAAGTATCGTTTAAGCCGTTTCTGAGTAAATAGTGGATATACCTAAAACATAAAACAAAATTTACGAAAGTTAAGTTCCCCCTCCGTTGTTCCGTTCTTGATGAAATTGCAGCCGTGAGTTCGCAGACATATACATATGTCGAAGACGCAGTATTATCATTATCGTTAAAGCCGTTCCTGAGTAAATAGTGGATATACCTGAAACATAAAAAAAAATTTACGAAAGTTAAGTTCCCCCTCCGTTGTTCCGTTCTTGATTAAATTGCAGCCGTGAATTCGCAGACATATACATATGTCAAATACGCAGTATTATCATTTTCGTTCAAGCCGTTTCTGAGTAAATAGTGGATATACCTTAAACATAAAAAAAAAATTACGAAATCTAAGTTGCCCCACCGTTGTTCCGTTCTTGATGAAATTGCAGCTGTGAATCCGCAGACATATGCATATGTCAAAAACGCAGTATTATCATTATCGTTCAAGCCGTTTCTGAGTAAATAGTGGATATACCTAAAACATAAAAAAAAATTTACGAAAGTTAAGTTCCCCCTCCGTTGTTCCGTTCTTGATGAAATTGCAGCTGTGAATTCGCAGACATATACATATGTCAAAGACGCAGTATTATAATTATCGTTTAAGCCGTTTCTGAGTAAATAGTGGATATACCTAAAACATAAAACAAAATTTACGAAAGTTAAGTTCCCCCTCCGTTGATCCATTTTTGATGAAATTGCAGCTGTGAATTCGCAGACATATACATACGTCAAACACGCAGTATTATCATTATCGTTCAAGCCGTTTCTGAGTAAATAGTGGATATACCTAAAACATAAAAAAAAATTTACGAAAGTTAAGTTCCCCCTCCGTTGTTCCGTTCTTGATGAAATTGCAGCCGTGAGTTCGCAGACATATACATATGTCGAAAACGCAGTATTATCATTATCGTTAAAGCCGTTCCTGAGTAAATAGTGGATATACCTGAAACATAAAAAAAAAATTACGAAAGTTAAGTTCCCCCTCCGTTGATCCATTTTTAATGAAATCGCAGCTATGAATTCGCAGACATATACATACGTCAAACACGCAGTATTATCATTACCGTTTAAGCTGTTTCTGAGTAAATAGTGGATATACCTTAAACATAAAAAAAAAATTACGAAAGTTAAGTTGCCCCTCCGTTGTTCCGTTCTTGATGAAATTGCAGCTGTGAATCCGCAGACATATGCATATGTCAAAGACGCAGTATTATCATTATCGTTCAAGCCGTTTCTGAGTAAATAGTGGATATACCTAAAACATAAAAAAAAATTTACGAAAGTTAAGTTCCCCCTCCGTTGTTCCGTTCTTGATGAAATTGCAGCTGTGAATTCGCAGACATATACATATGTCAAAGACGCAGTATTATAATTATCGTTTAAGCCGTTTCTGAGTAAATAGTGGATATACCTAAAACATAAAACAAAATTTACGAAAGTTAAGTTCCCCCTCCGTTGATCCATTTTTGATGAAATTGCAGCTGTGAATTCGCAGACATATACATACGTCAAACACGCAGTATTATCATTATCGTTAAAGCCTTTTCTGAGTAAATAGTGGATATACTTAAAACATAAAAAAAATTTACGAAAGTTAAGTTCCCCTCCGTTGTTCCGTTCTTGATTAAATTGCAGCCGTGAATTCGCAGACATATACATATGTCAAAGACGCAGTATTATCATTATCGTTAAAGCCGTTCCTGAGTAAATAGTGGATATACCTGAAACATAAAAAAAAAATTACGAAAGTTAAGTTCCCCCTCCGTTGATCCATTTTTGATGAAATTGCAGCTATGAATTCGCAGACATATACATACGTCAAACAAGCAGTATTATCATTACCTTTTAAGCTGTTTCTGAGTAAATATTAGATATACCTAAAACATAAAAAAAAATTTACGAAAGTTAAGTTCCCCCTCCGTTGATCCGTTCTTGATGAAATTGCAGCTGTGAATTCGCAGACGTATACATAATTCAAACACGCAGTATTATCATTTTCGTTCAAGCCGTTTCTGAGTAAATAGTGGATATACCTTAAACATAAAAAAAAATTTACGAAAGTTAAGTTCCCCCTCCGTTGTTCCGTTCTTGATGAAATTGCAGCTGTGAATTCGCAGACATATACATATGTCAAACACGCAGTATTATCATTATAGTTTCAGCCTTTTCTTAGTAAATAGTGGATATACCTAAAACATAAAAAAAATTTACGAAAGTTAAGTTCCCCCTCCGTTGTTCCGTTCTTGATGAAATTGCAGCTGTGAATTCGCAGACATATACAAATGTCAAAGACGCAGTATTATCATTATCGTTCAAGCCGTTTCTGAGTAAATAGTGGATATACCTAAAACATAAAAAAAAATTTACGAAAGTTAAGTTGCCCCCCCGTTGTTCCGTTTTTGATGAAATCGCAGCTGTGAATTCGCAGACATATACATATGTCAAAGACGCAGTATTATCATTATCGTTCAAGCCTTTTCTGAGTAAATAGTGGATATACCTAAAACATAAAAAAAAATTTATGAAAGTTAAGTTCCCCCTCCGTTGATCCGTTTTGATGAGATTGCAGCTGTGAATTCGCAGACATATACATACGTCAAACCCCCAGTATTATCATTATCGTTCAAGCCGTTTGTGAGTAAATAGTAGATATACCTAAAACATAAAAAAAAATTTACGAAAGTTAAGTTCCCCCTCCGTTGATCCGTTCTTGATGAAATTGCAGCTGTGAATTCGCAAACGTATACATATGTCAAATACGCAGTATTATCATTTTCGTTCAAGCCGTTTCTGAGTAAATAGTGGATATACCTTAAACATAAAAAAAAAATTACGAAAGTTAAGTTGCCCCTCCGTTGTTCCGTTCTTGATGAAATTGCAGCTGTGAATCCGCAGACATATGCATATGTCAAAGACGCAGTATTATCATTATCGTTCAAGCCGTTTCTGAGTAAATAGTGGATATACCTAAAACATAAAAAAAAATTTACGAAAGTTAAGTTCCCCCTCCGTTGTTCCGTTCTTGATGAAATTGCAGCTGTGAATTCGCAGACATATACATATGTCAAAGACGCAGTATTATAATTATCGTTTAAGCCGTTTCTGAGTAAATAGTGGATATACCTAAAACATAAAACAAAATTTACGAAAGTTAAGTTCCCCCTCCGTTGATCCATTTTTGATGAAATTGCAGCTGTGAATTCGCAGACATATACATACGTCAAACACGCAGTATTATCATTATCGTTAAAGCCTTTTCTGAGTAAATAGTGGATATACTTAAAACATAAAAAAAATTTACGAAAGTTAAGTTCCCCTCCGTTGTTCCGTTCTTGATTAAATTGCAGCCGTGAATTCGCAGACATATACAAATGTCAAAGACGCAGTATTATCATTATCGTTCAAGCCGTTTCTGAGTAAATAGTGGATATACCTAAAACATAAAAAAAAATTTACGAAAGTTAAGTTGCCCCCCCGTTGTTCCGTTTTTGATGAAATCGCAGCTGTGAATTCGCAGACATATACATATGTCAAAGACGCAGTATTATCATTATCGTTCAAGCCTTTTCTGAGTAAATAGTGGATATACCTAAAACATAAAAAAAAATTTATGAAAGTTAAGTTCCCCCTCCGTTGATCCGTTTTGATGAGATTGCAGCTGTGAATTCGCAGACATATACATACGTCAAACACGCAGTATTATCATTATCGTCCAAGCCGTTTCTGAGTAAATAGTGGATATACCTAAAACATAAAAAAAAATTTATGAAAGTTAAGTTCCCCCTCCGTTGATCCGTTTTTGATGAAATTGCAGCTGTGAATTCGCAGACATATACATACGTCAAACACGCAGTATTATCATTATCGTCCAAGCCGTTTCTGAGTAAATAGTAGATATACCTAAAACATAAAAAAAAATTTACGAAAGTTAAGTTCCCCCTCCGTTGATCCGTTCTTGATGAAATTGCAGCTGTGAATTCGCAGACGTATACATAATTCAAACACGCAGTATTATCATTTTCGTTCAAGCCGTTTCTGAGTATATAGTGGATATACCTTAAACATAAAAAAAAATTTACGAAAGTTAAGTTCCCCCTCCGTTGTTCCGTTCTTGATGAAATTGCAGCTGTGAATTCGCAGACATATACATATGTCAAACACGCAGTATTATCATTATCGTTTCAGCCTTTTCTTAGTAAATAGTGGATATACCTAAAACATAAAAAAAAATTTACGAAAGTTAAGTTCCCCCTCCGTTGTTCCGTTCTTGATGAAATTGCAGCTGTGAATTCGCAGACATATACAAATGTCAAAGACGCAGTATTATCATTATCGTTCAAGCCGTTTCTGAGTAAATAGTGGATATACCTAAAACATAAAAAAAAATTTACGAAAGTTAAATTCCCCCTCCGTTGTTCCGTTTTTGATGAAATCGCAGCTGTGAATTCGCAGACATATACATATGTCAAAGACGCAGTATTATCATTATCGTTCAAGCCTTTTCTGAGTAAATAGTGGATATACCTAAAACATAAAAAAAAATTTATGAAAGTTAAGTTCCCCCTCCGTTGATCCGTTTTGATGAGATTGCAGCTGTGAATTCGCAGACATATACATACGTCAAACACGCAGTATTATCATTATAGTCCAAGCCGTTTCTGAGTAAATAGTGGATATACCTAAAACATAAAAAAAAAATTATGAAAGTTAAGTTCCCCCTCCGTTGATCCGTTTTTGATGAAATTGCAGCTGTGAATTCGCAGACATATACAAACGTCAAACCCCCAGTATTATCATTATCGTCCAAGCCGTTTCTGAGTAAATAGTGGATATACCTGAAACATGAAAAAAAAATTACGAAAGTTAAGTTCCCCCTCCGTTGATCCACTTTTGATGAAATGGCAGCTATAAATTCGCAGACATATACATACGTGATACACGCAGTATTATCATTTTCGTTCAAGCCGTTTCTGAGTAAATAGTAGATATACCTTAAACATAAAAAAAAATTTACGAAAGTTAAGTTCCCCCTCCGTTGTTCCGTTCTTGATGAAATTGCAGCTGTGAATTCGCAGACATATACATATGTCAAAGACGCAGTATTATAATTAGCGTTCAAGCCGATTCTGAGTAAATAGTGGATATACCTAAAAAAACAAAATTTACGAAAGTTAAGTTCCCCCTCCGTTGTTCCGTTCTTGATGAAATCGCAGCTGTGAATTCAAAGTCACATACATATGTAAAAGACGCAGTATTATCATTATCGTTCAAGCCGTTTCTGAGTAAAAAGTGGATATACCTAAAACATAAAAAAAAATTTACGAAAGTTAAGTTCCACCTCCGTTGTTCCGTTCTTGATGAAATTGCAGCTGTCAATTCGAAGACATATACATATGTCAAAGACGCAGTATTATTATTATCGTTCAAGCCGTTTCTGAGTAAATAGTGGATATACCTAAAACATAAAAAAAAATTTACGAAAGTTAAGTTCTCCCTCCGTTGTTCCGTTCTTGATGAAATTGCAGCTGTGAATTCGCAGACATATACATATGTCAAAGACGCAGTATTATAATTATCGTTCAAGCCGTTTCTGAGTAAATAGTGGATATACCTAAAACATAAAACAAAATTTACGAAAGTTAAGTTCCCCCTCCGTTGATCCGTTCTTGATGAAATTGCAGCTGTGAATTCGCAGACGTATACATATGTCAAATACGCAGTATTATCATTTTCGTTCAAGCCGTTTCTGAGTAAATAGTGGATATACCTTAAACATAAAAAAAAAATTACGAAAGTTAAGTTGCCCCTCCGTTGTTCCGTTCTTGATGAAATTGCAGCTGTGAATCCGCAGACATATGCATATGTCAAAGACGCAGTATTATCATTATCGTTCAAGCCGTTTCTGAGTAAATAGTGGATATACCTAAAACATAAAAAAAAATTTACGAAAGTTAAGTTCCCCCTCCGTTGTTCCGTTCTTGATGAAATTGCAGCTGTGAATTCGCAGACATATACATATGTCAAAGACGCAGTATTATAATTATCGTTCAAGCCGTTTCTGAGTAAATAGTGGATATACCTAAAACATAAAACAAAATTTACGAAAGTTAAGTTCCCCCTCCGTTGATCCATTTTTGATGAAATTGCAGCTGTGAATTCGCAGACATATACATACGTCAAACATGCAGTATTATCCTTTTCGTTGAAGCCTTTTCTGAGTAAATAGTGGATATACTTAAAACATAAAAAAAATTTACGAAAGTTAAGTTCCCCCTCCGTTGTTCCGTTCTTGATGAAATCGCAGCTGTGAATTCGCAGACATATACAAATGTCAAAGACGCAGTATTATCATTATCGTTTAAGCCGTTTCTGAGTTAATAGTGGATATACCTAAAACATAAAAAAAAATTTACGAAGGTTTAATTCCCCCTCTGTTGTTCCGTTCTTGATGAAATCGCAGCTGTGAATTCGCAGACATATACATATGTACAAGACGCAGTATCATCATTATCGTTCAAGCCGCATCTGAGTAAATAGTAGATATACCTAAAACATAAAAAAAAATTTACAAAAATTAAGTTCCCCCTCCCTTGTTCCGTTCTTGATGAAATTGCAGCTGTGAATTCGCAGACATATACATACGTCAAACACGCAGTATTATAATTATCGTTCAAGCCGTTTCTGAGTAAATAGTGGATATACCTAAAACATAAAACAAAATTTACGAAAGTTAAGTTCCCCCTCCGTTGATCCGTTCTTGATGAAATTGCAGCTGTGAATTCGCCGACGTATACATATGTCAAATACGCAGTATTATCATTTTCGTTCAAGCCGTTTCTGAGTAAATAGTGGATATACCTATAACAAAAAAAAAAAATTAACGAAAGTTAAGTTCCCCCTCCGTTGTTCCGTTCTTGATGAAATCGCAGCTGTGAATTCAAAGTCACATACATATGTAAAAGACGCAGTATTATCAATATCGTTCAAGCCTTTTATGAGTAAAAAGTGGATATACCTAAAACATAAAAAAAAATTTACGAAAGTTAAGTTCCCCCTCCGTTGATCCGTTTTGATGAAATTGCAGCTGTGAATTCGCAGACATATACATATGTCAAAGACGCAGTATTATCATTATCGTTCAAGCCTTTTCTGAGTAAATAGTGGATATACCTAAAACATAAAAAAAAATTTATGAAAGTTAAGTTCCCCCTCCGTTGATCCGTTTTGATGAGATTGCAGCTGTGAATTCGCAGACATATACATACGTCAAACCCCCAGTATTATCATTATCGTTCAAGCCGTTTGTGAGTAAATAGTAGATATACCTAAAACATAAAAAAAAATTTACGAAAGTTAAGTTCCCCCTCCGTTGATCCGTTCTTGATGAAATTGCAGCTGTGAATTCGCAAACGTATACATATGTCAAATACGCAGTATTATCATTTTCGTTCAAGCCGTTTCTGAGTAAATAGTGGATATACCTTAAACATAAAAAAAAAATTACGAAAGTTAAGTTGCCCCTCCGTTGTTCCGTTCTTGATGAAATTGCAGCTGTGAATCCGCAGACATATGCATATGTCAAAGACGCAGTATTATCATTATCGTTCAAGCCGTTTCTGAGTAAATAGTGGATATACCTAAAACATAAAAAAAAATTTACGAAAGTTAAGTTCCCCCTCCGTTGTTCCGTTCTTGATGAAATTGCAGCTGTGAATTCGCAGACATATACATATGTCAAAGACGCAGTATTATAATTATCGTTTAAGCCGTTTCTGAGTAAATAGTGGATATACCTAAAACATAAAACAAAATTTACGAAAGTTAAGTTCCCCCTCCGTTGATCCATTTTTGATGAAATTGCAGCTGTGAATTCGCAGACATATACATACGTCAAACACGCAGTATTATCATTATCGTTAAAGCCTTTTCTGAGTAAATAGTGGATATACTTAAAACATAAAAAAAATTTACGAAAGTTAAGTTCCCCTCCGTTGTTCCGTTCTTGATTAAATTGCAGCCGTGAATTCGCAGACATATACAAATGTCAAAGACGCAGTATTATCATTATCGTTCAAGCCGTTTCTGAGTAAATAGTGGATATACCTAAAACATAAAAAAAAATTTACGAAAGTTAAGTTGCCCCCCCGTTGTTCCGTTTTTGATGAAATCGCAGCTGTGAATTCGCAGACATATACATATGTCAAAGACGCAGTATTATCATTATCGTTCAAGCCTTTTCTGAGTAAATAGTGGATATACCTAAAACATAAAAAAAAATTTATGAAAGTTAAGTTCCCCCTCCGTTGATCCGTTTTGATGAGATTGCAGCTGTGAATTCGCAGACATATACATACGTCAAACACGCAGTATTATCATTATCGTCCAAGCCGTTTCTGAGTAAATAGTGGATATACCTAAAACATAAAAAAAAATTTATGAAAGTTAAGTTCCCCCTCCGTTGATCCGTTTTTGATGAAATTGCAGCTGTGAATTCGCAGACATATACATACGTCAAACACGCAGTATTATCATTATCGTCCAAGCCGTTTCTGAGTAAATAGTAGATATACCTAAAACATAAAAAAAAATTTACGAAAGTTAAGTTCCCCCTCCGTTGATCCGTTCTTGATGAAATTGCAGCTGTGAATTCGCAGACGTATACATAATTCAAACACGCAGTATTATCATTTTCGTTCAAGCCGTTTCTGAGTATATAGTGGATATACCTTAAACATAAAAAAAAATTTACGAAAGTTAAGTTCCCCCTCCGTTGTTCCGTTCTTGATGAAATTGCAGCTGTGAATTCGCAGACATATACATATGTCAAACACGCAGTATTATCATTATCGTTTCAGCCTTTTCTTAGTAAATAGTGGATATACCTAAAACATAAAAAAAAATTTACGAAAGTTAAGTTCCCCCTCCGTTGTTCCGTTCTTGATGAAATTGCAGCTGTGAATTCGCAGACATATACAAATGTCAAAGACGCAGTATTATCATTATCGTTCAAGCCGTTTCTGAGTAAATAGTGGATATACCTAAAACATAAAAAAAAATTTACGAAAGTTAAATTCCCCCTCCGTTGTTCCGTTTTTGATGAAATCGCAGCTGTGAATTCGCAGACATATACATATGTCAAAGACGCAGTATTATCATTATCGTTCAAGCCTTTTCTGAGTAAATAGTGGATATACCTAAAACATAAAAAAAAATTTATGAAAGTTAAGTTCCCCCTCCGTTGATCCGTTTTGATGAGATTGCAGCTGTGAATTCGCAGACATATACATACGTCAAACACGCAGTATTATCATTATAGTCCAAGCCGTTTCTGAGTAAATAGTGGATATACCTAAAACATAAAAAAAAAATTATGAAAGTTAAGTTCCCCCTCCGTTGATCCGTTTTTGATGAAATTGCAGCTGTGAATTCGCAGACATATACAAACGTCAAACCCCCAGTATTATCATTATCGTCCAAGCCGTTTCTGAGTAAATAGTGGATATACCTGAAACATGAAAAAAAAATTACGAAAGTTAAGTTCCCCCTCCGTTGATCCACTTTTGATGAAATGGCAGCTATAAATTCGCAGACATATACATACGTGATACACGCAGTATTATCATTTTCGTTCAAGCCGTTTCTGAGTAAATAGTAGATATACCTTAAACATAAAAAAAAATTTACGAAAGTTAAGTTCCCCCTCCGTTGTTCCGTTCTTGATGAAATTGCAGCTGTGAATTCGCAGACATATACATATGTCAAAGACGCAGTATTATAATTAGCGTTCAAGCCGATTCTGAGTAAATAGTGGATATACCTAAAAAAACAAAATTTACGAAAGTTAAGTTCCCCCTCCGTTGTTCCGTTCTTGATGAAATCGCAGCTGTGAATTCAAAGTCACATACATATGTAAAAGACGCAGTATTATCATTATCGTTCAAGCCGTTTCTGAGTAAAAAGTGGATATACCTAAAACATAAAAAAAAATTTACGAAAGTTAAGTTCCACCTCCGTTGTTCCGTTCTTGATGAAATTGCAGCTGTCAATTCGAAGACATATACATATGTCAAAGACGCAGTATTATTATTATCGTTCAAGCCGTTTCTGAGTAAATAGTGGATATACCTAAAACATAAAAAAAAATTTACGAAAGTTAAGTTCTCCCTCCGTTGTTCCGTTCTTGATGAAATTGCAGCTGTGAATTCGCAGACATATACATATGTCAAAGACGCAGTATTATAATTATCGTTCAAGCCGTTTCTGAGTAAATAGTGGATATACCTAAAACATAAAACAAAATTTACGAAAGTTAAGTTCCCCCTCCGTTGATCCGTTCTTGATGAAATTGCAGCTGTGAATTCGCAGACGTATACATATGTCAAATACGCAGTATTATCATTTTCGTTCAAGCCGTTTCTGAGTAAATAGTGGATATACCTTAAACATAAAAAAAAAATTACGAAAGTTAAGTTGCCCCTCCGTTGTTCCGTTCTTGATGAAATTGCAGCTGTGAATCCGCAGACATATGCATATGTCAAAGACGCAGTATTATCATTATCGTTCAAGCCGTTTCTGAGTAAATAGTGGATATACCTAAAACATAAAAAAAAATTTACGAAAGTTAAGTTCCCCCTCCGTTGTTCCGTTCTTGATGAAATTGCAGCTGTGAATTCGCAGACATATACATATGTCAAAGACGCAGTATTATAATTATCGTTCAAGCCGTTTCTGAGTAAATAGTGGATATACCTAAAACATAAAACAAAATTTACGAAAGTTAAGTTCCCCCTCCGTTGATCCATTTTTGATGAAATTGCAGCTGTGAATTCGCAGACATATACATACGTCAAACATGCAGTATTATCCTTTTCGTTGAAGCCTTTTCTGAGTAAATAGTGGATATACTTAAAACATAAAAAAAATTTACGAAAGTTAAGTTCCCCCTCCGTTGTTCCGTTCTTGATGAAATCGCAGCTGTGAATTCGCAGACATATACAAATGTCAAAGACGCAGTATTATCATTATCGTTTAAGCCGTTTCTGAGTTAATAGTGGATATACCTAAAACATAAAAAAAAATTTACGAAGGTTTAATTCCCCCTCTGTTGTTCCGTTCTTGATGAAATCGCAGCTGTGAATTCGCAGACATATACATATGTACAAGACGCAGTATCATCATTATCGTTCAAGCCGCATCTGAGTAAATAGTAGATATACCTAAAACATAAAAAAAAATTTACAAAAATTAAGTTCCCCCTCCCTTGTTCCGTTCTTGATGAAATTGCAGCTGTGAATTCGCAGACATATACATACGTCAAACACGCAGTATTATAATTATCGTTCAAGCCGTTTCTGAGTAAATAGTGGATATACCTAAAACATAAAACAAAATTTACGAAAGTTAAGTTCCCCCTCCGTTGATCCGTTCTTGATGAAATTGCAGCTGTGAATTCGCCGACGTATACATATGTCAAATACGCAGTATTATCATTTTCGTTCAAGCCGTTTCTGAGTAAATAGTGGATATACCTATAACAAAAAAAAAAAATTAACGAAAGTTAAGTTCCCCCTCCGTTGTTCCGTTCTTGATGAAATCGCAGCTGTGAATTCAAAGTCACATACATATGTAAAAGACGCAGTATTATCAATATCGTTCAAGCCTTTTATGAGTAAAAAGTGGATATACCTAAAACATAAAAAAAAATTTACGAAAGTTAAGTTCCCCCTCCGTTGATCCGTTTTGATGAAATTGCAGCTGTGAATTCGCAGACATATACATACGTCGAACACGCAGTATTATCATTATCGTCCAAGCCGTTTCTGAGTAAATAGTGGATATACCTAAAACATAAAAAAAAATTTATGAAAGTTAAGTTCCCCCTCCGTTGATCCGTTTTTGATGAAATTGCAGCTGTGAATTCGCAGACATATACATACGTCAAACCCCCAGTATTATCATTATCGTTCAAGCCGTTTCTGAGTAAATAGTAGATATACCTAAAACATAAAAAAAAATTTACGAAAGTTAAGTTCCCCCTCCGTTGATCCGTTCTTGATGAAATTGCAGCTGTGAATTCGCAGACGTATACATATGTCAAATACGCAGTATTATCATTTTCGTTCAAGCCGTTTCTGAGTAAATAGTGGATATACCTAAAACATAAAAAAAAATTTACGAAAGTTAAGTTCCCCCTCCGTTGTTCCGTTCTTGATGAAATTGCAGCTGTGAATTCGCAGACATATACATATGTCAAAGACGCAGTATTATAATTATCGTTTAAGCCGTTTCTGAGTAAATAGTGGATATACCTAAAACATAAAACAAAATTTACGAAAGTTAAGTTACCCCTCCGTTGATCCATTTTTGATGAAATTGCTGCTGTGAATTCGCAGACATATACATACGTCAAACACGCAGTATTATCATTATCGTTCAAGCCGTTTCTGAGTAAATAGTGGATATACCTAAAACATAAAACAAAATTTACGAAAGTTAAGTTCCCCCTCCGTTGTTCCGTTCTTGATGAAATTGCAGCCGTGAGTTCGCAGACATATACATATGTCGAAGACGCAGTATTATCATTATCGTTAAAGCCGTTCCTGAGTAAATAGTGGATATACCTGAAACATAAAAAAAAAATTACGAAAGTTAAGTTCCCCCTCCGTTGATCCATTTTTAATGAAATCGCAGCTATGAATTCGCAGACATATACATACGTCAAACACGCAGTATTATCATTACCGTTTAAGCTGTTTCTGAGTAAATAGTGGATATACCTAAAACATAAAAAAAAATTTACGAAAGTTAAGTTCCCCCTCCGTTGATCCGTTCTTGATGAAATTGCAGCTGTAAATTCGCACGCGTATACATATATCAAACACGCAGTATTATCATTTTCGTTCAAGCCGTTTCTGAGTAAATAGTGGATATACCTTAAACATAAAAAAAAATTTACGAAAGTTAAGTTCCCCCTCCGTTGTTCCGTTCTTGATGAAATTGCAGCTGTGAATCCGCAGACATATACATACGTCATACACGCAGTATTATCATTATCGTTCAAGCCTTTTCTGAGTAAATAGTGGATATACCTAAAACATAAAAAAAAATTTATGAAAGTTAAGTTCCCCCTCCGTTGATCCGTTTTGATGAAATTGCAGCTGTGAATTCGCAGACATATACATACGTCAAACACGCAGTATTATCATTATCGTCCAAGCCGTTTCTGAGTAAATAGTGGATATACCTAAAACATAAAAAAAAATTTATGAAAGTTAAGTTCCCCCTCCGTTGATCCGTTTTTGATGAAATTGCAGCTGTGAATTCGCAGACATATACATACGTCAAACCCCCAGTATTATCATTATCGTTTAAGCCGTTTCTGAGTAAATAGTAGATATACCTAAAACATAAAAAAAAATTTACGAAAGTTAAGTTCCCCCTCCGTTGATCCGTTCTTGATGAAATTGCAGCTGTGAATTCGCAGACGTATACATATGTCAAATACGCAGTATTATCATTTTCGTTCAAGCCGTTTCTGAGTAAATAGTGGATATACCTTAAACATAAAAAAAAAATTACGAAAGTTAAGTTGCCCCTCCGTTGTTCCGTTCTTGATGAAATTGCAGCTGTGAATCCGCAGACATATACATACGTCATACACGCAGTATTATCATTATCGTTCAAGCCTTTTCTGAGTAAATAGTGGATATACCTAAAACATAAAAAAAAATTTATGAAAGTTAAGTTCCCCCTCCGTTGATCCGTTTTGATGAAATTGCAGCTGTGAATTCGCAGACATATACATACGTCAAACACGCAGTATTATCATTATCGTCCAAGCCGTTTCTGAGTAAATAGTGGATATACCTAAAACATAAAAAAAAATTTATGAAAGTTAAGTTCCCCCTCCGTTGATCCGTTTTTGATGAAATTGCAGCTGTGAATTCGCAGACATATACATACGTCAAACCCCCAGTATTATCATTATCGTTCAAGCCGTTTCTGAGTAAATAGTAGATATACCTAAAACATAAAAAAAAATTTACGAAAGTTAAGTTCCCCCTCCGTTGATCCGTTCTTGATGAAATTGCAGCTGTGAATTCGCAGACGTATACATAGTCAAATACGCAGTATTATCATTTTCGTTCAAGCCGTTTCTGAGTAAATAGTGGATATACCTTAAACATAAAAAAAAATTACGAAAGTTAAGTTGCCCCTCCGTTGTTCCGTTCTTGATGAAATTGCAGCTGTGAATCCGCAGACATATGCATATGTCAAAGACGCAGTATTATCATTATCGTTCAAGCCGTTTCTGAGTAAATAGTGGATATACCTAAAACATAAAAAAAAATTTACGAAAGTTAAGTTCCCCCTCCGTTGTTCCGTTCTTGATGAAATTGCAGCTGTGAATTCGCAGACATATACATATGTCAAAGACGCAGTATTATAATTATCGTTTAAGCCGTTTCTGAGTAAATAGTGGATATACCTAAAACATAAAACAAAATTTACGAAAGTTAAGTTCCCCCTCCGTTGATCCATTTTTGATGAAATTGCAGCTGTGAATTCGCAGACATATACATACGTCAAACACGCAGTATTATCATTATCGTTAAAGCCTTTTCTGAGTAAATAGTGGATATACTTAAAACATAAAAAAAATTTACGAAAGTTAAGTTCCCCTCCGTTGTTCCGTTCTTGATTAAATTGCAGCCGTGAATTTGCAGACATATACATACGTCGAAGACGCAGTATTATCATTATCGTTAAAGCCGTTCCTGAGTAAATAGTGGATATACCTGAAACATAAAAAAAAAATTACGAAAGTTAAGTTCCCCCTCCGTTGATCCATTTTTGATGAAATTGCAGCTATGAATTCGCAGACATATACATACGTCAAACACGCAGTATTATCATTACCTTTTAAGCTGTTTCTGAGTAAATAGTAGATATACCTAAAACATAAAAAAAAATTTACGAAAGTTAAGTTCCCCCTCCGTTGATCCGTTCTTGATGAAATTGCAGCTGTGAATTCGCAGACGTATACATAATTCAAACACGCAGTATTATCATTTTCGTTCAAGCCGTTTCTGAGTAAATAGTGGATATACCTTAAACATAAAAAAAAATTTACGAAAGTTAAGTTCCCCCTCCGTTGTTCCGTTCTTGATGAAATTGCAGCTGTGAATTCGCAGACATATACATATGTCAAACACGCAGTATTATCATTATCGTTTCAGCCTTTTCTTAGTAAATAGTGGATATACCTAAAACATAAAAAAAATTTACGAAAGTTAAGTTCCCCCTCCGTTGTTCCGTTCTTGATGAAATTGCAGCTGTGAATTCGCAGACATATACAAATGTCAAAGACGCAGTATTATCATTATCGTTCAAGCCGTTTCTGAGTAAATAGTGGATATACCTAAAACATAAAAAAAAATTTACGAAAGTTAAGTTGCCCCCCCGTTGTTCCGTTTTTGATGAAATCGCAGCTGTGAATTCGCAGACATGTACATATGTCAAAGACGCAGTATTATCATTATCGTTCAAGCCTTTTCTGAGTAAATAGTGGATATACCTAAAACATAAAAAAAAATTTATGAAAGTTAAGTTCCCCCTCCGTTGATCCGTTTTGATGAGATTGCAGCTGTGAATTCGCAGACATATACATACGTCAAACACGCAGTATTATCATTATCGTCCAAGCCGTTTCTGAGTAAATAGTGGATATACCTAAAACATAAAAAAAAAATTTATGAAAGTTAAGTTCCCCCTCCGTTGATCCGTTTTTGATGAAATTGCAGCTGTGAATTCGCAGACATATACATACGTCAAACACGCAGTATTATCATTATCGTCCAAGCCGTTTCTGAGTAAATAGTAGATATACCTAAAACATAAAAAAAAATTTACGAAAGTTAAGTTCCCCCTCCGTTGTTCCGTTCTTGATGAAATTGCAGCTGTGAATTCGCAGACATATACATATGTCAAAGACGCAGTATTATCATTATCGTTCAAGCCTTTTCTGAGTAAATAGTGGATATACCTAAAACATAAAAAAAAATTTATGAAAGTTAAGTTCCCCCTCCGTTGATCCGTTTTGATGAGATTGCAGCTGTGAATTCGCAGACATATACATACGTCAAACACGCAGTATTATCATTATCGTCCAAGCCGTTTCTGAGTAAATAGTGGATATACCTAAAACATAAAAAAAAAATTATGAAAGTTAAGTTCCCCCTCCGTTGATCCGTTTTTGATGAAATTGCAGCTGTGAATTCGCAGACATATACAAACGTCAAACCCCCAGTATTATCATTATCGTCCAAGCCGTTTCTGAGTAAATAGTGGATATACCTGAAACATGAAAAAAAAATTACGAAAGTTAAGTTCCCCCTCCGTTGATCCACTTTTGATGAAATGGCAGCTATAAATTCGCAGACATATACATACGTCATACACGCAGTATTATCATTTTCGTTCAAGCCGTTTCTGAGTAAATAGTAGATATACCTTAAACATAAAACAAAATTTACGAAAGTTAAGTTCCCCCTCCGTTGTTCCGTTCTTGATGAAATTGCAGCCGTGAGTTCGCAGACATATACATATGTCGAAGACGCAGTATTATCATTATCGTTAAAGCCGTTCCTGAGTAAATAGTGGATATACCTGAAACATAAAAAAAAAATTACGAAAGTTAAGTTCCCCCTCCGTTGATCCATTTTTAATGAAATCGCAGCTATGAATTCGCAGACATATACATACGTCAAACACGCAGTATTATCATTACCGTTTAAGCTGTTTCTGAGTAAATAGTGGATATACCTAAAACATAAAAAAAAATTTACGAAAGTTAAGTTCCCCCTCCGTTGATCCGTTCTTGATGAAATTGCAGCTGTAAATTCGCAGACGTATACATATATCAAACACGCAGTATTATCATTTTCGTTCAAGCCGTTTCTGAGTAAATAGTGGATATACCTTAAACATAAAAAAAAAGTTTACGAAAGTTAAGTTCCCCCTCCGTTGTTCCGTTCTTGATGAAATTGCAGCTGTGAATCCGCAGACATATACATACGTCATACACGCAGTATTATCATTATCGTTCAAGCCTTTTCTGTGTAAATAGTGGATATACCTAAAACATAAAAAAAAATTTATGAAAGTTAAGTTCCCCCTCCGTTGATCCGTTTTGATGAAATTGCAGCTGTGAATTCGCAGACATATACATACGTCAAACACGCAGTATTATCATTATCGTCCAAGCCGTTTCTGAGTAAATAGTGGATATACCTAAAACATAAAAAAAAATTTATGAAAGTTAAGTTCCCCCTCCGTTGATCCGTTTTTGATGAAATTGCAGCTGTGAATTCGCAGACATATACATACGTCAAACACGCAGTATTATCATTACCTTTTAAGCTGTTTCTGAGTAAATAGTAGATATACCTAAAACATAAAAAAAAATTTACGAAAGTTAAGTTCCCCCTCCGTTGATCCGTTCTTGATGAAATTGCAGCTGTAAATTCGCAGACGTATACATAATTCAAACACGCAGTATTATCATTTTCGTTCAAGCCGTTTCTGAGTAAATAGTGGATATACCTTAAACATAAAAAAAAATTTACGAAAGTTAAGTTCCCCCTCCGTTGTTCCGTTCTTGATGAAATTTCAGCTGTGAATTCGCAGACATATACATATGTCAAACACGCAGTATTATCATTATCGTTTCAGCCTTTTCTTAGTAAATAGTGGATATACCTAAAACATAAAAAAAATTTACGAAAGTTAAGTTCCCCCACCGTTGTTCCGTTCTTGATGAAATTGCAGCTGTGAATTCGCAGACATATACAAATGTCAAAGACGCAGTATTATCATTATCGTTCAAGCCGTTTCTGAGTAAATAGTGAATATACCTAAAACATAAAAAAAAATTTACGAAAGTTAAGTTGCCCCCCCGTTGTTCCGTTTTTGATGAAATCGCAGCTGTGAATTCGCAGACATATACATATGTCAAAGACGCAGTATTATCATTATCGTTCAAGCCTTTTTTGAGTAAATAGTGGATATACCTAAAACATAAAAAAAAATTTATGAAAGTTAAGTTCCCCCTCCGTTGATCCGTTTTGATGAGATTGCAGCTGTGAATTCGCAGACATATACATACGTCAAACACGCAGTATTATCATTATCGTCCAAGCCGTTTCTGAGTAAATAGTGGATATACCTAAAACATAAAAAAAATTTATGAAAGTTAAGTTCCCCCTCCGTTGATCCGTTTTTGATGAAATTGCAGCTGTGAATTCGCAGACATATACATACGTCAAACACGCAGTATTATCATTATCGTCCAAGCCGTTTCTGAGTAAATAGTAGATATACCTAAAACATAAAAAAAAATTTACGAAAGTTAAGTTCCCCCTCCGTTGATCCGTTCTTGATCAAATTGCAGCTGTGAATTCGCAGACGTATACATAATTCAAACACGCAGTATTATCATTTTCGTTCAAGCCGTTTCTGAGTATATAGTGGATATACCTTAAACATAAAAAAAAATTTACGAAAGTTAAGTTCCCCCTCCGTTGTTCCGTTCTTGATGAAATTGCAGCTGTGAATTCGCAGACATATACATATGTCAAACACGCAGTATTATCATTATCGTTTCAGCCTTTTCTTAGTAAATAGTGGATATACCTAAAACATAAAAAAAAATTTACGAAAGTTAAGTTCCCCCTCCGTTGTTCCGTTCTTGATGAAATTGCAGCTGTGAATTCGCAGACATATACAAATGTCAAAGACGCAGTATTATCATTATCGTTCAAGCCGTTTCTGAGTAAATAGTGGATATACCTAAAACATAAAAAAAAATTTATGAAAGTTAAGTTCCCCCTCCGTTGTTCCGTTTTTGATGAAATCGCAGCTGTGAATTCGCAGACATATACATATGTCAAAGACGCAGTATTATCATTATCGTTCAAGCCTTTTCTGAGTAAATAGTGGATATACCTAAAACATAAAAAAAAATTTATGAAAGTTAAGTTCCCCCTCCGTTGATCCGTTTTGATGAGATTGCAGCTGTGAATTCGCAGACATATACATACGTCAAACACGCAGTATTATCATTATCGTCCAAGCCGTTTCTGAGTAAATAGTGGATATACCTAAAACATAAAAAAAAAATTATGAAAGTTAAGTTCCCCCTCCGTTGATCCGTTTTTGATGAAATTGCAGCTGTGAATTCGCAGACATATACAAACGTCAAACCCCCAGTATTATCATTATCGTCCAAGCCGTTTCTGAGTAAATAGTGGATATACCTGAAACATGAAAAAAAAATTACGAAAGTTAAGTTCCCCCTCCGTTGATCCACTTTTGATGAAATGGCAGCTATAAATTCGCAGACATATACATACGTCATACACGCAGTATTATCATTTTCGTTCAAGCCGTTTCTGAGTAAATAGTAGATATACCTTAAACATAAAAAAAAATTTACGAAAGTTAAGTTGCCCCCCCGTTGTTCCGTTTTTGATGAAATTGCAGCTGTAAATCCGCAGACATATACATATGTCAAAGACGCAGTATTATCATTATCGTTTAAGCCGTTTCTGAGTAAATAGTGGATATACCTAAAACATAAAAAAAAATTTACGAAGGTTTAATTCCCCCTCCGTTGTTCCGTTCTTGATGAAATCGCAGCTGTGGTTTCGCAGACATATACATATGTACAAGACGCAGTATCATCATTATCGTTCAAGCCGTATCTGAGTAAATAGTAGATATACCTAAAACATAAAAAAAAATTTACAAAAATTAAGTTCCCCCTCCCTTGTTCCGTTCTTGATGAAATTGCAGCTGTGAATTCGCAGACATATACATACGTCAAACACGCAGTATTATCATTATCGCTCAAGCCGTTTCTGAGTAAATAGTGGATATACCTGAAACATGAAAAAAAAATTACGAAAGTTAAGTTCCCCCTTCGTTGTTCCGTTCTTGATGAAATTGCAGCTGTAAATTTGCAGACATATACATACGTCAAACACGCAGTATTATCATTTTCGTTCTAGCCGTTTCTGAGAAAATAGTGGATATACCTATAACATAAAAAAAAATTTACGAAAGTTAAGTTCCCCCTCCGTTGTTCCGTTCTTGATGAAATTGCAGCTGTGAATTCGCAGACATATACATATGTCAAAGACGCAGTATTATAATTAGCGTTCAAGCCGATTCTGAGTAAATAGTGGATATACCTAAAACATAAAAAAAAATTTACGAAAGTTAAGTTCCCCCTCCGTTGTTCCGTTCTTGATGAAATTGCAGGTGTGAATTCGCAGACATATACATATGTCAAAGACGCAGTATTATAATTATCGTCCAAGCCGTTTCTTAGTAAATAGTAGATATACCTTAAACATAAAAAAAAATTTACGAAAGTTAAGTTCCCCCTCCGTAGTTCCGTCCTTATGAAATTGCAGCTGTGAATTTGCAGACATATACATATGTCAAAGACGCAGTATTATCATTATCGTTCAAGCCGTTTCTGAGTAAAAAGTGGATATACCTAAAAAAAAAAAAAAAATTTACGAAAGTTAAATTCCCCCTCCGTTGTTCCGTTCTTGATGAAATCGCAGCTGTGAATTCGCAGACATATACAAATGTAAAAGACGCAGTATTATCATTATCGTTCAAGCCGTTTCTGAGTAAATAGTGGATATACCTAAAACATAAAAAAAAATTTACGAAGGTTTAATTCCCCCTCCGTTGTTCCGTTCTTGATGAAATCGCAGCTGTGGTTTCGCAGACATATACATATGTACAAGACGCAGTATCATCATTATCGTTCAAGCCGTATCTGAGTAAATAGTAGATATACCTAAAACATAAAAAAAAATTTACAAAAATTAAGTTCCCCCTCCCTTGTTCCGTTCTTGATGAAATTGCAGCTGTGAATTCGCAGACATATACATACGTCAAACACGCAGTATTATCATTATCGCTCAAGCCGTTTCTGAGTAAATAGTGGATATACCTGAAACATGAAAAAAAAATTACGAAAGTTAAGTTCCCCCTTCGTTGTTCCGTTCTTGATGAAATTGCAGCTGTAAATTTGCAGACATATACATACGTCAAACACGCAGTATTATCATTTTCGTTCTAGCCGTTTCTGAGAAAATAGTGGATATACCTATAACATAAAAAAAAATTTACGAAAGTTAAGTTCCCCCTCCGTTGTTCCGTTCTTGATGAAATTGCAGCTGTGAATTCGCAGACATATACATATGTCAAAGACGCAGTATTATAATTAGCGTTCAAGCCGATTCTGAGTAAATAGTGGATATACCTAAAAAAACAAAATTTACGAAAGTTAAGTTCCCCCTCCGTTGTTCCGTTCTTGATGAAATCGCAGCTGTGAATTCAAAGTCACATACATATGTAAAAGACGCAGTATTATCATTATCGTTCAAGCCGTTTCTGAGTAAAAAGTGGATATACCTAAAACATAAAAAAAAATTTACGAAAGTTAAGTTCCACCTCCGTTGTTCCGTTCTTGATGAAATTGCAGCTGTCAATTCGAAGACATATACATATGTCAAAGACGCAGTATTATTATTATCGTTCAAGCCGTTTCTGAGTAAATAGTGGATATACCTAAAACATAAAAAAAAATTTACGAAAGTTAAGTTCTCCCTGCGTTGTTCCGTTCTTGATGAAATTGCAGCTGTGAATTCGCAGACATATACATATGTCAAAGACGCAGTATTATAATTATCGTTCAAGCCGTTTCTGAGTAAATAGTGGATATACCTAAAACATAAAACAAAATTTACGAAAGTTAAGTTCCCCCTCCGTTGATCCGTTCTTGATGAAATTGCAGCTGTGAATTCGCAGACGTATACATATGTCAAATACGCAGTATTATCATTTTCGTTCAAGCCGTTTCTGAGTAAATAGTGGATATACCTTAAACAAAATCTGGTGCGTGCGCGCAACACACAACTTTCACTTACCAACTTACTTAGATTAGAAATTGACGTGTTTTGCTAAATATCATTTCCCAAAGTCACACATTTTTCTACATTCATATCCTATTTTTGTTAATCGTTAAAGCCGTTTTTGAGTAAATAAAAAAAAACCCGTGAAAATGATACAAAATTTATTAAGTAAAGTCCCCCCTCCCGTAGATCAATTTTGATGAAATTTTTACAGTCTTATCTCGGGCATATAAATACATCGAATACCAAGTTTGATCAAAATCGTTAAAACCGTTTATGAGTAAATAAAAAAAACACGTGAAAATGATAAAAATTTATTAAGTAAAGTCCCCCCTCCGGTTGATCAATTGTGATGAAATGTTGGTTATCACATCTTTGGCATATAAATACATCAAATACCAAGTTTGATCAAAATCGTTAAAACCGTTTTTGAGTAAATAAAAAGAACATGTGAAAATGATACAAAATTTATTAAGTAAAGTCCCCCCTCCGGTTGATCAATTTTGATAAAATTTTTACAGTCATATTTCAGGCATATGAATAGATTAAATACTCAGTTTAATCAAAATCGTTAGAGCCGTTTTTGAGAAAATCGAAAAAAACTTAAAAAGTTATTAAATAAAGTACCCCCTCCCTTTGAGCAAATTTGATGAAATTTTTGCTGTCACATCGCGGGCTTATACATACTCTAAATACCCAATTTCAGGTTCGCACGGTTTATAGTTTTTGAGCTAGTCTGTTCACACACAGACACACAGACACACAGACACACACACAGACCATTTCGCGGGACTTGGTTATTTTGACTCAGGGGACCCCAAAACGTGTATTGCCGTTGAAAACCGGAAGTCGAAAATTTTCACGATCGCAATACTTCCACTTACTATATATTTCATATATAGGTAAGTGAAAGTAATAAAAAAAAAATTACGAAAGTTAAGTTGCCCCTCCGTTGTTCCGTTCTTGATGAAATTGCAGCTGTGAATCCGCAGACATATGCATATGTCAAAGACGCAGTATTATCATTATCGTTCAAGCCGTTTCTGAGTAAATAGTGGATATACCTAAAACATAAAAAAAAATTTACGAAAGTTAAGTTCCCCCTCCGTTGTTCCGTTCTTGATGAAATTGCAGCTGTGAATTCGCAGACATATACATATGTCAAAGACGCAGTATTATAATTATCGTTCAAGCCGTTTCTGAGTAAATAGTGGATATACCTAAAACATAAAACAAAATTTACGAAAGTTAAGTTCCCCCTCCGTTGATCCATTTTTGATGAAATTGCAGCTGTGAATTCGAAGACATATACATACGTCAAACATGCAGTATTATCCTTATCGTTGAAGCCTTTTCTGAGTAAATAGTGGATATACTTAAAACATAAAAAAAATTTACGAAAGTTAAGTTCCCCCTCCGTTGTTCCGTTCTTGATGAAATCGCAGCTGTGAATTCGCAGACATATACAAATGTCAAAGACGCAGTATTATCATTATCGTTTAAGCCGTTTCTGAGTAAATAGTGGATATACCTAAAACATAAAAAAAAATTTACGAAGGTTTAATTCCCCCTCTGTTGTTCCGTTCTTGATGAAATCGCAGCTGTGAATTCGCAGACATATACATATGTACAAGACGCAGTATCATCATTATCGTTCAAGCCGTATCTGAGTAAATAGTAGATATACCTAAAACATAAAAAAAAATTTACAAAAATTAAGTTCCCCCTCCCTTGTTCCGTTCTTGATGAAATTGCAGCTGTGAATTCGCAGACATATACATACGTCAAACACGCAGTATTATCATTATCGCTCAAGCCGTTTCTGAGTAAATAGTGGATATACCTGAAACATGAAAAAAAAATTACGAAAGTTAAGTTCCCCCTCCGTTGTTCCGTTCTTGATGAAATTGCAGCTGTAAATTTGCAGACATATACATACGTCAAACACGCAGTATTATCATTTTCGTTCTAGCCGTTTCTGAGAAAATAGTGGATATACCTATAACATAAAAAAAAATTTACGAAAGTTAAGTTCCCCTCCGTTGTTCCGTTCTTGATGAAATCGCAGCTGTGAATTCAAAGTCACATACATATGTAAAAGACGCAGTATTATCATTATCGTTCAAGCCGTTTCTGAGTAAAAAGTGGATATACCTAAAACATAAAAAAAAATTTACGAAAGTTAAGTTCCCCCTCCGTTGTTCCGTTCTTGATGAAATTGCAGCCGTGAGTTCGCAGACATATACATATGTCGAAGACGCAGTATTATCATTATCGTTAAAGCCGTTCCTGAGTAAATAGTGGATATACCTGAAACATAAAAAAAAATTTACGAAAGTTAAGTTCCCCCTCCGTTGTTCCGTTCTTGATTAAATTGCAGCCGTGAATTCGCAGACATATACATATGTCAAATACGCAGTATTATCATTTTCGTTCAAGCCGTTTCTGAGTAAATAGTGGATATACCTAAAACATAAAAAAAAATTTACGAAAGTTAAGTTCTCCCTCCGTTGTTCCGTTCTTGATGAAATTGCAGCTGTGAATTCGCAGACATATACATATGTCAAAGACGCAGTATTATAATTATCGTTCAAGCCGTTTCTGAGTAAATAGTGGATATACCTAAAACATAAAACAAAATTTACGAAAGTTAAGTTCCCCCTCCGTTGATCCATTTTTGATGAAATTGCAGCTGTGAATTCGCAGACATATACATACGTCAAACATGCAGTATTATCCTTATCGTTGAAGCCTTTTCTGAGTAAATAGTGGATATACTTAAAACATAAAAAAAATTTACGAAAGTTAAGTTCCCCCTCCATTGTTCCGTTCTCGATGAAATTGCAGCCGTGAATTCGCAGACATATACATATGTCGAAGACGCAGTATTATCATTATCGTTAAAGCCGTTCCTGAGTAAATAGTGGATATACCTGAAACATAAAAAAAAAATTACGAAAGTTAAGTTCCCCCTCCGTTGATCCATTTTTGATGAAATTGCAGCTATGAATTCGCAGACATATACATATGTCAAACACGCAGTATTATCATTTTCGTTCAAGCCGTTTCTGAGTAAATAGTGGATATACCTAAAACATAAAAAAAAATTTACGAAAGTTAAGTTCTCCCTGCGTTGTTCCGTTCTTGATGAAATTGCAGCTGTGAATCCGCAGACATATACATACGTAATACACGCAGTATTATCATTATCGTTCAATCCTTTTCTGAGTAAATAGTGGATATACCTAAAACATAAAAAAAAATTTATGAAAGTTAAGTTCCCCCTCCGTTGATCCGATTTGATGAAATTGCAGCTGTGAATTCGCAGACATATACATACGTCAAACACGCAGTATTATCATTATCGTCCAAGCCGTTTCTGAGTAAATAGTGGATATACCTAAAACATAAAAAAAAATTTATGAAAGTTAAGTTCCCCCTCCGTTGATCCGTTTTTGATGAAATTGCAGCTGTGGATTCGCAGACATATACATACGTCAAACCCCCAGTATTATCATTATCGTCCAAGCCGTTTCTGAGTAAATAGTGGATATACCTAAAACATAAAAAAAAAATTTACGAAAGTTAAGTTCCCCCTCCGTTGTTCCGTTCTTGATGAAATTGCAGCTGTGAATTTGCAGACATATACATATGTCAAACACGCAGTATTATCATTATCGTTCAAGCCGTTTCTGAGTAAAAAGTGGATATACCTAAAACATAAAAAAAAAATTTACGAAAGTTAAATTCCCCCTCCGTTGTTCCGTTCTTGATGAAATCGCAGCTGTGAATTTGCAGACATATACATATGTCAAAGACGCAGTATTATCGTTATCGTTAAAGCCGTATCTGAGTAAATAGTAGATATACCTAAAACATAAAAAAAAATTTACGAAAGTTAAGTTTCCCCTCCGTTGATCCGTTTTGATGAAATCGCAGCTGTGAATTTGCAGACATATACATATGTCAAAGACGCAGTATTATCGTTATCGTTTAAGCCGTATCTGAGTAAATAGTAGATATACCTAAAACATAAAAAAAAATTTACGAAAGTTAAGTTTCCCCTCCGTTGATCCGTTTTGATGAAATTGCAGCTGTGAATTCGCAGACATATACATACGTCAAACACGCAGTATTATCATTATCGTCCAAGCCGTTTCTGAGTAAATAGTGGATATACCTAACACATAAAAAAAAATTTATGAAAGTTAAGTTCCCCCTCCGTTGATCCGTTTTGATGAAATTGCAGCTGTGAATTCGCAGACATATACATACGTCAAACACGCAGTATTATCATTATCGTCCAAGCCGTTTCTGAGTAAATAGTGGATATACCTAAAACATAAAAAAAAATTTATGAAAGTTAAGTTCCCCCTCCGTTGATCCGTTTTGATGAAATTGCAGCTGTGAATTCGCAGACATATACATACGTCAAACACGCAGTATTATCATTATCGTCCAAGCCGTTTCTGAGTAAATAGTGGATATACCTAAAACATAAAAAAAAATTTATGAAAGTTAAGTTCCCCCTCCGTTGATCCGTTTTGATGAAATTGCAGCTGTGAATTCGCAGACATATACATACGTCAAACACGCAGTATTATCATTATCGTCCAGGCCGTTTCTGAGTAAATAGTGGATATACCTAAAACATAAAAAAATATTTACGAATGTTAAACTCCCCCTCCGTTGTTCCGTTCTTGATGAAATCGCAGCTGTGAATTTGCAGACATATACATATGTCAAAGACGCAGTATTATCATTATCGTTCTAGCCGTATCTGAGTAAATAGTGGATATACCTAAAACATAAAAAAAAAATTTACGAAAGTTAAGTACCCCCTCCGTTGTTCCGTTCTTGATGAAATTGCAGCTGTGAATTCGCAGACATATACAAATGTCAAAGACGCAGTATTATAATTATCGTTCAAGCCGTTTCTGAGTAAATAGTGGATATACCTAAAACATAAAACAAAATTTACGAAAGTTAAGTTCCCCCTCCGTTGTTCCGTTCTTGATGAAATCGCAGCTGTCAATTCGCAGTCACATACATATGTAAAAGACGCAGTATTATCATTATCGTTCAAGCCGTTTTTGAGTAAAAAGTGGTACCTAAAACATAAAAAAAAATTTACGAAAGTTAAGTTATCCCTCCGTTGTTCCGTTCTTGATGAAATTGCAGCTGTGAATTCGCAGACGTATACATATGTCAAAGACGCAGTATTATTATTATCGTTCAAGCCGTTTCTGAGTAAATAGTGGATATACCTAAAACATAAAAAAAAATTTACGAAAGTTAAGTTCCCCCTCCGTTGATCCGTCCTTGATGAAATTGCAGCTGTGAATTCGCAGACGTATACATATGTCAAATACGCAGTATTATCATTTTCGTTTAAGCCGTTTCTGAGTAAATAGTGGATATACCTTAAACATAAAAAAAAAATTACGAAAGTTAAGTTGCCCCTCCGTTGTTCCGTTCTTGATGAAATTGCAGCTGTGAATCCGCAGACATATGCATATGTCAAAGACGCAGTATTATAATTATCGTTCAAGCCGTTTCTAAATAAATAGTGGATATACCTAAAACATAAAAAAAAATTTACGAAAGTTAAGTTCCCCCTCCGTTGTTCCGTTCTTGATGAAATTGCAGCTGTGAATTCGCAGACATATACATATGTCGAAGACGCAGTATTATCATTATCGTTAAAGCCGTTCCTGAGTAAATAGTGGATATACCTGAAACATAAAAAAAAAATTACGAAAGTTAAGTTCCCCCTCCGTTGATCCATTTTTGATGAAATTGCAGCTATGAATTCGCAGACATATACATACGTCAAACACGCAGTATTATCATTACCGTTTAAGCTGTTTCTGAGTAAATAGTGGATATACCTAAAACATAAAAAAAAATTTACGAAAGTTAAGTTCCCCCTCCGTTGTTCCGTTCTTGATGAAATTGCAGCTGTGAATTTGCAGACATATACATACGTCAAAGACGCAGTATTATCATTATCGTTCAAGCCGTTTCTGAGTAAAAAGTGGATATACCTAAAATATAAAAAAAAAATTTACGAAAGTTAAATTCCCCCTCCGTTGTTCCGTTCTTGATGAAATCGCAGCTGTGAATTTGCAGACATATACATATGTCAAAGACGCAGTATTATCGTTATCGTTTAAGCCGTATCTGAGTAAATAGTAGATATACCTAAAACATAAAAAAAAATTTACGAAAGTTAAGTTCCCCCTCCGTTGATCCGTTTTGATGAAATCGCAGCTGTGAATTCGCAGACATATACATACGTCAAACACGCAGTATTATCATTATCGTCCAAGCCGTTTCTGAGTAAATAGTGGATATACCTAAAACATAAAAAAAAATTTATGAAAGTTAAGTTCCCCCTCCGTTGATCCGTTTTGATGAAATTGCAGCTGTGAATTCGCAGACATATACATACGTCAAACACGCAGTATTATCATTATCGTCCAGGCCGTTTCTGAGTAAATAGTGGATATACCTAAAACATAAAAAAATATTTACGAATGTTAAGTTCCCCCTCCGTTGTTCCGTTCTTGATGAAATCGCAGCTGTGAATTCGCAGACATATACATACGTCAAACACGCAGTATTATCATTATCGTCCAGGCCGTTTCTGAGTAAATAGTGGATATACCTAAAACATAAAAAAATATTTACGAATGTTAAACTCCCCCTCCGTTGTTCCGTTCTTGATGAAATCGCAGCTGTGAATTCGCAGACATATACATATGTCAAAGACGCAGTATTATCATTATCGTTCTAGCCGTATCTGAGTAAATAGTAGATATACCTAAAACATAAAAAAAAAATTTACGAAAGTTAAGTACCCCCTCCGTTGTTCCGTTCTTGATGAAATTGCAGCTGTGAATTCGCAGACATATACAAATGTCAAAGACGCAGTATTATAATTATCGTTCAAGCCGTTTCTGAGTAAATAGTGGATATACCTAAAACATAAAACAAAATTTACGAAAGTTAAGTTCCCCCTCCGTTGTTCCGTTCTTGATGAAATCGCAGCTGTGAATTTGCAGTCACATACATATGTAAAAGACGCAGTATTATCATTATCGTTCAAGCCGTTTCTGAGTAAAAAGTGGATATACCTAAAACATAAAAAAAAATTTACGAAAGTTAAGTTATCCCTCCGTTGTTCCGTTCTTGATGAAATTGCAGCTGTGAATTCGCAGACGTATACATATGTCAAAGACGCAGTATTATTATTATCGTTCAAGCCGTTTCTGAGTAAATAGTGGATATACCTAAAACATAAAAAAAAATTTACGAAAGTTAAGTTCCCCCTCCGTTGATCCGTTCTTGATGAAATTGCAGCTGTGAATTCGCAGACGTATACATATGTCAAATACGCAGTATTATCATTTTCGTTTAAGCCGTTTCTGAGTAAATAGTGGATATACCTTAAACATAAAAAAAAAATTACGAAAGTTAAGTTGCCCCTCCGTTGTTCCGTTCTTGATGAAATTGCAGCTGTGAATCCGCAGACATATGCATATGTCAAAGACGCAGTATTATCATTATCGTTCAAGCCGTTTCTGAGTAAATAGTGGATATACCTAAAACATAAAAAAAAATTTACGAAAGTTAAGTTCCCCCTCCGTTGTTCCGTTCTTGATGAAATTGCAGCTGTGAATTCGCAGACATATACATATGTCAAAGACGCAGTATTATAATTATCGTTCAAGCCGTTTCTAAATAAATAGTGGATATACCTAAAAAATAAAACAAAAATTACGAAAGTTAAGTTCCCCCTCCGTTGATCCATTTTTGATGAAATTGCAGCTGTGAATTCGCAGACATATACATACGTCAAACATGCAGTATTATCCTTATCGTTAAAGCCTTTTCTGAGTAAATAGTGGATATACTTAAAACATAAAAAAAATTTACGAAAGTTAAGTTCCCCCTCCGTTGTTCCGTTCTTGATGAAATTGCAGCCGTGAATTTGCAGACATATACATATGTCGAAGACGCAGTATTATCATTATCGTTAAAGCCGTTCCTGAGTAAATAGTGGATATACCTGAAACATAAAAAAAAAATTACGAAAGTTAAGTTCCCCCTCCGTTGATCCATTTTTGATGAAATTGCAGCTATGAATTCGCAGACATATACATACGTCAAACACGCAGTATTATCATTACCGTTTAAGCTGTTTCTGAGTAAATAGTGGATATACCTAAAACATAAAAAAAAATTTACGAAAGTTAAGTTCCCCCTCCGTTGATCCGTTCTTGATGAAATTGCAGCTGTGAATTCGCAGACGTATACATATGTCAAACACGCAGTATTATCATTATCGTCCAAGCCGATTCTGAGTAAATAGTGGATATACCTTAAACATAAAAAAAAATTTACGAAAGTTAAGTTCCCCCTCCGTTGTTCCGTTCTTGATGAAATTGCAGCTGTGAATTCGCAGACATATACATACGTCAAACCCCCAGTATTATCATTATCGTCCAAGCCGTTTCTGAGTAAATAGTGGATATACCTAATACATAAAAAAAAATTTACGAAAGTTAAGTTCCCCCTCCGTTGTTCCGTTCTTGATGAAATTGCAGCTGTGAATTTGCAGACATATACATATGTCAAAGACGCAGTATTATCATTATCGTTCAAGCCGTTTCTGAGTAAAAAGTGGATATACCTGAAATATAAAAAAAAAATTTACGAAAGTTAAATTCCCCCTCCGTTGTTCCGTTCTTGATGAAATCGCAGCTGTGAATTCGCAGACATATACATACGTCAAACACGCAGTATTATCATTATCGTCCAAGCCGTTTCTGAGTAAATAGTGGATATACCTAAAACATAAAAAAAAATTTATGAAAGTTAAGTTCCCCCTCCGTTGATCCGTTTTTGATGAAATTACAGCTGTGGATTCGCAGACATATACATACGTCAAACCCCCAGTATTATCATTATCGTCCAAGCCGTTTCTGAGTAAATAGTGGATATACCTAAAACATAAAAAAAAATTTACGAAAGTTAAGTTCCCCCTCCGTTGTTCCGTTCTTGATGAAATTGCAGCTGTGAATTTGCAGACATATACATATGTCAAAGACGCAGTATTATCATTATCGTTAAAGCCGTTCCTGAGTAAATAGTGGATATACCTGAAACATAAAAAAAAAATTACGAAAGTTAAGTTCCCCCTCCGTTGATCCATTTTTGATGAAATTGCAGCTATGAATTCGCAGACATATACATACGTCAAACACGCAGTATTATCATTACCGTTTAAGCTGTTTCTGAGTAAATAGTGGATATACCTAAAACATAAAAAAAAATTTACGAAAGTTAAGTTCCCCCTCCGTTGATCCGTTCTTGATGAAATTGCAGCTGTGAATTCGCAGACGTATACATATGTCAAACACGCAGTATTATCATTTTCGTTCAAGCCGTTTCTGAGTAAATAGTGGATATACCTTAAACATAAAAAAAAATTTACGAAAGTTAAGTTCCCCCTCCGTTGATCCGTTTTGATGAAATTGCAGCTGTGGATTCGCAGACATATACATACGTCAAACCCCCAGTATTATCATTATCGTCCAAGCCGTTTCTGAGTAAATAGTGGATATACCTAAAACAGAAAAAAAAATTTACGAAAGTTAAGTTCCCCCCCCGTTGTTCCGTTCTTGATGAAATTGCAGCTGTGAATTTGCAGACATATACATATGTCAAAGACGCAGTATTATCATTATCGTTCAAGCCGTTTCTGAGTAAATAGTGGATATACCTAAAATATAAAAAAAAAATTTACGAAAGTTAAATTCCCCCTCCGTTGTTCCGTTCTTGATGAAATCGCAGCTGTGAATTTGCAGACATATACATATGTCAAAGACGCAGTATTATCGTTATCGTTTATGCCGTATCTGAGTAAATAGTAGATATACCTAAAACATAAAAAAAAATTTACGAAAGTTAAGTTCCCCCTCCGTTGATCCGTTTTGATGAAATTGCAGCTGTGAATCCGCAGACATATACATACGTCATACACGCAGTATTATCATTATCGTTCAAGCCTTTTCTGAGTAAATAGTGGATATACCTAAAACATAAAAAAAAATTTATGAAAGTTAAGTTCCCCCTCCGTTGATCCGTTTTGATGAAATTGCAGCTGTGAATTCGCAGACATATACATACGTCAAACACGCAGTATTATCATTATCGTCCAAGCCGTTTCTGAGTAAATAGTGGATATACCTTAAACATAAAAAAAAATTTACGAAAGTTAAGTACCCCCTCCGTTGTTCCGTTCTTGATGAAATTGCAGCTGTGAATTCGCAGACATATACAAATGTTAAAGACGCAGTATTATAATTATCGTTCAAGCCGTTTCTGAGTAAATAGTGGATATACCTAAAACATAAAACAAAATTTACGAAAGTTAAGTTCCCCCTCCGTTGTTCCGTTCTTGATGAAATCGCAGCTGTGAATTTGCAGTCACATACATATGTAAAAGACGCAGTATTATCATTATCGTTCAAGCCGTTTCTGAGTAAAAAGTGGATATACCTAAAACATAAAAAAAAATTTACGAAAGTTAAGTTATCCCTCCGTTGTTCCGTTCTTGATGAAATTGCAGCTGTCAATTCGCAGACATATACATATGTCAAAGACGCAGTATTATTATTATCGTTCAAGCCGTTTCTGAGTAAATAGTGGATATACCTAAAACATAAAAAAAAATTTACGAAAGTTAAGTTCCCCCTCCGTTGATCCGTTCTTGATGAAATTGCAGCTGTGAATTCGCAGACGTATACATATGTCAAATACGCAGTATTATCATTTTCGTTTAAGCCGTTTCTGAGTAAATAGTGGATATACCTTAAACATAAAAAAAAAATTACGAAAGTTAAGTTGCCCCTCCGTTGTTCCGTTCTTGATGAAATTGCAGCTGTGAATCCGCAGACATATGCATATGTCAAAGACGCAGTATTATCATTATCGTTCAAGCCGTTTCTGAGTAAATAGTGGATATACCTAAAACATAAAAAAAAATTTACGAAAGTTAAGTTCCCCCTCCGTTGTTCCGTTCTTGATGAAATTGCAGCTGTGAATTCGCAGACATATACATATGTCAAAGACGCAGTATTATAATTATCGTTCAAGCCGTTTCTAAATAAATAGTGGATATACCTAAAAAATAAAACAAAATTTACGAAAGTTAAGTTCCCCCTCCGTTGATCCATTTTTGATGAAATTGCAGCTGTGAATTCGCAGACATATACATACGTCAAACATGCAGTATTATCCTTATCGTTAAAGCCTTTTCTGAGTAAATAGTGGATATACTTAAAACATAAAAAAAATTTACGAAAGTTAAGTTCCCCCTCCGTTGTTCCGTTCTTGATGAAATTGCAGCCGTGAATTTGCAGACATATACATATGTCGAAGACGCAGTATTATCATTATCGTTAAAGCCGTTCCTGAGTAAATAGTGGATATACCTGAAACATAAAAAAAAAATTACGAAAGTTAAGTTCCCCCTCCGTTGATCCATTTTTGATGAAATTGCAGCTATGAATTCGCAGACATATACATACGTCAAACACGCAGTATTATCATTACCGTTTAAGCTGTTTCTGAGTAAATAGTGGATATACCTAAAACATAAAAAAAAATTTACGAAAGTTAAGTTCCCCCTCCGTTGATCCGTTCTTGATGAAATTGCAGCTGTGAATTCGCAGACGTATACATATGTCAAACACGCAGTATTATCATTATCGTCCAAGCCGTTTCTGAGTAAATAGTGGATATACCTTAAACATAAAAAAAAATTTACGAAAGTTAAGTTCCCCCTCCGTTGTTCCGTTCTTGATGAAATTGCAGCTGTGAATTCGCAGACATATACATACGTCAAACCCCCAGTATTATCATTATCGTCCAAGCCGTTTCTGAGTAAATAGTGGATATACCTAATACATAAAAAAAAATTTACGAAAGTTAAGTTCCCCCTCCGTTGTTCCGTTCTTGATGAAATTGCAGCTGTGAATTTGCAGACATATACATATGTCAAAGACGCAGTATTATCATTATCGTTCAAGCCGTTTCTGAGTAAAAAGTGGATATACCTGAAATATAAAAAAAAAATTTACGAAAGTTAAATTCCCCCTCCGTTGTTCCGTTCTTGATGAAATCGCAGCTGTGAATTCGCAGACATATACATACGTCAAACACGCAGTATTATCATTATCGTCCAAGCCGTTTCTGAGTAAATAGTGGATATACCTAAAACATAAAAAAAAATTTATGAAAGTTAAGTTCCCCCTCCGTTGATCCGTTTTTGATGAAATTACAGCTGTGGATTCGCAGACATATACATACGTCAAACCCCCAGTATTATCATTATCGTCCAAGCCGTTTCTGAGTAAATAGTGGATATACCTAAAACATAAAAAAAAATTTACGAAAGTTAAGTTCCCCCTCCGTTGTTCCGTTCTTGATGAAATTGCAGCTGTGAATTTGCAGACATATACATATGTCAAAGACGCAGTATTATCATTATCGTTAAAGCCGTTCCTGAGTAAATAGTGGATATACCTGAAACATAAAAAAAAAATTACGAAAGTTAAGTTCCCCCTCCGTTGATCCATTTTTGATGAAATTGCAGCTATGAATTCGCAGACATATACATACGTCAAACACGCAGTATTATCATTACCGTTTAAGCTGTTTCTGAGTAAATAGTGGATATACCTAAAACATAAAAAAAAATTTACGAAAGTTAAGTTCCCCCTCCGTTGATCCGTTCTTGATGAAATTGCAGCTGTGAATTCGCAGACGTATACATATGTCAAACACGCAGTATTATCATTATCGTTCAAGCCGTTTCTGAGTAAATAGTGGATATACCTTAAACATAAAAAAAAATTTACGAAAGTTAAGTTCCCCCTCCGTTGATCCGTTTTGATGAAATTGCAGCTGTGGATTCGCAGACATATACATACGTCAAACCCCCAGTATTATCATTATCGTCCAAGCCGTTTCTGAGTAAATAGTGGATATACCTAAAACAGAAAAAAAAATTTACGAAAGTTAAGTTCCCCCCCCGTTGTTCCGTTCTTGATGAAATTGCAGCTGTGAATTTGCAGACATATACATATGTCAAAGACGCAGTATTATCATTATCGTTCAAGCCGTTTCTGAGTAAATAGTGGATATACCTAAAACATAAAAAAAAAATTTACGAAAGTTAAATTCCCCCTCCGTTGTTCCGTTCTTGATGAAATCGCAGCTGTGAATTTGCAGACATATACATATGTCAAAGACGCAGTATTATCGTTATCGTTTATGCCGTATCTGAGTAAATAGTAGATATACCTAAAACATAAAAAAAAATTTACGAAAGTTAAGTTCCCCCTCCGTTGATCCGTTTTGATGAAATTGCAGCTGTGAATCCGCAGACATATACATACGTCATACACGCAGTATTATCATTATCGTTCAAGCCTTTTCTGAGTAAATAGTGGATATACCTAAAACATAAAAAAAAATTTATGAAAGTTAAGTTCCCCCTCCGTTGATCCGTTTTGATGAAATTGCAGCTGTGAATTCGCAGACATATACATATGTCAAAGACGCAGTATTATCATTATCGTCCAAGCCGTTTCTGAGTAAATAGTGGATATACCTTAAACATAAAAAAAAATTTACGAAAGTTAAGTTCCCCCTCCGTTGTTCCGTTCTAGATGAAATCGCAGCTGTGAATTCGCAGACATATACATATGTCAAAGACACAGTATTCTCATTATCGTTCAAGCCGTTTCTGAGTAAAAAGTGGATATACCTAAAACATAAAAAAAAATTACAAAAGTTAAGTTCCCCCTCCTTTGTTCCGTTATTGATGAAATTGCAGCTGTGAATTCGCAGACATATACATATGTCAAAGACGCAGTATTATCATTATCGTTCAAGTCGTTTCTGAGTAAATAGTGGATATACCTAAAACATAAAACAAAATTTATGAAAGTTAAGTTCCCCCTCCGTTGTTCCGTTCTTGATGAAATTGCAGCTGTAAATTCGCAGACGTATACATATGTCAAACACGCAGTATTATCATTATCGTTCAAGCCGTTTCTGAGTAAAAAGTGGATATACCTAAAACATAAAAAAAAAATCTACGAAAGTTAAGTTCCCCCTCCGTTGATCCGTTTTGATGAAATTGCAGCTGTGAATCCGCAGACATATACATACGTCATACACGCAGTATTATCATTATCGTTCAAGCCTTTTCTGAGTAAATAGTGGATATACCTAAAACATAAAAAAAAATTTATGAAAGTTAAGTTCCCCCTCCGTTGATCCGTTTTGATGAAATTGCAGCTGTGAATTCGCAGACATATACATACGTCAAACACGCAGTATTATCATTTTCGTTTAAGCCGTTTCTGAGTAAATAGTGGATATACCTTAAACATAAAAAAAAATTTACGAAAGTTAAGTTGCCCCTCCGTTGTTCCGTTCTTGATGAAATTGCAGCTGTGAATCCGCAGACATATGCATATGTCAAACATGCAGTATTATCCTTATCGTGAAAGCCTTTTCTGAGTAAATAGTGGATATACTTAAAACATAAAAAAAATTTACGAAAGATAAGTTCCCCCTCCGTTGTTCCGTTCTTGATGAAATTGCAGCCGTGAATTCGCAGTCATATACATATGTCGAAGACGCAGTATTATCATTATCGTTAAAGCCGTTCCTGAGTAAATAGTGGATATAATAATAATAATAATAATAATAATGTTTATTTAAAATAAAAATACAACCATTTACAGATTTAAAATAAAAACAAACATTATGGGAGCTTGGCACTTATGGCCGTCAGCTCGGAGTTAGCCGCTGTTTTTACATCAGAAATATTTTAAACTCTTATATTAATAATGCTTAAAATAAAAAATAATTATAAATAAACAAATAAAATAACTATTGAAAATAAAGCATTGAGAAAACAAAACGAAACCTCTAAATTAATACAACAACATTTAAGCAAAAGAAAATAAATAAATTATATGTATTTATACCCACACATACATATGTACATATATATATATACTATTAATATTTATACTGAACTTTATAAATAATAATTTAATCAATTTTCCTTAGTAAACATAATTTGAGTTTCATTGACATTTGCTTACATAAATATTAAGAATAACATTGTAACTTTACAGCATTAACGTGATAAATATCAGTTATTGATATAGTATTACTTAGTTAAACAATTCAGTTCAGGAGTAGTTAAATTCTTTTGTTAAATTATATCTGTATCTCCAAGATAGTTTACAGTATTTTATTAATGCTTCCCAATTTTTTCCCTTTAAGTATTGTAATAATTCCTCATTAGACAGCTTATTTTTATTAAAACAAATTTTTCTAAATTCTGATAATATGGGGCATATTGCTAAGAAATGATAAGTGTTTTCAACTTCATTTAGGTTGCACAGAGAACACAGTTCGACATTATCAGAGCTGTATACTTTATAATTTAAATTTAAAAGTTCTCCTCTAGCTTTAAAAATCCATTTAATTTCGGATATATTCTTATTGATGTAAAAATAATTATTTGATGAGTCTCCTTGCAATTGTTTATAAAGTAAGTATTTAGTTGACCCACATGCTTTTTCTACAAATCCCTTGTGAATATTTTTTCTGACTGTGTCTCTTATGTTACTTAATTGTTGTTTGAGTATACCGGTGTCATCTGAATTTATCTCTATATCCATGTTGCAGTCTTTAATAACATTAACCAGGTCATCATACCAAAATATTTTATTTTTTATTATTTGTTTAGCCAAGAAATTGGTCAGTCTTTCGTGTGGTGAATTTAGTACTTTAATTATATAGTCGTGGTGTAATTTAAGGGTATATAAAAATAGTGGTTGTATTTCTGTTTCTAAATGTATAATATAGTTGGGCGTATATCGGGGCAGATTGAACAATTTTTTAATAAAGTAGTATATAACTTGTTCTATTTTGTAATATTGTTTGCTTCCCCAGACCTGAGCAGCATATGTAACTACTGATCTAATGACAGAATTAAAAATTTGTAACTTTGAAGCGTATGTTATCTGATTGCTGTCTAAGAGATCCTTCCACACTACGTTGATTGCCACTTTCGCTTTTTCTGATTTTGATTCAAAATGTTTTTGAAGTGACAGTTTACTGCTTAGTATGACGCCCAGATATTTGTAATCGTTTACGATTTCTATTTCGTTATTATTCATGACCCACCTTTCCATACGGCTTAATTTTCCCCCATTTTTAAATATTAACACCTTCGATTTATCCAAATTAATTTTTAAATTCCATTTCTCGCAGTATTTTGTGAAGTCATTAATCATGATTTGTAATGTTTTGGGATCTTGTGCCAGTAATGCCATGTCGTCCGCATAAGCTAATATCTTTACTCTTCTGTCTTTAATGAGTATCCCTCCACTTAATTCTTCTTCAATATCGTTTACATAGAACGAGAAGAGATAGGGGCTTAAATTACATCCCTGTTTTACCCCCTTCGTGGTTTCGAAAAAAGAGGTTATTCCTTCCCTACACCAGACAGCAGACTCGGACTTATCATATAAGCTCCTAATTATTTCAATTATTTTATTAGATATTCCCATATTATAAAGCTTAAATATCAAAGAAGCTCTGTCCACCCCATCGAAAGCCGCCGAAAAATCAATGAAGAAAGCATATACCTTACCTCTCTTTTTACTTAATATTAATTTTACAATACTCATAAGATTGAATATATTATCGACTGTGGAATAATTTTTCCGAAATCCTGCTTGATATTCTTTTATTATGTTAAACTTATCGGTCCATTCTTGTAGTCTCAGCTGAATTAGTCCAGTAAATAATTTCCCTATAGTATTTATGAATGATAATCCTCTATAATTTTCTGGGTTATTGATATCACCTTTTTTATGTATAGGAAAAATAATAGCTTGTTTCATGATATCTGGTACCTTTCCGTTTTCAAATATATTGTTAAATATTTTTAATAGTGATTTAAGGTAATTTTCCGAGGCATTTTGATAAAATTCATAGGGGATACGGTCAATGCCAGGTGCTTTGTTAACTTTTGCTTTTTTAAGTACTATTTTTAATTCGGTTAAATTGAATTCCTTGTCCAGGATTATATTATGTGACATTGGTTGGGCATATTGTACGGCTATTGTTGTTACTGATTGATTGTACATTTGAGAATAATGTTTTATCCATTCATTAGGAGTAATTCTCGTCCCTGCTATAAATTTTCTATTTTTAATTTTGTTAACGAGTTCCCAAAAGTCTTTATTGTCCTTTACTTTTTTAAATTTCTCTACTATTTCGTAATGGTATTGCTTTCTTTTTTGCTCGTATAATACTTTTAATTTCTTATTTTGTTTGAGATACGCTACTTTGTCTTCGTCGCTGCTAGTTTTCCTGAATTCATTCAATTTATCGAAAGACCTATTTCTCTCCTTTCTACATTCACCATCAAACCATTTATCTTTTCTTTTATATCTTTGTTTGTTATTGTTATTGGCATTACTTGATTTATTTAAAATTCTTATTAATTCATTGAGTCTGGCCTCTTCGGTATTATTTTTATCATTATAAAACAGCAAATTATTGTCTAATTTCTGCTGGTAACATTTTTTATTTTGTTGCGACCAATTTAGTTTGGGCAAAAGCTGTAAGATATCGTTATTTTTGTTAATTTGCAGATTACAGCATGTTATGGTGGGCATGTGGTCCGAATAGATTTGGATGTCTACTTTGAATGATTTTATTAAATCAAGAATTTCCCTAGATGCGCAGCATAAGTCTATTGTTGATGATCCGTTTTTATTAAGAAATGTAAACTCACCGTTTATATCATTTTTAGTTCTGCCATTTAGGATGATAAGATCTGCTATATTAAAAAAATCTATTAGTTTACTCCCCCTATTATCTTTAATTTTATCTTTTGAGCGTCGGTTGCGATTTATTATTAGTGTGTTACCTTTAATTGCCTGTTTAGGAATAACTTGTAACTCGGCTATTCTCCCGTTGAAATCTCCTAACAGCACAAATTTTAAATTTCTGTGTGTCATAATCATTTTTTCCAAGGCTAGGAAGTCCTTTTCCCAATCGTTGAGGTAAACAGGTACAATGTAAACAGTTCCGGTTCCGGTTCCTAGTCGTATTACCTCATACCCAGTTTGTTGTTGAAAGCTTGCCCTATACTTATCCCCTAACTTAATACTGATACCATATAAACACCCACCTCTCGCTCGCCCAAATTTTGATAGTCGGGTTGCGGGAATCCATTTTATATTAAAATTATCAAAATATTGTTCATATTTGTTAAAATCTTTTTCCTCTGTATGTGTCTCAAAAAGCAATATTATATCAAAATTATTTACATAATTGTAGAAAGAAATATTTTTCCTAACTAGCCCATTAATATTATATGATAAAATTTTGACATCCTCGCTTAGACAATTCTCATTTGCATTAATGCATCTTATACTACTATCCTTACCTTCTAACCTTACATTATCTTTATTACAATAGTCTTTATTATTACCTAGTGTTAATTTATTGTGTGTCACTTCTGGGACGAAAGCGATACTGCTCTAACCTGCTGACAATTTTCACGTTTACTGGGAGGTTGGGAGGATCTTCTTTTTCCACCACCGGTTTTCTTATCGTATTCAAAACTATTTTTTCAGCTTCTTCTAGTGTATATATTGTTCCCTGAAACTGTATACTACCTTTGAATGTCCTCACCCCTCTATCTATTGCTCTTAGAGATGTCATACAATTGTATATTCTCTTTCCGATTTCTCTTTCTTCCTTACTTCTGTCATGTGCGACTGGAGTGTTAATTTCTCTAAATTTGTGTTTATTGCTCATGATTTCTTGTTTCTTCCTGTTGGTTGTCAGCGATACTTTTATTGGTCTTATTCCACTTCCTTTACCTAATCTGTAACAGTCATTTATTTGTTCTGGTTTTAATGACACATTTACTTGTTCACATATTTTTTCTATAGTTGTCGGGATATCTTCATTTGTTCTGTCATTCGTTTCAGGAACATTATAAATAATAATATTGTTTTTGTTTAACTGTTTCTTTAAAATAATAATTTCTCGGGCTTGCATTTTCACCTGATTTTCTAATTCCTTGTATTTTTGTTTTGTTGACTCCATTTCTTCGCTTAATTTTCCTAATACTCCCACTATATTTTCCACTATGCCTTTAATATCTCTGGTCTCACTGATATTTTTCTTAATTTCGTTCATAATATCATCATTAGTAATTCCAGTTGAGTTTGTAAATGTATCTTCCAGAGTCATTTTGCTATTGGTTATAATGGATATTGATGAAAAAGTTACTTCTTACTTTTCTGATGTATATGTCTATAATGACACAAACACTAATTATTTCGATGTTTACAAATAATTTAAACTGTTTGTACTTAATAGCCACTTTAAGCAAACTAGAAGCGCACTAGAGACGTCCGCACTCAATGGCTGCCGGCAGCTAACTCTCTATTGATGAAATTGCAGCTGTGAATTCGCAGACATATACATATGTCAAAGACGCAGTATTATCATTATCGTTCAAGTCGTTTCTGAGTAAATAGTGGATATACCTAAAACATAAAACAAAATTTATGAAAGTTAAGTTCCCCCTCCGTTGTTCCGTTCTTGATGAAATTGCAGCTGTAAATTCGCAGACGTATACATATGTCAAACACGCAGTATTATCATTATCGTTCAAGCCGTTTCTGAGTAAAAAGTGGATATACCTAAAACATAAAAAAAAAATCTACGAAAGTTAAGTTTCCCCTCCGTTGTTCCGTTCTTGATGAAATTGCAGCTGTGAATTCGCAGACATATACATACGTCAAACACGCAGTATTATCATTACCGTTTAAGCTGTTTCTGAGTAAATAGTGGATATACCTGAAACATAAAAAAAAAATTACGAAAGTTAAGTTCCCCCTCCGTTGATCCATTTTTGATCTAATTGCAGCTATGAATTCGCTGACGTATACATACGTCAAACACGCAGTATTATCATTACCGTTTAAGCTGTTTCTGAGTAAATAGTGGATATACCTAAAACATAAAAAAAAATTTACGAAAGTTAAGTTCCCCCTCCGTTGATACGTTGTTGATAAAATTGCAGCTGTGAATTCGCAGACGTATACATATGTCAAACACGCAGTATTATCATTTTCGTTCAAGCCGTTTCTGAGTAAATAGTGGATATACCTTAAACATAAAAAAAAATTTACGAAAGTTAAGTTCCCCCTCAGTTGTTCCGTTCTTGATGAAATTGCAGCTGTGAATCCGCAGACATATACATACGTCATACACGCAGTATTATCATTATCGTTCAAGCCTTTTCTGAGTAAATAGTGGATATACCTAAAACATAAAAAAAAATTTATGAAAGTTAAGTTCCCCCTCCGTTGATCCGTTTTGATGAAATTGCAGTTGTGAATTCGCAGACATATACATACGTCAAACACGCAGTATTATCATTATCGTCCAAGCCGTTTCTGAGTAAATAGTGGATATACCTATAACATACAAAAATATTTACGAATGTTAAACTCCCCCTCCGTTGTTCCGTTCTTGATGAAATCGCAGCTGTGAATTCGCAGACATATACATATGTCAAAGACACAGTATTCTCATTATCGTTCAAGCCGTTTCTGAGTAAAAAGTGGATATACCTAAAATATAAAAAAAAGATTTACGAAAGTTAAATTCCCCCTCCGTTGTTCCGTTCTTGATGAAATCGCAGCTGTGAATTCGCAGACATATACATATGTCAAAGACGCAGTATTATCGTTATCGTTTAAGCCGTATCTGAGTAAATAGTAGATATACCTAAAACATAAAAAAAAATTTACGAAAGTTAAGTTCCCCCTCCGTTGATCAGTTTTGATGAAATTGCAGCTGTGAATTCGCAGACATATACATACGTCAAAGACGCAGTATTATCATTATCGTTCAAGCCGTTTCTGAGTAAAATGTGGATATACCTAAAACATAAAAAAAAAATCTACGAAAGTTAAGTTTCCCCTCCGTTGTTCCGTTCTTGATGAAATTGCAGCTGTGAATTCGCAGACATATACATTTGTCAAAGACGCAGTATTATCATTATCGTCCAAGCCGTTTCTGAGTAAATAGTGGATATACCTTAAACATAAAAAAAAATTTACGAAAGTTAAGTTCCCCCTCAGTTGTTCCGTTCTTGATGAAATTGCAGCTGTGAATCCGCAGACATATACATACGTCATACACGCAGTATTATCATTATCGTTCAAGCCTTTTCTGAGTAAATAGTGGATATACCTAAAACATAAAAAAAAATTTATGAAAGTTAAGTTCCCCCTCCGTTGATCCGTTTTGATGAAATTGCAGCTGTGAATTCGCAGACATATACATACGTCAAACACGCAGTATTATCATTATCGTCCAAGCCGTTTCTGAGTAAATAGTGGATATACCTAAAACATACAAAAATATTTACGAATGTTAAACTCCCCCTCCGTTGTTCCGTTCTTGATGAAATCGCAGCTGTGAATTCGCAGACATATACATATGTCAAAGACACAGTATTCTCATTATCGTTCAAGCCGTTTCTGAGTAAAAAGTGGATATACCTAAAACATACAAAAATATTTACGAATGTTAAACTCCCCCTCCGTTGTTCCGTTCTTGATGAAATCGCAGCTGTGAATTCGCAGACATATACATATGTCAAAGACACAGTATTCTCATTATCGTTCAAGCCGTTTCTGAGTAAAAAGTGGATATACCTAAAATATAAAAAAAAAATTTACGAAAGTTAAATTCCCCCTCCGTTGTTCCGTTCTTGATGAAATCGCAGCTGTGAATTCGCAGACATATACATATGTCAAAGACGCAGTATTATCATTATCGTTCAAGCCGTTTCTGAGTAAAAAGTGGATATACCTGAAATATAAAAAAAAAATTTACGAAAGTTAAATTCCCCCTCCGTTGTTCCGTTCTTGATGAAATCGCAGCTGTGAATTCGCAGACATATACATATGTCAAAGACGCAGTATTATCATTATCGTTCAAGCCGTTTCTGAGTAAATAGTGGATATACCTAAAACATAAAAAAAAATTTACGAAAGTTAAGTTCCCCCTCCGTTGTTCCGTTCTTGATGAAATTGCAGCTGTGAATTCGCAGACATATACATACGTCAAACACGCAGTATTATCATTATCGTCCAAGCCGTTTCTGAGTAAATAGTGGATATACCTAAAACATAAAAAAAAATTTACGAAAGTTAAGTTCCCCCTCCGTTGATCCGTTCTTGATGAAATTGCAGCTGTGAATTCGCAGACGTATACATATGTCAAACACGCAGTATTATCATTTTCGTTCAAGCCGTTTCTGAGTAAATAGTGGATATACCTTAAACATAAAAAAAAATTTACGAAAGTTAAGTTCCCCCTCCGTTGATCCGTTTTGATGAAATTGCAGCTGTGGATTCGCAGACATATACATACGTCAAACCCCCAGTATTATCATTATCGTCCAAGCCGTTTCTGAGTAAATAGTGGATATACCTAAAACAGAAAAAAAAATTTACGAAAGTTAAGTTCCCCCCCCGTTGTTCCGTTCTTGATGAAATTGCAGCTGTGAATTTGCAGACATATACATATGTCAAAGACGCAGTATTATCATTATCGTTCAAGCCGTTTCTGAGTAAATAGTGGATATACCTAAAATATAAAAAAAAAATTTACGAAAGTTAAATTCCCCCTCCGTTGTTCCGTTCTTGATGAAATCGCAGCTGTGAATTTGCAGACATATACATATGTCAAAGACGCAGTATTATCGTTATCGTTTATGCCGTATCTGAGTAAATAGTAGATATACCTAAAACATAAAAAAAAATTTACGAAAGTTAAGTTCCCCCTCCGTTGATCCGTTTTGATGAAATTGCAGCTGTGAATCCGCAGACATATACATACGTCATACACGCAGTATTATCATTATCGTTCAAGCCTTTTCTGAGTAAATAGTGGATATACCTAAAACATAAAAAAAAATTTATGAAAGTTAAGTTCCCCCTCCGTTGATCCGTTTTGATGAAATTGCAGCTGTGAATTCGCAGACATATACATACGTCAAACACGCAGTATTATCATTATCGTCCAAGCCGTTTCTGAGTAAATAGTGGATATACCTTAAACATAAAAAAAAATTTACGAAAGTTAAGTTCCCCCTCCGTTGTTCCGTTCTAGATGAAATCGCAGCTGTGAATTCGCAGACATATACATATGTCAAAGACACAGTATTCTCATTATCGTTCAAGCCGTTTCTGAGTAAAAAGTGGATATACCTAAAACATAAAAAAAAATTACAAAAGTTAAGTTCCCCCTCCTTTGTTCCGTTATTGATGAAATTGCAGCTGTGAATTCGCAGACATATACATATGTCAAAGACGCAGTATTATCATTATCGTTCAAGTCGTTTCTGAGTAAATAGTGGATATACCTAAAACATAAAACAAAATTTATGAAAGTTAAGTTCCCCCTCCGTTGTTCCGTTCTTGATGAAATTGCAGCTGTAAATTCGCAGACGTATACATATGTCAAACACGCAGTATTATCATTATCGTTCAAGCCGTTTCTGAGTAAAAAGTGGATATACCTAAAACATAAAAAAAAAATCTACGAAAGTTAAGTTCCCCCTCCGTTGATCCGTTTTGATGAAATTGCAGCTGTGAATCCGCAGACATATACATACGTCATACACGCAGTATTATCATTATCGTTCAAGCCTTTTCTGAGTAAATAGTGGATATACCTAAAACATAAAAAAAAATTTATGAAAGTTAAGTTCCCCCTCCGTTGATCCGTTTTGATGAAATTGCAGCTGTGAATTCGCAGACATATACATACGTCAAACACGCAGTATTATCATTATCGTCCAAGCCGTTTCTGAGTAAATAGTGGATATACCTTAAACATAAAAAAAAATTTACGAAAGTTAAGTTCCCCCTCTGTTGTTCCGTTCTAGATGAAATCGCAGCTGTGAATTCGCAGACATATACATATGTCAAAGACACAGTATTCTCATTATCGTTGAAGCCGTTTCTGAGTAAAAAGTGGATATACCTAAAACATAAAAAAAAATTACAAAAGTTAAGTTCCCCCTCCTTTGTTCCGTTATTGATGAAATTGCAGCTGTGAATTCGCAGACATATACATATGTCAAAGACGCAGTATTATCATTATCGTTCAAGTCGTTTCTGAGTAAATAGTGGATATACCTAAAACATAAAACAAAATTTATGAAAGTTAAGTTCCCCCTCCGTTGTTCCGTTCTTGATGAAATTGCAGCTGTAAATTCGCAGACGTATACATATGTCAAACACGCGGTATTATCATTATCGTTCAAGCCGTTTCTGAGTAAAAAGTGGATATACCTAAAACATAAAAGAAAAATCTACGAAAGTTAAGTTTCCCCTCCGTTGTTCCGTTCTTGATGAAATTGCAGCTGTGAATTCGCAGACATATACATTTGTCAAAGACGCAGTATTATCATTATCGTTTATGCCGTTTCTGAGTAAATAGTGGATATACCTAAAACATAAAAAAAAATTTACGAAAGTTAAGTTCCCCCTCCGTTGTTCCGTTCTTGATGAAATTGCAGCTGTGAATTCGCAGACATATACATATGTCAAAGACACAGTATTCTCATTATCGTTCAAGCCGTTTCTGAGTAAAAAGTGGATATACCTAAAATATAAAAAAAAAATTTACGAAAGTTAAATTCCCCCTCCGTTGTTCCGTTCTTGATGAAATCGCAGCTGTGAATTCGCAGACATATACATATGTCAAAGACGCAGTATTATCGTTATCGTTTAAGCCGTATCTGAGTAAATAGTAGATATACCTAAAACATAAAAAAAAATTTACGAAAGTTAAGTTCCCCCTCCGTTGATCAGTTTTGATGAAATTGCAGCTGTGAATTCGCAGACATATACATACGTCAAACACGCAGTATTATCATTATCGTTCAAGCCGTTTCTGAGTAAAAAGTGGATATACCTAAAACATAAAAAAAAAATCTACGAAAGTTAAGTTTCCCCTCCGTTGTTCCGTTCTTGATGAAATCGCAGCTGTGAATTCGCAGACATATACATATGTCAAAGACACAGTATTCTCATTATCGTTCAAGCCGTTTCTGAGTAAAAAGTGGATATACCTAAAACATACAAAAATATTTACGAATGTTAAACTCCCCCTCCGTTGTTCCGTTCTTGATGAAATCGCAGCTGTGAATTCGCAGACATATACATTTGTCAAAGACGCAGTATTATCATTATCGTTTAAGCCGTTTCTGAGTAAATAGTGGATATACCTAAAACATAAAAAAAAATTTACGAAAGTTAAGTTCCCCCTCCGTTGTTCCGTTCTTGATGAAATTGCAGCCGTGAATTCGCAGTCATATACATATGTCGAAGACGCAGTATTATCATTATCGTTAAAGCCGTTCCTGAGTAAATAGTGGATATACCTGAAACATAAAAAAAAAATTACGAAAGTTAAGTTCCCCCTCCGTTGATCCATTTTTGATCTAATTGCAGCTATGAATTCGCTGACATATACATACGTCAAACACGCAGTATTATCATTACCGTTTAAGCTGTTTCTGAGTAAATAGTGGATATACCTAAAACATAAAAAAAAAATTTACGAAAGTTAAGTTCCCCCTCCGTTGATACGTTGTTGATAAAATTGCAGCTGTGAATTCGCAGACGTATACATATGTCAAACACGCAGTATTATCATTTTCGTTCAAGCCGTTTCTGAGTAAATAGTGGATATACCTTAAACATAAAAAAAAATTTACGAAAGTTAAGTTCCCCCTCAGTTGTTCCGTTCTTGATGAAATTGCAGCTGTGAATCCGCAGACATATACATACGTCATACACGCAGTATTATCATTATCGTTCAAGCCTTTTCTGAGTAAATAGTGGATATACCTAAAACATAAAAAAAAATTTACGAATGTTAAACTCCCCCTCCGTTGTTCCGTTCTTGATGAAATCGCAGCTGTGAATTCGCAGACATATACATATGTCAAAGACACAGTATTCTCATTATCGTTCAAGCCGTTTCTGAGTAAAAAGTGGATATACCTAAAATATAAAAAAAAAATTTACGAAAGTTAAATTCCCCCTCCGTTGTTCCGTTCTTGATGAAATCGCAGCTGTGAATTCGCAGACATATACATATGTCAAAGACGCAGTATTATCGTTATCGTTTAAGCCGTATCTGAGTAAATAGTAGATATACCTAAAACATAAAAAAAAATTTACGAAAGTTAAGTTCCCCCTCCGTTGATCAGTTTTGATGAAATTGCAGCTGTGAATTCGCAGACATATACATACGTCAAAGACGCAGTATTATCATTATCGTTCAAGCCGTTTCTGAGTAAAAAGTGGATATACCTAAAACATAAAAAAAAAATCTACGAAAGTTAAGTTTCCCCTCCGTTGTTCCGTTCTTGATGAAATTGCAGCTGTGAATTCGCAGACATATACATTTGTCAAAGACGCAGTATTATCATTATCGTCCAAGCCGTTTCTGAGTAAATAGTGGATATACCTTAAGCATAAAAAAAAATTTACGAAAGTTAAGTTCCCCCTCAGTTGTTCCGTTCTTGATGAAATTGCAGCTGAGAATCCGCAGACATATACATACGTCATACACGCAGTATTATCATTATCGTTCAAGCCTTTTCTGAGTAAATAGTGGATATACCTAAAACATAAAAAAAAATTTATGAAAGTTAAGTTCCCCCTCCGTTGATCCGTTTTGATGAAATTGCAGCTGTGAATTCGCAGACATATACATACGTCAAACACGCAGTATTATCATTATCGTCCAAGCCGTTTCTGAGTAAATAGTGGATATACCTAAAACATACAAAAATATTTACGAATGTTAAACTCCCCCTCCGTTGTTCCGTTCTTGATGAAATCGCAGCTGTGAATTCGCAGACATATACATATGTCAAAGACACAGTATTTTCATTATCGTTCAAGCCGTTTCTGAGTAAAAAGTGGATATACCTAAAACATACAAAAATATTTACGAAAGTTAAACTCCCCCTCCGTTGTTCCGTTCTTGATGAAATCGCAGCTGTGAATTCGCAGACATATACATATGTCAAAGACACAGTATTCTCATTATCGTTCAAGCCGTTTCTGAGTAAAAAGTGGATATACCTAAAATATAAAAAAAAAATTTACGAAAGTTAAATTCCCCCTCCGTTGTTCCGTTCTTGATGAAATCGCAGCTGTGAATTCGCAGACATATACATATGTCAAAGACGCAGTATTATCGTTATCGTTTAAGCCGTATCTGAGTAAATAGTAGATATACCTAAAACATAAAAAAAAATTTACGAAAGTTAAGTTCCCCCTCCGTTGATCAGTTTTGATGAAATTGCAGCTGTGAATTCGCAGACATATACATACGTCAAACACGCAGTATTATCATTATCGTTCAAGCCGTTTCTGAGTAAAAAGTGGATATACCTAAAACATAAAAAAAAAATCTACGAAAGTTAAGTTTCCCCTCCGTTGTTCCGTTCTTGATGAAATTGCAGCTGTGAATTCGCAGACATATACATTTGTCAAAGACGCAGTATTATCATTATCGTTTAAGCCGTTTCTGAGTAAATAGTGGATATACCTAAAACATAAAAAAAAATTTACGAAAGTTAAGTTCCCCCTCCGTTGTTCCGTTCTTGATGAAATTGCAGCCGTGAATTCGCAGACATATACATATGTTAAAGACGCAGTATTATAATTATCGTTCAAGCCGTTTCTGAGTAAATAGTGGATATACCTAAAACATAAAACAAAATTTACGAAAGTTTAGTTCCCCCTCCGTTGTTCCGTTCTTGATGAAATCGCAGCTGTGAATTCGCAGTCACATACATATGTAAAAGACGCAGTATTATCATTATCGTTCAAGCCGTTTCTGAGTAAAAAGTGGATATACCTAAAACATAAAAAAAAATTTACGAAAGTTAAGTTTCCCCTCCGTTGTTCCGTTCTTGATGAAATTGCAGCTGTGAATTCGCAGACATATACATTTGTCAAAGACGCAGTATTAGCATTATCGTCCAAGCCGTTTCTGAGTAAATAGTGGATATACCTTAAACATAAAAAAAAATTTACGAAAGTTAAGTTCCCCCTCAGTTGTTCCGTTCTTGATGAAATTGCAGCTGTGAATCCGCAGACATATACATACGTCATACACGCAGTATTATCATTATCGTTCAAGCCTTTTCTGAGTAAATAGTGGATATACCTAAAACATAAAAAAAAATTTATGAAAGTTAAGTTCCCCCTCCGTTGATCCGTTTTGATGAAATTGCAGCTGTGAATTCGCAGACATATACATACGTCAAACACGCAGTATTATCATTATCGTCCAAGCCGTTTCTGAGTAAATAGTGGATATACCTAAAACATACAAAAATATTTACGAATGTTAAACTCCCCCTCCGTTGTTCCGTTCTTGATGAAATCGCAGCTGTGAATTCGCAGACATATACATATGTCAAAGACACAGTATTCTCATTATCGTTCAAGCCGTTTCTGAGTAAAAAGTGGATATACCTAAAACATACAAAAATATTTACGAATGTTAAACTCCCCCTCCGTTGTTCCGTTCTTGATGAAATCGCAGCTGTGAATTCGCAGACATATACATATGTCAAAGACACAGTATTCTCATTATCGTTCAAGCCGTTTCTGAGTAAAAAGTGGATATACCTAAAATATAAAAAAAAAATTTACGAAAGTTAAATTCCCCCTCCGTTGTTCCGTTCTTGATGAAATCGCAGCTGTGAATTCGCAGACATATACATATGTCAAAGACGCAGTATTATCGTTATCGTTTAAGCCGTATCTGAGTAAATAGTAGATATACCTAAAACATAAAAAAAAATTTACGAAAGTTAAGTTCCCCCTCCGTTGATCAGTTTTGATGAAATTGCAGCTGTGAATTCGCAGACATATACATACGTCAAACACGCAGTATTATCATTATCGTTCAAGCCGTTTCTGAGTAAATAGTGGATATACCTTAAACATAAAAAAAAATTTACGAAAGTTAAGTTCCCCCTCCGTTGTTCCGTTCTTGATGAAATTGCAGCTGTGAATTTGCAGACGTATACATATTTCAAAGACGCAGTATTATCATTATCGTTCAAGTCGTTTCTGAGTAAAAAGTGGATATACCTAAAACATAAAAAAAAATCTACGAAAGTTAAGTTTCCCCTCCGTTGTTCCGTTCTTGATGAAATTGCAGCTGTGAATTCGCAGACATATACATTTGTCAAAGACGCAGTATTATCATTATCGTCCAAGCCGTTTCTGAGTAAATAGTGGATATACCTTAAACATAAAAAAAAATTTACGAAAGTTAAGTTCCCCCTCAGTTGTTCCGTTCTTGATGAAATTGCAGCTGTGAATCCGCAGACATATACATACGTCATACACGCAGTATTATCATTATCGTTCAAGCCGTTTCTGAGTAAATAGTGGATATACCTAAAACATAAAAAAAAATTTACGAAAGTTAAGTTCCCCCTCCGTTGATCCGTTTTGATGAAATTGCAGCTGTGAATTCGCAGACATATACATACGTCAAACACGCAGTATTATCATTATCGTCCAAGCCGTTTCTGAGTAAATAGTGGATATACCTAAAACATACAAAAATATTTACGAATGTTAAACTCCCCCTCCGTTGTTCCGTTCTTGATGAAATCGCAGCTGTGAATTCGCAGACATATACATATGTCAAAGACACAGTATTCTCATTATCGTTCAAGCCGTTTCTGAGTAAAAAGTGGATATACCTAAAACATACAAAAATATTTACGAATGTTAAACTCCCCCTCCGTTGTTCCGTTCTTGATGAAATCGCAGCTGTGAATTCGCAGACATATACATATGTCAAAGACACAGTATTCTCATTATCGTTCAAGCCGTTTCTGAGTAAAAAGTGGATATACCTAAAATATAAAAAAAAAATTTACGAAAGTTAAATTCCCCCTCCGTTGTTCCGTTCTTGATGAAATCGCAGCTGTGAATTCGCAGACATATACATATGTCAAAGACGCAGTATTATCGTTATCGTTTAAGCCGTATCTGAGTAAATAGTAGATATACCTAAAACATAAAAAAAAATTTACGAAAGTTAAGTTCCCCCTCCGTTGATCAGTTTTGATGAAATTGCAGCTGTGAATTCGCAGACATATACATACGTCAAACACGCAGTATTATCATTATCGTTCAAGCCGTTTCTAAGTAAAAAGTGGATATACCTAAAACATAAAAAAAAAATCTACGAAAGTTAAGTTTCCCCTCCGTTGTTCCGTTCTTGATGAAATCGCAGCTGTGAATTCGCAGACATATACATATGTCAAAGACGCAGTATTATCGTTATCGTTTAAGCCGTATCTGAGTAAATAGTAGATATACCTAAAACATAAAAAAAAATTTACGAAAGTTAAGTTCCCCCTCCGTTGATCAGTTTTGATGAAATTGCAGCTGTGAATTCGCAGACATATACATACGTCAAACACGCAGTATTATCATTATCGTTCAAGCCGTTTCTGAGTAAATAGTGGATATACCTTAAACATAAAAAAAAATTTACGAAAGTTAAGTTCCCCCTCCGTTGTTCCGTTCTTGATGAAATTGCAGCTGTGAATTTGCAGACGTATACATATTTCAAAGACGCAGTATTATCATTATCGTTCAAGTCGTTTCTGAGTAAAAAGTGGATATACCTAAAACATAAAAAAAAATCTACGAAAGTTAAGTTTCCCCTCCGTTGTTCCGTTCTTGATGAAATTGCAGCTGTGAATTCGCAGACATATACATTTGTCAAAGACGCAGTATTATCATTATCGTCCAAGCCGTTTCTGAGTAAATAGTGGATATACCTTAAACATAAAAAAAAATTTACGAAAGTTAAGTTCCCCCTCAGTTGTTCCGTTCTTGATGAAATTGCAGCTGTGAATCCGCAGACATATACATACGTCATACACGCAGTATTATCATTATCGTTCAAGCCTTTTCTGAGTAAATAGTGGATATACCTAAAACATAAAAAAAAATTTATGAAAGTTAAGTTCCCCCTCCGTTGATCCGTTTTGATGAAATTGCAGCTGTGAATTCGCAGACATATACATACGTCAAACACGCAGTATTATCATTATCGTCCAAGCCGTTTCTGAGTAAATAGTGGATATACCTAAAACATACAAAAATATTTACGAATGTTAAACTCCCCCTCCGTTGTTCCGTTCTTGATGAAATCGCAGCTGTGAATTCGCAGACATATACATATGTCAAAGACACAGTATTCTCATTATCGTTCAAGCCGTTTCTGAGTAAAAAGTGGATATACCTAAAACATACAAAAATATTTACGAATGTTAAACTCCCCCTCCGTTGTTCCGTTCTTGATGAAATCGCAGCTGTGAATTCGCAGACATATACATATGTCAAAGACACAGTATTCTCATTATCGTTCAAGCCGTTTCTGAGTAAAAAGTGGATATACCTAAAATATAAAAAAAAAATTTACGAAAGTTAAATTCCCCCTCCGTTGTTCCGTTCTTGATGAAATCGCAGCTGTGAATTCGCAGACATATACATATGTCAAAGACGCAGTATTATCGTTATCGTTTAAGCCGTATCTGAGTAAATAGTAGATATACCTAAAACATAAAAAAAAATTTACGAAAGTTAAGTTCCCCCTCCGTTGATCAGTTTTGATGAAATTGCAGCTGTGAATTCGCAGACATATACATACGTCAAACACGCAGTATTATCATTATCGTTCAAGCCGTTTCTGAGTAAAAAGTGGATATACCTAAAACATAAAAAAAAAATCTACGAAAGTTAAGTTTCCCCTCCGTTGTTCCGTTCTTGATGAAATCGCAGCTGTGAATTCGCAGACATATACATATGTCAAAGACACAGTATTCTCATTATCGTTCAAGCCGTTTCTGAGTAAAAAGTGGATATACCTAAAACATACAAAAATATTTACGAATGTTAAACTCCCCCTCCGTTGTTCCGTTCTTCATGAAATCGCAGCTGTGAATTCGCAGACATATACATTTGTCAAAGACGCAGTATTATCATTATCGTTTAAGCCGTTTCTGAGTAAATAGTGGATATACCTAAAACATAAAAAAAAATTTACGAAAGTTAAGTTCCCCCTCCGTTGTTCCGTTCTTGATGAAATTGCAGCCGTGAATTCGCAGACATATACATATGTTAAAGACGCAGTATTATAATTATCGTTCAAGCCGTTTCTGAGTAAATAGTGGATATACCTAAAACATAAAACAAAATTTACGAAAGTTTAGTTCCCCCTCCGTTGTTCCGTTCTTGATGAAATCGCAGCTGTGAATTCGCAGTCACATACATATGTAAAAGACGCAGTATTATCATTATCGTTCAAGCCGTTTCTGAGTAAAAAGTGGATATACCTAAAACATAAAAAAAAATTTACGAAAGTTAAGTTTCCCCTCCGTTGTTCCGTTCTTGATGAAATTGCAGCTGTGAATTTGCAGACATATACATTTGTCAAAGACGCAGTATTATCATTATCGTCCAAGCCGTTTCTGAGTAAATAGTGGATATACCTTAAACATAAAAAAAAAATTACGAAAGTTAAGTTCCCCCTCAGTTGTTCCGTTCTTGATGAAATTGCAGCTGTGAATCCGCAGACATATACATACGTCATACACGCAGTATTATCATTATCGTTCAAGCCTTTTCTGAGTAAATAGTGGATATACCTAAAACATAAAAAAAAATTTATGAAAGTTAAGTTCCCCCTCCGTTGATCCGTTTTGATGAAATTGCAGCTGTGAATTCGCAGACATATACATACGTCAAACACGCAGTATTATCATTATCGTCCAAGCCGTTTCTGAGTAAATAGTGGATATACCTAAAACATACAAAAATATTTACGAATGTTAAACTCCCCCTCCGTTGTTCCGTTCTTGATGAAATCGCAGCTGTGAATTCGCAGACATATACATATGTCAAAGACACAGTATTCTCATTATCGTTCAAGCCGTTTCTGAGTAAAAAGTGGATATACCTAAAACATACAAAAATATTTACGAATGTTAAACTCCCCCTCCGTTGTTCCGTTCTTGATGAAATCGCAGCTGTGAATTCGCAGACATATACATATGTCAAAGACACAGTATTCTCATTATCGTTCAAGCCGTTTCTGAGTAAAAAGTGGATATACCTAAAATATAAAAAAAAAATTTACGAAAGTTAAATTCCCCCTCCGTTGTTCCGTTCTTGATGAAATCGCAGCTGTGAATTCGCAGACATATACATATGTCAAAGACGCAGTATTATCGTTATCGTTTAAGCCGTATCTGAGTAAATAGTAGATATACCTAAAACATAAAAAAAAATTTACGAAAGTTAAGTTCCCCCTCCGTTGATCAGTTTTGATGAAATTGCAGCTGTGAATTCGCAGACATATACATACGTCAAACACGCAGTATTATCATTATCGTTCAAGCCGTTTCTAAGTAAAAAGTGGATATACCTAAAACATAAAAAAAAAATCTACGAAAGTTAAGTTTCCCCTCCGTTGTTCCGTTCTTGATGAAATTGCAGCTGTGAATTCGCAGACATATACATTTGTCAAAGACGCAGTATTATCATTATCGTTTAAGCCGTTTCTGAGTAAATAGTGGATATACCTAAAACATAAAAAAAAATTTACGAAGGTTAAGTTCCCCCTCCGTTGTTCCGTTCTTGATGAAATTGCAGCCGTGAATTCGCAGACATATACATATGTTAAAGACGCAGTATTATAATTATCGTTCAAGCCGTTTCTGAGTAAATAGTGGATATACCTAAAACATAAAACAAAATTTACGAAAGTTTAGTTCCCCCTCCGTTGTTCCGTTCTTGATGAAATCGCAGCTGTGAATTCGCAGTCACATACATATGTAAAAGACGCAGTATTATCATTATCGTTCAAGCCGTTTCTGAGTAAAAAGTGGATATACCTAAAACATAAAAAAAAATTTACGAAAGTTAAGTTTCCCCTCCGTTGTTCCGTTCTTGATGAAATTGCAGCTGTGAATTCGCAGACATATACATTTGTCAAAGACGCAGTATTATCATTATCGTCCAAGCCGTTTCTGAGTAAATAGTGGATATACCTTAAACATAAAAAAAAATTTACGAAAGTTAAGTTCCCCCTCAGTTGTTCCGTTCTTGATGAAATTGCAGCTGTGAATCCGCAGACATATACATACGTCATACACGCAGTATTATCATTATCGTTCAAGCCTTTTCTGAGTAAATAGTGGATATACCTAAAACATAAAAAAAAATTTATGAAAGTTAAGTTCCCCCCCCGTTGATCCTTTTTGATGAAATTGCAGCTGTGAATTCGCAGACATATACATACGTCAAACACGCAGTATTATCATTATCGTCCAAGCCGTTTCTGAGTAAATAGTGGATATACCTAAAACATACAAAAATATTTACGAATGTTAAACTCCCCCTCCGTTGTTCCGTTCTTGATGAAATCGCAGCTGTGAATTCGCAGACATATACATATGTCAAAGACACAGTATTCTCATTATCGTTCAAGCCGTTTCTGAGTAAAAAGTGGATATACCTAAAACATACAAAAATATTTACGAATGTTAAACTCCCCCTCCGTTGTTCCGTTCTTGATGAAATCGCAGCTGTGAATTCGCAGACATATACATATGTCAAAGACACAGTATTCTCATTATCGTTCAAGCCGTTTCTGAGTAAAAAGTGGATATACCTAAAATATAAAAAAAAAATTTACGAAAGTTAAATTCCCCCTCCGTTGTTCCGTTCTTGATGAAATCGCAGCTGTGAATTCGCAGACATATACATATGTCAAAGACGCAGTATTATCGTTATCGTTTAAGCCGTATCTGAGTAAATAGTAGATATACCTAAAACATAAAAAAAAATTTACGAAAGTTAAGTTCCCCCTCCGTTGATCAGTTTTGATGAAATTGCAGCTGTGAATTTGCAGACATATACATTTGTCAAAGACGCAGTATTATCATTATCGTTTAAGCCGTTTCTGAGTAAATAGTGGATATACCTAAAACATAAAAAAAAATTTACGAAAGTTAAGTTCCCCCTCCGTTGTTCCGTTCTTGATGAAATTGCAGCCGTGAATTCGCAGACATATACATATGTTAAGGACGCAGTATTATAATTATCGTTCAAGCCGTTTCTGAGTAAATAGTGGATATACCTAAAACATAAAACAAAATTTACGAAAGTTTAGTTTCCCCTCCGTTGTTCCGTTCTTGATGAAATCGCAGCTGTGAATTCGCAGTCACATACATATGTAAAAGACGCAGTATTATCATTATCGTTCAAGCCGTTTCTGAGTAAAAAGTGGATATACCTAAAACATAAAAAAAAATTTACGAAACTTAAGTTATCCCTCCGTTGTTCCGTTCTTGATCAAATTGCAGCTGTCAATTCGCAGACATATACATATGTCAAAGACGCAGTATTATTATTATCGTTCAAGCCGTTTCTGAGTAAATAGTGGATATACCTAAAACATAAAAAAAAATTTACGAAAGTTAAGTTCCCCCTCCGTTGTTCCGTTCTTGATGAAATTGCAGCTGTGAATCCGCAGACATATACATACGTCATACACGCAGTATTATCATTATCGTTCAAGCCTTTTCTGAGTAAATAGTGGATATACCTAAAACATAAACAAAAATTTATGAAAGTTAAGTTCCCCCTCCGTTGATCCGTTTTGATGAAATTGCAGCTGTGAATTCGCAGACATATACATACGTCAAACACGCAGTATTATCATTATCGTCCAAGCCGTTTCTGAGTAAATAGTGGATAGACCTAAAACATACAAAAATATTTACGAATGTTAAACTCCCCCTCCGTTGTTCCGTTCTTGATGAAATCGCAGCTGTGAATTCGCAGACATATACACATGTCAAAGACGCAGTATTATCATTATCGTTCTAGCCGTATCTGAGTAAATAGTAGATATACCTAAAACATAAACAAAAATTTATGAAAGTTAAGTTCCCCCTCCGTTGATCCGTTTTGATGAAATTGCAGCTGTGAATTCGCAGACATATACATACGTCAAACACGCAGTATTATCATTATCGTCCAAGCCGTTTCTGAGTAAATAGTGGATAGACCTAAAACATACAAAAATATTTACGAATGTTTAACTCCCCCTCCGTTGTTCCGTTCTTGATGAAATCGCAGCTGTGAATTCGCAGACATATACACATGTCAAAGACGCAGTATTATCATTATCGTTCTAGCCGTATCTGAGTAAATAGTAGATATACCTAAAACATAAAAAAAAAATTTACGAAAGTTAAGTACCCCCTCCGTTGTTCTGTTCTTGATGAAATTGCAGCTGTGAATTCGCAGACATATACAAATGTCAAATACGCAGTATTATCATTATCGTTCAAGCCGTTTCAGAGTAAATAGTGGATATACCTTAAACATAAAAAAAAATTTACGAAAGTTAAGTTCCCCCTCCGTTGTTCCGTTCTAGATGAAATCGCAGCTGTGAATTCGCAGACATATACATATGTCAAAGACACAGTATTCTCATTATCGTTCAAGCCGTTTCTGAGTAAAAAGTGGATATACCTAAAACATAAAAAAAAATTACAAAAGTTAAGTTCCCCCTCCTTTGTTCCGTTCTTGATGAAATTGCAGCTGTGAATTCGCAGACATATACATATGTCAAAGACGCAGTATTATCATTATCGTTCAAGTCGTTTCTGAGTAAATAGTGGATATACCTAAAACATAAAACAAAATTTATGAAAGTTAAGTTCCCCCTCCGTTGTTCCGTTCTTGATGAAATTGCAGCTGTGAATTCGCAGACGTATACATATGTCAAACACGCAGTACTATCATTATCTTTCAAGCCGTTTCTGAGTAAAAAGTGGATATACCTAAAACATAAAAAAAAAATCTACGAAAGTTAAGTTTCCCCTCCGTTGTTCCGTTCTTGATGAAATCGCAGCTGTGAATTTGCAGTCACATACATATGTAAAAGACGCAGTATTATCATTATCGTTCAAGCCGTTTCTGAGTAAAAAGTGGATATACCTAAAACATAAAAAAAAAATCTACGAAAGTTAAGTTTCCCCTCCGTTGTTCCGTTCTTGATGAAATTGCAGCTGTGAATTCGCAGACATATACATTTGTCAAAGACGCAGTATTATCATTATCGTTTAAGCCGTTTCTGAGTAAATAGTGGATATACCTAAAACATAAAAAAAAATTTACGAAAGTTAAGTTCCCCCTCCGTTGTTCCGTTCTTGATGAAATTGCAGCTGTGAATTCGCAGACATATACATATGTCAAAGACGCAGTATTATAATTATCGTTCAAGCCGTTTCTGATTAAATAGTGGATATACCTAAAACATAAAAAAAAATTTACGAAAGTTAAGTTCCCCCTCCGTTGATCAGTTTTGATGAAATTGCAGCTGTGAATTCGCAGACATATACATACGTCAAAGACGCAGTATTATCATTATCGTTCAAGCCGTTTCTGAGTAAAAAGTGGATATACCTAAAACATAAAAAAAAAATCTACGAAAGTTAAGTTTCCCCTCCGTTGTTCCGTTCTTGATGAAATTGCAGCTGTGAATTCGCAGACATATACATTTGTCAAAGACGCAGTATTATCATTATCGTCCAAGCCGTTTCTGAGTAAATAGTGGATATACCTTAAACATAAAAAAAAATTTACGAAAGTTAAGTTCCCCCTCAGTTGTTCCGTTCTTGATGAAATCGCAGCTGTGAATTCGCAGACATATACATATGTCAAAGACACAGTATTCTCATTATCGTTCAAGCCGTTTCTGAGTAAAAAGTGGATATACCTAAAACATACAAAAATATTTACGAATGTTAAACTCCCCCTCCGTTGTTCCGTTCTTGATGAAATCGCAGCTGTGAATTCGCAGACATATACGTATGTCAAAGACACAGTATTCTCATTATCGTTCAAGCCGTTTCTGAGTAAAAAGTGGATATACCTAAAATATAAAAAAAAAATTTACGAAAGTTAAATTCCCCCTCCGTTGTTCCGTTCTTGATGAAATCGCAGCTGTGAATTCGCAGACATATACATATGTCAAAGACGCAGTATTATCGTTATCGTTTAAGCCGTATCTGAGTAAATAGTAGATATACCTAAAACATAAAAAAAAATTTACGAAAGTTAAGTTCCCCCTCCGTTGATCAGTTTTGATGAAATTGCAGCTGTGAATTCGCAGACATATACATACGTCAAACACGCAGTATTATCATTATCGTTCAAGCCGTTTCTGAGTAAAAAGTGGATATACCTAAAACATAAAAAAAAAATCTACGAAAGTTAAGTTTCCCCTCCGTTGTTCCGTTCTTGATGAAATTGCAGCTGTGAATTCGCAGACATATACATTTGTCAAAGACGCAGTATTATCATTATCGTTTAAGCCGTTTCTGAGTAAATAGTGGATATACCTAAAACATAAAAAAAAATTTACGAAAGTTAAGTTCCCCCTCCGTTGTTCCGTTCTTGATGAAATTGCAGCCGTGAATTCGCAGACATATACATATGTTAAAGACGCAGTATTATAATTATCGTTCAAGCCGTTTCTGAGTAAATAGTGGATATACCTAAAACATAAAACAAAATTTACGAAAGTTTAGTTCCCCCTCCGTTGTTCCGTTCTTGATGAAATCGCAGCTGTGAATTCGAAGTCACATACATATGTAAAAGACGCAGTATTATCATTATCGTTCAAGCCGTTTCTGAGTAAAAAGTGGATATACCTAAAACATAAAAAAAAAATTTACGAAAGTTAAGTTATCCCTCCGTTGTTCCGTTCTTGATCAAATTGCAGCTGTCAATTCGCAGACATATACATATGTCAAAGACGCAGTATTATTATTATCGTTCAAGCCGTTTCTGAGTAAATAGTGGATATACCTAAAACATAAAAAAAAATTTACGAAAGTTAAGTTCCCCCTCCGTTGTTCCGTTCTTGATGAAATTGCAGCTGTGAATCCGCAGACATATACATACGTCATACACGCAGTATTATCATTATCGTTCAAGCCTTTTCTGAGTAAATAGTGGATATACCTAAAACATAAACAAAAATTTATGAAAGTTAAGTTCCCCCTCCGTTGATCCGTTTTGATGAAATTGCAGCTGTGAATTCGCAGACATATACATACGTCAAACACGCAGTATTATCATTATCGTCCAAGCCGTTTCTGAGTAAATAGTGGATATACCTAAAACATACAAAAATATTTACGAATGTTAAACTCCCCCTCCGTTGTTCTGTTCTTGATGAAATTGCAGCTGTGAATTCGCAGACATATACAAATGTCAAATACGCAGTATTATCATTATCGTTCAAGCCGTTTCAGAGTAAATAGTGGATATACCTTAAACATAAAAAAAAATTTACGAAAGTTAAGTTCCCCCTCCGTTGTTCCGTTTTAGATGAAATCGCAGCTGTGAATTCGCAGACATATACATATGTCAAAGACACAGTATTCTCATTATCGTTCAAGCCGTTTCTGAGTAAAAAGTGGATATACCTAAAACATAAAAAAAAATTACAAAAGTTAAGTTCCCCCTCCTTTGTTCCGTTCTTGATGAAATTGCAGCTGTGAATTCGCAGACATATACATATGTCAAAGACGCAGTATTATCATTATCGTTCAAGTCGTTTCTGAGTAAATAGTGGATATACCTAAAACATAAAACAAAATTTACGAAAGTTAAGTTCCCCCTCCGTTGTTCCGTTCTTGATGAAATTGCAGCTGTGAATTCGCAGACGTATACATATGTCAAACACGCAGTATTATCATTATCTTTCAAGCCGTTTCTGAGTAAAAAGTGGATATACCTAAAACATAAAAAAAAAATCTACGAAAGTTAAGTTTCCCCTCCGTTGTTCCGTTCTTGATGAAATCGCAGCTGTGAATTTGCAGTCACATACATATGTAAAAGACGCAGTATTATCATTATCGTTCAAGCCGTTTCTGAGTAAAAAGTGGATATACCTAAAACATAAAAAAAAAATCTACGAAAGTTAAGTTTCCCCTCCGTTGTTCCGTTCTTGATGAAATTGCAGCTGTGAATTCGCAGACATATACATTTGTCAAAGACGCAGTATTATCATTATCGTTTAAGCCGTTTCTGAGTAAATAGTGGATATACCTAAAACATAAAAAAAAATTTACGAAAGTTAAGTTCCCCCTCCGTTGTTCCGTTCTTGATGAAATTGCAGCTGTGAATTCGCAGACATATACATATGTCAAAGACGCAGTATTATAATTATCGTTCAAGCCGTTTCTGAGTAAATAGTGGATATACCTAAAACATAAAAAAAAATTTACGAAAGTTAAGTTCCCCCTCCGTTGATCAGTTTTGATGAAATTGCAGCTGTGAATTCGCAGACATATACATACGTCAAAGACGCAGTATTATCATTATCGTTCAAGCCGTTTCTGAGTAAAAAGTGGATATACCTAAAACATAAAAAAAAAATCTACGAAAGTTAAGTTCCCCCTCAGTTGTTCCGTTCTTGATGAAATTGCAGCTGTGAATCCGCAGACATATACATACGTCATACACGCAGTATTATCATTATCGTTCAAGCCTTTTCTGAGTAAATAGTGGATATACCTAAAACATACAAAAATATTTACGAATGTTAAACTCCCCCTCCGTTGTTCCGTTCTTGATGAAATCGCAGCTGTGAATTCGCAGACATATACATATGTCAAAGACACAGTATTCTCATTATCGTTCAAGCCGTTTCTGAGTAAAAAGTGGATATACCTAAAACATACAAAAATATTTACGAATGTTAAACTCCCCCTCCGTTGTTCCGTTCTTGATGAAATCGCAGCTGTGAATTCGCAGACATATACATATGTCAAAGACACAGTATTCTCATTATCGTTCAAGCCGTTTCTGAGTAAAAAGTGGATATACCTAAAATATAAGAAAAAAATTTACGAAAGTTAAATTCCCCCTCCGTTGTTCCGTTCTTGATGAAATCGCAGCTGTGAATTCGCAGACATATACATATGTCAAAGACGCAGTATTATCGTTATCGTTTAAGCCGTATCTGAGTAAATAGTAGATATACCTAAAACATAAAAAAAAATTTACGAAAGTTAAGTTCCCCCTCCGTTGATCAGTTTTGATGAAATTGCAGCTGTGAATTCGCAGACATATACATACGTCAAACACGCAGTATTATCATTATCGTTCAAGCCGTTTCTGAGTAAAAAGTGGATATACCTAAAACATAAAAAAAAAATCTACGAAAGTTAAGTTTCCCCTCCGTTGTTCCGTTCTTGATGAAATTGCAGCTGTGAATTCGCAGACATATACATTTGTCAAAGACGCAGTATTATCATTATCGTTTAAGCCGTTTCTGAGTAAATAGTGGATATACCTAAAACATAAAAAAAAATTTACGAAAGTTAAGTTCCCCCTCCGTTGTTCCGTTCTTGATGAAATTGCAGCCGTGAATTCGCAGACATATACATATGTTAAAGACGCAGTATTATAATTATCGTTCAAGCCGTTTCTGAGTAAACAGTGGATATACCTAAAACATAAAACAAAATTTACGAAAGTTTAGTTCCCCCTCCGTTGTTCCGTTCTTGATGAAATCGCAGCTGTGAATTCGCAGTCACATACATATGTAAAAGACGCAGTATTATCATTATCGTTCAAGCCGTTTCTGAGTAAAAAGTGGATATACCTAAAACATAAAAAAAAATTTACGAAAGTTAAGTTATCCCTCCGTTGTTCCGTTCTTGATCAAATTGCAGCTGTCAATTCGCAGACATATACATATGTCAAAGACGCAGTATTATTATTATCGTTCAAGCCGTTTCTGAGTAAATAGTGGATATACCTAAAACATAAAAAAAAATTTACGAAAGTTAAGTTCCCCCTCCGTTGTTCCGTTCTTGATGAAATTGCAGCTGTGAATCCGCAGACATATACATACGTCATACACGCAGTATTATCATTATCGTTCAAGCCTTTTCTGAGTAAATAGTGGATATACCTAAAACATAAACAAAAATTTATGAAAGTTAAGTTCCCCCTCCGTTGATCCGTTTTGATGAAATTGCAGCTGTGAATTCGCAGACATATACATTTGTCAAAGACGCAGTATTATCATTATCGTTAAAGCCGTTTCTGAGTAAATAGTGGATATACCTAAAACATACAAAAATATTTACGAATGTTAAACTCCCCCTCCGTTGTTCCGTTCTAGATGAAATCGCAGCTGTGAATTCGCAGACATATACATATGTCAAAGACACAGTATTCTCATTATCGTTCAAGCCGTTTCTGAGTAAAAAGTGGATATACATAAAACATAAAAAAAAATTACAAAAGTTAAGTTCCCCCTCCTTTGTTCCGTTCTTGATGAAATTGCAGCTGTGAATTCGCAGACATATACATATGTCAAAGACGCAGTATTATCATTATCGTTCAAGTCGTTTCTGAGTAAATAGTGGATATACCTAAAACATAAAACAAAATTTATGAAAGTTAAGTTCCCCCTCCGTTGTTCCGTTCTTGATGAAATTGCAGCTGTGAATTCGCAGACGTATACATATGTCAAACACGCAGTATTATCATTATCTTTCAAGCCGTTTCTGAGTAAAAAGTGGATATACCTAAAACATAAAAAAAAAATCTACGAAAGTTAAGTTTCCCCTCCGTTGTTCCGTTCTTGATGAAATCGCAGCTGTGAATTTGCAGTCACATACATATGTAAAAGACGCAGTATTATCATTATCGTTCAAGCCGTTTCTGAGTAAAAAGTGGATATACCTAAAACATAAAAAAAAAATCTACGAAAGTTAAGTTTCCCCTCCGTTGTTCCGTTCTTGATGAAATTGCAGCTGTGAATTCGCAGACATATACATTTGTCAAAGACGCAGTATTATCATTATCGTTTAAGCCGTTTCTGAGTAAATAGTGGATATACCTAAAACATAAAAAAAAATTTACGAAAGTTAAGTTCCCCCTCCGTTGTTCCGTTCTTGATGAAATTGCAGCTGTGAATTCGCAGACATATACATATGTCAAAGACGCAGTATTATAATTATCGTTCAAGCCGTTTCTGAGTAAATAGTGGATATACCTAAAACATAAAAAAAAATTTACGAAAGTTAAGTTCCCCCTCTGTTGATCAGTTTTGATGAAATTGCAGCTGTGAATTCGCAGACATATACATACGTCAAAGACGCAGTATTATCATTATCGTCCAAGCCGTTTCTGAGTAAATAGTGGATATACCTAAAACATACAAAAATATTTACGAATGTCAAACTCCCCCTCCGTTGTTCCGTTCTTGATGAAATCGCAGCTGTGAATTCGCAGACATATACATATGTCAAAGACACAGTATTCTCATTATCGTTCAAGCCGTTTCTGAGTAAAAAGTGGATATACCTAAAACATACAAAAATATTTACGAATGTTAAACTCCCCCTCCGTTGTTCCGTTCTTGATGAAATCGCAGCTGTGAATTCGCAGACATATACATATGTCAAAGACACAGTATTCTCATTATCGTTCAAGCCGTTTCTGAGTAAAAAGTGGATATACCTAAAATATAAAAAAAAAATTTACGAAAGTTAAATTCCCCCTCCGTTGTTCCGTTCTTGATGAAATCGCAGCTGTGAATTCGCAGACATATACATATGTCAAAGACGCAGTATTATCGTTATCGTTTAAGCCGTATCTGAGTAAATAGTAGATATACCTAAAACATAAAAAAAAATTTACGAAAGTTAAGTTCCCCCTCCGTTGATCAGTTTTGATGAAATTGCAGCTGTGAATTCGCAGACATATACATACGTCAAACACGCAGTATTATCATTATCGTTCAAGCCGTTTCTGAGTAAAAAGTGGATATACCTAAAACATAAAAAAAAAATCTACGAAAGTTAAGTTTCCCCTCCGTTGTTCCGTTCTTGATGAAATTGCAGCTGTGAATTCGCAGACATATACATTTGTCAAAGACGCAGTATTATCATTATCGTTTAAGCCGTTTCTGAGTAAATAGTGGATATACCTAAAACATAAAAAAAAATTTACGAAAGTTAAGTTCCCCCTCCGTTGTTCCGTTCTTGATGAAATTGCAGCCGTGAATTCGCAGACATATACATATGTTAAAGACGCAGTATTATAATTATCGTTCAAGCCGTTTCTGAGTAAATAGTGGATATACCTAAAACATAAAACAAAATTTACGAAAGTTTAGTTCCCCCTCCGTTGTTCCGTTCTTGATGAAATCGCAGCTGTGAATTCGAAGTCACATACATATGTAAAAGTAGCAGTATTATCATTATCGTTCAAGCCGTTTCTGAGTAAAAAGTGGATATACCTAAAACATAAAAAAAAATTTTCGAAAGTTAAGTTATCCCTCCGTTGTTCCGTTCTTGATCAAATTGCAGCTGTCAATTCGCAGACATATACATATGTCAAAGACGCAGTATTATTATTATCGTTCAAGCTGTTTCTGAGTAAATAGTGGATATACCTAAAACATAAAAAAAAATTTACG